>CM074734.1:86063157-87287980 GCA_037367245.1 Phrynocephalus guinanensis
CAGCTGAGGTCAGATTTCTGAGGTGACAACAAATTCTATGCAGTACAGTACTGTAGCTGTAAAGGGGGGGTGGAGGGAAGAGGGTGAACAGCTGCACTGAACTTCAGGACAGTAGTGCTGTTAGATTCAGGTCTGGAACTGAGCTCTTATGAGCTGACACTTGAAGGCACTCTCTGGCTCAATTGCAGTTGTGGGTATCTCAGGAAGTGACACAGTTAGCACAGTCAAGTTTTCTTTGGCACGCAGAAGCACCAATGAAGAAGTGACAACATGCATCAAGGCAGGGAAAACTTGGGCTTTTGTTAACTGCCGACTTCATAACCTTCCCGCCCTTCTGGTATCCCAGGATTTTTGCTTTTTTAAACATGTCAGAAAAGTACCGCTAGGTTCCTTGGGGACTGCACCATAATGGAAAAAGAGGGGTGTTCCATATATGCACACACACTTTTCCAGTATGCAGATCATAACAGAGAAACATCATGGTGAATTAAACCAGTCCATTTTCTGGTGCAGCATTCTGTCCCCCACAGTAGCCATCCAAAAGTTTAGGGGAAATCCACAAGCAGAATACAGACACAATAGCACCCTTCAGATCACTTTGACATGCATATTGGTGCAGATTCTAGTGTAGGGTTTTGAATTTATAGTAGAATTCCTTCTGATATGCAATAGAAATACAGAGATCCACATAAGGAGAATACAAATTTCTCAGAGCCCCCACTTTCTTATTAACTGACACTTAAAGTCTTAATAAATAACCCCAAGACATTTGTTGGGGGGAGCTTTTCTTTACTTACAGTTGATTAAAGTTACAGATCTATGTATACTGCTTTCTTTACTGCACACATCCTTACAACCAACTGAACAGATAAACTGCAGAAAACACCCAAGAGTGAGAGAGAAAGAGAACACTCAGTAGAGAGATGGCTCTGTCTTTGAATTAAAAGGCTGGGAGGAATAATTGGTTATGCTCCCACTCACACATATTACAGACAGCATAAGATAGTGATGGTGAACCTTTTAGAGACCGAGTGCCCAAACTGCAATTCAAAACCCACTAATTATTTGCAAAGTGCCAACACAGCAATTTAACCTGAATAATACAGGTGGCTGTGAAGGGGCGATGTCAGGTGCCCACAGAAAGGGCTCTGAGTGCCACCTTTAGCACCTGCGCCATAGGTTTGCCAGCACTGGCATAAGAGGTTGCAAATAAAACTCCAACAGATTCTGAAAGTCACAGGTGACTATCATGCCCAGCTGCAATTGACCATTTGTACCCATGGCATGCGGATTTGTCCAAATCCAGTGCTAGACCTCAAGTTCAGCAGATACACAGCAACCAAATGCAAACAAACACTATTCTCAGGGAACCTCCAATACTACCTCATATTTTGCTGAAGAATTAAAATGCAGTTGAGGAATACCCATTATTCTTTTTAATGTTTTAGGTTTGAGGAATATTGGAAATCAACACAGATGGGCAACAGTGTATAGACAGGTAGGCACCCAGGTGTTTTCTACTCTTGTCTTTTTCATTCATATTTGTTGACAACTATGCTCAAGTTTCCTTCTTTCCTCCTCCTTCTATGCACACAATCTTTGCTTTCAAGCTAGCAAAATTGTAGACTATGGACAACCTTCAGAAGTTAAGTCATGGCAACTAGACTTCTTGTTACGATGAAACATTTTGCTACTCATCCAAGTAGCTTCTTAAGTCTGAGGAAGGTTGGTAGGAGACCTCCACTTTATTCTCAGTGTTGGTTTCATTTCATCCTGGTCTGAATAGTTTAGTTCATCTAATGAGTCTATTCAGACCAGGGGGAAGTGAAACCAACATGGAAGATAAATTGGAGGTTTCCTACCAATCTTTCTTAGACAAAAGAAGCTACTTGGATGAGGAGCAAAACATTTTGACCTAACAAAAAAGTAGTCCACTTGCCATGACCGGTTAGACTTAGTCAGTAGTCCTCTGGGTGATTTGCATGAAACTTATTTCTGAATTGTTCACATCATTGGTGCTTTGGGAAAGGGGTGAGGAATTTGGCATCCAATTATTCAATTATTAAAAGAGCTAGGAGATCCAGTATGGTGTAGCAGATAAAATGTTGAAATAAGACTCAGCAGACCTGGGTACAAATCCTTGCTTGGCTATATAAAGAAACTCATCAAGAAGGGGCAATGATAAATCACTCCTTAAACATCTCACTTATTTTGGAAGCCTAAAAGGGTTGCAATAAACTGGAAGCAGTTTGACAGCATAACAACAGTAAAAAAATGGCAAGGGTGTGAAGCAGTTGTATACTGCCACTCTCCAGTATTACTTTCAAGTAAGACCAATAACAAAATAGCTGCTACTGCTTCTATCCAGTCTTCTCCAACTCTTGGTCACTCTGTGGATCAATGCTCTCTGTGCCTTTGTGTCTCTTACACTTCTTTTAGTTTCAACAAAGTCATTCCAATGTCCCTTCTGATGCTGTCAACCCAATGGGTCCTTGGGTGGCCCCTTCTCCTTTTATCATTTACCAACCCCAGCAGAACTGTCTTTTTGAGTGAGTCGGCTTGCATAACATGACTGAAGTATGCCAGTTTTTGTTTGCTGAGCTTGTCTTCCGGAGATATTTTGGTTTGACTCCGTTTAACACTAGTTGGTAATAGGGATGGGCACCTTACAAAAAACAAAATGCTATTTTGTTGTTTTGTTAGCTTGCAAATCATTTCGTAAGCTAACAAATCATTTCGTAAGCTAACCAAACAACAGGTAGCATTTCATTTTGGACAGTAACGAAACAGCCTTTAAAAAAAATAAACTGTTTCGTTACTATCTAAAACAACTCCCCTGAGTCAAAGGGGCATCAATTAATTGGTAGGTCCCTTGGACTCTTCCCTTTAATCCCCCCCCCCCCCAATTTAGAGAGGTTTCAGGATAAGGGGGCTGAGTAATAAAGCTCACAAGGGGGTGCCCCTGGGAAGCTTTTTTTCTAATTGGATTCGGAAGCCAATCCGTGAGTTGGCTTTTCCGAGCATAGCAGTTCATTTTCGTTTTCTTTTGTTAGTAAAACTACTTTAAAATTTTGTTAGTAATGTAACAAAACAAAATGGGGATGGAAACAAAACGAAACACACTTTTTTCATTTCATATCCATCCCTAGTTGGTAATCCTTGCTATCCAAGAGATACATAGTAGTTGTGTCCAGCAGCACAGTTAGAGTGCATATATATTTATTGTCTTCCTCAAATTCTAACTTTCACAGCCATACAAAGCCTTTGGAAATATGATTGAAGTAACTAGGGTGCATTTGATTGGGAGGCGGATGTCTTCATTCTTACAGATGTTATTCATACTGATCATACAAATCATTGCTGTTCTTCCAAGCCTACAAATATTCTGCATCAATAGAACCATCGTGTCTAGATCAAGGGAATTGATACTACCAATCTATTCTGCTCTGGTCAGACCCCATCTGGAGTACTGTCTTCAGTTCTGTGCGCCTCAATTTTAAAAGGATATTGACAATCTTGAACGGGGCCAGAGGAGGGCGACCAAGATGATTGAGGGTCTGGAAGAAATGTCTTACGAGGAGCGGCTTAGGGAGCTCGGAATGTTTAGCCTTACAAAAAGAAGGCTGAGAGGGGATATGATACCTATGTTTAAATATTTGAAAGGATGTCACATTGAAGAAGGGACTGGTTTGTTTTCCATGGCTTCAGAGACTAGGACACAGGGCAATGGTCTCAAACTACAGGAAAAGAGATTCAGCTTAAACATTAGGAATAATTTCATGACAGAGCTGTTCGGCAGTGGAATATGCTGCCACAAAGGGTGGTGGAGTCTCCTTCTTTGGAGGTTTTTAAGTAAAGTCTGGATGGCCATGTGTCAGGAATCCTATGATGGGTTTCCTGCATGGCAGTGAGTTGGACTGGATGGCCCTTGAGGTCTCTTCCAACTCTATGATTCTATGATTCTATCTCTGGGCTGCAATCACCATTTTGATTAACTTTAGAGCCCAGTAAACTCCTTTACTGCTTCAATTACCTTGTTGTTGAATTTGACACCGACTTGCATGTTCTTTGCTGCTGTCATTACTTTTTATTTTTTGTTTTGTTTTTGTTTTGTTTTGATTTTTTTTGGTGTTGAGGTGCAATCAAAGTTTCTTGCTTTCATTTTTGACTATTAGGATTAACTGTTTTAAATCATTCTTTTCACCAGCAATGTTGTATCATCTGCATGCCAATAGTTGTTCATGTTTCTATTGCCAGTTTTTACGCCAATGGCAGATTCTTCCAGATATGCCTTTATCATAACCAGTTTTGCATTTACTGGGCTGTGTTGTTAAATAACGAAAGTGATAGAATACAACCATGACGGGTGCCTTTTCCAATACTGAACAATTCTGTGTTTTCAAAAGCTGTCCTTACTGTTGCTTCTTGATCAAAGTTACAGACCCTGTCATTATCAACACAGTCAAAAGCTTTTGTATAGTCAACAAAGCACATGTAGAGGTATTTTTGGTACAGCAGTACCTTGGTTTAACAGCATTTTTGCAACACAAGCAAAAATTTCTTCTACATTTTGCCTTGATCAACATGCAATGTCTTGGAATAAATGTGCTGTAGCAGGTCACAAGTGAGACAATGATGTCTCTCTCTTTTTCACCCAGAGGAATTCCCTGCCAGAAGAAGTGGTGACAGCTGTCAGCCCTCACAGCTTTAAGAAATGATTGGACAAGTTCATGGAGAACAAGGGTATAAATGGTTATCACTATGGATGCCTAAGGACAACCACTGGGTTGGAGAGATAGGCAGGATATCTCTCAATGCCATTTGTGGGGAATCTTTAAGCAGGTGAAGATATCTGCTTCAGAATCCCTGAAGCAAATGGTGAGCCACTGTGGGAGATAGAATGCTGGACTGGATGGGCTGTGGTCTGTTCCAGCAAGGCTCTTCTTATGTTCTTATATCTCTCTCTCCTTGATGGTTTGTGGGGGATTACCTGGAATGTTCCCTCTCAGATAAGCCTCCAAACCAAAGGGAGGACAAAGGAGCGGAGGTCTCCTTTGCACAAGCCAAAAACAATTTCAAACGGGGGTGCAGGTTTGTTTTATTTTTCTTTAATTTGTTTTCAGTTTTTCAAGCCATTTTTAGTCATAAGGAAGCTAGTCAAGTGTGTATAGGGCTACAAATTGTACTTTATTATTGTCACATTAAAAATACAGAGTAAAATCTAGTTGTTAGTCCCAAGCAGAGCAGATTTTTCAGCCAGGTACCTAAACCTGGACATGGACTTCTAGCAGATTTCTTTTGTCTATGTGACCCCAGAACAAATCACCTGAGTTTCCATTATTTCTTATGGGAAAATTTGCTTTGATATAAGACTGTTTTGGTTAACAAGCATGTTTCCGGAATGGATTATGCTTGTAAACCAAAGTATTGCTGTATTCCCTTGCCCCTTCCACCATCTATTGAAGGTTAGCAATGTGGTCACGTGTTCCTCTTCCTTTTTTGGAATCCAGCTTCTATATCTGGTAACTCTCTTTCGATGGTTAAGTTTATATGTTGTTGGATGATCTTCAAGAGAATGTTACTAAATGTCACCATCTATAAAATCCAATTCCATTCTTAAGAGGAGGGCAGGAATCCCCATCCTGGGCCAGGTTTCCTTCTCTCCACCATGCACAAGGAAGTGCTGTACAAGACTTTGGGAGAGGGAGGAAAGCTGAGACCATTCCATGGTGCCCCAGATGGATTTCTCCCATGGAGCCATAGTTTACAGTCTGGGAAGCACTGCTCTACGGGGGAAACCATGGAAAGGGTTCCCATAAGTCAGAATAGACTTAACAGCACACGATGATGATGATGATGATAATGATGATGATGATGATGATGATGATTTGATACATATATTGATACTGAATGACCTGTAGTACTCTGTGGGTAGAATCCAACGGTTAGTCCAGTTGTTAGCAAAGATTCAGTAAATGAATGAGACTTACATAACTGTTGGTCATAGATGCCTCATTCATGTTGTAAGTTTACTGTAGTTGGGTCTAACAATTAGGTTGAATTGGGGATTAAGACAAGCATCTGTATGTCTCTGAAATAAATGGAGATGTTTTCACTTAATATTTCAACAAAGAGGTGGAAATATTTGGGGAGACTTTCTAGGACGATATTCCACATTCTCTTATTCCAGTTCTGGGAAGCCATAGTGTTCCTAATTAAGAATTTTTGAGATGGCGATTATAAATAGTTCAGTCTCAATGGACATGGCATGTCTCTCCATACATGAAAACTGCTAACAACTACAGCAGGTGGTGCTAATGATTAAATGTGCTTCAATTTCACCTGAATCCAGGTTTGCTACATAGAATTAATTGTTCTAAGAATAGTAAAGTATTGATGTAATGGGTCAAGCTGTGGTCCATTGTGTATTTGGCTTTTCTCCTGCTAGCAGGCAGTACTAGATTTTTAAAAAAATATTATTAAAGTATAAGCTTCTTATAAGATACAGGCAGATGCAATCAATTTTCATTTCTGGAAGATTTTGGAGTATAGATTATAAACTTTCATTTTTCACACATTACTGGTTGGTTTGTCACTTAAGAAGCTGGTTTTCCATGGAAGTGCCATTCTCATGTGTGTTTATATCCAGGACAGAACTTATTGTTGGGCAAAGGGATGTGGTTGCTTCTGTGGCAGATGTTGGAGGACAGCAACATGGTGCTGGATGTCAATGATGTATGTATGTTCCTGAAGATGCTGGTTTTGATCCATGATAGTTCCTCCTGCAACTATCTATTAGCCTTTCAAGTACCACAATATTTTGCCTTTTCTTCTTCTTCTTCTTCTTCTTCTTCTTCTTGACCCTTTCTCTTTCCTTTTAATTTTCCAAGCATGCTGAATCAGACTGGTACAGTGGCTTCTTTGGAAAGAGATCGGCAACCCCTAGGGCTCAAAGGTTGGTTGTAGTCACACATACAAAATGTCTCTCCAGTTTTCCTCATTGCTCTCAGGTAGAGATGGGAGTGAATTATAAAACAAAACAAAATGCAAAATTCATTCAAAAATTGTTAATTCATCAAATCGTGGTGATACGATTTGGTACCTCAACAAATATGAATTTATGATTTTTTTTAGCAATTTTTGATTTGTTGATTAATTGGGCCATAAAATGGCCCTCATGGTACTTCCTCTAACTCTTCCATAGAATCCCTCCAAGTTTGGTTAAAATTACATTCCTGAGGTTCATGTTATGTACCCCCAAATAGCCACCCACTTTGGAAAGTTCCCCCAGGTACCTCAAGATGCCAAACTTGCATAGAGGCTTCCATTGACTCTCCTCTACAATCTCTCTTAGTTTGATGAGGGTTGAGTAGGCCGAAGCCAGTTGTTAAAGGCCACATGCCTAGGGGGACACTTTGTGGGTATATAACTCAGATGTCTGAAACCCAATATTTTACTTATTTTATTTTAGAGTATTTGTACCCTGCCTTTCTCCTTGGAAAAGGACCCAGGTTGGCTTACAGTATGGAAGGACAATATACAGTCCAGTATAATTAAGACATATTCTAGTACTTATTGAGAACAGGGAATTGAGGGACATCTTACAGCATTAAAAGACAACATTAAATTAAAGCTACAAGAGAACGTGAGCAGTTAGGAGAATAAAAAAAAATCTATGTAAAAGGTATGAATGAGGGAACTAACTTTGGAAACATAGTGCCAATGCAATCACTAAAGGTTATAAGTGGTTATAAACACAAAGTCTATGTGATCATATAGATTCATATAAAAGACACATAATAGATCGTCCATCATTCAGGGAAAGCTTGTCTGAAGAGAAAGGTCTTTTCCTGTTTCTGGAAGGGAATCAGAGATGGGGCTGCCCTGGCCTCTAATGGGAGGGAGTTCCAGAGTCTAGGCACAGCAGCTGAGAAGGCCCTTTCGTGTGTTCCCATAAGACATACCTGTGAGGGTGGCAGGATGGAGAGAAAGGCCTCTCCTGATGACCTTAACACCCACGTTGGTTCATACTGTGTGATTCGATCTTTGAGGTAGCTAGGACCCTGGTTATACAGTGCTTTGTAGGTTAAGGTCAGTACTTTGAATTGTGCCCAATAGCTGATTGGTAGGCAGTGGAGCTGCTTTAATAGGAGTGTAATGTGATCTCTGTACCCCACCCCAGTCAGCAATCTAGCTGCTGCATTTTGGACCCGTTGAATTTTCCTGACACTTTTCATTGGTAGTCCCACATCGAGTGCATTACAGTAGTCTAGCTGGGATGTCAGTAGGGCATGTGTCACTGTGGCCAGAGCTGGTTTCTCAAGAAAGGGCTGTAACTTGCGTACTAGCCTTAATTGTGCAAATGCGCTCCTGACCACAGCCGTGAGCTGGGCATCCAGGCTCATGGATGAGTCCAAGAGCATCCCCAAGCTGCAAACCTCTTTTTTTCAATTGGAGGGTGACCCCATCCAGTACAGATTGCATCCCTATCCCTTGTTCTCCCTTTTGACTGACCAGGAGCACCTCTGTCTTGTCTGGGTTTAGTTTCATTTTGTTCATCCTCATTCAGTTCATTACTGCAGCTAAACACTCATATAAAGTTGAGATAGTAGCTCCCTTAGAATCCAAAGGTGACAAGAGGTAGAGCTGGGTATCATCAGCATACTGGTGGCACTTAACCACAAAAGTCCTGATAATTTCCCCCAGTGGTTTCATATAGATGTTAAATAACAGGAGACAGAATAGAACCCTGGGTGACTCCACAGGTCAGCAGCTATGGTGTTGAACATGAATCACTTATCACCACTTTCTGCATTCTTTCCTGCAGGAAGGACCAGAGTCACTTTAATGCAGTGCCCCCAATTCCCATTTCAGATATACGAGTCAGGAGGATGCCATGGTCTATAGCAGGCCTGTCCAAAGTCCGGCCCGGGGGCCAAATCCGGCCCCTCAGGCCATTCTGAGTGCCCCGTGGCTGGCTGACCTGCCACTCCCTCCCCTTCCTTCGCCCCATGTTTTTTTTAAAAAAAAAATCTTCTGCCAACACTGACACCGCTGGGAAGCTTGGGCGGCTCGGCGGACAGGTGGTCTGCTGCTACTGGCACCGCAGGGGAATGTGTGGGGATGGGCAGGCTAGCAGGCCTCTGCCACCACCAAGGAGCTTTGGGGTAGGCTGGCAGGTGAGCTGTCGCTAGCGCTGGGGAGCTTGGGGGTGCAAGGTTGCACAGATCGCCTCTTCCAAGGGGCAACTTGTGGCCACGGCTCCCTGTGCATCTTTTGGTCCCCACCTTCCTTCCTTCTTTCCTCCCTCCCTTGGTCCCCACCTCCCTCCCTCCCTCCCTTGGTCCCCACCTTCCTTCCTTCCTCTCTTGGTTTCCACCTCCCTCCCTCCCTCCCTCCCTTGGTCCCCGCCTTCCTTCCTGCGGGTGGGGTTGCAAGGGGTCAGTGGTTGGGGCTTATGGGTCAATGGGTGGGGCTTGCAGTAGGGTGGCAGGGTCGGGGAGCAACCGGCCCCTGACACATTCTCAGCCACCAAATCTGGCCCTCCTTACAAAAAGTTTGGGCACCCCTGGTCTATAGTGTCAAAAGCAGATGAGAGGTCTAACAAAACCAACAGGGACACCGATACCCTATCTATTTCCTGAATAAGTTGTCTACCAATGCAACCAGTGCCATCTTAATCACACAGCAGGCCTGAAGCCAGATTGAAATGAATCCAGGTAGTTTATCTCATCCTGAAACCTCTGGAGCTATGAGGACTTTCTCCAAGAATGGGATATTCGATACTGGTCAATAAATGTTCAGTATTGTTGGATCTAAGGAGGCCTTTTTTTTAAACTATGGTTTTACTATTGCCTCCTTTAAGCATGCCAAAATCCTGCCCTGTTGTAAGGAGGCATTCACTACTCTTCATAACCAGTCTGTCATACCTCTCTGGCAGCTTTTATGAGCCAGGAAGGGCAGGGGTCTAACAGACATGTGGTGGCCCTCACCTCACCAAGGGTCATCATCCGGCTGTAGGAGCTGAAAGTCATCCACTAATACAGGACAAGCAGGAGTGGGTGTTTTATTTACAGGCTCTGGATTCATAGCAGCATCCAAGGTAGCCCAGATCTGTTCAATTTTGCCTGCAAAGTGTTGTGCAAATTCTTCACAGCGAGATATAGAGTGGTCTGCGTTATCCACCCGTGGATTTGCTCCTTTGCTCAGATAGAAAGGTATGTTGGAATCTAGTCTCGTGACTGCAAATGTGATCTCACCATCTGTCAATATACTAGTGCACAATGCATTTTAAATTACAATACCCTCTGAACACTATGGGGACGATATACTTTCAACTTTATCTCTGATCTTGCAAATTATTATTGGCCCACTTCACTCATGTCTGTATCTTTTCAGCCATCTGGTCCATACTGCAATCATCATAAATTGCCAAACTGATTAGTCTTAGCTTTTTATGCCACACAGTCTTTTCAATAGCTCCTTTCTGTGGGCTCCAGGGCTATGACAGGCCTCAGTGATAAATTAGCCTTCCAAAGTCAAGTTGGACCTTCATTTGACTTTATTCCGGTAAGGTTCACAAAGACAAGCCTTTTTCCTCATTGACGCTCCTCCAGCTAGACCTTCCTGAGTTTTCCGCCTCAGGCTTCATTTCACACTCCCTCACTCATGTGATAAACACTGAAGATTGCATTTGCATTGAAAAATGTTACAGAAAAGAAATTTTTGCCTGGCCGTTTGAGATGGGCACAAATTTAAAAAATTGTGTTTCGGTTTTTCATTTTTCATTGAGCGGTCTGTTTCGGTTCGTTTCCATTTTTCGTGAATTTTTGGAAAATTTTCATTTTCGTTTTTCATTTTTTTTTTGTTTCTACCCGCTTTTTGCGCTATTTTTAAAGCATTTCCATGCGCGGGTGTCCGCCGATGCCCCTGACCAGAGGGAAAACACTAAAAAAAAAATTGATGCTGGCAGAGACACAGTATAGACTAGGTACGCAGGGAGGCAGCGGCGGGCATTGCCCAGGGTGCAAGGCAGCCGCAGAGTGACTGCACTGTGGGGCAGGGGAGGGTACTCACCAAGAGGTACGCACGCACACACACAGGGAGGCGGCAGGACTGAAGCTAGAGTCGCAGAGACAGCAATCACACCCTAACTCCCACCGGAGACTGCAAGAAGGACAGGGGCTGCCAGAGCTTTTTATGCCCTCTGTGACTGCCAGACCTGCCCAGTCTGCAACCTGGGCATGCTATTGGTTGAACATGATCCCATCACATGGCTTGCCTCCATTTTGTGGCTGGAGACATCCATTTTGTCATCCTTAAAGGGAAAAGAAAAATATATCGTGATGGGAGAAGACAAAAACAAATGTTTTAAGGACCCCAACCCCCTGGTAGGTAATAATTTCAAATAATTATTGCATTATCGCTGCATTTTTATGGATGTCCAGGGTGTTTTAATACCCAAGAAATCAATATTAGGCATCTGGGAGCCATTTTGGGTCGATGTCCCCTAACTCCCCTTAAAGGAAAAAAATACATCGATCTGAGAAAAGACATAAATGTACATTTTAAGGACCCCAACCCCCCCGGTAGGTATTATCAGACAGTATAAATAATTATCGCTGCATTTTTATGGATGTCCAGGGCGTTTTTTTAATATTTAAAACAGCTCATTTCATTGTGCGTCGCCATTAACGAAAACGAAATGTAATGAACCCAATTTTCGTGGTTCTGTTCGTTTCGTTCCATTTTCATCACAATTTTCGTTAGTCGTTTCGTTACGTAAAGGAACGAATAACGAATAACGCAAACGAAAAAAGTTCATTTCGTGTCCATCTCTACTGGCCGTTTCTGGTGAACACAGTGACCGCACAGAGGCAAATTTGGCAACAGGGTGCCTTGTTTTGCCGGGGTGTTTTGTTCATGGGCACAAGTGCTTACAAGTAAGCATTATCAACATTACTCATTAGTCTGACCCAATTTGACCTGCAGGTTGCTCCATCACAAAGTCAGAGAGCCATAACTAACTATGGCATCTTAACAGCCTCAACCCCCACCCCACCCCATTTCCTAGCAATGTGTAGAACAGATGTTCAAAGTGGCAAATGATGAAAATAAAGAACCTGTGTTAGCCTTACTAAACTTCCAGTTCTAGAAAGCACAAAAACATGGAAGGGTAGAAGGCAGCCCTGATTTCTATCCAGCCTATGGAGAAAGACAGAGATAAATTTGAATTTAAGAAACCAAAAGAATTTGCTGTGGTGTCATTTAGCTTCAAGTGAAGAAGGCACCAGACTAGAGAAGGGAATTGAACACCTAACCTCAGGTTCCTGGATGTTTGCTCCCCCCCCCACCCCCGGTTCCCCTTTGCAGCCTTGCCAAAATGAATCATTTCCTCACCAAAAAACTAGTACATATTTAGTATTTTCCTTTCTGGGCAGACATTTTTCCAGGAATACCTGTCACCAGAAAATAACAGAAACTCACAAGCAGTTCCAGACATATTTGTTCCCTTGTCAGGCTGTATCGTCTTGATATGTTCTCCAGGGCATTGATTTGATTTTTATCCCATTAACTTTCCCCCCATACTTCCTATTTGTACTTCAAATAATTCCATGAAGCATGCAAGAACCAGCAGTTCTGTTGCACGCATTTGGGGACTTGGGAGTGTATCCTTCTATCAGTGATTTTAATGTACAGCAAAAAATAAAAAAGCAAAATGTGCTGCTTATAATTCTCCATGGTGCTTAAAGCACTCTCGGGGTGGTTTATAATTTAGTCATGTGGGCTACACATTGTTCCCCCACCCCCATGATCAGTTTACTCATTTAACTGAGTTTGGAAGGCTCAGAGACTGAGTGAACCTAGAGTGGTTACCTGGAATTGAACCCCAGTAGGTTCCATGTGCCACAAGGCCCTGGCAGGGGTAGCAGTCACTGAGGAGTGTGTTGGGAGTGACAGCAGCAGTAGCAGTCATCTCAGCTATCAAAGATGCTTCTGCTGCCATCTAGGACAAGCATGTCCAGCAGAAAAAGAAGGGCTGTCTTGCCAGCCTGACTGTAAGGAAAGACCTACTAAAGTTGAGAACACAGTGGGTGTCATTTTAAGTGTCAAAAGTCACTGATGACCAGCCAGTCAATCCAGGGTGTGTTGGCTCTCTTAATGCACACTGTGCATTTCAGCAGGGGTGCAAGTTACCTTCATAAAGGCTATGCATATTGCAGCACACAGACAATATTCAGGGAACATGTGGCACTTGGGGCAGGATCAAGAAGCATAATTCTGTCCCACCCTGCAGTTTGCTCAGTTGTGTATCCAATTTAAACCTTTACATGTCTTACTTGTGCTTAGCACTTTAATTCCTCATACCAGTGTCCTTTGCAATCTTTTGATGCACAAAACATACAGTCCCCTCTTCCTCTTCCTCGTCCGACGGTGAGGTGGGGAGACATCTGTTAGAAGTAAGCTGTGAGCATAAGGCCTGCTTCTGGGTGTCTGACAAGCATTTTTAGCCTCTCCTTACAACCGGCTCTCATTATTTGTGGTAATGCAGAGCCATTCCATTGTTTTCCCTTAGGTGTGCCCAGGTTTTGTGTGTGTGTGTGTGCTTGTGTGTAGTGGGTCCCATTATGGTGGATGACAACTCTCCCAGGCATCCAGTTGTGTTAAGTCCATGCCTACCCAGGGTGTGGTGCTGCCGACGTGTTGCTGTCTGTCAGTGTTTCAGTGAGTATCTAGTGGTGAAAATACCTTTTGATGCTCTGCTTTGCAGACATTCCTTTGACAGTCATGAGTATGAGAACTGACCACACCACTGACAGATAGCAACACACCTAACTTGTTTCTGAGAAAATCACCTGTGGATGTAGCGAAAGGATTTGAGTAATATGGCAGGGAAAGGGGGTGGGGCTGAGGAGGAAGATGAAGTGATTTATCGGTATGCTTTTCAACGAGATTCCAAACTGTGCTAAGATCTATGGAGAAATTTGCTTGCCACCATTTGATCGTGAAGGCAGTGAACAGACAGAACAAAGCTAGAATCAACAGCACAGTTACTAAGCTCACCCACCAACCACAAGGGTACAGCACTGAGAAAAATCAACCATTTCAAAATGCCATTAAAACAAAAGAGATGGGTTTTGCTATATATCTTATCTGGAAGATTAATCAAGAGTGAGTGATTAAGTGTTAATATAAATCTCCTGGGGAAGCTTGTGATCGAGCCTCACTGTGGCTATGCTCCTGTCCTGATTGCCTTTATTGAGTTAGCAAGAGTGGTAATAACAGTGTTTTCCAAAGTCTCATGATGACATTGTGCAATGGTGATAAATTCTGTGCCAATGGAAAATACTGTAATCAATCAACCAATCCAATCCAATCTGATCAGTGAATCAAATGTTGCCCAGCCCTGATTAATTAATACCTTTGCAATATATTCAAAGATTCATTCCCTTTATAATTAAGAGGTTGAAACTATCTTTTCCAGAGACATGCTTAAAATTCGGGATGGGCATTTCGTTTCAGAACAAACCACGTGAACCCAGGTGGTCCTTGGATCCGGCTAATATACGAAAATCCAATTGCTTTACTTTTCTCTGTCTCGCGCAGCGTTAAGATCCAATGAGGAAGCACGCTGCGACGTCATCTTTCCTGCTTTGTGATGCTGGCCAATCAGGGAGGGAGGCGGGATGATGCCTGTCCCTGCACAGCTCCTGATTGGCCAACATCACAGATCTAGTACAGATGACATTGCAGCATGTGAGGCATGATTTGCCTTTGCAGAAGCCATGTTGGCTCTCCTTCAGCTGGCCCATAACAGAACCCAACAACAGACTAAGCAGCTATAAAGGCAGTCTACCTTGGTTGGGGGAGGGTTCTGAGCTGGTATATATAAAGAGACAAGGGGAGGGTGAAGGAAGTAGCCCCCCAGCCCCCAGAGGCAGAGGGCTGGCACCAAAGAACAAACTAAAAAATAAAAAGAAAAGAAAAAAGATGAAGAGAAAGAGAAAAGAATTAAAATAAAAGAAACAAGACTTGCAGCAGGGACATGCTCCATCTGCCACTCGCCATCTTGCCAGGGGTGGGGTGGGGATCCGTGCACGCTGGGGCTGGACTGTCTGGAGTGGCTCTGGACTTCATGGGGTCCATGGCCTCCATGAACCTTTTCCAACTTGTCATCAGTCCCACACTTAGGGCTGAGCATACTCTGGACCTGGTGTTTTCCTTCATGTCTGTGGACTATAATCTGAGGGTTTGGAATTTGTGTGCCCAGCCCGTGTCATGGACCGGTCACAATTTGCTGACCTTTTCCCTGACAATCGCTACACCACACAGTGGGGAGCCTGGCTCAACTGTTTGGGCACACCCTTGAAGGCTCTTGGACCTGGTTCATTTCTCTGAGGCAGGATTCTCTGGCCTGGCAGACGATCCTGTTGACACCTTGGTGGATAGGTGGTATGTGGATGCCACCCAGGCTGTCGACCTGATTGGCCCCAAGTGCCTCATCTGATGCTCAGCCCGCACCTCACCATGGTTCACAGCTGAGCTACAGGTGATAAAGCAAAAACAGAAGAGGCTTGAGAGCAGATGGAGAGCAGACTGGATGGAATATAATCGGCCTTCAGTCAAAATGCTGACCAGACACTATGTTCAGGTGATCAGGGATGTAAAAAGATCTTATGCCTCCCTGATAATTGGAACCCCTCCCCCTTACACCCCAACCTGTCAAAAAGCCCCAGCTGGTAGGTGGTGGAAGGGAGGCAAAAGGCTTTTTTTTTAACCCTCAATGCTCTGTTCTGCCTTTCACCCCTCCCCTTGCCTTCCAGCTGTAACTTTTTGAGAGGTTGTGGTTTGGAGAGGGGGGGCACCCCTTTTCAAACCCTGACCTGTCAAAAATCCCTAGCTAGGAGGTGGGGATCACAAGGAAGAAGGAAGGAAGCAGCTGTAAAGTGAAGCTCTGTTTGAATTTACTGCTGCTTCCTTCCTTCTCCCGTGCTCCCCCCTCCTCCTAGGGAGGTTTTCTGGACACAAAGGTTTTCTGGACACAGCATTCCCTGTCCAAAACACCACCCTATGTGTAGGGGGTGGCAGGTGAGAAAGGAGCAATCAGGGAGGGAATTTCCTTCTGCCTGGCTGCTCCTTTCCTCCTACCCACCCACCTCTCAGCTGGGATCAAGCTGTCAAAATCAGCTGGAAGGTGGTTGCATGGAGGCTTTTGAATCCCCCATGGCACCAGTTAGAGCGGTGGTGCCGTGGGGGATTGATTTTGTTTTGTTTTGTTTCATAACAATTTTTTTGAAAATTTCATTAGGTGCGATACAAATCGAAACACAATTTTTCTGTTTCGTGCCCATCCCTAGTGAGAACTTTCAAAGTTTTTTTTGGGTAAAGATTACTCAGTAGCACCATTCCTTTCTTCTGGGACTTTGCAGCTTGCCCAAAGTCAAGTGGGCTGGCTCTTCTGGGATTTGAACTCCCAACCTCTGGCTCTAGAGCCAGATACCTAACTTATTGAGCTATCCAGCCAACAAAGCAAACATTTAGACCCTTATTTTATGGACTCTCCCAGTTGTTTTTGAATTCTGCAATCGATGGGCTGCATAAGACTCCTCAAGCTTTCTGTGCCATCCCTCCCATCTGCAGATAGAACCCATAAGCCTTGCTTTCCCTTTCAATTCCTAGAAATTGATGTGCACCACATGGAGAGGAGAATGGCATCTCCTGAACTTCATGGGGACCAATTCTAATATACGCTACAGTATTCCCTTCTAATCATCTGGCCAAACTTAAATTGCCCACCCCATTCTAAATCAACATGCTTAGAGTTGCAGTTTTAGGTTTTTCATACTTTTGCTAAGGTGGCAACCATGCTGAGAAGACTTGTGATATCTTCCATGAGAAATAATAATCAGTACTATCAAATACGTAGCTATCATCACCACCTCTTTAATGTTTTATCACATATGTAAGCAGTTGCAACAATGAAAACATTTCCCTGGTTTTATTTCGTAGTCCTGGGCCTAATGCCTCTGAGCCACAGATTTCATCTTGGTAACTTGATTTACATATTTTCAGCTTTTGTGATTCAATTAAACGTTAGCAAAATGTGATTCATACCTACTGACTCACCATCAGGCTGAACCCTCTGGGATTATCTATATTTTCAATCTACTGTGTTGTATTTTCATCTCATGTCATGGCATGAAGTTTGATTTAGACATCCTGATATGCATACTAGCCATATTTTGTGCAACAATAGGATATTTTCTAAGAATGGGGAGAAGAATTTCAACACTCTGTTGACTATTCCATTGAAAAATGAGCTCCGCTTTCAGAATTTCCGCAGTGCTATTTATAATTGCATTTTTGGCAATTTTCTAATTTGAATAAACCAACTTTTCAGATGGAGATGTACAGTATATTGAAATTAGGCATGTATTGGCCTGAATATAACTGCAAGTCCCAGCTTAGAATACGTCCACTCAATTAACTGCTCAATGGTAAGTCAACACTTGTAATTGGTTTTATACCAGGTTTGAACATGAGAATTACAGTTTAGAAATAGCTCAGCTTCCTGGCTTAGAGTAAAACAACTAGGGCAGTGGTGGCCAAACTTCTGCCCTTCAGAGGGTTTTGGACCACAACTCCCACAGTCCTCTGTCATTGGCAATACAGGCCTGGAATTCTGGGAGTTATGGTCCAAAACATCTAAGGGGCCAAAGTTTGGCCACTACTGAGCTAGGGGGAGATATGAGGGAAGTGTACTGTCTTCAGACAAACATGCAAAAGCAACTCAAAGCAGGGGCATTTACATAATTCAGGTGCTGTAGGCGCCTGGAGTAGGAACTGGCAAACCACTCCAGTGTTCCTGCTGAGAAAACTCCATGGACATGGGGTCACGAAGAGTCGGTCATGACTGTAACGATGCAACACACACACATAGGGAGATGATGGTTTAGCATAGTGTTTCCAAACCTTGGGTCCCTAAATATTCTTGGACTACACCTCCCATAAATCTTGGCCAGCACAAATAGTGGCGAGGGCGTCTGTGGGCTATAGTTGTTTTATTTAAAACATTTCAGTGCCACTTTTCTCCTTGAAAGGACCCAAGGCGGTTTGTATTATTAAAAGACAATATAAAAGCTTACAAAAGCGAGTATATAAATGCTGAATAGGATCAAACAAAAACTACTAAAACACAAGCAACACCAAAGCACAATCAAAGCAGTAAGGTACCACAATCCATTTTCAAAAGCCCACTCAGGCAGCCATTCACTCAGTGAAAGCTTGCCAGAAGTGGAAGGTCTTCTTCGCATGTCTCTTCAGACAGGCTGAAAGACAGCAAAGATGGGGCCAGCCTGGTCTCTTGTGGGACGAAGATCCAAAGTCTGGAAGCAGCAACGGAAAAGACAAAGAACATCTGGATACCCATGGTTGGGAACCACTGAGTTGGAGCAAGGAACCACTGTTCATCTCTCGGGCAGAGTAACACCACAATGAATCCTCTGTATCTCTTCCAGCATTTTGTAGGGTTAAAAAGATGGTTAGTGATTTGAATGGAGGAAAAGAGAAATTGAAAGTCACAAAGGACACCAAATGGCTGGTGCCAAAGGAGATGGTGAGGCAAATCAGAAGTTGGCGGCTATTGTGAGGCTTCCCACAACTGCCTGGCTTCCTTTCAATCCACTTAATAATACAGCTTGCCACAAGTTGTGGTGTTGTGGTGAAGCAGATCTGGGGTTACGAGGTGGTGGAACCCATGAAAGTGCCTTCTCGGCTGCTGCGCCCAGACTCTGGAACTCCCTCCCACTAGAGGCCAGGACTGCCCCATCTCTGATGTCTTTCGGGAAACAGGCAAAGACCTTTCTCTTTAGGCAAGTTTTCCCTGAATGATGGACTACCTATTATTATGTGTCTTTTATATGAATCTACAGAATTGCCTAGACTTTGTGTTTATATAACTACTTATAATCTTGTGTGATTACATTGACACTATGTTTTCAATGTTAGTTTCCATCACTCATACCTTCACATGGAACTTTACCCTCCTTTTAACTGCTCGCATTCTCTTGTAGATTTAATATAATCTTCTCTTTTAATGCTGTAAGATGTCCCTCAATTCCCTGTTCTCAATACTTGAACATGTCTTAATTGTACTGGACTGTATATTATCCCTCATTACTGTGAGCCACCTTGGATCCTTTTCCAAGGAGAAAGGTGGGGTAAAAATACTCTAAAATAAATAAATAAATAAATAAATAAATAAATAAATAAATAAATAAAAGTCCCTTTCACATTGGTGGTTGTACTGTTCTTCCTCCCTTCTTCCTTTTGTTGCACTTTATGGCAGCTCGGTTAAAGGTCTCAGAAGGTAAAGCCACACTCACAGCTGGCAATGCTTTCCCCACCCCTTGTGTACTTCGAGTGCCCTGTGGCACAGTTGCTTCCTTCGTGGTGGCATAAAGGGAAGGGTGGCCAGAGGACTGGAAAAGATTGGTCTACATCCCAATCCCAAAGAAGGGCAATGCCAAAAAATGCTCCAACTATTGCACAATTGCACTCATTTCACACGCTAGCGAGGTTATGCTCAAAATTCTACAAGGGGGGCTTCAGCAGTATGTGGACAGAGAACTCCCAGAAGTGCAAACTGGATTTTGAAGGGGCAGAGGAACTAGAGATCAAATTGCCAACATGTGCTGGATTATGGAGAAAGCTACAGAGTTTCAGAAAAACATCTACACCTGCTTCATGGACTATGCCAAAGCCTTTGCCTGTATGGACCACAACAAACTATGGCAAGTTCTTAAAGGAATGGGAGTGGCTGACCACCTTATCTGTCTCTATGTGGAACAAGCAGCAACCGTCAGAACTGGATATGGAACAACAGATTGGTTTAAAATTGGGAAAAGAGTACGACAAGGCTGTATACTGTCACCTTGCTTATTTAACTTATATGCAGAGTACACCATGCAAAAGGCAGGATGAATCACAAACCGGAAGCTCAACATCAAAAACCTAAAATCATGGCCACTGGTCCCATCACCTCCTGGCAAATAGAAGGGGAAGAAATGGAGGCAATGACAGAGTTTATTTTCTTTGGCTCCTTGATCACTGCAGAAGGTGACTGCAGCAATGGAATTAAAAGCAACCTACTTCTTGGGAGGAAAGCAATGGCAAACCTAGATACCATCACTTTGCAGCCTAGCAGATACATCACTTTGCCAACAAAGGTCCAGATAGTCAAAGCTATGGTTTTTCTAGTAGTGATGTATGAAAGTAAGAGCTGGACTATAAAGAAGGTTGATCACCACAGAATCTACGCTTTTGAGCTGTGGTGCTGGAGGAGAGTCTTGAGAGTCCCCTGGACTGCAAGGAGATCAAATCTATCCATCCTGAAAGAAATCAACCTTGGATGTTCACTGGAAGGACAGATTTTGAAGCTGAGGCTCCAGTACTTTGGCCACCTCATGAGGAGAGAGGAGTCCTTGGAAAAGTCCCTGATGTTGGAAAAGACTGAAGGCAAAAGGAAAAGGGGACAACATAGAATGAGATGGTTGGACGGTGTCATCAATGCAACCAATATGGATTTTACCAAACTTCGGGAGGCAGTGGGAGACAGGAAGGCCTGGCGAGCTCTGGTCCATGGGGTCACAAAGAGTTGGACACGACTGAATGACTAAACAACAACAACAACATGAACACAAGAAATTCAATAGCAAAACATACCAATTAAATGAAGACATTGGCATTGCCTTCAAAACCACACATGAAACTAACTAGCAGCCACCCGTAGGGGTGGAGCAATGATTGTGGCACAGCATTTTGCCTTCAGGAAAAATATGCAGCAAACCAAACACATAAGAAGGAGAAACATGGTTGTGCTTAAACTACACATCTTTGGGACGGCCCCGAACCTCCCTAGAGATTTCTCTCTTTAATGAGCTCATTTCTTCACTCTCCCTTCCTGGTGGTTATGATAGCAGCAATGGCTCACTCCTTCACAGCCACTTGGTTGATCCTTCTCTCAATGGCTGCAAAGTGGAGCTAATCTCTTCTTGGTACCAAGCAGTGAAATAAGGAGAGCAGGTTAGACTAGAAATACAAATGAGGACAGGGTTGGGAGAGCATCCACCCTCACTTACTTGGCCAAGCCCATAAAGGGCAAATCGTTACATTCCAAACATCCAGCATATTCCTGAGTCATGGTTAGACAAGAGACTAAATGGTCCAGAACATGCCTAAGGTAGCTCTCACAACTCAAACGGATTCTTGTCAGTTTTTAAATGGTGTGGATAATCACAGATGGCCATGAGAGTTACAAGGAGTTGCAGTGAATAAAGATGTGTATTGTTTACAGGTATTTGCCAGAGAGAGAGAGAGAGAGAGAGAGAGAGAGAGAGAGAGAGAGAGAGAGAGAGAAAGGATGGAATAAAATATCCTGTTTCTGTTTCCTGATAGATGAACCCACCCAATAAAAACCAAACTACCCACTAAACACTCTAAACACCAAAGCTCTCAAATGGACTTAGAACTTAGACAAAATAATGCCACAGATACAGAAACACAGTGGGCTGGAATGTCTCTCAAGGGGGACATGATGGGTCAACTCTCAAGTATGTCCTTAATCCAGTGGGAATCAGACTGGGGAGGCTTCTGCACAGCTCTTTAAAAAAGGGACCTATACAAAGGTGTGTTCCAGGCCTTCCCCAACAAAGGCACAAGAGTCATATCTGGTATCTTTATGATATTTGATACAGCATGTATTTTATTTTTTGCAAAAGGGACGATGGGATGAATTAAAGTGACAGCTTTTAAACAGTGCTGTATGGAATTTGCTCATTGCTATTTGAGGCAATGACAATGCTTTTGGTCATTGAAATAACCCCTTTAAATACAACAAAAACAAACAAACAACCTTATAATTGACTGGAATCTCACCCCCCCCCCCCCTTGTTGAAGGCAACTAAAACTTTTCTCTCTCTAGGGCCTGGATGATCTCAGCTAGTCCTGGGTCACCTAATTAACATGTGGATGTCACCATGAGAACCAGCCAGCCATGGTTGTTCAGGAAAGGGTTTCATATTTGGGCAATGTTCATTCTTATTTTTTTAGAGCCAATCTTTTTTAAGAAATGAAAAAGATGGGTGTTTGTAAGCTGTTCAAAGTGACAGGGACTCCTGCTGTTCGCTCAGGACCTTTGTGAAATGTCTCTGCCAGAGAGGCCCTGGGGAAAATGTGGTGTGCAATTATAGCTAGCAGAGTCTTCAGCCTGGGTGTTACACATGCTCCACCCAGCAGTTCCAGGTCATTACTTGTCTTGTATTTAGAGTTTAGGCTCTCCATAGGTTACGTTACGTCAGTTCTGTTTTCGGCTTGTTATATAACAGGTGATGCTCCACACTTGAAAGTCAGGTCAGTTGCATGGCTTACTGTAATGTCAGAATGATGAATGAGGCCAAGCTTAGCATGCTGTCCCGGAGTTCATTCTGAATATGACCTTTTCATGCTTCTTTGAAAAGGGCCTCATGCAAGAGTTACATAGTTGAAACCTGATATTTTTAAACCATCTCCACCTACACCAATGCATCTGAAAAGCATTTGTTGTGGATACTTTTTAATATAGTCCATAACTGTAACCAACTCAGACCCAACAGTCATCAGAAAAGGGATTAATGCTTCTGACATGGAAATTGAATACAACAGGCCTAGTTCCCTGTTTGCATAATCACAGTTGTGTGTCAAGAGTTGTTCCTGAGCAGGAGTGATATTGCTAGGTAGATATGCTAGGTAGATAAAAGACTGGGGGAGGGGACAGGCCCATAGGACACCCATCTTCAGATTCTGATGGGCCAAAGTAAAACAAATATATTCTCTGAGTTAAACAGCACAATCTGTTTACATACATATTGTGCACTTCAGATCCTTTTCTGTTTCACTCTCTAGCAAGTGTGTGTGGCCTTGATTTGGATTGATACCAGAACTAAACAATGTGTGAAGCTGACTCCATCTACTTTTTAATTTTAGTCCATAGTGGACGTAGGAGAGAGAGAGAGAGAGAGAGAGAGAGAGAGGTATCTGTGATATTATGAACATGCCTACAATCCTACAATCAGTAGGGGAAAATTTAAATAAAAGCCAACAGCAGGAAGGTTTAATCTGATGTCTCCACACCACCACATTCACCTTCCTACAAGCCGGTTGTCAGAAACAAGATCCTTGTTCATATACCATCCCTTGACCAAGCTGACGCCAGTTCCAGTCAGACCCCTGCATGAGAGTAAACTGCAAAAGAGTAACCAACCACTTTAGATTCATTGTGTCATAGGCCGTTACTTCACGAAGTGCCTTGCTTCGAACCGACCTTGCCTTCGCTGTGAATTCGGTGGCGGTCACCTGGTCTCCCTTCGATCCCACCCCTGTTTATCAGTGCTCACGCGCTGCATTTTTACTACCGAATCGATTACTACCTCACGTGCTCCTTTCGCATTAGGACGCCGCTTTGCAACGTTCGCTTGTTCCCATCCTTTTAAAAAAAAAAAAAAACTCGGCGTATCAATGCATCAATACTTGGCTGTCATTTCCGACAGAGCTGGTTATGTGTCTAATCTGGTGGTGGAGAGAAGCGGGGTTGAACCCCCCCTTACGTGCTTGAAAGCCAGCAGGGTAAGGGACTCCTGCCCAACCTCTCCCCTTTGGATGCGTCTTTCCTCCCTCCCCATTCCCTTCTTGCTCCCAGAGGGTGTGCGGTATGATTTTCAAGTCCTCCCTCTGATGCAGACCCGACCGGATCGCCCGGCAGCGGAACTCCCTGGGCGTCCCACGAGGGGACGGAGGTGATCGGGCTTTAGGGTGCGTTGCTGAGTCGGAGCGCGCGCGCGCGCACAGTTACTGCTTCTCACCGCGCCGAGCATCTTCAGTTTGGAAGCCGAAAGGGTCGTTTGCAGAGTTTGGATATTTAAAAAATAAAAATGAAAAAAAAAACCGAGTCCACACGTCACGTTGGGAGCGAAGCGAGATGCGAAGCGAAAAGATTCCCGGCCGCTGGCAGGGGAACTACTCACCCCGCTTGGAGCACAGTAAAGGGGGCATGGTCGGGGTGGCATCGCAGCCAAAAAGGAGGAGCGTGCGGACTGAAACGATCGATTCGCACAGAAAGGAGGGGTTGCCACGAAGCGAGCGGTTCGTGAAGTAACGGCCATAGTCTTACATTTTAAAAATGTAGGAAACAATAAGGGCCATACATGAAATTTAGAAAAGGATACAGTAGATACATGAATTTGAGAAGGAAAATGACAGAATTAAGAAGACTTTCATTAGTATAGTAATACCTTGGTTTACAAGCATAATCTGTTCTGGAAACATGCTTATAAACCAAAACACTATTACAGTAGGACTGCTGTATCCACGGGGGAAACTGTTCTGGGACCCCCTGTGGATAGCGAAATTTGTGGATAAGAATGGTGAGGAGGGGAAAAAAGAAACCTTACCAATGCTGAGCCCTTCTCACTGCTGCCGCCACCACTGACCAACCCCCTATTTGCCACTGGGCTCAGTGGCTGGCCTGTGTGGGCAGCAGCAGCGAGGAGAGAAGAAAAAAAACTTACCGATGTTGAGCCTTCCTCACAGTGGCCTGTGACAGCCAGACACCCTCTTCGCCCCCACACACTTGCTGCCCTCTGGAGGGGTGGGGTGGGGACTTAAGAGGACCCGCCTGGCCAACCAGCCTTTGAACTTCCTGCTTGGGTCCTGGGCAGAGGACTGGAAGTTTGAGCTCAAGCGGGAAGTTCAAATCATCCGGTCCGCCACTCAGGAACCAAGTGGGAAGTTCAAAGGCCGATTGGCCAGGCGGGTCCTCTTAAGTCCCCACCCCACCCCTCCGGAGGGCAGTCAGCATACAGAGGCGGTAAGGAGGGCTCAGCATTGTTAATTTTTTTTCTCCTCGCTGCTGGGCTCGGACCTCCCCTACTCTCACTGATCACCAACTGCAGATAACTGAATTTGTGGTTGTTGAATCAACGGATGCAGGAGTCGTACTGTATATCAAAGCAAATTTCCCCATAAGAAATAATGGAAAAACAGATGATTCATCCTGTGGTCCCATAGACTACATACTGTACACACACAATGCCAAAACTCACAAAAGAAATTCACTAGAAGTCCATGTCCAGGTTTAGGTACCTGGCTGCGGAATCTGCTCTGCTTGGGACTAACAACTAGATTTTACTCTGTATTTTTAATTTGACAATAATAAAGTGCAATTTGTAGCACTATACATGCTTGACCTATACATGGCCACGAACCTGTACAATACTGGCTCTTTGGCTTGAAAACGGAGATGAGCACTGCCCCTAGAGTCAGATATGATTAGCATGCATGTGCAGGGGGAACCTTTGCCTTTACCTTTTTACACACTTGACTAGCTGTCCCATGACTAGAAATTGTCTTAAAAATAAGAATGTTGAAAACAAAATTAAATATAAATATAAAGAAAAATAAAAATAAATCCCTAACCTGCATGTTCCTGGTCGGTACAAGGAAGACCTCTATTCTTCTCTCCTCGCTCTGCCTTGGAGGCTGCCTGAAATGGAACGTTGCAGACAATCACCCACTATCCAGCAGGGGGAGGGGGAGGGGAGCCACCATTGGCTCACTTGTGAACATGTGAATTGCTTTGGTGCTTGTATATCAGAACATTGCTTGTTGATTAAGGCAAAATTTAGAATAAATGTTTGATTGTCTTGCAAAATGCTCTTAAACCAAGTTACTCTTAAACCAAGGTATGACCATATTGAGGTGGAATTCATGCAGCAGATAAGAGTGAAGTATTTAACTGTTGCTATGCAAAACAAGACTAAAATTTACCCAGTGTGGTGTAGTAGATAGAGTAATGGCCTAGGACTCAGAAGGGCTGGGTTTGATTCTTTAGCTCTGCCATGGAAATTCACTGTAGGAGAGGATAGAACTACTAAAACTATAACTTGAGGGCAACTATTAATCAGTTCTGATGTGATAGCACATTACATCTGAACATGAATGATGTGTTTGTTTGCTGCCACATAAGGGCTAGATAATATTTTTTTATGGCCTGTGTAAATTTTGCATGTGTTGCCCCATAAATCTGCCCATCCCATTTCTGCATTTGCTAGAGGATATTTTTTTAAAGCTACAAGCAATTTTGCATTTGTTGGAACATTTGGGAAGTCCAGAAGATGGTGGGCAACTGAGTTCTGTTCTGCACATTAATCCAGGAGGAGCTCTGGGGGAAAAACGGAAGGCCCCAATGTCCTTTCCAGAAGGGGATTTTCACCCTTCCTCATGAAATATGTGATTGAAAAGGAGAGTCTTCAGTCAACTGAGATTTTGTTTGGGTTGCTTCAAGGAAAGAGGAACGATTGGCTTTTCTTCAACCAGTGGGAAAAGGAAATTCCCTTACTGGAGGAGGTCACAGGGCAGCTACTGCCGCTCATTCACATATCAGCAGTTGCCATTTTGAATTCTAATAAGGATAGCGTATAGACATGGGCACGACTCGGCGAAATCCTTGTTTCCGTTTCCGTTCCTCGTTTCCGTTACATAACGGAAACGGTAACGACAATTACTCCGCCAGAACTCGAACTCGAACCGACTAAAGAAAAATTGGGTCTGATTTGTCGTGGTCGTTCCTGGCGGCATCGCAGTGATCGCGCAATGCCAAGCGGCACAGGAAAAAAGTTTTTAAAAAAACACCCGATTCCCGGCCAAAAAAGCAGGCGAAAATATGCCTGCCTGAGGGCACCTACCAGAGGGGTGGTTTCGGGGGGGGGGGGGTCCCCGGCCTCCCCCTCTCCTCTCCTGGGCTGCGCATCCTCGTCGTCTCGCCAACTCGCCAAGCGGCGCGGCACAGAAAAAAAGTTTTAAAAATAAAAAAAACTCCGATTCCCGGCCAAAAAAGCAGGCAAAAATATGCCTGGCAGAGCACCTACCAGAGGGGTGGTTTCTGGGGGGGAGGGTCCCCGGCCTTCCCCCTCCTCTCCTGGGCTGCGCAAAGTGCGCATCCTCGTCGTCTCGCCAACTCGCCAAGCAGCGCGGCACAGAAAAAAAGTTTTAAAAATTAAAAAAAAACCTGATTCCCGGCCAAAAAAGCAGGCGAAAATATGCCTGCCTGAGTGAGGGCACCTACCAGAGGGGTGGTTTCTGGGGGGGGGGTCCCCGGCCTCCCCCCCCTCTCCTCTCCTGGGCTGCTTGCACCAGGCTAGGGGGGGGCATCCTCATCGTCTCGCCAACTCGCCATGCCATGCGGTGCGGGCGGGGGATCCAAAATGGGGCGACCGCAATATTTATTTTGAAATCGTGGTCCAAAAACACACCAAAGCACCACAGAAACATGCGAAAATAGCTATTTTAAAACTGCCTGATTTTTTTCAGTAGCAGCAGTGGGTTTTTCTTGCAACAAAACGTCTCCAATTTTATTTTATTTTATTTTTATTTTTTATTTTTTACACCTGCGCAATGATGGGCTGGCCATGGGAGTGGACCATGCAAATTTTTGGAGCCATTCCACCAATTGCATGGCCACTTGGCCAGGTTTTGACCGAGACTTCTGGGATGTGCCAGTCGGGCATAAAAAGCCCGAACCCTAGCCCGAACCCTAACCCTAACCCATACGCCAGTACACTGTCCTTCTTAGTGGGTCAGAGAGGCACCCAGAGGTGCATCCCACTAACTCACCCTAACCTTACCCGTAACCCTAAGCCTAGCCCTTGCGCTAACCCCAACCAGTAAGCCAGATGTGTACTCACATTGCACTACAGCAAGTACACTTCCCTTCTTAGTGAGTCACAGGGCGCCCGTAGGGGTCCTCTCTCACTTTGTTCCCGAATCCCCAGCCCAGGTGCACCGTATGCCAGCAGGCAGTGAGTCACAGAGGCACCCGAACTACTGCAACTTGGTATGCATATCCAATTGGCTATGCATGCCATTTTGTAGCAGGCCAGAGGAGGCACCCACCCCAGAGAGGTGCCTCCAGGAGCCGGCTTTCCCTTCATGGCGGGCCAGAGGAGGCACCCACCCCAGAGAGGTGCCTCCAGGAGCCCGCTTTCCCTTCATGGCGGGCCAGAGGAGGCACCCACCCCAGAGAGGTGCCTCCAGGAGCCCGCTCCCCCCCAAACCAGTACTAACGAAAAAACGACAAATGAAACAACAAATTTTTGGAAAATTTCGTGAAAAACGGAAACGAGCCGAAACGGGCTGGCTCCGACACACGACAACTCGAAACGTAATTTTTCCTGGTCATGCCCATCTCTAATAGTGTATTTAGAAACAAGAGGCCATAGGCCACCGTTGAGGGGAGTTCATTTTCTGAGTTTGTATCGCCACAGTGGGAACAGAGCCTGGCTGTAGGAAGATAGATACAGTAACCCCCTGCCAATCACAGGGGTTAGGGACCCACCCCACCTGCGATCCATGAACATCCGCGATATGCGGAAGCGGGTGGGGGGGCCTGGGGGTGCTCCCACCCCTTTCCCCAAAGCCTCAGAGGAGCGTGGGGGATCACCCCCGCCGCCCCGCCCCCCCCGTGCGGCTCCAAGGCCATTCGGAGGCGCCCGGGAGGGTTGCGGAGAGTGACACTGTCCATCCCCGCAGGCCTCCCACGCGGCTCCGAGTCACTCCGGGGTCTCCCGGGAGGGTTGCGGAGACGGACGCCGTCCATCCCCACAGGACTCCTGCGCAGCTCCGAGGCACTCCGGAGGTGCCTGGGAGGGTTGCGGAGAGGGACGCCGTTCGTCCCCGCAGGCCTCCCACGTGGCTCCGAGGCACTCCAGAGGCACCCGGGGGGCCGCGGAGAGGGATGCCAGCCCTCCCTGCAGCCCCCTCCCGCGCGGCAGCGCAGGGGGATGATGGAGAGCGATGCTATGCCCCCCCCGTCGCCCCGTCCCCCCAGACTTCTCGGAGGTGCGGGGGGGGCGCATGGAGCGACCAGATGCCCCCCCCCATGGTGCAGGTACCGTGATCCCGCAATGTAGCGGGACTGCGGGACCTGAACCGTGAAATGGCGGGGGGGTGACTGTAAGGTTTTAAAAGGAAAGCCCAGCCAACTGAATTGTTTTCTAGTTCACCCCACAGTAGCAAAGATCGAGTCTTTAGTCAGCGCACAGGCTGTGTTTTCAAGTTAAGCTTTCATCAGGTCACCACCTTGCCTTGAATTGATTGAATTGTGAAAGATCTATATCGGTCTCTCGTAATCCTCCCTTGCTTCCCTGCCACTTCTTCCATCTTTTTGCTTACCATGGTGGGGGGGGGAACACTATGAAGGAGAACACATGACATAATGTATGCGCTGGTGCTTTCTTATTCTGTATGTGAGTTTTGAAGCCTTGGAAAAAATGAAATTAAAACGAGCCGTTCACACAGAAGAATGGCTTGTGAACTGAACTGGGTGTGCACTTACATACATATATACCCCTGCCCCGATTTGGGGGGCTGCTCCCATCATGAGCAGTAATAGACAGAAGATAAGTCTCCTGGATTTATTTTCTTTTTGTCATGATTTTTAAAAAAAGCATAAATGCACTTCTCATTTTGAGTAAAAAAATGGGGTCTAGATTAGTACACACTGTAACTAGAGGATATAGTGGTTAGTTCTCTAGGAGTGATACGATGGTTATTGTTGCTTTTATAATAACTAGAAGGCTATATGGGGAAAAAAGGAATATTTAAATGGAATTGACACTGCTGCTGGCCCAAATGAGCATGCAGTTAATAACAGCTGACTGATTTGAGTATTGCCCAGGCCCTACCAAGAGGAGGGTGCCAGCAAGGCCATTTGACCTAGGCCTTTCTTTTTTTTGGGGGGGGGGAGGCTTCCTTTACATCATCCTAAAATGTAAAGATAAAGATAAAGCAAAATAAAGTGATACTGCCATGCACTCTATGATATTTTTTTCTTCGCATGCCATTCTTTATATTAAAATTTTACCCCTCTTCACAGTCAATGCAGTACGATTATGCAGCCCTATCTGAGTTTTTCCAGAAGGCTTGTCTAAGGAGCTGTGAGGTCTGGATTTCACCCTCATATTTAACTCATTAATGTAGCAGCCTTAGTGCTCACTGTTGTTTATACAGTAATCCTGTATTTGCCACAGTTCTATGAGATAGGGCTCTGAGTAGTGTATAGTGGTACTGGGCAACTATAGCCTTCCAGATTTTCTTGAACTGCAAAACCCAAAAACTCCAGCCAGAACTGTTAATGGTAAGAAATGGCGATGGGCACCATACGAAAAATGACATGCTGTTTCGTAATTTCGTTAGCTGACGAAACCAAACCAAACAAAATGAAATGGAGAAATAGTGTTTTGTTACAAACAAATCAAAACACATTTTTCCCTCTAGAATGAAATGAGTCATTGTAGAGGAAATGGCAGTGGGTCTTCCTCAAACTCTTCCCTGAAAGCCCACAAAATTTGGAAAGATTTGGGGGTCAGGGAGCTGAGTTAAGAAGCTCCAAAGGGGGTGCCCCTAGGAAAACAAAACCCTTCTAATTGGAATTGGAAGCAGATAGGGCCAGGACCCCTGCTACTTTGGTACCCCAAGGTACCCCAAGTAATTATTGAGTGCATATTTTTAAAAAATATGATTGCATATTTTTAAAAATATGAACTCAAAATTTACTTACATTGGGGCTCCAAAGTAGCAGGAGTACCTTCCCAAAGCGATTTTAGGGAACCCCCTGAAATCTGAAAAGATTTGGGGGAAAGGGGACTTAGTTATGAAGCTCTAAAGGGGCTGGGGGTTGTTAATTGACAAAGTGTGCTGGGAGTGTGGAGGCAATCAGGGAGTTTACTTTATGGCAGTGATGGCAAACCTTTGGCACTCCAGATGTTTTGGACCACAACCCCCACAGTCCTTTGTCATTGGCAATCTAGGCTTGGAATTCTGGGAGTTGTGGTCCAAAATATCTGGAGTGCCAAAGGTTTGCCACCACTGCTCTATGGCATTAACACTCTAATTGGCTCCACTCTCCCAGCACAGGAGCAGTAAGGGGGGAACCTCCTTTCTGCATTTCTCCCCTCCCCCATGCCTCCCAGCTGGGGATTTTTCACAGGTTGGTGTGTATGTGTGGGACGGGTGCCCCCCTCTCTAAACCCTGACCTGTCAAAAAGCCCCAGCTGGGAGGAGGGAAGAGGGACAAAAGGCAGAACAGAGCACGGAGGGGGGGAAACCCTGTTCTGTTCAGCCTTCGGCCCCTCCCCCACCTCCCAGCTGGGGCTTTTTGACAGGTTGGGGTTGGGGTTGTCCCCTTGCCAAACCCTTACCTGTCAAAAATCCCCAGCCTGGGGGGGGGGGCAAAGAAGAAGGAAGGAAGCAGCAGTAAATTGAAGCTCTTTTTGAATTCTCCTCTGCCTCCTTCCTTCTCCCATGCTCCCCCTCCTCCCAGGGCAGTTTCCTGGACTGGGAAGGCTGTGGGCAGTGGGGTTTGGCCCCACTGCCCACAGCTCCCTGTCCAAAACACTCCCCTGGGAGGAGGGTGTGGCAGGAGAGAAAGTAGCAGTCAGGCAAGGAATTTACTTCTGCCTGGCAGCTCCTTTCCTCTTACCGTCACCTCCCAGCTGGCATCAAGGTGTCAAAATCAGCTGGGAGGCAATGAGGAGGAGGCTTTTGAATCCCCCACCGCACCAGCTAGAGCACTGGTGCCATGGGGGATTCATTTTGTTTTGTTTTGTTTTTCAAGCAATAATTTTTTTGAAAACTTTTGTTACTTTTGATACAAAATGAAATGTGGGGGGACGAAGCGGAACAAAACGAAACACAGTTTTTCCATTTTGTGCCCATCCTTAGTAATGAGCAATCCAAAAACATCTAGTTGTCCCTCCTCTGCTCTATAGCCAGAAAAGGCAGGATGGAGCTAGACATATTGGCCAGAATTTAGTTGGCAATTTCCATGTATGCAATTTCCATTTGTGTAATGAAACTCATGCAAGACTTGGTGGTAAAGTGCTGCCTGTTTCTCAGAGGGCACCCACCCAGGAACACAAACAGTTGCCACCAAGGCTTACGTGATTTCTCTTACATGGGTGGAAATCACCAGTAGGGTTCTAGTCATTGTCTTGTCTGGGTGAAACTGTGGCTGAAGCTTCTCTTGCATGGGGGAAGTGTCATTTGGGCAATGCAAGGAAGAACACTCCCCCTCAAATGTTCCCTTCATTCCAGTAATTAGTTGTTCATGTCAGGTGTCGGGATTTGAGAATCATATTTTCTAGCTGTCAATTGCAGCCCACCTTTAATTACTGGTACATTTTTATCCTGCTGTAGTATTACATTTCTTAACAAGAGAAGAGAAGGCAGGGAGAAAAATCTTTGGTGTATTATTTAATTAACAAATGATTATCTTTTTGGTGCTGGAGACTGAGTAATTTAGAATAGCTGGTTACCATGATGTTTGCTGTATGAATACAATTGATTAGGCTGTCGCCTTCTACCACACAATTTATCAAGAAATACCTGCATCAATAGTTGCATCTCTATGCTGCGAGACCTTGGGGTTGGGGGTGAAGGGGAAACCTGTTCATCCAAGCACGCTGTTTCATACCTCAACTCACGTTCTGGGATGTTGTTTCTTTCTTGTCGGATCAGCCTTTTGTCAAGCTTTAGGCCCCCGAAAGCTGCGGGGGGGGGGGTTCCAACACTATGCTTCCCCCTCCCATTTTTCTCAGTATTTTACTGTAACAGTTAATTGATTTTCCGGTTCTACTCATAACATGTATCTTGGGGGAATCCAGGCTGTGCATGCAGGAGAGATCCACCCTATCTCTGATGGCTGGTGAAATAGGGGTTTGTTGACCCATTTTGAGGAGCACTGGTGAAAGGTGAGCTGGTGATAGACATGGCTCTCAAACAGAACCGTGTGATGGGCATTCAAAAGGATGGGTTGCTATGCCACTCTGGATTCATGGCTTGAAGGTGGTGGCATCAGAGCAGGCAGATAAATACCCATGATGGAAGATGCAAGGGTGTTACCTGCCATCACAACACTGATTAAATTAAATTTTTGTCCCTTGAATTAACTTCATTTAAAATAAGTCCATATCCTTGTGGATGCAATTTATAACACATATTTAGAACAAGTGCCTCTTGAAACAAAAACAGATTGCTTTTGTTTGGGGTTTCAGCCAGTCAGCTGTGTTGTCATTATCATGTGCCATCCTCACTGGGCTGTTTGACATTTGCCCTGCTCCTCTTTGAAAATTCTTGATTCCCATTTTCTACTTCTTCAAGTCTTGGTGTGAGTGGCCTTGTTTTGACTTCATGGCAATGACAAGTCACCAGAGGTGTAGCTAGGATTTTCAGCGCCTTGGGACAAAGTCAGTTTTCATGCCCCCCCAAGGGATGGGGAGGAGCTAAGGGGCTGCGTAGAAGGTGGTGGCAGCAGCTGGGGAGCCCTCCGTGGCAGCCCTGGCAGGTCGCTGATGATGCACCTTCCCACAGCTCCTGGGGAGGGAGCTGTTTGGTGCCCAATTTGGTTCCCCCAGATGCTGTGTCCAGGGACAGATGCCCCCCTTGCCCCCAATAGCTATGCCACTGTAAGTCACCACTTCAATTCACTGTGGCTATAAATGGTGAAAGAAAAGGGCTGATAAATAGAAGGATTTGAGAATATGAATCTGACATGTGTAGCCTCAATCTCCATTGCACATTCATTGATCCTTGGGGGCTGCTTGTGGCATCAGCAAGTAAACAGTCCTAAATGAGGTTGTGTGATTTGATTCAATTTGGCTTGAATTGCTGCAGTACTGTAACTGGCTGCAAAATTGCAGCCTGTGAGTTTTTGGGTTGTTATGCTACTCTGCAAACATTCAGCTGGCCTCTCTAAAGTGCTAGTTAGGTTCTACTGGAGGCGTTCGTTCTAGAAAGATGGGATTTTTCCTTTTGTTCTCTTGAAGACGTTTAAGATTTCATTTCCAGCAAACTCAAAGGAAATTACTTCTTCAGAATCTATTGTAAGGATGCAAAGTCTTGATTAATTAGAGGTGGCTGTTTCCTTTTCCAAACTGTCCTCAAAAAGCCCCTCTACATCATTACAGACAACCCTATGGATAATCTTCCAAGTACTTGGCAGACATCTAGGTGAGGGATTCTGGGAGTTGTAGTCCAAACAAATCCCTTTTCTGAACTCTGATTATAAGTGAATGGCATGCATATTTCGGGTGAGAAATACAACCTTCAATAGGTTCACCACTTCAAACAGTTGCCCATCTTATCTGCAAGTAACAAAGCTAATGGTAGGAGATGTTCCTCTGGAGACATCCCAACTCATTTGTATTTGCAAGTTTCTTTTCTGTGGTCTGGAGAGGAACCTCAGAGGCATGCGGAAAGGGAGGAAATATTTGTGAACCTGTCCTGTTCAAGGAAGTGTCCAAGTTTTGAATAATGAAGTTTGCATTTCATGAAGAAGGGAACATCCATCTTTCTTTTCTTCATCCACATGTTTCCTCAGCATGGAAGGACAGGCCTCCTATAAGACATCAAGGATTTAGAGAACAAGTAGTGGATTGGTGTGTGTGTGTGGTGGGTGTGGTATGCATTCTGAATTTCCTTGGAGTCTAGGTGTCAATCTAGGGTCACCAGAACTAATCTCAAAAGACTGGTGCTTTCTGGTCCTAATTTTCTTGCATTTGTTAAGGTCTGAAGATTCCTGTTGGAATTTTCCTGGAATCATTAAAACTGATGTGCATAGTTAAAGACAGATGCACCCGACATAATTTTCCTTCAGTGTTGGTCTCAGCTATGCATGCTGTATATATCCCTAAAATTCTGGATAACACTTTATGCAACTGGTTAAGTGACATACAATCCACGAAAGCTTGGGCTACAACAAAAATTTGCCCTCCTCAAATTTGTAAGTGTAGAACTCCAGCTATGGAAGCTTTCATGACCATCTGATCAGGAACTATTTCTGATGAGGTCCTGGTCATGCACCTGCCTGCATGCTACTGTCACCACATCAAATCACTGTGGCAGCTTTCACAGTAGGTTCTCTACACACATGTAAATATTGAACAAAATCTTGGCCAATGTATTTAAAGGACCATGGAATTCTTTGTTGATTTGTTACAAGAGACCACACAGCTAACCCTTTGGAAATGATTTCCCCACAGTCATGATCTTGGAGCAGGGGAAAATGCAGAACTATGTTACTGCCTGTTTACCAAAGGGACTGGATACATTCTAATTCGCCTATAAAAAGAAGAGGTCAACAGAGGATACTGTGGCGTGTGCTCTCCATGCTCTTCTTGAACATCTGGAGCGGGGGGGGGGCTATGCTAGATTGCTTTTCGTGGATTTTAGCTCAGCTTTAAACACCATTCTTCCACGACACTTGATTTCTAAACTGGAAGGTCTAGGGCTTCCACCATCACTTTGTGGGTGGATTTTGGATTTTCTGTCAGAACATTCTCAGAGGGTCCAGTTGGGCCCTTACACCTCTAATACTCTTAGTACCAACATTGGAACACCACAGGATGTGTGCTTAGTCCACTCCTTTATATTATTTACACGTTTGATTGTGTCTCTGCCTATCCTAGCAATAGGATCATTAAGTTTGCAGATGACACAACTGTGATTGGGCTCACCTCTAACAAGGAGAGTGAGATGGCTTACAGAGATGAGGTGGAGAGGTTGCCCAAGTGGTGTAGAATTAATAACTTGCACCTAAACATAAAGAAAACAAAGGAGCTTGTGGTGGATTTTAGGAGGCAGAAAACTGATATTAACCACTGGTGATTGATGGGATTGGTGTGGAGAGGGTTACAGGTTTTTGATTTTTGGGCATTGAGTTATAGGAGGATCTGTCCTGGAATATCATCAACACAAGAGGGCTTGCAAAGAAGGCTCAGCAGAGACTATTTTTCTTGAGAACTTTAAGGAAAAAAACATCTTCCGCAAAAGCTGCTGCTGCTCTTCTATCATTGTGCAATTGCAAATGTGCTTACTTACGGGTTATGTGTATGTTATGGAAGTTGTACCCATCAGGATAGGACAGTGTTGCACAGAATCATAAGAATTGCAGACAACTAACAATCCAGTACCACATCCAGGCAGCGATCAAGGGTCTCCACAGCCTCCATTGCAGAGGTGGAAAAGGAGAGATAGAGCTGTGTGTCATCAGCATACAGATGACAGCAGACTCCAAAACTCCGAATGACCTCATCCAGCGGCCTCATATAGATTTTAAATAGCATGGGACAGAGTGCTGACCCCTGAGGAACCCCACACGCAAGGGACCAAGGAGCCAGCGCAAGGCTAGGCCACCAATCCCAGCCTCCGTAAGCCTGCCTAGGAGAATACTGTGGTTGACAGTATTGAAGGCCGCAGACAGATCAAGGAGGACCAACAGGGTAGAGCAATCCCTGTCAGCACCTCTCAGTAGGTCATCTTGCAATACGACCAGGGCTGTTTCAGTCCCACACCATGGCCTGAACCTAGACTGGAATGGATGAAGGACATAGTCTTCATCCAAGAATGATTGGAGCTGCACAGCGGCAACCTGCTCCACTACCTTGCCCAGGAAGGGAGCACTGGCAATGGGATGATAGTTGTTCATATCTGCCAGGATCCTGCCTGTCACAGAACCTGACTCTGAGGGGTTAAATGGTGAAGAGCTGCTGGAGGAGCCTTGCAGCTCAAGTCAGCAGGCAGCTAGGTCTGATGACTCAGCTGAAAACATATCTTCTCCCCCTAGAAGGGCTATGAGCAGGATTCTGCAAAGACGTGCTACCAGGAGAGCTAGGGAAAGGGTCTTTGATGCTAGACGGGGAATCAGGTTGGGAAGCCCTGAGTACTAGCAGGAGCCTTTCCAGAAGTAAGGGTGTGTTCCCTGTTTTGAGATAAAGCTGGTAAGCTCACCTTGAGCTCTCTGTGGGAGCAACGCGTCATTTGAACTTGCAACCACATTCCTGTCTGTGACCTTGGCTCTGTTTCCTGATTTCAGACTGGCTTCCTGGACAACGGCTTAATCTGTTCCCTTGGGTTGGCATCTGGTTTCCGTGAGATATTCTGGTTTGACTTGGACTGTTAATTGCTGGGAGTTGGATTCTGTTATTTATCTGGCACTTGATTGTTGGCAAAGGACTTGAACTTGCCTGGCTTTCCACTAAAGATCTTGGCCAAGAACTGAACCCTGGTTGTGTATGTGCTCTGTGTGTGGGGCTTGACAATATCATCCACTGCCAAGCTGGTTTTTAAAAGAGTGGTTCTTATTACCATCTCCCTCATGTGATTGGGAAAAATCTTGTCCCTGAAGGAGACAGAAGCAATAAGAGAAACCCATTCTGGCATGCTCCCTCCTGCAGTCTTAATCAACCAAGAAGGGCAGGGGTCAAGCATGGAAACTGCTGGTCAGCAATACGCCAATGCCCTGGAGGCATCTGCAGCTGCTACAGGCCCAAACTCAACAAATCGAGGAGAGCAAGTGGGTGAAGAGCCGACAATACCTGGGGACAGATTAGTGGAGCCGGAGTCTAGACCGGCTTGGATGGCCTCTATTTTAGAACTAAAGTGGGCTGCAAATGACTCACTAGTGAAATCACTAGGAGGAGGCCCAGGGTGACTAGGATTGGTGAGGTTGCAAACCACCCGGAACAATTCTACCTAGTGGTTCGAGGCCCCAGCAATACATAGAGATGCCTAAGATATTTTGGCATCCCTAATCACTCAAAAATATTGCCTGGTCAGCCCATGAACTGCAGCCCTTTTAGATGCCATCCGTTCTTTCCTCTATCTGCACTCCTTCGTTTCTCCTATCATGGATAGCATTTTCTTTACCTGTAATAATCAACTAAATCACCACCTATATCTTTTGGGGGGGGGGACTGAGTTTGCGTGAGTGTGCATGATACACATAATAGTCATATGCCAGCACACAACTTATGGCAGCACTCCCAGGGTTTTCCTGGTATATGGAGCACTTAGCAATAGCTCATCATGATTCCTTTCTTCTGATGACACTTTGGATCTCTGCAGCTTGCCAACAGTTGCACTCATTTTCTCTATTTATTTACAGTACCACTGATGGGTTCCAGTACAGCCGTGGAGAGGAAACTCTGGCCCCAATTTGGCATGCAAGGAATCTCAGTCTGTCACAATACCCTGTAGCAGATTATACACAATTTCGCTTGCTTGTGCGTGGGGTGCAACCACAAGATTTACAAACCCAGTGCTGTAAACCTGCTCACCTACGTTCAAAATCTTTTATCGTTGTAGCAAATTATATAAACAGGTCTGGTGCAGCAGGGCATATTAAAAGTTGCTGAAAATATTTTAACGAAGCCATTAACAGGAAGAAGATTTGAACATATTCGGTAAATGTTGAATATGTCTGATAAGTAAAGTTTGTTGATATGTGCATGTATCTGTAATGGCTTACATGATAAATCTTGAGAAGGGGGGTTGAATATTTGGCAAGATTTACATTTCAGCCATTACAGGGTTAATGTGAATGTAGAGTATTATAGGCTGGATTTAATGTGAAGAGCGAAGCCGATTGGTTGTTGAGATCACACCACTTGGAATGTTCTGATAGAAGTCTAGTTAGAGAGTGTGTATGCCTTGTACTCTTAGAGAGAGGAGAAAAGCGTGTTCCTGGCTCAGCAAGATGGCTGTTAGAATAGTTATAGTTAGAAAACCTCCCATGTACCCTTCCCTTCTAGTTAAATAAATAGTTTTTTTTTCATTTAGTAACACAAGAGGTGTCTCTCTCATTGAGCAACTAAAATAATCTGCAACAACCGATCCAACAAAGATCCCCAACAATGTACAGTACCGCTGATGGGTTCCAGTACAGCCGTGGAGAGGAAACTCTGGCCCCAATTTGGCATGCAAGGAATCTCAGTCTGTCACAATACCCTGTACTGGATTATACACAATTTTGCTTGCTTATGTGTGGGGTGTAACCACAACATTTACAAACCCAATGCTGTAAACCTGCTCACCTACGTTCAAAATCTTTTATTGTTGTAGCAAATTATATAAATTATATAAACAGGTCCGGTGCAGCAGGGCATATTAAAAGTTGCAAGTCAACTGTGCAAGTAATGTTTGTTTCTTACATGATAATTTTGAGCCTTGGTATTTCCTAAAAGTTTTTGTTTTCCTAAAAGTGTCTGTTTGCAATATTTTGCTGCAAAAAGTTTTTGCAGCCTGTTTTCTCAGGGACAGATGGGGAGGTGGTAAAATTTCAAATGGATTGTACTGTGATGAATCCTGGTTTGGACATCCCTTCAGGTGCTTTATAGGTTTTTTTCTACATACACTTTTCTGCTGCAGAAATTTTTGCATGTTGGGGGCATTATCTGTTTATGGAGCACCCATTAATGAAGTAGCAAGATGAAATGGATATAGTTCATAAATGTTGTTCATGCAAATGATAGTGATCTGCTTTAATAAAACTTTTGGCAGAAGATGGTGTGATTGATTATTGGATTGGGACCATCTTTGGCAGATTTATAGTAGACGCTTGCTCTAAAGACTCCTCCTCCCCAAGGATCAGGTGTCTAGGCCAAGACACTCAAATTCCTTTGTTACACGAGGGGCCTTTTGCTAATTATAACATACGGGCATTATATACCAAAATATTTATTTAGGTTTACATTATAGCAATGCAGTAAGTAGTCCAACATCTTTTGGCAAACAGTGTTTCTCCATTTATCTAACACTAGGGGCCATGGTCCCTAATGAACAGAAATCATTACCACCCCAGTCATTTCAGCTGTGGTGGTTTTTACTAAATGAAAATCTCCCCTTCCTCCTCTGGCCCTGAATAGCTTTCTGGCAGGAAAAGGGATCTCACGAAAGCCTCAGGACACTGAAGAGAGAGAGGTAATCAGAAATGTTTGGTTTAAAAAAAATTGTCACAGATGATGACATCACCAGCCTAACCTCCCATGACTTATGGAACCAGATTTCAGCCACTGTTATATATATATATATATATATATATATATATATATATATATATATATATATATATATATATATATATATATATATATATGCATGTTAGGGTGGATTCGGGTTTCTTCCCGTGTAGAAATCTGGTTGTTTTGGCGACGTTTCGACGAGGTCTCACTCGTCATCTTCAGGCTGGTGTTCTGGCTTCTTTCTTCTTGAAGCAAAGCGTGATCTCAGTTGAAGTCCTTCTATAAATACTGCTGGGTGTGTGTGGTTTGCTTGCTCTGTTGCTGATTGTAGGTTCGTTTGTTCTTTTGTGATCTGCTGTGTGGCTGAGGCGATCGTTAAGGGCTTAACTGCTGGTGGGTTAGATGGCTGTTTAGAGACATCATGTGTGGGTGGGGTGCTGGATGTGTGTCTATTAGCCTTTTGTTTCTTAACGACCTTGGTGATGGGTGTTCTGGCAGCATCCTGGGCTTTGGTGGAGTGGGGTCCTGTGTCTTGTGAATTCATTTTGGTCTGGCTGCGTGTCTGTGGTCTCCCAATGTTTTTTTGGCGTGTGTAAGTGTGCTCCATGTGGTGGCTGGAGTGGGGAGTAGCGGTAGATGGTGCAGTCGTGGTTTTGTTATTGGATGGTGGTTTCGTTTCATCTGTGGGAAGGGTCTGGGTTTGTGTTTGGTGTGGATGGAGGGTGGTGGCATCTTGTGTCCTTTTGGACCTGGTGTCAGTCTTTGTGACAGAGGCTCGTCTGTTGACCAGGGCTAGTTTCCAGATGTCAGGCAAGCGGGAGGTGTCGTCACGTTTATTCATGTTGTTTGGGTGTTTCTCTATTTCAATGGCTTCCATGATTATTCGACTGTTGAAGTGTTCAGTTTTGGAGATGAGTTTGGTTCTTTTAAAATCAATTTCATGACCTGTTGTTTTTATGTGCTGGAAGAGAGAGGAAGATTTTTCTTCTTTTTTGACTGCGTTCTTGTGTTCTGCGATGCGTGCGCTTATTCTCCTGTTTGTCTGTCCGATGTATGTGGCTGGGCAGACTTTGCATGGTATTTCGTAGACTCCTTGGTTTTCTAGCTCAATCTTGTCTTTGGGGTTTCTTAAAATGTTGGCTATTTTTTGTTCAGTGCAAAAGGCTGTCTTGATATTGTGTTTGTGGAGAATTTTGCTTATTTTGTCTGTGGTGCCTTTGATGTAAGGGAGGAGGGCAGTGCCGTTGTTCTCTTCTGTTTCTTGGTTCTTGGGGGGTGTTTCTTTTTGGATTAGTTTGGTGATGGTGTTTTTTTGGAATCCGTTCGCAATTAAAGCATTCGAGAGAGTGTGTAATTCAGTTTTTAGGTGGTCTTTGTCAGCGAGGCGTTTGGTTCTGGAGATGAGGGTTTTTGCTACGGAGTTGATCTGTGCAGGGTGGTGGTGTGATTGTGCATTTAAGTAGCGGTTTGTATGTGTTTTTTTCCGGTAGATGGTATGTCCTAAGGAGCCGTCGGGTTTTTTGTAGATTAGGACGTCCAGGAAGGGAAGTTGGTTGTTGGCTTCTATTTCCATAGTGAATTGTATTTTGGGGTGTAGGCTGTTGAGATGTGTGAGGAAGTTGTTCAGTTTGTCTTTCCCGTGTGGCCAGATAACAAAGGTGTCGTCAACATATCTGAGCCAGAGTTTGGGTTTATGTTCGGACTTCTGTAACGCGTTGGTTTCAAAGTGTTCCATATATAGGTTTGCGATGACCGGTGAGAGGGGTGATCCCATGGGTGCTCCTTCTATCTGTTTGTATCTTTGTCCATTGTGGATGAAGTATGTGTTGGTTAGGCAGTGGTTGGTCAGATCTAGGATGTGCTTGGGGGGGTTGTATTTGTTGTGGATAGCTGTCAAGGCTTCTTGAATGGGCACTTGTGTGAAGAGCGAAACAACATCGAAGCTCACGAGTAGGTCATTGGGTTGTAGGTCTTGTTTCTTTATAATTTCTATGAAGTGGAACGAGTTTTGTACGTATGAAGAGATGGATTCTGCATAGGGCTGGAGTTGTTTGGCAAGAAATTTGGCGAGGTTTTGTAGGGGTGAGCCTATGGAGCTGACTATGGGTCTGAGAGGTGTTCCTTCTTTGTGAATCTTGGGGAGGCCGTAGAGCTTGGGGCATCTGGAAGATTTCTCTCTGGGGATGATGCTTGGCTTGATTTCTTCACTTAAGGGTGAGGCTTTTATTTTGGCTTTGGTGGTTTTTTCCAGGTAGGTGGTGGGGTCTGTGTTCAAAGGTATGTAAGCAGGGTCTTGTAGTAGGTTGGATAGTTTGGCTTGGTAGTCAGATGTGTTCATCACCACTGTGGCATTGCCTTTGTCTGCTGGGAGAATGATTATGTTGTTGTCTTTCCTCAGGTTGGTGAGGGCTTTTTGTTCTTCTTTGTGTAAATTGCTTCTGGGTGGTTTGCTGGAGCAGAGGATATTGGTGACTTCGAGTCTGATTTTGTTAGCTTCATCTGGGTTGATTTTGGTTAGGCTGGCTTCCACTCCGCATATGATGTTTTCAGTGGGGATGTGTCTGGGGGCGACTGCAAAGTTGAATCCTTTGGACAGGACTTTGGTCTCTGCGATGGTGAGTGTCCTGTCTGATATGTTGTGAACTGTTTGTTTCATGGGCTGCTGTGGGGGGTTGGGCTTCTGGCGTTTTTCCAGTTTGTGGAGTTTGTTGGTGTGTATGTCTGTCTTGTGGGAGGTCTCTGTTTCAGCTCTCCAGGCGGCGAGTTGCTTGGATTTGTTCCAGAGTGTTGGGTGGATTTTGTTGCTGAGTTTGAGGTGGAGAGTGAGTAGGTCTCTGTTGGTTTGATCTAGTAGGTATCTTTTCTTGTGTAGTTCGTTTCTGATTAGGGCTAGTTCTGTTCTTTTCAGGATCCTTTCGCTGGATGGGGTTTTTGAGTGGAATTTCAGTTGGAAGCTTGTGGGGATCACATTTTTATCTCGGCAGTTGCGTAGGAATGCAATGTCACATAATTTGTTTCGCTCTTCACACAAGTGCCCATTCAAGAAGCCTTGACAGCTATCCACAACAAATACAACCCCCCCAAGCACATCCTAGATCTGACCAACCACTGCCTAACCAACACATACTTCATCCACAATGGACAAAGATACAAACAGATAGAAGGAGCACCCATGGGATCACCCCTCTCACCGGTCATCGCAAACCTATATATGGAACACTTTGAAACCAACGCGTTACAGAAGTCCGAACATAAACCCAAACTCTGGCTCAGATATGTTGACGACACCTTTGTTATCTGGCCACACGGGAAAGACAAACTGAACAACTTCCTCACACATCTCAACAGCCTACACCCCAAAATACAATTCACTATGGAAATAGAAGCCAACAACCAACTTCCCTTCCTGGATGTCCTAATCTACAAAAAACCCGACGGCTCCTTAGGACATACCATCTACCGGAAAAAAAAAACACATACAAACCGCTACTTAAATGCACAATCACACCACCACCCTGCACAGATCAACTCCGTAGCAAAAACCCTCATCTCCAGAACCAAACGCCTCGCTGACAAAGACCACCTAAAAACTGAATTACACACTCTCTCGAATGCTTTAATTGCGAACGGATTCCAAAAAAACACCATCACCAAACTAATCCAAAAAGAAACACCCCCCAAGAACCAAGAAACAGAAGAGAACAACGGCACTGCCCTCCTCCCTTACATCAAAGGCACCACAGACAAAATCAGCAAAATTCTCCACAAACACAATATCAAGACAGCCTTTTGCACCGAACAAAAAATAGCCAACATTTTAAGAAACCCCAAAGACAAGATTGAGCTAGAAAACTAAGGAGTCTACGAAATACCATGCAAAGTCTGCCCAGCCACATACATCGGACAGACAAACAGGAGAATAAGCGCACGCATTGCAGAACACAAGAACGCAGTCAAAAAAGAAGAAAAATCTTCCTCTCTCTTCCAGCACATAAAAACAACAGGTCATGAAATTGATTTTAAAAGAACCAAACTCATCTCCAAAACTGAACACACTTCAACAGTCGAATAATCATGGAAGCCATTGAAATAGAGAAACACCCAAACAACATGAATAAACGTGATGACACCTCCCGCTTGCCTGACATCTGGAAACTAGCCCTGGTCAACAGACGAGCCTCTGTCACAAAGACTGACACCAGGTCCAAAAGGACACAAGATGCCACCACCCTCCATCCACACCAAACACAAACCCAGACCCTTCCCACAGATGAAACGAAACCACCATCCAATAACAAAACCACGACTGCACCATCTACCGCTACTCCCCACTCCAGCCACCACATGGAGCACACTTACACACGCCAAAAAAACATTGGGAGACCACAGACATGCAGCCAGACCAAAATGAATTCACAAGACACAGGACCCCACTCCACCAAAGCCCAGGATGCTGCCAGAACACCCATCACCAAGGTCGTTAAGAAACAAAAGGCTAATAGACACACATCCAGCACCCCACCCACACATGATGTCTCTAAACAGCCATCTAACCCACCAGCAGTTAAGCCCTTAACAATCGCCTCAGCCACACAGCAGATCACAAAAGAACAAACGAACCTACAATCAGCAACAGAGCAAGCAAACCACACACCCCCAGCAGTATTTATAGAAGGACTTCAACTGAGATCACGCTTTGCTTCAAGAAGAAAGAAGCCAGAACACCAGCCTGAAGATGACGAGTGAGACCTCGTCGAAACGTCGCCAAAACAACCAGATTTCTACACGGGAAGAAACCCGAATCCACCCTAACATGCATACCTATACCCGTGAAAATCTACGAAAACAAATATCCGACCTCTACGGGGAGGAAACCTTCCAGCTGACCAGAACCTACGAGAAACTAGAAGTCCGAGGAGCCACCATCTTATGTGACATTGCATTCCTACGCAACTGCCGAGATAAAAATGTGATCCCCACAAGCTTCCAACTGAAATTCCACTCAAAAACCCCATCCAGCGAAAGGATCCTGAAAAGAACAGAACTAGCCCTAATCAGAAACGAACTACACAAGAAAAGATACCTACTAGATCAAACCAACAGAGACCTACTCACTCTCCACCTCAAACTCAGCAACAAAATCCACCCAACACTCTGGAACAAATCCAAGCAACTCGCCGCCTGGAGAGCTGAAACAGAGACCTCCCACAAGACAAACATACACACCAACAAACTCCACAAACTGGAAAAAACGCCAGAAGCCCAACCCCCCACAGCAGCCCATGAAACAAACAGTTCACAACATATCAGACAGGACACTCACCATCGCAGAGACCAAAGTCCTGTCCAAAGGATTCAACTTTGCAGTCGCCCCCAGACACATCCCCACTGAAAACATCATATGCGGAGTGGAAGCCAGCCTAACCAAAATCAACCCAGATGAAGCCAACAAAATCAGACTCGAAGTCACCAATATCCTCTGCTCCAGCAAACCACCCAGAAGCAATTTACACAAAGAAGAACAAAAAGCCCTCACCAACCTGAGGAAAGACAACAACATAATCATTCTCCCAGCAGACAAAGGCAATGCCACAGTGGTGATGAACACATCTGACTACCAAGCCAAACTATCCAACCTACTACAAGACCCTGCTTACATACCTTTGAACACAGACCCCACCACCTACCTGGAAAAAACCACCAAAGCCAAAATAAAAGCCTCACCCTTAAGTGAAGAAATCAAGCCAAGCATCATCCCCAGAGAGAAATCATCTAGATGCCCCAAGCTCTACGGCCTCCCCAAGATTCACAAAGAAGGAACACCTCTCAGACCCATAGTCAGCTCCATAGGCTCACCCCTACAAAACCTCGCCAAATTTCTTGCCAAACAACTCCAGCCCTATGCAGAATCCATCTCTTCATACGTACAAAACTCGTTCCACTTCATAGAAATTATAAAGAAACAAGACCTACAACCCAATGACCTACTCGTGAGCTTCGATGTTGTTTCGCTCTTCACACAAGTGCCCATTCAAGAAGCCTTGACAGCTATCCACAACAAATACAACCCCCCCAAGCACATCCTAGATCTGACCAACCACTGCCTAACCAACACATACTTCATCCACAATGGACAAAGATACAAACAGATAGAAGGAGCACCCATGGGATCACCCCTCTCACCGGTCATCGCAAACCTATATATGGAACACTTTGAAACCAACGCGTTACAGAAGTCCGAACATAAACCCAAACTCTGGCTCAGATATGTTGATGACACCTTTGTTATCTGGCCACACGGGAAAGACAAACTGAACAACTTCCTCACACATCTCAACAGCCTACACCCCAAAATACAATTCACTATGGAAATAGAAGCCAACAACCAACTTCCCTTCCTGGACGTCCTAATCTACAAAAAACCCGACGGCTCCTTAGGACATACCATCTACCGGAAAAAAAAAACACATACAAACCGCTACTTAAATGCACAATCACACCACCACCCTGCACAGATCAACTCCGTAGCAAAAACCCTCATCTCCAGAACCAAACGCCTCGCTGACAAAGACCACCTAAAAACTGAATTACACACTCTCTCGAATGCTTTAATTGCGAACGGATTCCAAAAAAACACCATCACCAAACTAATCCAAAAAGAAACACCCCCAAGAACCAAGAAACAGAAGAGAACAACGGCACTGCCCTCCTCCCTTACATCAAAGGCACCACAGACAAAATAAGCAAAATTCTCCACAAACACAATATCAAGACAGCCTTTTGCACCGAACAAAAAAATAGCCAACATTTTAAGAAACCCCAAAGACAAGATTGAGCTAGAAAACCAAGGAGTCTACGAAATACCATGCAAAGTCTGCCCAGCCAAATACATCGGACAGACAAACAGGAGAATAAGCGCACGCATCGCAGAACACAAGAACGCAGTCAAAAAAGAAGAAAAATCTTCCTCTCTCTTCCAGCACATAAAAACAACAGGTCATGAAATTGATTTTAAAAGAACCAAACTCATCTCCAAAACTGAACACTTCAACAGTCGAATAATCATGGAAGCCATTGAAATAGAGAAACACCCAAACAACATGAATAAACGTGACGACACCTCCCGCTTGCCTGACATCTGGAAACTAGCCCTGGTCAACAGACGAGCCTCTGTCACAAAGACTGACACCAGGTCCAAAAGGACACAAGATGCCACCACCCTCCATCCACACCAAACACAAACCCAGACCCTTCCCACAGATGAAACGAAACCACCATCCAATAACAAAACCACGACTGCACCATCTACCGCTACTCCCCACTCCAGCCACCACATGGAGCACACTTACACACGCCAAAAAAACATTGGGAGACCACAGACACGCAGCCAGACCAAAATGAATTCACAAGACACAGGACCCCACTCCACCAAAGCCCAGGATGCTGCCAGAACACCCATCACCAAGGTCGTTAAGAAACAAAAGGCTAATAGACACACATCCAGCACCCCACCCACACATGATGTCTCTAAACAGCCATCTAACCCACCAGCAGTTAAGCCCTTAACGATCGCCTCAGCCACACAGCAGATCACAAAAGAACAAACGAACCTACAATCAGCAACAGAGCAAGCAAACCACACACCCCCAGCAGTATTTATAGAAGGACTTCAACTGAGATCACGCTTTGCTTCAAGAAGAAGCCAGAACACCAGCCTGAAGATGACGAGTGAGACCTCGTCGAAACGTCGCCAAAACAACCAGATTTCTACACGGGAAGAAACCCGAATCCACCCTAACATGCATACCTATACCCGTGAAAATCTACGAAAACATATATATATATATATATATATATATATATATATATATATATATATATATATATATATATATATATATCAGCATGTTCTTGGTGGTGTATACCTACAAAGCCTTGGGTCTAGTTCACTGCACACACGGTGTTCTGCAAAGAAATTTTTGAAAAATGGGCTCCCTGCCTTGATTCACCTTTAAATACATCAAGAGTAGCTGGAAAAAAGTTGGAAATGGGAAGAGCAATTCTAGAACAGCCAATGCAGATATACTCTGATCGTTATCATGATCCTAGGAAGCCTCCCATAGAACAAGTGATGTCAGGACAGTGCTGTACTATGTTGCTAAGACCTTACATAGACCTCTGCGTAGTTGTCAGTATCTCATAAACTTGTCATCTCCAAGAAACCCAGACGTTTGATCACGAGGAAGTAACATTTCCCATGAACGGTCAGAATAGTTAGCTCCCTGGTGGGAATCACAGGGCTCCCAAATTCCAGAAAAATGTGCCTTACATCTGGAGAAATATTTCCATCAGAGGAAGCCAAGTGTCTGCAAAGGTTTCCTCATTAAAACCCTCAATCCATTTCAATCTGCAACATTTTAAATACATTTAAAGGCAATTGTAAAAATGTTGATGTGCCAGCAACCAATACCCTCATGACCTTGTTCTGTAATCTTTGATCTGTCACCTTTATTACCCTTTCACTTTGGCTCATGTCCAAAATAAGGTCAGCCATTAATGTGGTCTAAATATCCAGAAAGGAGTACTAAATTATTTAATGGTCCTGGATCTTGTATTCAAAAGCAATCATATTTTGAAAGAAGATAGGATGAGCAGATAATTGTGTATGATGATATAATCCATCATCACCACCATAGTTCACAACTCCTTACTCAAAAGGTAAACCTGCAGAATGTCTCTGCACTGCCCTCACCTAAAAATGTTTCAAATGTCATTGTTTTTTCAGATACCATTCTCCAGTCTAGCTAGCTCTCTTTGGGTGGTGTGGTTTTGCTTTAGCCTTTCTACTTGCCCATATTCTAGTACTGCTGGTGCAGGATGAACTCCGTATGAAACAGAATTATTGATTAGCTTTATACTCCTGGGTTATGTTGGGAGAAAACCGTTTGGTGGGTGAGTCACTGCATCACCAACAGGTTCAACTGTAGCATCATAGAAAAGATGTTCTCCAAACAGATACCTATACTTCCATAATGTAGTGGTCAGCGGCCTCTGTGAAAGGTAATCAATGATCTACAGATAAGGTGGTGCAGTATCTGAAGAAGGGGGCAGGAGCAGAGAGGCACCAAGTTCTACAGTATCTCCTGCCACTGTCTATTTAGGCTCAAGCCATTACTCTTCTGGAGTCCAGGCTAATGAAAAACAGCATTGTATTGAACCAAATTAAATATTTTAACCAGCCCTGTTTCAGTTGACGAGTGCAGGACAAAGCTCTTTGAGGTTTTGTGCTCAAATCTGAAATTCCTTTGATAGGGAAGGTGCCTGTAGGATAGAAAAACAAAAACAAACTGCAAGTGGTTCTTCCCTATGGCAAGGGTGTCATTACATGATGGGATGCATATCTGACTTCAGAATCTATGTGTGGGTGGTTAAGCGATTGGCACCCTGACAAAAAATGAAGTGTTTGAAGGATTATGACTATGCATACCATCTTTTCCAGCACAGTTCTGGCTTATGTTGTTTACAGTGCCTATTACAACGGGCACTCAGTGCATGCTTAGCACCACTGACAAGAGCCATGTGAAGTTAACTGAAATGCTATCACCAGGTTTACCAAAAGCTGTCTCCGTGATGATTTGTACTGATGGTTATCTGGGACAACCACTTTGCCGATTGCTAATTTCAAAATGTAGTTGGTATACTGTAGTTCGGTAGGTTGGAGCACCTGGCTGCTGGAAGGGCCAGGAGCCAGGGAATTTCTCCCAATGCCTCCTGGGAGATCAGCTAGTTGAGATCACCTGGAGCATGTATGGCTGATAGGGTTACCTGTGCTGCCATCTGTGCTGCCTTGGGAAAGCTCTAGGATTCTCAAGCAGTATCACAAAGAGGTACAAACTACTTTAGAGTACTTTGTACTAGAGATGGGCACGAAACGGAAATGTAGTATTTCGTTTCGTTTCGTTTCATTTCAGTCTTCATTTCATTTTGTTAATAATTGATTTTTTAAAAAGAATTTTTATCACAAAACAAAACGAAATGAAATGCTTCATAAGGCTATAAATAATGGGGAACTTTCCTTTTTTTATTTAACAGGGAGCCCACTGCCCTAAATCAAAGACCCTCAAACCTTCCGATCAATTTGCTTTCAAGCAAAAAACCCTCTGTAAACAAGCTAGAAACCTAATGGCTAGCTGCTGCATGGCGAGATCTGAGAGATAAGCTCAATATCTGATTGGCAGCATGGCAAGGAAGGAAAATATATTTTAAAATAACCTTTACAGTCCTACTTACTCAGGAAAGGAAAACAATCAGTTTAAATAAACTTGCAGACACAGCCAGCGAAAGGAAGAACTCAGTTCCTGGCTAGCTTCAGGCAGATCAAGATCGGAAATAAGCTGAGGCGCAGGAAGGAAGGAAAACAAATTAATCGGTTTAAAAATAAACCTCCTGTTCTCAAGACGGCTCAATCAAGAAGTTAAGATGAATAATTTCATTTCCAAAACAAAAAATTGTGTTTTGTTTCATTTCTTGATGGCACGCTGTTTGCTGTTTCATTTCATTTCATAAGGTTTCATAAGCTTATGAAATGACAAAACGGTGGTCGTTTTTCGTACGGTGCCCATTGTGGCGTTTACCCTCTTCATAGTCAAATGAGTTTGTGCAAGAAGGTGTAAAGGGTTAATGCTGTGAACCAGTGACGGAGTGTGGAGGTGGTGCCCACATGTCTAAAAGCCTCAGACTGAGGGTTGTGAGAGTTAGAAAAGTAAAGTGAAGAAAAAGAAGAGATAAAGTTAAGAAAAAAATAAGGGAGGCAGATGAGAGAGGTTTGAGAATAGTAAAAGGAAAGAATTTGAGTGTAAACTGCTTAGAGGAACTTTCATTTAAGGCATGCAAGAAAACCTGAAACTCAAACAGCTTGTTGAATTCAATAAACTACATTGTACTTTATTAATGTAACAACTAGAGATGGGCACGACTTGAAAAAAATTTTTTTCGAGTTGTCGTTAGTCGGGCCGGTTCCGTTTCGGCTCGTTTCCGTTTTTCGCGAAAATTTGCAAAAATTAGTCGGTTCGTTTTTCCGTTTTTTTCGTTGTCGTTAGTACTGGTTTGGGGAGGGGGTAGCGGGCTCCTGGAGGGAGCTGCAGGAGTCAGCCAGAGCCACAAGTGACGGACTGGCAGACTCTTTGCACCCGCTGTGTCTCACGTACTTGCATGTAGTGCAATGCAAGTAGATCTGGCTTTGGGTTAAGACGGCTTAGCGCAACGGCTAGGGTTAGGCTAGTTACGGGTGAGGTTACGGTGAGTATTGGGGTGCATCTGGGTGCCTCTCTGACCCACTTAGAAGGACAGTGTACTGGCGTATGGGTTAGGCTTAGGGTTCGGGTTTGGGCTACGATTAGTGGGCTGTTTATGCCCGATTGGCACATCCCAGAAGTCTCTGTGGTCAACCTGGCCAAGTGGCCATGCGATTGGTGGAAAATTTGCATGGTCTACTCCCATGGGAGAGCCCATCATTGCAAATGTGCAGGTGTAAAAAAATAAAATAAAATAAAATAAAATAAAATCAACGGAGACTTTTTTTGCAAGAAAAACCCACTGCTGCTACTGTAAAAATTCAAGCATTTAAAATAGCTAATTTTCGCATGTTTCTGTGGTGCTTTGGTGGGGTTTTGGGCAACGATTTCAAAAAAAATATTGCGGTCGCCATTTTGGATCCCCCGCACTGCATGGCAAATGGATGCGCCCTCCCAGCCTGGTACCAGCAGCGCAGCAGTAGCAATTGCCAAGGAGAGGGGGGCGGGGAAACCCCCCCCAAATAAAACACCCTTCTGGCCTGGTAGGTGCCCTCAGACAGTTTTCGCCTACTTTTAGGGCCGGGAATCGGGTTTTTTTTTAACTTTTAAAAACTTTTTTTCTGTGCCGCTTGGCATTGCGTGATGCAAGTAACGAGCACGACAAATCAGACCAAATTGTTCGCTCGTCGGTTCGAGCTCGAAGTCTGGGGCAGTGATTCCCGTTACCGTTTCCGTAGAGTAACGGAAACGAGTAACGGAAACGGAAACGGGAATACCGCTAAGTCGTGCCCATCTCTAGTAACAACTTAACTGGGACTTGGTTATTTCAAATGGGTAACCCTGAATGGTGACAGCGAGAATAAAAAGAAGGTGTGTACATGTTAATTGTCCGTGAAACGACTGGGGGCTCTGTATTCTCTACTTTGCACCTAGAGAACCTTTAGAGTGCTGGGAATCGACTTAGTGGTAATTAATTAATTGATTGATTTCAAACTATTTTCAAAAACAACAGCAACAAAATCTCTTTAAAAATAGTATAATGTTTAAGTTTGTTGGTGCTGTTTCACAATTTACAGAAAGATAAGTGCCCTGTTTAACCCTCTTGCAATATCCCTAGTTCCTGTTACCACTCAATTCTGTCATACTGGGCCTCCCTCCAGTTGATACACCCCTCTGTTGCAGTAATTATGTCCACTAAAAATGACAGTGGTTCTGTCAGTAGCTTCTCTTATGTCTCTTCCGCTGGGCCAAAGCTAACAGAATGGGTTTCAACAGAGGGAAATCTAGGGTGCTGCATCTAGGTAAAAAGAATGAATTGCACAGATATACGATGGGAGATACTTGGCTGGAAAATAGTACCTGTGAAAGGGATCTGGGAATCTTGGTGGACCACAAATCGGACATGAGTCAGCAGTGTGATGCGGTGGCCAGGAAAGCCAATGCAATTCTTGGTTGCATCTACAGAAGCATCGTGTCTAAATCAAGGGAATTGATAGTACCACTCTATTCTGCTCTGGTCAGACCCCACCTGGAGTATTGTGTTCAGTTCTGTGCACCTCAATTTAAAAAGGATGTTGACAGACTCGGCGGGTACAGAGGAGGGCAACCAGGATGGTTGAAGGTCTGGAAGAAATGTCTTACGACGAGGAATGGCTTAGGGAGCTGGGAATGTTTAGCCTTTCAAAAAGAAGATTGAGAGGGGATATGACAGCTATGTTTAAATATTTGAAAGGATGTCATATTGAAGAGGGAACATGTTTGTTTTCCATGGCTTCAGAGAGTAGGACTCGGGGACAATGGTTTCAAACTACAGGAAAAGAGATTCCATTTGAACATTAGGAAGAACTTCATGACAGGTAGAGCTGTTCGGCAATGGAATATGCTGCCACAAAGGGTGGTGGGGTCTCCTTCTTTGGAGGTTTTTAAGCAGAGGCTGGATGGCCATCTGTCAGAAATACTGTGATGGGGGTTCCTGCATGGCAGGGGGTTGGACTGGATGGCCCTTGAGGTCTCTTCCAACTCTGTGATTCTATGATTCTATGATACTTCATTCTTGTAAAACTTGTAAAGCCAAAAAGGAAAAAGAAAGAGTCCACCTATCTCCCATAATATGCGAGCAGGCCGTTAGCTACAGCTCTAGGGCTTTCAAAAGCAGACCCATTCATGCACACACACATATACGCAAATTCTTGTTCTTTTTAACACAAAGGACATGATGGATGGATTGTTCTGTTGGCAGTGTTGGTTCCATCCACACAGCTGGGGTGGAATGATCTTCCTTTCCTCCCTCAAAACCTGTTCCAGATGTCTGGAAAATCTTCAAGAGGAGGTTTTGGGGGAGCACATCAGGTTACATAAGAGCCCAATCTGAACAAAAGGGTGGACGTGGCAAGGAAACAGATTTTGACTCAACATTAGGAGGCGCTGTCTAGTTGTTTAGCAGTCTGCCTTAAGATACGGGCAAGCTCTCCATCAGATAAATTTAAGCAAATGCTGGGAGAGGATTTGTAAAGGATGCAGCACTGGCATTTGGTATTAAGTAAGGGGTTCGAGTGGATAACTGCAAATATACCTTTCTGCTCTGCAATTTGATCTGAACTTTATAGTTAATAAGCATAAAGGTTACAAGGAAGAGGACAATAACCATGAAGTACTGCATTTTAAGTGGTGCTACCTAGCGCTGATGGACTTGATTACTAATGAACAGGAGTCCTTAGCAGATATTTGAATTTGTGCATGCACTTCTGTGGGTTATGCTTCCCTATGATCACTCTCCTGTGGCTTCATCAGCCTCACGATATTCTATTACTACGGCTGGTGGGAACAAATGCCTGCCTAGAGAAATGAGATGGCAAAGGGTTATTTGAAGTAATCAAAGAGGAAGCATTTAGCAAGGAGATTAAATGTGGCAATCGACATTTAATGACTGGCTGTGTAACCATGGCAAGAGGAGATGGAATCAATTAGCCTCCTGTACATGAGCCACAGTAGTGAGGCCCAATATTCAGAGCCCAGTGCTCATCAGTTGTTGAAAGGAACACATTTAATCCACTCACACCCTGGCCTTACTGATTTAATACATTACTTTGTATTCCATCTCTCCCTCAGATAGGAGTCCAGTCAGAATAAATGTCAAATAATCTAAGGTTTTATTTCCTGTTCCCCCCCCCCCACTTACCAGCACGTTCACCAATTGTTTTAATAAGCAATTTTGGAAAATTGTTGCTATCATTGTCCTCTCAAGCCTTTCCATCTCTGGTAGCACAGCAACAGAATGGAGAATGTTTACATATCTTGGACTAGATTATTAACAGCCATATTTTGAAATCTGCACTAATGTGAAGCATTTTAATCTTGGATGAGCATTGATACTTTTTGTTCAGCGCATCACAGCTGGGTGGGCTGGAGGGGACAGAATATGCCCACCAACCCATGTTGATATTCACTTCACATAAAGACTAAGATTCTTACAAATGATCATATTCTAGCACAGTTGCTCTATAAACAAAGGTACACGCTTGGTGTGCAACAGTAACATCTGCTAAGCACTGAAACTATACTGTTTTGTACCTTGGGAAAATGTGATCTTTCCCTGACATAGTGTTCTTATTGCTCGTTAAAACATAACTGTCATAGGGTAGAAATGAGTACTAGATATGGCCTATGATGTGAGGAGGAGCTGGGGTTGAACTGGTTGCGTAAGAGGTTAAATATTCTTCCCAGGGACCCTCCATGGGATGGACCATGTAAGGAGACATAGCCAGTTCACCTCACCCCATCCTTCTCAACCTGTGGGTCCCCAGATGTTCCTGGACTGCAACTCCTAGAAGCCTCTACCACTCACTGTGCTGGAAGGGGTTTCTGGGAGTTGCAGTCCAGGAATATCTGGGAACCCACAGGTTGAGAACCACTGCTTTACACCGTTGGCACCCTGGCTTCTTACTTTCTTTCCTTGCCTCCTCTGTGTGGGAAAGACAAGAGGGAAGCAGAAGGGAAACAAAGCTACACATGCTGAGCAGATGGTTTGGCAGTCGTGCTGACTTGAAAAAAATTTTTTTCGAGTTGTCGTTAGTCGGGCCAGTTCCGTTTCGTGTCGTTTCCGTTTTTCGCGAAAATTCGCAAAAATTAGTCAGTTCGTTTTTTCGTTTTCGTTAGTACTGGTTTTTTGGGGGGGTAGCGGGCTCCTGGAGGCACCTCTGTGGGGTGGGTGCCTCCTCTGGCCCGCTATAAAGGGAAAGCGGGCTCCTGGAGGCACCCGTGGGTGCCTCCTATCCTCACCCACTAGGAAGGGGAAGCAGGCTCCAAGAGACCCCTCAACATGGGGGTCTCCCCTCCTCACCTGCTGCTGCAAAATGGCATGCATAGCCATATGGATATGCATACCAGTTGCAGACAGTGAGACCAGTGAGTGAACCCAGAGCCATAGGGTGATGCCTAAGGCAATCGCACCGCCATGTCTCACAAAGAAGGGAATCGTACTTGCGTGTAGTACAATGCAAGTAGATCTGGCTTAGGGTTAAGGTGGGTTAGTGCAAGGGCTAGGGTTAGGCTAGTGACGGGTAAGGTTACGGTGGGCTAGTGGATTGCACCTCTGGATGCCTCTCTGACCCACTAAGAAGACAGTCTGTGACGTATGGGTAAGGAGTCAAGGATTAGGGTTAGGGTTAGGGGGCTAGGGCAGGTTTTAGGGGGCTTTTTGGCACATCCCAGAAGTCTCCATGGCCAAGTGGCCATGCGATTGGTGGGATGGCTCCAAAATTTGCATGGTCGTCCACTCCCACATGGCTGGCCACTCGGCCAGCCCATCATTGCGCAGGTGTAAAAAAAATAAAAAAATAAAATCAATGGAGGACAGAGGAGGAGAGGAGAGACATTTTGTTGCAAGAAAAAACCCACTGCTACTGTGAAAAATCTGGCAGTTTATAAATTTTTGTGTGTTTCTGTTGTGCTTGTGTGTTTTTGGACCACGATTTCAAAAACAATATTGCGTTCGCCGCCCCATTTTGGATCCCCCGCCCGCACCGCATGGCATGGCGAGTCCGGCTGCCCAGGACGGGGGGGAGGCGGGACCCCCCCTCCAGAAACCACCCCTCCGGTAGGTGCCCTGCGCCCTTAGTCAAGCAGGCATTTTTCCGCCTGCTTTTTTGGCCCGGGAATGGGTGGGGGGAGAGTTTAAAAGTTTTTTCCTGTGCCGTCCGTGCCGCTTGCTTGCGCTTTAATTGCGGCGGCCAGCGGCGAGACTGGGCTTTTTTCTGGCTGCGAGCCTGCGGCGAGTCCCACCAGAGCAGCCCAGGACGGGGGATGGGGGGGGGAGGCCGGGGACCTCCAGAAACAACCCCTCTGGTAGGTGCCCTGAGGCACGGCAGGCATTTTTCCGCCTGCTTTTTGGCCGGGAACCGGGTTTTTTTTAACTTTTAAAAACTTTTTTTCTGTGCCGCGTGGCATCGCGCGATTGCGCGATGCAAGGAACGAGCACGACAAATCAGACCAAAATTGTTCGTTCGTCGGTTCGAGCTCGAAGTCTGGCGGAGTAATTCCCGTTACCGTTTCCGTAGAGTAACGGAACCGAGTAACGGAAACGGAAACGGAATACCGCTAAGTCGTGCCCATCTCTATTCGGCAGTGCTGCCAGAATGGAAATATGCCTAGTTGTGAGGGATTTCACCCTCAGCACCACATTCAGCCCATCGATTTGGTGTAGCACATACAAGGGGTGAGAGCGATTCCTATGAGTAAAGGCTAGAGAGTCCCACCAGTTGCCTAAACTTGGAGCAGACCAATGGCTAAAGCATACAATCTCTTATAGTTCAGGAATCATTAACATTTCACACATGAGGAAGCCCTAGAGACTCAAAGTGGCCACATTCTTGTTGTTTATTAGTAACAATTCAACGAGTCTAAATTCTACAATGACTTAGTTTGTTACAGCAAAAACAATTTGAAAAGGAACCATGTGACACCTCAAAGACTAACTTTTTCAGGTTCCTAAACCCTTGTGGAGTTGGTTACCTTTTACCAATTTACCCCAGGATACCCTTCCACAGGAAAAGTAAACAAAAAGTAGCCACCAGAATAGTTTGCTTTGTGAGCTCTTTGGGTCCACAGTCTTATGTAAGCTGCAAAATTGTTCATTTTGGGGGAAGAGAGAGAGAAAAACTTTCACCTCCTTAAATCCAAAATGATTTTCTGTCATGAAGAAACAGTGGGAACAACCCCATTGGAACTGTTGATAGCAGGCGTGTGCCATTTTTTTCCTCCTGGCTCTGTGGCACCACTGTATGGTGATGCTCTAATCTGCTCCATAACTAAGTGCTAAAATCTCCCTAAGATCCGCTGGGGCTCAACCCACCAGAGACTCACAGGCGTTCTCACTCTGGGTGGCCACATGTAGAGAGGCCCGGAAAATGATCACCAGAAACTGGGCATTCTCTGTGGTCACTCTGACATATTGAAATAAACTTCTGAGTGAGATTCGCCTTGCAGAGTCCCTGCCTGCCTTTAAGAGAGCTGTTAAAACCTAGCTCTTTAAAGAAGCCTTTCACAACCACTAACTTAATTTAATTTAATTTAACCTTTTTTTCCCTTTGCTTTTGGACAAATGGAACAAGATTGCCTGCTGGTGTGTGTTGTTTTATGTTGTTTTTATTTAGTGTGTTGATTGAATGTATTTATATATACTGATCTATTGTTGATTTTTATTTTATTGTTGTAAACTGCCCGGAGTTCCTTTGGGAAGACGGGCAGTATATAAATGTATAACTAACTAACTAACTAACTAACTAACTAAATAAATAAATAAATAAATAAATAAATAAATAAATAAATAAATAAATAAATAAATAAGAAAGGGAGGGGGAATTAAAGCAGGGACTTGTAAATGCACAGCTCTCAAAACATGAGGCCAGCTTTATAAAGTGAGCAAGTTGGAGGGAGCACAAGATCTTACTTGTTCTTTCCTTCTGATATGGAGCTAGAAAAGTGCTTTTAAAACCGATGTCTCCCACCATAAGCTGAAAAAAGACATTTCACCATACCTTGCTCTCATGTCTCGCAAGGCTTCTCGGAGGAGCGCGGGGGGCAGCGCCCCCCACGCCCCCCACGCGGCTCTGAGGCTTCTCGGAGGAGCGCGGGGGTGGCCCGGAGTGACCCGATTGCCCCCACACACCCCATGCAGCTCCGAGGCTTCTCAGAGGAGCGCAGGGGTGGTGCGGAGCGACCCGATCGCCCCAAACTGCCCCTCCACGTGGCTCTGAGGCTTCTTGGTGGAGTGCGGGGGTGGCGCAAAGTGACTCGATCGCCCCACGCCACCCCCCACGCGGTTCCGAGGCTTCTCGGCGGAGCACGGGGGCAGCGCAGAACGACCTGATTGCCCCCGCCGCCCCCTGCGCAACTCCGAGGCACAGGTACTGCAAACCTGCAATGTAGTTGGACCGCAGTACCTGAACCGCGAAATGGCACGGGGTGACTGTATAAGTCAATGCTTCCTTGGTCTTGGCCAGTTGTTGGATAGCAAACTGCCTTATCCATGACTGTAGCAGAGTACCATATATACTCGTATATAAGTCAAGTATTTCAGCCCTTATTTTGGTCTGAAAAAAAAGGACCTCTACATATATTCGGGTGAAGGAGAAGCGGCAGTTTTTAAAAACTTTTTTTCTCTCCCAAAGCAAGTGCTTGCTTTGGGAGAGAAAAAAAGTTTTAAAAACCCACCACTTCTCTCCCCCATAAGGTGCATAGAGGGAGAGGCGGCGGTTGTTTTAAAAAAAATTCTCTCCTGAAGGAAGCGCCAATGTCCGCTATTGGCGCTTGCTTCAGGAGAGAAAAAAGTTTAACCCCCCCACTTCTCCCCTCCGTCATCGGAGGAGGAGGAGGAGGAGGAGGAGGAGGAGGAGGAGGAGGAGGAGGAGGAGGAGGAGGAAGGGAAGGGGAACCATTGTGGCGGCAGCAGCAGCAGCAGCTGCTGCTGCTGCCGCTGTTGCCAGCACTGGCTTGGAGAAGGCAGCGGAGGGAAATATTGACTCAGGTTATACTCGAGTCAATCAATTTTCCCAATTTTTAAAGGCAAATTTAGGGGCCTCGACCTATACTCAAGTTGACTTATACTCGAGTTTATATGGGTACATTGTTTGAACTGTCCCTCATATAAGCCTCCTGTTATAGCAAGACAACAATGGATCCAATTAATTCAGGAAGTGGTGGGCACTCTAGTGCTGGAGGAATTTAAGAAACTATTGGACAAACGTATGTCAGATCTGCTTTGATTTGGATTCTTGTACTGAGCAGAGAGTTAGAGGCACCCAGTGGCTTTATATAGGCCCCTTCCAGCTCCATCGTTCTATGATTCTGTGACTCTATGTTTTTATGTTTCTATAACTGTGGCTCCTTTGACCTTTTCTTTCCTTTTCTCACCAAGACCTGCTGATTTGATAACTGGACGAGTTGTTTCTTCAAACAGTAGAAGCCATGGTGCTCTGTGTGTCTTTGAGAGGGTGTTACTTATTTTAAATAGTGAACTGAGGAGAAGAGGTGCTTCTCTCTCCTGCTCTCACGGTGACTCCCTTGAAGTACAATGCCAAGTCCATCTTCTCAAGAAGCTGGCCCCACTGAGATTGAACAGACTTTCTCTCTGGCCAGTGTGCCTAGATTAACCATTTTTAAGCCTCCTTCTAGAATGAGAAGCTTTGGATGTGGAATAGGGAAGACAGATAGGAGACAAGGATTATTCTGTGCCTATGGTGCACGCTCACGGGATTATATTGGATGCTTGTCATTTCTAAAACTTTGTTTGGCAAACCTTGGTGTTCTCCTTTCACTACCATGCCTGATAGTACTTCCCTTTGTTATGTAGGTCAGAGTGTTATGGTTACATAATGATGACCACTCACCTCAGAACATTGCTTCCGGGCCAATGATTCTGCACTGGATCCCATGGCGGCACTGTCTGTGGTGACCTAGTAAGTGTCTTGATTCAAGACAGGGCTAAATGTTAAGAAAAAACCACTTTCAATAAACTGGAACATGGCAGTGAAATATGTCGGATCGCCTCTTACACACTCTTGTATCAAAAAGGGGGAGGGGCAAAAGAGGGTGCAGATCCACATAAGATTACATATGTTCACGTGTACAGAGAAAAAATTGAAAGTGATTGAAAACAGAATTAGAAATACATTAGAATACATCTCCCCTGAGGGTGAAAGACTGTGAGCAAATGATCTGTGAGCTCCAGGGGTCTGCTGTCAACCTGGTAACCGTGGATGGGCAAATCTCAAGTCCCTGTTCATTCTCCTTGTGTCTCTGTAGTTTTACATGGGATTTGACTAGATTGCCCTTCAAATGGAGGGCCACCCTCCATTAACCCTTCAACTTGTAGACTATCTTCCTTCAAACAGGAAGATGGTCACCCAAGAAATTCAGCATGTATGGTAAGCGCATCCGATCTTGCCTGATTTTGGAAGCTAAGCAGGGTCGGCCCTGGTTAGTACTTGGATGGGAGACCACCAGGGAATACCAGGTGCTGTAGGCAGGCACCTGGAGTAGGAACTGGCAAGCCACTCCAGTATTCCTGCCAAGAAAACTCCATGGACATGGAGTCATAAAGAGTCGGTCACGACTGTAATGACACAACACAACACACATGGTAGCTCTGTTTGCCTGTATATTAAAGCAGAATGGCTCTCACCCGTGCATTTGTAGTGTGCAGTGTTACATTTCATAAATAACAACCTATCAATTATTTTTTAAATCGGGCATCTTATGTCTTTTATGGTCATGACTGCTTATTTAAATCCATAGCTATCTGCATATGCTGGCTTGCAGCATGCGACTGCAGAAACAATCTCTGCTTGTCGTGCTTGCAAAAGGGGTGCTTAGTGAATACGTCTCCCCGAGGCAGACAAAAGGAGAAGGTCTGTGGGGTGGGAATATCTATTTATCCCCCTTTCATAGAACTGCAGCACATCTTCACAGTCTTTCAATAAGCTCTCATAAAAGGAAGAAGCAGCTTAGTGAATTATTTCCTGTCGATTAATTTAGCCTGCATTCTGCTTTTAAGGATGCATGTCAGAGGCTATTTAGGTAACCGAGCATGATGCTGGTTCACTGGTGCATAGAAAGTATTCCCTCTTTGTTATCACAGCTCAGCATTTTTTCACATTCTACTTTACTGTACTTCAGGCTTCACTTGAGTACTCTGTCCAACTTGGGATACCACATTTTCAGAAGAATATAGATGGGATGGGTTCCAAGGAGTATGGTCAGCCACATGGGGAACATATCAAGTCCTATACAGACAGATTGACAGAAATTGACATTTCACCTTCAGGAAGTGAAGACTGTGAGCAAAAATGGCAGCACATTTCCTGTACCTGAAGGGTTGTCGAATGGAAGAGGACAAATAATTATTTTCCCTTCCCCCAGAGCATAGAATTAGACCTAATAAGTATAAGTCATTGCAGGGTGTATCTTAGTTGAAGATTAAGAGAATGTTCTTGACAGAAGAGCAATCTAGCAATGGAGCCAATTTTTTAAGAGATGGGATGAGCTGTCATTTGTTGTAGGCCTTCATGGCATGTTGGCAATACTGTACGTTTTCAAGTGTTCTGCACTTAACAGGAAGGTTGATTAAGCATCTGTAAGGCCCCTGAGTGATACAGTATATGATTCTCTAATTTGGGTCTTGCCTGCATCCTGGAGAAGCAATGCAAAGTAAATACGGAAGGGATGCTTGTCTTCTTAAGGAGACAGATCTTGATTCTGTTTTTCAAGTAGATGCTAATAGTGAAGATCTTCTCAATGCTTTGTGTATAGTTTGTTCAGAACCAAGGCTCAGCAGCAGCTTAACATAAGAACATATGAAGAGCCATGCTGGATCAGGCCAAAGCCCCATCTAGTCCAGTTTCCTGTATCTCACATTGGCCCCACCAAATGCCTCTGTGAGCACACGAGACTTGATATATACCCTGTTTTTTAAGCCTGGAGATTGCACATCCCCATCATGACTTGTGACCTGTGATGGACTTTTCCTCCAAGAGTATGTCCAATTCCCTTTTGAAGACATCCAGACCAGATGCCATCACCACCTCCTGTGGCAAGGAGTTCCACAGCTAAATCTCTCTTTCATGTGGCAGAGGCAGTAGCTATAATGCAGGCTTGCCTCATGACCCCAACATGCTGTATCTTGGTGATACGGATGAGTAGCAGAAGAAGAAACAAGATGGGAACACATGAAAAGTTATTTGCCAGCGGGCTTTTCCCTGTAATAATGAGCAGGTTCGTGTACTGTATTTATTATTTTAGGTTTTGCCCGAAGAATGTAGAACACTGTAGTTCCATTCATTGAATTAAGAAGGAATCTGGTAAATCTTTGGTTTTCAACTTAATTGTTTTTAGACTAGGATAGGATAGGATAGAGCAGAATAACATTTAGGATAGGATAGGATAGGATAGGATAGGATAGGATAGGATAGGATAGGATAGGATAGGATAGGATAGGGATAGGATAGAGCAGAATAACATTTAGGATAGGATAGGATAGGATAGGATAGAGCAGAATAACATTTTATTGTCATTGTACAAATACAACGAAATTAAAAAATGCTATCCAGTCTGCACATCACTCATCCCAAATATAAATATTCCAAGACATAAAAACCTACCATTTAAGAACAAGCATCCATACACATACTCATACATTCTCACACCCAACATGACTTGTACCAATTTTAAAACTGACATAAAACCAAACATACACACTAGAGATGGGCACGAAATGGAAAAATGCTGTTTTGTTTGATTTTTTGTTTCATTTTTTCTTTCTTATTGTTTCATTTGAAACGATTTTTAAAAAATCATTTCTTTTTTCCATTTTTTATTTGTTTTTTACTCTTTGTGGCACGTGGCGGTGGCGGGAGAGCTCCACCACCACCGCATCCCACAAAGACTTTTTTTAAAAACCTGCCGCTTTCCCCCCAATGTGCCCAATGTGCGGTGGAAGCAGCGGGTCGTTTAAAATGTCTTTAGCCACCAAGGCAGCCTTGGTGGCTCAAAGACATTCTAAATGACCCATGCCTTTCCCCCCTAATGCGCCCGATTAGGGGGGAAGGTGTGGGTTGTTTAAGGCGGTTTCCCATAGGAATGCAATGCTTTTCAATGCATTCCTATGGGAAACCTTGCCGTTAATGAAAAACAAAATGGAATGAACGGAAAACTTCATTTTGTTTCGTTTTCTTTAAAAACCAGTTTGTTTTTCGTTTCATTCTGAAATGAAACAAAAACAAAAAAGTAATAAAAATTCACTTTGTGCCCATCTCTAATACACACACAGCCCTATACTCTCTCACCTGACAGTATTCATACCCAATACATAAAAACTACAATTAAAAACACCCCCCACACAACCCTACACTCTTGCACCCAATGACTGCACAATCCCCCATACAATATACATTACACATTCAACACTGACATTACCCATCAACTTGATTTTTAACATAATTTATCATGGTTACTGTTGTTGGGTAAAAACTGTTTCTGAATCTGTTTGTCCTTGTTCTAATAGATCTGTACAGAGAGTGTCCGGGATGAGAAATGTCTCCTATAATGTTCTGTGCTTTCTTAAGACACCGGGAGCTGTGTAATTCCTCCAGTGTGAGGAGTGGGCATCCGATGATCTTCTGTGCCATATAGATAACCCTCTGGAGTGATTTCCTCTGAGCCACTGTGCAACTGGCGTACCACACACATATGCAGTACGTCAGTTTAGTTTCTACTGAACATTGATAAAAAAGACACAATAGTCTCTGAGTGATGTTATTCTTTCTGAGCACTCTCATAAAGTGCAGTCTCTGTTGAGCCTTTTTCAGCAGTTCAGAGATATTTATGCTTTGGGTCAAATTCTCCTGAATATGGATTCCCAACAAACAGAAGTCTGTCACCCTTTCTACAGAGTCTCCGCTTCTTCCTGTAATATATTATAAATTCCTTAGTGTTCAACGTGTTCAAAAACAGGTTATTCTCTCTGCACCACTATATCAGCCACTCCACCTCAGCTCTATAAGCAGACCCGTCTCCCTCCAGGATAAGCCGCACTACCATGGTGTCATCTACAAACTTAACTATAATGTTACTGTGATATGTGAGAATACAATCATAAGTATAGTGGGTATAGAGCAGGGGACTCAGCACAAAGTCCTGTGGAGAGCCAGTACTAAGACTCAAATCTGTAGATGTATACTGACCTACTTTAACTTTCTGACTATGTCCGGACAAAAAATGGTTTATCCACGTACCTATAGAATGTGGAAATCCCAAATCCCCTAGTTTAACCACTAGTCTTTGAGGGAGGATGGTACTAAATGCTGAGCTGAAGTCGATGAAAAGCAGCCGTACATAGCTCCTCCACTGTTCCAAATGTGACAATGCAGCATGAAGGACTGTAGCTACAGCGTCCTCCGCAGATTTGTTTGCTCGATATGCAAACTGGTGGGGATCAAAACTCTAGGGGAGAAGTGATGTGATGTTATTCTAGACCAGTTTTTCAAAACATTTCATCACCACTGGAGTAAGTGCAACTGGTCAATAGTCACTATAGTCCAGCAACCTTCTTTGGGTTGACAGCCCGCAGCATACGCCTCACCTCATGCTCCTCCACTTTAAGAATAAAGCTGATGTGGACTGGGGAGTGTAGTGCAGCCTCCTTCGGTGCTTCCACCTCAAAATGGCCAAAGAAGATATTCATCTCCTCTGCTGATGCTGCATCGCCCACTACAACTCTGTTGTTAGTCTAATAGTTTGTAAGATGCTGGACTCCTTACCACACTTTCCTATCCAGATGGTGCTCAATCCTATTTTATAATCCAGTTTGGCCTCTCTGTTTCCTCTCTTCAGGTTCATACCGTAAGAAACCAGATTTCCAGACCTGAAGGCAGTATCCCTTTCAATAGTCTCTGGACTTTCCAAGTCATCCAGAGCTTCTGATTTGGGTAGACCCAGATATGTTTCTTCATCATAGCAGTGTCTATGCAGTTCCTATTATAACACTTAACTGTCTGGGAACATCTCCAAGTCTTGATGTTCAAAAACATCCCAGCTAGTCCTGTCAAAGCAGTCCTGCAGCTGCTGAGATGCACCATCTGACCAGGTTCTCACAGTCTTTACAGTGGTGGGAGCAGTTTTCCTGATGCAGACATGTACAGGAATTAAAAACAAAGACATGTGATCAGATTGGCCCAGATGTACTAATGGTCTAGCTCTGTAGCCCAACCTTTCCCCCCTAATATTGGTATATGGTTTATGAAATCTCCTAAAAAAAAAAGAGGCAGACTACTTGTTTACATCCCTCATGGTGTTTGTATGTCTATATTTTCTTCCCAAATTCCCCTTATTTCTATCTCCCTTTGCTCTTTATTTAATCATAATCCAGATGAAGAGTTTTCCCAATTCAAAAAACATTGCAAATGCAGTATGATAAAATTCATGCAATGTTGTCTTTTGATCCTTCAAATACAGTCTTCACAATCAGTAACTGGACATATGCACTGAAATCCAACTGTACTTTGTTAGTTTCCTGATTATTATATAACCTGGAACATGGCCAACAGAGATAAATAAAGATGGAGAGTTTCAGGAGAGTCAGGAACAATAATGTACAATTAAGAGACCAAAAACGACCGTATAGTACAGTATTATAAAAGGAAAGGAAGAAAAGGCAGCCAGGTTTGAAAGCTAGGAATTTCAGGGCAAAGCAGCCTGTGGAGATTTGGTAGACGAAGAAAAGAGAATGTAGATTAGGAATGGAGAAACGATGGCCCTCCTAATATTTTGGGCTTCTTCCCATAGATCCTCAACAATTGTCATGCAAGACATGGCTAATGGGCTTTGGAATACTGCAACAACCTATAGAGGACCAGACTTTCCCACCCAGGCCTGGAAGCTGGAAGAGGTTAAACAAAGTATAGGCACAATGCAAAATAGTTTCCAGATGTTAGAACGGAGCTCCTGGAGTTCTAGCCAGCAAAGCTAACAGTAAGGAATGTTGGGAACTGTAGTCCAGCAACATCAAGAGGTTTGTCCTTCATATAGAGATGTATTAGAGAACAGACTAAACATCAACAACAACAACATGAAGAGTGGTCAAAGAGGAATTGAGGAAAATATAGATTAGTAAAAAGGGGAGAAAATACTATTTCTAAAGGCAGAAGAGATGGTGTGCTCTCGGCATAAGTATGATAAGGAGATAGTGAATGATGTACATGCTAATTAGTTGTTTTGCTCACCATCACCTTGCTTGGCTTAGTTTTCTAAGTCATGGCTACCGCTTTCCAGGAAAAAAAGTGGGGAGGGGAGGTCAAACCTATGGAACTAAAACAGGTGCACCTTTTGCAAAAGGGGCAACCAGTGATGAACGAGAGGCAAACCTTGCAAACATTTCTGGCTGGTGACTTTTGTTTTTGAAGCGTCTGCCTCAGTTCATGGATTGGGTCAAATTTTCTTCATGGGTCAACAATATGGCCACAGAGAGGTCATGAAAACTAAACCTCTCACTGGGTTACACAAAACAGTAGATCGTTTGAATTCCAGTTTGGCATCTGAGTTTTGATTTCATAAGGCAGATGTTTAGGGGAAAGAGTGTGCTACATTTTTGCTTTGTTTTTTTAAGTTCATCTGTTCTCATCACAACTTTTTCTGTGTGCTGTAATGCCTAATTTCCTTAAAGCTGTAAAATGCTTAATGCCCTGTTTCCATCACAATCTGTACAATATGATGAATGGGATATTTATATCATGCGAGTAGAGATGTGAAGGCCTGGAAAAAATGGAAAAGGGAAAAAACACTGGGTTTTTTCCCATTTTCTTTCCTGAAGCCTTTTTGTTTTTCCCCGAAAAACTGGAAAAATTGAAAAAAGAAAAGAAAAAAAATGATTATGGAATGTTTTATTTTAATATAATGAATAAAATATTTTAAGACACAGTGTTCAAATATTTTCCAAATAATTTCTTTTAAAAATCATTGAAACTTAGTACCACTCCTATACATTTCTTCCCTCTTCAATTCTTTTTATGAGGATGAAGTTTTTATTTTATTTTTATTTAATACTGTGGAGAGAACATATGAATAATTGCTAATTCTGGATTTTTAAACCTTGTTTTGTATGAATGAATCTTTATTTATGGTTGTTAAACAAATTAAGAAATAACAAAATATCAATTTGCCAGAATAAAACGAGTTGCCAAAATAAAACAATTTGCCAGAATAAAACATTTTAAAAACATTAAAAACATTGTAAAACTTTTGATAAAAGCCACAAAATATAAACAGGACTGTTATATAAATAGTCAATATCACAAAGATAGATAAAATGATATATTGAGGGTCAAGTCAACATCATACCCCTAAGAGGAGACCACACTCTATAGGATCATCAGGAGCTAGGATTACTGGCAATCATAAACCTACGTACAACTACTGCAGCGGTACAAAATCTGGCAACACAATTTGAAATCTGCTGGGACCTGTCAGAAAGAAGTAACTTCACATAGAATTTGGCAGGTCTCCCAGGATATTTATTAATAACAGGTTGAATAGGTTCCTTACGTAGGTCACGATAAAAAGAACAATAGAGAAGAACATAAGTGACCGTTTGTACCTGATTCATTTCACATGGGCACAAGCAATTTAGGAGGGGAATATCCTGGAATTTCCCATCCAAAAGCTTGGAAGGGAGCACATTCAATCTGGCTAAAGTGAAAGCTCTTATAATCTTTGGGGGCATTGAATCAGTCAGGTATCGGGGTATAGTAAATTCATTATAAGTAACTCCACAGTGATTACCCAAAAGGTTCACATGTTCTTGGAGTTCTATATCCCAGATATATCCCTTCTCAGCCTTTTGGCTAAGTTCAAGTATAGTAATATTGTTTTGTAGAGGCTTTTTTGTTCCACATAAACTCTTAAGCAGTTCAGGAGATTGTTACAAATAAATATTATTTATTTATTTATTTACTTTAAAAAGTAAATTCTGTTTGTAATAATTATTTGGACACACTATAATTTAATATGCTAGTTGTGATAATTTTATGCCAAGTCAAACTGTCCATAGTCATATTTTATGTTCCTAAAGTAACAGAATGACTTTCAAGCTGTAAAAAGGGGAGGGAGTGCTAATGCAGCGTTTTTTTCAATTTTTCCAAAATAATTCCATTCCACCCTTCCAAAGGAAAAAAAACAGGTTTTTCCAAGCTTCAAAATTTCAGGAAATGTTACATCTCTACATGTGAGGTAGTTTTCCATCATACTATATGTTAACTGAGTTGGGGAGGAGTTGTAAAAATTATTCCTTATTCTTCATTTAAAATAATGAAGAAAAGATACAAATCATATAGTGTTAGGTCAATGTTGGCAAACCTATGTCACGGGTGCCAAAGGTGCCACTCAGAGCCCTTTCTGTGGACCCCCAACATCGCCCCTTCACAGCCACCTGTATTTAGATTAAATTGCTGCATTGGCGCTTTGCAAAAAAGGTGGGTTTTGAATCACAGTTTGGGGACTCGGTTTCTAAAAGGTTTGCCATCACTGTGCTAGGAGAAAACAGTCTTATGATATTGGTGTAAGACTCTTGATATGAAACTCTGTGTCCCCCTTTTGCCAGTAAATGGCCAAATCACACAAACACACCTTTTTTTTGGGGGGGGCAACATATACTTCTGCTAGATGAGTTGTCAAAAAGAAAAAGAAACCCAGGGACGTTTTCAGGTCTCCCAGAGACTGAGTTAATCTTCTGAGAGATTAATACCTGAAGGCTGGAGAGAACAATGATCACAACAACCCCCACCCCCCCCATGAAATATGAAATGCTTTCATAGAGTTGGACAATGTAGCAATGATAATAACCGAAAATGTCTTTAGAAATGCTGATAAAGAAAAGCAATATATTCAGACGACTATTTGTTATACTGGAGAGGAGACAATTATTTAAAAGCCACGAAGGAAAGTAATATGCTGGTGAATTATAGATAATAGTTGCATTGTGTGACTCAAGTGTTTGACATGGTATTGGCTCATTGCATTACAGTAGAAATGTGTTTAATTAAAATGCCCAAATATAACATTCAAAAGACAATGTGAGTGCACAGCTACAAGAAATTTCTTAATTATCTTTGTAGATGTGACCCTCTCCTAATTTGCATAAACCAATAGAGCTGAGGTCCTCCTTGACATATTGACCTCAAGAACTGCTGTGGTTTTTAGTTCAGGACAGCATGATCTTCACTAATTATAGGTTTGGTTAAATGACAGGCATCATGCTAAATACCATCATAGCCTCTCTCTCTGAACCCGAGACAGCAAAATTAAACCTATGATGCTACTGTATTTCACATTTCCTCTTGAGCTGAGTGCCGCATACCAAGATATAGATTATTATTAGGAAAACAATTAGAATTAGTTGTTGTGAGCTTTTTGGGCTGTTTGGCTGTCTTCTGGAGGTTTTTCTTCCTAACATTTCGCCAGACTCTGTGACAGGCATCTTCAGAGAGCCAGGAGCTCAGGGAACTGGGAGTTCTCTCTGTGCTCTGGGTTCCCTGAGCTCCTTGCCCTCTGAAGATGCCAGCCACAGAGTCTGGTGAAACGTCAGGAAGAAAAACTTCCAGAACACGGCCAAACAGCCCGAAAAACTCACAACTATCAGTTCCCGGTCATGAAAGCCTTCGAGAATACAATGAGAATTGTTGCAATGTAGTTCCAAAGTTTGTCTTTTTTATTCACTTTAAATAATTTATCTCAACCTTTGCCTTAAAAAGTACACAAAAGTGCCTTAAACTATTAAAAAGATGATATTTCAAAGCTAAAAACAGTACATATACTAATACCGAAAAAGAATTGAACAAATATTATATTTCAAATGATAAATGAAACCAATACTAAGAACATGTTTAAAAGCAACAAGGCACAACAATACAATTTTTAAAAACACCTTCTCAGATGGCCAGTCACTAAGAGAAAACCTGCCTGTAGAGAAGGGTCTTCGCCTGCTTGTGGACGGACAACAAAGATGGGGCCAGCTTTACCTTCTGTTGGAGGGAGTTCAAGAGTCTGGGAGCAGACAGAGAAGGCCCTCTCCAACATGCTACCAGCATTCCTTTATTATCCGCCAATGCCTCCCCCCCCCCATTTTGTCTCATCACTTCTTCTGAATAGTTCCACACAGTTGTTCACCCTGCCCCAAAAGATCCCTGTCTGGTTAAGGAAAATTCCTTTACATCATTATTCAGTGGAACTGGTGCTGCTGATGAACAAGATGGTAGTTGATAGCACACATACACGTGCACAGCAAATGATCTCTAAAGCAATGAGTTAGAAGAATTAGACTAAATAATTCCTGTATATGTGGGTGTAGCTTTGCTGGGCACCTTACCAACTCACCAAAATTTGTTTGTTTCTACTCCACAGAAATTCCTGGATGTCCTGGAATGGTTGAAAGCTGAATGGGCCAAGCATTCCTCCTCATCATTTGCAACATGCAGAAACCTGAGAAGAGCCAGATCCAAGTTCAGCTGTACTTCTCTTGGAATGAGGGAACTCAACATTCTTTTGTGGAGAGGTGAAAAAAAAGGGGGGAGCTAGCAGGTCAAGACCTCAGGCTGTGAAACATCTGGAACATTCAGTATATGAACCATATGGTGAAGGTGGCTACAAGAAATTAAATCCATTCCATGGAGCTACTGTGTGAATGGAGAGAGTCTCCCTGGTAGAATCATGAAAAGCTGTCCTTGCAGAGGCAGGAGAAGGAGTTAACACAATTTGTCTCACTCACACTTGTCTCCAGAAGGATAAAACTGTGAGGAACCAAAAAGGTTTGGGAATACATTTCCCCATGCTGTTGGTACCCAACTAGAGGAAGAGGCACCGAACATTAGACTTCTGGTGAAGTTAGAAAATTATTACTTCTGGGATTAATTTTCCACATAGCCCATACAGTCCAAATGTCAAAAGAACCGTGGAAGTAAGAAACAGAGAAGCACTATTAAAAACCAGTTTGGTCTACAATGTACTTTTGGAAGTAGTGTCTGTTCCTACAAGTTTTTGGCCAACGTCCGCAAAGCAAAGACATCCAGAAATCAAGATGCGGTGTAACAAAGACAGAAGTAACAAAGACAGTCACTCGGCTTCTAAAACCCAACATTTATTCAACATTCATCAACCCAGACTTTCTGACATAGTTTGCTCTAATAATGGCTTTTGTGAAATTTCGTTTATGTGGTGATTACAAGAGGTCCTCCTTAATTTTTATTTAGCTTTTAAACAATCACCTTCTCCCCCATATACGTTTCTTGAAGCAGGTTTTCTTGCATGAGCATAGGGCTGTCATAGTGTGGCCCAACTCTTAAGAGTATTAAGAGCTTCTAATTTGTTTATTCAGCTCTCTCCAAATGCTCCTGCTTGAACAATCACCATTGTTAGTTTGCCAGGAGACACTTCAGCGGTGCCAGATATTAGGGAATGAGATTGCATCAAGCTTCTAGGAAGGACAGACGTGTTGGGGAGATACTCTCTGGGTGGAGTCTGGAGGGGAAGCCAAGTGGCACAGTACGGCCTCAGGTTAGGAATGAATTTCTAGCATTGTACTATTATAACACATCAGTAGACTGTGATAGAAATGTTATTCTTAAATGTAATCATCCCCTAGCCAAACCTTGAAGGGTACACTCAGCTTTAAAATGTCAGAAGGGTTTGTTCATTTGTGTTTTTGCTTTTTTTTCATTATTTGAGCTTTGCCTCATTAGCTCTAAAGAATGTCTGGAGCTCCCCTATGACTTATTAAGCCTTCTAGTATATGTACTAGATGTACCATCCCATCCCTGTGGTGTTCCATGCTGCCTCAAAGGAAATGACCTTTCATCCTTCGCCATTTGTGGCTCAAGAGAAGGAGACTCTTGGGCCATGAAGCCAAGCAAAGATGCCCGTGTTCTTGTCGTTGGCCATGACTCATGATTGTATTGCTGCCTGCTCTCACGGACTGCTCACAAGCACAACCTCTGCTCATGGAACTGCTTTTAGTTCCTGGACTTTTATGTTTTCGGGGTTGGGGATGGGGTTACAGGGTGTAGGAGAAGGAATGGATTCAAACTCCACAGGCATATTTGTTGTGCAATCTAAACATAGTGGGGTTCCACCTGTGCTGTTCTGTGGTTGTGAAGTGTATTTATTTGTTGAATGGTTGCAATAATAATGAAGAAGAATCCGGAGATCACAGCTTCTTTGTCTAATTTCCTACCCTTCCTTTCTAAGGGGAGATAGTGACCAATGTTACAGAGCCATGGGCCACTGACTCTACACAAATGCATCTGAATCTATTGTATGAGACAGTGTCCAAGGTCCACAGTGCAAAGATTTTCATTCTCAATTTTTCTTCTTGCACTGGACCTCCAGAAATTACTGAAGCGGAAACATATAGCTATACTGTTACAGTACCTGATATTTAGCCACCTTTGCATTTTCTCTCCTTTGCTGCTTTTCAGTTATGCCGTGTCTAACTGAAAAACAGACCTGATTTAAGGCAAAGCAGTCTGGTTAGGTCCCCGTGCTGCATAGCACCCTCACACCTCGTGGATATAAACCAGGCTATCTTCACTATAGTCACTATGTTTATCTATGCATATTTCTTCAGCTGATGCTCTCCTATGTGCCTTGCTGTCTCATGTTGGAAGCCAGTTATGAAGCAGGCCACACTTGGACTTGGTCATGATCCATCACAGCCAAATTAGGGATGACAGCGGAAACATGGGACCACATTGTTGGAGAGGGAGTTAATCCTTTCCTTCTGAGTCAGATTCCCCAGTGTCAACTATATTCTTACAAGTTGCTGCTCTACGAGCACATTTTCTTGCCAAAAGAAAGAGGATAGCTCTGCTTCCTTTCAGAAGCCCTTTCAGGCATTCCCCCATGTAAACTCTACACATAACAGCAGTGAGACAAGCAGGCTAGCTCCCACCTCTTTCCTTCCGCATTGGCCTCACCCCCTGGACCTTTGGAGCAGAGCTTCTTGGAGATAAATTGCTTCCTCAAATTTGGAAAAGGCTGCCCTTGAAATTTGGGGACTTTGGAAGATCAGGATACAAAAAACGCCATGGAGGTCTTGTGGATACAGAACAACAAGAATGCTGAGGTAGTACATGTGTCCCCATGCCCCTCCTTGAATGTGAAGTGGACATGCAAGAACACCAGGAAAGTGCTGGAGGGATTTTTGTGAGTATGTGCTGTCATCTCACTTCAGATCTAGGGTGACCCTAACAGGACTATCTGAGGTATATGAGAGGCGAGACTTAACATTGCCATCTCCAGTCACATTTCGTGACTGAACAGTGACTTGAGCCCAGGTCTCCAGTGAGTTCTTATCCAATGTTTCATCTACTTGATCAGACTGGCTCTCACTGCATATCACTACTCTTCTTAAAAAAAACAACCTGGAGGGATTCATATTCAAAAAGTCAGATGGTATACTTGTGATAGAAACAAAATGAAGGCAGCATATTCTGCGCATCAAGAGATGTGTTTGAAACTCGGACTAAGCCCTTGCCATGTACACTGTTTCAGCACAATCTCTTTTTAAGGATCATTAGCTGAAGACTGGTTGCTTCTAATGTCACCTGCGTAATATGCCAGAAATACTGTCCTGATCCAGGGATGCCACTTTTAGATTGTTTAAGAAGGAAATGTAGCATAGAAATGCTCTAGAATAGATAAAAATAAATATCTATTCATTTTACGCCAGCAATTCTCTACAGAGGGAACACTAGCTGCCAAAGGCTGAGATGCAGTTATATCTGTCGCCGCTGTGTTGTGGGCAGATAACATGCCTTACATCCATTTTAAATATAGCACACACTGTTCTCTTCCCCGCCCAAGCCACAACCACATTGCTTGCTTGACATTTGCTAAATGCAACATGTGAACAATGCATTGAGAACTACCATGCATTGCCTTCACCTTAGGCCATGCCATCCTGTGGCACTGCTGAGCTTGTAATCAGTTGTTGTTGTTCAGTCGTTCAATCATGTCCAACTCTTTGTGACCCCCATGGCCCTCCTGTCTTCCACTGCTTCCTGGAGATTGGTCAGAGCCATGTTGGTTGCATCGATGACACCGTCCAACCATCTCATTCTCTGCCATCCCCTTTTCCTTTTGCCTTCAATCTTTCCCAACATCAAGGACTTTTCCGAAGAGTCCTCTCTACTCATGAGGTGGCCAAAGTACTGGAGCCTCAGCTTCAAAATCTGTCCTTCCAGTGAACATTCGGGGGTGATTTCTTTCAGGGTTGATAGGTTTGATCTCCTTGCAGTCCAGGGGACTCTCAAGACTCTCCTTTAGCACCACACCTCAGTTCTGCGGTGATCAGCATTTTTCATGGCCCAGCTCTCATTTCCATACATCAGTACTGGAAAAAACATAGCTTTGACTATCCAGACCTTTGTCGGCAAAGTGATGTCTCTGCTTTTTAAAATGCTGCCTAAGCTGCCATCACTTTCCTCCCAAGATGCAGGCATCTTTTAATTTTGTTGCTGCAGTCACCATCTGCAGTGCTCAAGGAGCCCAAGAAAATAAATTCTGTCATTGCCTCCATTTATTCCCCTTCTATTTGCCAGGAGGTGATAGGACCAGTGGCCATGATCTTAGTTGTTTTTTTTTGTTGTTGTTGTTTTTATGTTGAGCTTCAGGCCATGTTTTTGCTCTCCTCTTTCACCCTCATTAAGAGGTTCTTTGATTCCTCTTCACTTTCTGCTATTAGAGTAGTATCATCTGCGTATTTGAGGTTGTTGATATTTCTTCTAGCAATCTTAATTCTGCGTTTTGATTCATCCAGTCCTGCGTTTTGCATGATGTACTCTGCATATAAGTTGAATAGGCAAGCTGACAGTATACAGCCTTGTCATTCTCCTTTCCCAATTTAAGCCAGTCAGTTGTTCCATATAGTTAGTTGTTCCATAGTCACTACCATCAGCTTAACAGTGATGTCTACCACTTGTCATGTTATCGATCCCCAAAGAAATCAGAAGCACTTCACATCACCAGGAAGGTCACAGCTAACGACCCATACTTAATGGGTGTTGGGAAAGATTGCATAGGTGAGACTTTCACATGCCCCAGGCCGTTGTATATCTAACAAGTCTATTCAGTCCATTGTCCACCTAATGGGCCTATTCAGGCCACTGTCCACCCAATGAACCTATGCAGACCAGGTTGGTGTGAAACCAAGGTGAACTATAAATTGGAAGACTCGCACCAACTTTTCTCAGACTGACAAAGCTACTTGGATGAACAGTGAACTATTTTGCTCTCACAAGAAAAGTCCAGTTGCCATGACTCAACTTTGGGATAACCTTGCCTGGATGACTGAGAATCTTCACAGACATCTATCAAGAAAGCAAATCTGAAATGATTAACCTTCAAAATTCTTTGGCAAGGTATAGCACATGGGCACATTTCTGACATGTTATTTCAGAAGAATCTTGTTGCACTCTAATGGAGTATCACAACAAGAGTGGAAAGTACTTTATTAATGCACTTCTGTGTTCATTGATGAAGAGGGTGATGAATGATATGGGTGAAGAGAAAGAACTGGAAGTGCCAGCAAACCATGCATGCTCCAATTCTGGAATTAATTTAAAATATGCTTCTGGTTAAAATCAGCAGTCAGGAGTGCAGTGCGGAAACCACTCTCATTTAATCTCAGGGATCAGAACAGAGAGAGCCTGGGGATTTTTATGAATTTTCATTCATAATGCATAATCAGTCCCGTGGCTGACATATCCTCTTCATTTCCTAAAGCAACCTCTGAGGCCCTCCTCTCTGTACACCTTCCTTATTTACTTCCCTTAGGCCTTTAAGACAGTTGCAACACATCATGCGTCCTAGGATGTACTGTTTTCCCGGGGTGCCTTATTTTAGTTAGAAAAAGGGCAATGGAGAAAAAAAAACTTCCAGCGAAACCAACAAAGACCTATGGCCACCAGGTAAGAGGGTTACATGCTCATGAGGGAGGGGGTTAAGGATCTGGGCAGCCAGTTGGGAGTTTTAAGAATTTGAAAAATATGCTTATGAGACAGAAGAGAAAATGTCTGAGCTTTGTTTTCTAAAACAGATCTTTGCCCATGGTTCCTAATGCTTGACCATCTCTAAATATTTTCCTATCGTTCCCCAAAGGTCTTTAGTCCCAGCCCTTTTTCTCTCCCTATAAACCCTGGAAATACTTGCAGCTCTTGGTCTTCTTAAGCAAGCGGCAGCAATAAAATCCACAGTTCCATCCTTTCATGGTTAGATGTGCAAATGTGAATTATTGCAGTTTAAATGGCTTTGATGGGAACATTTAGAATTACTTTACACGGTCTTTGTTAAAGAGCCTCGTGAAGCTGACGAAGCGGACAGCACTTGCAAACAATGCTGTCCAAATGGGGTTATTTTATTAATATATTTACTCTTCTAAAAAGAAAAATAGCTCTTACCCACACACGCATGCCATACTAAGATCAGAGTTAAGAGTTGCTCAGTGCCTTAGTTTTGTGCAGGCTTTCAGTCTGAAAGCTGGCAGGGCTCAAGGGATGATAGCATAGGGGCACCCTTTCAGACACTGTCTTTACAGTGCTAAACGTACAGACCTGCATGCCCTCTGACCCCCCACCCCCACCCCATTGAGACCTGCACTATTTCAAGCTGACCACCTGAAGAGGGCTTTGGTTTTTAAAGTGAACAGCCAATTTGTGTTTCCGTCCCTACCACTCCTACTTATATGTAAATAAAGCTGCCCTCAAACATCTCCCTGCCCCCACAAACACTCTTCTCAATCTAACATGGCTTATTCGCTAAGCCTCTATCTGAGCTTATACAACATCTATTATACAAACCACACAGACACATTGCCTTTTGGGGGAAATAGGAGGGCCACAGCTTTATTGGTCACACACTGCAGTTCTCTGGCCAGGCATTAGGTCAGATCCATGCCATCGGGGAACCCGCCTGTCCCCCAATGATCAGCCTTGCTCAAAGGCACCCCCTTTTCCAGCTTCCGGAAACCCTTGCGGGTGCAGGCTCCTTCAGGGTGACCTCCCAAGCTGCACTGAGGGGCTGCCCCGCCCAAGCTGGGACAGTTCCTGCTCCCTCCCAGGTCCACGGGTGCCACCTGCTCTTTCTGGGCTGACCAGGCTCCATCCTGCTGCCACGTCTGCTTGGATCAGGTCCCAATGCCTCCAAACCGCCATAAGCTATGACAGACAGCAAAACAGGGCACGAGTTAGTCACAGTAAACGGGAACAACCAGTATGAAATAGTACTCATGGTGCGGGTGGGTGGGGGAAATTCCGACACCCAAGACCAGAGAGAGGCTTCCGGCAGGCTGATCCTGGCTTTGTAGCCTTGGCGGACGGTTCTACAGTGCCTGCACCAGCAGAAGTTCCTGGATGTTCACCCTCTCCACAAGCTTCCGTGGGTGCTCTGAGATAGGTCCAGCCATGACATGTGGCATAGGCCTCTTGTCTCCCTGTGCACCACGTGACTGTCATCTTCTTTCTCCGAGCTTCCCCATTCGCCGGCACCCACTGCCGACCACAGTGTTGGACCTGGTAAGTCAGGGTCCATTAATTCCTGCATTGGAAGCACCGAGGAATCAGTTCAAATACAAAACCTGCATTCTGAACTCACATTTCTTTTGTTACCACAGCAATAAGAGCAATCATATTGCATCCCTTGCTATGTCACATTTTCTTAATAATCAAGGAGGGAAGTTAAGGTTCAGGTGTTTAGTTTCCAAGGAGAAAGGTGAGGTAAAAATAAATGTATTATAAATGAATGAATGAATGAATGAATGAATATTTTGCTTCATTTTATTTTTGATAACTTAAGGAATTCACTGTGGCTAGAGTTCCTACCACTCCCTAAGAGAGAGTGTATACAATATTATTTATTTATGTTATGGGCCATTAGATTGGAACTGAGTTATAGCAGACCTAACAGGGCTTTCAAGGTAATTGAGATATTTAAGGAGTGGTTTTACTTGTTCTATCTTCCTTTGTGAGTTTCCAATGCCAAGTACAAATTTGAAGCCAGGTTTTCTGAGTCCACATCAATCTATCCACAGCACCAAACAGTTTGGTATCAAATGAGATTCATGTTAAACAAAATTTGTCCAGACTGCATGTAGGAGAAGTTTTAAAATGACTGCTGGTGAATATGGCAGTACTGCTGTGAGTTCTGTGGGCTATCTTTAAAATGACAATTACAAACACACTTATATAAAAAAGGTAACCACAAGACAAGAAGATCAATACATATGCACTCCAAATTGTCTTACATTTCCTTTCTTGTACCCATTGGCAGCTAAGGAGAGTGGCCAACCCTAGCTGTGGCAAGTTATACAGAATTCAGGTTTCTGGCCAATGAATCCTAAGTTAAAATCCAATGTGTACTTACCAGTGAGTAAGCTTGGTGACAGCCTAAAGGTCTCACTGTTAGAATGCATATATTGCTTGTGGAACAATGTGGCCACATCATGCTGCTAGGTCATAGTCATCTTATGATCTATGACAATTTCAAGATCCTTCTCACTAAGTTGTAGTATTGCTGAGCCAGGTGCCCCCCATATTGTAACGGTGGATTTACTTTCTTCTTCCTAGGTGCAGTACTTTCCACTTGTCCCTGTAAAATTTCATTCTGTTGGCTTCAGCCCAGTGCTCCAGCCTATCAAGATCTCTTTTGTTGACTGCCTGATGGACTGGGAACATAAGAGAATTTGGTTTCCCCTATCACATGTTTCATTAACAAAGCTGTACCGTTCAATTCTTGGTCACGTGGGCCTAGGTCCCTCTAGGGCAGGGGTCCTCAAACTAAGACTTGGGGGCCGGATGCGGCCCTCCAGGGTCCTGAATCAGGCCTGCAGGACTAACTGCAGATCCCCCACTTACGCCCCCCCCCACACACTTTGAGAGCAAGCAAGCATGGTGGCCTCCGCGGCTGCTTCTTTTGCTGAGGTGGGCTGTTTCCCCCACTCCTCCCACCCAACGCCCAGATGATCGATGGGCTGGCTAGTGGAGCAGTTCAAAGTGGGGGGCTGTGGCAAGGTCCCCCACTCCCCTCACCCCCCTGATGGTTGGGGCACCTGCTACAGCCAAGTGGGGCACTTTAAAATGGAAGGGCCACAGCAAGGTCCCCCGCTCTGTCCATGGCCCCGAGGCCCCACGCCTACTCCTCCTCCACCCTGCCCACCTGGCTTCCTTGTGTGGCCTCCACCACTGTGTTATTATGGTTGTGAGGAAGGAAGGGGGCATGTGGAGGCAGCACCATCCATCCATCCAAGCGGGAGCAGCCGCGCCAGTGAACTGACAGAGTGATGGATGGTGGGTGACCAAGGGGGAAACAGAGTGACTTCCCGCCCACCCAGCCTCCTCTGAGCTGCCGCCTTGCTTCGTGTCAGCCTTTTTGGGACTGTGGTCCGGCCACCAGTGGTGTCTGGGGGGTGGACAGGCTCGCTGTTTGAAACATTGAGGACCCCTGCTCTAGAGGAATCAGCTAGCGACCATATTTCCTCCCCTTTCTGTGTGATGGGGAGAGGGTAACGGAACATGGAAACTGCATCTTTTTTCTTTCTTTTTTCTTTCTTTTTTCTTTCTTTTTTTTTGTAGGGGGACTTCACCTCCCAGGACTCCGTAACCTATGAACATCAAATTGTTTGTAATGCTGAAATCCAAACCAGGTTACTGTATAAAGAGCTCTAAACAAACTTTCCAAACAGGATGATTGGGCAATATGATCTCTTATGGTATCATCAGGAGCAAAAACAAACTGGTTATCCCTGTGGTGTTTTTTTAAGGAAATAAAAACTTTGTATTTTTGCATATATGCTAATAAGATTTAAGTTGATCGCAATTTCACATTAATCATATATTTTGTCAGTTTGGAACCAACTTACAGCAACTTTTATAGGTCTTTCAAGATAAATAAGATATTTAAGGAGTGGTGTGATTTTCACTGAGTCTCCACCCATTGAATATTGAGTTCAGTTCTGCCACTCTATTTCCAATGAGTACTTAGCCCTAGTCAAGCATTTTGCCTGGAAATATGAAGGACCAAATGAGGAGGAGGAGGGAATATACATAAGCCCTGCCCCATGTCTCTACCCCACCTGTAAAGAAAACACGATATGCGGATGCAGGTTGGGTCGGGCTTTGGGGGCATAGCTGGGTGCCCTTGTATATACCCCCTGCCTGACGCTGCCCCGAACGGGCCTGCAAGGGTCTTCCCAGGCCTTCTGGAGGCCCTAAAAGCACCTCTCTGCGAACTGGAAGTGACTTCCAGATCACCAAAATCATTTATGAGTCCTCCAACAGGCCTAAAAAGGCACTCGGAGGCCTCAGAAATGATTTCTGGTTCACAGGGAAGCCATTTTTGGGCCCCCAGAAGGCCCAGGAAGGTCCTTGCAGGCCTGTTTGGAGCAGCACCAGTCCTGGGGTATGTACGGGATGTCTGAAACAGGCCTCCCCCTTTCCCCAGGGGGCCTTTTTTCATATACTGTGGTCCTGCGATATAGTGGGACCGCAGTATATGAACCGTGAACTGGCGGGGGGACAACTGTATTCCATACCCAGTCTTCAGAGGTATTGCCACAGAAAGCAGAACTACAAAGAGATGTGAATAGACCTGGAGAAATCCTGACAAAACATATTTAAAGAGGAAAAACATCTTTATAGCTGGGAATACCAAATCAATGTTCAGGTCCAAATATGGAACACTTTGGTTGATGACTCTATTGAAGACTGGATAAGAGGGAGGCAGTATTGTAGGTTCTGTGCAGCCTCACAGCAGCCTTCAGTGATACCAATCATTGCATCTTGCACAGTTTGGCTAGATGGCACTCCTTCACAATATATGTGGTAACTTCTGGAGATGGTCCCAAAAAGTGGTGCTATGGGATAGCTCTTTGATGCTCTGGCCACCGGCTTTTGGTGGCCCACACACTCCATCTTATGGAAAGGCTGCTTATAAATGTAGCTAGATAGAAACTGATATAGACATCTTTAGACTGTTATCATCTGGAAATCATCAGCTCAAATTGAGATTGTAGCCAAGAAATCAGAATAAGACTGAGACTTGGACAACAGTGGAAGAAGGAAGTAGAGAAGATCACCAAGTATAGGGGTGTGTTGCTGGAAATCAAGACCAAGCTAATCCACTATCATATTTCCAATCACCATGCATGGGTGTGAAAACACGGGGGGGGGGGGGTTGACAAGGGAGTGGGGGGGAGATCCATTTGAAATGTGGTGTGGTAGGATTGGTTTGCAGATAGCATGGATAGCTGAAAAGACAAACAAGTGGGTCCTAGATCGGATCAAGCCTTCAAAACATGTTGAAACTAAGGTTGTCCTACTTTGGACATACCATAAGAAGACAGGATTATCCGTAAAAGACAATAATGCTATGAAAGTTGGATGGCAACAAGAAAAGAGGAAGAGCAAATACAAGATGGATTGACTCCCTAAAGCCACGGGTTCTTGAGCTTCCAAGAACTGAACAAGGGCCTTGAGAACATTTTGGAGATAGCACTTTCATAGGCTAACTATAAATCAAGAGTGACTTGACAGCATGCTGCTGCTGCTGCGGCAACAACAGGATGTGATCATCAGTCTGCACAAGTAGAAGGAAGAAGCCCTTCTGAGACATATTGAAGCAAGATGCAGAGGAGAGAACCGAGGTCACAACACTTGAAGTTAATTTTGTAACCGAATCTAGATGTTGGGCAGATTTGCATAAAGTAACAATTTCTGTTGAGCAGAGTGAAAAGTCTTTTTGACCCTGACCCACTGCCACTTCTTTCTCTTCTTTTCAAGCAGGGGAATAGTTTTGCTTCAATGTTTGTTGCTTGTGTTTATTGTTATTAAGATTCCTTTAACCCTCTGAGTTAGGGCAAACTGGATTGTTGAGTAGCATGCAAAAATATGCTATACACCCTCCTACCTATGACAGTGCTGATTAATATGAAAGTATTTTGAGTCTGAGGAACCTTATTTGGTTTCTCTGGAAACAGAAAACAATAAAAAGAAATTTCATCTTCAACAAAAATTTCAGGAAGCTGGAAAAGGTGCAATATAAATTCATTTAATCTGTTTTGCTGACTGACCTTGTTCATGATCCTGTTCAGAGAAATGACTTGAAATAATCTTGGATGTGTGTCATCTGCATCTCTGATAGTGGCAGAAAAGAGTCAGGAGATGGAAAAGGTGTTTCCCAAACAGGGAAATTACTATAATTCAATCCAGGAAACAATAACATGTACCAATGTGTTGAAAAAACAGATGTGCTACTGTTGCCTTTGGGCAAACATCCTCTGGAAGGTGTTCTGGTCTCCAAAGCAGTTCAGCTCTTACACATAAAATATAATTAAAATATAATTTGAACTTGTACCTCCTCCTTGAATAGTTGTAGTGTCATTTAGTCAGCATAATGTATTTCTGACTAACTTTTGTAAATTGTGATTTCTGGGTCACCTACGAAAGCAATGAAGAAAAACAGTTCCTGAATATAGGTCAGGATTCCAACATTTCTGTAAAAGTCTGAAGATTCTCAGTCACCCAGGTGAGTTTATCTGGAAGCTGAGTCATGGCAACTGGACTTCTTTTCTTGAGAGATAAACGTTTTGCTGCTCATCCAAAGAGCTCTTTGGATGAGCAGCATAACTGTTTGGAAGTTGTTTGGATGACCAGCGAAACAATTCAATCTCTCAAGAAAAGAAGTCCAGTTGCCATGACTCAACTTCCAGATTACTGTAAAAGGTCTTCACACTTTTAAAAAGGGCACTATTTTTATTTATTTATTTATTTGATTTATATACCACCCATCTAGCCAAAGGCGACTCTGGGCAGTTCACAAAATAAAACAAACTGTTACAATATAAAATACAACTGGAATATAATACAAAACTAAAAATGCAAATAAAAACATAGCAACTCAGCACACTTCACTACATTTTTAAAACCACATTTCTGAGTCCTATGAGAGTCAAGTTACACCACAAGTGCTAGTTACAAACAGCAAATTATTTATAATAAATTCCCAGAGTTTGTTAGTAGAGGCATAAAGGCAACATATTTTTGCTTTTTTAACAAGGGTGTAATGTGTTGGAATTTTATTTGCAGCCTTGCATGCTGCCTGTAGTTTGTTTGTCTTGGAGGGATTTTTCTGGGCTGCTGTGATTACCTGTTTATCCAGCACTCACCAAAAATTATTCCAGACTTTGAATTCAAAGAGAGCCTCACCTATCTGCTGAGTGCATTTTCCCTCTCTTTCCTCAGCTGGTGGCAGTTGTTTGTTGTTGATCTGGTGGTTTGGTTGCTGAGTATTCAGTGAAGAATACAGTATATGCAGGTCTGTAATTTCCAGAAACTATATGTAAATAAATATTTTTATTCTTCAACAAATTTCTCAGAATAAATTACAGAGACTTTAAGTGCCAGTTAATAAGAAAGGGGCGAACTCTTGAGAACTTGTGGCTATTCTCTTCAATAACTCTTCAATTCTACTTCATAGCAAACAGGAATTTTACCAGAAATTCAAAACTCGGCAACTCAATGTTGGTCTATTGCACCAGAAACAATATTTGGGAATTGTGCTCCTTTTTCAGTAATGAGTGTTATTTTGGTCTTTTTCTGTGTTTATTAAAGACAATTTTAAAAGTATTTCAGAGGAATATCCGTAAAGCTTATGCCATTCTCTTTTCAGTTCAGAGGGTTGTTTCTCTGAAGGAAGGTTTGTGATACTCAATTTTAAATGAATAATTTTTCCAGGCTGTGTAACTGAGCCACAGGGGGACTAGACATCCTTGAGGTCTCTTCCAACTCTTTGATTCTATGATTCTATGAACTATATGTCATTATGATCTAAAATAACAAGGGATAATTATATGCAAAAATAAAAACTTTATTTCCTTTTGAATCATGTATAACAAGAATGTTACATTCATCCTCTCATTTCTCCAAATGGCAGTCTTGTTAGACCCCAAATGATTTCTCCCATACAACAAAGGAACAGTCTATAGCAGTCGTGGAAATCCTGAGATTGACAGAAATACATTAAAATATGCAGAGAAAAACCTCAAGATGGAGGTCCATAACCACTTACAAATGGTCCAATAAAGAGTGATCATGTTCAGTTTGCATGGAATGCTGATTATTTGGAGGCATGAAGCAAGTGAGAAAGAAGAATGGAATTGAGAGTGGCTGGAATATGGAACAGGGGGCATTCCAAACTGCAACATTTATGTTACAGGTCCCATTCATTCTTTTAGCAGCAGTGTGTGGTGATCATTATACAGTATCTATATTATAATGGCAGGTTTGTCTTGTACAGCAGAGTGTGCAACACCTCTTTCCCTTGGGTACTCATATTATATAAATATTGATAACCATGCATCCTGTTATTACAGTTCATGATTTTTTTTCAGTCAGTTCATTAATATTTTCAAATAATACACTTAACTTCCTGGTGACATCTAATAGTATGATATTGGTGCATATTAAAATTCTATTTAATGTTGACACTCCTCTTTGTTTGGGATACTTAGTCCAAATGACAAACCACACGACAGCAACAACAAAAGTGAAATGTTAAATATGTATTGTTTGGGCTTTTCAGAATAGTAAACAGACACCTTTTTCTTGTCAAAAATGGAATTTTGTTTAACAATAATACTCAGTTTCTTGCTGTGTGAAGCAAAGAAAAGTCTTGGCTGGAACATGGAACTCTTATTCCTAGTGTGTTTATGGAGCCATTGGTTATGTCAGATTGCTTCAAACAAAGAAGCAAGCTGTTTTCCTCTCAGAGTAAGGAAGAGTTTTATCCATTTCTATACTTATGTGAATTCACTAACTTTTTTTTTACAGGGACATTAGTACTTCAAGCAGCCCCTGTGCAGACTGGTAGAGACTTCTGCCTCATCTATTTGCCGGTGAGAATAGTCTGAGGGTTGTCATGGGTGAGGAAAAACTGCTGAGGGGTGCAAAACATGTTCCATACACACACACCGTGGTGGGAGTTACTTTTTGGGTGAGGCTCTTTTGCCTCCATTCCCGCTTTGGGGGAGGGGGGGAGAATCCTTCAAGGCCATTTTTACTCAATTGCTTTGACTCGGGGCCACCCTGGAGAGCTGGCCTTGGTGCTGAAGGGAGACTCAACCTGCTGAAAGGGACTACATCCTGTTGCAAGTGCAACCATTGACTATTATTGTTTTTTAAAACAACAACAGAAAAAAGGGAAAGCATGTGAAGGCCACTTGATTAAATATCTCACTCCAGCCTCCTCATTTGTCTCCTAGATCTCCAGAATCTTACCATTAACTTTGGCTTGTGGTTGCTGAAGTGAATCTTGTGATTTCCCTTTGGTAAGGCAGTCACACGGCTTCATTACCTTACCCTTTTCCTGCTTGATTATTTAGAGAGCACAGTGAATAGGTGGCCGCAATAGCAATGGAGTCTCAGCAGCAAAACAAGAAGGCTCCAGGAATTGGGGAGATGCCCTTTGCTGGGACATGTGTTTCAAAATATACCCAGTTGTCATTTTTTTGAGGTTTCCCATTTTTGGGATTGCTCCATTCTGAGTGCTTCCTTTTTCTTCCAGTAGAAGACAGCAAGCCTTCAAAGGAAAGAAAATAAATAAATAAATAAATAAATAAATAAATAAAAATAAATAAATAAATAATCCACTCTTTCCACCACTTCTGCTATTTATTTCTCTCTGTTCTTGAGTGTCCATGACCTGAGGTAAACCAAAGCAAAACTTTCTTTAATGCTTTTTTGAGCTTGCAATGGATGCTGCCAAGAGGAAGTCAAAATAAAAACAAATAGTGACTCACAGAAGTGATTTTTCCACCTACATTTTGGGAGTAACAGAAACCAAGTATGTAAAGAATGCATCTTAAATTCTTCATTCATCTCAATTTGGACTGCTTTGACCAAATGAGACATCTTAAGGAATTTCAAAGCCCACCAATGTCCTTCAACTCCAGGAGCAGCTAAAGAAAGCAGGTTGATTTTTCTTATGCAATTTGTACCAAGCCGGCTGGATAGTTCAGTTAGTTAGGTTGTGGAGCCAGAGCTTGGGAATTAGATTCCTCACTGTGCCTCATAAGAGAAGAGCCAACCTGTGTAGCCTTGGCAAGGAGGCATCAGAAGAAGGGAATGGTAAACCACTTTTGAGTATTCTCTACCTGGTAAGAAGTCACCTTAAATCAGAACTGACTTGATCACACGCGGTGATGATTATGTTCCTTTTCTTTGGAAAACAGAACACACACATGACAAGGATAGCAGAAACAATGCTTTTAATATTCTAATCATTAAAATTCCATGCAGTAAATGAGCAAACCTTAGATCTACTTATTGTATCACACTGCTATTTGCTGTATTTTTCAGTTTTGCTTAATTTGTGCAAAACAGAATTATGCCATTCGGCAAGTGCTGGTATACCCCAATAAGTTTGAAACACTGACTACGAAGCCAGGAATCTGAATGCCCATTGGGCCTCCCAAAGGTCAAAAAGATCACCCGTCCTATCTGTGGCTGACAAGTGTACATACCAGCTGTGCAGCCTTGGCAAACTGCCTACCTCCAGATCGCTACCAGGATGAAGGGCCAGCAAATTACTTTTGAGTATTTTAGACCTAGAACACGCTGGGAGGCACACCACAAATCAGAATTGACTTGATGGCTTATTGCAGTTGATATTTTTTCATTCTTTTCATTTGTCAAAAGCATTACAAAATACCTCACCCACTCACACTGAGGAGGAGAAGTTTGTGGTTTCATATCCTTTTGTGAAAGAATCAGGCAAGTGTGGACTTACTTGTCTTCTTACAATGTTCCTTTTGAAAGAGATATAAGGTAGCATTTTCAGATAACCACTAATGCTTAATCATTACTTGTAATCATTGCCTCTGAGAGATTAAAAAAAAGCTTCAGAGGACTTTTGGGTTGGATTTTTCCCCCGGATGTGATTCCTTTAGATGGAACTTTTTTTAAAGAAAAAGCTGTATGTATCTTATCACCATACTTCTATTCATTTGTATGAGTAACTATAACATTGCTTTTAAAATTTTAGTGAGTTATAATAAAAACCCCTCACAAAAGAAAGATTTTTCCAACACTGAACAAACCTTTAGAAAAATGGAACAAAATGGAATGGCTGGGATGACATGCAGCAAGACTGCACATGGGAAACTTTTGTTACACAACCCAACTTGAGGGAAATAACTTAACCATCTATAAATCTTATAACTGACATCAGTCATCAGAATGGGAGCAGGGGGTGGGGTCTAGAGCTAAAGGAACAACACCTGTTTAAAATGACCCTTTTAAAAACTATTCAGAGGAATCGCTAGAAGCCAAGTGTTTCTTTGATGTTTCCAGGAGTCAACAGTCAAATTAATTCATTTTACACACGATAGGATCACAACAGCATGCCCAAATCCAGAAACCAAGTTGCCTACCCTACAAAGAGGGCTGTATTTACAGTGGGCACTTTCTTTCATCATTCATAGCACAATCTTTCTGAACAACCAATCTGTTTTCAGCTACAGCAGGCATGTCCAAACTTCGGCCCTCCAGGTGTTTTGGACCGCAACTCCCACAGTCCATTGCCATTGGAATTCTAAGCTTAGAATTCTGGGAGTTGTGGTCCAAAACATCAGGAGGGCCGAAGTTTGGACATGCCTGAGCTACAGGATACTGTGAATACTGCGGCCTATTTCTGGTGGCACTTTGGAGCTACATGAATATCGTTTCATTTGCAAATAATCTGTTTTGACAATATTTTCTAAAATATGTTCTTTATCTAGACAGCATTAATAGATGTAGTTAAATGTCACAACAAATAATTATCTGTAGTCATGTACTCATGACTAGACATGGGCATGACTCGGCGAAATTGTCGTTTCCGTTTTTGGTTATCGTTTCCGTTACGTAACGGAAACGGTAACGATAATTAAGCCGTCAGAACTCGAACTCGAACTCGAACCGAAAAAAAATTTGGTCGGGTTTTTCATTTTCGTTTGTGGCATCACAGAGATTGCGCAATGCGAGGCACAGAAAAAGTTTTTTAAAGTTTTTTTTTTTAAAAAAAACCCGACTCCCGGCCAAAAAAGCAGGCAAAAATATGCCTGCCTGAGGCTTTGCCACCTACCAGAGGGGTGGTTTCTGGGGGGGGGTCCCCGGCCTTTCCCCCCCTCTTCTCCTGTCCTGGGCTGCTTGCACCAGGCTGGGGGGGGGTCATCCTCGTCGTCTCGCCATGCCATGCGGTGGGGGGATCCAAAATGGCGACCGCAATTTTTCTTTTGAAATCGTGGTCAAAAAACACACCAAATCACCACAGAAACATGTGAAATTTATTTATTTTAAATGCCTGAATTTTAATAGTAGCAGCAGTGGGTTTTTTAATAGCAATAAAACGTCGTTTTTTTTATTTTATTTTATTTTAATTTATTTTTTATTTTTTTAGACCTGCCCATTTGGGCTGGGCATGGGATGGGACCATGCAAATTGTTTGAACCATTCCACCAATGGCATCGCCAGGTTTTTGACTGACACTTCTGGATGTCTCGGAGGGCGTAAAAAGCCGAGGCACCTTCCAGAAATCGCAGTTGGGTGTATGGATCTGGTTGAGGGAGGAGGGCTGGCTGCTGGTGCTGGTGTGATCCGATCGAGATTGAGGAGGGAGGCTGGAGGCTTTAGGATTTAAGTTGGGCAGGCAGGGAGGGAATTGAATTTAGAAAATAATTTCTTTGATTCCCTGCAGCTTTGTCTGCTGAAGGAAATAGCAGTTTATTCTTTATTTCTTCTCTGGCAGTTTGTGAGGATTTTTTCTGATATTGGATAAAGGGGGAGGTTCGACTGGGAGTGGGAGGTGTGGATTTATTTTAAATATATATTATATACTACCATTTATTTTCTATTTTCCCAACTTCAATTTGCTTGCACACACACACATTTGGGGTGCAAGCCAAGAACAGAACCTCTATCCTAAGTGATATCCTAACTACCCACTCGCCCACCCCCGCCACGCCCGCCACCTAGGGTGCAAAAACACCTAGCGCCGGCCCTGATTGCGGGACACCCCTATGCTCTGGGAAGTCAAATTGCGCTAAATCGCGGTGGAAACGACAAATGACAAACAACAAACGGAAACGACAAATTTTTGAAATTTTTTTGCGACAAACGGAAACAACCCGAAACGGACCCATTCCGACAAATGAAAACTCGAAACGTCATTTTTTCTGGTCGTGCCCATGTCTACTCATGACATGGAAGATAGCCAGGTTGCACGAGATACTATATATAGGTGTGAACTCTTTTCAAACAAATGCAAAGAAAGAAAGAGATTTAGAGGCATTTATACATTTCTTGAATGTTTCAAGGATGGACCAAAGAGCCTAGAGGCACTGGTGAGGTGGAAGGGCATAAAATGCAGATCTACCATGCTCCATCTGACATTTCACAATCATCTGACAGGGAAAGAGCAAGAAAAAGCAGGAGGGGAACGTGCTCTCTGTCTCAGAAATGTGCTTTTCTTGCTCTTTCTGCTACAAAGGACTTGATTAAATCAACAAGTCCCTCGGATACAATCTGATGTAGATTCTGTTGTTGATATAGGTCCTGTTAGTGTAACTCTGGCCCCAGCTTGTTCTCTTATTATGGATACATCTGAACGGGTGCAACCTGACTGAGGATGTACAGGGGATCTTTGGAAAGATGAAAGCTACCACCTATGTGCTGGGCACTTGTCCTTCCTGGCTTATAAAAGCAGCCAGAGAGGGACTGGCTGAGCTGGTCAGTGCAATGGGAATGCCTCCTCGTGGTAAGATAGGGTACCACCACGTCTAAATTAGGTACATATGTTTTAAAAGCCATCCTTGAATCCCACTGTATTAGATAATTATTGGGAAGATTTTGGAGCTCCATAGATTCCTGCATGAAATAAATTATTTAGATCCATTACAGTCAGTTTTTAGGTCTGTTTATGGGACTCAGGTGACTCTGGTTTCCTTGGTAGATGATTTGCACCAGGAACCGGACAGTGGGAACATGTTCCTGTTGCTTCAGCTGGACACCTCAGCAGTTTTCAGCCATGGGATTCTTCTGCCTCCAATACTGGTCTTGGTCTTGGAGATACTCTCTCACAATGTTCCCAAACCTTCCATCAGGAGAGACTTTTCTCTCCAACCCACCACCCTCACAGGTACGTCTCATTGGAACCCATGAAAAGGCCTTCTTGGCTGCTGTGCCCAGACTCTGGAACTCCCTCCCACTAGAGGCCAGGACTGCGCCATCTCTTGATGACTTTCCAGAAACAGGCAAAGACCTTTCTCTTCAGGCAAGCTTTCCATGAATGATGGACTACCTATTGTGTGTCTTTTATATGAATTTATATAATCACGTAGACTTTGTTTTGACAACCACTTATAACCTTGTGTGATTGCATTGACCCTATGCAATTCCATCACTCATAACTTTCACATGGAATTTTACTCTCTCTTTAACTGGTCGCATTCTCTTGTAGCTTTAATGTAATGTTGTTGATTAAGGCAACACAGGCTGGCCATGCTCATGGAAGGAACAATAGGGAATCAAATCCCCCATCTCTGGCTCCAGAGTCAGAGACCTAAACCACTAACATTAAGAAGAGGAAAACCATGACTACAGAAGAACTGTACTACTTTAATATGGACAATGAAAAAAATGAAATTGTTAAGGATTTTGCATACTTACGTTCATTCATCAATCAGAATGGTAACTGCAGCCAGGAAACCAAAAGAAGGCTGAAACTTGGAAAGGTAACAGTGAAGAAATTAGGAAAGAAACTCAAGTGTAAAGATGCGTCACTAGAGATCAAGACCAAAATCATCCATACTAGAGATGGGCCCGAAACGAAAAATGAGTCATTGTTTCATCGTTTCTTTATGTAATGAATTACTTTGTTACATAACAAAAAGGTAGGATGTGTTTCATCATGAAATGAAATGAAATGCCATTTCCCCCCTCTAGAAATAAAAATGCTTCGTCCTAGAGGAATCAATGGCAGGGGAGCTCAAGCTCTTCCCTGTAAGCTCCTAAAATTGGAGAGAGTTGGGTCTCAGGGGAGTGTGTATTAAGCTTCAAAGGGAGTTCCCCTAGGAAAAAAATCAATCTAATTGAATCAGGATTTGGAAACGAAGCCGCTAATCCCTCACCTGTGTGTGTGTGGGGGGGGGGGGTTATTACAGCTTCCTGATTGAATTAGAAAGCTTAATAACTCAGTCCCCTGAGCCCCAAATCTCTCCAAATTTCAGGGGCTTACAGGGAAGGGCTTGAGGAAGCTCCCCAGCAGTTTTGGTGCCTCTAGGACCCAGGGTACCATAGCATTTTGTTTCATTTTGGAACAAAACTACTTTAAAATTCATTACAAATGAAATGAAACAAAACTACTAAAGAAACAAAACATTATGTTTCAGTTTCGTGCCCAGCTCTAATCCACACTATTCCCTCCCTGTTTACCATGTATGACTATGAAAACTGGACAGTGCAGAAAGCTGTCAGGAAACACTGATTTGTTTGAAATGGAGGTGCTGGAGGAGAGCTTTGCCAATACCTTAGACTGCCAGAAAGACAATTAATGGATCCTAAAACAAATAAACCCTGAACTGATTCTTGACACAAGTGAGAATGGGTACATAATGAGAAGGCAAATCTGGAAAAGATAATAATGCTAGAAAAAGTTGAAGGCATCAGGAAAAGAGGATTATGAGATGGACTGGCTCCTTAAAGGAAGCCTCTGCCTTCCATTTACAAGAGCTGTTGAGATCAGGACACTTTGAAGGACATATATTCATAAAGTTGCACATGGCACATCAAAACAACAGCATAGTTTCCTGGTGATTTCATGGTGAGAATGTGACTGAAAAGCCAGTGTGACCAAAGAGCAGAGGACATTCCCTCCACCCTTCTCTGAAGTCCTTCTCAGCACCGTCGCACCCACCAATATAAAGGAATGGCTCTTTCAAAAAGAGGCTATCTTTTCTCCGCAGCCTTCCTGCTCTCTTGCAGTTCATCAGACTGATGAACACTTAGCTAGTATGATATAAATATAACTGTACTAAGGGCTGTGATTATCCTCATGAATGCAAAGATGTCAATTCGGACGTAGAGGAACCCACACCTCCGTTTCAGTTTACAATGCTACAGTAGGAATAAGTGCTCATCAAGGTTCTCAACGTACAATACAATTAGTTTTTTTCCCCCTGGAATTCTTTCTTAATAAGGTGCAATAGGACATCTGAAAGACCTTCAATAAATCTTCCCCTTTCACTATATTTAAACTGTGCTGAAGTGGAATTGATGGTTTCAGAGCTGTCACGAATTGATTTCCAAGAGTGGATGAGATGTCGCCTCCGCTTACACATCCCATTTCTCCTCATGATGTGTTGTGTATTATTGCAGCCATAGTTGAAAGCAGACTGCTGAATAAAAGAGTAATGCTAACTTGTGGATTCTGCCCTTTAAAACTGAGAATGATGACGCTTGGCCTAAAGGAGTATACAAAGACTACAACCAAACACTCTCTGGAAGGGAAAGGCCACAACTTTACTGGTTACAGCAGCAGTTCCCTGGCATTGGGAAGGAATCCAGTGAATTTGGAGAACCAAGTGTCCCCTGATCCCCACCACTGCCCCAGCAGTCCACTGAGGTTTCCATCAGGGCTGTCAGACTGTTGGAGACCATGCAGGTGTACATCATTTCATGGCTCCCTGCCACCCAGGAACAGAGACAAATCCACGGGCCCGTGAGCTAAGCCAGAATGAGACCATGCCCCAAGCTCCCCTTAAAGGGATCCTATATAACCCAGGGTGGCCAGGCTCTTGCCTGCTGCTCCCACACCACCTGGATCAACCCCAGTGCCCCCAAACCACCAATAAAGTCGTGACAGGAGGCAAAAAGATCAACACAACCTGTAACAAGTGCAGCATAATCCTTTGGAGCCATCACCCAGAAAAACCAATACCCTGCCATTACAAACATACATCGCCCAATAGCCATCAGGGAAGGTGGGAGGGCAGGCCAATAACCCATCCTTATTTTTTTGACTCTAGGGAGGCAGAACAGAATGAAACCTGCTTCCATCAAGTTCACCAACCAATGGAAGGCCAGTCTTTGGCACAATCCTAACGGCCAGCTTCCCAGCTTCCCCGGCATTTGTATGGAACATATGAAGGCTTCCATGCTGCCGGGAGTCAGCCACATTCTCCACAACCACCATATGCAGTCACTCCATCCACCACTGTTGGTTCAGGTGAGCACCCCCCAACACACACACACACACACACACACACACACACACACACACACACACACACACACACACACACACACTACTTGAGTGCACTTCCCCCTTCTGATAGGAGCGATAGCCACACTTCTTTCTAAGAAAATAAGAAACCTTGTGAGAAAGGTGGGATAAAAATGTTTTCAATGAATAATTCAATAAAATATTAAAGAAATACACTGGGGATGGGAAAGATGATAGAAGTTCGCCTTCTAGTGAACTTTAAGTTGAAGGTTTCAGGAGCCATGGCTGTCTCATCTCTAGAAAGCAAAGGCAAAATGTGTTCTGCTTAGAAGGACAAGTCAGAAACATGACAGGGAAGAAAGTGACTTCAGAATCCTAAATAATAGCAAACTAAGGTCACAGGAAGGTCAAGACTGTTCAGACTAGGTTAAAAAAACATTTGAAGAAAATTGAGGCACTCTCCTATCTAATGTTTCCCCTGCAAAGACATGCATCTTCTTGAATGTAAGCTGAAATGCATGCAGCCACTTCTAGCACGATGAAAACTGGTGCCTTTACCTTTGGATATTTATATTCTAGTGGCTCTTTGTGCAACAAACCATTCTTATGAGGAAAGATTACTTCTAACTAAATTTTTTCTCTACTTCTGTTTTCTTCTTCCCTCACCAAGGCTGACAATTGTTGGAGTTTGGGGGGTGGGGTGGAGAAAGATACATTTTCATCTTGGTGGTCTGTCTTTGTGAAGCCATACAATTGTTTCCATGGAAATTAAATAAGTGGCTTCTCCATTGTGGAGACAGCCACCCTAAAAAAGAAAATTCAATTCCAAGGAAACCTTGGGAAAGATAATGGAAGAGATAAAAACAACACTCTGATTTTAGACATTAAATGAAATTAATTGTAACATAATCTATGTACAGTACTTGGTTGCTTGGATGTACTCCTTCCAGGAGAAATAATACACCTGCCATGCCTCATTTGTTGTCCATTTGGAATGCAAATTAAGGGAAGATCTTCTCCCAGGGGATGGAAGATGAAAATTCATTTCTGCCTTTGCTTCAACGAAATTTCCCCAATTTGTTTCACAGCCTGTTTATCTGTTTGTCCTCTGACAAACCATCAAGACAGTAATCTGAATGCTTTATTAAGAAGTAACATCCATTGAACTTAGAAGAACTAGCTTCTGAGTAAATGGGTAGTTTTTGCCTAACAAGAATGGTGTGCAGAAACATAACAAAAGTGCTTCATGTTCCTCATTGATTCTAGTCATTCAAACATCACAGATATCCTATTCTGGAGTTACCTCAGAACCAGAGATACAGTCTTCTACAGGAGAAGGCCGTAACATTTTCTTTTGTGAACTTGATGCAAGGTGGTTTTTCCCTATTGTTCTATTGCTAATGCTGGTTCATCTGCCTGTTCCATTGTCTTCCATAGGTAGAATGGTAAGGGAGGAGAATGCCGTAGACAGCCAGATATCCTGGGCCAAGGAAGCAGTGAAGTAATATACTGCTAATCCCCATGAGAAAAAATTATCTTGCAGCCCACTGCCAATTTAGGAATGACCACGTGTTGTGTGAGTATATTTGTGTATTCAAACTGAGATCGTTAAAACTAACTCAGAGTTGGAAAAATGGGGGTGTTGAAACAGGTTTCTAATTTGGCCAGCAAAAATGAAGCTAAAATCAACTCCCAGCAACAGCACGTTGAAGGGATCCAGAAGAAATTAGTCTACAATGGAAGATAGTTTGAGGTGCTCCATCATCAAACTGATTAACCTTGAGGTTCAGAAAGCCACAGATTTGAAACAAGAGGTGGTAGTTTGCATTAATACGATGATGGGCTCTCAGCATATTACTACAAAAGATATTGAAAGAATACATTTCTTAGGAAATCCAAGAAGTAAATACAGTATATAAGACCAGGAATTGTGAAATTCCACAGTTATGCAAAAAAAGAGCAATTTATTTTATTTTATTTTATTTACAAGACTTTTTAGCCGCCCCACTACCAAGAGGTCTCTGGGCGGCATTTATGGGAGCCTTAAAAGGAAAGCCAGAGTCTTTGATCTATAGAGCAAAACCTGTCCAGGTCCAACAGGATCTTTCAAAAGAAACAATAGACTGGAGGAAGTCAATGAAACCTATCACCTATATTCTGTTGAAAAATGGACTGAGATATAATTGGGGACACCCAATATTTCTGAGAATTTGGAAGGGCTCTGTCCAGTACATGATCTCAACAGTAGAAGACCTCCTAGCTGCATGGAACCTTGGAGATGAAGGCAAGATGAAGGAAGGCTGACAGCCGAAACCTCAATTTCTTAAAAAAAAAAAAAAAAAGGCTACCAGAGAGGAAAATTGAAGTACAGTGTTACCTCGACATACGAATTTAATCCATTCCAAATGCATGCTCTTAAGTCTAACTACTCTTAAGTCGGTGTGTGTGTGTGTGTGTGTGTGTGTGTGTGTGTGTGTGTGTGTTGTGTCATTACAGTCGTGACAGCAGTTTTCCGCTCTTAAGTTGAATTGCTCTTAAGTCGAGCTGCTCTTAAATCGGGGTACCACTGTACAGATCCAGATGATCCAGATGATTCAGATAATCAACTGCATGTCCTTCCCCCTCTTTCCCCCTCCTTTTTTCCCTTCTCCCCCTTTTTATTTTAATGTTTTTAGGAGAGGGAGGTAAAAGAGGAAGGAGGGAGGAGATACAATGGGGGGATTAGTAGGGCAAATTAGCTAAAGTATATGAGCCCATTGAGGGACTGGCTGGGGTTCTGGTGGGATGAGTGACGTCCCCCTCCCTCGAGGCACATGCGGCAGAGTAGAATAACATGGAGGCATGGGGGGAGGAGAAAAAATTTAAATGTAGGGTGGGAGGTTAGGGGAATATGTCTGATAGTTTGATATAGGGTTTGTACAAGATCATTGTTGTTGTTTTTATCACACAAGGGGACAGGAAAGGAGCAGTGAAATTAAGAGAATATGGGGAAAGTATAAAAGTGGCTACTTTGAAAGTAAAGGGCCTAGGTATGTTATAAAGAGAGGGAGAATGAAGGCTTGTAATAAAGAAGAATAAGGTGGTCATCATTTTTTTGCGAGACACACATCAATCGAAGGATGGACTTAATGAACTGAAATTACCAAACACAGGTATTTATGAGAAGGGCTTGGGGTCATCAAAAGCAAAAGGTGTTGCAATTTTAATTTCTAAATATTGTGAATTTGTGTTTAAAGAGGTACTAACAGATACTGAAGGTAGACTTATAATAATACAAGGTTCAATGGATATGGAATAATATACTCTAGTGATTGTTTATGCACCCAGTGTAAAACAAAATGAATTTTTAAAGTTTATGTTGGAACAGATAGAAAAGGGTTAAAGGGGGGTATGTTATTTTAGCAGGAGATTTCAAAATGGTTTTAGACAAGATCAAGGCTAAAACTGTATATAAATGTGATGACTTCAGGCAAAGTGATACAGTGTTGGCAAAGATATTAAAAACTACTGAGATTAAATACATATGGAGAGAAATGAGGGGTGACAATAGGACATATACGTATTATTCTGCTTTACATAATAGCTGTTCTAGGATAGACTTTATATTTGCATCCCATACTTTGATTTCTAAAACAATTACCACGCATATCAATGTAATAAAAATAACAGATCATAATGTCAATGGAGATAGAAGTTACAAGGATTACACAGAGGCAAAAAGATGGAGGATAGACTCAATTATTCTTCAGTATCCAGAGGTAGTAAGTTGAATTAAAAAGGGATGGACAGAAACATGGACCATTAATGAAAAAGGAAGGAGTAGAATGGGACTGATATGGGACATGTTGAAGGCTGTCTTTCGGTGTACTGTCAAAGGAGAATTTTGGATAAAAAAAAGAGTGAGAGAGAAGATAACAAGATAATTGGAAATGCCAAGAAAAGATATAGAATATAAATTATGCAATCACAACTTTTACATTCCAACAGAGAAGCAGAGTTGTCAATGACAGGTTCCTGACTGCAGAGCCAAAGCTTGGGAATAGAGATGGGCACAAATAAAAAAAAAGGTGTTTCATTTTGTTTCTTTTTTTTTTTAGGAGTTCATTTCATTTCATTTGTTTCTCGTTAATTTTTGTGGAAAACTTCATTTCGTTGTTTCGTTATTCGTTTTTCATTTTTACCCGCTTTGCGCGATTAAAGCATTTTCCGCATGCGGGCGTCCCCCAATGCCCCAGACTAGACGGAAAACACTAAATAAATAAATAAATATATTGATATAACTGAACAAACTGCCTAGCCTAAAGTGAAAGTAATGATGTAGACAGCAATCCCACCTCAACTTGCGTCCACTCCACTCCACCACAGACTGCAAGGAGGGCTGGGGGGAGCAAGAGCTTTTATGCCCTGAGCATGCTATTGGTTGAAGTTGTCCAACAATTTACATGATCTCATCACATGGCTAGCTCATGCGACTGTGCTCAATGCATGGTATAGTAAAATAAGGATAAATAAAAAATAAAAATAAATTCAAGGAAGCTATGAATCGACTCAAACCCCCCCCCCAGAAAATAAAATAAAATTAAAGCGATCTGAGAAAAGACATAAATGCATGTTTTAAGCACCCCTCACCCCCTTGCACATTTTTAATACCCAAGAAATATTAAGCATATGGCTGGCATCCATTTTGTGTCGTACTTAAAGGGGAAAAAATACATTGCGACACCCAAACCCCACTGGCAGGTATTATCAGGCAGAATAAATAATTTTCGCTGGGTTTTTACATATGTCCAGGGCGTTTAAATGCCCAAGAAATCAATATTAGGCATGTGGCAGCCATTTTGTGTGGATGCCCTAACTCACCTTAAAAGAAAAAAATACACCGCAATGTGAGAAAAGACATAAATGAATGTTTTAAGGACCCCAAACCCCACTGGCAGGTATTATCAGGCAGAATAAATAATTATCGCTGGGTTTTTTATGAATATTCAGGACGTTTTTTAACATTTAAAACAGCTCATTTCATCGTGTGCCGCCATTAACGAAACAAAACATAACGAACCTAATTTTCTTGGTTCAGTTCGGTTCGTTCCTTTTTCAGCACCAGGTTCGTTATTCATTTTGTTACATAATGAAACGAATAATGAATGACAAAACAAAAAAGTTCATTTCGTGCCCATCTCTACTTGGGAATTCAATTTCGTACTGTGGCTCCATGTGGAAGAGCCAGTCTCTGTGGCCTTAGGAAAGCTGCACAATCCCTGTATGCTCCCAGAAGAAGGGAGTGGTAAAACACTTCTGAGTATTCTCTACCTAGAAAACCCTAGAAAGGGTTATCATGTGTCAGAATTGACTTGATGGCACATGATTACTGTACTGTATGGTATTATATTTGGAGGCCATTAATTTCCATATGCTACAGCATATAACAATTTTTAAAAATTGCAGAAGCATCCCAACCAAATTCTAATATGTTGAGACCCATCTGGAAGGTAGACATAGACACTGAATCTCTTATTCCTGCAAGGTCTGCTATGAATAAATATTCTTCACTTAGTTTCATTTATAATGAGGACAAAGTATAATCAATGGTGTTTGCTTTCAAGAAAGGCTTAATTTCATTCAAATTTATACATGGTTGATCTGATGAATGTGATTTATGAAATATGTGGGTTGTTTGTGACAATGAATCTACAAAATGCAGCCACATTTTTTCCTGCCCTAGAGTGTAGTGGGGACAGACCACATTCAGTGGAGATCTGCATGAAGTCACTGCTCTGCTACACTATGTGCCTAGAGGGCTCCGAATTCAAGTGGATCAGAGAATAACCATCCATTCTGAGCCAATAAATGGGTTTTAAGTAGAACATCAGCCATGAAGTAATCACAGAGCATATGAATGTAACATTGGCCCTTGCTTGACCTGTATGAATGGGTAAGCTACATTTTTTTTAATTTTTGAAGCCTGATGATGTGTCCAGATATCTTGGAGAGGGTTCAGAAATTTCATCAGGTCCAAAATGCTGAAGCCAGATTGTTAACTGGAGCTGATTATAGGTATCACATAACCTCTTGTTACAGCAGCCGCACTGGCTGCCGGTGCATTTCCGGACACAAATCAAGTTCTTGTTTTAACCTATAAAGCCCTAAACAGGTTGGGTTCGGTCTATTTTTAAAACTGTGTTTCCTTGTGTGGGTTTGCCCAGGGTTAAGATCACCATCTCTTGGCCCTACAGCCTTCACAAATGCATTTTATGGAAACATGGGAGAAGGTCTTCTCTATCAACATGTGATGATTCTACCAAAGGTTTACAAAAATGTGGTTTTGACTTGTGGACAGGAACTGTTCTAATCATTCAGAAAATAATCGAAAATATTTTAATACTCTTGAAGAAGGTGAATGTAGTAGTGTGAGTCAACAGTCAGTATATGAAGATGAAAGGCAAAAGTTTAGTAATTTTAAACTGCAGAACAAGAGATGAATTAGATGGATAATCTGCGAGTGAAGTAAAATATGTTCCTCAACTAGTCTGTAATTTATTGAGTATTTCTGCTCTATGCAAACTGGATTTAAAGTTATTTTTGAAAATGAAAAATATTCAGTACAGAAAAGTAGTAAAGTGTATGTTGAAGCACCAATGAAGTGCCTATTTATTACAGCTAAAATCCAACATAAACATTTATTGGCTCAGAGTGTGACAATCCAAGTTGTGGTAATCTGTACTAATATTAATAAAAGTTTCCACAGAATGATAAAAAGCCCACGGGACAATAAAGTCTACAGAAAACTAAAAACCCAAACAAATTCTGAGGTAAAATTAAAACTGAGGTAAAACTAAAAACCCTCACTTAGGATGGAGAACTGAGGTTAGGTAAAGGTAAAGGTAAAGGTAGAGGTAAAGCCCCCCCCCCCACAACACACACACACTGGCATGCTAGGGGCTCTAGGGGCAGTGCTCATCTCCATTTTTAACCCAAAGAACCAGTATGGTGCAAGTCTGTGGCCATGTGTAAAACTAAAAATCCTCACTTAGAAAGGCAAAACTAAAGTTAGTCTAAGGTAACATTCTCAGGAGATAGTCAATCTGAGGTAAATCAGAGTCCACAAGATGAAACAGTTAATTGAGGTGAAACAGTAACTTAAAAGTGCAACTAAAGTAAACTTTCTTCCTTCTATAAACTATGTGTGTCCCACTTAAATTAAAGAAAATAAAATGGATTTAATTCAGAAAAAAAGGAATTAGGTAGTAAACTTTAAGAATTAACAGAAATGAATTACAGTAACCCCCACCATTTCGCAGTTCATGTACTGTGGTCGTGCTATATTGCCGGACCGCAGTACATGCCGGGGCTCCAGCTAATTAGCACTGGAGTGGGGGAGAAAAACCTTTATTTGCCCACCCCAGCGCCAATCAGCTGGAGCCCAGGGTGTGGGGAAGGGGGGGAGGTTTAAAAAGCCCTGGCTTTAAAAACCTCCCCCCCTTCCCCAAGCCCAGGCTCCAGCTCATTGGCACTGGGGTGGGCAAATAAAGGTTTTTCTCCCCCACTCCAGTGCTAATGGGCTGGAGTCCAGGGCGTGGGGAAGGGGGGGAAGGCATTAAAAGCCTGGGCTTTTTAGTCCTCCAGCAGCCCGTGCAAGTGGTGGTGGTGGATCTGACCCGTTACCGCTATTTGCCTGGGCTGCTGTAGGACTAAAAAGTCTTCCAGCAGCCCATGCAAGCGGCGGAGGTAGGTCAGATCCATCAGAGACAGTTTAACAAATGGTTGAGGATTTAGAAACTTGTTGTGTTTCTAGTCATAACTACAATGAACCTTAACTGATGATTAGGCAAGTTAGGTTAAAAAAAAAGAACTGTGAACAACACATAAAAAACTATTTTAACAGGCAGTTTACAAATAGCAGGTGTCAAAATGACAGAAAAAGGGGTTTTTTTCTGTCATGACTTGAATAAAGTTTTGAGGCATTTGTTTATTTAAACATTGCTCAAAAGTCAAATGTTCAAGAAGTTGTGAAGAACATGCGAAAACAAAGTAAAGAGCAAAAAAAATTCAGAGAGAAATGTACATTGTTACCTCATACATGACAGTTATAAGAAAGAAACAAAAAAATAAATCTCAAAAAAGTTACAGTTGTGGTAAAATTAGTCATTATTTGAAAGACAGTTATGTTCACAAGTCTAGAGATGTTTGGGATTTCTTGTTGCTGCATGGGAAGACACAGATGCTTTCTAATACTCATAACTTAATAAACTCTTTTTTCAAATTTGCTCATGTTTCTCATGTTTGGCAAAAGCAGACTCTACTATATTTGGCGCAAATTTGGTGCTCATAGAAGTGCAGTTTCAAAATCACATTTTTTTTTGTTTGAGCTCCACCTGTCTTTAGAATTGCCTTGTAGAATGTTGATTTTCTCTGCTGCACAGGAATATTACTTTACTTTCACTTCCACTTTACTTTATTTGGAATTTTTATACCGCCTGCTTGTCAAAACAACTCATGGTAGTTAACGAAGGAACAAAGAACAATAAAATAAATATAATAAAATATGGGCCTAGAAGATAACAAAACCAATCAACAAACAACAAAGCAAAGCAAAGCAAAGTAGTCTGCTTATATACTGCCCCATACAACTTCAAGTGGTCTCTGGGCGGTTTACAGTTTTTAATTACAGTATGCAGGCTGCACATTGCCCCCCCCCCCAGCAAGCTTGGTACTCATTTTACCAACCTCGAAAGGATGGAAGGCCGAGTCAAGCAAGAGACAGCTACCTGGGATTGAACCCCAGGTCGTGAGCACAGTTTTACCTGCAGTACAGGCATTTAATCACTGTGCCACAGGGCTCAGTAAACAGACAGTAAAGATACAGGCATCCGAGCATAGCAGTACAAAATAACAACACAACACTAATCACCCAAAGGCCTCACGGAACAACCGGGTCTTCAAGACCTTCCTGAAAGTGGGCAGAGATTGTGCCAGGCGGACCTCATTAGGGATAAAATTCCAAAGCAAAAGGGCGGCCACTGAGAAAGCCTGATTCTGCATAGATGCTTTCCGGGCCTCTCTAGGAGTAGCTACCCGAAGCCTAAAACCTGCAATTCTTGCCTCCATTACTTGACAAACTCCGCAGACACAATTTACACTGGGTGAGGTCTTCAAACTCATCAAACAACTGTGAGTTGCTGAACGTCTCCAAATGTGATCAGTTTCGGTTGGAACTTAAAATGCTGAGAGAGAAATTATTCTGCTACAGGAAAATGTTCCTTCAATAGCCAGACAAAGACGTGCATGCATGGATGCCACTCTTCACTGGTAGGTTCAGCATGCATTATCTTTCTTAGAAGTCTTTGGACAAAGAAAAGGCAGTTTGTGATGTAGAGGCATGGTTTGCCATGTGAGACCGTGCGTGCGTGTCTGTGTGTTTTTGACTTAGGGATGGGCCCAATGAAAGAAATCTCAATTCTAAAAATATCCAGATAATATCCGTATGGGTCCTTTTAGTCATCTCCTTTCCTCTATTCACAATCCAGTTCTCTCCAGGGTCTGGAAGAAATGTCTTATGAGGAACAGATTAGGGAACTGGGAATATTTAGCCTTTCAAAAAGAAGATTGAGAGGGGATATGATAGCTAGCTATGTTTAAATATTTGAAAGGATGCCACATTGAAGAGGGAACAGGCTTGTTTTCCATGGCTTCAAAGACTAGGACTCTAGGCAATGGTTTCAAACTATAGGAAAAGAGATTCCATTTGAACATTCGGAAGAACTTCATGACAGAGCTGTTTGGCAGTGGAATATGCTGCCACAGAGGGTGGTGGAGTCTCCTTCTTTGGAAGTTTTTTAAGCAGAGGCTGGATGGCCACCTGTTGGAAATTGATGGAGGCTCCTTCATGGCAGGAGGTTGGACTGGATGGCCCTTGAGGTCTCTTCCAACTCTATGATTCTATGATTCAGTTTTGGCTTGAAGAAAAATTGACTTGTTTTCTTTTAGAAGAAAAACCTTCCAGCATAACAAGTGATGGCAAATTCTGTGATAGCCAAACACATGTAGGAACACAGTCTAGTTACTAAAATCACAGAATTCACTTTAGCATCTAACAACCAGGGTTATATGACTTAGAGATATAGGACAAAGAGGGCTGGTGGTGTGGGACCTTCACAGAATCTTTCTTTTCTACACCTCTAAAAACATTGTGTTACTTATTGGAAGGACCAAATTATTTCCATTCAAGACCTACTGTGAATTCCTTTGGTTTCAAATTCATCAGCATTTTATTTTTCATACACATAAGAACATAAGAACATAAGAAGAGCCATGCTGGATCAGGCCACCGGCCCATCTAGTCCAGCTTCCTGTATCTCACAGTGGCCCCACCAGATGCGTCTGGGAGCGCACGAACTAGATATCTATCTCCTGATACCATTCCCCTACATCTGGCCCTTGAAGTACCCCGGTTTTAGGCCTGGAGATTACAAATCTCCATCGTGGTTTGTAACCTGTGATGGACTTTTCCTCCAGGAATCTGTCCAATTCCCTTTTGAAGGCATCCAGGCCAGATGCCATCACCACATCCTGTGGCAGGATGGCATGGCATTTGATTTTAATTTAAAAAAATGGAGGGACAGAACTTCATGAAAGGGATTTTCTGGAGGAAAGAAGATAAGTTCTTGTTCACAATTTAAAAGGGGGGGGGGTTGGTGGAATCTGTGCAGCCCTTAGATAAGAACTCCCATCCTCATTGGGAAGAGATGGTAATATAAATCCCAAGCCAGCCAGCATTCTTTCTTTAAGAACCAAACCACACAGCAAGTCCCTATATTCAGTTGTATGCCTTTTCAGTAGCTGAGGATAATCAGAGCTTGGATACCTGGCAGGAGCAAATAATAACAATAACAGCCAGAATCCTGTTGCTGGTTTATGCTTAAAGGAAAATCACACATGATGACATATTAGTAGTCATTAGGAAGCTGCTAATTTTGTTCTCCTTACCTATAATGGTTTTTATGCAGACAGGTATTATTATTTGATAATGCATCACTGCTTTTCCAGAGTAAGATATTACATTTGTCTGTTTAGACTTAGAGTAACAAGCAAATGCTACTTGTTATTCCTTAAATATTACTTTGAGACTGTCATTTTGGGGGGCTTTGGGATTGTATGGGGCACTTCTGTGTGTTTTTTAGGTGCATTTTTTTAAAAAAAAATCAACACACTAATAACAAGAAAAAAGTAATGAAGAAGATGTCTTTAAGAACTGTTTTCTCAAAACAGTATTTTAAGACTTCTGTTATCTAAAGCTTGGACAAAATACTTCTCCATATAAAATCCTTCTGTTTCTTCAGTTCTGCTGAAATCTTTCTCTATTATTTATTTATTTATTTATACCCTGCCTTTCTCCCCAAAGGAGGTTTCCATAATCTAAAACAGTATTTAAAGCTAAAACTGTAAGTATACAATAGTTTTAAAACATTTAAACAAGTATGGTAGTGGTACCAAAATGGTGATTAAAATCAATATTAAAACAAATTGAAATGACAAAGCACAACAATCCATTTAAAACCCCTCTAAAACCACCAGTCATTGAGGAAAGGCCCACCTGAAGAGAAAGGTCTTTGCCTGCCTGTGGAAGGACACCAGAGATAGTGCCAGTATAGCTTCCTACCGGATTATTACAAAGATAATCAGGTGCTTCTTCATTTATAAATTAACAGAATGTTCTATGAGACAGAAAATAACAAATTCAGTCAAGTATTCCTGAAAAATGTTAGCTTTGAAGAACACAGTATTCAATCATTAGCAGCTGCTGAATCAATATAAATAATCTGAAGTCACTCTAAACAGCAGGAGCAGCCTTTGTTTACACAGAGATGCATATTGATGTAGCCAACATAAATGAACTTTATTTCACACAGCTAAATCTTCTCCATGTGGGGCAAAAATAAAATCAGGTTTACTCAAAAATTAATAGTTTGGCTAGCCTGATGTTTATCTTCTAAGAAAAAAGCAACTCCATTCTATCAGGTCAATCTTCTACAACCTGCTAGTGATGCTCAGGCCACACCATCTTGGACCAGATTATCTTTTCTGTCTCTGATCATTGACCAGAAGACTAAGGCTTGTGGGAATTTAAAGATTTCTGGACACACCAGATTGAGGAAGGCTGTACATAAGATCTCCCAACACTCAGAAGATACCTCCTATATTGGAAGTGTTTCCAAAATGTAACTTGATCCTTGTAGCCTTATTTAGCAGGTTTCCTGACTCTAGCCAGCAGCACATCTAGTTTGCTTAGTACAGTGGACCCTTGTATAACAAACAGTTTGCATAACATAGAATCTGTACAACATAACAAATTCCGGAGACAGGGGAAATTTGCTTAACATAATCGCCTATGGGGTGAATCCGTACAACATAAAATGGGATTACTCCATCACAGACCATATATGCCTGATTTCCTGATATCTGGGATTGCCATCTGTTCCCCCTTGTCTCCTGAGCTATGCCAGCTCCAGGTCAGCTTAACCCAGGCATGTCCAAACCTGATGTTTTGGACCACAACTCCCAGAATTCCAAGCCTTTATTTCCAATGGCAAAGGACTGTGGGAGTTGTGGTCCAAAACATCTGGAGGGCTGAAATTTGGACATGCCTGGCTTAACCGCACTGGGTTCCCTGCTGCTCTCTGGACATGTTTTACCAGAGCTTAGGCTGCCTCAGTGCTGCCAGGTTATTTTAGGGTTCAGAGCCTATTGGGGTATGGAATCCCCACAGTCCCCCCCCTCCAAGAGTATGCTGAGCCCTCACACTCCTTGGGGAGTCTCCTTTGGTGTCTTCCACTGCCAGTTGGAATGAGCAATATCCACCAATCATTTTCCACCAATCCAGATGAGGCAGTTTCTGTTCTGAACTCATGTCTGGACCAGATAATGGACTGGATGAGGGTTAATAAATTGAAACTCAATCCAGACAAGACGGAAGTGCTGTTAGTGGGTGCTTTGCAGGACAGGTTGGAGGGCCATTTCCCTGTCCTGGACGGGGTTGCACTCTCCCTAAGGGACAGGGTCCGCAGCTTGGGGGTGCTCCTGGATCCCGGTCTAACTCTGGAAGCCCAGGTGGACTCGGTGGCCAGGGGTGCCTTTCTCCAGCTGCGGAAAATATATCAACTGCGCCCCTACCTAGATGAACGGAGCCTCATGACAGTTACGCACGCACTGGTAACATCCCGTATTGATTACTGCAATGCGCTTTACGTGGGGCTGCCTTTGAAGACGGTCCGGCGATTACAACTGGTGCAGAATCGTGCTGCGCAGCTGGTGAGTGGCACGGCCGCCAAGGAACACATTACGCTGATTCTGTATAACCTTCTTTGGTTACCAGTTGCTGCCCGAGCCGAATTCAAAGTGCTTGTTTTGACATATAAAGCCCTAAACGGCTTAGGACCTAGAAATCTGAAGGACCGTCTCCTTCCATATGAACCTACCCGGCAATTAAGATCCAGCCAGAGGGCCCTCCTGAAAGAGCCATCCCTCAAGGAGGTGAAAGGGATGGCTTGTAGGAACAGGGCCTTTTCGGCAGCTGCCCCCAGATTGTGGAATGCCCTCCCAAGCGAAACCCACCTGGCGCCAACATTGATGACATTCCGGCGCCAGGTAGAAACAATGCTGTTCCAGAAGTTTTTCAACTGATTATTGTGGGTCCTGATGGTGATTTTAGTGTGGTATTTTAATACATTGTATTTATTGTATTTAAATGTTTTATTGTATTTTTATTGCAATTTGATGTTTTAATTATTTGAATTGTTTATTTTGATTGTGAGCCTCCCAGAGACCTTTGGGTAGTGGGCAGCATACAAGCTATATAAAATAAATAAATAAATAAACAAATAAATATTGGCCTGAATGTGGCAGTAGTCTGGATCAGTAAAAGGTGGTTGCATCTCTATTCATTTCCTACAATCACACATATTGGTTGAGGCATTCTAGGGGGCTTTTGCACAGAAAGGTTCCCAAGCACTCCACACCATCCTAGGGAGTGATGGGATTTGAAGGCCATCCAGTTTAGAAGACACTGGTTTGGAGAACACTGTATTAATAGAACAAATCAGTTCTGTTTCGTTCAGTTCTTTGAGTATAATGTAGAATGATACTTCAGCAAATAGCCATTGCCACAGGCCAGATTGGGGTGGGGATGCACTGTACCACCCACATCTAAGTCTATGTTTAGTCCCTTTCAAGTAGTCATGCTCACTGGAAATGGACTAAACTGGGGTTCCCCAATTTGCAAAAACATAGTAGAAGCTTGAAAAAGGTTCAATACCCCTGGCGGGATTTGAGAAAAAATGGTCAGCTCCAACAAGGTCCACATGTAGATGCTGGGAAACATGCAGACCAACCCAACCTATTCGTGCACCAAACTATGGGCCAAATGCTCATGTGGACAGACTGTCAGAGAAAGCAAGGAAGGGAGAACAATGTTCTTTTGAAAAAGAAAAAGAGAATGCTATCTGGAGAATGGAGCAGGAGAAAAGGAGATGAGCAGCCTCCAATAAGGAAGGCATGAAGAAACAAGAACTGCTAGAGGCGTTGCTACAGGAGGAAGTCAGGATGTTCTTGGGGGAGACGAGAAAGGGAAGGAATGCAGAAACATCAGCTAGCTCTTTAAACCGAAGATAAGGGTGAAGGAGAACAATTGCTGCCTGGACAAGACCATGTCACTTCTCTGTCAACTGCAGGACAAGAGCCTCAAACCTGGCCATCCAGGCCAAATTTGGAATAGTAGCAGACTAGATGGAACTATTGTTGAGGATTTTAAATCACACTATTACTGACCCATTGAATGGGTCAGTTAATCAGGATTGGGTGAGTCAACTCATCCATATGTTCTATTGATTGAAATAGGTCTACCAAAATGGTGACGTTTGTTATCTGCTGTCAAATATAAACCAAACTTTCAAGGTAAGTATTTAAGGAGTGGTTTTAGCAGTTCTGCATTTCCATGGTTAAGCAGGGATTCGAACCCAGGCCTCAGGAATCCACCACTGGTGTAGTGGATAGACTGTGACTTACTTTGCTAAAACAAGTCACAGTTAGAGTTTAAACCCATCTCAGTCTATCCACTAGACCACATTAAGTACCCTATAAAACCCTTAAAATAATTGTCGCACGGGAAAATATTTCAGGTTTTTTTATCCTGCTTCTTGACTTACAACTTGTAAAGTGGCTTCAAACCTATGTTGATCTCAATTTTTTTTCCTTACATATATTTAACGTTCTAATAGTAGTTCACAATTGCCATCAAGACACATACACAACAAATTTCCAAGGACAACCATGAACTGAACCTAGATTTCCTCAGTCCTCATCCAGTCCTTTACAATGCTTTACAAATGTTTGCTGTTTTCCATGTACAGTATTTTGCAATTGTGGTGATTAAAACCTGGAGAGGAAGGCAGGCGCTTTAAAGTTTCTAAGTACTTTTTGTGTGCTAAAGGGCCAATTAAAAGCATAAAGACTGGCTGTATGTTGTTTTTTTAAATGCCTTTTAATAAAGGAGCTGATCTGATTGCAGGCAAATTACTGCAAATGAAAGCATTACCACTTGATACAGCAGATCTTTGAGCCTGGCTCATGTTCTCTTGTTGCCTCTCTTTTCTCTGAACACCTCCCAACATCAATGTCTAATTACAAGGGCATTCAGAGTAAGGACTGGGACAGCTCCCTAAGCAACTCAGCTGAGGTAAATGGCAGCGATTATGAAATAATTCATATTGCCAGAGCCAAGTACTCCCTGCTGTTTGTTCTTAAAGTAGAGCTGTGTGCCAATGCATACATTTCCCCTCCTTCCTTTGTGTTATATAGGTGAATAGACAAGAGGTGGGAAAGCATTTATGGAGGGAACAGGCAATTACTGTGTGATAGTACAGAGAACAACCACACAACGAGCAAATGAGACACGCCACGATGTCCTCAGAATCCATATTCCTAGTGTCGATTCAATGAAGAACAATTTCAGGGGTTTTTGAGGGTGATTGATGAAGGGTAAGGCTTGGATGTATTATTCTGGATGATATGCAGTATCCAGTGATAGATGTTTGTTCAAAAGAAGAGCATAATACAGTGGTGGTGAACCTTCAGCGCTCCAGATGTTTTAGACCACAACTCCCAGAATTCTGAGCCTAGATTGCCAATGACAAAGGACTGTGGAAGTCGTGGGAAAACATCAGGACTCAGGAGTCAGGAGTGCTGAAGGTTCATCACCACTGGCCTAATACAAGGGGAAGAAACAATCTCCTCTCCCTGCTATGAGAAGAAAACCTGCTCTAGAGGACCAAAAAGGCCTCTGGAATTTTATTTTTTTAATGCCAAAGAGGCTTTTGTTGAGAGGGCTGAAAATCCCATTGAAAACACAGTATATTTTATTTATTTATTTATTTATTTGAAGCATTTATATACCGCAAATACCTTTTTCCAAACAGGAACTCAGGGCGGTTTACAATAATATTAGATAATATAATATTAGATAATACAATAATATAATATTAGATAATACAATAATATAAAATTATATTAGATTTAGGCCTAAATTGTACCAAGATGTACCTTCAAAGAGCATTCTGATTATTTGTTGTACCACCAAATGTTTATAATCACAACATTGCATTTGTCTGGAAGTTGAGTCATGGCAACTGAAGTTCTTTTCTTGTGAGATTGAAATGTTTCATCACTCACCCAAGTAGCTTTGTCAGTCTGAAGAAGTCCAGTTGCCACGACTCAGCCTCCGGAAAACCTCACCTGGATGACCAAGAATCTTCACAGAGGCATTGCATTTGTTCCTTCTCGACAGCCGTTCCTGGCTTTTCCCCTCTTTTCTTCCAGTAGCTGGTATATACTGTACAATAATTATTTCCATTATGTTTTATTTTTAATAACTTCATTTTGTTTCCCTTTTTTTACAGGCGTTGATGTTGGCTTATGCTTGGCTTTTTGTCTTAAAGCAAAGCAAAGCAAAGCAAAGCAAAGTGTTCTGCTTATATACCGCCCCATACCACTTCAAGTAGTCTCTGGGCAGTTTATAGTTTTAATTACAGTATGCAGGCTACACATTGCCCCCCCAGCAAGCTGGGTACTCATTTTACCTACTTTGGAAGGATGGAAGGCTGAGTGAACCTTGAGCCTGCTACCTGGTATTGAACCCCAGGTCGTGAGCATAGTTTTAGCTGCAGTACAGGCATTTAACCACTGCGCCACAAGGCTTACCATTCAAATTGCCATATTATCATGATGATTGTATCTTTGACATGCCTGTACACCTGTCTGGGAGTTTCAGCAAGTAAAGCTATACATAATAAATGGCTTTTTAAAATGATGGGTAAGTTTATTTTTAAAAAGGTATTTTCTGTGTTCACGTGCATTCACTGTGTTGGGGGTTTTGCAGCCTTGCATGCTACCTTTGGCAGGCTGGGCTGGGAGAGACTTTTCTGGGCTGAGATGATTGTCTGTCAATCCAGTATTAAGCAATCGTTTCTTTCCTGCCTTTGAATTTTTAGAGAGCCTTGCCTCTCTGCTGAGTTCTTTTCCCTCTCTAGAATCTGTTGACATCTGTTGTTGAAAGCAGACATGTCTGTCAGTTTGCTGATTGATCTGTTCAATTGTAAGTAATGGAACCTTTTATTCTTTCTACTAATAATGTTTCAGAGTAAGGTATTAAGTCTGTAAGTGCCGGTTAATGGAAAAAAGGAGTGGTCTACTTTGGGAAAATTAAAGTTATTCTGGTCTGTAAATCATTTCACTTTTGCTGCACAGCTAGAGGAACTTAACCAGAAATTCAAAACTCTACAACACATAGGGCATAAATCAATCCCTCTAAAATGACAAAAGACTCTTACCCTTGTAAATAATAGCTAGTGTGGGCTTTTAATAAGAACTATGTTGCAGAAGAGTCTCTGATGCTTTTCAGGCTCCACTAAAGATGCTGTGAACATAAGAAATGTTGAAAAGGTTAATTGCATGTCTGCAATTAACATCACTTCTCATTTGGTCCACGGTACATAGCCAATACATTGCCCCAGAAGTTATCTCTAATAAATTATCATAAGGCACATAAATTACAAGTGAAGAGTTGCTCCCAGACAAATCTTTTATTGAACAATCACCCTTGCCTTATTCAGGACTTATTCAGGCCAGCTTCCCAACAGATCCCCTCTTGATCTCTTGCACTGGAAGCTCCATCTCCAGTACATCTACTGCTCTAATGCACTGATTTCACTCTGGATTGCATTGTTTCCCTGATGGACAAGACTTGGAATGGCAATGTGCCTTAGCTAGTCTGCCACTCTAAGAAAGTGTGGCTTAGTGGCTTACTGACACCATGCTTTGGGATATGAAGGTATGTGATTCGTCCCGATGATGTGGAACTGTATGATTATTAGCTCTAGCCACCAGAGTCAGCTGTACAGGATGAGCTGAGCTGTGATCCTTGAACATCTGGAGGGTTCTGTGTTCCCCATACCTCAAGTTTCTCTTTCCCCATGGGAGCAGTCTACTTCCATGTTCTCGGAACCACAACGTGTTCCAGAAATGGCAACACCAGTGGTGGTAAAGTCCGGTGTCCTCCAGATATCTGGCATAACTACATTTCTATCTCAACTTTGTGAGTTCAGAATATAGACAGAAACATCACGTGCACCAGACTTCATCTCCACAAGAACACCCAAACTGATGCTGATTATAGCTTTCTGTCTCTTCCCCGTGGCAAACATTTGTGGTTACCTCTTGAAAGGTCTTCTGTTTCCACTGTTTCACAGAGAGAGCCTTTATAACCTATTAGTTTTGACCAGGGTCCTAAATAAACTTTACACAGAACACTGCTTTCAAGGCTAGAATAATAGTTCAGGAGGGGAAAACACTTACTGTATTATAATGAGCTTAAAATGGGTCTTTGATGCAACTTGAAAGGGCTTCCTCTGCAGATACGATTTCTTTAATGTCTGTTCCTCATGGTAGCGTGCCCTCATTGCAGAGGAAGTCTGGTAGAAGCCAATGTGCTGGATGTCTGATTACAAGGAATGCCAGTTTGAGGTTTCCCAATCCCTAAATCCCTTACCTATCCAGAAGCTGGCAACCCAAAGGCGTATCTAGGATGGACGATTTACGATTGTTTCTCCTGTGATCTTCCTTCCCTTCCTTATTGTATGGCCCTTCCTTATATTAGGGCCCTTCTTTTCCAAGTTAACTTTCATGGGGGAAATGCAATCAGAAATGTACTAGCAACAGGACTACCAAAAGAAGATGGCAAGAAGTAGCAAATTTACTAGTTAACTGATATGTTATTAGACTTTGATATGTATAAATCTTTGACTTTGACTTGATATATCTAATGTAATTTCTTATGTTTTATTTTCCTTTCCCTTTTATTCCCCTTCTTTTTCCCTTTAAAACCAATAAACCTTTTAATTAAAAAAAGAAAAAAGAAAGAAATGTGCTAGCAACAGGCAAGCTCCGCTGTGAACTATTTTTGAGTATCTCAGCCACCGGGTGGGCATACTGTTACTACTTCAGACTCAAAAGGCTGAACCACAAACACTTTCAAAGACTCCTTTCATACCTTCAAAAACATCAAATAGGCTGTGTGGGCCTATTAAGGAGAGAATGATATTGGTTACTGCAAAATATTGGTTCTCTGCCCATTAACCATACCAAAACCATTGGTTCTCTGCCCATTCACTTGACCAATTTCTAGTTACAAATGGGTTTCAGGACATTTTTAGCACTGGTATTCACTGTGGTGTATATAACGGAATCCCAGGACCTTCAATTGGACCGGGTTAATTTCTAGCCTTGCATGCTCTCTCCTGCTATAAATCCTCCTCAGAAGATCTATGCAGGAGCCTTAAGACTGTCAAAAAACCCAGTGAGTTCGAATAGCTGACTTCCCCAGCCTTTTACTTTGCTGTGTAGTTTAGGAGATTTACCAAAAATATTACAAAGGCACCTTCTGTATAATTAAAAGCATTTATTGAGTCTATTGGAGGTTACACAAAATATTGCTGCTATCTAAAAAATAACAAAACTGATTTCTACGCTAACTTGCACGAGGCCTGGGGCAACGGCCCCTCTCTATATTTCTAACCTACATCTTTGCGCTGGAACCTTGACTTCAGGCGAAGAAAGAATCTTCTTGCAGTCTCTCTCTCTCTCACTCACTTCAGAGTGTTGGCATGGGAAAAATCAGTCACATGTTATTCATAATCCAATCAGGTTTCTCTTGCTTCCTCACTGAGCCCTGTTGATATCTTCAGTAGCTCTTGTTGACACAGACACTGACACAAGGGCAAAACTACAAGACTAACTGCACCTTAATATTGAATGTTTACATGTTGGCCTAACTAACAGGCTTCACTACTTCTAATCCCGTTACAGTGTATCTTGACTTTGACCTATCGGTGTATCTTCAGTTTGAAAACATTTTAACAAAAATATGATATTGAGTTCCGGGAGCTGATCCATCTAGGCTCTCCGGTACCTGAAATGCAAGTGACCATGGGAGACATCTAAGAATATAAAAAGAGGTGTCCTGGATCAAACCTGCCTAGCGCAGCCTTCTGTTCTGCCAGTGGAGAATGAATGAGGCCCTTGCTACTGTAAGTAGCCAGCTGAATGCTGAGGTGAGAACTCATCCAATACCTGGAAGTACAGTACTGGCTGATTGTACAGCGGGCTGTGCTGTCCCTGCGCAGAGAAGGTGGAGAAGTGTAGGGATATCATTGCCCATATTTCTGAGCCCCAAGATTGGTCAAGCACAAAGGAAACTGAAGGCCAAGGAGGGCTGCTTGACATATATTTCCCGGCAGCCCCAGGACCGAAGCAGATACCAGAATGTGCTGAAGAAGGCCAGAGTAAACAGGACGGCAGATAACCAGGATATCGGAATACATCTGCTCAGGCCCAAGGAAGCCTCTTATCAGTAATGCCTCACTAGCTAGGGAGCATTTCCCCCCCACCTGTGAAACCTATTTCCCCTGCTTTGTTTACCTGTTTACTGAACAGATAACGCTTGCATTCTTTCCCCCCACCGAGGAACGTCTCACTGTATCTATTGAGCTGACTCTCTAATAAAAGGCTGGGCTCAGGCAGCAGTAGGACGGACACAATCATCAATCACAATCATCATCATCACCACACAATCTCACATGCACGCAGCCGATGCAGACACAGAGAGACACTCAGACATCCATGGAACCCTGACAGACAGACGAACAGGAATGCTGCCCTGAGCGCCAGATGTTGCACCCCGAAACTCTGTGTCCCGTGTGATTCGTAACGCAACAAATGGTGACCTCGACGTGATCCCCCCAAGGCAACGGCAGACGTGATTCCCCCAAGGCAACGCAGACGTGATTCCCAGAAGGCAGCGCAGATGCGATCTCCTGCAGCAAGGCAGATGCAGAGGAACCACTAGGCACAAGGACCAGGCTCCAGGCCGGAAGGCACGAATGCAGCCCATCCTCATCTCCCTACGCCTGTGGAAAAGGCTTCGAGACGCGTCCAAACATCCTCTAAGAGGATCCCAAAGGTGAGATGGGAGCGTTCTTCTCGGTTGAAGAGCGAAATGAATTCAGTGGGTCAGCTAATTTTTGGAGCAAAAGCATGCCAGTAATAGTACAGCCTTTGCCCACAGTCCCTAAGGTGGGATCAGGGGGGCAGGGAAAGCCTTGGGAAAGTCAAGAGTCCCAGATAGAGTTTTGGGAGTCACAACAGCCTCTGGGTGGGGAACCAGCAGTAGGAAGAAATCTACAGGCAGAAATTTCCAGGGTTGGCAACCAGAATGCAGGTGATACAGCAGAGCAACCATGGGGACGCATGCAAATGCCCATTTCACTCCTTCCCCCAGATTTCAAGACGCCACTACCAATAATTTTTCCACCTAGTGACCTGCAGTTAGGAACAGTGTCCCACAATCAGGAATTGGTGGAGGAACAAAGGGAACCCTGTGCTGAGACCGTTGTTCTAAGATCAAAAATTTCCATCAAGAATGGTCTCAGCACAGGGCAAAATGACACTCAGGAAGATTTCACCAAACCCCAGAAGCAAGAGGGGAAAAATTTTGTCCTGCCACAAAATGTATCTCCAAAAGGCAAGGAGATGCCCCAAAGGCAGTCACTTTCTTGCAGCAAAGAGCCAAGCCATGGGGCAGGATTTCCCAAAGAAATGCAGAGAGGCCAAAATTTTGTCCATGGCTCAGTAACTCAAGCCCTGGAATTGTTTAACACTCAGGATTCCATTTCCCAGGGAAAGCGCCACAGGTTTCAGAAGCGGCCAGCTTTAGAGCATATGCAGAGTTCAGCCTTGGGCTGGACCAAAGCAGATTTGCCCAGAGAGGGAATTCCAAAGATAGACCCCTTTTCCAAAAGAACAAAATTCGCCATTAAGGCAAAGGCCAGCCTTTTGTGTGCTGTGGCAGATGCCAGGCACCCTCAGTATAAGTATAGGAGAAAGGCAATTTTTCCAAAAGATTCTGTACCTTATTTTTTCTAAGAGATTTTCCTCTTTCTCCAAAGCCATGGAGAATGTAGATTTCCTTTTCTCAGAAAGCTTAGGCAGCCAGAATTCCCCTCATACTCTCTTTAGCAAGCTACAGGAAAATTTAGGAATCAAAAATGCTTTTCTCTCTCTCTCTCCCCCCGCCCCTCTCTGTCTATCGACTGGAAGTAGCTCAGGGGGAGCGGGGGGGGGAGGGGGCTGGAAAGCAAGCAGGCAGGGGAGGAAAAAAGGTTTTTGGATAAGAAAGAGGTTGCTGGAGAATGGGAAGTTTGCTGGAGAAGCAAGCAGGCATCAGTTGTCTGTCAGGAATTGTGAGAAAGATTCCTGGAGATTTCAAGTTCCTTTAGAAAGAAAATGTCCCAAAGATCTAATCTTTCCACTATTCTCATGGGGTAAAAAAGCAATTATATGGGTGTGATCCATCCCACTAGCACACAGAAAGCATGCAAGATAGCAGGAAGCATGGAATGGTATCAGTTTGCTAGGAAGGGTAGACTGTTATCTTCAGAGACATTGTATACACAAAGCAAGCTTATCACCTTCCTGCTGGTTGTAATTACAAGTCAACAAGCAGAGGCATCTTTCAGAGTTGGAAGCAAACTGACTACAAATCCCATATGCCTTACATTTTTGGGGCACAAGCTATCAACAGGGTTTAAAAATGTATAAAAAATCACTAATCGTGTTCCTTTTGCCTCCAAAAATCAAGCAGTGGAAAAAACCTTCCTCTCAGGGTATGAATTTCAAATTTAAAACAAAAAACAATTAAAAGGAAAAAAGGGGGAGAAATGCCCCCCCCGAAATGCCCCCCCTCTCAAGCCTCTTCAAGCAAGGAGAAGGCTTGATTTTAACTATACAGTATGTACCCTGAGAGAAAGACAAATATTCTCACAGGTATGCATTCCATGGCAGTTTGAAGCTTTACCAGCAGAATGATCCCAGAAGGACATTTAAGGAATAGTCTCATTCCTCATACATTCCTCATTTTCTCAACTGCCAAGGCTTATGGACTATGGGTAATCTGGGAGCTGTTGTTACCATTCATGCCAAGCAGAATTGTTTCACCACCAGAAGAAGAAGACATTTCCCAGACCCATGAACTTTTAGCAAAAGGACTCTTAAAAAGACTTTTCAGCAAACAGCCATCCATTGAAGCAGAGAAGAATATAGTTAGGTAGTCTTTCACCTTTCCCCCACGGAAATGTAAGCCCCTAGCACAGACAGATATGCTTACTTATGTATTCTCATGTATTCATGTATTTGGAAAATATTCACGTGTCATGGAACTTCTTGCTATAAGTTACCTCTTAGCCACAAAATCATCTATTCCTGTATTGCTAATGCTATAGCTTATTGCTTGATTATTGTTAATGCATGTATATCTGTATGCTAGATTATGTCTATGTACTTTTAAGTCTTGGGAGACAATCTTGCTTATTATGCCATTTCATTTCTTATTGCAAGTTATGATGAGCGAAAGTTTCTATCTCTGAAAGTTATATGAATATTGGGTGCTGTGTAACTCGGTGGGAGAAAGAATGCAGCCAACATTCCAGAGGGGTCCCCACATTAGATAACACATCACAGCCAATGATTTATGCCATGCCCTAGCTTAGGGCTCTCACAATGAGCATGGGAGTGGGAGGAAATGGCCATGGAGTGTCAGCACAGCAACTCTCATGCACAGCCATAAGACATCTCACATTTTAGGGCATAATTCTCGCACCTCAGCCCAAACATACAAAGCATGTCTTGCAGAGACATGTTACTCCCTCCTACATAAGGAGCTGAGTTTCCTCTTGGGCCAAGCAATGAGGCCCCTGGGGCAAATGACCTCAGGTTGCCAGCTTTCAAGGCCTGCATGGTTTGAGCACCAGATGAGTGCCTGATTTCTGGTCTGTTTAGGTTTATACCTGTGCCTCCTGTCTGGTATGCAAAAAGGGTTACAGTTCTTGCCCACACTCTCTTAATTAAAAGGAAAGGGAGAGATGTAGGGATATCATTGCCCATATTTCTGAGCCCCAAGATTGGTCAAGCACAAAGGAAACTGAAGGCCAAGGAGGGCTGCTTGACATATATTTCCCGGCAGCCCCAGGACCGAAGCAGATACCAGAATGTGCTGAAGAAGGCCAGAGTAAACAGGACGGCAGATAACCAGGATATCAGAATACATCTGCTCAGGCCCAAGGAAGCCTCTTATCAGTAATGCCTCACTAGCTAGGGAGCATTTCCCCCCCACCTGTGAAACCTATTTCCCCTGCTTTGTTTACCTGTTTACTGAACAGATAACGCTTGCATTCTTTCCCCCCACCGAGGAACGTCTCACTGTATCTATTGAGCTGACTCTCTAATAAAAGGCTGGGCTCAGGCAGCAGTAGGACGGACACAATCATCAATCACAATCATCATCATCACCACACAATCTCACATGCACACAGCCGATGCAGACACAGAGAGACACTCAGACATCCATGGAACCCTGACAGACAGACGAACAGGAATGCTGCCCTGAGCGCCAGATGTTGCACCCCGAAACTCTGTGTCCCGTGTGATTCGTAACGCAACAGAGAAGATGCAAAGCCAGGCACACAACCAACCAGCGCATGAACACCAGATGCATCTGAGGGTCAACTTTCTGAATGTTTTGTCTCAGAGGAATTCACCCAACTTTGGGTACTTCTCTCCAACTTTGGGACTTGACCACTTTTTAAAAGCAGGCTGAAGACTTGTTTGGCTTCTCACGTTGAGATGTTCCATGGCATGCAAAAGGAGTTCTGTCCCTGGTGTTATCTCTATCAGTTACTGGACAGGAGGGAGTCCCAGACTTGTGGCGGCGGCGGGGAGGTGTCTCTGTGGTGAGAGGGAGAATCACTGTGGGCTGGATTAGGCCTGTGGGGCAAAGAATTAACAACGGGAACTTTCTGCATTCCTGTTGTAAATTCTTTGCCTCAGTTCAAGTGTTCACTGCTTCAGCTTCTCTTCAGGCCACTGACCTAGGCGGGCACTGACCTGAGTGGTATCATGAGCTTTGGGCATTACATTTTGCTTGTATTCACATCCTAGAAACAGGTCTGAAGCCTGTTAAGAGGAGGCATCATGCCGTTAGCATTCAGTCTGGCTTGTTGTCTGGAAAAGGTTATTGTCTCAGTGCAGGCCACCCTGCCATCAGGGTGGTAGCCATGGAAGCATATTTCATAGGTGAAAATAAAATATGAATGGGACTATTTGGAACATTTGGGGAGGAGATCCTAAATGATGGCTCACAGGCGCCTTGTTGGTCTGCTGCCACTTAGTTTGTACGCAACATACTGTCAGAGAAGTAGCTAATGTCGTTAAAGGGAAATGCTATGGATAAAGATCTACAGGTAGATTGAAAAATGAAGAGGCTGTTTTCCTCCCATAAAATAAAATAACGGGGGTCAGTGTTCTAACAGTTCTGCAAAACACCCATAACTTTATAACTCCTTGGTGATTTATGTTGCAGAACAGCATGCTCGTAGAACGAACCTCTTGTAAAAAGTGGAAAGCTAAGAAGTTATGATTACCCCTAACTTAGCCAAGTTAAGTTCTGTCTCATTTCTCATTGTGTCTCTGAATTGATCCAAAGCCAGCTAGATTTTATTAGGCATTTTCATTTAATAAAGAAAATAGGGACAAGCGTCCAATCCAGATTTATAGCCATGGACTTTTATACATCTTCTTCATGAGAGCTTACAATAACAAGTTGAGAAATCACATTCCCCTCTTGCTAATGCAACGAGGAAGCATCGCCCACTAACTGGACATCCTCAGAGGGCAGATGTCCACTTAATGGATCATCTGCATCATGGGATTCACTTACATTCAGCTGACCCTCACTATCTTTTATATAACACTAGCTTTTACATTGATTGTTTTAAATTGTACTGTATTCTATAGTTTTAATAATTATGTTGTTTTTATAGTTTTAATACATTGTTGAATGCTGCCCAGAGACCATTTGGTAGTGGAGCGGCTAATTTTTTAAATAAATAAATAAATAAATAAATAAATAAATAAATAAATAAATAAAACAGCAACACAGTTTCTCCATTCAGAGCTGCTCCCCTCCCAGCCAAAGGGAGATAGATTGGGAGCCTCTCTGGTTATATTCCTTCAGCTGTGTTTCTCCAAAACGGTTCTAGATTTGTTCTGAGCTTCACACCATGAAATTGCTCAGAGTCAAGAGTTCTAAATGGTGATCACCTGAGCAGTTGTGTGTCTGGGATTTTCAGCCCTGAAAGATAATACCCAGCTCTACCTCTTGTCACCTCCGGATTCTAAAGGAGCTACTGTCTCAAGTTTCCACGAGTGTTTAGCTGCAGTAATGAACTGGATGAGGAAGAACAAAATGAAAGTAAACCCAGACAAGACAGAGGTGCTCCTGGTCAGTCGAAAGGGAGAACTAGGGATAAGGATGCAACGTGTACTAGATAGGGTCACCTTCCAATTGAAAAAAGAGGTGCACACATTTGGGTTACTCTTGGACTCATTCTTGAGCCTAGATGCCCAGGTCACAGCTGTGGCCAGAAGCGCATTTGCACAATTAAGGCTAGTACACAAGTTGTGCATGTTTCTTGAGAAAACAGCTCTTGCCATGGTGACACATGCCCTTCTTTCGTCCCGGCAAAAGTATTGTAATGCCCTCTATGTGGGGCTACCAATGAAAAGTCTTAGGAAAATTCAAAAGGTCCAAAATGCAGCAGCCAGATTGCTGACTGCGGAGGGGTACAGAGATCACATTACACCCTTATTAAAGAACTCCACTGGCTACCAATCAGCTATCAGGCACAATTCAAAGTGCTGACCTTAAAATACAAAGCACCTTACGACCTGGGTCCTAGCTACCTCAAAGACTGAATCTCACAGTACGAAACAACTCAGGTGTTAAGGCAGGCCTGCCCAAAGTCCGGCCCGGTGGTCAAATCCGGCCCGTCAGGCCATTTTGAGTGGCCCACGGCTGGCTGGCACGCCCTTCCCTCCCCCTCCTTCGCCCCATGTTTTTTTTTAAAAAAAATATTCCGCCAACACTGACACCACCAGGAGCTTGAGGGACTGGGCGGGCAGCTGGCCGGTGAGCAGAAGCTTGAGGGGCTGGGTGGGCGGGCAAGAGGGCGGGCCACCACCACCTGCACCGCCGGGAAGCTTGTGGGGCTGGGTGCACACACGGAGGTGGCGCGTGGGTTGGCCACCGCCACCCTCATAGCCGGGAACATTGTGAGGTTGGGTGCATGCGCCAGGCAGTGATTGGGCGGGCCGCGCCACTGGCACCGCTGGGAAGCTTGGGCGGACGGGCGGACAGGCAGTCTGCCGCCACCGGCACTGCAGGGGACTGTTGGGGGGGTTGGGCAGGCCAGCAGGCCTCTTCCACCGCTAAGGAGCTTTGGGGTGGGCTGTCGGGTGAGCCATCACCACTGCTGGGGAGCTTGGGGGGTGCAAGGTCGCACAGATTGCCTCTTCCAAGGGGCTACCTGTGGCCACGGCTCCCTGTGCTTCCTTTGGTCCCCACCTTCCTCCCTCCCTCCCTCCCTCCCTTGGTGCCCACCTCCCTCCCTCCCTCCCTCCCTTGGTCCCCACCTTCCTTCCTGTGAGTGGGGTTGGAAGGGGTCAGTGGGTGGAGCTTATGGGTTAGTGGGTGGGGCTTGCAGTGGGGTGGCAGGGTCGGGGAGCAACTTGCCCCTGACACATTCTCAGCCACCAAATCTGGCCCTCCTTACAAAAAGTTTGGGCACCCCTGTGTTAAGGTAATCAGGAGAGGTCTTTCTCTCCACCCCGCCATCCGCACAGGTATGTCACGTGGGAACACATGAAAGAACCTTCTTGTCTGCTTTACCCAGACTCTGGAACTCCCCACTAGAGGCGAGGACTGCCCCATCTCTGATGTCTTTCTGGAAACAGGCAAAAAAACTTTTTCTTTAGGCAAGCTTTTCCTGAATGATGGACTACCTATTATGTGTCTTTTATATGAATCTATATGATCACATAGACTTTGTGTTTATAACCACTTTATCCTTGTGTGATTGCATTGACACTGTGTTTTCAATGTTAGTTCCCCTCACTCATAGCTTTTACGTGGAATTTTACTCTCTTTTTAACTGCTTGCATTCTCTAGTAGCTTTAATGTTAAGTTGTCTTTTAAAGCTTTAAGATGTCACTCAATTTCCTGTTCTCAATACTTGAACATGTCTTAATTTTATTGCCCCTCATTACTGTACCCCCATTACTTGGGTCCTTTTCCAAGGAGAAAGGCAGGGTAACAATACTCTAAAATAAATAAAATAAATAAATAAATAAATAACACAGTCGTGGGATCATTTCACGTATAATGTACTTGACTCAGTTGCAATCTGTATCTGTTGTCACTGTTAAACATGTGAAAGAAGATATTCAGTGGCAGTTTTGCCACTGGCTTCAAAGATAAGACAGGGCCAGACAAGTCGGTGCCTCCTCTATGGTTCAGAAGTTGGCAGGTTTGGCAATTGAACCTTGCTTCAATGGGACAGTGTGTCTCAGGTGGTAGGCTTGTCTTTTAGGGGTGGGGGAAGATGTGTGACACAGGCAGTTCTGTCTGTCAACAGAGAGGAATGGCTAGAAAGTTCAAAAGGAGTGACCAAGAACCTGCCCTTCAACATATACAGTCTCGGCAGATTGCTTCACTCTGCCTAGTGGAAGGGCTGGCCCAAAAGAAATAAATTCAACACATACTGTATATCCAAATTTCACAATAGCTTTGATAGTTTTTTTTAAGGAGGGCCTCACTAATAGTGAGGCCAGTCAGGTCAGGTCAGGTTTTTATTGCGGTATAAAACCATAAAAGTCATTAAAAGTCATTAAAACATGATTGCAAAATTGTAGAGTTACAAAAACAGTGTAGATATAACAATATACATAGAAATATTAAAACGAAAAAAGAAACTAAACCAGTAAAAGAAAATAGATAATTTTCTAGTTAAAACTAGCCCGCCTTCTTAGAATGGAATTTAATCAGGTATAAGCAGAATTTGGCTATTTGTTTGGTAATAAAAGAGTTTTCATCACTTAAAAGTCTTTCCAGGGCCATCTCGTTTGGGTCTACTGTAAGTCTATCTAAGCATGGGTGAATGAATCTCTCTCTATAAAGATTGTGAAGAGGACAACAAAAAAACATATGTACCATAGATTCAACCTCCCTTTGGGAGCACATGCAGCGTCTATCTTCATAGGGAATTTTCTTATATCTCCCTTCTAAAACCATTGAAGGAATAACTGAACAGCGGGCTAAAGTGAAGGCTCTCCGATAAGCAGGCTCTTCCAGTTGTAAGAGATAGTTGGCCATTCTCATAACATATCTGGTCTCCATAGGAGCCCTAAACAAAGGGGATTGTGCTATATCTCGTTGGCGCTCAATGTCTTGGATCCTTTGTTTAATAAGTGCTTTGGCCTGTGTAGTACTCTGAACCAATAGGTCATCTATTGAGAGCCCCATAGATTCTAATTTTCTTTTTAGAGTTTGTATCCACCTAGGTTGAAAAGGGTCTTGGTTTATTAAAGGGAGAAGGCCTTTTTGGTCTGAGAAGCTCTTAAGCCACTGACAAACAGAGGCAATAAGTATTCTGGCTTCTAGTTTCATTTGACCCAGTTCTAATCGTATCAAAGCGTTGGAAACACCTGGAGGGACTTGTAAGATAGAACGGAAGAACTTGGATTGTACCTTCTCTAACACAGCCAGATCAGCCAGAGATATTCCTGTATAGGTGCCATATAGGAGCTGAGCTACGACTTTGTGTTGGTACAGCCTTAATGCTGCTGGAACAAAGAGACCTCCCTTTGTTCGGAAGAATCTCACAATAGCATTAGCAGACTGCTCAGCCTTCTCAGCTCTCCAATTACAGTGTGCATTGTTAGCCCCAGATTCTTGCATGATCACCCCCAGATAGGTGAATTTATGCACTTGCTCAACTTTCTTCCCTTTTATTATCCAAGATCTTATTTGGATAATCACTTTTGTTTTATCACAATTAATAGTCAAGTGTTCTTTATCACAGTAGGCTGTGAAGCTATCCAAGGCCCTTTAGAGACCTACTGGAGACCTTGATAGAATAACAGTATCATCAGCATAAATCAGTATTGGGAGGTGCCGTGAAGCAAGCTTTGGTGGGTGAAATTTTAAGTCACTCATATGCTTCACCATATTGCTTATATAATAGATGAACAATGTGGGGGCCAACAGGCAGCCTTGCCTGACTCCCTTGGAGGTTTTGATAGAATTTGTTAGTAAGCCTTGTGGGTTACATCTTACTTTAAGGTATGTTTCCTGATGGAGGGCTTGGATAAGGTAAAGAAGTCTTTTATCAATGCTAGAAGAGCCTAGTTTTTGCCATAACCTCTGCCTTGAGATAGAGTCAAAGGCGGCCTTCAGATCTATAAATGCAGCATATAGGGAGATTGGGCCTTTAGAGGCATATTTTTCAATTAATTGTTGGAGTATCAGACAGTGCTCCATTGTCGCTCTTCCTCCTCTAAAGCCTGCTTGTTCTAATGGAATGCATTCTTCTTGCTCAAGCCATAATTCTAGTTTTTCTAAGAGATGTCTTGTGTATAGCTTACTAATGATGTTTAGCAGGCTGATGGGTCTATAGTTTGCTGGGTCTTTCTTATCACCTTTCTTATAAATTGGCGGCCAGATTGGTCTATAAATGTGAATAATTCTGCTAGATAATGTGCCCACCAATCAACATTTTCTTTGAGGACTTCGGGTGGAATTCCATCCGATCCTGAAGCCTTTCCTATTTTTAGACGGCCAATATGGTCTTTTATCTCTCTTGGGCTGACTGGGGACCATATAGGCAGATTCCTTAGGTCTCCTATAGGAGTGCCTTGCACAGAATCATCATAGAGATTTTGAAAAAAAGTGGCCCATTTATTTGCTGGAACATGCATATCTAGTGGCGATGAATTCTTCGCCCTTCCAGCATTAATAAGTTTCCAAAACTGAGCTGAGTTCTTTTGTTTGGCTGACTGGATTAGCTCCTCCCATAAGTTCCTTACATGCTCTTTTTTCTTCCTCTGAATGGTGGTTTTATATAATTTCTTTTGAGCTAGCAGCTGAAGATGTATTTCAGGTCTTTCCTCCTGACCTTTGTTCAGGGACAGATGGTACAGGGTGTTAAGCTCTTTTTTAACTTGTACACATTCATGGTCAAACTAAGGTTTCGTGTTCCTATAAGCAGGGTATACTTTGTTCTCTGAAGGGACAGTCAAAACGGAGTTTACTTCCTGGGTCAAAGCCTAGAAGTTTACAAGAGGGTCTTGCTCTGGACTTAAGTTGCTAAAGAGCAAGAGATGATATTGCAATTTCCCTGTAGTTAGTATTTCTTTCACTTTGGTACTACTGGTGCTAGACCATTTTAACCTTTTTCCTATAAGTTCTAGCTGTGGAGTATACTGGTCCTTTGGTTGTGTTGGATTCAGAGGAAGAGACAGTTTTAGGCTTAGTGGTAGATGATCCCCTTCCAAGAATGGCAGAATTTTAAATGTTTTAATCCTAGGTAGTAAAACATTGCAGACAAGCATATAATCAATAGAACTAGCCCTCTTACCTGCCATAATAGTATATTCACCTGGGCAGTCCCCATAGAATGCCCCATTAAGAATATGAAGCTCTCTCCTACGTGATAACTTAGCAAGGCATGCACCTGCATAGTTCGCCTTTGGGTCTTTAGATGTGCGTGTAGACAGGAGTCCATATGATTCCCCATATAGATCCTCTAAGACCAGATTATATTTCTTTGCTAGAAATATATCATTTGGTCCAACCCGGGCATTAAAATCACCTGCCAACAAGATTTCTGCTTCGGGACACCCAGCTAACAGATCTGATATATAGTTATCTAAGGCTGACCAGTTTTCTTCAATAGAGGATTTCTTTGTTCTAGGTGGAAGATAGGCATTTATTATAAGAAGGCTGCCGTTCACCCAGCTCATCAGTACGGCCATTGCCAGGTGGGCTAAAGGTGGTTTCAAAACACATTTTACCTTTAAGGTAGTTGAAACAAATATAACCAGCCCACCCATTAATCTTCCCGGACCTATCCCAGCAGATGCCTCTAAGTTAAAGGAATAATAACCATTCAGAAGAGGCGTTTCTGCTGTCCATGTTTCCTGCAGAAGGATAATGTCATACACTTTCTTTACGAAAGGAACATCCATATATGAGTGGAGGCAACGTTGCCATCCAGCTACATTCCAAGAGAGAATTTCAATTGTATTATCATCTGCCCTCATATGTTGTCTCAGTGACAGATTATTGTTTGAATCACTTTGGGGGAACAAAATGTGGTCATATTGAAAGGAAGCTTGGCTCATCTGATGATTTAGATCCCTCTGCTTATGAGTTGAGGGAGAGGTAAAAGGTGCTGGGGTTGAGCCAAGCTCACAATTGGAAAAATTTAAGAGTTCAGCTTTGCACATGGCTAAATTATTATCCCCAAGTCAGTCTCGCTGGAACCAGCCCCAATTATCCTTTGCATAATGTCTCTGCCACCAATAAGGAGGAGTTTCAGTAATTTGGTTGTTGAAGGTGTCCAAGCTTCTCTGAGTTTTGTTCCATTTTGTGTGTTTTGGTTTACTCCACACATTCTTCTTCCTTCTAGGATTTGGGACATTGGGTCTAGGTCTGATCAAAACTGGGATAGGCTTACTCATATAGGTGTCCAGCTTTGTAGATTCTTGGGAGGCTCCTATCAATTCAGAATTCTTCCTTAATGCCGACTGTTGTTGTTGAGCCTTTTCCTGTAAGTCTTGCTCCTTTGGGTGACTACCTCCCTCTTGCTTCTGGACATGGCTGGCAGGTGAAGGCATCTCTTCTACTGCTGTCCCCGACACTGGTGAGTGTCCCCCCTGTCTTTCTTTTAGCTTTAACTTCTTATGATGTGAACTGGATTTACCCTGTTTGGATCTCTTAGGATGATCTCTGGGCTCTAGCTGTTTGAATAAAGGTTTAAAGTCCATCCTCCTGTTCCCCTTGGCATAATGGTTGCTATCTATTTTGCTTCTGCATTTCCTTTTCTCCATCGCTGACAGGGGTAGCTTCTTTTGTGAGGGATCTTTCTTCTTGTCTTTTGTTCTTAGCCCACCATCATGCATCTCCACAGTTCTTTGTGTGGGACCCTTTACCTCAATGAGGGTGGAGCTGGTATAACTGGCAGCATCCCCTTCCGTGTCAACAATGGGTGGGATCAGGAGAGGTGATCTGGTTTGCATAATAGTTGATGGACCAGCACACAAAAGCAGCTCTTCCATATTTAACCCTGTGATTTTGTTGATAGTTTCAGGGGATAAGTTGTAGAATTCCACTTCGTCTGTTGGAGGCAGGGGGTCAACAACATTCTCCCTTTGCCCTGTACTCTGGGTTGTCAATTCAGGTGATTTTTTGGCTTCTAGCAAGCATCCAAGCATAGTCACAATAAGCTCTTTAATGTCCTTTAGTAGATCTCTAATTTCATCAACAGATTTCTGATTTAATGAGGGGTCATTGTCCCTAGTAGAGGAGGGCGTGTCTAGGTTTGTAAATGATGCAGTGGTGTCTTTTTGCAAATTGTTGACCACAATATTCTCAATTGGACCCACAGGGGAGTATAACGTTTCTATTGTCCTTAGTTCACCAAAATCAGCATTTAAATTATTTTCCAAGTAGCTGCAATCCAGGATTTGATAGTCCTTCATAACACTTGCTGGTAAGTCTATTGACTGTGTTCCATACATCCCAGAAGGGGTCAGTCTGCTTTGATCCACCCTAGTTGTGGCAGGTTCCCCTCTTTTGAGATAATCAGTTATAGTGGTTTGCTTCATCTTGCTCGTTATTCTGCTGTAATCTTTAGCAGCAATCAGAGGCTTGTTCTTCCTCATAGATTGCATATGACACCTGAGCAGGGGGGAGGGAGGTGTAACAGGTCCCGAGCTACTCGCCCTGGCTTGTAGGGGAGTGAACAAATGCTCTCTACTACTGGTTTCTCTAAGGTCCGAGATAGGTGTAATGGCTATTGACATGGTCCTCTGAAGCTGAGATAATACTGGGGTAGGGAGGGAGACATCCAGAACTTCCTCCTGTTCACTGGGTGCAGAGGTTATCATTCTGACTACTTTGGTGTCTTCACAATTCTCTCCCCTCTCAGCTATCCTGCTGAAACAGCTGGCCCTAACCTTAGGGTGGAAGCCTCTGTCCTACAGAGCTTTAATTAATCACTGCCAAACAACTAATTCTATAACTCTGAGACAGTACCTTGAGCTTCCAGCTTTCTCTCTCATTCACGCAGCACTTCCCGATCTCTTCTGTGAAAAAAGCAGCTGCGGTAGTAGAAGGCTGTGGAAATTAGCAGGAGCAGGAGCAGTTGATGGAAAACCGGGTCCCGAGAGATATAACTCCTCCAGGCATTCCAATGTCCAAACACTCTTAACCTTGAGTGAGAGATAACTTCTTAGCAAGATCTTAGGTTGAAGAAAAACTAGATAAGGAAAACTGTGCAAACAGTAGATATCTTAAAAGGGAGAGACAAGCAATGCTCCAGGCTCAAAACGCTGCTAGTCACCTCCTAATAGTGAGGCGAAGAATGGAGTAACATGCTATTGGATGGGCAAATAGGGTTCTAGGAGTGCTTATGAGTACGTCACTGCTACTGCTACCCCAGGCTGGCTGAAATCCAGTTGTAAGTTACAATTAAACTTGGCCCACTGAATTAGTGGAACTTAAATAGTTGTACACTCACCAAATCCCCACTAATTTGGTGGGTTTATTCTAGTTGCAACTTTTAATTGGATTTCTGTTACTGGGTAGAAGATATTACAGGGGTTCAATGAGTTGGAAAAGTTGCCAAATTTGTCTGAATAGGTTACAGGTGATACCTTTATAGGTCACTATTAAAAATAAAAAAGGAATATTGCAAGCTTTCGAGTGTAAATCACCCTTCTTCAAAGCAGGTCCTAGAAGTTCAGACATGATAAAAGATGTGCTTTACCAGGAGGTTACTTTTAAAGTCCTTGGTTAGATGGTGTTCTTAAAGTCCATGGCTAGGCGATGTTGCAGCCAGAGTAGGAGTCTTGTTAGAGGCAAGATGGACAGTTGTAAAAAGCTGCTTCTTAAGTCACACCCCCATTCTTCAAAGGAACATGGGTCTGAGATGGTTTATATCTACCGTATAGAATTCAAAGAGTGACCAATGAACTTCAAGTCTCTTTCAAGTTTCCATTTTCCTCCCTCCTCATGAGAAACAGGGTTTTACCCAATTTCCACGACTTGTTTTATAACCCATCTTAAAACTTTCTGTCTTGCTCTTTGGGGACACAATGACAGGAGGAAATGGTCTAAATTATTGGTTTCCAAAGCTGCAATATCTTCTGCTTTATTAACCAATCTCATTCTAATTTAACTGTCCCAAAGCTTGGGAGATGCTTTGTTCTCATAATTGCTACATAACAGAATAATTAATTGGTAGCTTATAGTTAAACCAAAGAAGCAAAAGATAAGTGAAGGAGCAGTCATGATTCCATTTGGGCGGTGGCTGTGCAATTTACTCTTGTGGAAATAGGTTGCAGCAAGTAGGCCTATTGTGATTTTTAATATCAGGCCAAAAACAAACAAACCCAAATTATAAAAATAAAGAAGACAAACTCTTGTGGCACCTTCAAGATAAACTGCATGTCAGATGTGATCCCACGCCAAGATTCTTACAGCCAATGATTGCTTTGAATGTTTTACTTGTGCATTTGGTATTCCATTCTGCATTCCATCTTATTCCATATGTCTAAAGAAGTGGATGAGATTAGATTAAAACATAATGGTTAGTCAGTAAAGTGCCTTTTTTTGCTTTGCTTTTGTTTTTCTGTCCTTTGAATTTTGCCTGCTATTTGTACACAGACCAAAATGGCTACCTCTTCCAAAGCTTCTGCCATATTTTAATGTGAGCCTTCATAGACAAGACCCACTTCCTCAAGTGGGCTTGTCCATGAAAGTTCACATTGAAACATAACAGTGTTTAAGTGTCACATTTTAACTTCTTTATTTTTATTTTTATTTTTGCATTGAATGCTAGCCCCGACTAGCATGGTTGTGTCTTCTAAAGCTGTTATTTTTAATTGTTTTTACATCTCTTCCTTTAAGACATAAAAAGAGGGTGATATTTTCAATTTATAAAAGGAGATGGTGACCCTTCGGCAGAACCTGTAAACTTTAAAATCCAGTGCAATAATGGCAAGCCTAGCCAACTGCACTCAAGGACCATAGCTGATGGTCACTTTCCCAGGATGCTGCTTGCCTCAAAGCATTCTAAGATGGAGGAAGGACAGAAAATCAGTATTAATTATGTCATACCATACACCCAGATAAATAGGGTTTCTAAGATTTATTTACAAGCACGGCATGACTCCAGGGGCGTATCGGGGGGGGGGGAGTAGGGTACATCTTCCCCAGGCACAGAAATCTGGGGGTGCCTGGAGGGGAGGGGGAGGGGGAAGCCCTGCGCCCTCCCACCACCGTGCGCCAGGCGAGCGGCAAAGCAAACAAAGCAAACAGGCAGGCAGGCAGGTGAGCGCGGTGGCTGCGGCACCCTCCTCCTCCTCCTCCTCCTCCTCCTCCTCCTCCAAGTCTTCGTTGCTTCCGCCATTGAGGGAAAGGTAAGATGCATGCGTGCTAACGCACAGGTGCACACATGCCCATCCCCATGTCAAGAGTTCCTTATGAGGCCTTCTCCACACCCAAAGGATTTTTCATTACAGTATAACCAATAATTATTCTATTATTCTCTCTCTCTCTCTCTCTCTCTCTCTCTCTCTCTCTCTCTCTCTTCCTTGCCAAAAACATAATTTTAATCTATAAAATACAAACTGATTTCTTTTAAATCTTTGGTATACCCCAGCAGGCAACATTCATTTGCAATATGAACTGTAGTTTGTCTTCCTTTTCTGAATCATCCCTTTTCTTATCATCTCACTTTTCTCCCTCCAAATGTGGTAGAAGCCTTTATTATACATGCTTGAGCATTTCTTTCCATGCAAGGAAAATCGATGTGATATCTATAAGTTTACTGCAGTCTTGGGCATCTCTTTTCTTAGGAATTGGAATGGACAGTAGTATTTCACAGTCTGCAAGTCCATATTTGGTGGCATACTCTTGCTAGGATTTGAATATACCGTATATACTCAAGTATAAGTCGACCCGAGTATAAGCCGGGGCCCCTAATTTAAACCCCCAAAACTGGGAAAATTTATTGACTCAAGTATAAGCCTAGGGTGGGAAATGCAACAGGGCCTGGCAAATTCTCCTTTGTGAGCTGGGTGTGTGTGTGATGTTTAAAAATGACTTTTAGGCACCAAGGCAAGTGCTTGAGTTGGTGGCTAAAAGTCATTTTAAACATTGTTTGAAAATGACCTTTTAAAAAGTCATTTTAAACATGGGGGGTCAGGAGAAGTGGTGCACAATGTTTAAAATGACTTTTAGCCACTGACCCAAACTTGCCTCAGTGGCTAAAAGTATTGACCCGCATATAAGCCAAGGACCCCTTTTTTCAGCCCAAAATTAGGGCTGAAAAACTAGGCTTATACTCGAGTATATACAGTATTCATCCTATGAAGCTTGAATTTAGTTCCATCAGTGTCACATCTACTTTTGGTGACTGGTTTCTTCCAAATGCTTTGAGAGTAGCTTTCACTTCCTTTTCAAAAACTGAAGGCTACTTATTGGAGGGTTCTTCTTTGTATAAATCATTCATCCCTGCATCTCTTCTGCATAGTTCTTCAGTACTACGTTTTTTCATACTCTCTTTATTTTATCCTAATTGGCTAGATATTCACTGGTTAACCTTTCTGCCTCCTTACTCTTGGCTTAAATTTTTCTTAGTGATCTTACAGAAGGGACCTCTTCTCTCTCTCTCTCTCTCTCTCTCTCTCTCAGTAATAGTTCTCTTTGCTTCTACATGAAATTTTCTGAAAATATGCACTTATTCTGACTCTACATAAATATAAAAAGTAGAGTAAAACTGAAAATGGCTCAAGTACCCTTGTACCAAAATGTAATTTAAAAAGATACCTAAAGAATTTAAAATCCATGTGCAAAACTACACCAGCTTAAGGCTACTAGTAAAATAACAAAAAGTTGCTTATATTTCAAGGGCAACACCCTCTTCCTCAGAGCTGTACCAAAAATTCAAGCATAGCAAAAGATGGAATTGCCAGGAGTCAGTTCTTAGTTGTGTAAGGTTCTTGGCAAGATGAAAAAATTCTTAGTTTAGGCCCATCTGAAGTTACGTTTACTGTCCCAGTCCTTCAAATAATGTGACACAGATCACGTACACACATTCACATCCACTCTCCATGTGGCACTTCAAGGCTAATGGCCCTTGCTTGGCCAGGGAAAGGGGAGGGTTGGTGCAGGAGACCCATGCATTTCATTTGGGGCCTGGGATAACATTTTGAAAAATCCACTAGGTGTAGCCAATTGGATCAAATAAAAAGGATAGATACTACCTAGTGGTTGCAGTCTTGTCTTGCTCCTGTTGATGGTCCATTTGCCTCCTTTGTGGTATGTGTATATGTGGGGTGGAGAGGCTCTTTCTTAGTATCTCAGTATTTCAGGTTGAAGCAAAACAAGTTGGGGAGCCGTGCAGCCATCACAAAAACAAAATACAAAACTAGACCAGGTGATACATTAAGGCTACTAGTAAAATAATAATAAATTTGCTGATATTTCAAGGGCAACACCCTCTTCCTCAGAGCTGTATCCAAAAGTTCAAGTTCTTAGATGTAAAGTTCTAGAACTGCTTTGCTATGCTCAACTGATCACCAATCACGATAAGTGTGGAATGAAACTTGTGATATTATCAAGGAGGAATTTACAAGGATTATTGCTGTAGTAAAAAAAGACAATTTCAACAGATGGTTGTAAAAAGGAGTATTAGAATGGTTGAGAAGGACAGAAAACACAGCTAGAGGGGAGCAGACTGGAGAACTCTGGACTGGAGCATTCTACGTTACAGCATTATGTTGGGAGGCCTCACTTCTGGCTATAAACGGTAACACTGCCACAACTTCATTTTTATTTCATCCTCCTGTATGGCAAGGATGAACAGTCTATGACTCTCCAGATGTTGTTGAACTGCAACTTCCATTATCCTTGACACTTGTTGTGTGATGTGCGAGTGATCGGAGTTGCAGTTCATTCATAGATTCCCTACTGCATCAATGCTTCCAACTGTACTTTATGGAAATCATTTTTGTATGAAGTTTCCAGGTTTAGAAAAACCCTGTAAATAAGCTTCCTCAGAAAGAAGCTGTTGGGCACCACCTTTTACAGCTTTGGTCTTATGTTCTGTGGGTACCCTTTCAAAACATGGAGGTCATGATCTTTTGGCTTATAGTCTTGCTAGCACTTAATTCTAACTCTAGTGGCGTATAAAGCTGCCTTGAAAACCCTTCACCTCCTGCTGAAGCAGCCCATCAAATTCCAAGAAAATTCTCTCAACATTCCCAATATGTCTCAGCAACCAGATGAACACCGCATGCTTGCCCAAGGCCGCACAGGGTGGCTGTACACACAGGAAAGTCAGAATTGTTCTTCTTTCATGTCACTGTAAAACCTACACCACGAAGCAGCTCTCTCACTCTGCCTATTGAGAGGGTCAGTGCTGGATGTACAATTATATCATGGCATTTTACATCTTTCCTGGGTGCAGAAGTCAGGCTGGTGTGAAATACAAGATGTTCTCCTGAAGTTCCATGCCAACTTTCCTCCTGGTGTTTCTGCCTTTAAGGGAGATGGCAAGTAGTATAGCCAGAATATATGTATTTTACCCCAATTATGGAAATCGGTGATGCTTTAACTAGGTTGTGTTTTAGAATGTTGCCCTCAGTGCCCATCCGATATTTCATTAGTCACTAGGGCTATAGTTATCTTGTTAGTAAATTAATAGATCAAATCCCCCACTCCTAAAAAATCAGTTTAATTGTAATTCTGTAAACAGTCTGGGAAAGCCGAGGCTTAACGGCTAGAAATAGAAGGAAGGGAAGGCACTGTTTACAGTATTTTCTGGCACTGCGGCTTGCTTTTGTTCTGTTCAGCATTCTTGTTTGTTTTCTTATGAAACAAGGCATCCCAGCTGGGTTTGAAGGGAAACAGGTGAGGGAGGCCTTTCTTCCCCGCTTCCATCATGAAACGTGGGCTTGGCTGAGGCAGTAGTTTAGGATGTCGACAGGAAGTGGTCTCTGGGTTCTTGCAGCTTGACGCAACAAGCCCGTCATCCACACTGCAGGAAATGTTTATAATATGTTGTTGTTAATCGTTTCTAACACCCTTACTTAACACAAAGGGAAATGCCCTACCAAGAGATGCCTGCCAACTCATCCCTCCCAGGCCTCTGTCTAGGTCAGCTTGTGCTCCTGGAACTCTTGTCTGTGGCCGTCCAAATTTGTTTTGCCTCCTTCCTCTGCATTGCACTTAAGAGACACCACTCTCCCAGGCTCGAAAGTCAGTGTTGTTTATAGTCAGTGTTGTTTATTTATTTTATAGGGCACATTGTCAAACAACACATTTACTTTGGAATTCATACAAGTAATAACACATGCATGTTACTCATTGAACATATGCATTTCAAAAGTTCAGAAAAATTATTGCACAGCCCTGTAAGTTAAACAAGGCTTGATTTATTAGATGGAAGAACCTAGCCTGGTCACTTACTTAGCAAATATCCCCATGGACCCATTGCAGAGTCTTCTTTGCAAATTGTGCTGCAATTGATATTTACATGACCACAGTGAGTTGTCTCCTTAGAACTAGAACTTACTCCCACCCCTTTGGCTTTAATATCCCTGTGAATCATCAAGTCCAGCCCTTGTGAAGGAGGCATGGTGGGCAATCAGACTCCCCACACTCCAAAATAGTTGGGAATGTGGGTAACAGTGGACCATGCAGGTAGCTTTTAATCTTGAGTTTCTTGGAAAGTCAGGCCTATGTCATTCTCTGCGGAACTTGGATCACGGTCTCCTATGGCACAACCCTGTGCCTCTACATTGCACAGCATCAACGAAGCCTAGATTTATCCATCCTATTGGTCTGATTCCGGAGAAACCAGAATACTTGGCAGTCATGCTCAGTTGCAGTTGACCCACTGGGGTACCATAGCCTTTTAAACTGCTCGACAGCTCAGTGGCTCAGGTATCTGGCTGCCGAGCCAGAGGCTGGGAATTCAGTTCCCCATTGTGTGCAATTCTAACAGGATGGCCATTGTTATTGTAAAGGACATCCGACTCTAGTTATGATAGCTCTCTGAAACTAGTGGAAGAAATCCAACATCCACACATACAATGAAACTGAACTTGCAGCACAGAATCCTATTAAAGAGAAACAGCCCAGATAGACTGGAGTATGTTGTAGAAGGAAGAAATTGACCCAGGTTCCATCCTATGCATAATAACCTGGAGCTTTATCCCACCAAACACAAGTGAGATGGATTAGAATTTGTTAGTGTCAAACTGCTTGCACAGTGAAGGTAGCATGAGCAGCCTGAGTCCAACACTGTTTGTAGATGGCAATACCTATGGCTTCTTGCACAAACATACAGTAAAGCAGCTGTTTGGATGGACAATCATTCCAGAGTTTCCTTCAACTTTGTTCTTCCATGCTGATACTTTTCCATTCTACAAAACTCTCAAGCATGATTGGACTTGATTAAGATCTCAGAGCTAGCATGGGATAGAGCAGGATGTGGTCAACCTATGTTCCCATCCCATGGCTTTCATACTTCCAAACATGAAGCCCATACCCTGAACCCAGAGCTAGGCTCCGATGACCTACCTTTTGGGGTGATGCAGTGAAATGCGACACACACCCATTCTTATTTGCAGAACTTGCTCAAGCCAACCAGATAGTCCCCGTTTTAAAAGTAAAAGGTAAAGATTTAATTTCAGAAAGGTCAATGTTGACATCTCTGGGCAAGCCTCTATATCTCTTTTGGTGCCTAATTGGAGATCACTGAGCGGTCTTGCTGAACTGTAGAGAACTCTCCCGATGTTGGGTTCACGCCAAGATCACTGTTTTGCTTCTGCTGGTTGGCCACTTATTTCAGTGTTATTCTTCTCATTCCTGGATCATCTGATGACTAGCTGTATGTTTAAGTGTTAATCTCTCCCTCCCCTGGGTTTAATACCATTGAGCAATGTTACACAAGAATTGTTGGCACATGTACTGCTTCCTATCAGACCCACAAAGGGAGATTCCTGTTGCCAAGTTTCCGGCCTTTGCTTCCTGCTCTGTGACAGGAAGGATCCCCAGAGAATTTGTGGAGCAGAAGAGAGCAAAGAAGGATGAAGTCAGGCCAATGATAAAATCACACTGTTGGGAGGAAGCCTATTTGGCCACATAGTCCAAACCTTCCTGGTGGATGACAGGCCATTGTCTTCTAACTCAAGGATCCACACACACCACCAACAAACAGGGAGGAATTTTTCAGAAGCGTCGAAGATGGCGAGTTCCATTGTGGAGTTGCTTTTGGAGAAGGAAGTCTTCCAAATGTTTACACAAAGTCGGCTTCCTACAAATATGAAAGTTGTTCCACTGGTTTATTGTGGCTTTGCTGCCACCTTCTTCTTTCTGCAGGTATTTGTGGTCATAAAAAACGTTTCCTGTAGGGTGGGGAGGCTCCAGGGTGTTATGAAATATATGTAACTCAAGGATATCAGTTGTAAGTTGGGAATTGCCAGAAATTAGGGACCTTTGTGGCATATCAGAAAATACTGCCAGTTAAGGAACAAGTCACTTTCCCTCTATGGCATAATATTCCACTCATATTTTTAGAGGAGACGTGAGACTCATTGGGGTTCCATATTTAGAATTACAACTCCCTAGTCCCTTACATTTAGCCTCTTAGCTGAGCTTTCTGTGACATGAAGACTAAGACATCTGGAAGACAATTGGAAAATTAGAGATTCTTGATTCCCCAGATGTCAGAAATCCTGGCCATTACAGCTAGTGATGAAGGCATCTGGGGGTTTTAATCCAAAAACATCTGGGGACTCAAGGTTGGGACCCACTGATTTAGAGCACAGGGCACCTATTTTACACATTTCTTATTAGTATCCTTCTTCACTCCTACGATCTTCAGATGCCCTTGTCTTATTCCAACTGCCCTCTCTGGAGTCTGGAAGTTGAGTCATGGCCACTGGACATCTTTTCTTAAGAGACTGAAACGTTTTGCTCCTCATCCAAACAGCTTCGTCACTGTGACGAAGCTGTTTGGATGAGCAGCAAAATGTTTCAATCTCTCAAGAAAAAAAAGTCCAATTGCCATGACTCAACTTCCAGATAAATTCACCTGGATGACTGAGAATCTTCACAGATCTCTCAGGCATGTTTGGCATGGCTGCTCCAGGATGTGGAACATTCTTCTCTCTTCTCCTTCTTGTAGCAGGTAAAATATTTAAATATATTTAACAAAATAGTTTTATTCATAGGTCATTTAAAATCAACTACTTTATTAGTGTTTTTAAAATGTTACTTGTATTTTAATTATTGTGAGCTGCCTTGAGTTCCTTTGTGGGGGAAATGGAATAAATGAATCAAGTCCTTTTAATCTGGGGAAACTGGCATGCCCATCTAGCCATGGATTTTGCAACTTTTTTTTCTTTCTCCTGCACCACCTCCAGCTTTCTAATACTCACCCTGATTTAAAAAAAAAACTCCTGTGGAGTCAAACACTAGCTTCTGCTTGTGATATTTTAGCTGTCTGATCCAGGCATCTTCACTGGTAAGAGGCCTTCTTTAAAAACAGTAGTAATTACATGGTATCAAGTCAGTTCAGTATTATGGCAAACGTTCTCATGTTATTCTAACAACCAAATACTGAAAAGTGGTTTGCCATTCCCTTCTTCTTGGAGCACTCTGGGACTGTGCAACTTCCCCAGCCCGTGTGGCCTCAGTACTTAGAAAACCATGAGTAGGTGTGGCATAATTCAGAATTGACTTGTCAGGCAATTATGACTTATTTTAAGAAAGCTTTATGTAGGTGATACAGTAACAGGAAAGTGTATCCCTCTTGCTTAGTGCATATTTATGTACTGTTCTGTTTAATATGAAAGAGCATTTGCTGCTGGATCTTTTGCTTCTAATTCAATTTGTTTTGGCCCACTCTGAAAAATCCATTACTTTGCCCTATTAACTAAATGTCCTTCGGACCAACAACTTTTCATCCTGCAACCTAATATATGGATCACTGCCTCACAAGTATGTTCCCAGGAGTTCTAGCCCACACTAGAGCCAATGGTCAGGGGTTCTTGGAAGTCACAATCCATGAACTTCTGGGACCCCACTGTTCTATATGCTTAGAGCATCCCAACCCTGCAGGGGATGCTTAAAATAGCTGTTCTGTTTCTCCTAGCAGCATTCCCACCGCCCGCCACCCACCCCAGTATCCTTCTAAAAGCCCGTGCCTCAAGATGTAAAATTTCTAGAAATGCTAAAGCCTTTGGGGGGAAGTGTTCCTCCGGTGCCTTCTTCATGGGGGGGGGGGGAATAAATTTGGGGGAAAGATGAATTAAGTGCAATATGTTTCCATGCCCAATCTAGACATACTTTACTGCATTAACACCACAAAATGTTTCACATGTAACTCAGCATATATAATTCTCTCATATTGCTTATTTATGAAATTTTATGGACAGCCTAATTTTGTACAGATGAAATTGGGAGTACAAACTAGAGAGATGCAAGCTATTGCACCTTAGGGATGGCAACCCACGATAAAACTCTGTCCATCTGCTGGTACATGCCTCTCGCACAGATGGGTGTCAATCTGCATCATGGGTCTGAGTGACGCCTATGGTCAACACATGCACAGGAATGATTGCTGGCTAGCTGTGTCCACCTTCTCACATTCAAGTATTCATACTATTCAACACATGGCAATCTCTCTCTCTCTCTCTCTCTCTCTCTGTGTGTGTGTGTGCGCGCGCGCGTGCGCATGCTCGTGCAACTGATATCTGAAAGAGCCCAGTATTCCCATGATACTGAGGGTCTCTGGAGAACAGAGACAACAGGAGATCCAGTTGGAGTTTCCTAGTAAATCTCCAAGCTAAGATGCTATTTTCAGGCAACTGTAGTAGCTGTTACATGTGATAGTTGTTGGGCCAAAGGATCTCAGATCACACTAGGAAGGCAGCCCAGAACTATCAGGGAGGTGGGAAGGGAAACTATGCCACGTGGGACCTGGGACCGTCCCAGATGACAAATTCATGTCATTGATTTTTCCCAGGCTGCATAGGATGCTTTGCTGTGAGTTGAAAGGGCCGCACAAGGTCAATAGTCTTGGGTCACATTCTCAGCTGGTGTGTGCATCTCCTTACGTAACTGGAGCTGTGCCCATTTCCTGACACAGGGAGCATCTTCAACCATAGCAAAGGCTTTACTCAAGCCTTCAACAGTCTTGCTAGAAATCAAGACTTATTGGATTCAACGGTTCATCGGAGAGCAAATGTGTCTAGGGTCGTGCTTCATTTATCTAAGTGGTACCAGGACCCTACTGGTGATTTACATGTTCATTAAGCTAAATAACTGGCCACAAAAGACTGTCTCTAACGAGGTGCCGGTCTCATTACAAGTTGTACAAGCATGATTGCGCAACAGGTGCGTGATTAATGAAACGATTGGTGCCATGCTAATAGCTGGCAACATACCTCCATGAGTTCCATGGCATGACTTAGGCACATGCAAATCACCAACCAGATCCCAGCTAGTGTATATTTTATCTTTGTACTGGTGGTGCTTTTGGATGCTGGGTTTTTATAAGTTATAGTTTTCTGACTGGAAATTTTCTGCTGGTCAATGACCATAATAAAGATTTGGATTGAAGTGGACTGGAAATTCATTTCCAGCTCCTCAGAGCATACTATGATATCACATACTTGAGTTTTCCTTCTGAGTAAGGATATAAGGAATATCTGCCAATGTTTGCAGCTTCAACAACCGAGGCATTTGTCAACACATGAAGATTCCCCATGAAGACATCTTCTATAACGAAAGGTGACCCCATCAGAATTATTTCTAAAAAATCTCTGTTTAGGCAATGACCTTCTGATTGATTTGGGATACAAGTGAATGGGAGGTAGAGGCAGTGTGTCCCATCTTTGCACCTAATATTTGGAAACACAGCCTCTCTAGGAACATAGGCATGGACTGCCCTTCTAGTCAGAGAACTGCAGTGCATCTTAAAAATTCAGTGTATTACAAAAACATTATTAATTACAGTGTAAAAAAATCCATCAAGACGGGAGAGTAAACATTACCTGGAAGCACTGTCTTTATTGCCCTCTAGTGGTCACAGGGGAGGCAGTACAAGGAAGCAGCAGAATTACACTCTACACAGAGTGACCAATGCATATACCAAGTCTGATGGAAAGGCCATCTAAGCTAGCCAGATGCCTAGAAGTAGCTCCCCACAGTTGCAGGCACTTCCCGGTTCTGCTTCCTGGCTGGACCTGAGGCCTTCTGCTTCTGAACTCTAGCTTACAAGTACATCACTGAGCTACAGCCTGAGGAATTCCAGTGAAGTGACATTTTGTTTTCCTGAGGCGCATCTTGGTTCATGACGACTGCTCTTTGCAGGGATTAGTGCCGCTTACAAGTCTCCTCTGATGACAATGGGCAAGTAGGGTTTTTCATAAAGCCAGGAAAGCTTGACTTCCACTCCAACTCTCTTCAGTTTCCTTTGCTAAGTTTCCCAGGGCATTCGGTCTCAAAGCCTCTCGGCTGAACGGTTAAAACATAAAGCTGGCAGGAGAGAGCTCCCAGTGGTTTCATTACACATACACAATGCACCATTTTATTATTATTATTTTTAGCATTTTTAAAATAATATCTGAGGCACATGGCTTTAGCTATCAGCATCTCCACGGGGGGACATATCTGCTCCAAAGGTAGGCGCAGCTCATATATCATCTATCTCATATATGCAGAAAATCCTGGCAGGTGGGCATGTTCCAGAGGAAGCACAACAGGAAGCCAAACCTATATTTCCTCTTTTGAGTTTTGTCTCCTGGCACAACAAAAGGTTCCAAGGCCCGCCCTCTAGCCTGCAACAAAGGGAGACAGATCTTGGGCTTACGGAACCTTGAGAGAGCAATACCTAGAGTGCACTCTGGACGACATACAGGAGAAACAAAAAGCACACTGTCGCCATCTGTTTACTTTAAGCACAGCGTCCTACCTCATGGAGGTGGGGTGGGAAGGAAAGAATCCACTCTGCCTTGCCCCAGGCCTTTTTGTTTTTTTCGCAACACAGAAAGCCTCCTCATTTGGTTGCTTGCTGCTCTTTTGAAATAATGCTGGCAGAGCTTGTTGTTTTGGGATATGCGTGCCAGAAACCCTCTCTGCTTTCCCTCTGGGCAGAAGGGCCAGCCAAGGTCACTCACAGTGGCTATAATGGTGAGCAGGGTGGGCTTAGGTTAGCTGCAGAGACCCTGAATGCCATCAGAAGGAGGAGTGCTCAGAAGGAGTCACCCAGCTCTGAGTACTTTATACCTGGAATATTCTGAGGTCACCGTGACTTGATGGCTCATAATTATTTTGGAAAAATAATATATTTTGTATTTTGTAAAACAAACGGGACCGGAAACCTTTGCCAACTGATCCAGACTGGCTTTCTGCACATCCTACCCTGCAGCAACACATCATCCCTGGACCACGTTTAGTGGCCCACCTCACTGCTGTTCCATCAACGGTCCTCCACATGGAACAAGAACCGAAGCAGAAACAACTAGAGGAATCAGTCACAAGAAAAGCTCGTGTTAATGCCCGTCTTGCTCAATCTTAGCCAGGCCCAAGTGTCTATATGCAAAGGCCCCAGGTTACGATACTTCTCCTTCAGAAGGTGAACTGCCTTAGACTGCAGGCAGTGGACGTGAATCGCATGACTGCAGTACAGAAATCTTCACCGAAGCACAACAGCGAGCATCCTCGGGAACTCAGTGTTCATTTTCATTTTTTACAAGGACTTTTCCAGCTCAGAGGACTGCGATCCACTTGAGAGCACGAGAGCTACACCACACAGTCAACCACGAGGGGAGGGATGCCAGCAGCATCTGGAGATCTACAAGTGCCCTCCCCCCAAACACATATTTTGTACATCCTTTTTGCTATCCTATATTCTGGTGGTTTTCTGTTTCTGTTGTTTCTTCTATGTGCTCTTAAGATAACGTATATACACCATGAAACACCTGAGGTCAGAAGAAAAATATTGGGATGGGGTGGGGAAATAAAAATAAATAGAAACATAGATAGCAGATAGATAGCTTTACAAAACATCACACGTTCCATGCCCATAAAACTTCTTCCTTGGGAACCTTCAGCTCTTCCTTGAGTTTCAGGGCATGTGAAAGAGCACATGGAACTCTGGAACCTGGGTTGTGTGCACAAGCAGAAGTTCCCCTTGGTGCAACATTTCAGAGATTGGCTCCAGCTGCTTCCAAGTCACGCCAATTTACAATCCACCAAACTCATTCCAGCTCACATCTTACCTTGCGCTTTCAATCTGCACTTTCAAGAACACCTTTATGGGGAGTGTTCATACAACCATGTCTATATAAGCGGATGGGATTTTCTCTTCCCAGGTGTTGCAGTCGAAACATGAGCCTACAGAGATGCCGGATCTGCCTTTTAATCCACTCCCCGTTAGCCTTTTTTGCAAGTGCGTTCAGCTATAACTGGTAAGGGCTTTCTCATGACTCAATTCAAACACATGAGCCCCTGAAGCACTGGGACCAAAATTCATCCCTTTAACGTTGAGCCTAGGAGCCATGTGAAAGCTCTTTGGCAATGAGAAGAGACGTTGAGCTTGGCTTATTCAGAGCTCTTGTGTCCTCTTGAGGGGAGATGTCATACTTCGTGTTTCCCTTCACTTAGCCACCGAGACCGATATGCGGCCCACGCGCAAGGGACCTTATCAGAACGGGAAGCATTGCCTATGTTAGCTAACTTGGCCTGGATCCTCCCTTGCCAAGTCTGGTCATTGAGCTCAGTGGCAGCAGCCAAGGCCAGGAGGAAATAACCAGCTGCATCTTGTTCATCCTGAAAAGGCAAAACATGAAAATGAATACCTGGTACGTTGGGCAGCCATCTGAGTAGACGGTCCTAGCAAAATGCAAACCTCTTAAAGTATTCAAGTCCTTCAGTCTTCCTGGAAAAGAACGCTATTCTCCAACTGACCTATACAAACCCCTATGTTTTAATTCTTTTCAAAGCTCATGCTTATGTAGCTATTCATTTATTTCCCCATGCATCCCACGCTTGCACAAAAGATAGTAACGGCATCTAACCACATGGCTTATGTGCCATCAGGTCACTTTTGACCTATGATGGCCATATGAGTTAACGACTTCCCGTAAGTCCTGTCAGTCACAGTTCTGCTCATCTCTCGTCAACTAAGGGCTGTGGCTTCCTTACACTGTATTGCCTTCTGGTTCCGCCACTCTGTTCTCCTACTGTTCGCTGGAATTGAGGGCAATGTTGGGGAAAGCTTGAGGGCAGAAGCTCAGATCGTTGAAGGCTCTGGTACTCCAGCAAGGCAGGAGTAGAAGAAAGGCCATGGTCCGACTCCAGAGGGGAGAAATAGTTGGACAGTTCATGGCACCTGATGACCATGGGGCATTCAACTAGCACTGTATTCCATGATCCAATTCTCCCCAGCGGGGCCTGAGTACAATTTAAAGCTTCCCTAACCACTGGCTGTGCAACTGGAAAGGATAGGGCAGTGATGGCGAACCTATGGCACGGGTGCCAAAGGTGGCACGCGGAGCTCTTTCTGTGGGCACCCGACATTGCCCCTTCATAGCCACCTGTATACAGGTTAAATTACTGTATTGGCACTTTCCAAAGAAATTAGTGGGTTTTGAATCGCAGTTTGGGCACTCGGTCTCTAAAAGGTTCACCGTCACTGGGATAGGGGGAGCCCTTGTTGAGTTGGGGAAGACAGGCAGAACGGTTTAGGGCAGTGGTTCTCAACCGGTGGGTCCCCAGATGTTCCTGGACTGCATCTCCCAGAAGCCTCCACCGCTTGCTGTGCTGGAAGGGATTTCTGGGAGTTGCAGTTCAGGAACAACTGGGGACCCACAGGTTGAGAACCACTGGTTTAAGGGAAGCCTTTCATTTAAGGGCCCATCAGACATCATACAGTGTTGGCCTTTTTAGACCCCAGGTGGGATACAGCACATCTCTCACCTGCTATCTCTCACCTTCAATTTGTGGAGTGTCATATCTCCCAAGTGGCAGTACACTTTGGAATAATACATGGCTTCCTCAGGACCTTGCAGCACTGGTGAGTGCAGAGCGAGTGTCCTCAGGTAGCAGTCTTCAGCCATTTCATACATTTGCAAAAAATAATACACAGTTGCCAGTCGGTGAAAGGCAACCATTTCTTGCAGCTTATCTCCTGGGAAGAAGAAGAAAACCCCCTTACAACTTACCAAGAAAGGGAGACCAAATGAGTGTGCGGTGACTTTAAGGCCTACAGTAATTCGGGATGTTTTCCTATTTCTCTCTCTTTGAATCAGTCCCACCCATCTACTCACCCCTCCAATATTTATACGTTTCTTCACTCTACCTTATCCTGGTGCCAGAACAACATCTCAATAGCAACCGCCTTTTACCAGTTTAATTTTTGAGACTCGTGGAAGATCATGCATTGCGTGCAAGCCACATTCTTCCCACAAACTGCCCAAACCTCAAGGAGTAAATGTGCCCCAACAATCATATGCCTTTTTGAAGCGCCTTAGAAAAGAGCTTCTCTTTATCCATGTTCTATCTCCAAGACCAATAAATCCATCTCGCCAGTCAGATGGAATAAACTCATGATCCTTGCTGTGCAGTGACTATGGTGGGTGGGGATTCTGGCCTTTAGAGATACTCTAGAAACAGCGTATCTTCCCTCTTGGGATTTCTTAAATCAGTGCAGACCTGCTTGATTTTTGTTTCCACCTAAGAAAACATATCTGGATTTATGAGTAATCCTCTTGATTTCCCTGGTCCGCTTTCTATATCTCGTCTCTTAACTTAGCTTGTTCCTTATATTGAAGCTGTGGGATAATCCGAAAATTAACTTTGACTGGATAGCAGTGTCTATTTTGGTTTTGTTAACTGGCTGGCTCATTAGCACTCTCTCTGGGTGCTTTCTACTATATGCCTTGAGCATGTCTATGTCAAGAATCCAGGGTCTTCCTACCTACATCCACACTGAGTCTGGCTGCCAAAGTAGCAAATTCCAGTGCATTCTCATAATTCTGAAGTCCAATCTGTAGCTCAGCCAGCTTGTTGAACACTCTCAGCTCCGTTCGCACATCCTTCAACTTCCGAGCCAAACGTACAGCTCCTCCCTAGCAAAAACATGAAAGTGTGGTACTTTGTATTATTTCACAAGTTCCCACCAGGCATCTCCTGTTTTTCCAGCAGTACGACAGTCCTTCAGAGAGAAGGAAAGTCAAGGCAGAAGAGAGTCCATCCATACTATACAGGGATACACCTGCATTTCCCAGAATATCATTGTTTTCTCTGCGCAGTTAAATTTTTGCAGAATACAATCCCCTTTCAAGCCCAAATGAATCCAATAATCTTAGTAACTGAGTAACTGCATTCACACAACTTTGCTCACTTATTTTGCCTTGGGCCATGATCTTGCAAAAGAATAAGAAATGTTTTGCAGAGACAGGAGTTATGGCACTCACATAAAAAAGGAAAAAGCAAAGTGTGCTGCTTACATACTGCCCCATAGTGCTTAAAGCACTTCCTGTGCAGCTTGCAAGTCATTATGCGCTGCCTAGATGCCCTAAGCACATCCGATCTTGCCTGATTTTGGAAGCTAAGCAGGGTCAGCCCTGGTTAGTACTTGGATGGGAGACCTCCAAGGAATACCAGGTGCTGTAGGCGCTTGGAGTAGGAACTGGCAAACCACTCCAGTATTCCTGCCAAGAAAACTCCATGGATATGGAGTCACGAAGAGTCGGTCATGACTGTAACAACACAACACACACATGCAGGCTATGCACTGCCACCCCAGCAAGATGGGTTCTCATTTTACTGACCTCAGAAGGATGGAAGAGTGAGTCAACCATGAGTCAGCTACCTGGAATTGAACTCCAGGTCATGAACACAGTTACGACTGCAGTACAGCAGTTTAACCACTGAGTTGCAAGACTCTCACACACCTTGTACTCTCAAAGGCTTTCACGGCCGGGATCTAATAGTTGTTGTGAGTTTTTCGGGCTGATTGGCCATGTTCTGGAAGGTTTTCTTCCTGATGTTTCGTCAGATTCTGTGGCTGGCATCTTCAGAGGGCAAGGAGCTCAGGGAACTAGGAGTACAGAGCACAGAGATAACTCCTAGTTTCCTGAGCTCCTTGCCCTCTGAAGATGTCAGCCACAGAGTCTGGCGAAACATCAGGAAGAAAAACTTCCAAAACACATTCAAATAGCCCCAAAAACTCACAACAACCATCTTACCTTCTCAACCTGTGTTTGCTGTCTCTGAACGGACAACTACCCCAAAATCCCTACACTAATATTCAGCTTGCTGTTTAAACCTGTGATCAGGGACTCCTCTCACACTATATAACCCAGGCAAACACCCGATTTTCCCTTCCCACTGCTGTTTTTTTTTAAAAAAAAAAAACTCTCACAGTTAAACACTGTATATACATTGCTGCTTTAACAAAGTCAAAATACTTCTGGCGAAACGCAAAAGCTTTGTTTACATTGTGATGCTATGCAAACTGTGTGTTTTAACACTGACCAGCAGCACACATGGATATAATGCCATGTGGCTATCTCTAAAAAGAAACCAAAAAGATTTGCTGAAAACATATATGAAAGAATAAGAGGGTTCAGTTAACACTAAAAGCAAAATAAAAGAATAATAAGCTGTCAGTTTCTTCAGTGTGTAATCGTAAGCTGTTTTTGTTCTCTATAATTTTAAACATTTTATGTTCCCTATTTACATAGATACCTATGGTGATTCAAGTTTTATTAAAACCACAGTATTATTCAGAGCTTCTTCTCAAAAACAGACACCACCTAGCTCTAACAAACAGTTTTTATCTGACAAAAGCAATTCATCAGCAGCTCTGTATTTGACTTTTGCCTAGAACACACAAGGACCTGCTTTCAGTTCCATATCAAATCAATCCAATTAAGCATTCTGGCAATGTATGTTAAATGCAATGTGCATAATTATTAAAAGTAGGTTAAAGAAAAATAAATTGAGTAAATACTAAAGCAACAAAGGGTGTCACTGGATCAACCACTTTTTCACACTTTGGGGTTTCAAAGCTGCTGCTTCCAAAAATTATCTTGGAGGGGTTGGGATCAAGATAATCGAATTATGGGAGATACAACAACGAGGAAGGAAAATAATTTGCTTAAAATAACAAGGAAAACCCCAACCTTTTGCTTCAGAACCATCACTTAATGAGAACAGCTAGGTCATATGATAATACAATGCAATGAATTATCATGCCTGAAAAAACAGCACCCACAGGACCACTGCAAGTTTTATAAAGAATCCCTGAGTACAACAAGACGCAAACACCCTCATACAGGACATGTAAAGGAAAGCTGGTCTGAAAATTCCCTATTTTTTGCACGTCCATTTGTTGCCTGAAAAAAGGAGAGGGGATATTGGGCAACCAGGCAAGAAACATTTTATTTTCTGATCTTAGTGAAAGTGCCTCTCTTTGGTCTGCTTTTTAAAAGCCCGCATCTCTACTCCGAAACACCTTGAGATGGAATCAAGTGAAATACCCAAACAATCTTGGAAGCAGTGGTAGCTAAACCTTTTATTTAAATTAACACAGAAGGAGGGAGTGAAACCTGAAGGGTAAGAATTTTGGAATGAAAGGTTTGCATGACACATCATTTAGCAGCTGCAGTGCCCACCTAGACTTGTTAGTGTCTTTTATTATAATGTGACCGGGAGTTCAGTTCCAGGTAGCTGGCTCATGGGTGACTCAGCCTTCAATCTTTCTGAGGTCAGTAAAATGAGAACCCATCTTGCTGGGGTGGCAGTGTATAGCCTGCATAATGACTTGTAAACTGTACAGAAAGTGCTTTAAGCACAATGAAGCAGTATGTAAGCAGCACACTTTGATTTTTGCTTCCCCCCCCTTGTGAGCGGCATAACTCCTGTCTCTGCAAAACATTTCTTATTCTTTCGCAAGATCATTGTTGTTTTTAAACATTGACTTTGATATTTTAATACTGTTTATGTTGAATTTGTTGTTGTTGTTGTTGTTGTTAACAACAACAACAACAACAACAACAACAACAACAACAACAACAACAACAACAACAACAACAACAACAACAACAACAACAACAACAACAACAACAACAAATTAGTCCACTTAGTTGCAGTTTCATTTCTGGTAAGAAACATTAGAAAGAAATACTTTGGGTCAGGTCTTGAATTTCATTGGTTGGGCTTGGATCTAGCCTTTACAACCACTGCCATTATCATTCCATGATTAAGATATGATCCCCCTCCAAGCTGTTCAGTAGCCAGGTTCCGACAGCTTGTACCATGAAATGGACTGGTATGTTTGTGTAGCTGGTGGCATCGCTAGAATGAGTTTATGAATTTTGGCCCCAGTCACACGCTGGACATTTAGATGTGTCTGAACTCTCATGCCTGGGCCTCTGCAGAGCATCTTTCAACCAAGGTTAACAATATTTGCGTAAGATCTCAACATGGAAGTCTGCATAAGGATAGACAATGATGTTAAGGTTTGGGAGAAGGGAGTGGTACCCTGTAATATTCCACAGCCTGTTGTCTATTCCGTAGCCCATTGAAAAAGACATCACCAGCTTCTTCGTATAGTTCCATGGCCAAGTGCAGCTCTTGAGGTTTCAGAGCCGTCTGTATGGCTGCCTAGGAAAGGGATCCAATCAGGACAAGAGCTTAAGCAGTATCATGCAAACATTCTGCAAGGTATAACTAAATGTATGACTAAATGACAATGGATCTGACACTTCAACATTGGGTATGTTGTTTTCAATGTTAGTTTCCATCACTCATAACTTTTATATGGAATGTTTACTCTCTCTTTAACTGCTCACTCTCTCTTGTAGCTTTAATGCAGAGGTTCCCAAACTTTTTCACCCTGTAGACCACTTGCCAATTTTTTGTTTTCTGTAGACCCCCTGCCTGCCTAATATTGAATTTTGCTAAACTTACTAACTTCAGATGTGTTTTTGCTACTCACTACAATAGGGGCTTTTGTAGCATGGACAATTGTAAAAAAAAAAGTCTCAAAAAGTGAAAAAAATATTTTCAAACATAAGCCTTTCAGGAGCCAGTGTACTTCAGTGTAAAGGAATAATCGATGAAAGTCTGCATCATTTTCTTCACACAACTGTGTAAATAACCTTGAATTTAACTTGTTGATACGGATCTTGTTTACTGTGTTTTATGACAAATTGAAGAGATTGATGCAATCTGGCACTCAAATTTTTACCTACTAAATGTTGTTGATGATTGATGCAGTGAATTGCAAACAACCTGGGTACAGTTTGTTTAAAATGGCTTATAAAACCATGATAGCGCCCAAACATGGCTGGTGCTCTATCTGCTGGTGCTGATATTATATTTGATAAAGGGATTGCTTTTACTATGAAATAATCTTTCAAAACATTGAATATTGATTCGCCTTTAGTGTCTGTTGATAAAGTTCTCGCAAAGAGCAGTTCTTCATGGATTTCTTGGTCCATAAAAAAACAAAATATGCCAATAATAGTGCTCCATTACTAGGGAAAGTTGACTAATCCAGTAGAATAGAGAAATGGTTTGTTTTCAGATAATTACACAAGAAGCTTTCAACATCATGACTCATTTCATCAATATGTCTTTGAATTATGTTGTTTCTCAAAGGAATTCTTTTGAGTATATCATATGCAGGCTTGTGTAGAACAGTTTTTAAACTTCTTCAATGGCTGGTAAAATCAGCTGTTCCCTGTAAGAGGTTTTTCTGATTTTGCTATGAGTCATGAGATATTTTAAAACACCCACAAACCATCATAGTATTTTTTTGATGTTGAAGCAAACATACTGTCCACTGTGGTTCTCTTCTGAAGTTTTTCTTTCAGTGTTTAAAGTATGTCAAATCTTTATCAGGGTGACACCTTCTCAGATGATCCTCCAGCTTGGGTGGTTTCATAGCGTCATTGTTTAAAACTCTGTTGCACAAAAGGCATATGGGCAGACATTTGTCCGACAGGGATGAAATGAAGCCAAACTTCAAATAATCAACGCTATACTGCTTACATTTCTTTTTAGCCTCAGGCATGTCCAAGGTACTATTCGCCCTTCCTTCAACTCTGCTGCTGCTGCTGCTGTTGCCTGAAACAGAAACTGAAACAACCAGCCACTTCCAGCAGGAGTGGGAGAGAAAGGGAGAGATGCCATTGGCTTAGAGCACTTTTGATTATGTCACACACGAGAGTGTTGGTATATCAAGGCACTGCTTGTTAATAACGCAAAAATGTTTGAAAGTTTTGCTCGTTAATCAAAATGCTTGTAAATTTATTTATTTATTTATTTATTTATTTATTTATTTTAGAGTATTTTTACCCCACCTTTCTCCTTGGCAAAAGGACCCAAGGCGGCTTGCAGAGTGAGGGATAATATACAGTCCAGTACAATTAAGGCATGTTCAAGTATTGAGAACAAGAAATTGAGGGACATCTTATAGCATTAATAGACAACATTACATTAAAGTTGCAAGAGAACGCAAGCAGTTAAAGGGGAGTAAAGTTCCATGTAAAGTTATGAGTGATGGTAACTAACACCGAAAACATAGTGTCAATGTAAACCTATAAGGTTATACCCCCCACTCCCCACACACAATGCAAAATGTACTTTAAAGTATGCACACCACAAGGATCAGGTCCCTACCTTTGCACCACTTGAGAAATGCACCAAAAGAGTTTAAAATTTTCAAAAAATTGTGGCAGAAACTTTCAAAAATTGTGCCAAAACAATCTGTTAGGTGTAAGACATTTACAGAATGCCTAAATGTTGATGATGACCTGTCTAAATTGGGTCTGCTCACGTGGACCCGTCATTTACATTTCGTGGACCTCCAATTTTTTTCTCACTGTCATAGACTCCCTCCAAGTCAAAATATACTCCTGGGGGTCTATATAGACCAATTTGGGAACCAATGCTTTAATGTAATATTGTCTTTTAATGCTGTAAGATATCCTTCAATTCCCTGTTCTCAATACTTGAATATGTCTTAATTGTACTGGACTGTATAATGTCCATCTTTACAGTAAGCTGCCTTGGGTCCTTTTCTAAGGAGAAAGGTGGGGTAAAACAATTCTAATATAAATAAATGAATGAATAACTGTATGCAGTTTCCTTGTGTTGATCATCAACAACCACACAATCAGCTGTGAATCAACTTGGGCTCCTATGTACAGATGCATGTTAACATCTTACAAAAACAAAAACAAAAACCCTGCACCTAGAAATCTCCCTCTGTATTCTGACGTCTGCAGCTGCAATGCTTTGCATTCAGATCATGGATCAAAAAAACTGCAATTCAGATGCCATCTCCAGATGTGTAAATGAATGAGATGCATATACTGTACATATAATAACAACAGCATTTAATTAATATGTTAAATTACAGAACTTGAGATTTGGGGAGGGGACTCTAGGACCTTTTATCAGAATACCAATGCAGCTAAAGCATTTTCTACCAAAGTGAAACTCTGAGCCTGAACCTGCAAAGTAATCTGATACGTAAGAAGTATGTCTCTCTTCTAGCTCAGCATCTTTCTAACAGCTGGAGGGAAATGTACTGCCACTATTGGTGCTACAGCAACTATTAGGACACTACCTCCAACTCAGTGCCCACTGTGTTCCAGGTACTGTACAAGAAAATAATTGAATATTCCTTTCTCCAAATATGCTATAATAGGTACTCCACCAAGCTGTTCGCAGTATGCTGTTGATCTGCAGCTGAAACCTCCTGTTTGCAGTATTATTTCACAAACTGGTTAGATAGCAGACACAACAGGCCCACTTGCTTTAACTCTACCTGCAAATACATTTCAACCAGCTCATCCTCTTGCATTTGATAGTACAGCTTCCCAGCCTGTATCCAAGCCTCAGATGTTTTGACCGTTTCCTCCAGGTCAATGAAGATCCTCAGACTCTGCTTGGTACAATCCAGTGCCTGTTTCAAAGATCTGTGGGATTCAAAGGTTCCCCCTATTATTATTTTTTAAAGTCTGAGAAGTAATACATGAAATCAAAGAAAACCAACCCAATTCTGCAAGCTTTCCTAGAATCCCTAGCCAGTATTCTGACATCGTCGAACTCTGGAACCCTGGAAAACTGGGTTCTTGGTCAAATAAATGCCCACAAGTGAATGGAACCCTTCTCCTTTTAAGATTTGATGCTGAAACCATAAAGAACACGATGGAGGGAGCTGGGATTAGGTGGTCCACTAGACATGTGTTCACAGCACCAAACTGTGTGACACCTGAACAGGGATAATGTCTGCTGAGTCCTAGGATGTACTCCCAGATGTTCACCTCATAGTACTAGTAATGAAAAAAGAGAGAGATGCAGCAACTCTATCTTCTCCTTCTAAGTGGACCTATTTTTAAGACCTTTGATGGAAGCAACAGCATGGGACACATAAAAGGAACATATGACCCTAAATCTCCCTTCCTTGAAATAAATTCCAGATAAGAACCAGGGTGGTTGCACAATAGAAGCCTTGTTCTGAAGTGCTCCGACCACTCGGGCTTGCATAGCTGTAGACTCAAAGGAGCCGCTCTCACAAAGCAGATGGAGCAGCCCAGTTATGTTGCCATGGACAATTGTGCTGTTTTATGATGCTGCATTTGGTGCAAAGAAAACAAGGGCGGCTTAGAATTCATGCTCAAGGAATGCCAGGCTGTAGTAGTACATATGCCCCTCTTCCCTCCCACACTAGTGGAGACCTATTCCAATATGTCCACAGTGAGGGAGACTCAGTTTGCTGAGAGCAACCCAACAGAACATGTAACGCATGGAAAGCTGTGGGTATGTCTCTCTCTCTCATGGCATGTTCCTTCCCTTTGGTAAAGAGGCTGAACTCGTGGCATGTATGTACGTAAGTCCAGGGAAATGATGGCATTCTACACAAGAGCACTTGAGCAGGAGGAAAACAGAGGCTTTGGTTCTCATGGTGATCCTTCTTTTTTAAGGGGGGTTATTTTTTTCCAGTTTTATTTTAATTTTCCACTGTTGTTTGGTGGAATGACTACAATCTCAGTTACATTTGCCCCAGAGGCTTTCGGATCTGATCTGTACCCTGAGACATAGGCTCCTCTTTTAACGTGCCAAGAGCCGCTTCATTGGTTTTGCTGAAAAAGACTAACATGGCCGCTCCTCTGGAATTGTTTCATCTGAGCAGTAACAGGTGATCAAGGGGCTGTTCCTTATTGGGAAGCTTGCATTTGAGCAGATAAGTAAAGGGGGGTGGGGAATGTTCAAAATGCCTTGCCTCATCTAGGCTGCAAAACGCAACTTTTTCAATAAAATGGCAGGCAATATGTGCACAATATAATATGAGACAATCATATGAGACCATGGGTTGCAGCAATATGCAGGCAGCATAACCATGAGGTCTCCATGGCCAATCTCGTCTAATGAAAGCAAGTGGCTTCTACATGAGACCCATTTCTTGACTCAAGCAGGTGGCCTCAGCATAAGGCCTTAGTCTCCAGTCTCTCCTTAAGGCAGGCATCGGCCACATGAGATCACAAGGACTAGTTTCTCTGAGGTGCAGCATTTGTGCAAGACCACAATCGCCAATTTCCCTGATGCAAAAGTCTATATGGCATCAATGACTAGTCCCCCTCCATCCTTCAAGCAAGCAGGGTCGTCAGTGGAGGTCCCTTCTCACTGAAACAGACAGCACCTGAGAATGGAAGCCCCTGAACACGCCAGTTCCTGATGGAATGCAGCCTTCACTGTCCATCCATGAATGTCTCCAGCAGCAAAGAGGCCAATGCTATCAATAATTTCCCCAAGGTGGATGAAGTGCAGGAAGGTTTCCCTCATGTACCCAGAGTACTGTATTCAAGCCTCAGTCTAGAGGTAAGAGAAAACACCTTCAACTGAGCTCAGAAACTGATCAGAAGGCAGTCTGTTCCCAGTATTCGACGTAATGTTTTCACATATCTCTTCCTTCTTATAGGTACTTCAAGATAAGATTGGCTTGGGTTCCTTTTTCCAAAGACAGACATGCTCCGTGACCATCAAAAATTATGCTGACAAAATCAGATGGGCTCCCATGGTTATCCAGGGGAGGGGGGGGAGCCGTTACTGCTGTTCTTTGGGGGCAAGCTTTCCCTCAGTGACTGGCTGCTTGAGTGGGGTTGCTAAAGTGATTGTTGCATTTTCAGTGTTGCTTTTGTCTACCATGTGGCACTGCAGCATTTGACTCTGGCATTGCTGTCCTTGCTGGTTTTAGCATTAAATATTGTCTTTTAATGCAAGACGCCTTGGGTCCTTTTTAAGGAGAAAGGCGGGGTAAAATAGCTAAATAGATAAAAATAAAATAAATATCCTGCTGCCTTATTTAATTGCTTATTTGCCTGGAAATTCACCTTTAAAGACAGTGCATTCCAACTGCTATTCTCATTCAGGGACTGAGGTGCTTTAGGGCGCTTTTACACGACCCCTAAGATCCGCTGGCCACTTAAATTCGGACCAGAGATCTTAGGGGCTTGTGGCTCTTCCTGCTTCCCCACGCCTCCACACTTCCTGGCTGCTGGCTGCGTGAGGGGAGGGAGAGAAAAGGAAGAAAAGATTGTGCCTCACATCCGTTCTTGCTCTCCTTCTGGCTCTTGCTGGCAAGATTCCTGTGTCTGTAAAGTAGCTCTTAAAGGGGCGGGAGCCAAAACAACAACAAACAGAAGCGAGGAGCGCCCCGCACTCACTATCTTTACACCGCATCAAGGAATTTTCAGGACGGAAGAGCAGGTACTTGAAAGGTGCGCTGGGACGCGCTAAAGTGGGCGTGGTCGCACCTAATTTCCTGTAAACTCTGGAGCTGGTGGGTAAACATTTTTAAGCTCCGGAGCTGGGAGCCATTTGCCCCGGAGTTTAGGGGTCGTGTATAAACGCCCTTAGTCAATCTCAAGCAACAGCACGCACAGGCTAGGCAGGCGTCTACTCCTTCTCTGTGTTCTCTCTTTGCACAATCTGCCCCTGCCTGGGAAAGTTAGCATCCAGATTACTGAGCAACCACAACCAACGCTGTGGGCAGGATCATGGCACCTTGCAAGTGCCAACGGAAGACTTTTTGCAAGGAAGAGGGAAACAACTGTCTTTAACCCACAAGACATTTCCGAACCTCTTTTTCTCATTTGCATCACAACCTCCAAAATGGGCTAAGCCACAAGCATATACTATGTGGTTTCTTGTGTATATTTATTTGGGACATTTATCTCTGACTCCAGCTCCAAATAGCTCACAGCAGCTCATATTTAATTCTTTATTTTGCCAGTTAATAACATCCACATCTCACCTTTTTGACCAATCATCTCAGCGTGTCACACAAGGCTGTACTGCCTTGCCTTCCCAGTTTATCATCACAACACTCCCACTGGGAAGATATAAACTGGCTCAAGATGGCTCAGTGAGTTTTGGCTTCGTGGATCAGTGGAAACATCAACTCCTCCAAAAGCTTAACGGCTTCCTCAAACTGGCTTATAATGCTTATTACGTCTTGCCAGCTTGTCAATGATCCCATAGAAACTGGAGACATCTAAGACTTGCTAAGATTCTGTCACTGCAACAGCTCTCACTCCTGAACAGAACAGCTGCATTTGGAAGGGAGGACCAACTTTGCTCTTCAGCAGCAGGAACCTACTTTGACAAAAGGAATATGGCATCTATGGGATACACCTACAGTGGTGGTTTGCTCTCTCTTTGGATCCCAGTTATTGTCTTTAGATACAGCAGATTACTTTGAGCCATGAGTGGATAAAGGTGAGTAAAAATAAAGTAATAAATGAACTAATGCCATTCAGTGCTTTGATTTTATGACAGATTCCTCTAAGTTCATGCCATAGATAAACACACACATCTGACCTGCCTAGTACCTTGCACAAATGGCCAAAAGGATATCCGATTCCTCGTCCATATTTAAAAACAAAGATTTCTGTGTACACATTTTCTTCCTTTCCTGTTTCCACCTACCCGCCCACTCATTCATCCAGTCAGGAGAAGGCTACTTAACTGGCAAAATCCTCTTGATTCAAGCTACATCACAAGTAATATTTAACTTAAATTTATGGAAAGCTTCCTATTTCCAGGTTTTGGGGTCCGAGATTCCCTATGGCTCCCTTTTGCCCCGACGAAGACTTTGGGAGACTAGGAATGGGAGGGAAAAGCCTTTAAAACTGAAAAATCATTGCTGCATCTCCAGGGAGATAGAAAACTTTTAAGTCATTTAAATGAAACATCTCCTTTGCCAGGTGACAACACCATCCGACTTCTGCAGTATAATTTTGCATGAACAGGCACAATGACCAAAGCTGAAAGACCAAATTAAGGTGGAGTCATCCCCTTTGGAAATTAATGGTTGCACCAGTGGGAAAGAACTGATATTTCCAGTCATGATGGAAATAGAGAATTTCTTTAAAGAGCAGTTACTGGGTTGTGGCAGGAGTGGAAGGTGATGATGGTGGGGGTGATCTTTCAGGGACAAATGCAGTGATATTCAAGCTAACTGTTAGTACTGTGTAGCAGAATGTAATGGTAAACCACTCCTCAGTATTTTAGATGTCAAAAAACCCAATCCAAAACTAAATAAGAGAAAGTTCTGGAAGATGGGAACTTCCAAGTTGGAAGACAATGAAATCACATACTGGAGAACAGCAAAGGATTTATAGAAATAGTACTTACTAACAAATAAGTGGATTAAAGCTGAAAGGATATCTAGTTGCTGAGGTACACAAGGGAAAAAGTACAATGCCATACAACACATAAACAGAGCATGGAATGTGAGAAATATTACTTAGAGCTCGAAGATTTGGACCTTGTAATACCTTGTAATGGACTGGAGGAGGACATTTTCAGTCAGAACGGTGCTACTTACTATATTCTGTAAATGACAGTGAGAGGGGGAAATGGTGCAGTTTTAATAGTGAAATGAGATGTAGCACAGACTTTTACGGGTTATAATGCAAAGCCTGACTGAATAATATCAACGAGAGTTCTTGGAAATCTTATGATCATAATTCACACCTATGCTCAAAGTACAGGTGTGGAAAAGAAGAAACTAAAAACTTTTATACAAGTATCAGAAGAAAACTGCTCATAGACAGGATGAGTTGAGAATCGTAGGTGACTAGAACACAAAAGTAGGAAATAAAGCAGAACAAAATGCTGCCAGAGAATTTGACCTATGACTATTAATGAAGCAAGAGAACAACAAAGGGAGTTGTTCATAGACAACTGTGAAGACAACTGTGAAGACAACTGTTTGTATATTGCAATCACATGCTTCTGGCAAACAAAAAGACAATTATGTACATCGATACTGCCAGATGGCCAAAATAAAAAACAAATAAACCATACAATCAGGAGCAAAAGATAGAGAACCTTTGTTTATCCTGCTAAACCAAAATCAGCAGTGGACTGCAGTTTATACATTTAATGGATGATATTAAAAATCAAGGTAAGACAAAGAACAGTAACACAAACACAGTGATAAAACACAATTTAAATAACATTCCTGGATAATTAAAGGGCCATGTAAACAACAGATTTACATTACTAAACTCAATTGATTGCAAATCAAAAAAACTAGAGATATTATCAGGCAATAATACAAAAAGACCATTCCAAGAGTGAAAGGAAAAGAAAAACTTTGATGGATGACTATGGAGACTTATAAAATATTGTAGTTAACAACTGGAAAAAAAGCAAATTCCTTTGTGAAGAACCTGCAATTTTAGAAAATGAAAGTAAAACCGGGTCTCAAAGCACTTGGTGGAAATAAATCACTAAGAATATAAGGGGGGGGCAAAGAAAATCAAAACTATGGCCCAGAAAACTAAAATGTTCAGTATACACTCCAATCTTAAAGAAATAAGATGTCAAATGATGCAATAAGTATAGAATCATTGTATTACTTTCCAAGCAAGTAGAGTGATGCTCAAGATTTTATAAAAGACTTTTATTTTGTTAAAGTAAGAGGAAGAAACACCAGATGTTCAAGATAGATTTTTAAAAGGGGCAGTAGAGATTGATGCAAATATACACTGAAGCCAAGTTCTTGGGGGGGGGAGAGAGAATTTGAAAGAAAAATCAGTCTCTGATTTACAGTAAAGTCTTTGTGTGGATTATGAAAGGCTATTGATTTTTATAAAAGAAGTGGGCTTGTCACAACATTTGATTATCATGATATACCCTGAACAAGAGGCTGCTGTTTGCATTAAGTACAAAGAAACAGAATAGTTTCCAAATCACAAAGGCATCAGACAAATATTTTTAAAAACATCTTATCTGTTCCATCTAAATGAAGAACATACCGTATATACTTGAATATACGTCCACCCAAGTATAAGTCGAGGCCCCTAATTTAACCCCCCAAAACTGGGGAAACATATTAACTCAAGTATAAGCCTAGGGTGGGAAATGCAACAGGGCCTGGCAGCTCCTCCTTTGTGAGCTGCGGGAGTGGTGTGTGATGTTTAAAATGACTTTTAGTATTGACCCAACTATAAGTCGCGGACCCACTTTTTCAGCCCAAAATTAGGGCTGAAAAACTAGACTTATATTCAAGTATATACAGTAAATAAAACACTGGATTACATTCAGATGAAAGGCGAAAACTGACTGAGATTTCAAAACAGTGACTACTCAGATAACTTTAAGGCTGATGGTGAAAATATTGCAATTGTTCAAGACTGTCTATATTTTTATACCTTGCTTTAATCTTCAGTCAAAATGAAGATTACAACCAAGAAATCAAAAGACTGGAACTTGGGAGGGCAACTATGAATTGTAAAACAAAGTGTAAAAAAAAAGTCACTGAAGACCAAAGCCTGGAACATCTATGCTATTTCTGATCACTAAAGGTATGAAAACTGGACAATGAAGAAAACTGATGTGTGGGGAATGACTAATTAGACACATGACATCAGAAGACAGCTTTATGGATACAGCACCATGAACCACCAGAAGGACAAATCAGTGGGTTCCAGATCAAGAGGAAACAATGACTAGACTGAGGTTATTGTACTTTAGGTATAATCATGAAGGGACAAGGCTCACTTGAAAAGCCAATCAAGAGAGGAAAATCTGAAAACAGTAGGAAAAGTGGGAAGTCTAACTTGACGGCATGCAACAACAACAGGTTGTTTCCCCAAACGTCAAAGCTTGAAATGATGCTGGCCTACCTTGTTGTATATATACTCTGGTAGAGTTGGCTGAGGGCCTGTAGAAGCTGCCCCTCCATTTCTCTGTCATGTAGCTGTTGAGCGAGGAGAACTTGGTGCTCGTGGTAGATAATGCAGGCTTCCGTACGTGGGTATACTTGGCTATAGAAACGGCAGAGGGACTCAGTGGCTTGAAGCTGACCTACATGGGATAGGAGGCAGCGTATGGATAAAACAAATCACATACAAAAATTCCCAACCCTCGTCCCTTCAAGGCTCACTACTCACTCATCAAACTGCGTGTCTTCAAGGCAACAGCCAAAGCCAACTCATAATACAGTTGGCTCTCTTTTATCTGATGCCTTTCCACCTGGGTCTGGGCCAACCACAGCAGAATCTGCACCAGCTCTATCTGTGCATCTTCACCACCCTGGAGTTCGAAATACATTCGAACAGCCTGGACAAAATAGTGCTCTGCTAAACAGTTTGCCTTGCAAAAAACTGCTAAGCAGCCAAAGTTGGATAAAGCAATGGCTTGGTTCCGCCGGTTGCCTGTTTCCTGGGCCTTATGCAAGGCCCACAGGTAGTTCTCAGCGGCCTTCTGGACCTCCCCTTCTCCTTTAAGAGCAAGGGCCAAAAGGTTGTGGACAACCCCGTCCTGGGTGACACTGTCTGTCTGTCGCAGAGAATGGAGGAGGCACCTCATGATCTCAGATGCTTTCTCTGGTTGACTGTTCAACGTGTGCATCCACCCCAAGGAAAGGGAAGATTCAAATGCTTCTTCTTCTCCCACTGCTTGGCCAAGGACAACAGCCCTCTTGGAGTAATGCACTGCTGTCTGCAGCATGCCGTGCTTGAGGTACATTTTGGCCAAAACGGCACACAGGGCTCTCTCGGTAGACAGAGCTCCACTTTCACGGGAGAAGACCAAGGCGTAACTCAAGTAAAGGCAAGCCAAAGCTGGGATGCTGGACATGGGGGTGGCGGTGGCTCTCTCCTGGACTTTCATGAGCTTGGAGGCATTCGCAAGGATGAAGCCGGCTCTCCAAATGGGAGTCAGTGTCTCTTTCCCATGACGAGGGGAAAACAACCGAGCAGAGGCCAAGGCAACGTGTGGCAAGTACTTCTTGTCATACAGGTAGGTTAGGAGAGGCAAGGTATCTAAGGAGGCTGCACTGGGGTCCGGACTAGAAACACTGGCGCACAGGCACTGCAGGCGTTCTGCAAAAGGGAGGACCTCGTCATATCTGCCCAGCTGCAAGAAGAGCCTGACCGCAAGGAAGCAGGACCGGGCTTCCAAGGCGGTGTTGCCCCCGCCGATGGCCTCTCTCAGGACATACATGATGAGCTCAAGCTCATTCTCAGAGCTGAAGCAGTGCCCAGGGAGGCAAGCCAGGAGGGCCACCCCTTTCCCGATCATCGACAAGAACTTCTGCTTCATCTTCTGCTTCAGATAAATGGCAGCAAGGTTTGCGTGCAAAGAGGCAAGCAGGGGCAGGTCGTCAAATCCCTTGTCCACCGCGCTGATGGCCTCCTCAAAATAAACTCGAGCTTGGGAGAACTTGGCTCTTTTGACACAAAGCCGACCCAAGAGGTAGCATATCCGGATATGAGCCCAAGCAAGGTGGCCTCTCTTGGCCCAGTTCCTGGATGTCTCCAGGTATAAAACCAACTCCTCCTCACTAGAGAAGCCATAGAAGGTGGAACTGAGGAAGGAAAATGAGAGGTCGTACAGGCTTTGGAAATGGGGCACATAGCCATCCTGGTTGAGGAACGTCAACATAGGATCAAACACATCAGAGTCTTCCATGTGGCCAGCGTTCAAGTCAATAAAGAACTTGGGGTCATCAAGGTCATCTGGTTCTGGAAGAAGCAAGTGTTCCAAAGTAGAAGCTGATTCAACCACTGGGCTGGACTGTTCAGAATCACTGCAAGTGGGCAAGCTAATGCTAGACTGCTTCCTCCAACTCTCGATCATCCAACCATCTTTAAGTTCCTCAATTACTGCAGCTGAAAGAGACAGATAAATCACAAGGAGATGTTTCTCTTCAAGGTGAAGCATTCCAGGGAAAGGAAGAGCATCCCATTTCCCCCTTCATCCATACTCACCAGATGGCATTCGTGGGTACATGGCTACAGGTTCAAAACCATCTGTAAGACCAAGAGAGATAAGATTTATTAAAGCAACGCAAAGCAGTCTGCTTATATATTGCCCCATACCACTTCAAGTAGTCTCTGGGCGGTTTACAGTTTTTAATTACAGTAGGCAGACTATACATTGCACCCCCCCCCAGCAAGCCAGGTACTCATTTTACCGATCTCGGAAGGATGGAAGGCTGAGTCAACCATGAGTCTGCTACGTGGGATTGAACCCCAGGTTGTGAGCACAGTTTTACCTGCAGTACAGGCATTTAAACACTGCTCCACAAGGCTCTTACATAAAAAGCCCCTAAGGAACAAGACGGCCACATCTCAAATCTTGCATCTCTGAAAAAATGCTTCCTGGTGGTTTAGTGACAAGATACACAACAGGGCAAGAAGACAATTTAAACTTGGGAGATGTGTAGCAAGAATTGAAGAGAGGGCAGGAATGATTCAGAATTAGGAGCATAGCAGCCTCTAAGTCAGGCATGTCCAAACTCCAGCCCTCCTGATGTTTTGGACCACAACTCCCAGAATTCCAAGCCTGTATTTCCACTGGCAAAGGACTGTGGGAATTAATGTGGTTCAAAACATCTGGAGGGCCAAAGTTTGGACATGCCTTCTCTAAGTGAAAGGAAGCCATGGTGTGAGGTCTAAATTGGAGAAGGAAAAAAAATTCCATTTTAATTGAAAAGAAAAGGACACAAAAATCTGGATTTTCATTTTTAAACGAGTAAGACCTTCTATTTTATTCACATTGTCAGGTCAACTAACTATGTAAACAGCAAACTGACTTTGGGTTTTTGGTGGAACACGTGAAAACTGCATTAGAACACACACACACACATACACACACACACACACACACACTCATTCATTGTGATGGAAGATGTTACAGGGAATAAAACATGGCAGTGTAAGAGCTACATGGTGCAGATGGCAAACTGCAATACTATAGGAATAGGGATACTATAGTCAACTCTCTCTGTTCACGAGCTGAGTTTGATCATGACAGGTCCAATTAGCTGGCTCAAGGTTGACTCAGCCATCCATCCTTCTAAGTTTGGTAAACTGAGTAACCATCTTGTTTGGGGGCAAGTTGTTCTTTGCATAATAATGATGTAAACGACCCAGAGAGTGCTGTAGCACTATGGAACGGCATATAAGTTGAAAGAGCAACAGAACAGGGGTTAGGCAATATTTGTATGCTCCCCCTGGGATCCTAGTTTCACCACAGGTTTGCCACATTAGCACAAGGATGTAACTGTTCATGGACTGGAATGAGAGCATAATACAGTATTCCTCCAGAAGTTGCCAGGGTCTGGGAAAGAGGAAGAAGGGAAGAGTGTCCGGACAGCATGTTACTCACCAAGCCTGTAGACGGAAGTTATGTCTGTTTGTGCCCACTCATTGAGGAGGTTACTGTAATGCATTTCATTGCCATTGCACGGAACCTGCAGGAAGGAGGCCATTTCTTCTTCACTGAAAAACACTGGACTGTTTCTCCTGTGTTGGGGTGTATAATGTACAGGAGGTCAGTGTTATACAAGGACTTGGGGACAACCCAAGTTCATCACTGGGTGAGGTAAGGCATCTCACTATCTCTCAACTTCATCAACCTCACAACATGATTGTGGAGATACAATAGCTGAGGGATTCCTTGGAGGAGAGTAGAATAAACTGAAATAATCATGATAAAATAATTATTTAGGATCATGCCTGATAAGGAAGGAAGGGAGGGAGGGAGGGAGGAATGGAATGGAATTATCTTGTCAATCTCACTGCAATAGGGACTGTTCCTGTAAACAAAAATCTCCTCATAATCCTGAGCAGCTGCCTAGATGCCCTAAGCACATCTGATCTCGCCTGATTTTGGAAGCTAAGCAGGGTCGGCCCTGGTTAGTACTTGGATGGGAGACCTCCAAAGAATACCAAGTGCTGTAGGCGCCTGGAGTGGGAACTGGCAAACCACTCCAGTATTCCTGCCAAGAAAACTCCATGGATATGGAGTCATGAAGAGTCGGTCACGACTGTAACGACACAACACACACAATCCTGAGCAAGGGAAAGAAACAATAATATGTTGGGCCAAGAGCTTTGGTTATACAATTGAGCTAGAGAAACGGCATACTGTATGGAGTGTGAATAGCAAACTAACTCTAACAACATCCTATAAAGAAAATTTATCCAAAATGTTTTATCGTTGGCACTTACCACCAAATAGATTAGCAAAAATGTTTACAAACTTGTCTAACAAATGTTGGAAATATAAGAATCATGACGGGACTTGGTGGTCTTGTGCAAGGCAAAGAAATATTGGGTTAAAATGCATAGGTGGGTTAATGAAATAACTAAACTGAATATAGAATTTAAGACAGAAATGTTTTTACTAGGTATTATGCCAGAAAATGTCAGTACATAGGCTAGATATATTTTATTACATATCTTGACTGCCGCTAGAATAGTTTGGGTCCAAATGTGGGGAAATGAAAACATACCTAATGAGGAAGTAATTATATACAAAATCTTAGATTGTTCTGAGATGGACAGAATGACATTGAGAATTAAAGAGGAAGAGGTTTCTGAGTACTATTTGGCATGGAATAGATTTTATGATTGGTTTGAGAGAAGAAATAATGCATTAGGTAGTACTGAGACATGATGTAATTAATACAAGGTACACCCAAACAATAAGGTGAATGGCAACTGGATATTTTTTTTTCAGAAATTAACTGATAAATGTGATATGTTATGATGACTGAATAATAAAAAACTAATTTAAAATGATAATAATTTAAAAAAATCTCCTCATCTTCCTGATATGGGTACTCACAAATTGAAGGCAATGGCTGTTCCAATCTTTCTACCAGTAGTAGAAAACTAGGAACGATTCAAACACAAACATGCTGCAGAGGCAGTGGCAAGGAAACTTTAACTCAGCCTATACAAAGCACCAGCAAAATAGACATACAATGTAGGTATTATAATTTACATACTTCTACTTGGTAAGTCAATCATCTTACCAACTTAGACTACTGGCTTCAATTTATTTGCTTGATTTAATTCAGCAAAAGAACGATAGTACGAAGAAAGTTTCCAGTACTCATGGGAATGCATGAAATAAAGTATTTGGAAACTTCTAGGATGATACATCTGCTTGTATATATAGGGCTCAAAAGGCAGATAAAGAAAGACTGAAAATTAGGCCTACTTTTGGTACTTAACGAGAAGACAGGATGCTCTCGAACAGACAATAACTGCTGGGAATAGTGAAATATAAGACAGAACGACTCCCTAAAGGAAGCCACAACCTTGAGTTTACAAGAGTGGACAAGGGCAGCTGAGGACAGGACATTTTGGAGAGACCATATTCATAGGGGTCACATAAAATGGAAGCAATTTGATGACACATAGCAACTGTTGTTAATGCTTCTGAAAACTGAATCAATGGTAAAGACAAGCTTTGTTACTTTTTTATTGTTTTTGTTTTTTTGTGCAGATGACTTTATCTGGGTGCAAAAAAAAACTTAAGGTTGTTTTTTAAAAACCCACTAAGATGATTAATGAAACCATTAACACATTGGGCCATTTTTTAAGAGCAAAGGGGGGTCCCAATAGTGTTATTCTGTTCAGAATTCTGCTGAGAAGCAAATACCATTGTGTCTAACTACGGGCGCAACTAGATGTGTATTTGTCCCACTTTGAATCTCTCTGGGAACGGATTAGTTCACCGCCTTCCCAGGCAACTGCACAGCAAAATCCCAACACAAACCAGGTTATTTTCAGAGCATTTCTACTTGTTTCTTTTAGGCTCCCTGTCAGGGGCTGCACTTTTTTTTTAAGGTGGTAGGATTGTTCTGTCGAGGTGCTAGGACTGAACTGGCTTCAGCTATCAATTCGCCAACATTATCAAGTGGCCTAAGCAGACTGCAGACAGCTTAATACAGTGGTTCTCAACCTTCCTAATGCTGCGATCCTTTAATACTGTTCCTCATGTTGTGGTGACCCCCTTGACCTGCTTGGAAGAGGCCACAAGCCCCCTTTGGCAGGCCAACTGCTGCAGGTGCCGTAGGGAACTTCCCTCTACAGGCACCCTCAGCCAATCACAGCCTCCGGTGCCCTTGACTGACATCCCCTCCAACCTATCGAGCTGCAACTCACTCTTTCCCCCTTCCTCCTCCAGACCCAAGCTGTTTGTGCCATTTTCTTCACTGGCTCATGGCGACCCCTGTGAAATGGTCATTCAACCCCAAAAGGGGTCTCGGCCCCCAGGTTGGGAACCACCAATAAGTCACTTAATGATACTAGGAAATTGAATACTTCCTCCTTTATGGAGGGAGAGAGAAAATAAGGCAAGGGTTGTTATTAAAGCCTAGTAGGACAGCACTGATACACTATATCTTTTGAGGGAGGGGAAAGAGCTTCCTCCTGGAACAGGCAGGAGACAGAAGGGGACAAGGAAAGGCATTCTTTCTGCTTTCTCTTTCTTTCCTTTTCAAGGGCGGAGGGCCAAACAGGGCTGCTTGAGGCACAGTGTGCTTTCCTAATCTGAAACAACCCAATGTTTGCATGTGGGTACAAGGATCCCACCAAAGGGCATGCTGTGCTTCTATGTCTGTGAAGATTCTCAGTCATCCAGGTGCGTTTATCTGGGAGTTGAGTCATGGCTACTGGACTTCTTTTTTGAGAGATAGAAACGTTTCGCTGTTCATCCAAACAGCTTCATCGGTCTGAATACAGCTAGTGCAAGAGACCTTCTTATAGTCAGCTTGACCTCTTCAAGCTGACTATAAGAAGGTCTCTTGCACTAGCTGTATTCAGACCGATGAAGCTGTTTGGATGAACAGCGAAACGTTTCTATCTCTCAAAAAAGAAGTCCAGTAGCCATGACTCAACTCCCAGCTGTGCTTCTATGTGGCCTTAAGTGAGCCTATGAAGCCTGATCCAGACACCGAGCCAAGCCCTACATTTATTCCCTATGAAGTATATTTAGAAACACAACCTTGGACCACAATCCATACAAACCCTATTGTGTTCAATTAGCATTTTGTCCCCACTGAGGGCAGTATGGATTACCAGGAAGTAAGGCAATGGTCACACTACAAAAATACACCAATCCCCTTTATTTCTTCTGCTACCTGTTGTCACATACTATGGTGACATGTCATACGCCCTGTGACAGTGGTTCGTAACTTGTACAATCATTCTGCCTTTTTAGGATAAAAGGTGCAGTACCTTTGGCTATGCGCTCCTCAGGCAGGACATACCCCCTGGTCTTGACATAACCTGGTCAAGACTTCAGTTATCTTTAATGGGCAGAATTGCTGCAGTTAAAATGACTGTTTTACCTAAATTGCTCTTTTTATTCCAATGTTTACCTATATTACCTAACTTTAAGATTATTTCAGACTTGGAAAAAAGTATATGTGTGTTTATATGGCAAAAGAAAAAAGCAAGGATTAGAAATGTCTGTCTAAAGGACAGAACTAAAACTGGTGGTTTTGCCCTGCCCAACTTGGTGCTGTACTATAAAGCTGCTGCTATGACTTGGATCAAAGACTGGATTTTGATGACAAATAATAGAATACTGCAGCTTGAGAGTCACGATTTGGACAGAGGTTGGCATCATTACGTATAGTATAATGGTAATATACCTACCCTTTTCAAAAAGCATTGGATAAGGAATGCCTTAGTTAAAATATGGTTATCCATAAAAAAACAGTTTTACCCTAAAGCACCAACGTGGTTGTCTCCGTTAGGAGCGATTACCAGTCCTCATACAAGTGCAAGCCTTAAATCTCTAACCTACAGACAACTTCTGAATGCTGATTTCTCCTTGAAGTCTCTAGAAAAATTAGTATCAGGATGTTACAAGTTAGACTGGTGGAAATACCAACAAATATACTCACACTTTAAAAATCTCACTAAAGAGGGGGGATTTATGACTAATGACACTCCACTTGGCAAAATACTATCTTCTGGTGATTTAAAGCTTCTCAGTAAATTCAATAGTAATTTGTTAAATGAAAAAATGATCGATATACTGGTCAAAGAGACTATGATAAGGTGGGCAGAAAATTTTGGTTATTCTATTCATTTAAACAAATGGGACTCTTTGTGGAATACACTTAAACTCTTTAAATCTATAGCCTTTAAGGAAAACTGTTATAAGATGTTTTATAGATGGCATTTCCCCCCCCCCACCGTTTATCTAAGATGTATAATTGCTCACCCAAATGTTGGAAATGTAAACATGACAGTGGTACCTTTTATCATATGTGGTGGACATGTAAAGAGGCAAAGGCATATTGGATAATGATAAAATTATTTTTAGAAAGATATTTGAAGATTAAGTTAGAGCTTAGATCAGAATTTTTTCTATTAAATATAGTAGATGTTAATATCTCATATGACAAGAAATATGTACTCCATCATGTAATAGTTGCTGCAAGGATACTGTATGCGAAATTTTGGAAACAACCAGAAGTGCCAACAGAGAGAAACTTCCACGAAAAGATAAGAGAATGTATTGAAATCGACAGACTCTCCGGTTTTCTAAAGGGAGACTACGATAAGATTTCCCGGAAAAGATGGCAAGAAGTAACAAACTTATTAGTATTGTGATATTATTTGGTGATTTGTGAACATGTTAAACTGTTATTTTTGGCTTGATATACTAAATGTAATTTTTATAGTGTATTTCCTCCCCCTCCCCCACACCCTCCCTCCTCTGCCCCGCCCAAAAAACCCAATAAAATTACTTAAATGAAAAAAAAGGATAAAAGGTGCAGTACGTTTGGCTATGCGCTCCTCAGGCAGGACATACCCCCTTCTTTCTGTCCCTTTCTCTGTCCCCTCTATACTTAAATATACATATATTGTGTATGCACATTGCTGTGTTGGCAGAAAATCCTTGCTGGCCCCTTTTAGCACCCTGCAACTCCCTGGAGTGACGCTAAACCAGCTAGGAACAACATGGAAGCTTTGGGGTTTTTTGCTGAGCTCTTTTGTGCTGCTTCTCTTCCCATTCCACCTTGGGCTCTCCCCCACCCCACCCCCTAGTCCTTCTGCTGCTCAGGGGAGCCTTTCGGGAAATGACTGCAGTAGGGAGACAGACGTACCCCGTGGTTCCTTTGCCCCCCCACGGCCAAAGACGGACACGCGAGACACTGGTGTGGGTTGAACACAGGGCCAGATTTATTAACACAAATCATGCAGGCATTGCAAACAAACGTAGCCAAGAAAGGAGGAGGGGGCTGCAGTAGTGCGGGAATTTCCGGGTCCAGGGGGGCCTGGTCCCAGCCCCCCCCCTGCAAGTTGTTGTCAGAAAGTAAGCGCCACCTCCGGGCGCCATAACCTTGATGATGCCCGGACCCTCTCAGGAAGCCGTTTACCCCTTCCGGAGGTGGGGGTGCCAACATCTGGCTTGGCCCCTCCCCGGATGTGGTAACATGTAGATTACCCCCTCCCCCCGGGCGCCGTAATCACCTGACCTGCAGCGTCCGTGGGTTGGGGGTTACAGCTTCTTGGTGACTCTTACCCCCCGCCATTTTGCTTTTCCCGCACTACCCGCCACACCTGACACACACTACCTACTGGCCGAAACAACTGTAACGTCCCCCCCTTTCTGTCAGGACGGGATAGGCGAAAAACCCCCGGCCCTGCGGCCAATTCTGGGTCCGGGGAAAAAAAATTCCTATCCGGCCCCTCCATGGCGACCAGCACACTCGCCCTGACAGAGGCTACCAAAGGGAGGGGGGGTGGGGTGTCGGCTCCTGGCGACGAAAGAGGCCGGGGGAAGGCCGGGAGCCCGCTATAAGGCGCGAGCTCCCGCGATACCTCCCGGCCTCGCGAGACCTGGAAGTCCCGTCTCGCGTGTGTCCGGCCGGGGGCGGCAAACGGGTCCCGCCTGCCGATGCCGGCGTCGGGACGGGCACTTGCCCCCCCACGGCCAAAGACGGACACGCGAGACACTGGTGTGGGTTGAACACAGGGCCAGATTTATTAACACAAATCATGCAGGCATTGCAAACAAACGTAGCCAAGAAAGGAGGAGGGGGCTGCAGTAGTGCGGGAATTTCCGGGTCCAGGGGGGCCTGGTCCCAGCCCCCCCCCCTGCAAGTTGTTGTCAGAAAGTAAGCGCCACCTCCGGGCGCCATAACCTTGATGATGCCCGGACCCTCTCAGGAAGCCGTTTACCCCTTCCGGAGGTGGGGGTGCCAACATCTGGCTTGGCCCCTCCCCGGATGTGGTAACATGTAGATTACCCCCTCCCCCCGGGCGCCGTAATCACCTGACCTGCAGCGTCCGTGGGTTGGGGGTTACAGCTTCTTGGTGACTCTTACCCCCCGCCATTTTGCTTTTCCCGCACTACCCGCCACCGCACGGGGCAAGCTTGCTATGCCCCGTGACCCCCACACAGGCTGCTTACCTCAGCCTGCAGCCCCCTCCTCAGGTCCTCCAGGAAGATTGCCAAGCCGGCATCGGATAGGTGCACCCCATCAGGTCTGTACAGTTCCGTGTTCTTAAAGCTTATGTCTGGGTGACCCACCACGGCCCCGCCTGTTCGCAGGATGTGATGACAGACCTCCCGGTTCAAGTACCTGCGAGCCCTGTTCAGGGGCACCTCCTCCCCCGGTGCCCCCCAGCATCGCCTCGGCACCATGGTGGACCATATCACCTTGGAACCCGGGAACGTGGCCTTCCAGCATGCCAGATCCCTCGTGATCTCAATGATAAGGGCCTTGCCCGTCAGCTTGCCGAGGTCGTTGCCCCCTGCGTGTACGAGGAGGATGTCCGGTGGCCTCCCTTCGGCCAGCCTACGTGCCATGGGTAACACCTCCGCCCAACGCAAACCTCTTCGGCCCTTCCACTCGATGCTGGCAACGGCCCCTAGGCCGAGCTGTGAACCCCACGAAGATTGTGCCGCAAAGCGGGCGGTCCAGTATATGTAGCTGTGCCCAATGATCAGAATACGCTTCCTCCGGCCGCTCCGCGCCTGACCTGCAATCATACAAAAAGAGGGGGGGGGAAAGAGAGTGTGGGGAGGCCGCGGCCCCTTACAAGGCAGGCAAAGGGCGCACGTAAACCTTATAACACTGTGACTTCCACCGGCCGATTGCCCTAATCCTTGCCGGCTCATAGCCCAAATGTGCCGCGGTTGAAGCCGCCCCTATCCGGAAAGAGTGTGTTCCAAAGCGCGCCCCTGACACGCCTACCCTGGCCAGGGCTACTGACGTGACCTTCCAAAATTGGTACCTAGTAAGAGGCGTCCCCCCTTGGTGAATAAACAGGTACCCGTCCGCCGGCCCCCTTAGCTGTAAGTACTGCTTCATCCGGCTTACTGGGCAGATCTCCTTGAATTGGCAAGGCCCGAGCACGAGCGAAGCTCCCTTACCGACCTGGTCAGTTTTTGACCTGCGGATCCTCAGGGTCAGGGTCCCCTTTCTCACCTCGACGTCAGAGCGCTGCAAGGCTAAACCAGATTTGTCGCCCTTCCCCCCCGCAACCAATTCACCCACCCTCAATGCCGCAAAGAAGGCTACCGAGGATGCTGCCCTAAACAGGGCTAGCTCAAATTCGTCCCTGCACACCGCCGGCCACTCCGCGTTCAAGTGACACATGATCGCGGGGGTGATGGGTGACCTGTTGTCCGGACGGGAGGCCCTCTCCTTGCCGTAGCCCTCCACCATCTTCCTCACCCTAAAATCTGCTGTCGTGTCCCTACAGCCCCTAGCCTTAGCGTGGAAGGCTAGAGCGGCCAGCTTCCCCTGGATAGACCTCGGTGCGAGGCCCTTCTTATAAAGATGGACAACAAATTGCTGGTGGTGTTCCACCGGCACCGGCCATGAGAGCTGGAGCCCCCACCCAGCCCTGAACGATTCGAATTCCTTGACTACCGCCTCGTAGCCTCTCCTCGTCCGTGGGGCCAGAGCGAGCCCAATGGCCCGAGTGGCTTCCCTTCTCCAATCGCCCAGACCTCCTCCGGTAGCTCCTCGGGGTAAGGGTGCGCTGCCGGTGCCAGTTCCCTGAACCTGTTGATCTGGTGGCGGGAAAGGGCGTCAGCCAAGCTGTTGTCTAGACCTGGTATACGCTTTGCAATAACAAGGAGATTAAACTGTAGGGTTTTCAGAACAAAAGCCCTCACTAACCTCATGACCCGCTCGGACCTTGCTGTTAAATTGTTTATAATATGCACCACGGCCATGTTGTCGCACCAGAAGGTCACCGTAGAATTGGCCCAGGTTTCAGCCCACAACCATACGGCCCCGAGAATGGGAAAAAATTCCAGGAAAGTTAGGTCCCTCGTTATGCCCCTCCTATGCCAACTATCGGGCCATGGACCGTGGGCCCACCTGCCCCTGAAATATATCCCATAGCCCGATGCCCCTGCCACGTCTGTGTGGACCTGAAGTTCCCCCCGTAACAAGATATCGGATCGCCAGAAGGAGACCCCGTTAAAGTCCGTGAGGAAATTGAGCCACATCTCAATGTCCCTCCTTATGCCCTTGGTGACTCTGGTCCGATGCATAGGCTTGGTAAGCCCACGCATGGCCGAGCACAGGCGTCTGCAAAATGCCCTCCCTGGAGCTATGACCCTGCAGGCAAAATTGAGATGGCCCACCGTCTCCTGTAATTCCCTCAGTGTGACTTTTTTCCTGCCCAACAGGGCGGTGAGCCGCTGCCTGAGATCATCGATCTTGGGCTGCGGTAGCCTAGAAGACTGTTGCCAGGTGTCCAGCTCAATGCCCAAGTAGGTTAGGACCGGTGTGGGGCCCTCGGTTTTCTCCTCCGCCAGTGGGACCCCGAGTTGGTTCGCCAGCTCCCTAAATGATGCCATGATAAGTTGACAATTGCCTGACCCTTTGCTACCACAGAATATAAAATCGTCCAGATAGTGAGCTGTAGTGGCCATCCCAGTGAAGCTCCGGAGTTTCCATTCCAAAAAGGTGCTAAAGCGCTCGAAGGCAGCGCACGAGACCGAACACCCAAAAGGTAGGGCCCTATCCATATAGTATGCCCCTTCGAACTGGAAACCCAGTAGCTCGACATCCTCGGGGTGGACAGGCAGGAGGCGAAATGCGGACTTTATGTCGCATTTAGCCATTTCCGCCCCCACCCCACAGGACCGGATCATGCGCACGGCTGTGTCAAATGATGTGTAACGCACCGTGGCCAACTCTTGGGGGATCGCATCATTGACTGACTCGCCCTCCGGGAAGGAAAGATGGTGTATTAACCTGTATTCGCCAGGGGTCTTCTTGGGCACTAGGCCTAGTGGTGATATTCTAAGGTTGGGGACGGGGGGGTGCTTGAATGGTCCCAAAACCCTGCCTTCTTCCACCTCCTTGCTAATTATCTGCCGTGCGATGTTCTCCATACCCCTTAATGACTTAAGATTGTGCGCTGTAGTGGGCCGACGTGGGCCAGTAGCCGGGATCCTGAAACCCTCCCTAAAACCCTCTAGCAAAATGGAGGCGTGCTCCCGATTCGGGTAGTCCTCCAGCCATAGGCGCAGTACATCGACTCTAACTGGGCTGGGCCCCTTTAGCACCACCACCCCCTTGGTTCCCTCTGCTGTTGGCCCCTTGGTCCCGGTTGCTCCCCCTGTTCCCTCTTGACCTGGCACAGCTGACCGCTGCGTGCGGGGCACCACATATTGAGCATTCGTGCTTGAACTTGCATGACTTCCTGCCGCACCCGTTGCTCCCGTTGTAATCCCAGCACACCAGGCGGGGTTGAACCGCCTGCCCCGCGTTGCCGCGGGGTGCGTTGCCGGGAAGGGGTTTCTTTATCAGGTGGCCGCTATCGAAGCGGTCGCCCGCTGCTGGCCGGGAGGGTGTCATGAGCTGCAACCACAAGGAAGTGAGGGGTACGTCCCAGCGGAGGGAAGGGTCTTGGGCCGCTCTCTTCCTAAATTGTTCGTCATACATAAGCCATGTATGACCGGGGAAGTCCATGTGGGCCTTGTTTATAAGGTCCTGGTATTGTATCAGTGCCGGCGCGCGCCACGGCTGCGCCCGCGTAAGCACTGCCATGTAAATAGAATAGGCCGATAGCCAATTTTGCCAATTCCTATCGGGCTTTCTTTTAAGTCTCCTCTCCTTATCCCTTTCATCCTCCTTCTCCCCCTCCTTGTGCTCCACTTCAGTATTTAGGAGACTGAATATGTCCACGTATTCCCCCCTGAGAATCCGATCCCTAGTGGATGGTGCTAAATGCCCTCCCAGTGGGAGTGCCTGATCCCCGTAAGGTATGGCGTGGACAGGTATGGGGCTGGGACCCGGGTAGGCCGGCTGTTGGGTTGGCCAGGGGTATGTCCCATACGGTGTTGGCTGCATTGGTGCCCCGGGGGCGGGGCACTGCGGGTGGACCCAGGGCGCCCACCCGGGTTGCTGACCTGCGATGGGTTGTGGTGCCTGCTGGCCCATATACGTCTGAGGGGGAGGTAGCTGCCCCTGATTCAGTTGCGGGTAAGTGGGCGGTTGCGCGTTGGCTGGCCATACTGGGATGTGGTGCAGTGGCCCTGTCCCCGCGTTGGCTCGGGCTGCCTGGCATCCTGCCCCCCCCTGTAGGCCCTGCTGCTGGGGAACCACCCCCGAGTTGTTGGGCATAATCACCTGTACCCCTAGCGTTGCCGGTCCCCCCATCTGGGGCTGCTGTCCGATTCCCCCGCCTGGGTAGGCCCCCACCCCTTGGTGCTGCTGGGGATTATCCCACGGCCACGCACCCAAGCCCAAGTTAGGGGGCTGTATTTGGGGGAACTCACCCGGGTTGTTGCCAGGTTGTGCTGGGATGGGTTCTTGCCGCTGCTGGGCTTCCTGGTGCTGCTCCTCTCCTTCCTCCTGTTCCTCCTGAGCTGGGGCCTCGTCCAATACCGCCCCGTCGAGGGCCAGGGCGGTCGCTGCTCCAGGCTGCACGGCTGCTGCGTTGGCCTGGTTCTGCCCCGTTTCCAGTGCTGTTAGGCGCGAAGAAAGTTCGTGAAGCAGCTCCTGTACCCGTGCCTTTTTACGGGCTTTGCAGGCCCGACCAGCTTGTCGCCCCTGGCTAGACCCGCCCAGGCTACATGTACCTCCTGATGTGCTGGGGCCCGCCCCCCTACCCTCTCGAGCGCCACAGTCCTGGCCTGTAGGCGCTCCAGCTGCGCCAGGGTGTCGTCTTCTGAGTCAGACTCCGCTGGGGAGATCTGGGGGGGCGGCGCCCGCTTCACTGGACGTTTGCCTTTAGACCTGCCCTGTCTATTAGGGGGCGCCATGTTGGCCCGCTCGATATGAGTGCCCCCGGGGACCGCCGCTATCCTCCCCTGGGCCTAACCTAGGAGCTAGGTATCCCTCCGACACCACGCCTCCCGTCCCACGGGCCTTCCCCCACCCACTGGGTGTCGCAGCCCAGCGTAGCTTCCCGCTCTGCTATGGGCCCCCCCCGGTCCCACCAACGCGCCCCCAGCCGCGGCCAAACCTTGGCAGGGCCCCCCCCCCCGAATAGGCCCCGCGTTGCTGTTTAATTGAGTGGTCCCTCCCGGACCTTAGGCGTGCTCTCGCCCGGACGCTCGCCACGTGGCCGAGGCGGCGCCCCTTGGAGAGGTCGGCCGGGCTGGTGTGATGCCCCGCCTAATGGCCGCTTCCTAACGAGGTGGGCTTTCCCCGCGCCTCCAACCTCCGGCGGCCTCCCTGCCGCCGCTCCTCCCAGCTGCCGGCCTGCCCTCTGCCGCCGGCCTCCCCGCACACCCTTCTCCCGTCTCCCGGCCACTTAGCCTGCTGTGCTCGCGGCCGCCGGCCTTCTCTCCGCCGCTTCCCGCGACCGCTGGCCGCCTCGCCGCGGCGGCTTCTTCGTGCGGTTGGTGGCCGCTTGCTGGCGCCGGCCGCCTCCGCTCTTCGCGCGGCCGCCGGCCTCCGCGCGGGTTGGGGTTCCGCTCGGCAGCTGGCCTCTCGCCGCCGCCGCCCCCTTTCCCCCGCGCGTCGCCGCCGGTCTCCGCGCTGCCTCAGGCCGCCGCCGCCGCTCGCGCCGCCGCCTCCGACTGGCGCCGCCCTCTCGCCGCTCCGGGTGCTCCCTCGTCGCCGCTCGTCTTCGCCGCCGCTGTCCCACGCTGCTCTGGCTGGCTCCCTCCGTCCGCTCCTCGACGCTGGCTCCTTGCAGGTGGGTCCTTCCGTGTCGGCTCCTGGCGACGAAAGAGGCCGGGGGAAGGCCGGGAGCCCGCTATAAGGCGCGAGCTCCCGCGATACCTCCCGGCCTCGCGAGACCTGGAAGTCCCGTCTCGCGTGTGTCCGGCCGGGGGCGGCAAACGGGTCCCGCCTGCCGATGCCGGCGTCGGGACGGGCACTTTCAGCCATTCTTGAGAACTTGGGGAGGTATCCTGCTGTTATGCATGTCCTATCATCTACTTCTCAGATAGCCTCTGTCTTCTACCTTCCACCTTTCCCATCAGCCCCCTTCTCCCTTTGCAGATCTCAAGTCTTCCTTCTGCTTCAAGTGCCATGTCCTCATAGAATGTTGGCAATCAGTAGCCTGAACTGGTTTCTATCTAAGGCTATTCTAAATAGAGCAGCTGTGTTCATTGCGGACCATTGGCTTAAGTTCTGAAACCAGAATGTTCTTCTGGACCATGCTTCCCATCTATTTTTCCTTGAAGGATAACTTGCATCAGATGGTATTTCTTATTGTGCATTATGTGTCTGAAATATTGCAGTTTTCTTCTCTTTAAAGTATTGAGGATTTCTAACTTTTTATTCATGTGCTTTGATACACGTCCACCAAGCCCTATTTGACTAAAGCAAACCCATGGGCTGGCATTCCAATTTGAAAATGGTTAAGAAAGAAAAAGTTGGACAGCAGATGTTGGGAGACATAAACCCGTATAACAGATGTATAGGGAATAAATCAGTTTAGGAGTGCACACTCCATGAAATGCCAGGAGTAATGCTCAATGGAATGTGCATTACAGTAATAACAGTAAACAGTAATTGCCTTCTGTTGGGCAGGATTTGATGTGGAGTTAGCACAGAGGTGGAAGAAAAGAATCACTAACCCATATTGCCCTCAGTGGGGACAAAAATGCCAATTGAACTCAATAGGGTTTGTATGGATTGTGGTACGAGCTTGTGTTTCTAAATATACTTCATAGGGAATAAATGTAGGGCTTGGCTAGGTACCTGGATCAGGCTTCATAGGCTTCAAAGTTCTGAAGACACCCCCCCCCCAAAAAAAAGAGGGTCAAAATTCATGAGAAGTAACTCAAAAACATTTTTCAAGTGTGAAGTAGATACAGGACTGTGGCCTCAAATTCTCATTTAAGTTCTAGTCCTATATTTTTCTACCTAGACATGAGCTCTATTGAATTCAACAGCACCTACTGTATGTCTGAACCAGGCTCATGACTACTGACTTACATTTACTATTTACTAAAATTGTGCAGGAAGCATATTTCCAGAAGAAAGCACAGTACTTCAGACTATCAGTCAAGTTATAGTAAGAGGCAACAGTGACACCTTGTGGCTCTCATAATTTCACAGACACACATATAAAATCTGTTTGCCGAACCCCAACCCCGCAAAAATTATCAGTACAAGACCAAACGGGAACCAGCTAGCATATGCCTTTAATTCCTCTTGCCAACAGCCTCCTATGCTAAGCCCAACATAGTGCAACAGAGAATCACAATCACTATAATGTGAAAAGATCCCAAACACCGACAAACTGTGGCTCAAACCAAATTATAAACCCTGCTTAGTGTATATGTGAGACATGTTCCTTGAAGTCTCTCCTTGCACATGCTTTTCTCCACCTATTTTTACATTTTTGTCTTACGCTTGGTGCTCAGGAAGAGGTAAGACTATGTTTCGTTGGCAAATCTGACGGCTGAGAGGCACATCACCTTCTGGAAATCCCATGACTGAAGGGTTATTGTAGGTATATTTGCCCCTCTTAATAACCAATTTGACACCGATTTACAGAGAGGAGGAGATACCTCATCAACGTACCATAGCGTGGCTCAAATCCTGCTGGGACTGCACAGCATAGGATAATGTTAACAGATCATCCCCGTTGTTGCTCCCAGACTTTGGAACTACCTCCCACTGGAAGCCAGGATTGCCCCATCTCCGCTGTCTTTCTGGAAGCAGGCAAAGACCTCTCTCTTCAGGCAAGCTTTCCTCAAATGAGGGACTACCTACTATGTGACTTTTATATGGATTACTGTACATGACTGCATTGGCTGAGTTCATAAGAACACCAGTGTTTCTATGTTTACTTTCTACCCCTCGTAATGGAATTTTTTTCTTTTGGTGTGCTCTTTGTAGCTTTAAATGTTACCTTTTAAGGTTCTAAGATGCCCTTATAATTCCCTGTTCTTAATTTCAATATGTCTTAAATGTTCTGGGCTGTATATTGTCCCTCATTATTGTAAGCCACCTTGGGTCCTTTTCCAAGGAGCAAAATGGAGGAAAATATTCAAAATGAATACAATAAAATAAATAATCACTATTTTGTGGCCTGTCTGACATTAATCTCTCTTCCCCTGATTTCATGCAATCAATTACATGCTGGACAGCCTGAGGTCATGAAAGGGCTGGTGTGACTGCCATGAGGTATGTCATAAACTACAACCCACTAAGCCATTTTCTCTTTTTAAAGTTATCTATTCTAGCAACACTTGCTCCGTTTCCCCCACCCCCACCCCCACCCCAAATGGCAAGTGTTCAGACCTACATGGCTTCCGAGACGAGGAGCAATGGCTTCAAACTACAGGAAAAGAGATTCCATTTGAACGTTAGGAAGAACTTCCTGATGGTTAGAGCTGTTCCGCAGTGGAATATGCTGCCACAGAGGGTGGTGGAGTCTCCTTCTTTGGAGGTTTTTAAGCAAAGGCTGGATGGCCATCTGTTGGGTGTTTGTGTGTGGGGGTACTTTGATGGGGGTTCCTGCATGGCAGGGGTTGGACTGGATGGCTCTTGAGGTCTCTTCAAACTCTATGATTCTAGGATTCTACACATGCACTGTATACAAAAGATTGTTACAATTAAAGGATACTATCTTCAGTTACTTAGTGGCTCATTTTATTTAAGAGGCACCTTAAGGTCAGTGCTTGGAAGTACAGTACAGTGGTACCTTGTATAAAGGAATTAATTCATTCCAAATGAAATTCTGTTAAGCAAATTTTCCTTTATATACATTTCCCATAGGAATGCATTGAAAACAGAGTATTCCCCAATTATGTTGTACAGGTTCGCCCCATAGATAATTCTGTTAAGCAAATTTCCCCTATCTCCGGATTTTTTATGTGGCACAGATTTTATGTTATACAAACCATTTGTTATACGAGGGTCCACTATACTTGGCAATTCAAGAACAATGTGGAGCTCTAGGCCTTCCAGAATAATGGAGTAATTAGAGACTGGAAAAGTACTTTTCTGACTGCAAATCCCAGAATCCCCCAGCTGCATGTCCACTGACCACAGTGAGAAGTGCATTCTAGGATATAATCTAAAAATAGCACTTTCAAGCTCCAGGGGTAACATTTTCCATACCATAAACTGTTTCCGACAGCCTTATCTACTCCCCGGACCCAAATGCCCTTAAAAATCCCTGAATTAGATACCTCTTTTTCATCTGTACCATCCTCCACAAAGCATTTTTGTAATGTTCACCTTCTTTATCTATTTATCACAATGCCATTTTAATTATAAGCACATTATCAGTGATCAAAGATCCATGGACTCTGGGGCACTTGTGATAAGGACATGATAAGAGGTTATCCTAGTTTATTTAATAGAATGGAGAGAGAAAGTACTACAAGCTTAATGAAAATGCATGCCAAGGAAAAACTTCATCCAGTACTGAACTGGAATATTTTTTTTGGGGGGGGGAGTTGTTTGTTTTTTTGCTAATATGCAAAAATATATATTGCTTCCCATGAACAACAGAGCTACCTGATGACCGTACCTGTCACACTTTTCCACCTCAATTGCCAGAGCATTAATCTAATTCCTGTACACGGTAGGCTTTGCTGTTAGATATATAAAATTTAGGGCAAAAGGAGAAACAAACTAGATAAACTAAATTATATAAATTGGCATTTGGTGTTAGGATAGGTGTTAGCTGTGGTGATTTTACCACAAAACCTACTTTCCCCTCTCCTCAAATCACAATCTGTGACTCTAAAATAAGATAAGGTTAATCTTCATTTTCAAAATATGGCAATTCTTAATCTTATCAGGTGGAGAAAAACTCCCCAAACCTTTAAGGATATAATCCTATTTTATCCAAGAACCATTTCCATTGAACTCACTGAGATTTACTTCTAACTCAGCACACCTAGGATTGAACTGCAGGGCTAACATCTTTGATAGCACCACTTCACAGAACACTCAAGTTGTATGCACAGAGAAGAAAATTTTGGACAGCAACTTTGTACCTGAGAACAAGAGGATCCTGACACATCTCAGTTCAGGAAATGTATGCAGTATGTTTTCCTGTCTCCATTTTTTTTTCATATCACGTGCCTGGAGATTTATCTTTCATTTTTTCCCATGGCTCCTATTGGCTCATCACCCAATCAATGTAACATAGAGGACAACAAAAATAGGATCTCTACATGCAATAAACACTGATAATGCCTTGATTCTCTCTCCCCCCCCAACCCCGTGGCGTACATCATACTTACATTATTTCTGAAGTATCCGGACACACACATTTAGTTTGGACAAAGCCTACTGTCCCAGTGGATGTGGACTTTCCTATAAACCACTGAAGGCCTGGGATGAGAAAGCCAACAACATCTATGAGGTCACCCTTGCAGAAACTCAGCTCATCCCATCCTCTCCCCAGGTGATCCTCTACAGCTGTGCACCTCCCTTGACCTGGGGGTGGGGGAAAGGAAAAAAAGAAACAGACCTCACTTCAGCATATTGAACAAATGGACTATTCTTTCCTGGAAGGACAGGAGCCAGGGGCAGGGAAGGGCAAACTTATTGCTGGAGTAGGAAAACAAAAGTCTCATTGTGCCCAATCACATTTTTGGGTTTTTTTTTTACTGCAAATTGGGATTCACCTGAAACCTGTGTGTGTGTGTGTGTGTGTGTGTGTGTGTGTGTGTGTGTGTGTGTGTGTGTGTGTGTGTGTGTGTGTGTGTGTGTGTGTGTGTGTGTGAGAGAGAGAGAGAGAGAGAGAGAGAGAGAGAGAGAGAGAGAGAGAGAGAGAGATTATCTTAAGACCAAGTACCTGGCTGTTCCACAGGCAATTAAGGTTTCTGAGAGAATGAAGAAGTCTGACTGTTTCTGTGTGCAGGGTGAAAAGGATTATGGGTAAGAGGCAAAGCCCATGTTGTTTGCTCTCCTTGGGGGGGGGGACCACTAAAAAGGATTGCCCTCCTCATCTGCTACTTTGATATATCCTATTACTGAACTGGGCTTTCTGTCTTCCACATTGTATGGGTCTCAGCCAATTTGGGACCATACAATAAATGGAATCGTACCAAACAGACTGACCTCTAGGTCAGTGTCACTGAAACCAAATGTGAGGGTAAGGCTGCCTGCAAATGGTTTACATGGATGAACCAGTCACAAGCATGAGGAGGAATGAAGCCAATTCAAGGCAATAACCTCCAAACAATTCAGCAGCCATGACTTTGTAGACTGAGGATTCCTGAAATACTAAGGAACCTTCCTCTGTTACTCTTGTGTTCAGACCTAAGAGCAAGTGATAATACAGGAGGTGCAATTGTGATGCTGTTCAGCAGAATCCCTTGTACAAACAATAGGGCACGTGTCCAGAAATCCAGAATTAGGCATTTTTCTCATTATAATTAAAAGAAGTCTTGACTTCATTTTTTCCTTCTAGAAACAGAAAGAAAGAAAAAATGTGTTGTTTTATGCATTCATTTTTCATGCAAACAACTCCATGCCCATACAAAGATACAAATTTGACTGGACAGCAAAGAGGTTTAGGGATCTGGCTGTAGAGCTAGAGGTCAGTGTTTTGAGTCCACGCTGTGTCTCCCAGGAGAAAAGCTAGTCTGTGTGGCCTTGGGCAAACTACACAGTCCCAGGATGCACCCAGAATAACAGAACAGTAAACCACTTCTGCATATTCTCTATGTGGAAAATCCTGGAAAGAGTCACCGTGAATCAGAACTGACTTGATAGCAAACAATTATTATTATTTAAAACCAAGGTATTCTATAAATTCCACTTCATTTTCTAACACCAAATAAAGCAAGGATAAAGAAACAATTTTGTCTGTAAGGCCACATACAGAGATTGGCACGAAAATGAGGCTGCATATGGATATACATACACAGGCTAATTCCTCATCCTTTCCTCGCTGATACATACAAAGCACTTCCTCCACACTTGTTTGCTCCTCATCCCTCCCCAATTCAAACCTTCCTTCCCCAAGACATTTAAAGATGTCTTTCAAAGCAGGACTCATGACTGTAACAATGCGGTGCTACATTTCTGAAGTTGCAGTCACTGAGCAGATTGGCAGTGGCTCGGTGAGGTGGGAGGAATGTGTGAGCTTTATGGAGAAAAGTTAGACTCTTCCCAGGAACTATTCTTGCCACCACTGGAAGTGATGGATGTAACAAGCAACAGCCTGGACACTCACCCCCTATAGAAGACCTGTTAGAGAACACTTATAGCCCATCTGTTCATCTAGTTACCCAGATGAACAGATATGTGTCCCTTGGATCTGCATTAAACAAACCAATCTTTTGCTTAGGCTGCTTCCACAAGACGGCACTCACCAATCTGCAAAGAGTCAGGCCCGTTGATTTGCTTGGAGAGGCTACAGCTCATCGGATAATTCTTTAGAAACCATCTGCAGAGGCAGAGAGATGTGAACCATTGACTTCCTTCAGCAACATAAGAACATAAGAAGAGCCCTGCTGGATCAGCCCAAAAGCCCATCTAGTCCAGCTTCCTGTATCTCACAGTTGCCCCACCAGATGCATCTGGGAGCGCACGAGACTAGATATCTGTCTCCTGATACCACCCCACTGCATCTGGCTCTTGAAGTACCCCGGTTTTAAGCCTGGAGATTACACATCTCATTCATGGTTTGTAACCTGTGATGGACTTCTCCTCCAGAAATCTGTCCAATCCCCTTTTGAAGGCATCCAGATCTGTCTGTCTACTTGGTTTCAGAAAAAGCAAGAGGTGGTGTATTCAGAGCTGCAAATTTCTGTACCATTATCTTTCATTATTCGTACATGGGATCCAGGGCCAAAAGGTGTCTGATAATGGGAATTTTGCCCAAATGCCTTTTTTTAAAATTATGATACAAATCCAGATAATGAAGATAATTTGGTTACAGTAGTACATGCCTTAGTTATGTCCCACTCTGATAACACAGTCTACATGGAGCTGTCTTTGAAAATGTATTGGAAATTTCAGTGGATTTGAAATACAGCTGCCATACTACTAACTGGAGCTAGTTATAGGGAGCATATAATACCTTGTTACAATCACACTGGCTACCAGTCTGAGGAGGTGAGGCTGTCTGAAAGTTGAGTCCAGTTGCCATGACTTCTCTTCAAGAAGTCCAGTTGCCATGACTACTCTTCAGGAAATGACGTTCAGTTGCCATGACTCAACTTCCAGACTGGCTATCAGTCTGTTCCAGGACCAATTCAAAGTGCTGGTCCTTTCTTATAAAGCCCTATACAGCTTGGGTCCAAGCTACCTGAAGCACTGTATCTCCCTATATGAGTCTTCTTGGCTCTTAGGATTTGTAAAGGAGATCTTAAGAAATGGATGGGGAGATGCAATCCCATTGTCATCAAAGGTACAATTGATGGGGACAGGAGAGAGGGCCTTTGTGGCTTCTTCCAGCTAGTGCATCCATGATGGATTTTTGATAGACATGTGTAGCAGAAAAATATATGAGAACTGCCTGAATAGATGAGAAAGTGTTGTCTTATAATTGAGCAGTCCTTTCAAAATATCTGTGAAGATTCTCAGTCTTCCAGGTGAGTTTATCTGGAAGCTGAGTCATGGCTACTGGACTCCTTTTTCTTGAGATGCAAAAGCCACTTGCTTTGCAAACAAGGTTCTGTGCTTAAGAGCAGCACATCAAAAATTTGAAAGACACTCTTACAGCATGAAGAAGAAAGAAGAAAGACACTGTACAAACTGATGTCCAAAATGTACACCACTGAGAACACCACTACTGAAGGTCCTGGCTATGACAGTAGAAAATGTAAAAGGAAAATAAGTTTCTATAAAATGTAAACCATGAAATATTAGGTTAGGTTAGGTGAGTAGCAGCCCATCTTAATCCAAATCCCTATTTCGGTCATTCTGAGGGCCTTTTCACATGACCCCTAAGATCCGCTGGCCACTTAAATTCGGACCAGATATCTTAGGGGGTTTGTCGCTCTTCCTGTGTTCCCACCCCCTCCACACTCCTGGCTGCTGGCTGCGTGAGGGGAGGGAGAAAAAAAGGAAGAAAAGAATGCCGCTCACCTCCGTTCTGCTGTCCCGGCACTGCATTCAGATCTCTTAAAGGGGCGGGGGGCAAAAAAAGAACAAACAGAAGCAAGGAGAGCCCGGCAGTCACTACTGTTATATCCGCATCAGGAATTTTCACCTCCGGAGAGCAGGTACCTGAAAAGTGTGCTGGGACACGCTTAGATGGGCGTGGTCGCACTTAATTATCTGTAAACTCCGGAGCTGGTGGGGAAACAATTTTAAGCTCTGGAGCTTGGAGCCATTTGTGGTGGAGTTTAGGGGTCGTGTGAAAAGGCCCTGAAATGCAGCTTTTTTGGCATACTTAGGGAGGAGCAGCTTGCCTGCTCCCTCCTCCATCACTTTCTCCACATAAGCAGGAATGACACCAAAAAGGAAAAATTCCTGCTCAGGTCTGCCTGAGTTAATCTGAGAATGCCTCAGCTAGCTTACTTACTGGTAAAATGGATGGGGCAATGGTTCCACGGCTGTAACAGGGACCAGGCCTCTCTGATCGGTCAATAGAGATGTCCCTTCCCATTTGCTTTCACACCCGATATCTCTCACATGGACTAGCTCATTCTTGTAGAACTTCAAATCTTCCTCTTCTTCCTCTGCAAGAACACTGACCACTGCCCTGGCAAAGAAGTTTCCTGTGCACAGATGAAGATGAAAAGAAGAAAGGTCATGGTTCATGTCAAGCAAACAGTATAGGAGCATCTGCTTTTGTTGTCTCCAACCTGGTGCCCTGTTGTTGTTGTTGTTGTTGTTGTTGTTTTGGGGGTAAACAACGATAACTCTAGTGCACTCGCCTTGCTGGTTGAGACTGATCTGTTCCATCAATAAACAATGTTGCCTCTTCAGGTGTTGAGGGAATGAAACTCCCATCATGCTTCATCGCTGGCTATCATGGAAAGGCTGGTAAGAGCTACAGTCCAACATCTGGAAGGTGAGAATTCACCATTTCTGACCTATACATAGGCCATCCTTCTTGGATTGTTACCTCTTCCTGGTAGTTCTGGTAGTGGAACTCTGACAGTTCCACTACAAAGGCTAGTCTACCAGTTACAATAATAAGGACTAGAGATGGTGACAAATCACCGAAATGGTGGTTTATCCCAATCCATGGTTTGTGAAAGGAGACAAACCACGAACCATAAATTTTGGCCACAGCAATCGATGAACCATGAATAGCTTCATTGCGGCTTTTTTTAAAAAGACAACCAATTGCTGTCTAAAAAACACACACACACACACACACACACACACACACACACACACACACACACACACACACACACACACACACACCACTTCTTAAAAGTATCATCTTGTTTTACCCTGAGACAAAAGTTTAGGATATGTTTGCTGCAGCAGGAATCCTTGAAGTGGGGACAAAGTTGGGACCTCATATAATGGTTGAAGGAAGTGATCTGTCTACAGTTAATGTCCTTCCTTGTCATAATCATTGGTACTTGCACATTGTACCCTGCCCTTTCTAGCTGAAAAGATTCCTCTCCACACAAATTAGGAATGAAATCATCATCCGATTCATGATTCTGTTACATCCCCCTCCATCCTTCAAGAACCCTTTCTGTCTTTCCTATTCCTCCCATTTAGAAGCCTATTATATGAACATGTAGCATCAATATCTAATAGGTTACAAACATATTTCTAAAGAGATATTAGGTGAGAATGATAGGTTCATGCTTCTCACCCTCCTGAAGGAGAAGACCAAGGTACATGGTGGCCATGTGGTCTTCATCTATGGTCACAGTGATCTCAGTGTCCTCCACCAGAGTGCAGTTCAGCCAGTAATCTGGAGTGAAGAGAAGGTGCTCCAAACAGCAACCTACATAGCCTAATCCATCACAACAAAGGAAAAAGGACAGGCATGTAACAGCGGTCCCTGGTCCCTCCCAAATGAAAAAAAAAATCAGACCGCTTTAAAACTGAAGCTGAAGCCCATACTGTATTCTTCAAGCTCACGTGCAAAATGCTTCCAAGTAGACAACATTCAAAGGACCATAAATATGATTAAATCACAAACTTCAAAACAGTAAACCATTTTTAATCTCATAGGTTGCTCGTTTAATTAAGTAATTAACCAGAAAATGAGCCATATTTTCACTTTCTTTTGATGGCTATTGGCTACTAACACCTTGACCCAATAACTCCTCTTGGATCACCCTTTTCAACAATTTCCCACATTCTTTCCCCATTTTTAAAAAACGAACAGAGGTCCCCAGCTACTAACTTGGTCTTTTCCCCCCATCTTCCTCTTAGTGTCTCATTGAAAACCAAACACTGTGACTCCCCTCCCCCATTTTGCCTCCCTAGCTGTTGCCCTTGAAAGATGAGTGGTGTGATGAACTAGATAGTAAAAGGAAAAATGGGAACAAAACCACAAAGCATAAGTCTCTTGTATCACAATTCTGCTGTAAAAGTCCATGGCAAAATGGCCACACTCTGAGACTGTCCCTTGCCCCCATGTTCTGTTCTCACTATTTGTCTGTGAAGATTCTCAGTCATCCAGATAAGTTTAAGTGGAAGCTGAGTCATGGCAACTGGGCTTCTTTTTCTTGAGAGAGTGAAACCTTTTGCTGCTCATCCAGACTGACGAAGCTGTTTGGATGAGGAGCGAAACGTTTCAATCTCTCAAGAAAAAGAAGTTCTCACTATTGCCACTCTCCTGCGACAACATGCCAGTCACTCTCAGTTATTTTCAATGTACCAAGGGTTAAGTATGTTGAAAACTTCCAGATTTCTTCCATGGTCTTGAAGGAAAGTAGAAAGCGGTTCTCCTGAGCGAGGATGCAGACCAGTCTGGCTGACAGTTCCTGCTGCAAGAGAGAGAGAGAGAGAGAGAGAGAGAGAGAGAGAGAGAGAGAGAGAGAGAGAGGGGAAAGGAAAGGAAAGGAAAGGAGAGTGAAAAGATGATGCGATGAACCCTTGAAATAAAATTTGCTTTGGAACTTCATATTGTGACTGATTATCTTTCTTCCTAATTAGAGAGGCAGCACTTGAAACTTCTAGACTGTGATTCTATACCCAAGGTTATGAGTAGAGCAGGGATAATACAAATCGGACCAACCCTACAAAAAAGGTGATGATGGATCCATTCTTAAAAATGGAGCCTACAACGAAACACTGCATGATGGAATCCTCCTATTCAGTGTTCCAGCCAGCCAAGCCATGACTGATGAATATAGAGAGGGGCTGATACATCACTGCTTTGATTATGATGCACAAGAAAGAATGCAAAGAAGAGCCCTAGGTCAGAGGTCAAATGCACATTTTGCACAAAGAAATCCCCAGGTTCAAGCCCAGATATTTTTCATTTTTAAAAAAACTCAGACAAAACTCCTGTGAACAACTTCTGCTTGATTATAATGAAGAACACAGCCAATAAGAAGAGGCATCTTAGGACAAGATGAACCAATGCTTCAACTTGCTGAACAGAATCCTAGTAAGGGTGACAGACGTCACAGTGTAACAGAATCCTAGTAAGGATTCTGTAAGTGGAACGGCATAAACTGTGGCAGGGAACAGGCTGCTAATTAACGAGCTTTCACTAGCATTCTCGGTTGCACGAATTTAAACTTGACGTGTTAATTTGTGACAATTCAAAATTCCAGTTCACGCAATTACACTTACTGTACTGTAAATCCCAAATAGGATTTAGGCCATTATCAGATACATTTCCTTACACATAGACTCTCAATGTCCGCGCAGCAATACTCTTTGCTTCAGAGAACAACTGTGACCACAATGTTACCTTGAAAAGAGCACAGACATCTTTATCATCATTCTCCAGGGCCCACAGCTTCTTCCTTGCTGCCTCCTGAAGCTGAGAATTGAGGCTTTGTCCAGAACGACTTTTGACACAAAATGAGAGTGAAATCTCTTCAAAACGAATGAGAGAGAGACAGACAGAGAGAGAAAGAGTGAGGAGCAATTCAAAGAAGGATAATGTTACATAGATAGGCAGCACTGAAAAACGTTTCAGTCCCAAGCTCAGTATCAGCTATGGGGGGGGGGGGGGTCAGCACTAAACATATCCAGGTAATGTCAAATATGCATGTGTGCCCTCCATATATGGACCCAGTGATGGTGGGAATGTTTGCAACTGTTGGCATGGGCATAATCCCCATCTTAAGCATTCAGAGGGCTGGTGGGGAGGACAAGGTCTGCTTCAGGAGTCCAGTGACCTCCACTGCCATTAACAGCACAGAAACAGCCATCCTAGTCAACTCGGGGTCACAGTGAAGGGAGGAAAAGCAGCTAAATCCTTCCCCTTCTTCCCCTTCCAGCAGGACCAGTGGTGGTTTCTGATTCCTCCCCACCACCGGGGCAGAACCACTGGTCCTGACTGCTCTGGGGTTATTGCTCCCGAGCTACTGTTAGTAGCCCAAAACCAGTTCTTCCTCCCCATCATCCTAAAAAAGACAGGGATCCAGCCGAAGGAGAGGGGATCATCTGGCAAAGAGGGGTACAGATAAGGCCTGGAAGACACAGCTGGAAATCTCCTGATTGAAAGGACCGATTCCCCATCACTGTACTCACTGTCTTCTGAGCGTTTTGGTGAGAGCATAAAGACCATGTCTCTAGAATGGCTAGCCTCTATGAACCCTCCGTCTGTTGCTAGATGACAAACACTGGAAAGATGGCTTTAGGGATTTGATTGAGATAAGCTCCACAATGCAAATGATGAGATGTCTTGGGCAGGGATGAAGGGAGGTGAATTAAGAGTCCCAAGACAGGAGAAGATACAGTACATCAGAGAAAGTCCTCCAGCAGTATTTACACTGTGACGTCTGTCACTTTGAACGTTTTACCTTGTTAAAGAAGACTCAAGCACAACAACAGTTGAAATGTACTCAGTAAACAGTACTGAAAATACTAAACAGTTCAGTTTAATCAGTTCCTGTGACCTTTCCCTCAGATAACAGGCAGACTGCGCTTATTTTTGATATGCCTGCCAAGGCCTAACCAGGACACACCAAACTACAGCAATACAGAGCTTGCCAAGTCCAGAATAATATACACTTTGTACAACAAAATTTTTCTTCTACTGCCTCCCCAAAGCAAACTACAAAGGCAATATACCTTAAACAGAGACCACCCAAACTGGCTTATTTCCTACACCTCTGACAAGTTCTGCAATTAAAAATGATTAATGTGCTACTTATCTCAGCTGCTTCTTCCTCAATGGCCACAAACAGAAGCCTCTCCCCACCTCGTAAATACCAATCCTCACCATTCAGAGACACTCCTTATCAGGACGTATCTAGCATTTTTCACATAGCACATTTTTAACCTTTGTGGCACATGACCTCTGTGTGTCACCAAATTCAGAGGAAGTTCTCACAGGAGAGTTAAAGGCTGTTGGGAGTTAAAGGGAGTTGAGAGCATCTACGTGGAAGAGCTTGCTGCCCTTTTAGATCATGGCACATGCTTTCCATTAAAGATAAATGGCATTTACATGCAATCTCTGAATAAATACAAGATGACAGAAAGATGTTTGGGCAGTGGAGGGCATTGGTGTGCCACTTGACCATTCTTACAGTCTTCTGTCCAGACACCTGCAATGCCTGGGGACTCTTCTTTTTTGCCCCTTTTACTTTGGGGATCTGAAATCTTTTTAGCAGCACAAACCAGTTCAGTGGCCCAGAGGAACAATGCCGAGTCTTCTCTCTCTCTCTCTCTTTCTCTTTCTCACTCTCTCTTGACATCTTTACAGATATAAAAACACAAAGCAGAAATCAGATAAAAAAACTTACCATTCGGGAACCCTTCCCCTACAGCCAGTGACACAGATTCTGTTTCCAGGCTGCCCTTTCCTATCTGCAAAGGCTGATTTCCTGGATCCGATGTCCTGGGGTTACCTGAGAAGTCATCATGCAGGTAGAAGGACCACTGTCAACCCTTGTTTTAAAGGAGAGGTCAAGCAAGGGTACAATATCGGGAGCCCCCAGGATGTAGAAAGGGCTGTCACTGGGCAGTCAAATCCAAAGATTCTGACTTTTGAGTGGCAGCAGTTCCCCACGGTCTCATCGAGCTCTTTGCCAGCTTATGGCCTTCTTAACGCTGTGTCTTCAACCACGGCTTACCTTGTAAAGCTCTGGGATGATGTCTCTTTGCAAGGCCAGAAGCAAAAGACAGAAGGTTCCCAGAGTAGGGCCAGCCCTACCATTAGGCAAGCAAAGGCCTCTGCCCCAGGCAGCAGATTTTAGCTACTATAAAAGGGGAGCAAACTATTAATTAAAAGTCCCAGAAGCCTTCACCATCAGTTGTGCTATCCAGGATTTCTAGGAGCTGTACTCCAATAAGATCTGGGGACTCAAGGTTGGGACCCACTGTTCTAGTGGCATGTGGGCTGAGGTCATTTTGGTTGTTGCAACCCTAACTTTCAGTTACTGCCTATTTGTTCTGATATTTTACCATACTTTTCTAGTAAGGTAGAAAAGTGCAGAGCGAAGTGCAGAGATGTGGTTGAAATGTTTTCAGCAAACAAACAAAAACAAATCAAGTAGGAAATTCGTCTGGAGTCAAAGGAAGAATGAAAGAGAGAGGGAGAGAGAGGGACGATTTCTGAGAGCACTTACTCTCTGACTAGAGGCTCTACAAAAACCTCTCTATACTGACAATGCCTGCTCTCAGCAGCTTCTATGAAGTTTCTGTGAGACCCTTTTCTTACTTTTGTGCTGATCTGGGTAGGAGTCTGTAGAAACCACCTCAGGAAAAGGAGGCTTCCTTGTTACTTCTGTACTTCAAGAAAAGTAGTGGATTTGCAGAGCTCTTCCTTTTTATAAACTGAAACATTCCATAACTGCTACAACTTGAAAAACATCTCAGTAGGTTCACACACCAAGCATAGTCATAAAACTCAGGGACCCGGGAAATTTAGGCAGTAATTATATTAATGATGACCCAGGTCTATTAAACAACAACAACCTTTTAGGTTATTTGCCAGTTGTCAGAGGCAAAATGATTTTGAAGAAATACCAGGTATGCATACTTTTATAACTTGATTTAATTAAATGTTACTTCCTCATTTTTAGTTTCCTTAGTCTATAAATCAACTTGTGATTTGATCCATTTGAAGCTGTAAACCACATTATAACTATAAAAGGAAAAATCACCTACTAAGCCAATGTTGGCGAACCTATGGCACGGGTGCCAAAGGTGGCACTTGGAGCCCTTTCTGTGGGCACCCAACATCGCCCCTTCACAGCCATCTGTATTTACATTAAATTGCTGTATTGGCACTTTGCAAAAAAAAAAAATTAGTGGGTTTTGCATTGCAGTTTGGGCACTAGGTCTCTAAAAGGTTTGCCATCACTGAAACTTTCCAAACAAGTGAAGGAGGTCTTTCTCTGCTTGTTGCTTTCATTGTCAAGATTTGCAGAGCAGACCCTTTCCTTGAAAGTTACACATTAGCAAATGAAACACATAACAGATTTCTTCCAACCTGTGAAAGGAGCTAGTGACAAATCCCGAAACATAAACATGTCCTTCAGCTAGAAGACACACGTTGCTAATCCAAGCGTACCTTCTCTTGACTTACTATCAACCCTTTGGCATCTTCTAGAAAAGAACCTTGACAGACCAAAGAATATGAGACAAACCCATTCTGAACTGTGAGTTACAGGCGACTTCACTTTTTAATGAGATCACAGTTTTGGTCTGGGCTAACTTGGATCAAAGACTATAGGCTAGGAAAAGTTTAAAGGAGATGAAAAGAAAGAAGAGTAAATACAAGATGGATACAGTCAATAAAGAAAGTAATGGTCTTGAGTGTGCAAAGACCTGAGCAGAGCTGCTATTATCAGGGTACTCTGGAGATCCTTCACTCATAAGTTCAGCATAAGCCAAAGGCAACAGGCCATTGTAAAGGAGACGTTCAGATTCCTTTTACATTGCATCCTTGATGAGGCAAGGGCACCAGAACCATCGCTGATGAACCGGAACTGAAAGTGCTTTCTTTTCTATGAAGGATACACTTCGGAAGAGAAAACAAGGCTTTGTTTTCTGTGGAACATACCTGACGTCATTTTTGCATCTTGGAGACATCTTTCTCGCACTTCCTCTGAGCCCTGCTGCAGACTGGACCAACTGGCTAGGCACACCGGTTGGAGTGAGGAACAAGAGGATGACTCCTCACCTGACGGAACACCATGGAGCCAGAAAGCAGAGGACATGTGGGATAAAAGCAAACGTTGAGGAAATTCCAAGTGCCTTATTTCTTCATTTCAAAAAATGACAGAAGCAAGAAAATTAGCTTCTCTTCAACACAACCAATGGGCCCCCTTGCCGTACCTCATTGCAAGTTTCACAAGATGCTTGGCTAAGAGGGTGTAGGGCATGACTCTGACCCTTCCAACCACAATTAGTTAGCTTTTTAAAAAAAGCATAAGTGCCTTAAAAGAGGGAACTGGTCTGTTCAGCTAGGTGAACTGAAATTAATCTCAGGGTTTGGGCAAGCTATTCAAAGCTGCTCCTGCTGACTTTTTGGTGCCTCGAGTTAAAACCAGATGTTACCATTGCTTCTTTTAGGATATTCACAAAAGTAAGTTCGTCGACCAACCGCAGTTTTGTTTTACTGTTTGACCACATACCAATTAAAAATTAACAGAGATTTAAAGGGGAAAGAAAGAGTGGGGGCCTACTGGTGTTTCAGATTGACATCTGTCTAAAAACTGCATTACTGGTAGCACTACACTTGGTCAAAGTACACTTTGTGGCTTGAAGCTGGATAGGACAACAGCCTTCACAGATCAGCACAGTTGCTGAGATGGTATGGGGGAAAGCACATTGGTGGCTTAAACACACAGGTTATCACATTGCACTACAATTTCATTACAGTACAGAGATCACATTACACCCTTCTTAAAGCAGCTCCACTGGCTACCAAACAGCTATTGAGCACAATTCAAGGTGCTGATCTTGACCTACAAAGCACTGCATGACCTGGGTCCAAGCTACCTCAAAGATCGAATCTCACCGTGGAACTGCCTCGGGTGTTGAGGTCATCAGAAGAGGCCTTTCTCTCCATCCCGCCACCCTCACAGATAAGTCTCGTGGGAACACACGAAAGGGCCTTCTCAGCTGCTGTGTCCAGAATCTGGAACTCCCTCCCACTACAGGCCAGGACATCACATAGACTTTGTTTTTATAACCACTTATAACCTTGTGTGATTGCATTGATACTGTGTTTTCAATGTTAGTTTTCATCCCTCATAACTTTTACATGGAATCTTTACTCTCTCTTTAACTGCTTGCATTCTCTTGTAGCTTTAATGTTGTTCCTCAATTCACGGTTTTCAAGCTTGAATATGTCTTAATTGTACTGGACTGTATATTGTCCCTCATTACTATAAGCCCACCTTGGATCCCTTTCCAAGGAGAAAGGTGGGGTAAAAATACAGTGGTACCTCTACTTATGAGTTTAATCTGTTCCAAATGCATGCTCATAAATCGAACAACTCATAAGTAGAACAGCCATATCTAAAAAAAAATAAAACTACAAAATAAAAAATCGAAAAAATAAAAAATAAAAAATTGTAAGTAGAGCAGACAACATCTAAAATTTGTAAGGCAGCAGTTAAAATGCCAATGGTTTCCCACTCTTAAGTTGAATTGCTTGTAAGTAGAGCCGCTCGTAAGTAAAGGTACCACTGTACTCTAATATAAATAAATAAATAAGTCACAAATTGGAACCCCTTCTGATGTCATCCTTGCAATCTGGGAGCTACTACATCATGGCTCCTCCTGGTCACACTGCTCAGGTTCCTTCAAAGCCCCAAATGACATATAAAAGGACTCTAGGTTACAGCCACTTCCCATGCCAGTTATGCTTCCTCAGAAAACTATGGCAAGGGAAGTAAAAGGAAGATATGTGTCACAGCATTTCCCACATCTCCAAGACCTCTGAAACACAGAATGAACCCAGTGGAGCTTCTATGGGACAAAAGTAATACCAGAATAGGCTCCAGATGTTGCAGCTATCAAGTGATGAACCCAATCCAATTTTAACCATTACCTGATTGAAGTCTTACCAACTGATTAAAGTAAAACAAAAGATGCAAGAAGCAGAATTGTGCCTGTGTTTCAATACTGTTCAAAAATGAAAGAAGCAAAAGTTTGATAAATATACCATGTTCTTGGCAACTCAGAAATCTTTATGGATCCTCAACAAATACTGCATCCATCCTAATCTCTAACCTGGATTACTGATAGCTGATTCACACAGACAACTTTCATTAAAACAAGGCGATTGCCACTATCCCGGCATTTCTCAGATTATTAGTACAAACTTCCCTTCATCAGGAAATTACTAATAATTGAGTCTTCCTGATCAAGGCAATGTCAGGTCAGCATTGCTCCTTGTCTTTCAGCCATAAACAGGATGTCCCCATCTTGCCACAATACAATGAAATGAATTATTCTCCTGATGAGCTACTGGACACTGATGGCATGTCAGTTTTACAGCTGGATAAAGTGCTCACTGATTTGGAGCTCAATGCTCATCACTGTGCCCTCATTCTGCTTCTAATGAGAAGAGCCAGCCTCTGTAGCTTTGAGCAAGCTACATTGCCCCACACAGCAATTTCAAACAGTTCCAAATAGCACACAGACATACATACACGCACACACACACACATATGCACACAAAGGCGGAATGGTAAACCTCTTCAGTGCATTCTATCCCTGGAAACTGAAAACTCTGAGAAGTCAGAACTGACTTGATGATTCACAATTGTTAATAATTTTAAATAAAACATAAAATCCAGCATTTATGATTATTATAGGCTCTGCAAACTTCATCATAATCTTTATAAGCCTAGAAATGGACAAAAAATAGAAGTGGCTCACACAGGGTATTCTCCACAAGGAAGTAACAAAGATCCAGTGTCACTGATACACATTGGGGTTTTTACACCATCAACCCCTTTAGCTACTGACAAAAGCACAGAAAGCAAAAGGAAGACAGGAGATGGTGGTCTGTATTCAATCTTTTTGTACTGGGTTACTCAGTTACATATGTCAAGCTGACAGAAAAAGATTAAGAGGAACAACATAGACAGGATCAAGAAGAGTGCTGTGCTCTTGCTACAAGGAAGCGATGGACAACTCACCTGCAGACCGCAATGAAAATTTCCTCTGGAAAGGGCAACCAAAGCAACAACCCATGTGTTTCACAACCACACCCAAACCAACAGTTGAGCCTTTCAAGAAGTACCAAGCTGAGACCCCTGTAAGTTTCCAGCGTGTGTCAAGTGCCCTGCCGATGGTCAGAAGGCAAGCTCTCAATGAGCACAAAGCATCTTTTGAGGGCTGCCTTGCATGTGGAAGGTGGGAGGTGTGGCCCGCCCGTCTCCCAAGTTGTGGAGGCTGCCCAGAGCCAACTCTTCGAGCCCAATGGGTTGCTTCTCCTCCACGCTGCCTTTTCAGATCAGATCACAAGTGCCAGGCAATGCATTCTTGGCATTCTGTGCGCGCCGTGGGTGGTGCAAAAAACGTTCCTCACAAGAGAAGTTTGGGTTCTCCACAAAGACAGGCATGGAAAACCCTGATGTCTGAGAGGCATATAACATTGCTTATTATGCAAATAAGGCACACTGTTTCTACAAACCCAGTCCCTTTCAAAACTAATTCTGCCCCTACTGTATAACTGAAAACGGCAAGTGAAAAGTTAAAATAGAAAGGTACTCACTACACCACAAGAGGTTTTCAGAATTTGCCCTCTTTTTTTCCCTACTACACATTTATGGGAGATGTCTCATTTATTTATTTATTTATTTATTTATTTGTTTGTTTGTTTGTTTGAATATTTTACCCCACCTTTCTCCTTGGAAAAGGACCTAAGGTGGCTTACAATAATGAGGGACAGTATACAGCAGTGATGGCGAACCTATGGCACGGGTGCCAAAGGTGGCACTCGGAGCTCTTTCTGTGGGCACTCAACATCATCTCTTCATAGTTATCTGTATACAGGTTCAATTACTGTATTGGCACTTTGCAAAAAAATTAGTGGGTTTTGAATTGCAGTTTGGGCACTCAGTCTCTAAAAGGTTCGCCATCACTGGTATACAGTCTGGAACATTTAAGACATAATCACTTTTACTTTGTGTACTTCTATTTATCCATATGACCTATCTTTTCAATTATCAGAGTTCACACTCATGATCATCTCTATATATTCAAAAGAAATTCACCCAGGAAATTCATCACATAACTAGTATTACTTGAGGCTCATTTGCAGTTAAAAATAAGAAACAAATCACTTCTGTAGTACAGTAACCCCCCGCCGATTGTGGGGGTTAGGGACCCACCCCACCCGCGATGCATGAAAATCCACGATATGCGGAAGCGGGTGGGGGGCAGGGCGATCTTACCTCCTGCCGCCACCCGCCCGTGCGGCCTGAAGCTTCTCGGGGGAGCCTGGTTGAGCGGCGCGGAGAGACCCAATCGCTCCGCGCCGCCCCTCCCGGCCGCCCCAAGGCTTCTCGGGGGAGCCTGGTTGAGCAGTGCGGAGCGACCCGATCGCTCCGCGCCACCCCTCCCGGCCGCCCTGAGGCTTCTCGGGGGAGCCTGGTTGAGCGGCGCGGAGTGACCCGATCGCTCCCTGCCACCCCGAGGCTTCTGGGCGGGGGCATGGGAGGGCAGCGCAAGTGACCCGATTGCCCCCCGCCGCCCTCCCACGCACCCCCGAGTGCAGGTACTGCGATTCCGCGATGTAGCAGGGCCGCGATATCTGAACCGCGAAGTGGCGGGGGGTCACTGTAGTAGTTGTTGCTGTTGAATTATACAGTACTTATTTCTAAGTATTTGCTTATGGTGGACCAATGAGTCATGTCTAAAAGTTAAGTTTTTAGAATGTGATGAGAAATGCTTGCAAAATAAGGTTTTTTTTTTAAATTTTAAGAAGCAAAGTAGCAGCTATTCGGAACTGTTTGAAATCAGAACCGTTTGAAATTGGTAAACAGACTCTGGAACCATTCCAGAGGATGATCTGCTTCTGCTTCTATCCTTTTAACTTTTTGTTTATTCACACGTATAACACACAGCTTCTTAAAATCAACTTTTTAATCTGTGATAACAGTATAGTATTGCAATTTTGTTTTCTGAAACCAGAAGTGGCTGGAATTTAAACATGTAGGAAAAGATGTAAATGACTTGTAACACTTAGCCAATTGCTGGAAAATGCTCTTTGCAATTTGATTATACCACCATATATATTTGTTGACAGTAGCTTGGGATGTGTGCGTATGTTGTGTTGTTATAGTCGTGACTCGTGACCGACCCTTTGTGACTCCACATCCATGGAGTTTTCTTGGCAGGAGCACTGGAGTGGCTTGCCAGTTCCTACTCCAGGCGCCTACAGCACCTGGTATTTCCCTGGTGGTCTCCCATCCAAGTTAACCAGGGCCGACCCTGCTTAGCTTCCAAAATCAGGCAAGATCGGATGTGCTTAGGGCATTGCTTTAATATGAATTGCTCCTTTGTATTTGTGGCAGGCCCTACACATATCACTTACACACCTTGCTTCAAAACTATTTTTGACAGAATCTAGTGCAAATAACTCGGGCTAGGATTGCTCATGTGCATATGAATCCCTCCATTTTAGCCTGCAGACTGCCTAATTTAAGCCACATATTTTATTGCTGCTTATCCGATTTATCATCCAGGATCTAAGCAGAAATCTACTCAGGTGGTATTATCCCTACCAAGGAGCCTCATACATAAGAAAATATAAGAACATGATACCCCTTCCAGTTGATTAGAAATATGAGAACACAGTCTCTAGATGGCCAATACCTTGCTTAGGACCATGCCAAAAGGCCCCCAAAATTTTGAGTTCTCTAGAACTCCTCATCAGTGTAGAAAGAGGGCAAAGGTTATGGGGGAACTGCTTACACCAGGGGTGTCCAGACTTTTTGCAAAGAGGGCCAGATATGTCGAGGTGAAAATGTGTGGGGGCCGGCCATTCAGCAGCATTTGGCTCCCGGGCTGGACTTTGGACAAGTCTCTATAACATGCAAGGAGGGGGGGGGGGGGGACGCTGCAACAATGGAGCTTGGGGGGGGCAGGTAGGCTGGGCCGGTGGCTTGGGGGGTGGACAGAGGCAGGGAGGGCAGGCAAACTGTAAAACTGCAAGCGGACACCTCCATCCAGTATGGGGAGAGACCAGCTGGCACGGATGCATGACAGGCTGAACCGGCAGGGAAAAGAGGCCGCGGACCACTCAAAATTTGAAAACAGGCTGCATGTGGCCCCCAGGCCTGACTTTGGACATGCCTGGCTTACACTGTTGCTGTTGTGTAAATTACAGGGTCTTCACAGCACTTATTGAAAGCAAAACACGAACATCCATTTTCAGCCATACTTTGGAACCCTGGCAGCATGAAAGGTTGCAGTCCTATATGTTACCTCGGAATAATACCAGAATTAACATGTGTAGGATTACACGGCATGATGCGATGCTTTTTTATTACTTCAGACCTTATTTTGATTTCTAATACAGTCCGAGCAGGAAGTATCCCCCACGTTGTGGCGGTTGTTCAGTAATCGTATTTACATGGTTGTTAACAAAACCCACAGACACAGCCTCCCTCTCCATCATCCTTCTCCAACAAGGTTGTGGGGGGGGGGAGAACACCCTCAAGCAGGTTAGCCTGGATTTCTTGAAGGATGGTGTCTGGGATGGGATTCCACTATATCAGAAGGTGACGCTTGGAAGTTGAGGCCCTTGCATCTCTGATCTGTTGCTCTAGCGCAGGCACGCACACACACACACACACACACACACACACCAGTCACAAGGAACTACTACTCCCACCATCCATTACCAAAACGGGTGGGAATTATTGCCAGGGCCACAGCTGACTACAAATCCAAGGGCAAATGCTGCAAGGAGCATCCACGGATATTGGGATCATGAGTTACTGGAGCTACAAGCAGTGCACTACAACGCTCCAACAGAGCATGAAAAAGTGAACATCCGGATTAGAACTCCTAGCACGCGCACACACACCATGCTGGCGATGGGTTCTGGGACTTGTAGTCCCCCAGAAGTGATGTTGCCGGCCTTTGCTCGGGGAACAGAGAAGACCCTGAGACCATGGCTGCCGTCCAGCCAGGCGCAGCCTTCTCCTTTCCTTCCCGTCTTTTTCCCCTCTCTGTGGGCAGCTGGTGAAAGGGAGCCACTGTCACCCCAGACATTCGGGGAGAGGGGGGGGGGGAAATCGCTTCCCTCTCTTCCCCGCTCGCTCGGATCCCGAGCCGCCAGTCCTCGCCCGAGCGCCTTTCGCGCCTGCCAAACAGGCTCGACGGGCAGCCACGGGACGCTGCCTGTGCGGCGCCCGAAAGGGCTGGCGCGAAGACAGGAGGCTTTCCGGAGGCAAGCGAGGTGGCCGCCGCTGTAGCACCACCAGCAGCGGCCAAACGGCGCGAAGCTCCTCTCCGGCCGGTCGGAGCAGGAAGTGCCCCGGGCGCAGCCGGGCAAAAACCGGCGGGCATACTGACCTCACTCGGGGGCTCCTCTCGAGAAATTCACGTGGCAGCTCAACATCATGCTGCTGCTGCTGCTGCTGCTGCTGCTGCTGCTCCTTCCTCGGCCGCGCGGGCGAAGGAAGCGAAAATCAAGAAGGGAAAAGTTCCTTTTTCTTTCTTTTCCTCCAGCGCAAAGGGAAGCGGACGGGAACCTCGGCAGCAGCACCGCCACCGCCACCCGGAGGAGGAGGAGGAGGAGGAGGAAGGCGGGAGGAGAGGCTGGCGGGGCGGATTTGCGCCTCCGCGCCTGCCCTCTCCTCCCCTGGGCGAGGACGAGGAATTCCTTCCGAGGGAGGCTTATCGGGCGAGCCGCGCGGGAGCCTCCGCTTCCCAGCACGGCCGCCCAACGGTGAGGTCAGTAGGTGACCCAGGAGCCAAACCGTACACACACACACACACACACACACACACACACACACACACACACACACCTCCGGAGAGCGAGCGAGCGAGAGGCGCTGGCGCAGACTGCTTCCCTCCGCCACCCGGGACTTGGCTTCTTTCTTTCTTTCTTTCTTTCTTTCTTTCTTTCTTTCTTTCTTTCTTTCTTTCTTTCTTTCTTTCTTTCTTTCTTTCTTCTTCTTCTTCTTCTTCTTCTTCTTCTTCTTCGCCCCCTCTTTTCCAGCCTCCTGCCCCCAAAGCAAGGAAAGAGGGGAGGGGGCCAGCGGCTGCGTGCCGAAGTGCGCGCCTGGGCGGCTGGAGACGGGCGGTGTGGCGGCCAGAGGGCGCGAAGTCCTTTCCAGCCAGTTTGCCTCCGGCGGCTGAGCCGAGAGGGGCGGCTGGGCGTGCGGCCTGGATGGAACCTGCTGTTCTGGTCCAGCCACCTGCGGAAAGCCAGCCATTGCCCGGATATCTTTCTTCGATGCCCTTGAAAAACCCAGGATTCGCACCGCTAGTTAACCATCAACTGAGATCGTCCAGCTAAGACTCGCTCCCGGGCCGGCCGAGAGTGCAGAAAGGAAGCAAAAAGAGGGCCGAAGGGAGGAGGATTTATTAAAAGGCCGTTTCACACGACACATGCTAACGTGTCAGGTACGGTAGTTCTACCATAGGCTGATCTGTCAAGGGGTGCCAGCGTGCCTGCTGGGTGCACAAGCAGTGTGCACCCTCATGTTTTGTTTCTTGTTTCGACCTCTACACCCTCCCATAACCCGGCTAGAGCATTCCCCGGGCAATTTACAGCAGCATTATGCAAGGAACACTTGGTTTTATCTGCCGTTTGCCTCCTTTCCACCTTTTCCTTGCCTTCACATTCAAGACATCAGCATTCCAAGCTGTGACTCTAAAGAAGGTTTCGCCCAAATGCCTCAGACATTTCTTAAGTTTCTTCCACTGTTTTGTAAAATGTAATTTTCCAGTGCCACTTTGAAACGTCCCCCTTTCCCCTTTATTTTCACACTAATCCGATGAGGTATGCTGCGCTGAGAGAGACTGACAAGCTGGATCTTGGGCCCTTTGTTCTAGTAGTTCTTGGTAGTGTTGCTACAACAGCATAGCATCCTGGTTTGATTGCAAAACGAAGGGTATGTTAATATGATCAGTTACTATTGTAGGTCTACACGGCACCATGTACTGTTCTTGGTAATTATACCAGTGGCACACAAACATCTAAACCAGATCAGGCAAGTTATGCCCATAAGTATTTGAACAATCCCCCAGTGATCAGAATCTAATAAGTATTACACCAAGTGGCTCGTAAAAGTAATTTAACTGGAAAATGCTGCTGGTTTTATATTAATGATCAAAAACTTTTTTGCAGTGGCACTCATTCTCTGTATATATTGACACTATTCAAATATGTAAATAGGATAGTAATTGAGTTTCCTGCTGTGAATGGATTTTGCTTTAAAATGATGACTGCTTAGGGTATAATAGGTGGGACCACTGGATGGAAAATTCCTGCAGAAATGGAATCAGAGACAGGATTCCTGGCATTGCGGTAATTACCCTCTCCTGCTTTTGTGGCCCAGAAACTGATGTACTGAGAGCCCTGTTGCCTCTGAGTCTGAAAAAGGAGCCTACGGCCATCGTGATTTACACTAGCTATGGTAGCCAACCTGCGTGAATTTGCCCAATTTAATTCTGTTTTTTTTTTAAAAAAATAATCCAGCAGGTTTTATTAACACCATCTCTCTATGAATTAAAAAAATAATCAGAATCAGGAATACCTTTAGATGAGACAACCATGATCATGTGGAATTTTCATACCCATTAATTCTGATATTGCTTGATATTGGGCAATAGGCATGATTCAAAACATTTTCAACCCCTGTGGAGATTCTGCTGTAATAAATATGGATGAGCTGTAAATATGTTATCAGTGGAAATGGAAGAGGCCCAGCTGTTTAACTGATAGCTCACCTGGTGTTCCAACCTTTGGCAGACATGCTTTCAAGGGGAATGTAAAGAATGCAGCACTGAACCCGTCACGTCCATTGCACAATTTACAGCAACCTGGCATGTGCAGCTCTTTGGAGGACTGAGCATGGGAAGAAGTGGGGTGGTGATGGTGGTGGAGGGAGAGGAAACAGGAAAGCGATTCCTTGATTGCTGAAAGGTGGAGAGGATTTCCTGACAGGCTTGAGAAGGCTGCCTTTAGACAGCCAATAAGAAGGTCCTGCATTTTAACATGACAGCATCTGGACTAGATCATAACAAGAAAGCCTATGCCGCAGGAGGACACTTGTTACTTGGGAGCTTAAAGATAAAGGGAAACGTTGCACTATGAGTCCAATGGCTGTTTTATTTAAGCCAGCACTGACAGCAGTTCTCCTGGGTTTCAGGGCTGAATTCCTTCCTACCTCTTCTTGGGCTGCCCGATTAGCTTTCAAAATCAGACAAGAGCAGTTGTGTTAAGGGTGGTATGGTGCATGCGGTGGGGGGGGAACCTTACATCTCTCCCAGGGAAGATGGTGGAAAGCCTCATCCAAGAGAAAATCTTTAAACACATAGAAGAACAAACCTTGCTGAGAGAAAATCAGCATGGCTTCTGTAAGGGTAAGCCTTCTCTGACAAATCTTTTACGATTTTTTGAAAAGGTCAACTGGCATGTGGATTTGGGTGAACCGGTGGATATAGTCTATCTGGATTTTCAGAAGGCTTTTGACACAGTCCCTCACCAAAGGCTGCTGAGAAAATTGCACACTCAGGGGATAAGAGGGCAGGTCCTCTTATTGATTGAGAATTGGTTGAGATCCAGGAAACAAAGAGTAGGTGTCAATGGGAAATTTTCACAATGGAGAGAGGTGAAAAGCGGTGTGCCCCAGGGCTCTGTCCTGGGACCGGTGCTTTTCAATCTGTTCGTAAATGACCTGGAGACAGGGATAAACAGTGAGGTGGCCAAGTTTGCAGATGACACAAAACTTTTCCGTGTGGTAAAAACCAGAGAAGATTGTGAAGAGCTCCATAAGGATCTCTCCAAACTGGGGGAAAGGGCTGCGAAATGGCAAATGCGTTTTAACATAGCCAAATGTAAAGTAATGCACATTGGGGCAAAAAATCAAAACTTTATCTATCACCTCATGGGCTCTGAGTTATCCGTGACGGATCAGGAAAGAGATCTTGGTGTGTTGTTGGACAGCTCCATGAAGCTATCTACCCAATGTGGCAGCGGTGAAGAAGGCCAATTACATGCTAGGGATTATTAGAAAGGGGATTGAAAATAAAACAGCCAACATTATAATGCCATTATACAAAACAATAGTAAGGCCACACCTGGAGTATTGTGTACAATTCTGGTCATCGCATCTCAAGAAAGACATAGTGGAACTGGAAAAGGTGCAGAAGAGAGCGACTAAAGTGATTACTGGGTTGGGGCACCTCCCTTATGAGGAAAGGCTAAAACATTTGGGGCTCTTTAGTCTGGAAAAAAGGCGCCTGAGGGGGGGATATGATTGAGACGTACAAAATAATGCAGGACATGAGTAAAGTGGATAGAGGGAAGCTCTTCTCCCGCTCACAAAATACCAGAACTAGGGGACATGCACTCAAATTGAGGGCTGGGAGAGTGAGAACAGGCAAAAGAAAATATTTTTTCACCCAGTGTGTTATTAGTCTGTGGAACTCCCTGCCACAGGATGTGGTGATGGCATCTGGCCTGGATGCCTTCAAAAAGGAATTGGACAGATTCCTGGAGGAAAAGTACATCACAGGTTACAAACCATGATGGAGATGTGTAATCTCCAGGCTTAAAACCAGGGTACTTCAAGGACCAGATGCAGGGGAGTGGTATCAGGAGACAGATATCTAGTCTCATGCGCTCCCAAATGCATCTGGTGGGGCCGCTGTGAGATACAGGAAGCTGGACTAGATGGGCTGTTGGCCTGATCCAGCATGGCTCTTCTTACATTCTTATGTAAGAAGCTCAGGCGGCTTTTCAACTGATCAGGATGATACTTCCTAGGGACTCTCTCTCTCTCTCTCTCTCTCTCTCTCTCTCTCTCTCTCTCTGTGTGTGTGTGTGTGTGTGTGTGTGTGTGTGTGTGTGTGTGTGTTCTTTTAATTCTGCATACAGTTACTTGTTTAAATGTTATCTTGCTCCCATTGTAGTGCTTATATCACTAAACACACAGGGTTTACAGTGAGTGGGTGATGTGCGGTCCTCTGGATGTTGTTAGGTTATGCATCAAAACATGCCATGGCCAAGTTTATAAAGTCCGACGATGTCCCTAACTTCCAAAATCAGTTGAAAGGCTAATTAAATGCCATTAATTTACAATGCAAGCTGAACCCTCTACCAACCAATGTGTCATACGGAATAGCAGAGAGAAAGAACCTACTGCTCATCTTCTCTCACTCCGTGATCCCAAGCAGATCTTCCCATGTATGAGAGTTACTGTGCATATTTCTAAATTTGGGGAGTCTTGTTGAGCTAGCAGGCATGTCCACACTTCGGCACTCCAGATGTTTTGGACCACAATTCCCACAGTCCTTTGCCACTGGCAATCTAAGCTTAGAATTCTGGGAGTTGTGGTCCAAACATCAGGAGGGCCGAAGTGAGATGGGACCCCATTCTGGAGCTCACACACCTACTTTTTGTCCCACATTCAAAGCTCAGAAGGTTTTCTGGAAGGTTAACTCTTAGAATCCTCCAGATTAGAGATGGGCACAAAACGAGCGATTTTTCGTTTTCGTTTTTTCGTTTCGTTCCGCAATGAAAATGAAATGAAATTTTTTTAAAAAACAAAATGAAAACAAAACTACCAAATTTGCCGTGTTTTTCGTTTTCGTCGCAGCAGATGCATTGAACTAAAAAGAATGCTAACGAAACAGCAATTTTTCGTTTTCGTTTTCGTTTCTTCGTTTCGTTACCTAACGAAACGAAAACAAATTTTTTTTTACAAAAACCTCACGAAAATGAAAACGAATCGAAACGGACCCCTAAACGACCAAACGACAAATGAAACACCATTTTTTTTAGTCGTGCCCATCTCTACTCCAGATGGCTACTGGGCACTCCCAGCTGGTAGACACTAGAAGCTGTAGTCTAAGGGGGCAATTTTTCCAAGCTCTGCTCCCATTGAAGGAGATGTAAAAACCCATAGATTTGCATGGGATAGGTAAATAGAAGCTCCCAGACGTGCATCTTTTGTCCTGCTGTCCCACGTCCACAGGGCTTTAAAAGCAGTGAAAGAGTCATCCTAGTCCTATTAAGAATTGCCCTGTAAGCAAGCAAATGAGTAAATATAACACCTTTCAGTGTTTGAAGAGGAAGATGGAGGGAGGCATTGGGAGCCCATGTGCATGCATGTTTTGATCAGTAAAATCAAAAGAAACGGCTGTAGTGGAAATATCTTGGGGTTTTTTCATACATGTCTTTTACACTACCGTTACTATCGAACACAAACCAATGATTCTTTGCTGAAGCATGTTCTTTCGATGGCTATTATGAAATTCAGGCAAAAAGTTTTAGGGAGGACCATATTCAGGAATAGAAAATCCTGGAAATACTGCAATGCAATTAGATATTATGCCCCACTGTATGAGAGTGACTGACTAGGTTTGGGGAAAATTTGCAACCAGATACGATGACTGTGGTTGTAGCAGTAATAGTAATGAAGGGTTATATCTCAGTGAATTGGGTGTCTGGATGTGAAACTAAGGGGTTGGGTGTTTGATTCCCCACTGTGTGTCATGAGTGGAGAGCCAGCCTGTGTAGCCTTGGGCAAGCTACACAGCCCCATAGTGCCCCAGAAGAAGGAGGTTGGGGGTAAACTGATTCTGAAGACCCTTTAAATGGTCCCCAAAAGCCAGAATTGACTTGCATGCAGTTACCATAACATGGCAATGTCTTCAGGCACTTTCACACACCGTTTCTCAGTGATCCACAGAAATTGTATCTGACATGACTTCGGCTAACCTCAGTAATGGCAGAAAAGGGAAGGCCATCATTTCCTTAACACATTTTCCAAAGTTAGCCAGGGTTACTCTTCATCAGGAGTACTGATCTACACTACAATTATTGAATAATAAAAAATCATCTCCCTACCCACTCCCCATGTATGCTGCTTCTTGGCTGTTTAATTCTGGATGTAGCTATCAGCAAGTATTTGGACGTGACCCTGAATTTTTCCTATTCTGGTCTGAAGGCAAAACAAAGCTGTGTTCTTGACTCCAAACCTTCAAGCTGCAGCAAAATGGGACTTTCCTCTTCCCTCCCGCCAGCTTGAGTCCCCGTTTTGAAAGCAATGACATGGTTCCTAAACAGCTTCCTGCCACCACCCATTATTAAAGGTACAGATGTTTTCCATAAGCCCAATGCCTGAGACATCCCTGTGCTGCCTTATTCTGAGCATCCCAGCACAGAGCAACCAGCTCTCCCAAGGGGATCCCGCATCACACGGGCCAGATTGCACATTCTTTCCCCTCCAAAAGGAGCTACACCACAGCAGGCATGCAAACAATGAAGGGAAGAAACCCAGGCAGCAGCCTTGCCTTTGGTGGGAGCCTGAACGCCCATGCCTTTCCTTCCAGGAGAAGGGCAGATTCCATTCCCTTCAGTATCAGTCTCTTCCTCCTGGCCTTCATTGGTTGGGGGGCAGGAACAGGTCAATCTGCGACTTCTCCAGCCTTCGGGAAGCTTCCACCTCACTTTAAAAGCAAACAGGTACCTTGTTGATGGGGAATCGTTCCTCGCTGGTTGATTTCCCATGGCCAAAGGAGCAGCGGCCAAATACAGACCAGTTTGTCCCACCTTCACTAGTGTTCCTCTTTGGAGCTGCTCTTCCCCTCCTGGAGTTAACTTTTTTTTGCTGCTAAGCCTTGCTAGAAATATCCCTATCTTGCATCTTCTACAGTGCTAAATAGCCTTAAATCCATAAATAATGCAGGATAATCAATGGCCTTTTGATGCAGGTAGAGTGCAGTCATCAACCTACTTATAGGACTTTGTGAAGGCTACGTGGAAACGTGAAGGACAGTTCCAGGGTAGTTGTCCATTTTCAAAAGTCAGCATGAAACGCAGCACCTCCAGAACATTTCTCTGGGGGAATGTGGGCAGTGTTCACTGAATTTCATGATTTGCTGTTGTTTTTCCGGCTTCTTGGAAGTGATGTGTTAAAATGGACATTACTTCCCACTGAAGAGGGGGGGAGAGACCAATTTATCTAATGGAATTAACGTAGTGCTTTAAAAGTAACTCATAAAAACATTTTATATGTGGTAAAATCATTATCTGTACTGTTTCTGGTTGCCACGCTCTTCCCGCCCAGAAAGAAGGCTCGGGCTTTCCCGCCTAGAAATTTTTCCTCTTGACACTTCAGATGTTTCTAGATTGCAACTTCCAGAAGCCTCAGCCAGAACAGCCAGTGGGCAGAGTTTCTGGAACTTACAGGCCCCAAAGGTCAGAAGTCGCCCAGATGGAAACCACTGATTACCAGAAACGGATTCCTTGCTTAAGTGTGGGGTAAATGTTGTTGCAGGTGCATGAGGGTGGCGAGAGAAGATCCTGTGCTAGGACAGACATCCTTCCCCAGCCCCTAACTGTTTTTAATCTTATTTATTTATTTATTTATTTATTTATTTATTTATTTATTTATTTATTTTTATACCGCCCGTCTTCCGAGGGAACTCCAGGCAGTTAACACCACCAATCAAGCAACAATTAAAAGATACAACAGTATAACAAAAAAAACCACAATGAAATATATTCAATGAATTAATTTTACTAGTACTGTACTGATAAACAAAAAAATAAAAATAAGATACTCGTCAAGATGGCGGAATAGAGTAAATGAAATAGAAAAAAAATTAAAATCTTGGTACTATCACCCCAGACTTACAATTGTACTATGGAATTTATCATCGGGAGCAAGGGGGAAAAGAGACCTATTGGAAAAGATAGTTCAAGAGTGATAAAAAGAGGACATTTACAGTTGATGGAGATGGGAATTTTGGATTTTTTTTGGATGCCAGAATTTCCCAGGTAGAATTCTGCAATGTGCAGCCTAGACGTCGACACACCAGCTTTCCTTTCCTCTATCCATGCCTTGTAATTCCAGGAAAGCAAATAGACCTGCCTGTTGCTTAAATAAGCCAAGTGAGGGCAGAATAAAAGCTATCACGAACCCATTTGTATTCACTTTTGTAGTCCACATTTGGAATCCTGACTTGTTGTTTCTTATGGAAGCTGGGCTTCATAAACCAAGAACAATGGGAGCACCAAGCCAGGATCTGGAGCCTGGACAACATACTCAATGCTAAATGTCTGCCTTAAACTTGCTAGGCTAAGTGGAATGAACAAAGCAGAAATGATGCACACCAGCAGCTGCTTCTTATTGTGTCTAAAACTTCTACTCACTATGATTTGAGCCGTTCATCTTGGTTGTGGATTCTATAGCATATAGGAAAAGTCAAGAGCAACGCTGCAGAAATTTGCAGAAAATATGCATCTGAAGCAGACTATAGTTCATAAAAGTTTGTGCCAAATAAAATGTCACAGTCCTTAAGGTGCCACAAAATTCATTGTTGTATTAGCAGTTTCACACTGACTTCAAAGATATAATCACATCACTGTTGGTTTTTTCAGCTTAGAAGTTTAAAGTTCTCAGTAATGTATGAATACTTGAAGATAAACTACTGGTTAATGTTTATTTATTTGCATGCCTGCTTACTAGTTCCTTTATTCATTTCGGAAATTTTAACAGTTTCCCAGGGCACCTCACAAAAAGTCAGCAGGGGAACAGAGCAAAACAAGAACCTTTAAACAACCCAATATTAAAGAATAATGGTAAATCAGCCAGCAGGAATGAAACACGTAGCAAGCTGCATAGAACCAATTTACAGAGGATTAAAATGCCTGGGAAAATTGAAAGGTCATAGCCAAATAAGGCAGCAGCAGCAGGATTTAAAGGAAGCAGAAGAGTGGACTTAGTTGAGATTTACTAGGCACCACTATTCCTTTCACATCTAGCAACGAAAAATAATTTCTCAGCATCAGTTATCCATGCAAGGTAAACTTTTTGCTGCCAACAATCAGCAATGCAAATATGAGACAACAAGGCACATCGGAAGAGGCCTTATTCTGACTGATGAAGAACTGTTGTTTATGGAATTGGTGGTGGAGTCTTAAACTTCATGCTCCATTTCATCTTCTATCCGAATCTTTTTTCAATGTAGCTGTGTTAGAATGGGTGTCTGGATAGAGTTAGGTATCTTGGTGCAGAGGCCAAAGTGGAGCATTTGATTTCCCACTGTGCCTCCCAGGGGGAAGTCCAGCCTGTGTAGCCTTGAGAAAGGTGCACAAGCTGGGATTCAGGGCGATCCCAGAGGAAGGGACTGGTAAACTCCTCCTGAGTATGCCCTATCTGAAAGTTGGCATCGACTTGTCAGGACATCCTCATGGTCGTCGTCGTCGTCATTAGCTGTCTCAGTCCGTTTCAGCGAAATTAAAAAAAAATTGGTAGCACTTTTAAGACTAATAAAAAGCTCAGCTACACGAGTTGGTTGCAGTAGACTAAATAGGGTTGCTTAAGGTTGGGTAGAGCTGTGGTTTGCCATGTGATGTGTTTTTTGCATCCACATGGCATACTTACCTAAAGCAACCCTATTTGGCCTGACTGCTGTAAGGAAGTAAAGTGGGGGGGGTGGGGTGGGGTGGGGTGGGGTGAAATATCCATCCTTTCCCCCTCCTCCTGCTTCTGGGAGAAAGATTTCAATTTTGTTTTCTCAGAGGAACCGCACATAAGCATTTCCCTAACTGGCTTTTTAAAAATTGCTTCTTCCTTCGTCTGCATGAACCAGCTGCCAGTTGGCTTCCCCTGCCAGTTGGCTGCCTCCCCCCTCCCACAGATTCACCCACCAAGAGAGTCAATTAAAGAAGTGAACAAGGAAGATTCGTCCACCAAGAGAGTCAAAGAAGTGAACAAGGAATACCTGCCTTTGACTGGTATCACAAGGAGTGACCCACCTGCAAGCGCTCTGAGAAGGTCTAAGTGGGTCTGGTCTATTACACTAAAAACCAGAGTTTCCACAACTAGACGACACAAGAGTTTTCTGCTTCCTTTCATCAGAGCACGCTTGCTTCTTCAAGGAATATTAACATACAGTATTGGGAATTCTGTTGTATTGCGATAGATACAAAAACTTGTCAGAGCTTGGGTAACTTTTACTACAACGAGAACACCACAACTATTGAAGTATTACAGGACTGTAGTGTTTTGTTTTTTTAAAGAAAGTTTTCCCGGTTGTGGCTGCTAGAAACACGAAACGTGTTAACCTGGCAGTCCTATGGGGCTTTGCTTGGAAGTACTGTACATTCTACTTCCTTTAATGCAGCTTGCTCCTAATGAGTCTAAGTAGGTGTCATACCACCACTGCAGAATCAATGAAGGAGTGTTAAAGGCACATCAAAATGTTAAAACATAACATTTCAAAACACCTTTGTCCCATACTTACCCACTGCTGTATCCCGCAGCCAAACATTTTCTGATAGGGCATCTTGTAGTAAGTTCATCTGTTCACACAATTTGCTTAGTTCCTACTAAGGAGGAATCACCATGGTTTGTAAACGAAGAAAGTGCCCCTAGAGGTATTAATATTTACATGCTAAAGTGTGCCGCGGAATAAAATAAATCACAAAGAAGTCTTGGAACCATTTTCCTGTCTTGGCGCTTACCACCCAGTTTGCAAGCAAAGAAAAACTAGGTTGTGTTCAGCAGCAAAACAGAACTGGTTATCAGACAGCAAATCTCCAGATTCGAGAGAGACCGAATCTTTTTGCAGTTATCTATGATCAAATTGAAGGCAGATCCTCTTTTCTTCTGAAACACTTCACAGGCACTCTGTTAAAGGACAGGGCACCGAGAAATCTTGTTCATATAATAAGTCTTTGCAGCTACCCTTTCTAAAGCTATTTGTCGGCAATCAAAATGTCCATTGTTACACAACACACAAGATGTGTCAGGTGGGGTGGGGGAACATCTACTGTACTTTGGGAAATTCTGAGGAACTAAGAAGTCACAAATTAAAAAAACAAAAAACAAAAACCTTAACCTTCACTCTTATTCTCTACACACCCCAAACACTATAGACTTTCAATTTCAATTCTCAGTTCCTGCAGGCATAAAGGACACTGAAGAGAGCATTAAATTGAGTCAGAACATACTGCCTTTGAACATTACAAGGTTGTTGTTGCTGCTGCTGCTGTTTAGAAGTGGCCTGGCTACACGGCTGCTCATAAATGATGAAGTCTGGGAATGAGACTGATGTTACCTTGGGGTGCCAAAGTGCTCGAGTTGTGGGTTACAATTCCCCCCTCTCTCCCCCCCCCCATCGTTTCAAGATAACAAGTTTGTTCCTCCCCTCGGCCACATCTAGGCCAACTCCTTTGCCATAAAACTCTAGCAATCTCTGCCCTAAAGGAAACTGATGTTCTAAATACTGCCCCATGAACTTCCTGCTATGCAGGAAAGAGGAAGCAAAGCACATAATAATGTGTGTTGTGAGAGTGAGTGCGTGTTTTTCAAGCCCCTTCTTAAGAACTGTCAGTTTGCCAACTCAGATCCTGTGAGCAGCCTAAGATGCAGGGGTTGGGGGGGGGGGTTGGGGGAGATCTCCAGGATTGAAATCCAGAGCCCCAGGGTCCACGGAGGGGATCAGAGACAAACCAGAGGGGAATAGATAACGGTGACAATAGTAAATCGCTTATTTGTGGCACAGGGATATTGTAGAAGTGTCCTTGTAAATGTCCTTAAACGGAAAGAATATAAAGATCCTTCCTTGGGAAAGCAAACTTGATTAAGGCTGTATTCTCGAAGGCTTAAGGATCTCAAGGCTACAAGACACAGAAACAAAACAGGTGTTCTTATGTGCCATCAAGTCATATGGTGCCCTAAGAATGAGTAGCCTCCAAAATGCCCTTTCTTTAACACCCTGCTCAGCTCTTCTAAACTCAAGGCAGTGGCTTCCTTGATACAGTCAGTCCATCTCATATTTTGTTTCCCTCTTTCCTGTTGCATTCACCTTTATTTAGCATTACTGTCTCTTTCAGTGACTCCTGCCTTCTCATGATGTGCCCAAAGTATGACAGGTTCAGTTTCATCATTTTTGGCGCTACAACTTTCTTGGGCTTGATTTGATCTAGGACCCGCTTGTTTGTCTCTCTAGCAGTCCAGGATATCGACAACCTTTTCTCCTGCACAATATTTTGAAGTAATCCTAATACCATATTTTCAGAGATGGGAAAGGACGAAGTCCTTGAGGTAATTCTGAGGTACCTCTGCAGACTTATTGTGGACTATGCTATCTCCCCTGCCCCTCACCCTCACATGTTGAGTTTGGAAGTGTCGGTTCATCTACTTCCAGTTACATTATATATATTTTTAAAAAAAGAATCCTTTTGGAGGCAAAACAAGTTATAAAAGCGTTGGCTGTGCCTTGTTGGAAAAGAACAATTACAACTGAGCCTCATGGCGCAGTGGTTAAATGCCTGTGCTGCAGGTAAAACTCTGCTCAGGACGTGGGTTCAATCCCTGGTAGTGGGCTCAAGGTTCACTCAGCCTTCCATCCTTCCGAGGCCGGTAAAATGAGTACCCAGCTGGCTGGGGGGGGGCAATGTGTAGCCTGCACACTGTAATTAAAATTGTAAACCGCCCAGAGACTACTTGTAGTGGTATGGGGCGGTATATAAGCAGGGGGGGAAAAAAACTCTCGCAGACCGCTAAGAATGGAGACTCATTATGCAGAATGCACATGCACGCTGGGTACATGCAAGAGGCCTTAGCGACATGTGGGAGCTGCATATACAGCAGTAGTGGCTGTGGGACGCCTGTGAGCAGCTTGTGGCCAAACGGTGACCTCTAATCTACTGATAGGAAGTTTACTGCTTTTGTAATAATTAAAATATGCAGCTAAATGTAATGTTGTCTTTCTCAATACTTGAATATGTCTTAATTGTACTGGACTGTATATTGTCCTTCATTACTGTAAGCCACATTGGGTCCTTTTCCAAGGAGAAAAGTGGGGTAAAAATGCTCTAAAATAAATAAATAAATAGTACAACAGCAAACAACTCTGCTGAATGTAATTGTGAGAACAAGTGGAAAAGCCATCAATTTTATATCATTTTGTTTCGTCAGTAGATGGCAGTAGATCACTATGGGAAATATTCCTGGCCCTGGCAAACACCTCAGAAGCTGCAGATGCTTCACAGGTGCCACAGGAAACCATAGTTTCTCGGGGCCAACCCATGTCTTTTTGCTACCTGAAGCAAAGGGCAAGATGGCAGCTCCTTCATTCCATGTACAGGAGCTGAACTTGACCGGCAACCGCAGGTTATTTTGAGAAGTAATAGGTCCCTCCATTACTATTAAGGACACAGGTCGACAATTCAGGTTGCAAGTCAGGCTGTGTGGCACACCCAGCATTTTTCTCCAAAACTAAGACAGAGCTAAGGAGCTGGGGGAGAACAGCGAGGGACCTGCCACTACTTTCCCCTCACCCTCCTACTCCACATCATCTGCTCCCCCTGCATAGAGGTAGGGTTGAACCTGTAGAGACAGCAATGATGGAAGTCCAATGGGAACATTCTGATCTGAACACACTGGAATTGCCTGAAGAACATTGTAATGTTTAAGACATTCACTTGTCTATAGCTAGAATTTGGAATATCAGAGAGTGAAGGAGGAACCTCCCACCCCACCCCACCCTCCCAGATGCTAACTATCAGAATTCCAAAGAGAAGTTGAACTTAATTAGTCATTCTCATGGCTAATTACACTTCTAGTTCTGAGAAGGTAGAAATTAGGCTTCCATTTTCTTGTCTGCCTATGGATTTAGCCACTCAAATTTCTCATCTCCCCAACCCATTCCCCAGTATATTTAATGAGTTTTAAAAGGGCCAGAAGTAAATCCTGCTCATTATTGTTTTTCGTGATCTTGCATCAAAGCAAAAGGATTCACCAATAGGAGACATTCCCACCATCCTGAGATTGTTTAGGAAATTGGGCCTTAGAAGCAACTCAGTATTGCTGGAAACCCAACCTACAAACAGGCTAATGTCAACATTTTTGACAGTCTGTATTTGCAATGTAATCCTTGGCTTTCTACTTAAAACTAACCTCCATTCAATTCCTTGAAACTCAACACCAGGCAAATATGTACAAGGTACCACTGTATAAGAATTCAGCAGTATCAATTCAGATCACACACTTCCAATGAAATGCTTGCACTAGTATTTTGTTCTTGTTCTTGTTCTCATTTTCTTTGAGCAAGAGTGAATGTATCGCATCCCAGGCAGAAAATGTATTTTTCTTAATAACAAATTAAATTTATTGTGGTTGTGTGACCCATATATAGAAATGTACAGTAAGAGCAAGGAGAAGAAGAAAAATGAAGACTACTAGTAAATAGGAGTGTCAAGGGAATTGATGGTTGAAATGATCTCTGCCCTCTTGTGTATGACAGCTAAAAACAAACTTTGCTACCTGTGGTGTGACATATGAGTTCTGGTCTTTCAGACAGTATTGTACTAGCCATCTGGAAGGGTGGCCTTGGAACTTACTCAGCAATGGACAAGTTAGGTTGCAGTAGTCCTAATTTGTTCTTAAAAGGGGCAAAATAAAAGCACACACTGAAGAAATCAAGGAGACTCATTTCCACATGGACAAAATCTCTCTTGGCATGGAATTCCTTTGAGTCTACCCTGGAGAAGTGCTGAAGGCAGCACGTTCATCCTGCCCAGCATAAAGGCTCTTCAGGCCTGTGGTGAGCAGAGTGAGGTTAGGTATCCTGCAGTGGTCCTGTATGATGGAAAAACACCTTGTGACAAAGGGGAGCAGGTTCTGTGTGCCTGCGAAAGAAATTCCTGCCTCTCCCTCTATGTCACATAGCCTCTGAGTGAGAATTCTTAGAACCTGTTGAATACGTAAGCAACTTTATATTTCTTTAAAAGTTGTCAGAAGTCTAGAGGGCCTGTCTAGAAATGAAAGTAGAAAACAATCGCCAGCTGGTACACTGGCATTTGTATAGTTCCTGTGGTGGGGAAAAAGAAGGTTAAATGACATTTTCAAGGTACATTTTGGATCATCTGGAAGATCCAAATCCCCTGCCTGAGTTATAAAGGACAGGTGGGGAAGCATTGGCTTTCCAGATATTTTGGCATATAATTCACATCAATCCCACCCACCATGGCTAATAACAGAGGGTTATGGGAATCATAGCTCAAAATATTTGGAAAGGCAAACACTTCCCACTCAGAGGTTACAGAGTAAGCATGTATAACCTCCCCATACTCTAGTGCTCCCAGCAATGCAATAGCTGTTCAGAAGTACCGGATGGGTAAACCTATTTCAGTGGATCTTATTCCCATTTAAGGGTGTTCAGGATTATAGCCTAAAACCCCTTTCTTACCTTCTTGGGGGGAAAGGGTAAGTGAACATATTAGCAATGAAATAATACTTAAGCAAAATGTCTATGAAGATTCTCAGTCATCCAGGTGAGTTTATCTGGAAATTGAGTCATGGCAACTGGGCCTCTTTTTCTTGAGAGATTGAAACGTTTCACCTTCATTCCTAGCTGTTTGGATGAGAAGCAAAACATTTCAATCTCTCAAGAAAAAGAAGTCCAGTTGCCATGACTCAACTTCCAGAGAATAATTAAGTAACAGAACCTATCTCAAATGTTGACAGTTTCTCACACCTGGGTCTGAGAGTGTTGACTATAGTCTCAGGGAACTGCTATGTGGCTCTTGGTCTCCAGGTAGGGAGGCAAATTTCAAGATGGGCATTGCCAAAAGTTGGAGGAAACCAATCAATCAATAATTGATTGATTTGATGAGTGCTCATTTTGAAGTCTGGATGCCCATCTCCTTTCATTCCTAGCTGGTACCAGAGCTCAATGTGAAGATATTTGCACGTGCATTTGGCTGTGCAGTGTCAATATCTCTACCCCCCCCAACCCACTCATCTCCCTCACAAAAAAAGCTGGAAGAAAAGGAAAGAGACATGGGGAAGAACAATGGATGGATACACTTGGGCTAGCCATGCCATCGGGAAACAAGGTTTATCCTAAAGGAAAGCAAGGAGTGGGGTGCCAGCCTTGGGAGTCATGTTGCAAAGCATGCTTGTTGCACAAACACTCGCACTAGCAGTGCAAGACCTGGGGGTAAGTGTTCCAGGGCCAGTGAGAAGTGTTCCACAAAGCCCCAGCAATCGATGCTGTAGACGTATCAGCAGTACAGGCCCATATGTTGTGCACACTTGTCAGGCTGTTTTGGAGCATGTGATATATTACGAATGGTGCATTTTGCTACGTGCTCAGCTGCTACGGAATGCTTTCTCCCCAGCTCTGAATTGTCCTATTACCTGGTTAGTTGGGTTAGTTGGGTTAGTTGGGTTTCACCACGATTGCATACCCATCATGACACCCAGCGTGGTGCAGTACATAGAGTGACAGACTAGGCCCATATCCTCACTTGGCCTTGGAAAACACATGGGTGTGTGTGTGGAGAACTGGTGAAACTACTCCTTCAATATCTCACATCTTGAAAGCCCCGATGAGGGTTGCTATAATTTGATTCCAACTGGATGGCACGTAATACACACGGGCCCACTTACAGGGATGCCTTCCATGTCCATGTCTACAATCAGCTGGCCCCCAAAGCAGTTCTAGCCTCCTCCCAAGCCTGGCCTACTTACATCTCAAAGATGCTTATGTTCTCCCATTCTGGTCCTGGGTGAGCTGCAAGGGATAGGATGCAGCTGACGTGGCAGTCGTAGTCACACACACGGTCCTGGTAAATGTTACAGCAACCCTAGATGACATCAGTGCAGCAGTGGGTGATACCATTTATTGCAGTGGTTCCCAACCTTCCTAATGTCGTAACCCTTTAAAACAGTTTCTCATGTTGTGGTGACCCCTTGCGATGCTTGGAAGAGGCCACAAGCCCCCTTTGGCAGGCCACTGCCACAGGTGCCTTAGAGAACTTCCCTCTACAGGCACCCTCAGCCAATCGCAGCCTCCAGGGCCCTTGACTGATATCCCCTCCAACGTATCAAGCTGTAACTCTCTCTCTCTCTACCCTTCCTCCTCCAGACCCAAGCCGTTTGTGCCTTTTTCTTCACTGGCCCGACCCCCAGGTTGGGAACCACTGTTTTATTGGGTCACTAAATAAATAAATAATAAAACAAGTAGCAAGTTTTCATGGATGAAAGCCACTTCCACCGGCGAAGCACACATCCTCCATGGATAATGGAGGGGGGGGGAATCTTCTAGTCCAAAAGTTGATGCTACTTATCTGTGAGAGATGAGCCAGGTCTTCCGGAGCCAGGGCCTTTAGTGTCTCTGCAGCAACCCATTAGTACACCAGCGTTATTGTCCTCAGAGCCTGAGGGAACAAGTCCAACATGCTTTGGGGAAAACAATTACCTCAAACCTAGCAGGAACCACTTTGAGCCTGCTTTCCAGCAAAACAAAGTGAGGAACATGAGAAAGCGGGGGGGGGGGGACTTTTGATAAAACTAGTCCAGCAATAACAAAGAGAAAAAATAAAGGTTTGCCAAAAATTGAATTGTGAATGCACGTCTGTGTTTTCTTTAACAGAGTCTCTGCACAATAAGGGTAAACAGCCATGGAGCCTGCTGGGGAAGAAAAGAAGGCAGAATAGCTTCACAGCAAGTCTGGTGGCTAAAAGGAATGTGGTTCGATCGTATGAGAGAGAGCTTCCCACACTTGGGCTGCATGTTCTGAAAACTATGGATGCTGAAGAAGTGGCTGCTATTTCTTTAGATCCCATTCAGAAGAAAACAGTTTTATTCTCTGTCCTTCATTGTCAGAAACAAAGTGTCATTTCTGAGTTTTAAATCAATGCTTATCTACAACTGAGAACTTAACTCACACCTTTATTCAAGGCAATGGTCTGCTGTCATTTCTTCCCCTTTAACCATTACTACACTGTTGTACAGTTGTGCCTTGGACTTAGGGCGCTTCCTAAGACTAGTGTTCGGAGTCCCACAATGACTGCAGACTTTTAGCTAGTACCTGGCACATAATGGTGCTTAAATACAGAAATGATATTCTGTTTCTAACTCTAAATTCCTGATAGCTACTCATACACTGACAGCAGGGCTTCGGATAATCGTCAAATGCAGGAATATGCAACATGGCACTTTCCAGATGTTTGGAACTACAGTTTTCCAAACCCCTCTCTATCCATGGGTTATGATAACTGGAGCATATGGGGGTTGTAGTTCAAAGGATTTGGAGAGTACCTGGTTGCATACTCTTCTCCCGGTGTAATATTTCGGGTTACATTGCATTTGCCTGGGAACGAACAAGGCTCCAACGGGGCGCCTTTCAGAGCCTACAGATTTGTGTATTAACACATTTCTTTCTTTCTCCACAGCACACCAAGGTCCCAGCTGAGGCTCGCGAATGCTGATCATTTTATTCATGAGCACTGAATCTTTCTGCACTTGGCAATCAACCCTGCCAGAAATACCAGTGAGCAATCAGACAGATTATGTGCTCATTTGGACCCCATTCCAGCCAGATAAACAGGCTAGAAAGAGAAACCCAAATCTGACAAATTGCAATTCCCTTGCTCTTTCTATCGGTTTTTCACTGTTCACTTGATGCAAATTGACTAACAGAAAACAGAAGCTGGAATGCACAGAAAGGACATGTGCACTGGGCAGGAAAGTCCATGTGTCACATGTATCTGGGGCTGAGGGCCTTTTGTCCGACTATAGCTTAGCATGCCATTTTCTTTGTGGGGTTTCTCTCTCTCTCTCTCTCTCCCTCTCTCTCTCTCTCTCTCTTTCACACACACACACACACACACACACACACACACACACTAGGACTAGGGCTACAGCGAAGCAGCAGTACTGTATGTCTCTTTGGCACCATAAACTGATGCGACTCTCTAGCTGGCTGCATAATTTGTCTTAGCAAATGCATGTCTTGTGGCCCTCAGTCACCATTACTCACTCACAAATGTCTACACTCATTCACAAACCCTTCAGGTTGTACTTCCTGAGATAGTTAAATGCCTTGATTTTAACAGCCCCTGATTTATCCCTCTGGTCTACTTAACAAGTCTTGTGCTTTAAGACCTCTCTCTTGCTTGTAAATTTAATCCAGCATAACTGGTGTTTTTCTTTCTTTTGCGCTTGCTGTTCATTTGTCACCTAAACTTACATTTAACTGTCATAATAATAGTTGTGTGCTGTTACATCGATTCCAAATGGTGACCAGTCCTTCCAGGGTTTGCTAGGAAAACAGTAGCCAGAGGTGTTTTAACATTCTCTTCTTCTGGTGGTATTCTACTAGTGCAAAGTTTGCCCAAGGTGACCATGGCTGCCTGTCTTTTCAGGAAGCACGGTGGGGAATTGAACTCTAAACCACTAAACTATCCAGCTATACTGAAGCATCATTTCCACTAACAAAGCAATCCTTGGCACATCTGCTCAAAAGGGAACCCCTTGGCCAAGTGCATAAGAAAAGAGAGGTTGAGAGCCTACACAAATTTACTTGGACAGACCCACTGAACACAGTGGGGTTTATTTTGGAGTAAGCATGCACAGAGTTGGACTACAAATTATTTAGATGTAAACCACGCTGACCTGACTGTCATGTCTCCACCCTTCCTCCCAGAAGGGCATTTGTCCCTTTGGCCAGACAGATTGTTTGAGCAGGATGTTAGTGCTGGGTGTGTGTCTGTCTATCTCTTTCCATTGTTTGCTTTGTTGACAAACTCTTTGTTGTTTCCTGGTCTTTTTTTTTTTCGGGGGGGGGGGGGACAGATAAATTTGTAACTAAAATGGAAACTGTATCCTTAATAATAACGCTGATCTGAAAATTTATTTTTGTAGACTCTATGTAATGCAGATCAGTTATAACAAGTTAAGCAAAGCCATCGCAGCTTCGGGTAAATCTGAGCTCATGTGTTTCTTAGACCAGCTGCAGAAGAACACAGTTGTTATTGGCTGACTGGCTTTATTTTATGCACAAGATATTTGCCCAGCAACAAAATCCTGCTGAGGCTCCACTTCTAGATAAATGATAATTTCATGATCATTTTAATACTGGCAGCCTGAGAGCACCTCTCCCTTTAAAATTATAATTATCATTCTTATTTTGGCCTTCTCTTATTACTCAGATTAGCTGGAGCAATCTGCGTCGTACAACAGGGTCCAGCTGCAGGCGAGGTATATGAGATTCACTCTGGAATATTTCACCCGTTTTTGCCAAAGTTACCTGCTGGGGCAGCTAGCATTCCTCTGCCACAAATTCCATTGATTTTTTTTCACTTACGGTATTAGTCCTTGCATACTTCTAAGCACATGAAGTGGCATGTAGAGAAGTAGATAGACGCTACATGCACTTTTTTTTACTGATCCAGAAATTGCCACACATATATCATGCATCTGACAAAGCTCTACAGACTTTCCGCAGACAATTCAAAGTGATGAACCATCACTCTTATGGCGAATAGTTATATTACCAGCTGAGGCAGCTAGCCTCTCTCTCTCTTCTCTCTCTCTCTCTCTCTCCCCCCCCTTCCTCTCTATTTCTAAAGCATGTGAATGTGCATGGCACATCAACCACAGAGGTAAGCCAAAAGACAGGTTCTTCTTTCCAAAGTGTTTACAATTTGATCTGTGACAGACAGCAAGGGCAACCCCAGAGGGAGAAGAGAGAAGGAACCCAGAACCCAGATCTTGAGTTGGCAGAGGAAGAAGGTGCTTGTGTAAGGTAACACATGATGTTATGTTTGGAAGAAGTAAGGTACCAAGTTGCCTTCCCCAGTGCAGCGCTAGTAGTAGTAGTAGTAGTAGTAGTAGTAGTAGTAGTAGTAGTAGTAGTAGTAGTAGTAGTAGTAGTGGCAACCTAGAGACTAACTGCTATAATTTGATGCGAGATTTTGCGGACATTCCAAGGCCACTTTGTCACACATCGAGATGTGGTGAACTACAGGCCTTTGGTTGGTATATTCAAACATTTATGCTGGTTGACCATGATTGGCATTGCTGACCAAGACATCTAGAAGGTGCTGGAAATGGTCAGAAACAGTCTAATCAAATGAGCCACGAACTTTCTGAAATAAGTAGGACTTGAGTATGGATCTGAAATGTTTGTGTACAAGAAAGACAAAATGAGACAGAGAGGTGTCCACCCCATAGACATGCTGGCAGAGAGTTCAACGCATATGCTCTCTTGGTTGTACAATCTTCCTTGAGTGCTAACAGCTATTGACAGACCTGTCAGCCATGGATTTGCAACTATCCCTAGACTTTATGGCTGCTATACCTTCACTTTAACTATATGGTAGTCAAAAACAGCTTCTCTTGGCAAGTACGCCATGTCACAGTTTTGGGAGTGTGAAAGTGTAAGTCCTGATGGCCCCAGTATCTTCGAATGGGTCCCCACCTTCCATCTCTGAATCCACACAACCAAAGGAGTAAGTGAGTAAGACTCAACAGGGTTTATTTATAATTTGGGGATGGGGAGGGGTGGGATTGCGGGGAAAGATAACACACGTGTATATGCAGAGACAGGAGTCCCAGTTCCCAGCACTAGCCCTACTCTCTCTCCATTACTGCCACTCCCTGGTTTTGTTCACTGGGAGGACTCCAGTCTCTCGGGGGATGCGGTGGGACTCAGTTCCCTTCACTGAGCTCCCCACTTGATTGGTCAGTTTAGTTCACCTGACAAGCCTTCTTCATCAAGGCTGTTCCCTGAGGAAGGGGCAGTATTCCCACAATGAAGGTAGGCATGGTGGCCTTCTCCCTCCAGCACTACGGGTCTCCTCACTTTTTGACATTGGCTCTCATGAGGTCTCCATTGGTCTATTTGAGTGGGGAATGGGCTCACCTTCCTTCATCTGTTCCCTCTTTTCTCTTCCCTCTCCTTCTCTCTAATAGGTAGGTAGGTCATGGAGGTGGCTCATATTCATATTTGGATATTTACAGCCCTAAATCAGACCCAGATCCACCACCAGGGATCTCTTTGTAAATTTAGCCCCAGTTGCCCAGGACCTCCTCTTATGGAGGCTCCTCATTCCTATAATTGCTGGACCAGTCTTCTGAAGCATCTCCCTACTCCTCATCTCCTAAACATCCAGCATCTTCTCCTCACGCTTCCGCTTCCTGAGCTTTCCCAGTTGCATTTCCACCTCCTGGGTAAGAAGGCTGTCCGCCTTCTCTGTCTGGGGGGGGGGGGGGTTCATCCTCCCCCTCTTGTTTTGTGCTATCTAACATCCTTCTGGCATCTGAGTCTCTACCTTTCTGCCTGACATCTAGACCTCTGCCTCCTCTTAACATCCCCCAGGACATCACCCAATTTGAGGGCAAGTGACCTGTCTTCTATGGAGTTGACTTTTCTACCACTTCTCCCTTTTCTCCCTCCCACTCCCCCCCCAGTGCAAAATCCCATTTATATCTCCCATCATCAGGGGCATACCAGTTCCTGTCCATTTCCTAGGAATTCTTCCCCAACTCCTCAGACTGATAGATCCACCATAGCCTCTGCTTGTGTTCCTGAGCCTCAGCATCAGCTAGAAAATTGAGACCACCATGTCTTACAAACTTTTTGAAACCGCTGGGTGCCAGTGGAGTTGTCTGGGTATCTAACTGGGTGGGGGCCTTGGATCCATGGTCAGAGCGGGATGGCATACTGACCGGGGCATCCTTGACCTTGTCCGCTTCACAGAGAGAGGCAAGGGAACTTTAGTTGATGCCTACTTGCTCTACACAACTCCATCCTGATTTTATAAGACTTCCATCATATTTTCCCTCCACTCATATCCAGTCCCCCGTATTTCTATGCTTTTTCTTGGTCTATGTGCCTCAAAACACCTGTCTGTCCTTTTGTTTCCACCCTGAGTAAAGATGCAAGATCACATCAGTTGGGAGGATGGAAGGGCTCCACCCTTTCTTCCGATTAGTTTTTCCAATGCAGAATATCCTTCAAATGGTTCTTCGGAAGGAATACCTGTTTAGTTCCCATGGCAACACATTTCCCCCGTAGTCCTGCCTAACTCCTAAAAGAAGGATGTGCCTGGCCAATCCTGCCCAGGAGGTGTTTGATCAACCTAAAGACCAATTTTAAGCTCATTAGCCCTCTCCTGTTCAGCTCTCAGTCAGACAAAGACATAAACTTAGATATGGGGGCTTCCCTAGGTCAGTTTTTTCTTTAATTTACAATAAAGTCCCTATGCACCTTACATGGTAGCTGAGCCTATGGAAGCTTACTTTTATGTAACTGCACAGGATCAAACCTTGGAAGTGTTATGTAGTCAACTACCAAGATTCTCTGGCCAACATCTTGTCCAAGAAGTAATTTTTCCAAGCTCTGTAGAGGACTGCAGCTTGGGTTTGCTTTAGCTTTTTAATTGTCCTTTCTTCTGGTGTAAGTAAATCCATGTCAAAATCTTTGCAGTTGCTTTGGTCTTTATCCCGCATAATAATACTTCCTTAGTGTTGCCTAATTCTCAATCACCTATGAACTGGTTAAATAAAACAGATCCAAATCTGCCAATCTGAGGGAGACCCACCTCAGCTTTATTTCTCCCATTATGATACGGTATCTGTCCATCTTGATCTCAGTCCAGTTATTCATGCAGAAGAGAAGCTATTTTCTTATCCAATCAATGCCAAGCTTAGTTTTCATGAATGATTTTAGCCCTGTTCTGGTATTATAAATGCTAAAGCTGGAAGGATACTGAGAAGGAAATACTGTACTGTACCCAAGCCCTGCCCCCTCTGTCACCATTCTCATTCTTCCTGGTTTGAGCACCAGGACAGAAGAGCAGCAGGGTCCTGCTCTCTTATAAGCTTTACACATGAGCAAGAAACCAGCATTTTCAGGGTTCGTGCTGACATGTAGGACCTGCCTGTGACCACAAACATCATTCCAGATCTGGTGCTGAAACTATGGCCAAAGTGATGTCCTTTTTGGTGTATTTGTTCCACAACAGAGTTTTTGTTAGATGCAGTTTGGAAGCCCAAGTGACTGTTGGATCATCTCTATCCTCAGGCCTGTGTCCCTTTCAAAGCAGCTATGTGCCAATTCCAGCCTGCAATATGGATACATATGTCAAGGAGACTCCAATTAGGCCTCATCTGCCTGGTGGAAGATCCCATGAAACCAAGTGCATGTCCTAAAAATCAGCCCTCTCTTCACAATCCCACTTCTTTAGAGATTCTACTCCCTTCGTCCAAGGCAGCAGGGGCGGGAAGTACCTCACTCTTCTGCTTACTGATCAGAGAAGTGGGTTTTTTCCTACTCCTTGCTGTTCTCCAGGCTGTAGACAGGCTCATGAAAACCTTCCACCCGTGCCAACTGAGGGCTTTTTTAAAAGCCCAGTTAGAGCATGTGAGGGATCTGCTAGAAAGGGAACACATTTGGGGAGGAACCGGCAATCTTGTTATGGGGAAAGTGCCCCTAGATGTCTACCTACTGTTGGAATGCGGTTCGGAACCTGCATGCCCAGAGCTAGGGTGGACCTCAAATTGGCAAACTCTTCCTAGTTTAAGTAGACAAGAGTTTCATTTGTAGAAGCCATGCACATAATTTATTACAGAAGCCATTTGGACTTCAATTGATTGTCTTTCAATCAAAAGCAGCTCAGAGTTGAAACAGGAAAAACAAACTGGGAATGAGTCTGGTGGAAACTGTCAAAAAACCTCCAGTAGGACTGAGAACAAAAGGCTTATCATACTTGCTTCAGGAAGCTCTTTGGCCTATCGAAAATAATATTACAGATGTGTGGCAACCAAGGCATCTTGTCCATCCAGCTTTTACCACATGGACCACCAATGGTGAAAACTCCAGAACTCGTGTGGTCTATTAGCAACCTCGATCAAGATGGCTTATAGTCCAAGATTCTTGGACTATAACTGCCAGAAGTCCTCAGCAGCATGGCCACCTGCCAGGACAAATGGGGAATTCTGCAAATTGCTGTTGGGGGGGGGGGATGAACTTTTCTATAACTGGAACCTGGAGTAGAGACACTCCAAGCTATTACACTGAGGCAGAAGAAATATATTAGAGTGGCACTGAGAAAGTGAGGGACATAGAAAACCAAAGCAAAAGAATTCCCTCTGTTCACATGGACGGCCAGCCGCCATTCAAGTAGCTCAACCCACGTTGCGACTGACAGGCAATCTAGAATCATCTCATTCCGGGCATGACGAAAGGCATGTGCAGAATGTACATCTCCTTCTACCTGTCTTGTCATGTCATGAAGAAACAGCGACTGCTTCCCCCAAATCAAACAGCAGAGAGGCCCCGGCTGCCACAGGCGTAACTGCCAGGCACTGTGTGCAGCTGAAGGATCAGGGACATGGACAGGGTGAGGGTGAGGACTGCAGATGGGGAGGCTGGGGTGGTGCAGCACAAAGAGGCCTCTTTCATGTGCTTGAAATTCCAGACCTGCTTGCCTTGAACTTTGGCAAAGAGCCCCAAAGGATCCTCAGGTATCACTGGAACAGCCTGAGCCTCCACAGAGATACCCGACAGCAGCCTATGGTCTGTCTTGAGTGGGGCAGCCTATGCTGACACCGACTGAGAGGCTGCACCCATTGCATGGCAGAGAGTAAAGAGCAAATTTATGCCACCGCGCCCTCCAGTCGCATCGTATTCTAACTGCCGAGTGCCCCGGGTTTTGAGATAGCTTGGTGCTTCTGTGAGTGCCCAGTTGTGTTAGTTTACGTGTCCATAGGGTAACAGGCCAGTCCTTTAAAATATCACACATCACACAAGTTTACACAAAAGTTGAACAACACACCTGCTCCAGATCAACTGGATCCAGTTCCACCACAAATACCATCAGAAGCAGCTCGCAGGACAAGCCTAACAAAGCATGGGTGGCGTCGAGTATTGTAATAATAATTACAATGCGTCATCGGGTTGATTTCGATTGATGGTGACTCTTGCTTGCGCTTTTTAGGTACAGAGGGCTTCTTTCTGAGAAGGTTCATCGAAAGGCAGAAGTGACTCAAAGCACATAATTATTAATTATAAAACAAAACCAACACCTTGAATTAGGCTCAGAAAGGAAATGCCAGCCAGTATGTGCTATGGAGAATTGGTGCCATATGATGTTTGACTTTGTTCGCTGGTCAATAACCAAGCAGCGGATTTTTGAACCAGTTGGATTCTCAGAAGTAGCCCCATACCGAGTGTATTGCATTAATCCAGAATACCGTAGATAGAAATCAGTGGGTTTAAAAAAAGAAAGAAAATTCAGATTTTTTAAAAATATATATGAAATCCACCTTTTTGCTTTTATAATTCTAATTCTATATTATGATGCAAATTATTCATATAATTATTTTTTGGGGGGTTATAAATTGGATCCAGCTGTTCTGTGACCAGAGTTTCAATTTTAAGAGAGTCTATAGGCTTCTGTATAGCTTATTTAGGATAACCCCTGTGTCTCTTCCATGACTCATTCTGGTTGATAATATCATCAGAAATGCAGCTCTCAGACTGGGTTTGTGTCTTCAGAGATTAACAGCATTATATGGAGAAGAAGAAGAAAATAACAAACCTGAACAGGCTTTTTTGCTCCCAACTCTAACTGAAGTCATTCCTGCTGCTTCTGTCCATTGCGTTCCACAATGATATCAGGTTGGCATTTTTTGAAAGTCCTACCAAAGCCTCCAGAATTTCTTTCAATAGTCAGCAATGCTTATCCCTTTTTATTCTCTTTTGCAGTTTAGAGCAGATAAACCAAGATCTTACCCTCCCTCTCAAAGTGCATATTCATGAATCCAGGATTACTGGGGGTGGAGAATATTGGGCAGGTGAAAACTATATATAAAGGTTATAACGAGCACGAGTGTGCTTTATGTGTGTGGGGAACAAACATGGTTAAATCAAGTCTTTCTAAGGGGTAGTTTAAATCAGCCTTACCACATTCAGAAGTTGCACCCAGCTTCGCATCAGGATGTTTGAGTTATTATAGTATGTGTGTTTCTGGCCGTGTGGCCATGCTTTTGCATTTATTTATTTATTTGCATTTTCTTCTTCTTTTTGAGTTCTGGTATCAGGGATTACAGAGGAGCAAGAGCAACGCAAACATGTTTGGCTTTAGCAGAGGCTGAGAATGCGGGTGAGTCTCTCTGCATCCAGGAGGCAATACAGATTTTGCCCTGAACTGATAGCTTGCCCTTGTACTGACTTCCTCTTGTCCCTTCTGGCCTTTCATGGGGGGGGGTGGGCTTTGGGAAAGGGGGAGGTGTCTGACCAAAAACTTCCACAGGCTGGATTGGGGATCCAGACCAGTTTCAGATTAAAATAAAGAGCAAGCCTTTTCCTTCCCTATCAGAGAAGCTTTTAAAATATACTAAGGTGCAGAAAGCAAGGCAGGGGTATTTAGAACCAATGGTCTCAGACTGACCCCACTTATTATCACAGACTGAAGGGCAAGGACGCCTCTCCCCAAACATTTAGGGCAAGCCTTGGCACACAAGCATACTTACAGAAATAGATGGAAAGCAGAACAAGTGCACATGAGGTGGGGAAGAGTCTTGAGGGCTCCCCACCCCACCCCAACACACACACTACAATCTTTTATACCACCCTGATGTCTAGTCACAGAATGAAGTGGGAGAGGAGTCCACATTCCCCTGAAAAATATTCTTTCCTCTGCAAACACCCTCGGATGGAAAGAGAATCTTGGAAAAAGTGACCGCTGGGTGTGACTGTCAACAAGCATCTGTCAAGTCTGGATTTCACTGGATGGCCAACTGTCTTGTTCCCTCATTGGACGGAGGGTTTTAGGAAAGGAGGCCAGTCGGCCTCCCATCCACCCAACCACCCCCCGTGTGGAGAAAACATGTGGTTCTTCCTCTCCCTTTATTAAAGCAACATCTGTAAAAAGCAAGCACGACGAACGCTCTTGCAATATAACTTGTCCTTGTTCTTTGTTTGATATTTGTTCTTGTTACTCCCCCTTGTTAACCGTCCGGAGTTCCTCTGGGAAGACGGGCGGAATAAAAATATATAAAATAAATAAATAAATAAAATAAGCTTTGTGGCAATTTAAACATTACGAGATCTATGGCTATAATAAGGCTTCGAAAATGTGCCTCTGGGCTCAGGTCTCCCGCCCCCAGAAAACGGTAGCCCAGGTCGCCGCTGTGGCCATTTTACAGGTGGGGAGAACAGCAGGCACACTCAAGGCTCCATAAATGAACAGGTAGTTTAAAGCTTTCTGCACTGAACGCGCCAGCGGCGCCAGAAAGAAGCACCCTAACAGCCTTCCACTCATGCCTTCTTGGCTCGAGCATTTTTTTAAAAAAATCATTTTTTTTACGAAGTTGATGCCTAGCAGGTAGAGAGGATGCCACTCCCAATGTCGGCCAGCAGAGGGCAGCCGGCAGTTCCCCCCCCCATCCCCGGCTCTCTTCCCCGCCGGCCGTCAAGCGCCCCGAGCCCAGCCCAGCCCAGCCGAGCGGGTCGCTTGCTCTCTCCCTGCTGGCGCTTGCTTCTCCTTCCTCCCCCGCTTGAGCGCAGCCGCTCCTCCCGCGGCACCTGAGCGAGAGGCTCCGCTTGACAAACTTGCCTGAGACGAGCGAGGTGAGCGCCGAGGGGGGAGGCGGGGCTTCCTCTCCGGCTGCGCTTGCTGAGGAGGATCATCATTAGCCTTACGCCAACGACAGGAGGCGGCGCGGGGGGGGGGGGGCCGGGGAGAAGAGGGAGAAGAGTAGGGGAGGAGGAGGAGGAGGAGGAGGAGGAGGAGAGAGAGATCAGCTCGCTCGCTCGCTCAGCAAGCTGCGTACGTCGATTCCCTCCACACACAGAGACACGCACGCACACCCACCCAGCCACCCACCCACCCTCCTGCTCCTCCTCCGCTGCCCGTCCTTCCCCTGATCACCCCCCCCCCTTGAGCCCTCAGAAGAGCCGGAGCTAGTGATCATCGGGCTGCCTTTGCATGACAGCAGCCGCCGCCGCCAGCTCATTCAGGAGGATCCAACCCGACCGCCTGCGCTGGGCTGGAAGAAGGCAAGGCTGCGCCCCCCTGAACCGCTGGGGTGGGCGCGGAGGCACCTTGCCCCGCTTCGTGGCCTGGGGCTGCCCCAGGTCCTTCCTCGTTCTCCTCCTCCTCCCCACCTTCTCGCACCCTTTATTTTTTTTTTAACCCCACCCTGACCTTATTATCCTCCTGCCCAAGATTAAGCGCAAAAAAGGCACCAGCCCAGAGACGCAGAGAGAGGAAAAAAAATAGCATGGGATCAAGGAGAGACACCTGCCGATGAAATAGGCGGCAGTCATACGGAAATACCCATCCATTTCTCTAAAGAAGAACATTTCTTTTCTTTAAAAGAGAGAGAGAGAGAGATCAGTTCCAGAAGCAACGAGCGAGGAAGGGACATCGCAAAGAACCGGAGATAATTTCAAGGGCCGTTTCCCTCCCTTTGTTGAATGAGAAGAACCGAGGCGGATCACCATGAGTACCAGCAGTAAGTAGGGCTTTTCCTGGGCTTGGGCGGCGGGAGGACGGGCGGCTTCGCTTGGGCTGTATGTGGAAGCACGCGAACGGCACCGCGCGAGGGACCCTCGCTGGGCTCCGTTCTTCCTTTAAAAATCGGTACCCACGGACCTTTTCCCCTTTCCAACTGCCCCCCGGGGGGGGGAGCGCCGGTCTGAGGACTCCTCGCCTGCCTGTCTGCTCCGTTGGGAACCCCCCCCCCCCCCGCTGTCCCTCTCACACTCCATTGCCGAAGTAGACTCGCACGGTTGTCCTCAACCTGCGCCACTGCCGGTTTGTGTAATAAGTCCCTGGGCAGGATGCCATCCCTGGGCGTCCCAGGGCAGAGTTCGGAAAGAGAAAAGGGTGGGCGGGACAGGGGGCCAAATGTGTGTCCCCTGATCAGTCCTACCCAAGGACCTGTGTAGGAGACACGGATGGACGTTTTAAAGCAATGTAGTAAAACAGAGAGATGTGTTAAGCCGGGCTCCGCCTCTGAATTCCTTAACAAACAAAAAAAGCAGGGCAAGAAGGCTGAGTTCCCACTGAGTACAGGAGAGGGCTCATTCTGTAGCCCTGATGGCAAATAAAGAACAGATTCAGGGTGGAGGTGCCAAGCCGGTGTCTATTTCTCTCATGTCCCCCTACTGCTGCTTCTGCCCTCGTTAGATCCCACACCAGCCAGCCAGCCAGCCAGCCATCTCCGTCACTGGCAGCGCTTCCGTCCATAAGGAAATGAACTGAAGCATCTTTTTTGTAACCTTGCCCACTATGAAAGAAGAACCTTGTCCCTTCTTGCCACATACTTGATATATACTTGAAGATTCAGGGTGCAACTCTAACATGGGGGGGGGGGGGTAGGAGCGCTCCGGCAACACCTTTCTCTTGGGACCCTCCTGGTAGCCACGGTTTGTCAAGTTAAATGATATTATCAAGTTAAATGAGCAAGAAGCCACCCAGTCGTCTGGCAAGGCAGTGCCGGTTCATCTGTCTGCTCATTAAGTCTGGTCCGTTCAATAGGCACCACCTTGGAGTTTGACATTGAATTACTAGTGTTGTAGGCATGGCACGGGATTCCCACTCAAAGTGCATCCGTTTATGTTCACCCTCGCTTAGACTCTCTCTGTTTTTGATTCTTACCCTCTCGGTGTGTGTGTGTGTGTGTGTGTGTGTGTGTGTGTGTGTGTGTGTGTGTGTGTGTGTGTGTGTGTGTGTGTGTGTGTGTGTGTGTGTGTGTGTGTTCTTGTTCCTCTCTAGTCAAGCAGGTGTTGCCAGGGCAGCTCCAAGGCAAGATTGCCAGGCGAGCATTCTTTGTGAGCGCGTTTTGGCCCAAGGAACAGGCAATTCTGGATTTCCTTGGAGGCATTGTGGAATGAGCAAACTTTCCAGTCACCGTCCACGTGAGCCACACCTGAGCTGCAGGAGGGATGCTGAGGCTGAGTGTTAGGCTGGTCAACACAGACAATAGGCATCAAGCAGTCCTTTCTGTAGATGCAGGATAACCCATGGCTCCAGTTCACCCACTGAGGTGGTGCTAAATCCAAAAACACATGGTCATCCAGCAGCTCCTGAGAGGGAATGGCATTGCCTGTTTTGCCTGCCTGCTTTCAGACATCCGCAGAGAACACAAAAGCAAGAGGAGAACAGGATGTGTGTGTGTGTGTGTGTGTGTGTGTGTGTGTGTGTGTGTGTGTGTGTGTGTGTGTTCTTGTTCCTCTCTAGTCAAGCAGGTGTTTGCCAGGGCAGCTCCAAGGCAAGATGCCAGGCGAGCATTCTTTGTGAGCGCGTTTTGGCCCAAGGAACAGGCAATTCTGGATTTCCTTCCATTGTGGAATGAGCAAACTTTCCAGTCACCGTCCACGTGAGCCACACCTGAGCTGCAGGAGGGATGCTGAGGCGAGGGAGTGTTAGGCTGGTCAACACAGACAATAGGCATCAAGCAGTCCTTTCTCCAGTAGATGCAGGATAACCCATGGCTCCAGTTCACCCACTGAGGTGCTAAATCCAAAAACACATGGTCATCCAGCAGCTCCTGAGAGGGAATGGCATTGCCTGTTTTGCCTGCCTGCTTTCAGACATCCGCAGAGAACACAAAAGCAAGAGGAGAACAGGATGTGTGTGTGTGTGTGTGTGTGTGTGTGTGTGTGTGTGTGTGTGTGTGTGTGTGTGTGTGTGTGTGTGTGTGTGTGTGTTTCCTCTCAAGGGAAGCAGATGCAAATAAATGACAATTCCCTGATAGTGGGTTCTTTCTCTAAAGCTTAATAGCCAGTTTGGAAGCTGATAATTATTGTTTTCTGGGTCTTTTTTTAAAATAAATCCATTATTGTGGCACCGAGCTTTGTGCCCTGTGCACACACTTGGCATTTCTGTGCCATCTTCGCCACCAGCCTCAACAGACACATTTGTCGTCTGCAGTGTTATGATGGCTAGAGGATGGAAACAGAGCGGAGCAACCTTTTACCCACCGTGCAGCCGTTTAAGTACAGCCTGGCCTTTTGCCTTCGCCCGCCGAATGGGTCCCTCTCTTTTGCCCATGTCTGGCGGGCAGGCTGAGCCCATGTGGAACTGGTGAAGATTGGCTGAATCGATCTGTCACGCCACCTTTGTGTGCCTTTTGTCTTCCCCTCTGTGTGCCATGGCACTGGCAGACTGAATGACATCCTCTCTCCTCCCTTTTACAAAAAAAACCAAAAAAAAAAACCACCGCTTTGTGTTCTTCCCGGGTGTTGCAGTGACGAATTTCTTATTAATATTTCATGAAAGGCTGAAAAGTGATCGCCCTCCTTTTTAAGATTCAGACAAATCCAAAAATATCCAGGCCCATCCTGGGTAGGGTGGAACAGGAATAGAAAAAGTGTGTGAGGCCGGGGTCATGCTTGCTTTTCGCGAGAAGCTACAGCTTGTTATCCTGCCACCAGCACCATGTTGCTCATTATAATGGATTGGATCTATGCAGAGGAAGAGCTTCCAGGAAAAGAACAGTTCTGGGGATGCTGCCCCATCAAGGTCCTTATCAGTGAACGCTGCCACCTCCCGTTCTTGCTGCAATAGAAGTTGTGTGAGCCTGGTCCTTTCCTTTTCCCCAATGCAGTGAGTGGCAAGGAGTCACAGATATGGGAAGGAAGGAGCTGGGAACACCGCTGGGATGGAGATTAAATGCCTACCCCCCACCCACCCCCCGCCAACCTCAGCCCACTGAACATCCCACCTGCTCTCGTCTGCAAGGCTCCATGCTGGATTTTGTTTGAGATTTTGCTCACGCCAGAGGAGGTGTCCCATGCAAAGCAGGACCAAAAAGTAGACCTTCAGAAGTTGTGGATTTTGGTTTCCATCATCATCCTCCCACTCAGCCCTCTAAGCCACGTAGGCTGATGGGAACTGAAGTCTGAAACATCCGGAGAGAGACCTTTTGCCCTGCCCTGCTCTAATCTTGATGTTAGAGTGTGGTTATTCATTCATTCATTCATTCATTGAATTAGATTTTTATTTTATAGAGAGAAATATATCTGGGGATCTACTCCCATCATGAAATGGTGCCATTCTTCACGTTGTGGGTCATGAGTCATGCCTGTCTAATATTATACAAGTGTTGGAAGCTGAAGGTACATGCTGTCTCTTAGAGGCTGACATATAGCAACTTGCACAAGCATTTGACTGAACAATTCAAGGCTCCCTTATTCAAGAAAACATTTCATTGACTCTGAGAAACAGACTTAAAGGCCAACGGGTTTAGGATTGCACTCTTTGCCTTATATAGTGTCCTGTGTCCTACAGTGGAATACTGACCTACTGCTGCTACTGAATCCCATCCCATTGTATTTTAACACCCCAGCATACAAATTCTCTTGTATTTTGAGTCTTCTAGCTAAGACATTTGGAAAGTAGTTCATTGACAAGTATTTGGTACCAATTATGACAGGAAATCTCTTTGCTGCTGTGATAAGTGTTGTACTTTTACTCCTTTGAAATAGACTCTGTTATATTTCCAGCATGTGTAGACTTAAACATGCACCTAAGAACTGTAGCAGATGTGGTTGAAACAAAACGTTTGGGCTGAATTCATAGACAGATGGTTGCCTTGGCCACCAACGAAATAGAGGAAAGGGACACGCCTCCCACCCACAGTTTCTGGAAATAGTGCCCCCAAGTTATTTTGGATATAGTGATGATGGAGACTGTTGTACAGTAAGATGCCCTAATCTCTCTCCATGCCTCTCGAGCATCATTCAGTAACCTCTGTTATGACATGAGGATATACAGAATGTTCAAAAATGCCTTGTTTCATGTGGAGCGTTGGCCACCTCAACATGGCATGACAACTCCAACAGGTGTTCTTGGTTCCAGAGTGAGAGAGTCAAAAACAAAGGGTTTTGCTGTGGTGGTGGATGTGTTCCTAGCATTTTGCATAAAATACATCAGTACAAAATGAGTGCTTTTGTTTGCAACCCCCTGAGTGCCAACAAAATAGCAAACACAAAAAGAGGGTTGGCGATTTCAAAAAGACACAAGCAGTGCATCCAATGGTATTGTCTTGGCTCCTCCTTGCAAGAAACAAAAAGTTGTTCTAATAACGTCCATCTCATAGAAAAGTACAAAAATCAGCCTTGTAAAAACACAAAAGTCTCAAAGTCTGTTTTTTTAAAAGTATGTCTTATATACCGCATATACTCGAGTATAAGTCGACCCGAGTATAAGTCGAGGCCCCTAATTTAACCCCCCAAAACTGGGGAAACATATTGACTCGAGTATAAGTCTAGGGTGGGAAATGCAGCAGGGCCTGGCAGCTCTTCCTTTGTGAGCTGGGGGAGTAGTGTGTGATGTTTAAAATGACTTTTAGCCACTGATGCAAGTGCTTGGGTCAGTGGCTAAAAGTCATTTTAAACATTGCGCGCCACTCCCCCGTGATGCAGAGGGGGGTAATGAGAAGCGCCATGTACTGTTTAAAATGACTTTTAGCCACCGACCCAAGCACTTGCCTCAGTGGCTGAAAGTATTGACTCACATACAAGTCGAGGGCCCCTTTTTTCAGCCCAAAATTAGGGCTGAAAAACTAGGCTTATATTCGAGTATATACAGTATTTGTGTCTTCTGGCAAGGAAAAATTATTTATGCTTTCTTATTGTTCAAGGGTGGATGTGATCCAGAATTATGCCTTGGCTAATGGTAGTGTACTGTATATGCTTTTATAGGTTTGAATGTCCTCCTATGCATAACTGCTTGCTTGCCAGAAACACGCCATTGAGCCCTTGCTCTCTAGGTTTCCCAATCCAAAATACCATCCAATGTGTGCTGGACTAGATGAGACGATAGCTACACTTGACTCAGCGCTCAGCAATGTCAAGCACTTGCAAAGCTAGCATGAGAATTGAAACTATGCCTTGTATATATGGCATAGCAAGGATCATCCGGATGAGGAGAGCAGATGCAAATATCTCTCCATGATGAAATTAAGCAACCATTTGGTCCAGTGGACATTGGTAGAACCTGATCTTGGGAGATCTTTGTTCAAATCCCCGCTCAGCCATGGTTGCTGTTTTTTGTTTGTTTGAGAAACTTAAAATATTTTGACCTCAGTTGCCCTTCTTTAAGAGGCATATTTATGTCCAGCTTCAGAGATCTGTAGTCAAAACGATCGCAAAGCTATTTGGCAAACTGAAAATACTATTTACTGACCTAACTAAGCATATTAAGAATTCTCATATTCTCCACAGCAAGACAAGAGATTCTGGGCAGAAACTTATGTTGATGTAAATCAGCACCACACCCTGTTGACTTTCATGGAATTGTGCCAGTTTTTAACAGCTGAGTATCTTCCTCCAGATTCCTTTAAGCCTCTTATTTTTAAGCCATGCCTTACAATGATACCAGGATTCTGTCTGGCAGACGTAAAGCAAGGAGAACAGCTGTTTTGGGCCTAAAGACATCCTATTGTCACCAAGGACCCCTGCCCATGAAATGGCCACTGCATGAATGGTGTCTGGCGTGGCATCTGTGCCCCGTCTGCTCAGCACACCAGGGCCATTTGTCTGCCGTGGTGGGTTGGGTGATTTAGACCCGTCTTGCTGTTCTCCTCAGATGGTTACAAACCATCAGCCAGCCTGGATGCAACTGTGAGTTTGTGTCAAGCGGATGAAGGGCACGGACGAATTAAGAGCGGGCTCTGCCATGCTGCTCATGTCTCCAGCTGAAGCAATGCCGGCATCAGACACATTCTTGCTGTGTGGCAAGAATACTCAGAAAGGCAAGTGTGGCAGGGCATGTCTGGAGAGATCCTAATTTTGTACACACCTGTTCCTTATCTGTGAACGGGCAATGTAAAGTATATGCAAGGGATAATAGTAAACAACAAAGAATGCCGCCTTTCCCCCCACCCCGTTACATATGGAGGTCATGACACGCTGAGAGACAGGAGACTGCTGGGGAAAACTACATAATGAGAAGAAAGGCTCTTTGTTGTTTCATAGATACTGGGTTTAATTTGGCATTCCTGAGGGCAGGACTAGGGAGCTGTAGAGTTGGTGATATTTATATGAGTAAAGCTATTAATATACCTTCTGTTGTAGTTAGCTGCACTAATGAGCTACAAATTGATTCAAAAGGTTATAAATAGCCTGTGAACACTAGTATTGAACCTGGGCCCTTGATGTATTGCCATTGCCAGAAAAGATAGGGGGGAAAAACAATTTCCCCCATCAAATCCCACCAACCAGCTCAGGTTACCTCCATTGTTATGGTGTATCTGATCATCAAAGGGCAACCATGCATTTCCTGCAGTGTCTGCATGCACAGCTCTTAGGAATGAATGGGTTCATCGCTGTATGCATCAAAGTCTGTATTCTAGTCTTTTAATTTAATCTTATCCTACTCCTCCACCTTTTTGAAAATTTAGTCTTTTGCATTTATTTCAAATCAACATCTGCAAATATATCTTAACAGTCTTCCTATTCAAATGCCTAATTAATATCATGGGATATATTATGTGATTGGGTGGTGACAGGAAAAGGGTTTTTTGGATTCCTTCCTAACCAGTTGCTTCAAAACATCCTTCAGAAGCTTTCTGGGCCCTCACTTTGTGTTTGGCATTTTGTGCTGAATGTATTCCCAGTTGAATGGATACACAAACGTACAGCCATAACTGAATCTATTTTATTTTGCTTGAAAGAGTGGGGAGGGGAAAAACTCTAAATATGGAGCCACTATCTGGAGAAAAGGCAGCACATGAGAAGGTGAGGCGGAGTGGAATTCCTCAGTGAAACTTGACTGACAGGAGGCATTATGCCTGTGATGACCCAATACTAGTGAGGAGCGGGGTCTGGCAAAAAAGGGATGGCCTATTGGTTTTATACCTGAGTTGTGGACTTCTCATCAGCATCTGGTTGGCTACTGTTGGAGGATGGACTAGACTAGGAGTGAGGGCTTAGGTTGTTTTCAGCACAATGTTTTTCTTTCAGCATGAGACAAATGGTAAAGAAAGCAATCAAGAGAGTCTGGTCCTAGCATAGCTATGCAGTATGATTCTAGCCATGGTTTCTTCGATGTAGGAGGTGTTGCCCTTGGAAAAGTTCCTTTTTAAACTGCAGTTCCCAGAATCCCCCAGCCAGCCTGCCCAAGTACTGGCTAGGAAATACTGGGAGTTATAATCCAAATGTAACATTTTCAAACTCTACAAGATGGGCCCTAGTTTTCCTTTAATAAATACGAATGAAATAGGATCTGCAGTTTTCACATGAACATCCATGGCCTCGTTATTCTTCTGGAGTGGCTGTTTAGAGCAATAGAGCCAAAGAAAAGCATGTGGATCCCCTTCATATTATTATTATTATTATTATTATTATTATTATTATTATTATTATTATTATTATTATTATTATTATTATTATTATTTGGATTTCTTGTGTCTTATGTGAACCGCCCAGTGTTCCCTCTTGGGAAATCAGCGCAGTATGCAAATATAAAAATAAATAAATAAATAAAAAATCCAGAGGTTTCCTCTTGATCTCATTCACAAGATCTGCAGCACTGTGAAGTGAAACCCCTTGATGCAAGATCATTGATTTAAAAGGAACTAAGCACATCTGATCTTGCCTGATTTCGGAAGCTAAGCAGGGTTGGCCCTGGCTAGTACTTGGATGGGAGACCACCAGGGAATACTAGGTGCTGTAGGCGCCTGGAGTAGGAACTGGCAAACCACTCCAGTATTCCTGCCAAGAAAAAACTCCATGGACATGGGGTCAGGAAGAGTCAGTCATGACTGTAAGGACACAACACACACAAACCTATGTAAGTGGCCAAGGAGGTATTTCTTGAAGGTACTCCAAACCCTTGTGCAATGGGGTTGCTTGCCCCCGCAGCCTCCACACAAGAGCTTTCGGCAGGGTGCTCTCTTCAGAGTGACAGATTCAGAACAACGTGTCATTGTGTGATTGCCTCTCAACTGCCGAAAGAATGTTGTCCTGGAAATCCGCAGAAAGGAGATTAAACTGAGCTAACCCTGCTGAGGGCCTCTTTGGCCCACCCTGGCCTGTAAAGCAACTAAAGATCCCTGACCTTCAGAGGGTGGGAAAATCTCTTCAACCTTCTGCCATGTTACTGTATTCTTTAGTTGGCCCAGATATGGGAGAGAGAATGGTAAAAGGGCAAAAATGTTCCTTAGAAGAACATGCCTTCATCCTCACTGTGTGTCCCCCCTTTCCTCCATATTCTGTGGAAGGAGGGAAGAATGGCCAAGGAAGGCTGAGTGATGAATATAATGATTTGTCACAGGGCTGTGACTGGAATTGGTCTCTTTGTGTCCAATTAGCTGTGACCCATTCAAGACAAGGAGAACCACCTCTTCTCATATAAATTCTCTACTGTATGAATATTCACAACTTGATTGATGCTTCCAGTGGCTGCTGAAGTTATACATTGTAGTGGCGGCAGCCCACAGCACTCACTAGGGGGGGGGGCAATGTCTTTTCACTGGAAAAAATTGTGCCCAACCTCCCTGGAAAAAGGCAGGTGCCAGTTCTTCCAAAAACTCCTTGTACACAACAGACACTTGGTTCCTCCAATGATTATTAGTCATGGAGATTTCCTTAAAGATCCCATTGTTTTCACAGGGAGAGTATGCTCCAAGAAAGCACTTAACCAGCAGCACAAAGGCTCTGGGATGAACAGTTGATTGGAAAGCTTGGCCCAGCTCCATTCTTTAATGCCTGACTACTCAGGCTCTTTGGGTGGAATGAGACTGTTTTGGGGCACAGTCACCTGGCAAAGCACCATGTCAGGGTCCGAAAGGTGGCAGGTTTGGGACTTTAGTGGCACAGAGCACTGAATGACTCTTTTTCATTCACCTGATTCAGGATCCCAGCTCCATCCACCAAGTGTGATTGCCCAATTATCTCCAGAGCCATGTGGTTACAAAGTGTTTACCAGCAAACTGGAATTAAACAAGAATCACATGACATTGTTGTGCCTCTTCCTCTGTTGGCAAAAGGCCTAAGCACTGTTGTCCCGTGATCCCTACCGTTGTAGAATTTGCAGGGGCTTTGTTAATTCTTGCTAAAAGGGGTGAATGGAAGATAACATTCGCACATTTCATCCAGGTGAATAAGTGCTTGGAGAAATTCCTCAGCTGAGAACCCTTTCCTGGGTTCACGGCTATTTGTCATTTCCCTTATTAAACTTTTTGGGAGTACTGTACAGGTATTGTATGCCTGTTACAAATTAAGGGTTCTTTTGTTTTTAAATGGAAGGAGACAGCAGCAGGCAAGAATGCTCCTACTTGCTAACAGTGCCTTTGTCAAATGGGAAACTAATTTTTCATTATGTTTCTCTGCTTTGATTTGCTGTTATTCATCTTGTCTTGTGAAAGGCTCATTTGGCCTTGACACCCATATGAGTCCCTTCCCCTACTATAGGGTGGATTCCTGGACTTCCATGCAGGGTCTTCTTTAGAAGATCTTGCCTCTACTTTTAAACAGTCAGTCATTCTCTATGCATGTGCAAACTCAAAGAATTCTGCTTTATTTGAAAGATGGTATATAAGAACTAGATACCCTGTGTGGTATAGAGGATAGGGAGATGGACGAGGGCTCGGGAGGTCTGGATTCTAATCCTCATATAGCCACTCACTTGGGGGTGTGGAATTACTAAAATCAACCATTCAATATCTCACTGACCCTGAAAGCTGCTATGGGTTGTTTCTGACTTAATGGCAACGATATTGGAATAAGCCAGAGTCAAAATTTAGTCTGGGATCCTTGTTTGGTCAGAAGGTGCAACTGAAGCCAAAGCTCCCAGAGTTTGTATTTACAGTGGTCCTGCACCCTTCGCTATATTTTTCAGTATATGAAAAAGGCCCCCTGGGGTAAAGGGGGAAAGACCTGTTTTAGGTCTGGTGCTGCCCTGAGCGGGCATGCGAGGGCCTTCTCGGGCCTTATGGAGGCCCCAAAAGGGCCTCAGTGCAAACCAGAAGTGTCTTCTGGTAAGTGACTTCTGGAAGCTGAAAATCTTCTGGATTGCCTTTCTAAATCATTTCGGAGGCCTCAGAAATGGGCCTGCAGAAGTTACTTCTGGCTCACAGGGAGCCTCTTTTGGGGCCTCCAGAAGGCCCAGGAAGGCTCTCACAGGCCCATTCAGGGCAGCACCAGGCTGGGGTAAGTACAAGAGCTCCTAGCTAGGCCCCCCAGGCCCGACCCAACCTGCATACGCATATCGCGGATTTTCAATTATCACGGGTTGGGTCGGGTCCCTAACCCCCCGCGATAGGTGGGGGACCAATGTAACACACATTTATTTAGAAAGGAAAGTTTCCTGTGTTCTGTAGTTTTAGTTCTGTAATTTTACACATTCCACTCATTTTAGTTGCACAAAAAAATTATGCATTTGTGCACGTAATGGAAAGCTTTGATTTCCATTCATGTCAGAATATTTGGCAGTAGGAACCTTGTTAGCATCTGGACTCCCATCCATCAATGAAAAGATTTATTCTGTTTGCAGGAGGCGAAGTCAGGAGGATCCAGGCCTTAATATGTGATGTGTCTCATACACTTAGTGAGGGTTGTCTGACACGTGACCCACCATGCCCCATGCAGGTAGCAGCAGCCAAATTGCCTTTGCCTTGCTAGCTCACACCTGAACAGGACTGCCCAGTGAGAAGCCATTCATTTAAGCATACAAACAAACATGCAAACAAGTCAGCAGCTGACACCTTTCCACCAGGGATTGACCTACTTGTCAACTCCAGATGAAAAGCTTTTCTTCCCTGCGCCTTCTCACACAGGGGGCAGCGCCACAGTGACCAAGGAACGGTACATCCACCTACCCCTACAGCTGTGTGAGATGTATCAAGAAATGTGTGTGTGTGATGGTGGCAAGGGATAAAACCGAGAAGTGCCTTTCTCAATTTTAGGGTAGGGCTACAGTAGAGAGAGAGAGTGAGTGTGTGAGTGGAGAGAGAGAGTGAATGGATTTTGGGAGAGAGAGAGAGAGAGAGAGAGAGAGAGAGAGAGAGAGAGAGAGAGAGAGAGAGAGAGAGAGAGAGAGAGAGGCCGGCTGGCTGATGCCTCTTGATGCACACTTGCTGCAGCCTGGATGCCTATTGAAGCACAGACTTAATGGAAGCGGTTGGTTGCTTTAAACCAAAACCATTGCCTCCTCTCACAAATGCATCCAGGGCAGTTAACGTAACGTTGGCAGGGCAGCTGGTAAGAAGAGGGATTAAGGAGACAGAGACCAATGGGCAAAAAGAGGAAGGAGCAGGTTTGTTAAGACAAGGCGGAATGACGCCAGAGGTCAACCTGAGGGTTCCCTCCACCATGACACAAGCAGACTGGAGCTTGAGGGAAAGGATTTCCCTTTCCTCTCCTTCTCCATGTACTCCACATTCCTCCAAAACTATTGAGGAAGGGTTCCTCTCTGTTCCAGAGGAAATTGGAGTCACTTGGGGGGAGGGATTTGAAGGGAAAGGAAATGTTTTATTTATAAACCCTGGTAAATATGAGCATTTGAGAACAAAAGCCAGTTAACAGCCTTGGCTGATCTCCACTTTGTTACCTCCTAATAGGTTTTCCTTGCATCACATTTCTTAATACAAAAAAAATAATCGAAATAAGTTCCCACTGAAGTCAATGCGACTTAAGTTATGACTTTGATAAGTTAACTTATCTCACAGAGGTTAATAGGAACCTAGTTCAGCTAATTTAGCCTAAATCCATCCCCTAATGCTTTTGCACTTAAAATACTTTTCTGATGATACTCCAGGAGATAGATTAAAGTGCTAAATCCTTCAGCATAGTATCTAAGCCTGCTGCTGTTTTTCCTCCCTATTAGCCATCTATATCTTGATAATATTAACTCACAGGCACATATCCCTTTTACTTCTCTATTTGTTTGTATACATTTGTATCCCAGTTTTCCCTGTGGTGAGCCCAAGGCAGCATGCATGCCTCTCCGCCCTGCTTAATCCTCACAGCAGTCCAGCGAGGTACTTTAGGAGGAGTGAATTGAGGTTGGCCAAGTTGTGAGGCCTAGTTTGTACAATTGGCCGATAAATACAAAGAAACACAAATAAATTGAATCTGAATTTTAAATATTCATGCGAGGGTTACATGTTGACTGTTTTTCCTGATTAAATAAAAACCCAGTGCATATGGAAACCTAGAGATCATACAACAGGATTCTTCTGACAGGTGAAATATTTTCCCTTCAGGATACATTCAGATTGGGGGTGCTGACATGTAGTCCTTGATTTGAAGTCACCATCTGTTTAAAGGGCTGTATAATTCAGCTCAAGAACCATAAGAGTTCCCTTGGTAAAATGAGTGTGGTTTATAAATAAATAAATAAATAAATAAATAAATAAATAAATAAATAAATAAATAAGGCAAAGGCAGGGCCTTGAGATTGCCACCTGGACAGCTTACTGTGCATGCTTGCCTTGTTATGGGGCCTTCCTCTTCCCCACCATGCTGTAATCACTTGATATTTCCATTTCAGTCATATAACTTATATTGAACTTTGATTTATTCAGATGAAATTAGCATGTGCAAATTCTATGTGGGTGCTGTTTTTCCCCTTTAATTTGTATGATAAGTGAGTGGCCATCTTGGATGATTTTTATTTGTTCAACTCCTGCTTGTGTGTCGCAACCAGGAGCAGAAAAGGGGCAAGGGGAGAAGGACAAATTCTGGAACTACCTGCACAGTTGATAGGATGTTGGACTAGAAAGCAGGTCAAATGCCTTAGCAGTAAGATTAAGAAAGTGTATAAACCCCTGGTATGTTCTTAACAATAGAGGCAGCCTGTTGCAATCTACCCCTGAAAATAAGTCTGAAATCTCTTCTCTGCTGTTTTTTATTTATTTTTATTTTAAACAAATCTGCCCAAATCAGATATTATACAGTTGTGTGTAGCCTGCCCTGATATTTGATATGGGGCAGCGTTTGGTACTTGACAATCAGCGGTCTACAGAATTTGATATTTGGCACCTGTTGTTTGGCATGTGATATACTATAAGGTATTCTGTGGCCAATGAGTGCTGTCTGTTTCTTAGCAGTGTGCAGTAGTTTACTATATATTTTTGGCCAGCCTATCCATTCCAGTCAATAATATGAGCATTTTATGTAAGGCAACTCACTATTTTTATCGTCTTGATTCCATTCTTCTTTATTTGGCACTGGCATTCTCACCTTGTTCTGTGGCATTTGTTGAAACACATCAAGTGGAACCTCTGGAATTCCCTGACATCCCAGCTGTTGTCAGTATTATCAGGGTTTTAAGCAGAAGGAATGACATGGGATGGCAGGGCGAAGGGAAGACTGGGCATTAATTTCAAGCTCTGGTCAAAGCTAAAATATGATAGCAATGACTGTTAGGTTCAGTCACTAAAAGATTCAGTAATGATGAAGGAGCTGCAGGTCTCACTCCCAGAGTATCATCTGGCGGTGGCGGGGGGGGGGGTTCAACTTCCAGAGTGTCCAAGCTATCCAGGGAATTCTGGAAGTTGAACTATGGGAAAGTAAAATTTCCAAACTCTTTGCTAAGTTATCCTAATGTCAGTAAAGCCTCTATGTCTATGTGGTGACAGAGGACCATTTAAGTAAATGGAGTGCTTGATCATATGTATGAGAGACATAGGTTGACCGTAAAAGCTGGTGATGTTATGTTTGCTGTACTTCTGTTCCTAATTTAAAATTTAGAGAAACATAAGGATTAGAAAACAGAAAGGCAGTAACATTTTCACCACCACCACCACCATCATCATCAGAGCTGGAAGGGACCCTATGGATTATTAAGTCAAGCCCCATCAGCGAGGCACAGTTGGAAATCCAACACTCAACCTCTGGCACCCCTGCCAGATAAGTGAACCACTGAGCTATCGAGACATGTAAAAGAACGTATTCAGACACCAAAATTTTACAATACTCCATACAGCGGGTACAGTAAAACAATTTTGTAAAATGGTAAGTTGTAGTCATCCATTCACCGACTAAGTGGCTATTGTCTAGAAAAAAATGAATTTTCGTCTGGTAAGCGCTTGGGCCATTTCATTTACTGGATTGCTCTTTATCCTTTCCTCCTCCTCTCCCTATGGGATCCATCTTTTCCAGGTAGAATGTCCCAGCCAAATGATAGGTTATTACAGTAATTCTTCAGAGTGGGTACTTAACCATCACCCCAAAAAGAAGACAGAAGAGAACGTGTAGTCAGTTTGCATATTCCAGTGTATACATTGGCCTTTAAAGAGAGCCAGCATGATTTCCTGCACAGTATGTTAGATTTGGACTCCTGTCCTGAGACCGAGGTTGAATTCAATACTCAGCTGTTCTTGAATATTTCACATGCAGTACCTTGAAAATCCCTTGGAAGTTGCCATAACTTCTGTGTGACTTGATGGTACATAACAATAAAAATTTGTATGTGTGGATGGAAAGTTAGAGCTAATTGCTATAATTTAAAGAGAAGTGGAATATATTCAGGTGGTCTGTATTCTTCTCAATATTCTGTTTGAAATGTCAAGGTCCCATTCTCTCTTCTAATGTTTCTTTGTCATAAGATAAAATGTGCAACCAGATATGTGAATGAATATCCTTTAGAAACAAGTTAACTTTGAGTAGGGGACTCCTCTCTGAAGTAAAACACTCGACCATCTTATCTTTCAGTCATCTGTAGCTTCATCCACTGCCCCAAATAGATGTGTCTGATTAGTACTAAGTCAGCCCACTGGTTCACCAATGACAGTTATCTTTTGATCTAAGCAGCAAACAATCTTTTCCACTAGATCCTTTTAACTGGAACTGCCTGGGGCTAAATCTAGGTTCTTAAGCGTGCAATGTGTTCTCGCACTGACCTGTAGTCTCTCCTGTGGGGAGTTTTAGGACTTCCAGAGTTAATTGCTTCCAGATCTGTTTGGAGTCCTTTGCCCTGTGCTGCTTCAGAGGGAGTATGGCCTGTTTACTTTTCCAGTTCAGGTACATGTTTACTGTCACTATTCCTGTGGATCATTACTATATCAACAGTGACTCGGGAAAGGCCCAAGTGCAGGGTCATTCATAGGAAGTCACCGGAAAGCACAAAACAGTGGCTGGAAGTCTGTTTGGTAGGCTAAGCGACACTACCTTGGTGAAAGATTAATGTTGTTAAATACTCCCTCTGAGTTGTGTGTCATGGGAGTTTCCCTTTTACACTTCATCACATGATACTGTCTAACAACCCTTGTCAGCTTCTGTATCGGATCAAGATTAAGATGAGCTTTGTGCTGTTTATTGGTGCTTCTTTGTAAGAGATATAAATATCCCAAGTTTTGGGGAAGACCGCTGTGATACCAGTCTCAGAGATAACAGAGAGAGAGAGAGAGAGAGAGAGAGAGAGAGAGAGAGAGAGAGAGAGAGAGAGAGAGAGAGAGCAAATGAAGTGGCACTTTTCACTCTCCCAGTCTGGGTCAATGGTATGTACAAAGCTGTTGTGTTTCACTTAGCAGAGACTGGACTGGTTTCAAGTCCCATGCCATGTTCCAATATTGTCTCCTTTCACCATACTTTTAAAACATCACCACACAATAGGTGTATCTTCTAAACAGAGTGGAATGGTTGTTTCTAGCAGCAGATTGGTGGTATCATGTTTTGGGGCAGCAAATTGTTGTGTTATTTGCTCTTCTTGTATTTCTACTGCCAGGTATAGGAAGATATTCATGTCTGATTGCCTGCTGTGCGTGCTAAACAGCTGGGCTGGCTCCAGGGGCTTTGCGCCATGCTATGTGAGCATACAGCATGCCATTTGCTTATGAATTGATTGGGAGCACCATTGCAATCAATATCGCAAGAGGCTGAATTGGAAATCTCTACCCCTGACTTGAGTCTGTAGATGCCTTTCGGAAACTTATTATTGACAAAATCACTTGCCATTCACATCTGGCCAGGAGTTTTGGAACTCTTCAATTCACAGCTCTTCAATACCCCAGTAGCATGGGGGTCAAAAGCTAGCATATGTTAGATATTTTCAGTGGTTTAATAAAATTAACACCCTCTCTTGTCTTCAGACTGTGTACAGGGACAATAAGGTTTCTTGTTGTTAGACTGCCTATGTTGTAAACTGCTTTCCTGAGCTGTACAGCTATTCTTAATGAAGACTACACCTCTAAAACTGTGGCATTTTAAAGCAGCAAGTGGCCTATAAAATGAGAAGGGCCAATGACCTCTTTTAAAATCTTATTGATATTATGTGGTCCCATTTCAGCCATGTGCCTGATTGCAGGTGAGATGTGACCCCATCACCTTGTCAGTTACTTGCAATTAGCCATGACAAATAATGCAGCCCTTAGGCAAACACTGGTAGGGTTCTGGTTATTACTACAAATGTTATGTTGTTGTTTGATGACTGTTGGATGGGAGACGGTCTCCTTGAACAGAGACTTTAATTTATAGCCATAACTGGCTTGTAGTAGCCAAGTGACTGAAAGACGATAAGAGCCAGAACAAATCTTGACTATTTCCATGTTAGCACATGGGAGGGTGCCCATCAAGATATGGAGATGGGTACTCTGCCCAAAGGATACAATGTATTTTGCAAGAGGTAATCTAGTAGATTCCTGCTTCTACATTAGCATGTATACATGTAAATAGCCGAGCAGGTCAGTTGGATGGTAAACGGAAGCCACTACATAGAACAGTGTTGGCACGGGTGCCAAAGGTGGCACTCAGAGCCCTTTCTGTGGGCACCTGACATCACCCCTTCACCGCCACCTGTGTTCAGGTTAAATTGCCGTATTGGCACTTTGGGAAAAATTAGTGGGTTTTGAATCTTAGCTTGGGCACTCGGTCTCTAAAAGGTTTGGCATCATTGACATAAAAGGTACTGCAGCATTCTTGAAAACATGCATTCCAGGGCCAAAAAACATGGGAGCCAGCACTGTCACAAGAACACCTAAGCTGCTGCTTTGGACATTATCACAGCTAGTTCCTAAGCCAATCAGATCTTTGTTATCTAGTTTTTTTATCAGCTTTAAGGCATATCAGGGATGACAGGTAGTTTCTGTAGAGTAGGTGTTACATGTCTCGGGACACTGAAAATTGCCTCATAACGTAGCACTTTGCATATTTACTCCAAAGTAAGCCTCACCCAAATACAGTGAGCCTATATAATACTCATCATTCCTTCTCCTCCCACTTTGATGAACTGGATCAACCGAGCTCTTGCTTAAAACACTGTCTCTTCTGGACAAAATCCATTTTTCATGCTATATATATATTACCCTCGCTTCAGATAAAAGAAGATAAGAAAAGCTGTACTGGCTCCGATGAAAGCCTTGCTTAGTCTGCATACGTTTTGCCCAAGTGGCCAGTCAGATGCCGATGGGAAGCCTGCGAGTGGAACATGAGCCTAAGAGGATCATGCCACGGATGTTTCCTCGCTGTTGGTATTGAGAGAGGCATGCTGCTTCCAATGCTTGGAGGTAATACGTCGCCACTAGATGATTGGAGCCATTGATAATCTTGGCCTCTGGGGTGGAGGTGAGGGAGAGATTATCTGGAGTTGTCTTGCCTGTTAGGATATAGAAAATATTTACTCCTGCTAGTGAAATATATTGGAATTTCCTAGTCCTTCTCTTTAATCAGATCTCATTAGTAGAGATGGCTGATTTTTAAATTAATCTAACATGTCAGACTGTTGGAATTTGTTGCATCACAAACAGTTTCCAAACACGACGCCTACTGAAATTTGTCACAATCAGACCTACATAAATGAAACCCTCTGTTGTTCCTTTTCTAACCCTCGGTTTTCCTCTCCAGAGCTGAGTTTCTTCACTAATCTATTGGCAGCACCGGTCTTTTTTTAAATATTTGGAGCCGGTGATTTTTTTGTCCTCACTGCTACAATTCTAATGGAAAGGGAAAATGCTACCCCCCCATGCAATTACATGTGACTTGGGTACTTTAACAAAACTCTTCCCCTGGAGAAAGATATATATTGAGAGTGATGGGACTGCTGTTGGAACGGGCTACAGTTGAAAATGAATAGCTGTGAATGTACAGCTGTTTATCTGCAGGTGCTGTGGTTTCTTGTCATGGAGAAGAGGCAACCATTGCTTTGCCCTTTTTTTGCTGAAATGGTGTGAAGTAAGCAGGAAGGCTCATGGCTGAGCTCTCCCCCATAAGCCCATGAATGTTTCCTGCCTCGTGGTTGAAGGATACAGGATGACTTCTGCCAGTGCCTGCCTGTTGATAATCTCTGTCCAATCCTGAAAGATGCTACCAGTCAGATATGTGTCTGTTCTGGGGGATTTCCAAAATAGCCAACCAGGGCTAGAGGGAGAGGTAATTCCCCAATGAGGTAAGGAAGTAAAATGGAGCTCACTGCATTAATAGAATCATTTTGCACTCTAACCAAGCAGGCGACAGATGACTCCAGTGTTATCCTATTGTGCTACTCTTACGTGAACAGGAAGACCTTGAATCTGGTCCAAATGGTGCCTGGATGGTAGACCTGCCCACATCACTAGTAAACATGATAAATGTTCAAGTAAATTTGCTATCACATTTTCAACAACAACAACAACAGCAACAACGATGATGATGATGATGATGATGATGATGATGATGATGATGATGATGATGATGATGATGATGATGATGATGAAGAAGAAGAAGAAGAAGAAGAAGAAGAAGAAGAAGAAGAAGAAGAAGAAGGAAGAAGTAGTGAGAAGTTGAGGGGTGTGTGATGAAATCTGAACAGGAGGAATGGCCATTGTTCTTGAAGGCAGGATGCATGCGAAGCAGGCTGATGATTACACATTCAGCAGGAAGCAGAGATGCCAGTCTACAGCCTCTTCCAGTTCTGCAGATAGGCACTTGTCTCCTGTCTATGCCATTTTGGAAAAAGTATTCGGAACATCAGTTTCATCCGATGGGTGCAGTTGCATGTCCATGAAAGCAGTCCTTTTGGTCTCTTGAAAATACCTGCAAAGTGGTTTTAAGAGCCAAACGGTGATCCACTGGGAATGAAGGGTTTTCTCAGATTGATGCAGCCCACTGATAAGAAGAAGAAAAATGCAGGATATCCATGAAAGGAGGTCACTTGTTCTATGAGTTGTTCCTCCACCCCAACCCCAATAATATTGCATTGGTTCAGCCATTTGTCACTAATTCATCTCCGAATATTTGTAGAGGAACCTGGAGACAGAGGTCTCTTTGTCATCATTGCATCTGGATGAAATTTGGGCATCGAAGAAGTGATAATCCATTGCTTGATATTGTATAAGCTTTTAGTTAGAGCTTCTCTAAAACAAATAGTGTAAAAACAGTTTGCTGGCCTTGTGTATGAGCTCAGTTACTAATTAACTTTAAGGTTTTGATTTTCTAGAAGAGCTTGAAACAAGTTATACCCTTGTCCCAACTACTGTACAGCCATTTTGTACATCCAGTTGTCTGGGATCAATATATGAAGAAAGACTTTCCCACTCAATCTTGGCTGTATTTTCTTTTCTTCTTTTTTTCGGGGGGGGGGGGGGGATTAAGTTCCATCTAAGAAAAGCGTGTTGGTATATTTTTTTGATACAATTAATTGCTTCAGACCTAGTTTAAACCAGCTTTTGATAATTTCCCCAAGGGCTTAGAAATTTTTAGTTTCATAGTTGCTGCTGATAGATCTCCAAGTGCATCTCTGAAAAAAAATCCCAGTGGGTGGATGTAGTTTTTCATTACACAAATGGAAACTAGGCACAGTATCTTAGTCAGCTCCAAAACAAAAACCAGATCATTTGTATGCTTTCCAGGTTAGAACCTTTTCCTTTTAAACAAAATAATAATAATAATAACAAAGAAACCTTTCTTTTTCTGTTGCAGTCAAAGGTTCTTTGTAAGTCTGATTAAATTTAAGAACCGGAGCACAATTTTTGGTTGGATCCGGTTCAGTACAAACTTCAAATGGATCTCAAATATCTTGCATCTCGGAATCATGGAGCAAAAAGCTTTACAAAATGCTAGAATTGCTACCTGAGCTCTGCCTGGGATTCAGAACTCTAATATGAGTATTCTGTAATTCAGGTTTCTTGTGGAATTCAATCTGTGAAACCGTGGGGATGCTGCTCCCTACTTCTGAAATGTGAGGTGAAAAGGTCATGGGAAATGTGCTGTGAATTTCTGTGCTATATTACACCCTCTGTGCTGAACAGCAGTGCTGTGTGTGTGTGTGTGTGTGTGTGTGTGTGTGTGTGTGTGTGATGTGTACTGACTTGTAAGTTTATGTCAATTGCTGCCAAAATTTTCCTGTCAACCTGCATTGCAGCAGGTGCAGGTGCCAGAACAAATGACCATTAACACATTCCAGGGCTATCGCCCTGTGAAACGATCTCACTCTTGCTCAGTGTGCACCAGAGGTATGAGCCATGATAACCAAGGACTGCAGAGAAGGATGGGTGAAGGGGGGCAGAAAATATTGTTGTATGTTCCGGTAGTCAATCATGTGGGGCATTTGTTAGACTGTATGCCAATAGATAGGAGAACTTTTTTTCTTTTGAGTGTAACTGTGATGCACTCAGATATGCCATCTCAGTCCTTTCCATCACTGACCCTTCAGTCCATAATGAGTATCAATAATGATTGTGTTAGATAAATCTAGTGGTACCTCGGCTTGAGTCATTAATTCATTCTCCGGGCCATTTTGTATTGCAAGAAATTCTTAAACCAAAAAGCAGATTCCCATAGGAATGCATTAAAAACCAATTAATCCATTCTGGAGGTCAGAAAAAAGGCAAACTGATACATTTCATTTAAAATTTTCTTAAACCGAGGCATCTGCATCTCCAATAATTCCTTTCCTTAAAATGAGTTTTTCTTTAACCGAGGCTTTGTTAGGCTGAGGTACCACTGTACAAGTGGTACCTCGTATAAAGGAATTAATTCGTTCCAAATGAAATTTTGTTAAGCAAATTTTCCTTTATACAGGTTTCCCATAGAAATGCATTGAAAACGGAGTAATCCCTAATCGTGACCATTTTTATGTTGTATGGATTTGCCCCATAGGCAATTCTGTTAAGCAAGTTTCCCCCATCTCTGGAATTTTTTATGTTGCACAGATTTTATGTTATACAAACCATTTGTTATACGAGGATCCAGTGTACCTTGCTTCATCACCAGCTACATATGTACCAAAACATGCTAAAGACATTTATTTGTTTGTCTTGTTTGTTTATACGTTTATATGCTAGCTTTCTCCCCCTAGGTAGCTCCCAATAGATGAAACTCCAAAATGCATACAGTTTTAAAATACTATATAAATACCATATTAAAAGCAATTAAGACTATGTGAAGATTAAAAAACAGGATTGAAGGCCCTGTCTGTGAAATGTGAAGGCTTAAAGGCCACCCAAATCACTTTCTCACTTGTCTCTCACGACGGTGAATCTATTGATGGTTCTCCTGACCATGAGATATATGCTCTTCGGGCAGGGGAGAATCTTATGGGAGATTTGTTGAGTGAGGAGCAGGCACAGACTGTTGGGTCACGTGAAGACTAGTGAGCAGCTGCCAAGATCTCTCTCCTCCACCACCACCACCATTGAACAACTAAATGCAAGGAATGAATAGCAGAGAAGGAGAAAAGGTCCTGCTGAAAAAGAGTCCCATTTTCCTAGCCACCTACTGATTTAAGGTAATAGTATCAACTGCTGTCAGAATAAATCTCTCCAAGGCGGCTATCACATGGGCTAAAGATACATTTTTTTAAAAAATAAAGATGTATTTTTACTCTAAAGTCCTCAGGTGATTGAAGATTCAGTTACATCGTCCTCATGGGTGTGGCATTAGTAAACGAATCCTAATGTTCCCACTTCCCAAAACTGCATTTTTAAGTATATTTCCAAAGCTGTGTTGGCTTTTTTGCTGAGCCCTAAGCGCCAATGTGGGGGAGGGAAAAGGAGCAATTTGTAAACTTTTTTTTTTTTGCCAGCCCCAAGCCTGCACTACAGATGATTGGCGCTTGGGCTCCACACGCCGGATCTTTTTTTTTAAAACTTTTTGCCCGCAGGCCAGATCGGTTTGTGTTTGTTTGTTTTTTGGCTGGCGCGCAGGCCAGTTCCACAGTCCACGGGCCAGTTTTTTTTAAAAAAAAAATATTGTATTTTTATTGTATTTTTTATACTGCCGATCATGTGGCCACCTACCAGCTGTAGCGTGGCTGGTCTGCTTCCCCCCCCCCCCCCCGGAGGCTTCTGGACACCCCCCCCCCCCCCCCCGCAGCCAGGACAAGGACTGGACCAGGAGCAAACACCAGGTAGGAGACACCACTGGCAAACAAAACGAAACAAAACAAAACGGAAATTTCCATTTTGTTTTGTTTTGTTTCTCTTAGAGGGGACAGTTCGCTATTCATTTTGTTACGTTACATAACAAATAACGAATAACAAAATGAACCAAAAGTTCATTTTGTGCCCATCTGTACTCACGAGATAGCACCCCAAATGTTTTGATTTGTGTACTGTACCACAAAACTCCTTAGTGGTGCTAAGTCTCCGCTTCAGTAAATGACAACACCTGGATGACAGGGAGCTGAACTTCTGACCATCTGGGAAATGAAGCACTAAAACAGGATGCAGGGTAGACCCAAGTTACTTTGCTGTCTAAAGTCAAGCTGTACTAGGTACTCATGCCACCAGATGCATGATATTTCAAGCCAATCCAGTTAACTTTGACACATGAGACAGATAAAAGACAAAAACCAAAAACAATGAGTTAGAAAAAATAACATTTTGCCCTGTTGTCACATATGAAATCTGTGGCCTGAAGCAATTGCTTTAGTCTTCCTAATGGTAGAGCCAGCTGTGTCCAGAGAATACTAGGTACCATTATCTGCTACTATGAATACTAGTACTAATACTTAGTATTATTAATATCAGCCCCAAGATGATATACAATCAAGGGATATTTTCCTTCTTTTAGTTTCCTTCCTCCTAGGTGTATGTGTGTTTTATATGTTCCTTCTTGTGATCTGTTAATCCATTTCATCGGGTACAGGTTTATGGGAGGATGTGAATGCATAGACTGGGACAGAAGTGAGTTAGAAATAAAGCACCCACATAAAATGTGGGTGGGTTTGTGTGTTCATTTGTAATTTTGTAACAAAGATGTAAGCAAGTTAAATTTCAAAATCATATTGAGCAGGAAAGAAATACTTATTTTTAACTGGTTTTTAATATGCTTTTAATGGTATTAAATTATTTCTAAATGTGTTTTTAATTATGCTTCATTATGTGTGCCTGACGCTTTGAACACTATTCTGTATTGGAAAGATGGGGGTAGATAATTTAAAGAAGAAGAAGAAGAATATGATGAGTAACACTTGCTAGTTCCTTGGTCTAGTTACTTTTTAAAGATATGTTTTATAAATTTTTCAAGGGTTGTGCCATTATCTTGCCAATATTTTCTTTTTAAGTAATGAATGATGTAATGAAAGCAATGATAATGTGTCTTTTCAAAAAGAATGAGGCAGCAACAACAAATTTCAATGGAACAAGTAACAATGCCCTATTTACTTTTTAAAAGGAACATTCCAATCTCTAGCCAGAGGGCAGAAAATCTGGATTACACCTCATATTTTGGATTCCCTAATTATTCGTACGGGGACTACTAGTAGTACAGCCATAAGCTCTACTCACAAGCTTGGGTGCATGTGAAGATTAGAGTGGGCCGAGCCTACAGGTGTGATTCTTCTTTCTGCGAAGCATCCCAGAAACCAAGTTCAAAAACCTTGTACTTCATGAAGAAGAACATATACGGTGTATCCAGAGAGCATTCCATGGGTAGAAAGCACATGCAGATTTATTGAAGCAGTCTTCTACATTCACAAAAACTGAAAGAATCAGGGCACTCACGGTGGCCAATTGTGGTCTCTCGATGGAGAGATGGACTCCTGGTGAAGGAACCGGCTCATTTCCCCCTCCATCTGGATTGTTAGGAAGAACTGTGTTTTTATTTTCCACAAAGTTTCACAATTAGTGAGCAATTTAAATCAATTTATTGATTGATTTAAAATTAAGAAAAAATGTACATAATGTTTCTCAAAAAGCCTTCTATGTTCATTCAAAAGTGGGTATTTTTCTACCAGACTGGTTAATTTGTTTGTTCTAGGCATTCTGTATTATAAATTAATCTCTTTCACAACGGGATATTGCCTGTTAAAGGCTCCAATATGAATTAAATAATGGCCTTTGTTTAAACCACAGAGTGTGCATTTTGTTGCTTAGCTACTCCAGAAAACTCCAGCTGTAAGACATCTACTAGTAGAGATCCAAGACCAAGGACTAGGTATGTGCAGCCCTTTGGCTGTCATCACACCATCCTCCATCCCAACACTTTCATGTCACGAGACAGGGTTAGTGGAATTGTGACAGAGTAATAGCCAGGTCTCAGGATGCTGGTTTAGAGTAATCTACAGGAATTCCTATTCTCCTCTATTCTTTTGAATGGGGAGACCAAATCTCAAGATAGGTGGCAGTAGAAGTAAAGGAAGTTTGATTTTATTGTGTATAGTAGCTTCAATTCCTCCAGCCCCATTTCCTCCCCACGCTCAGTGACTACCACCACTCACTAGCTCGGCCCCAAGGTACTGCTATGCACAAAATAACAGTTTAGCAGGTAGTTTATGCACATACATGTGAACATGAATTATTTTGCAGTGTTTACCAAAACAAAAGAAAACAAAAGAAAACACCAAACCCTGATTCTTGGGACTTAGCAAGAGTCAATCACATCATTTAGGTTTTGAGCCTAAGATCTCAGGGAATCAGAAATCAGTGATCTGGCAACTCAAGGCCACAGTGAACTTTAATCTGAAATATGTGCAAAAGACCTTACTGGATGATACAAATCCTTAACTATGGGGCAGATTTGCAATAAGATTTACCCATGCTGCTCTTTAACCAGCTCAGACATCATCTAGGAAAATCATTGTGGGATACTATAATACAATGGTTCCTAACTTTGGGTAGCCCAGATGTTCTTGGACTGCAATTCCCAGAAGGTTGTGCTGGTTGTGGTTTCTGGGAGCTGCAGTCAAAAAGCACCTGGTTTTCTTGCACTGCAATTCCCATAAAGCTGTGCTGGTCCAAGAGCACGTGGGTTACCCAAGGTTGGGAACCACTGTTCTAATAAGTATAATTATGCACGAATCTCTGTAGGCCCAAGAGCAAACATAAGCTTGTTTTTCTGGATCAGCAGCAAGTATCCCCTACAGGGATGTGAATGGTAGCCAGAAGAATGCAATCTCTTTCGTTGCAGAGTTAAAACAAGAGGCATGACAACTCTGTGCAATGCCAATGATATCTGCTTTAAAATTAGAATCTTTTGAATTGTTCGTTATTTTAATAGCTTAGAAGTAACTAGTTTTAGGTAACAGTTTTCTGTGACATTCTTGAGGTAATTAGACATGTACTGAGTAGTCTGAGTAGTATGTTGGTTTTGGTTGCTTTGTTGACTTTTGATTCATTCATTTAACTTTGTTGTGAGTCCTATTGGATTGTTACAATATTATTTCTAAATCTCCCAGAGTAGTCTTGCTGCTAGATGGGCGGCATAAAAATCTAATAAATACATCAAATAAATCAATAAATAGTCACAAAGTTAATAGACCTCTGTAACAGGCAGAAAAAAATTAAGAGTAGTAAGGAATACTTTCTAGATAATTTTGAAAAGACATTTATGGCATTTTTAGAAGCATGTTGACAGGAAAAACCAAACAAATCACAGGGGAACGAAATGAAACAAAATGAATCTCAATTTTTCAGTTTCGTGCCCATCCATAATATTGAGTATTGACTCTATTTCTTGTTGTAATTTCCTATGCAGATTCAAATCATCCATATACAGTAATACCTCGGATAACGAATGCCCCTGATAACAAATTTTTCGGCTAAAGAACCATAATTTACAGGGCCCCCCACAGCCCACAGCCCCATCCAGGGGCACTTTCCCCGAAGGGCAGGAGCCATCCTCTCAGCCCAGCCTTTCAGTAGGGCTATACCCAGCCCTTGCTCCCTCCCCATTGTTCCCGACTCTCATGGGGGCGGGGAGCTGGGCAAGATGGGGGAGGAGTGCCGGGGTGCCTGGTGGCAGCAGCGAAACAGAAGTGGGGGCCAGGCAAGATGGGGAGGAAGCAGCAGTGGTAGTTGAATGCGACTTTGGGAGTGCCCGGCGGCAGTGGCGGCTCCAGAGCAGAGGTGGGGGGCAGGTGAGATAGGGGAAGAGGTGGCAGTGGAGTTGGTGTGGCTTCAGGGTTGCCAGGTGGTGGCAACAAAGCAGAGGTGACAATTTTTGTCTAAAAGTCACATCTGTGTAACAGTGCAACAGAATGTGAACCAGTGCATTCACTTTGCCTTTATACTGAACTCATGCCTCCTAGTATAAAGAAGGGCATGAGATTTGAGGAACAGGGAAAAGGTTCTTTCCCACTATATCAGTGGTTCCCAACTTGGGGGGTCAAGACCCCTTTGGGGGTTGAACAACCATTTCACAGGGATTGCCATAAGCCAGTGAAGAAAAAGGCACAAACGGCTTGGGTCTGGAGGAGGTGGGGGAGGAAGGAGGGGAAGAGTGAGTTACAGCTTGATAGGTTGGAGGGGATGTCAGTCAATGGCATCAGAGGCTGCGATTGGCTGAGGGTGCCTGTAGAGAGAAGTTCTCGATGGCACCTGCAGCAGTGGCCTGCCAAAGAGGGCTTGTGGCCTCTTCCAAGCAGGGCAAAGGGTCACCACAACATGAGGAACTGTATTAAAGGGTTGTGGCATTAGGAAGGTTGAGAACCACTGCACTATATTATAATGAGAGTACAGATGGATAATAACATAGATCAGGAAATATAGGAAGATGGGGAGGTTATGAAGATTTGCTCTTCTGATGTGCTTTTTGTATGGTGGGAAGGAAATGAAGTAAATAAAGAAAACAGCATTTGGGTAAGATTTATGGTTTTCACTACCATGTACCTCTTTTGTCTGTTTAATCTAAATTTTATGCACTTTCAGAGTGCCAAGTCTGCAGCTCAGAACCAATTTCAAAATGGAATAAGGTGACCATGTTTTCTTTTTGACATACTTTTTTGAAGGATGGCTGGAAAACACTCTCTTTTTTCCTATCTCCTCTTTAGGAAAATCTATCCATTTATAAAGCAAGACTAGGGATGGGCACAAAATGAAAAATATTACGTTTCATTTCCTTTCCTTTCCTTCCCACCACATTTTTTTCATTTCATACAAATTTTTCAAAAAAAAAAATGTATGAAACGAACTGCTAACGAAGTGGTTTTTTTTTGGGGGGGGGTGGAAAGTGGTGGAGGGTCAAATTTTTTTAAGCCCCAGTTTTTTTTAAAAAAAACTTTTTCCCTCCCCCCAAGCCCCGCCTGCCAGCTGATTAGAGCTGGAGTGGGGGAGTTTTTTCCCCACCCCAGCACACCGATCATCTGGCAGGCAGGGCTTGGGGGAGTTTTTTTAAAAAAGCCTGGAGTTTTTTTAAAAACTTTTTCCTCCCCCAAGCAGCTTACAGATGGAATGAAATGATTCGTTTCAACCAAAAAACACAATTTCATTTCATCTATAACAAAATGCTGCTTCCACGTGTCATTTCGTTTCATTTCATTTCGTTACCCAACGACATGATAAAACAGCATTTCGTTTTTCGTTTTGTGCTCATCCCTAATCAAGACGTATTCACAATGAGCACCTGGACAGCAGACTTGGTGCACATGCATATATGCCATATCATCATTGTCTTATTCACCCAAGTGAGATGCATTATAATTCTGCTTAAATCACTTTATAAAAGAGTTTGCAGTTATGCATATAAACTAGCATGCCCAGTTTTAATACAAACTGGCCCCCTGCTTTGTCTTTTTTCCCTTCTGATGAAATATGTCCTCTGTGTTGGTCACCCTACTGTCAAACTAGCCGCGTGAACTGGATATTTCGTCAGAGCTTTCCATCTCCAATTTGATCTTTAATTAAAAGACTTCTACATATTTCTTCCCTTTGTCTTTCCTGTTGCAAAAGAGGACAGGTCTGGAAAAGGCCAGCTTGGCCCAACTTGCTGCTGACTGCATGTTAATTGTTGCTAATGAGTAGAAGATGGAGGACTTGGCTCTCAAAGCCGGTCGGAGATGGAATGTCACTTAATCTGGAGAAGAATGGTCGTCAGTGCCTTGTGTTTTGGTGGTGGCTTGGCATGGGGGCAGTGCTGACCTCAAAGCGGACTACTTTAACTGCATGAATGGATTTGTTGTCAGAAAATGCCTCTATTCTTATACCTAGCATACTCTGAGCCCATGCTTAATGCTGATTGTACTGCAGAGAGCACCGAGTGTTAAGAGGATCTCCTGTGCTTACTGTACACAGATGGATTTATTTGCGTCTATATGTTGGGGTGGGGAAGGGAGGGGAGAGCGGGGGAGGGCAGGGGAGGAATGAATCTAATTCTGCAGAAGAAAATAAAACTCTAGGACCTTACATGACCAACCTGCCACTAGCCCTCAAGTATCTGGCCCATCTGGCAAAATGTTTGTATCACCTCCTGCATGACAGACTCACTGGACCACATTGTCTGGCATTGCACGCCAAGGCCTTTTAGCTAGTCTTACTCCCTGATGGAGATGGACATCTGGGCGAACAATAAATGCCCATTTGCTGTTGTCTTTTACATTAATATGCTTTTGTTTAAAGAGTCCAGTTCTGTGAACTTTTCAGAAGGAGATGACGGGAAGAAATGGGGGTGCAGGGTGGGAAGAGAGAAAGAAAAAAAAAGGCATGCAAATAAGATATTTACACCAAGCTTCCTTAAAACCAGGCCTATTGTTTGCAGCAGGCTCTGCCACTCAGTCGTTTAATTCACACTTGACAAAAGCAAACAAATAATGAATTTAATTTCCAAATAATAACCATGTACCACACTAAATTTGGTTTGTGATTAAGGAGATTTGTTTCATGGAGTGTCCTTCTGGAATTTGGCGAGCTGGTGTCCTCTTATTTTGCCATGTGGGAGCTTCATACTGGATTAGAGTTCTCTTTAGATGTATCTTTTATATAAACAGTTAACCAACACTTAGAAAAGTCTTTTAAAAAAAAACTGCAGCTCCCAGAATTTACCAGCCAACCTGGTTGGGGGTTTTGGGGAGTTGTAGTCCATAAGGTAACCTTTGCAAGCTTGCGATTGGACTCAGACCTATGTGTAGGTCATATAACATGTGATAGTCATATATACCTCTAGTGGTCACTGTGCGCAGACATTTTATTTTGTAGTTTTTGTTATGTGCCATCCAACCCTATGAATTTGTGGCTTCCAGAAGGTTCTGCCATCTGCAGCCACACTTAGGTTTTTAAAACCCATAGCAAGTTACAAGCAGTTAACATCTGATGCACGATCAACTGCAGATGGAACACAGAAATGCAAGCCACTTCCTTCTGTGAGGGCAGGTTCTTCATTCATCCCGTGGTGCCTGCTCTGATTGTTAATGGTCTTCCAGAGTATCAGTCAGAATGTTCCCATCACCTGCTTCCTGGTGTTTTTGACTGGATAATATTCCGGGGGTTGAACATGAGGCTGTCTGGAAGCAAACCACATCTTGTACCATGTGGCTGCGTGGACTCTGGACAAGTTGCTACTCCGAAGAGCCTAGGAGTTCCTCCACCACCGCTCCTTGAAGTGATTCCTTTTCTATTTCTGTGGAAACGTCTTTCGTTTACATTCCTAACAGACAAAACAGGAGGGAACATAACTTACCACTTCAGTGTTATACGAGGCACCCTTTATTGAGGGCCTTTCTCTCTCTCTTTCCCGTTTTTGTGGTGCTTTGCCTAGGAAAACTATGTGAACTCTTCTTCACATTTCTGGGGAAAAGCTGCATAAGCATATTTCTGGAATGCCTTAGTCAACCTGTTGCCAAGCAAGGGATTAGAAGAGACGAAGAGGTGGTGTTCCTCCAACCCTTAACTTCCTGACAGCCAATATTTACATTTAGATGCTGTTATAGCAAATTCTGCTATAACAGAATGATAGCAATGGATCGTGGCCACTCTGCTGCCCATCTGTTTGTGAACTGCCTTCATTGTATTGGATGGTGTCTTTGGCTCTGAGCAAGTCTAACCTGTGCGCTATCAGAAAGAAGCCATGCCCCTTCATATTAACAGTTCCTAGGTCATTAACCTGGCACGCATGCTAATTCCTGCTTTTCTCTCTAACTGTTGCCCTTATTTTGGTTCATTAAAATGGCTCAGATATTTCACTCTGCAGCGATTATTGAGCAATAAGTATTTTTCCTCAGGAGTTTTTCCACAGCTTATGCTCCCTCCTATGCAAGTGCTCTCTTGGGCCTTCTCCCAGGCAAACCAGCCCTTCTCCCTCCTCCTCCCTCCTCCCCTCCTCCTCCTCCTCCTCCTCCTCCTCCTGTCTCCTCAGACTGAGGCAATTGCTGCCACAATACAAGGAGTTCTGGCCATACTTGGCGTTTAGCTGGCATAAGGGCAGCTTGGTGGGAGGGAACAGACCCTTTAGGCCTTGGACATTTCATTAGAATCAGTGGCCCAAGTGGGCTAGTAGTTTCCATTCTAGCTGACCAGCTTCAGTGTCCCAAGATTAATCTAAAGTGTCTTGAATGTAAGTATTTGTATCTCTAATACCGTTTTTCATCTGTGAGGATAGTTGGGAGGCAGTGCTGGGCTGAGGTGGACAAAGATAGTGGACATGTTTTGATTTACAAGCTTACAGCAAAACGAGTGTCAGGTGTATTCTAACATCCACCCACTTTGTTTCAAAAAGTGGAATTGTCTATGGCCTTTGGACTGTGGAATAGGCATCGCTAATTTGTTCTCTGCTGCACATACAGAGGAAGTAGCTGACCAAAACTTCATGCTGCTGCTGCTGCTGCTGCTGCTGCTTAAGAGTGAGAAATGTGCCACCTCAAATGAGAAGTCAGATGGCATACAAAGACCCAGTGCAGGACTTGACTTACTTCTTACATCTCCTCAGCTCTCCAGGCTGATCAGTTAAAGGACCCTTTCCATAGATCTTTAGTTGATCCCATCCCCTCTGTTCCTATCTTAATGCATACACTTGTACTTTATCTTATTTCTCTGGTTACATGTGTATGTCCGTTGATTTGGGAAGGAATGAACTTTTAGAATTTGCTGACATTTTTCATTGTGAGTGTTTTCTTCTGCCAGATTTGAATCCAGTGCTTCTCAAACCGTGGTGTAACTTCAGGTGTTTCAGATCTATCCCAATGCTTTAGGGACTGTGGAACTCCCTGACACAGGATGTGGTGATGGCATCTGGCCTGGATGCCTTCAAAAGGGGATTGGACAGATTCCTATAGGAAAAGTCCATCACAGGTTACAAACCATGATGGAGACGTGTAATCTCCAGGCTTAAAACCAGGGTACTTCAAGGGCCAGATGCAGGGGAGTGGTACCAGGAGACAGATATCTGGTCTTGTGCGCTCCCAGATGCATCTGGTGGGGCCACTGTGAGATATAGGAAGCTGGACTAGATGGGCCTTTGGCCTGATCCAGCCTGGCTCTTCTTATGTTCTTATGGACAAAATAGAGCTGATGTTTTTCCTCTTCAGGAGTTTCAGATCTGCACATATACCTAATCCCAATTTTCTGTCAGCATTCTGGGATCACTTTCTTCCTCTTCCTGCTTGAAGGAGCAGCATTCTGATTTGCCCTTATTGATGAATCTTTGACTAAAGAAACTGGGTGGTTTTTTTCTGGCAGCCTCACCTACCTACAGTAAGTCTGGCTTAGACCAGCAGTCCATGGGGTGGGGAGCTGTTATTTCAAGGATTTATTTCAAATTCAAGGAGATTAGGAGTGGCCAGATGGGCGGGGTATAAGTCCAAATAAAATAAAATAAAATAAAATAAAATAAAATAAATAAATAAATAAATAAATAAGAGTATTCTACACTTCTACTCATATAAGTGACAGTTTTAGACTAACAAGGATCCAAAGATTAATATTTGACTGGGATTCTCTATCAAAATGACAATATCAATTTCCCCTCTGCTGATGTTCATCTAGTCGACAGTGGCGGATAAATGTACTTTCCTCATCTCTCTGTTATTTCTGATAGCTTTGTTCACCTTAGCTGCAGTAGGGTTGCCATGGTGATCAGTGCTACCTGGCATCCACTCTGTTTGTTTTTTAAAAAAGGCATTGCCCAGGATCGCTCATTTCTTCAGGAAGGGTGTGTGGAGGGCAGAAAGAGATAGAAAGATGATGATAGATCATATCATTGGGAGATCGCTATCTTGGGGGTGGAAGTGGAAGGTTGGATATCTAAGTCTGGAATCGATTCTTAACAGAAAGGAGACAGCTCTGCCATTCTCAATGTAATGCATTATATATACCCTTGAGTGTTGTAGAAGCAGCTCTGCTCACATGCTAACACTTTTTACCTTTACTAACAAACAATACAGTACTGTCTTTGCTTTGGGGAGAGAGGTAGCCTTCACAGCTACCAAAATAAATGCACCCAAATGAATCAGAAAAACTTTTATAAGAGATAAATGGTAGAATCACATTGGGAAGCTTAGAGGTCTCGTGCAAGTTAAAATAGGTTCATATATGTTCCAAATCAGAAATTATAACTGGTTTTTTTTTTTTTAGTGGCATCTTGTATTGACATGCACAATCGCTTTGGCATGTCAGAGCCGCAAAAGTGGCCTCTGCACCAATGGTGTGAGCAAAGCCAACAACAGGAGAGCTCTGTTAGGAGTGGCTTAGGACTTCATGTCCTCCTTGACAACCGTGGGCCTGCCCCCAATGGGATCTGCCCCCACCCATGATGCAGGGCACACTTTAGACCTGGTTTTCTTTACCGGAGTAGATCCTTGGTGATCTGGGTGTGGAAGAACTCTCTGTGGTTCTGTTCTCACGAATAGACCATTATCTGGTGGTATTTAGACTGAGAGAGAACACAGAGCCTTTGCAGAGAAGCTTAATGCAAACAAGACAGACATGCTCCTAGTCAGTTGAAAGCCACATCAAAGACTACATCCCCCTCTATGACCTTGCTCAAGTGTTAAGATCAGCAGGAGAGGCCTTTCTCTTAGTCCCACCAGCTGCGTAGGTGTATCTGAAGGGGACACTGGAGAGGTCCTACTCTGTTGTTGCTCCCAGACTTTGGAATGCCCTCCCATGGGAACCTAGGCTGGTCCCATGCTTGTCCTTCCACAAGCAAAGAATTTTTTAAAGGAGAAAGGCAGGTTAAAAATGAATGAATGAGTGAATGCGGATAAATTGTTTCATCTGAGGACCTAATTAAAATAGGTTTTGTGGAGCTGTATTTTACTTGTGAGTAGAGTCAAAGGTAAGTGACTGAGATTAAAAAAAATGAATGGCATGTTTTAGTGAATAGCCCCTAACAGCCAGTGATAAAGCCTAAGGAGAGGCATTCCAGTCTCTAAGAATAAAAAAAATACTGCCCAAAGCTGGAAAGTGGCCCTAAAAATGGAGAAGTGAATGTGGCCTTTGGGGAACCCTAAAGGGTCAGACTGAGATCCTTAGCAAGATTCTTGAGTAGGAACATATGATTATGTTCATGCCTGGACTGGCCCACAAGATCAGAGGAGATTCCAGAATCATTGTAGCAAGAGAGAAGGCTTCAAAAACAGAACCTCTAATTCTAACGGTTAAGATAGAGGAAAGGTCTAGATATGCCAGGGCCCACTATATTGGGATGTCTTATGACAATCTGAGCACCTCAGGAGTCTCAGACAGGTTCCAAAGGAAATGTGGAAGGCTGTTGGTTTTAAGGCTGAAAAACACTCATCTTTCAAAGCTTTTCCGAGTGCAGCTCTCTAGGAAACCCAACCGTATCTCTTGCCCTACTGCAGTGCAATCATCCATTCTGTCATCATACCAGAAGTCCATCTGGTTAGCCGTTCAGATTGCATAGACTAGTTGCATATCAAATGCTGGGTTAATCTGGGGCCACAGGGCAGTTGATGCAAGTGTGGTTGTTGTTGTTGTTGTGATCTGATAAGTGAATTTTCATACGGGCCCTTCTTTGACCCTGGCATAGAACATCTTAATGCAGTATGATCGGAGAAGCCATTATTGCTAGCATAACAAGACTCATTATGTAGCAAGATCCCACCGGTCTCTCCCTGCTATAGCTGTGTTAATCTTCTGTAAATATGTTTTTAATGTGACACTAGTAGTTGCAACATACAGTAACTGTAACTGCAGAGACTGTCTCCTAAGATTTAGCAGCTTTCTGCCACATACTGGCAGACATGAATTTAATGCTGTATAATACCTTATCAAATACCCATTAAACAACAGCATGGTTTACTTGCTTTTCAGTGTACACACCAGTTCTTTGAGAAATCCACAGGAGAACAGTCACAAAACCCGGGGAGTTAACTTAGTCTAGTGGAAAGGGAAATGAATCAAAGAAAAAAGAAGAAAAGTTTTAGTCACACAAAAACCTCATTAGTACATCTGTCTGTCTGTCTGTCTGTCTGTCTGTCTGTCTGTCTGTCTGTCTGTCTGTATGTATGTATGTATGTATGTATGTATGTATGTATGTATGTATGTATGTATGTATGTATGTAATTTGCATCCTGCTGTTCTACTAGGGAGGTCAGGACAACCTATATCTATGTTGAAAAAATAGCCTGAAGAATATCCAAGAGCATCTTGTGAATGGCATGGCTTGGTTGGGAGATCTACCCAGTGTTCTATCTTAGTCTAGGTTTGAAGGGTACAGAGAAGACGTTTCCTGACATTCTGCATCTTTTAGTGATGAACAAAAAAAAAAAGCAGTGCACAATTGTGTAACATTTAAAGTGAAGGCAGGAGGACAATACATTTGGGAATGTCAGGTCAGAGAATCTGCTGGCTGAACAACTCCCTAAGAGCTCTACAGAATTCTCGGGGGGGGGGGGGTTACCAAAAGCTTGCATTTGTCACATTGTCACAGCTGGCATTTAACCCAAAAGGGTTAAATCGGATATGAACCAGGGGAATATTTTGCACCTTATACCTATACCATTTACTCCCTTCTTCTTAATATCCTTCAGCTTCTTTCGCCCAAGCAGGACAGATGTACATAATATCCTACTTTTTCTTCTTTTCATTGAACTGGCACATGCAAGCAGATATAAAGTACGCGTGTAAAATCATTTCCTGTCTATCGATGATCCAAACATTATAACTACAAACCTTAATATAATTTTTTTAGGAATATAACTATGAAAGCATAATATACTGAATGGAAGATATAATCACATCTTTTTATTCTGCTGTGAAACACCATATTAATCTTTGTTAGAATAATTCTATCTTTCATTCCGTTCATTATGCTCTCATAGTTATATTCCTAAAACATTATAGTAAGGTTTGTAGTTACAATTTTTGGATATCCAAAAATGATATAACACCCATATATCTGCTTTTATTGCTAGCCCAATAAAAGGGGGGAGAAATAGATCCTCTCCAGGACATTCAGTTTATTTGTCTTGCTCAGGACAAAAAAGTTAAAGGATATTCAGAAGAAGAGTAAATTGTAAAAGGTACAAAATACGGTAGTTCTCTGGTTTGCATTTGTTAACTGCCCAGAGTGGCCTCACTGCCAGATGAGCAATATAAAAATCCAATAAATAAATAAATAAATAAATATTGGACTTTACCCTTTGGGGATAAATGGCAGCTGTTACAAATGCAGGCTTCTGACTTTTCCCCCTAGAGGTATAGAAAGCTCTAGAATGCTCTAAGGGAAATGTTCAGGCATCAGACTCTCTGACCTGACAAAATTATCATTTAAGGGGGATGGAGGATTCTCCTTCTCTCCCCACTGGCTTATATAGATGCTCTAGGTCACAAGAGTTTGTTCCTTAAGAACTACTTGATCCTTGGCAAATCAGTGACTTTTGCACCAGTGGTGTATACCAATCCCAAAATTAAGTTCAGATATTGATTTGGAAAATAGGCAAACTCACCTCAGACCGATCAATTCAACTGCGGTTTGAATCTGAGCAAAGCTCTTGATGACAGGACTTTCTGGAGGTCCTTAATTTGTAAGGTTGCCACTGGTCTGAAATTATTTGATGGTCCATGACCGTGGTGTAGGCAAGAGGTATAATAAAAATGATTGCAAGTGCTTTGAAGAAAACATTACTAATTAATATTTAATCTTATGTAGTCTAAAAGCTGAGCAGTCTCCTTTCTGTTCTTAGTCCCTCCCTATGTTTGCTTCACCCCTTATCAAAATCAGCCAAGCTCTCGTGAAAAGTCAGTCAAACATTCTGCAGGGAAATAGCCAGGAACCATTTACAAGGAGAAGACGAGCATGAACGACTTTGGCAAAGAGCACTGGCACAGTCTTAACCATGTTAATTTTCACAGCAGATGGTTAATACAGTACATCTAATATTTGCACACTCCACCAGCCATTGATATGCCGCAATCTCCAGTTGTAACAACATGGAAGAGTCACAAGCCTTCTTCAGGTGTTCCAATTCTGAGAGTCATACATACACATGAAGAAGAGACATGCTAACTTTGTCGCTGCCTTAGACTCTGCTGTCATCTCCTACATACAGAGGATCTTGGTGTGAGGAGGAGGGGCTCCTCTATACATGGAGGGTTGCCTCTACAAGCGGTCCCTTTTTCCTAAAGAGAGAGATGCAATACAGTGGTACCTTGTATAAAGGAATTAATTTGTTCCAAATGAAATTATGTTAAGCAAATTTTCCTTTATACAAATTCCCATAGAAATGCATTGAAAATGGAGTAATCCCATTTTTATGTTGTACGGATTCGCCCCATAGACGATTATGTTAAGCAAATTTCCCCTATCTCTGAAATTTTTTATGTTGTACAAATTTTATGTTATACAAGCTGTTTGTTATACAAGGGTCCACTGTATAAGGGAAGGTACCAGAAAACCCTCCATCGATTGTGTGTCTAGGATTCCCCAAATCACAGTGCCAAAACTGATAGGCCGTTTTCATGGACCAGATTTCTACAACATAAATGTAGATTTCTTCTTCAAGTGCCATGTCCTCATAGAACGTTACCGATCAGTAGCATGACCTGGTTTTTATCCAAAGCTATTCTAAATAGAAAAGCTATGCTCACTATGAACCATTGGCTTAAATTCTTATGTTCTTCTACGCCCTGGGCCATGCTTCCCATCTATTTTTCCTTGAGGAATAACCTGCAGCAGATGGTAGACTACCACCAAAAAATCAAGGGCTGTAGCCCCTGCAGGAGAACACAGAGTTGAACCAAATGCACACATTCTAATTTTTGTGTATAGGTGCAAAATTAGATATGACGACTACAGAATGAAAAGAAATACAATATGTCTCACCAGAGAAGACTCTGGAAAAAGTGTGTGGCAGTTTGTTTGGAGTAAAATTCCCAACCCCTTGATCCAGCAAGACAACAGCCATACTTATTGGACAGTTTGGGGACTGTACTCCCCAAAAATGTCATTGTCAAAGCTCTAACAAAATGGGAGAAGGCTGTGAGAAAGTAATGGGTGCATCTGCTGAGTCTGCTGTCCAGATGCTAGGTGTTCAAACAGAGAAGATCCTCAAATACAGCACAGTCCTTTTTGTGTGGCTGCTTTAGTTGTTACTTCCTTTTTGGAACCAGAAGCTAGTTAAAGGACGCTAAGTGACCATAGACAAAAATGAAGCTCTTCAACAATGCAACTTTTTGTTCATCTGCAAAGGGCAGTGTCTGTTTTGATTCTGTAATTTGTCCTGCAATAGTAAAATACTGGTGAACAAACAGAAATTCAGACCCTCCCTTCCTGAGTAAGACACTGAGAGTACGATCACATGGGGAAATAGATTTCAGTTTGGACCACTTGTGGAGCAGTTTGGTGTGATGTGTTTCCTGGTGATCATGCAATGTATGTGGAATTGCCTTCCAGAACAGCCCTGATCCATGCCCGGGCTGGACCTTTTTAGTCCAGCTGTAGGGCTGGACTGGAGCAATTGCCTGACAGATGAAAGGGTCACTTTAAGAGAGACTACTCCTTTCAAAGTGGCCCTTTCTGGTGGGATTGGAGGTGTTGTTCCTTTCCAGCAGTCAGACAAATAGTAGGCTTAGGTCTCCAACAACAATGCAAGGTATGAATATTCACCAGAATGCCTGAGCCACCATTACTGACTGCTTCAGTCCAGTATTAGGCAACTCTTTCTTTTGAAGGAATCCAAACACCCCAAAAGGAGTTCTATAACAATTTGTACTGCAATCAAAATGCTTACAGCATTGCAAGTATCTTGTTTATCCTTAGAGAGCCAGTCTGATCCATTTTTAAGGAGCAAGGAAAGAATGGTAAATGCATATGAAATGCTGATGAATCTTGCTCTTTCCCCCCTTTTTCCCTTTCCCTTTTTCCTTTTTTTCTCTCCCCCCCCTTTCCTTTCCTTTCCTTTCCTTTCCTTTTTTTGAGAAAGCTAACACGAGAATAGCTTCTTCCTTGGGAAGAGCCCCAATATCTTTCTGAGGGATTAAATTCAGTAATTGGCATTAATCCCTTACATAGGGACTAAACCTCTGTAGAAAGGGGGAGCAGGGTTGGTAATCAATTGATATTGGGAAAAGAACCTCCATAAATCAAATTAAACACTCCTTTTATTCACTTAAGGCATTACCAGATTTCCTTGCACATTTTCCCTGCCTCGGGCCAGTGTCTGTGTATATGCTAACTTAAATCTGTTTATCAGACAACTCAAAACCTGCACGCCTCTTGCCAAGGAAGAAAAGCTACATAACAGAAACCATTTCAGGGCTCAGTAACATGCTTTTCATTTGTTTTTCTGCCAAATGTTGTATTCGCTACTCAGTGTTTGGAATAGTATTTCATATCCAGCTTGGAGAACTTATCAGTTAGCTTCTAATGGGGAAAAATGTTAAAAGACTTAGGTGGCACTTCCACAGATCCTAAATATATGGATAGCAATGCCCACTGTATGACTCACTCTCTTCTGATGTTCTTAAGACGAATTGAGATAATACTACAATGGAGAGAAGACTTTGAGTGCCATCTAAGAGGAATGTATGATTTGGGTGAGCTGTATTTGGAAGGCAAGTTCTACCAGATTCCTTTCAGGAAATGAGGGTTCTAAAGAGAAAGAGAGAGAGAGAGAGAGGTGTGGCCCTGTTATTTCCACAAGTACTATAAAAACACACATAAATGCATTCATTCACTGGGGTGGCTGATGTCATTCAAAGTGATTATACTGACATTTTCACAATGCTAGTTTTCTGCTCAGGCCAACAACCTTTACAAAAATGGGGGCAGACCTAGCGTGCATCCAGACAGGAAAGTGTGGAAGCACACTCCGGAAATTGTGTTGGTCTTCTTCAGGCTCCTTTGTCTTCCCTCGTAATTTCCTCAGGATCTTCATCTTTAAGAAACCTCTCAGAGAATCCACTCCTCTTTTCACTTTTGCCCAGCAAACCCTTGTAACACTGTGGTGATGTGTGCCAAGCTGCCTTGGCTTCTTCTTAAGGCAAAAATATTTTAAATAAATAAAACAATAAATAAATAATAAATGTCTGGAGAATGATGCTCATCTTATTAGCTAACACATTTCTTTTCCCTCAGAGCCCCTTTGATGTTTTGCCCAAGGGAGGAACACCAATATTTAATTTAAATATTCTTCTAGGTTAATTTTCAGCCGCAGCTCTATCTTGAAGTGTACAGTGAAGTGTGACATAAGGAGAGAACTGGATCCTTCTTATAAAATGTTCCAGCCAACAAGACTTTTTACATTTCCCACAGGTTTTCATTTGGCCTGATGAAAAAGTGGTCAGCCCAGCAATTTAATGACTCTGAATTGTTTTGTGTCATACTGGCTGCTTTACCTTACAGGCCAAGTTTAGATTTTAAACGGATCAAGGTAGCTGGCATGGGGCGAGGAGATACACCAGAAATCATTACCAAGGTTGTTCTTTCAGGAAAACAGTGATTCTGCCCACTCAGATGAGGTTGAACCTCTCTCTCTCCCACATGATTGTGTGTGTATGTGTGAAAGAGAGGGGAGGACTTCTGTGCAAAAAAACAAAAACTAAGTGTTCTGCTTAAATACTGCCCGTTAGCGCTTCAAGCACTGGGTGGTTTAGAATTTAATTATGCAGGCTACACATTACACACACACACACACAGAGAGAGAGAGAGAGAGAGAGAGAGAGAGAGAGAGAGAGAGAGAGAGAGAGAGAGAGAGAGAGAGAGAGAGAGAGCTGGGTAATCATTTTACTGACTGCAGAAGGATAGAAGTCTGAAAGATAGAATAGAAAAGGCTGAAGGATAGAATATATAATATGAAACCATTTTGCATATGTGTGTGAGAGAGGATTGGGGGAGCAGGTGTAGATCATGATCACTCCCCCTTGCACAGCATTAAAAAGAGGAGGGATCATTAAGATGGCTTTTGATGTTGAGAGTTCAAGGGAAGAGATTGTGGAGCTGAGTATGATGATTTAAAGGTGAAGGGAGTCGTAATATTCAGAGAAAGGCTAGAAGATATATGATTTCAACAGAAACTGAATGTTTGACCTAGGATTGTTTATGTTTTGTTTAAAGCTTGAAAATAAGCTTGACCCCTCTATGTTTCATTTACTCTGTTTATTTGGTAAGGGAACATGCTGAATTCCTGGCATACACCAAATGAGCAAATAAAACAAACAGCCCTATATTTGGTAGAACTCACTGATTTTGTTCAGGAGTCCTGTCATTGATTCTGCAGAAAAGAAAGTACTGGTAATTGGTCACAGGAAAACTTGGTCAATAGGAAGTGACTGCCAAAGTGACACATCATTGCACAAGCCAAACTCAAGAACTGCAGTTTGAAGTCGATTAGTTTTCTTAAACCAGTATCAGGAATAAATGGGGGAAATCCTGTTGTGCAGTTACAGAAACATTGTTGCTTTTGGAAGCAAATTGTGAGATAAGACATCTCTATAGACATTATGTGTTGCCTACTGAGTTGTGCACTTCAGCATGCAACAGGTAATGCCTATGGAGATTTCTTAACTTAATGCAGGTCACAACTAAAAGTTATGCCATTTTAGTAACTGCAATAGGACTTCAACCACAATCTTCCATTATCTTCTTGGTGGCAATGCTACAGAAAAAGGTTTGAGGATAGATCTCCCTTCACTTAGACAAGAGTTTTTGTGTAACTTCTGTCCATGTTTCTACCCACCTATAAATTCTGCCAAAATCCAGACAAAAAAGATCTGCTACCCTATGTGATAATGGCATGCTTGTGGTCATAAAACAAATAAGGAGAAATTGCACATTTTGAGTATGTAGATTTATTCATTCTATCCTCTTCTTCTTAATCATCCGTTGGCCGGAACATTTGAGATATGGTAGGAAATGCTGCTCAGGTTGGGTTAAAGGATGGTCAAACCACATATAACATCAATGGCATTTTCTCTCTAGTGTCCACATCATAATGTAAAAAGTACAGTAAATAATTCATGGGAGTTGTCAATACTACAAGGGAAATATGACTTCTGAAATGCTGCCTGGCGTCACAGAAGTCACAGAAACAAATCTGCCCTGGGTCTCCTAACCAACCATCCATCAAAGGAGTAATAAAGACATTGTGAAGCAGGACATACGCTGAGTAAAAAGGCTTTGTGTGCTAACATCTAGTCCCCGCTTTGTTGGTGCCCAGACCATTTTCCTCACTCTGGTTGAGAGAAAGATACAGGCATACAAGATGGGCAAGGAGGAAAATTGTGGCTGTCACATCTTATCATGAAGCTAAAATGCTTATTTTCCAGCCAATAGAAAGTGATGCCTGACTGAAAAGAAATAGCAAGCTCTTTGAACTACTCTCGCTCATTCTCTAGACATGCAAGCTGAACTGCAAGAGGCCCTGACAGCTGCAGTAACCTGCCTGTCTCTCAGTGAACAGATACAGGGGTTTTCTGCATCAGCAGCAGGTGCTACTCAATGGAGTCTTGAGCAGAGCTCCGGAGACGTTTTTGAGCCATACATTCCAGAAGTGCAGGTAGCTGTGGCATACTGGAGGTTTGCCTGATCCAGTCCCCGGTGTGGCCGATACTGGGCTGCCTCGGTCGCCCCGATTTGTTGAGTTTGGGTCTGTTACATCTGAGGAGGCCTCCAGGGCCCTGGGACATTGCAGGCCTGCGGCTTCTCCGTTCGACCCTTGCCCGTCCTGGTTGATCAAGATCGCAGGGGGGAGCATGCCAAAATGGGCTTCGCTAATTGCCTCGGCCTCCTTCAGGGATGGGATTTTTCCCAGTCTGCTGAAGGAGACGGTGGTGAAGCCCATTATTAAAAGACCTGGCTTGGCTGCGGACGACATGTCCAACTATCGTCCCATAGCCAATGTTCCCTTTTTGGGCAAGGTGGTTGAGCGAGTCGCCGCCCTGCATCTCCAGTCGTTCCTGGAGGAGAACCATGTCCTGGATCCCTTCCAATCTGGGTTCAGGCCACATCATGGGACGGAGATGGCTCTGGTCGCTCTGCACGATGATCTGTTGAGGAGGGCCGACAGGGGTTGCTCTACCCTGCTGGTCCTCCTCGACCTGTCAGCTGCTTTTGATACCGTCGACCACGGTATCCTGCTGGGGCGGCTCTCGGAGGTGGGGATTGGGGGTTCGGCCTTTGGCTGGCTCCGTTCCTTCCTTGAGGGTCGTACCCAGCGAGTGAGCTTGGGGGGTGAGTTGTCGGCTCCCTGGACACTCTCTTGTGGGGTGCCTCAGGGGTCGTGCCTCTCCCCAATGCTCTTTAACATCTATATGAAGCCGCTGGCCGAGATCATCCGGAGTTTTGGAGTCTGCTGTCATCAGTACGCTGATGACACGCAGCTCTATCTCTCCTTTTCCAGCTGTGCAGTGGAGGCCGTCAAGACCCTTGATCGCTGCCTGGCTGCAGTTTTGGACTGGACCAGGACCCACAGACTCCGGCTCAACCCTGGAAAGACCGAGGTTATGTTCTTCCGGGGCGGCCCCGATGGGTACTGTGGCCCTCTTCCCAGTTTGGATGGGTCCGCCCTCCAGCTGGCGCAAAGAGTGAGGAATCTGGGCATCGCCCTGGATCCTGGTTTGACCCTGGAGTTCCAGGTATCAGCCGTGACCAGGTCGGCCTTTTATCACCTAAGGTTCATCGCCCAGATTCGCCCGTAGCTTGACGAGAGCTCCCTGAGGACAGTGGTACAGGCATTGGTCATGTCGAGGCTGGATTATTGCAACGCCCTCTACATGGGGCTCCCCTTGAACCTTGTTCGGAGACTGCAGCGGGACCAGAACGCGGCGGCCAGGCTGGTGGTTGGTGCGTGTCGTTTCGACCGCATCACTCCCATCCTGGCCCGCCTCCACTGGTTACCCGTTGCCTCCCGAATAAGGTTCAAGGTGTTGGTTTTGGCTTACAAAACCCTCCGTGGCTTGGCCCCTGTTTATTTGGCAGAGCAGCTTCACCGACAATTAGATCGGGCCCGACCCACCCGTTCATCTCTGGCCCTCTCGCTGCAGACGGTCCCCCCAAGGGAGGCCCGCAAAACAAGCACTCGTGCGCGGGTCTTCTCGGTGGCGGTGCCGCCTATGTGGAACAAGCTGCCCAGCGAGCTGAGGCAGGCTCCAACGCTGGCGTCTTTCAGGAAAGGCTTGAAGACTCTCCTTTTCAGGGATGCCTTTAAAAATGACTAGAGTTTTTTTTTTTTGTTCTTTTGCCCATATGCTGTAAGTTTGCCCCTGCCGCTGTTACTGTCTTTGCTTTTTGTGTTTTCTTTTGTGTGAACCGCCCTAAGTTCTCGTTTGGGAAGTAGATAGTGGTATATAAGTGTAATAAATAAATAAATAAATAAATATAAAACAAAACAGTAATTTTCTCCAGCACTAACTCTTATGCCGCATAGCACAGCATACCATTGTCAGGTAGATGTCTGCTTGACAGCAGAAGCAAGTCTTTGCGTTGGCCAGGCAAGAATTGCTCCAAAGAGCAGCAGAGGAGAGAGATTCCACAGTCTCTAAACATGTTGGGATGACCCCTCTACCGTTTTCTGCCAAAAACAAGTCTTGTGCCACATACAGGGGCTGAAATCCTGTTGCTTCGGAGGCCCATTGAATCAGTAGGGATTTAACTCCTCTGTTAAGTTCCAAATTCCCATGATTCCATTGGCCTACTGTAGTTGTGAGTTACTATGCTGAGCAGCAATGTTGTAGTCAAAGTCTGTAAGAGAGTCACACCAAGGGCCTAGGAAGGCTATGTTTATAGATTCAAATTTCTTTAATCTCCCTAATGGGGAATTAGTAAGGGATTCTGGGAGTAGCAGTTTGAACATTTCCAAGCTCTGGTTGTTACCCAGGCCAGTTGTTTTTCTGCTATTTCACATGCAGACCTAGGGTGCCAAGAAAAAAGGTATGAAGGAGTAATGAAAAAAAAAGAAGTTAAGAAATCTGGATGTACAAAAGTTTTGATTAAGGCACAAGCTAAGTTTTGTCTCTTGATGAGTAATAAGACGTGTTACTTTAGGAAAAAAATGGGGATAGAAACAAATCTTGTATCCTTTAAATAGCATGTTCTTTGCTCATGGAAATGCTCAAGGATTTTCAGCATCCAGAGAACAGTGTGTCTTGGGAAATGGCTGTGTGGCCATAAGCTTTCTGAATGAACACTAGCTTGAAATTAATCATTAAAATTGACGTTGTTCCCTACATTGCGTGATCCTGCTTCTCCTATCCTCATCTGCTTGATACTTATTAGCTCAATGTCAACCATTCAGATTGTTGCTGATATTCAGGAATAGATGTTGACGTAGGTGCAGTGAGGCAGAAGCAATCTCTCCCTGCACCAGCAGATTTTGGTTCTGAACTTTTCATTGCAGACTATGGAGAAGGGGAGCCACTTATAAAATTTATTTAACTAATTAGATCAGACATGTCCAAACTTCAGCCCTCCAGATGTTTTGGACCACAACTCCCACAGTCCTTTGCCATTTGAAATACAGGCTTGGACTTCTGGGAATTGTGGTCCAAAACATCAGGAGGGCTGAAGTTTGGACATGCCTCAATTAGATAATAGGAATTTGTTCAAAAAATGCATAGTAGGTCAGAGGAAGAAGGCACATGGTTTTAACTAGGTATCAATATAACTCATGTAGCTGTTACCTCTTTTTAAAAATACTGAATTTCTCTGTCCCACTTCAAAAGGACGAAATTTCACTGAGGCACTGCTTTGATTAATATTGATCTCTAGTTTATTGTATCAAGCACAGGATGCTTTAAAACTATTTTATTTCAACTTTCTCTGAAACTGAAAAAGTAAAACTTAACAAACTTCATGTTCCCTTGGAGTTTTCGGCACTGGAAAATAGGATCTTTTCACCCGGTGATGCCTGAATAATTTTAAATCACAATTTATTTGCCAAGTTCAAAATCTCTTAACCAGAGTTTGGAAAATGTATTCTTTTCCACTTTCAGAGTCCATCAGCCAGCATTGTCACTGGGAATTTGACAATTGTGGAATGTTAAAATAATTTTCAGTTAACCTTTAGTTCTGAAGTGAGAAACTAAAATTATGAAAATATGTGGTTCCAGACTTAAATATGTAGTCAGTAGTCGGGGTTATCTCATTTTGGTCTTTGAGAATCATCCTGCCTTGCATGGCTAGACACTCATGATTCCTGAGTGTGTTGAGATCCCTTGAACTTTCCAGCCTGGGAAGAGTGATATGGCCCCAGGGTTCTGATTTCCAATTAAATTTGCTGCAGTTTCCCAGCTTTGATCTGTTCTGTGCCTATAACTTCAGAGGAGAACATTGAAAGTGCAGTAAGGAAAGGAGGTAGGCAGGGTATATTGGAGTATAGTGAGACTAGGGTGGAGGCTCCAGAGGCAGCTTATACTGGAAATGGTTTCCAGGATGAATGCATTCAAATACCTCGATATTTAAAACATACAATATAGAATGCACTTAATTTGGAATATTCTGCCATGCTACTTGCATAAATCCTCCACAGAAGCCCTCTGAGTCATCCTCATTTTCATCCATTTTATGAGTGAGAAGATCTAAAAGTGAAAACCATGAATAATCCAGATAGGACGTAAATAAGGACATGGTAAAACTCGAACCCCCGATATTTCAGAAATGATTTGTCTGCTCACTAGATCTCATCACTTGATGGAAATTCTGGGGAGCTGTGACCACCATTTTAATGAACAAAGAGTTATGGTCTATTATCCATTCCTTCAGTTTTAGCTTTTGAGGGAAAGGTAGATATATTTGCTCTGATCTAGTAGTACTTAAAACCCTTTTATCTCTGTCTCTCCTAGTCAGCTTAAATTTCAGTATGCCATTATCCATACCATAACATTCCATATTCATAATCATTTAAAGCATTTTAAAGATGGAGAGCTTCCCAAGTGCATTGTGACAGATAAACCATGCTTCATGCAAATGTAAATAGGGTGGTGAGGAAGACAAATTACGCAGAGGAGCAAGACAGTGGAATGTGCCACTGATGACAACTGCAGATAAAAGACATTTGGAGAGACCTAAGTAGAATAGTTGCCATTTCTGCCCTCTTTGGTTTTAGAATTTTGACATGTGCATAAAGGACCTTTTCTGAACATATTTGCATTATGTACTTCCTTATTCATAGTGAGCTGACACACTGGGCGTTTATACACGACCCCTAAGCTCCGCCGCAAATGGCTGCAAGGTCCGGACCTTAAAAATGTTTACCCACCAGCTCCGGACTTTGCAGACAATTAAGTGCGACCCCGCCTACTTTAGCAAGACCAAACAGCAGTTTTCTTGTACCTGCTTTTTGGAGGTGACAAATATTTGATCCGGTGTAAGGATAGTGAGTGCGGGGCTCTCCTGGCTTCCGTTTGTTCTTTTTTTGCGCCCCGCCCCTTTAAGAGATCTGTATGCTGCCCGGAACAAAACAGAGGTAAGAAGGCATTCTTTTCTTTCTTTTTTCTCCGTCCCTCAGGCAGCCAGCAACCAGGAAGTGCAGAGGGGGGTGGGGACAGAGGAAGAGCAAGGAACCCCTAAGATCTCTGGTCCGAATTTAAGTGGCCAGCGGATCTTAGGGGTCGTGTAAAAAGGCCCACTGTTTCCTCCCCTCAGCATGCCTGTGGATCTTGCTGTGCCAGAATGAAAGACCTGTCCACTCACTTGTTTATACATCCCTTTCCCTTGCTTACTTAACTTTCTTAATTTTCAACATGGATGTTATAGTAATTGATCTTTGGCTCAATTTTCCTTCTAATTCAGTGCATGAGAGTAACTAGTTACAAGTAATGTGGCCACCTGCAGTGAATTAATCAATTTATAATGAAACCAACTATAATGAGTAGTTATGTTTAATGTGTTCTCAACAGCTAACAGTTAAGTTTAATGTAATTGTAAATTTAAAGGGTTTTTTCCAATGTTACATTTTAAAGCACATTTCAAGGCATTTTAGAGACATTTGACAGGAATTTCCCCCCTTTTGTCGTATCAATCCAACATGGCATGGAAAGTGCTCTTTTGTTTCATCATCTGTACATTTCTATTTTGAGGGTGCAGTATCAGTATTTGCCCACTGGGGGGACAGAATATTTCCCTGTATTTGAGGAGATAGCACTGGCCAATGACAACATAATGTATTAATGGCTCATTATGCAGTGAATTACTTTTGTCAATGAAGCAACAGTGTCAACAACAAACCTAATCTGATTGACCCACAGCCATCGTAATACAGTAAGCTCCTGGAGAGAAAAAAGTTCTGAACTCTGTTTTTAGTTAACCTTATCCTGCTTTATTTTTCAGTTTTATTCTGTTGTATCCTTCCTTCCGGGGAGAAGGGTTTTTCAACTTGGTGGTAGCCTTGGGGTTTAGATTGCACTGAGGTCTGAATTTTGTATAGATTTGATTCAAATCTTGAAACAAATGCACATAGGTTGGAGCAGCATCTTTTCCTACAGGGTCATTACTCTTACCTATTATTTAAATGTATTTATTTAACATATTTATATCCTGCCTTTCTCCCCGAAAGGACCTAAGGCAGCTGCCTATGTGCATTGATTGTACACATTTGGACATTAAGAATATTTATCAAATGTGTAGTCATCAAAGGTATCATCAGATGCCTCTGCATGTATGAGGCAGACCTCAGACTGCTTATAGTGATTTTCTTGTACAGGTACTGCGTTATCCCATTTTACCTTCCTGGTTCTCCTCTAATCCATTGTAACATCACAACAACCCTGAGGTGTGTGTTGTTATGTTGAGAGACAGGAACTGACCCAAGATCACCCAATGAATTTCAGAAAACCCAGTACAGTAGTTCAACTGCTAAACCAGCACTGGTTGGCTGTATTGTTATCTTCTCTCTTACGTTCAGAGTGCAAACTATGAGTTCAAGACTGAGCACAGCCTCAGATCATTTCCTCCGGCAACCACCATCTATTCAGTATTCACTTGTTGGTCTCCAAGAGTTAGTGACACTTTCAATCAGGCAGGCAGCACAGGGTGTATAGATTCATAAATAGAATTTCTTGAACTTGTTGAATGACAATTAGGATATGCAATTGCTTGTGTGGCCATTTGTTTTCTAGCTTTCCTAGCACCTTGTACAAACAATTGAACTGTCAGATCTTGCTTTGCTGGGTGAGTAATTCAGCTTTCATCACTCACTTATTAAATGCTCTGATGTGCACTTTGCACTCTCTGTCGTAGTGCTGTTGCTCATGCATGGAAAGTCTATCCTGCACCCATCACCAAGGTCAACCCATCATCTTCTTTCACTGTTTGTCTCCAGAGCCCTCATTTGTAATGCCCTCTTATGCCTCAAAAGTCACCATCAAGAATGGTTAAGTGGCAGATGTGTTTGTGCCTGGCATGCCTGGTTGGCTTAATCTACAGTCCTTCATTTTGCTTGTTGCTAGCTGTTGAGTAAATAGCAGACTGATTTGGTGACACAGGGCCACACTGGAATATTGGGATAAGTCAGAGTTCTTGAGAATTATGGCTTACTGTGAGGTAGGCACCATGCTTGTAGAACAGTGATGGCAAACCTTCGGCACTCCAGATGTTTTGGACCACAACTCCCACAATTATTTGTCATTGGCAATACAGGCTTGGAATTGTGGAAGTTGTGGTCCAAAACATCTGGAGTGCAAGAGATTCACCACCACTGTTGTAGGAGTAGCTCAGCAAACCACTGACTGTCCACAGCTTGCATATTGCAACATCCTAATCCTCTGTCTTGTTGTCAACAAGCCAATGAAATATATTCAGTTTATTGTTTGTTGATTTCTCTAGAGTTGAGCCAGGATGATAGTTGTCAACATTACAATAAGCAGTGCATGATCTGAAGGCGTGTTTAGCCCTGTGTTTGCCATGGGAGCAACTAAGTAGGGTTTGTCAATGTGCTACTCATCCGGAAAGGTGGGATGCCTCTGGAACCCGTTTATCATGAGATGTGAAGCCAGCTGGAACATTCAGCCTTGGTGGTGGACAAACAGGCCACAGAAAATTGTGTCCTCCTTAATCATGACAACTCAGCCTTTAAAATTTATTGTATCTATAGGGTGTGACAGTTGGTCACATGGTTCAGATATTTGCATTCCTGAAACTTGAGTGTTCAGGGATTATATATGAGTTTCAGTTGTGAAAGCCTGTTGTGAATTGTGAATAAGGGCTTCCTGTGTTGTTGTTGTAGCCAAAAAATACTGGTCTTGATGCTCAAGAGATCTGATATTATAAGATGCATACTCTGTTATGCTAGTTAATCATAAAAACTCAGCATCTCTCTCTGCCTCCCAAAAGAAACAAAGCAAAAGAAGGAACAGGAAGCAGAAGTATATTATGTTTCTTTGCTTTCCTGTTTCATCCAAATAAGAAACCTGTGGTCTCTGTGCATTGGAAGTGTTTGTCTTTCTTTGAAGAAGATGTAAAGACTCTATTTCGAATTGGGATGGAAAGTCACACCGACAGTACAAGCAAGGCACGTCCGTTCCACCATCTTCCTGCATCAGCATCAGGTCTGAGGCTGCTCTTAATGAGTTCAAAAATAACTCAGGACAGGTTTTGCCTTATGTTAGTTGAATAGGATGTGATTTCATTAGGTCAAAAAGGGATTGGACATATCACTCTGCATTTCCACATGTTATGTTCAAAACTCAAGCCCTGCAGGTTGCACTCATTACATCAAATTGATTATTTTAATCATTGGATATTGTGCTGCCTCATCCCATGACTGGGAATATATCAGATAGCTGTGTCTTGGTGGCTCTTTTATGTTGAGTGGAGATGACCCATGTGCTAATAGAAAGGAATGGAATGAAACTCTGGCTCTCTGGCTGTTTAGGGTTTGACCAATCAGCTTCAGAAGAACCAGTGATCCAGAGTTTCATCATAAGCGCAGCTTTGGTGGCGGCAGCAAAATCATTGATCATTGCTGCTTTTCCTCATGCAGACGCACACTTGCCTTACTCTTATTTGAAGCTGATATTTGTGTAAGATTTCTCCTTGTATCATGCTACTATTGTCCAAGGAAGAAAGAGGAGAGGAGAAAATACTTCATGAGTGTCAATACAAGCCAGAGGACTCCTCAGGCGGTACCTGATGAACGTGTATAACGAACATCCCTTTAGAGCTTTAAAAGGTCTATTTATAGCAGCTTTAGTCTTCACTAAGGTGTGTGAGATGGATGTGACAATGTATATTTAACAGTCTTGGGAAACTTCCCATACCTGCCAGGAGTGATTTCCTGCTAGCAAAGAAATACTAAGTGGGGAGGCAGTTTGTCTGCCAGCTCTGGCATCAGCATCTGGTAGTCCTGGTCTTCCAGGCAGGGCCCATCCACCACCACTGATACTTTCACAGGTACCTGTGCCCCCAAAACACTGTTTTAATATCCCACAATCCCCCACTGCTTCTTGTTCAGGATACAATTGGAAAACTACATGGCCACCAACTGCTCCTAGAGCCACATTTATGTACACACACTAGTAGGAGAGAGGGACCTTGCAGAATAATTTGCCTCAAATCTGAAACCAACAGTAGCTGTTTTAGTTTTCTTCTCATCATACATGGCAGCCTCTCCAAAAACATGTGTGGAGGTTTGCTAAAACTGGATTTTTTTTTAATCTGGCTAGTTTTCCTTTGGTATCTTTCAGCACAGAACTAGCAGCTGTATTTCTCGGTATATATTGTCTCAATATGGATATGTTTTGGGTTTTGGCTCAGGACAGGAATGATTCAGTTCCCTTATTCAGTCAACAGAGCAAGCCAGCTAATACAAACAGGGTGTGAAAAACTGTGTGAGTCTTTCTGAAGGACTCCTGCAGAGCCTGTTGCTTTACTGAGAAGGGTTACAACCACCCATAGATGTCATACATGGAACCGCCATTTCCCCCCATTTCTGAGAACTCCTCTCCCTTTTAAACTTTCTTTAACCCTGAATAGTTTCTGGAAGAACTGCGGTGAGGATGATCCTCCTCTCTTCAACTACTGTTCCCCCAATGACTGCATTTTTTTTTCCAAACACCAAGAACTTGTCAAGGGGAAATAAAGAAGATGCAGTTCTCCATCCCACATGCTGTTTTAGTATAACACACCGTTTATTTGTATCTTTAACAGCTTGGGCAACAGTCCTAAGTGGAAGCAGATGTAACAATGAAAGTTCATCTTCAGCTGCTCAGTAGGATTCCATTTCAGACTTCATCAAACAAACCTTCTACATCCCAATATGCTGATTTTGGAACACAGAACACATCTGGCCAATATACAGGGGAGAGAGCCAGCACGGTCTGGAAGGAGAGAAACAGATGGCCTGTACTGTTACAGTGCAATCCTATCATATTGCAGGGAGACCATAATCAGGTGTTTGCATGCTGGTGTTGTCCATTTTAGTGCAGAGTAAGTGTGGTGGCTCAGTGGACTAGAATGCTGAAACAGTTGGTTGCAGAGTTGGCAGCTTGGTGGTTCGAATCCCGGGTGCCACACAGTGGAGTGAGCTTCCGCTATTAACCCCAGCTCCTGCCAACCTAGCAGTTCGAAAGCATATAAATGCAAGTAGATAAGTAGGTACACCGAAAAAAAGTGAGAAGGTAAACACATGGCCAGGACTTGCACAACACTGGCTCTTTGGGTTAAAAATGGAAATGAGCACCGTCCCTAGAGTCGGACATGACTAGCGAGCATGTGCAGGGGGGACCTTTACCTTTTACTTTAAAAACATCACAAAAATGCTGATTGTTCATGTTTTTATTGAAAACACTTATTCAGCTTTCAAAATGCTAGTGTGAAAAGTAAGTGAACCCTTAGAATCAATAACTGGTTTACCACCACTGCCACTCCTTGGCAGCAACAACCTCTACCAGGCTGTTGCTACTGTAGACTACTGTAGTGCTCTCTACATGGGGCTGCCCTTGAGGTTAATGCGGAGATTGCAGCTAGTGCAGAATACAGCTGCCAGACTTCTAATGGGGCAAAAAAGGAACCAACATATTACTCCCCCCCCGGCAGTCCTGCACTGCATCCTGGCAGAACTGCCTTAGTTCTGTCATATTTTTTATTTTATATTTATTTATTTTTATTTTTGCATTTATACCCCGCTTATCTTCAGACGAACTCTAAGCGGCTTACAAGGGCTATGTTAGCCACACAAGTACAAGATAAACAAATGTAATTACAACAATAAGTTTAAAAACAGTAAAAACCTAATGGCACCTCATCAACTAGTGCGTATGATGGCGGAGAGGAGAAGAAAAAAAAAACTAAGATTAAGGATCGCCAAAGGCCTCTTGGAAGAGGTAGGTTTTTAAAGCCTTCCGGAAGGCCAGCAGGGACTCTGCAGAGCGCACTTCGGTAGGGATGGAATTCCAAAGGCTAGGGGCCACCACCGAGAATGCCTGGGTCCGAGTGCTTGTCTTCCGGGCTTCTCGGACAGTGGCGACCCGCAGCAAGTGCGCTCGCGCCTGCCTGCGATACGCTCTGCCAGGTAGTCCGGTCCCAAGCCATGGAGGGTTTTATAAACTAAAACCAGGACCTTGAATCTAATCCGGGCTGCAACGGGCAGCCAATGCAGGCGGGCCAGGACTGGGGTGATGTGTTCATGACGACGCACACAAGCCACCAGCCTGGCCGCCGCATTCTGTACCCGCTGCAGACGCCGGAGAAGAGTCAAGGGTAAACCCATGTAGAGGGCGTTACAGTAGTCCAGCCTCGAGATCACCAGTGCTTGGACCACTGTTCTCAGACAGTTCGCGTCCAGGTACGGGTGGATCTGGGCGATCCGACGGAGATGGTAATAGGCGGACCTGGTCACCGACGCCACCTGGGACTCCATGGTAAGCGCCGGGTCCAGGAACACACCCAGATATGCTTTGGATGTAGCATGTGTATGGCTCTCTTCAAATCATTCTGTAGCATCTCTATTGGGTTGAGGTCTGGGCTGTGACTTAGCCACTCCAAAAGGTGGATTTTGTTTTTCTGAAGCCATTCTGTGGTCAACTTAGCTCTGGCATTTTGGGTCATTGTCCTGTTGCATCACCCAACTTCTACAAAGTTTCAGCTGGCGTACATACCTTCTCACATTGTCCTGAAGATTTTTTTATACACTTGAGAATCCATCTTCCTCTCAATGACTGAAAGCTGTCCAGGCCGTGATACAGCAAATGTTGTGCTCTTTCACAAAATTCAGGCACATAGCAATGTTCTTAGTAAGCACTTGGTGTCCTCCCATAGACACCCTGCTTGTTCAATGCTTTATGTACTGAAGACTCATGAATGCAGATGTTAGCCAGTTCCAATGATGCCTTCAAATCTTTGGCTGTCACTTGGAGTTGTTTCTTTACTTCATTGATGAGTCTTCATTGTGCTCCTGGGGTCATTTTTACTGGCCATCCACTTCTTGGTAGGGCAGCCAGAGTCCCAAAGTATCTCCATCTGTAAATAGCTTGCCTAACTGGATACTGGTGAATTTCTAAAGTCTTTGAAATCACTTTGTAATCATCCCCAGCTTTATGTAAATCTCCAATTATTGATTGTTGATCCTCTGAAAGTTCTTTTTGGCAAGGCATGGCTCATATAAACATATTCTACTTGTATGGAGCAAACTCAAAATGTTTGAATGGTTTTTATCAGTCAACATAGCTCTAGTCCACACTTCCAAACTCATTTTCTGAACAAGACTCCAGGTATGCTAACACCTGTCTCCAATTGGCTGTTTCGAGCTCAACTCAAGGGCGCACTTACTTTTCCCATTAGCATTTGAATGCTGAATGAGTGTTTTCAATAAAGTCATGAAAGATCAGGATTGTGTGTGTGTTATTATTTCAGAACGAAGCTGTTTGGATGATCAGCGAAACATTTCAATCTCCCTCTTTCTCAAAAAAAAAAAAAATAGTTGCCATGACTCAACATCCAGATATATTTGTCAATACATTTGACTTAGAGGAAGATCATATCACATTATATGACACATTAATACGGAACACCATGACATTTCAAAAGGTTTGCATACTTTTTCATGCAACTGTAAATAGAATTGTGCAACCAGTTTCTGCATGCTGCCAGCCATCTGTTATGTCCTTGTGCACACAGTGGAGTGCACAACCCAGAAGTGTAAAAACATATGAGGCCATGCCCATGTATGATTGCCACTTTATGCTGCATGGGCCAAACTGGATTTCACTGAGCTACTCATGTTGTGGGTAATGGCTTCATCTGAGGGTGGAATAACGGGGGCTGATCCTGATACGAAAATGCTTTGTCCAAATGGAATGGTACTCCAGATAATCCTGATACACATCAACTTTTATCACATAGCCAAAAGAACTTAAAGGCAAGTACAGTCGTTGGAATTGGCCTTCAGAGGAAGAACACATTCAGATTTGGAGCGGGTGGTGGGTGGGTTTGGATAGAGCAGAATTTACATTATAAACTTCAAGTACTATACATAACTAGACATCTCTGAATGTTAATACTGGCTTGACAGTTTTATTTCGGTTCTCCAAATCTTGGCGAACATAATTTGTATAGTATAAAAAGTAGGCAAGGTTCATTTACATATTGAGCAAAATAACATATGTCCAGACAGTAAAAAGTTATAACTTTAATTCTTGTCTTGCTTCTCTGGTGCTGTTTTTCAGCCTCTCACATTATTTACATAGTTGCCACCATCAGTCCAAGAAATTATCATCAGAGCTGCAGAGATGGAAGGGACCCAATGGATCACTGAATCCAACCTTTGGCAGGACAACACATTTGGGGATTTTATCTAGTGTCATGTTAAGGCTGGAGTGCTAGACTTGAAAAAGAGAGACTCAAAATTCAAAACCCTGCTTAGTCGCTAAGCGTACTTGTTCTCCCTTGGGCCAGACAATATTTATCAATCACATCAGCCTTGTTAGTATGGTTTCATTGCCTTCCACGTACTCTTTGGAAGTGATTCTGCAAACTGATCTCAGCTGTTGGCAAACTGGCTAATGACCAAGGATTTCGAGAACTGCAACATTTACCTGTGATCTCACAGCTGACCAAAAACAGTGACTATAGATTTTGCCTTGTGTCTCTGATTATCTATGGAAAAAAGGCTTACTTAAAAAGCAAGTAAACAAACAAACAAATTAAAGCATAAAATCCAGCTGGTGGGCAAACCTGGTAACTGAGTAGCATGTCTAAAATCAGGGGTGGGGGTGGGGTGACTGGATCAGTTGGGAAATATGGCAACTCTGGGGAGCTGCTTATGTGGAGTTATTCTACTGTAAAAAGCACCATAAGAGCCTCATGGCGCAGTGGTTAAATCCCTGTACTGCAGGTGAAACTGTGCTCATGACCTGGGGTTCAATCCCAGGTAGCAGGCTCAAGGTTGACTCAGCCTTCCATCCTTCCGAGGTCGGTAAAATGAGGACCCAGCTTGCTGTGGGGAGGCAATATGTAGCCTGCATACTATAATTAAAACTGTAAACCACCCAGAGACTACTTGAAGTGGTATGGGGTAGTATATAAGCACAACACTTTGCTTTTGCTTTGCATTCATCTTGTAAGTAGTGGATGAGAGGCAACTACAAGGTGGATTACAGATAGAGACGAATATCAGAATATTAGAAGACAGTCTCTCTGAGTGACCATCATGGTATGTACTGTCCAGTAGTACGAATTGACCCAAATATGCACTGCCTGAGATAACTGACTTTCATACAAGATGGGACTGCCTCTGTTTCAGAGTTTAAGAATTTATTGCAGGGTGGTGGACAAATCTCCAATTTTTTCCAACCAGCATGTTTATTTTCCATCTTGGTTGGAGGGACTTGTATCCGAACTAGACAAGCCCCCCAACTCCCAAGCTCTGTTCAGTTTCCTTCTAGGGATTCCCTCTTTCAGAAGCCCCCCCCCTCCAACTTTCATTCCAGAATGGAAGGAGATTTTGGCATAAAGAGATACAGTTTGGCATAGATGGGGGTGATTTCAAACACATCTGCTCATATTAAAAAAAAAACACACAGAAAGGGAAGGAAAATGAGCAGCAAAAAGAGCTTTCTGCTGAAGATCCCACAAACTACCCACCCAGAGCCAATGATCTGTTGCAACTGCCTTTCCTCAAATTTCCTCTGAGTTTCTGATAGCTGTGTTGGGAGAAGACAGTGCAGGCTCCAAGCAGCTGTTGTCCATCTAGCTGGTGTGCGTGGGCCCAAGCTTTCCTTCCCCTTGTTATTAGGGGCATATCGGGGGTTATGTGATCCAAGGCATAAATGTTATGGCTCTCTTGGCTGCTTGATCACCCAGCTCTCAAAGCCTCTGGTTGCCAAGTATTCTCATATGCAGAAACACATGGCCCTCCTCCACCCAACCTCTGCTTTTGGCCATCTTCCTGCAGATCATAGAAAAGAGCTAAAAACCATATAAGACCAAGTAAAAGCTCTGAAAGCCAAGCTTAGGATGTTTACTGTTGGCAGGTCACCCGGCTGAAATGCAGGGATTTTGATTAATCCCACTGTGGTTCCCTGCATGGGGGAAAAAGGAAGCCTTCTTGGATCAGGAGGGAGCTGCCCATATAGAACTCAAAGTGGAGCTGCAAGGCTATGCGGAGGGCACATGGCTGTGGGGACCAGATGAGTAAGGTGGCCAAGGACTCATTGCTCAAAAGGAGAGCAAAAGGGAACACTGGTGTCTATGGAATGTGTGCACGCCAATTAAAGATCCACATTTAGACATACTGGGTGAAATCCAGTAGTAAGTCATAACTAGAATAAGCTCATTGGATCAGTGGGGCTTTGATTAGTCAGCTCCTCTGTGAGTTCTATTGATTCAATGGGCCTACTCTAGTTGTGAATGTGATTTACTGCTGAATTCTAGCTAATAACTGCATGTTATACTGAAATTCAATTCATCACATCATTGCTGGGACGACCAGTTGCCTTGAATACCAAGCAGCTCCTTTGGCTTTCTCTGCAGTGCCTGCTGATGGGCAGCTTCCAGATGTGTGTTTCGTTCTCATGATTCTTTACTTTGAAATCGAGGATTCCTTCAAATAGAGGGATCTCCTTTGATGGTCCATGAAATGTTCAGCCATCCTCTGTAAAGGATGCATCCCTGGGAACCCCATGTCTGTGGGCCCTTCTTTGTGAAGCAGATTGTGTCTCTGGGAACCCTGTCTCAGAATAGACCAGAATCATTTCTAAGAATTGACTCTATGTGGGCCAGGCAAGGTCTGCTTGGCCTTATGTTTTTGCACTGTGTCCTTGACAAACCTTTGAATCTTGCAGTGGTCATGATGGCCGTGGGCCTCTAGGACAGTGGTGGTCAACCTTCGGCACTCCAGATGTTTTGGACCATAACTCCCACAGTCCTTTCTCATTGGCAACCTAGGCTCGGAATTCTGAGAGTTGTGGTCCAAAACATCTGGAGTGATGAAGGTTCACCACCACTGCTGTAGGAGTTACATTTAAAAAAAAAAAGGAAGAGTTCTTCAGTGACCGACCACATCTCACTTGAGGATGATGCACGCTTCACAGTTGGCTCCCGAATGGGGACAGCCTTTGAAGAGATCCACCTTGAAGCCAGAGGTGGTTCATGGCAATTGTGTGGGTCCCCCGCTTGAGCAGATTTCCTGTGACTACATCTCCCTCTTCGCTCATGCAGCCACCATCTTTCCTTTCCTTTCCCTTACTTTGTGCTTTGTGACTGTGTTTCTTGACACACCTCTCACCATCCCTTTCCCCTTGCCTCACCTCATGTTGCCCTGGCTGCTTCCCTTTATCATCTGCCCTGCCTCCGTACTTCTTCCTGCTCTTCCCTCTGGCACCTCAAACTCCTCTCCCTTCCCTACAACCGCCCCCTTTGCCTCCCATTCTCACTTCCTACTTTTCCCCCACCAGCCAGCCACCCACATTTTGCTACATACCCAGTTGCCTCCCTACTCCCTTAGAAGAAAAGCTTACTTCTTCCTGCCCTGCTGGTGCTTTGAACTGACGGTCAGCAGCTATACCAGTGGTGGTGAACCTTCGGCACTCCAGATGTTTTGGACCACAACTCCCACAGTCCTTTGTCATTGGCAACACAGGCTTGGAATTCTGGGAGTTGTGGTCCAAAGCATCTGGAGTGCCGAAGGTTTGCCACCACTGAGCTATACCAATAGTCCAGTGAGAATTTTGAAAGTACTGGGCCTTAGCAGGGCAGTTCCACAGCCAGTCCACACTTAAGAAGATTCAAACAATGCAGGAAGCTATTGGTCCATACTCCATACCAATAATGAAGAAAAAGATCTTTTGTGAAATGAACATCTCTTCATTGCCCAAACCATTTTTATACACTATGTCTTCCATTGCTAGAACAGATTGCAACAATATTAATGTTCCTGGGAAAATCAGTTTCTCTGCCAGCTGCTATGAGAATGCAACTAAATTCAGAGCAACTGGGGTAGATGAGGAAGGTGATGATGAAGAATGTCATAGTCTCTACTCAGTCCTAGGTCTTTGACCCTCTGAGTTCTGGCACCACTATGTCAGCGGCCCTCTCCTCGACAGGGCATGGAACAGGGAGAGAGGGAAGCAAGGTGAGATTTGAGGTGAGCAGGGAGGAGAGGCGATAGGGAAAGCTCTCTCTTCTGCCAAGGTAGTGGGAGAATCCTGACTTCTCTGGCCTGAAGAGAGTCATTAAATTCATTAAAAGATAGGGGAGAAACTGTTGTATCTCAGGGCAGCAGCTGTCTTTGACCGTTTCATCACCTTTCAGATGTCAGATCCATTTTGGATTGATAAATAGGGCAGCTCCCTTTTTATGACTATGTACTATTTTGAGATGCATTCATCAGTCTGATTTTATGCAGGAATTGTGTGTGTGTGTGTGTGTGTGTGTGTGTGTGTGTGTGTGTGTGTGTGTGTGTGTGTGTGTGTGTGTTTCAGAGCACTAAGTAAGCAATACTCTTAACTCTCCTTTGAAGAAAGGAACTGTAAAAAACCCTTGGCAGTCGTCCCAAGGCTGTTACTGGCACAGTGTCTTTGAAGAAATACATGTAATATTATCTAGGGAATCCCTTGGACAACACATGAAGACCTGCTAAGTAGCACACATTACATCTGCAGATAAGTGGGTTAAAAATACAGTGTCCATATATTGGCTTACTAAGGAATCTGCAGGCTTTCCAGGTAGATCATACAAAGATATGGAGCATATGGAGAAAGGCTATGCTATGCAGGTTCTCAGGGTGTATATTTAATAAGTGATGGCTTACCATCATCAGACAACAGAGAATAATTCAGCTCTTCATTTACTGGGAGATACAGTATATTTTATCATCTAGCTCTTGGGTTAGCTGCAGAAAAAAAAGTTCATAGATCAGGCTACCCTCAACTAAGTTTGATAAAAGATATCAAATATTTCATCCCAGCTCATCCCTATGCTCTGTAATGGCTGTACTGTCCTCTCTAAACAAGGCACATCATCTACTCTCAGCCCAGTTGTGGTAATTCTAGACTGTAAATTGGGTCCCTTTCCAAGGAGAAAGGCGGGGTAAAATAGTCAAAATTAAATGAATAAATGAATAAATGAATACAATCATATGCGCATCCTCAGAACAGGCCCAGGTCATGCTGCTATTTAAGATGGGCACCACTTTCACCAGTGCTTTCCCTGTGCATCCAACAACAGACTGTTTCCTAGGACACAACAGGGCAGAAGTTGCCCTTTGCCAAAGGGACATGACAAGGTTTTGCCCAAATCTTCTAAGGTGCAATATCCTGTGGAATTATTCTGTAACCTTTCGTGGGACTTGATCAACTATCTTCAGACTTGGTGGCCTCTCAAGAGACACAGGGCTGGGTTTTATGAAAGGCTCTGCCCACATGGTCTGGCCTCAATGTGTGGATGCCCAAGATCCAGTTGGGAGCTTCATCTGCTGACTTGCCTAGGTGGACTAATTGGTGTTCACTTGGCTAGGCTCTTATAATTGGTTGCTTTGTTTTTCCTTTGAAGTGTGGCAGCTGCTGTCACGGAATGTCAACTTAGTCATGGGATACATGGGCGGGCATCACTGCTGGCACCATGGGAGTTGGTGGAGCAACAGCAGCTGGTGCGGAGTGAGGAAACTGCCTCAGCACAGCAGGGGCTTATACAGATCACACTTGTTTTGCTGCTGTTTCCAGTGTGCCTTACGATAGGGTCTGCCCTCTTCCAGATTCCATATATTGGCTTACTAAGGAATGCCTAGAATTGAGGTAATTGAAGCAATGTAACTGCATTGTGAGAGCCACCTTGGCAGTTCACCTATGACCAAGAGAATTTATTTATTTATTTATTTGACTTTTATACTGCCCATCTAGCCATAGGGCTACTCTGGGCGGTTTACAACATAAAACAGCAAAATAAAAAAGTAACACATTAAAAAAAACCAAAGTACAAACAACATAATATAAATAAAATATGCATAAATATTTAGCAACAATAAACTAAAATGAAAGTAAAATGAAAGTAAAAAATAGCCAATGTATGCCAAGAAGAATAAATGTATTTCTCAGGTATAATTTATATTAACAAAACCATTCTCTAAAGTAATTCCTTCTGATTAGATGGATTCCGTAGTCATTTAGGTAGGACTAATTTGGAAGCTGATTGAGGGAATTGCCATTTTCACAAATATTTTGGCATGCTGAAAGAGGGGGAACGGTGTTTGCCAAACCCACTAAGAGTAAAGGCAATGCTTCCTGAATGTGGTTTACCAGCAAAGACCGCAAACAGCTACATATCATTATGGTGCCATTTTGTTTACTACGTGACCTCGAGTTGATTGGGTTGAGAAAATCTTGTGACTGAAATGACCACTCTCCCCATTGTGGTGTTAACCCATAGTCCAATGTTATTTGCAGTGTAGCTTTGTGGTGTGATCCCATTCATTATGACCAGGGTCTTTTTTTCTCCATAGCTGTATGTGGTGCAGTGCTCTTTGCAGATGGTCCCCTTCCTCCTGACAGTTGTGCAAGGGGAAATTCACTAGCCCATTGCTCAAGCCAACAGTTGTGCTTCAAATCAGATGATATCTGGCTGGAGGACTAAATGTAAAGTCATTGCGCTCCATACTTGTGAATAGGGTTCTAGTCAATGTGATTCCAAATGGCTTACTAACATGCCTCTGAAAATCACAGAAGGAGGGTAAAAAGGTTAAAATGTCGTCAAAGCAGCCATGAGAAATAAAAACAACAGCAGTCTAGAAGCCCAGAGAAGAGTGAATGTTGTCGTCGTGATGAGGCTGGGCAATGTATCCCCACCTGCTTCTTCTGCAACCATTGAACCAGCTGAACCCCACTGTGCCATCAGCCCCCTTATACATCAACCAAGTGCAAACACAAGAAGGGCCTTTGAGCTGCAGGCCTGTCACACACACATCTTGTATCACGCACAGCAACCGATTTTTCTTGGCAGGGTTCTTCTGCTGTGAAGGAAAGATATTAGTAGCACCTCCCAGGAGAGAGAAAGAGGGAGAGAGATACGGGCTGGCAGGGTGTGGGGGAGCATTCAGGAAGGTTGTCCTGAACTGCAGCATTTGCCAGGTGGCAGGGAGCCCTAAACCACCATTATTACACTCTTTATTCCATTTGCCTCTCTTCATTTATTTAGCTGTTTGGGTTCACAACTGCCAGGCACTTGGATTAAAGATGGAAATGTGCCGTGCTGACAAGTCGAGCGGTTCTGTCAAAGCAGACCTCCTTCAACACTTCACCAGGCAGGCAACAGCTCAGCTGCTTTCTGCCATGGATCTAAGCCTGTGCTGGTTTTCTCATGAATGGGAAAGGACTGATGTTTTTGAGGACTCCTTGGGGTCCCCATCGAGCTCCTTTGGGGAACCTACACCCCACCAGTGTTGACATGCAGCTCCTTAGCTGGAGCCTGAAAAGATCTAGGGACAAGGAACATAGAGACCGGTAACTGGTTATGCACATGGAACAATCACACCTTGCCTTATTATTTAAATAAATGTTTCCAAGAACAGATAGCAGAACTGGCCACTAAGAGAACTGGCAATGCCAACACACAAGGCCTGAATAATATGCAGTGCCACAAATGAATTCCATAAATGGGACAGCAATAAGGGCAACATGGCTACAGAGAAGTAAGAAATAATACAACAAATTCTGTGTTCTTCTGGCTGCTACGTCGTATGATGTGAGTGGTGACTGGATCAGCACAGGAACAGCCCAAGCAGGCCGTCTAGGCCAGTGGTGGTGAACCTTCGGCACTCCAGATGTTCTGGACCACAACTCCCACAGTCCTTTGTCATTAGCAGTCTAGGCTCAGAATTCTGGGGATTGTGGTCCAAAACATATGGAGTGCTGAACGTCCGCCTCCACTGGTCTAGGCCCTTCTGTTGTGCAATGAAGTATGACTGGTCTCCAAGGCTTATGAGCCAGAAAGGATGTCATTGAGTCTCATATTTGTCAATGGAGGCACAAAACCTGTTGGTTAAGGCTGAAAAGAAGTCAGCCTTAAAGCGCCATCCTGCTTTTTTGGGGTGCGGTGCAGTGGGCAGAGCAGCCAGGTCAGCAGGTTCCCATGCCTTGAGACTCCATAAATGAAAGCTGAGACTGGGAGGAAGGCCCTGGAGGTGTCACAAGAGAGGCAAAGGCAGGGTTTCAGAGGGAGATGGGAATTGCTTTTTAAGTCACTGAGCTGTGACAGGCACAAGGTGCACCTTTGTCCAACTTGCAGTATGGGGTGAAATACTTGCACCCACCGGCTTTCTTCCCTGTCCCCAACTCCAGGCTGTTTAGCAGAACAATGTTGGATAAGCACAGGTCCCACACAAGTATCTTCACTCTCAGCTGGTGAGCCTTGGGATGGGACAGGATGCAGAGCTTTAAGGTCCCTATAAACCAGTGGTTCTCAACCTGGGCGTACCCAGATGTTCCTGGACTGCAACTCCTAGAAGCCTCCACCACTCACTGTGCTGGAAGGGGTTTCTGGGAGTTGCAGTCCAAGAACATCTGGGGACCCACAGGTTGAGAACCACTGCTACAAACAAACATAAGCCCCCCATGACTGCTCATCCTGGAACCTGCAGGAAAATCGGTCTCCTGATGTTTCACCAGGAACCCTGAGACCTCTCAACTTTTGGAGCAAAGAGAAATTTATCTGTCCAAAAAACACATTCTCTCATGGATAAAAATAGTGGAGGGGAGGGTATGTCAGAATTTGACTGCTTTGTCTCTTGGGGACACCACCAACCCACAATCTTTCCGTCTTTCCTTCACATGTACACCAATTCCTACCTTTCCTACATGTTCCCTAATGTAAATCCAACCTATGTTTTGCTGGGATATTACTAGATTCAGTCTCAGCTTGATGGCTCCCCCCCACACACACACACCTCTTGTCCAGTTACCAGCTGTGGTCTTCAGACAGCAAGAAGGCAGCAACCTCCCCATAGCTCCATGGCTGCTGATTTTTGCCTGGGATACATCACAAACAATCAGCACAAGCTTTCATGGATTAAATTCCACTCCTGCAGGGATGCACCAGTATACTTAGGGACAGTATAGAAAAAATTATAAGCGAATGAAATGAAAAAAAAATGTAATGGAGCATTAGCTCACGTTACTCCAAAGCCCACTTATAACCACCTTCCCGTTAAGAAGCAAAACCATCAACTGTGAATTTGTGGAATATTTGTTTATAACTTTTCTGCAGTTTTAACAAAATATTGGTGCGTGCCTGAAGAAGTGGATTTTAATCCACAAAAGCTTGTGCTGGTTGTTTAAGGGTTGTTTGATTGTTTGTTTTAGTGGACTAATAAAGCTATTTCCTTCTCCTGCATTTGCTTTTCCTTGTGAAATTGTGTAGCTAAGACCTAATTTTTGCTCCCTCACACCTCCATCTCATTCCTTTTCCCTTTATGTTGTATATTCTGTATATTCTGATCTGTAAATCTAATTTTACTAAGTTGTTCTGAGAACTGTTTTCAGTGGAATTCTCCAAGTAAGCAAGCACTTCAATGTCAGCTTTCTTTCCTATTCCTAATACCATTAGCTGCATGCAGGGCTTCTCCCACGTCACATGAGTCTTTCATGAACCACCAACCCACCAACCCCGCTCTGCAAGAGATAGCACAGTAAGAGGGGCCTAAGATGTGTGGAGAGATGGATGAGCTGGGTAGAAAGCCACTCATGCTCCCAGGGCCAGTGGTTGTCTAATCCCCATGACAAATTATGAGTTTAAAATCTGCAGCATCCCCTTTGTAGATATGAGCCGATTGTTCCAGCCATTTTGCAAATTAGATGAGGTAAACAATTCTGTATTGATCTGATTTGAATGCAGTAATGGCTCAAACTGTTTACATGCTTTCCAGGCCATTTCTGTTGTATTAGGTTTCTGTTCTACAAGCTGTCCTCTTTTCTGCACTGTGATTCGGGAAAATATCAAAGGGGCTTCTCTTCTTTTTCATTTTTTAAAGCTGCCTTAATGAGAAAAAGGTTTTCCCAACCCTGTTTGCTTTGATGCTGCTGAATGATCTGGGCCTTGGGCCATTTCCACCATCTCTCTCAGCACAGTGGAGAGCAACTCCTTAGAAGACTCACACCACAGCTCTGGGACATATCTTTTGTCAAGGCAGACTTCCAGTCTAGTGGCTGGGAAGCAGCCGGTACTCCCGTGATACATTATGAGGAAAAGGTAGTATTAAAGCACTGACAGGTGCAGCAGAATATAAGCATACAGGTGCTACCTGGGGCCACTGGCTTATTTTTACTATAAATTGGAAGTACAGGAAAAAGCCTCCTGGGATTGAAATGGGACAACCATGTGGCCTCTTTACGGGAGGACAGTCCTACATTTGAAGCCCTGTTTGGCAGGGTGGTCTAGGTCATGGTTCATTTCAGGAAGTACCTCAGAACCCTCAAACATCACTCCCACCATGAGCATTTGAACACCACAGCTGATACACTGGCTACCTACTCAAGGTCAGCTTCACCAAATGTCTGAAGATGTGAACTTCTCCCTGAAAGCTCACATTAAAATACAGTAATTACAGTACTCTTTAAGGTACCTAGTTGCTTTTGTCTTCTTAATTTTTTTTGTTTCTTTGCTTCTTTTTCCCAATATTTACCAAATGTGACACTTTGCATTTTTGTTAACATAATGGAAACCAACCTTGCACATTCCTATATAAATCAGTAAAGGCAATTTCATGGAAATCAGTATTCTCTTTTCTTCCCTTTTTCGCTGTTGACATGTAAGCAGCCATCCTAACCTGAGGGCTATCTGGGCACGTAGGTTATCCATCTCTTGATGGTTTGTGCTGCAGTTCTTCACCAATTGAATACCTACATGCAGTTTTGGTGGATTCTGGGTACTGCAGAGTGGAGCCACATAGCATACCTAACTTTTTTTTAATTGCAGGTGTTTTGTGTCTTCAAGAATGGTATAAGTAACAGAAAGCAAAACTTTCTCAATGTGAATGACAGGAAATGCTTGCTATTTATTTTATTTCTCTTTCCAAACATTTTACCCACTTTATATCTGAATACCAGGGCATAGGACAATGAATATAGTCATATTAAACCAATCTAAAATGTATCAAATAATTCAAAATAATTAAAATGGCATAAACTGGTTTAACCGTTCAAATGACACAAACCCTACAGACTTTAGATCAAAAGCCAAGCCATGATAACCTGATATAAGCCCTCAGGCCTGAGAAAGTGGCTTTCAAAGACATTCAGTCCCTATCACTATGCAGATTAATCCACCAGGCAAAGAGATTTAGCTGATCAAACGCAAAGTTGTGTTTCTCCAGGTTAAGAATTTTAATGTTTTTAATGAATCCTTTGTACACACAGATGGGCCTTTTTGTTAAATGTCCACCAAGACTATGCTGTTGTCTGTTCAGTTTGTAATCCCTGATCTCTGCACCGTTCTTACTGTGTTCTGGCAAAACATGCAAGTGTACCATCAGATTAAGCTTTTACCAGAGGCTGTCGCTGCCTTGCCTTATAACAGTTTTGCTCTGCGTCATTTGTTAGGGTGCTGGCAGTGGCTGGTGCCAGTTGGTGAAGTGCAACATCTAATAGTAGGTGGGTGCAGAAGCAAATGTAGATGTTCATGTGGAGAGAGGGGGGTGGGGCAAGCAGATAAATATTCACAACCACGCAAGTACTGAGGCCTTCTCCCTCAGGAGACAGATAGGAGAGCAATGGCTATGGGTAACCAGAACCCACTTGCTTTTCTGGACAAACTGCTATTGGCCGTTACTTCACGAACCGCTCGCTTCGCGGCAACCCCTCCTTTCTGTGCGAATCGATCGTTTCAGTCCGCACGCTCCTCCTTTTTGGCTGCGATGCCACCCCAACCACGCCCCCTTTACCGTGCTCCAAGCGGGGTGAGTGGTTCCCCTGCCAGCGGCCGGGAATCTTTTTGCTTCGCATCTCGCTTCGCTCCCAACGTGACGTGTGGACTCGGGGTTTTTTTTATTTTTTAAATATCCAAACTCTGCAAACGACCCTTTCGGCTTCCAAACTGAAGATGCTCGGCGCGGCGAGAAGCAGTAACTGCGCACGCGCGCGCGCTCCAACTCAGCAACGCGCCCTAAAGCCCGATCACCTCCATCCCCTCGTGGGAAGCCCAGGGAGTTCCGCTGCCGGGCGATCCGGTCGGGTCTGCATCAGAGGGAGGACTTGAAAATCATACCGCACACCCTCCGGGAGCGAGAAGGGAATGGGGAGGGAGGAAAGATGCATCCAAAGGGGAGAGGTTGGGGAGGAGTCCCTTACCCTGCTGGCTTTCAAGCATGTAAGGGGGGGGTTCAAGCCCGCTTCTCTCCACCACCAGATTAGACACATAACCAGCTCTGTCGGAAATGACAGCCAAGTATTGATGCATCGATACGCCGAGTTTTTTTTTTTTTTAAGGATGGGAACAAGCGAACGTTGCAAAGCGGCGTCCTAATGCGGAGGGAGCACGTGAGGTAGTAATCGATTCGGTAGTAAAAATGCAGCGCGTGAGCACTGATAAACAGGGGTGGGATCGAAGGGAGACCACGTGACCGCCACATTCACAGCGAAGGCAAGGTCGGTTCGAAGCGAGGCACTTCGTGAAGTAACGGCCATTGTGAGTATTCCAAGACTGGAGAGAGCTAGGCACACCTGTAGAAATTATCATTATCGTTATCATCCGCCTGGGGTGCCATGTGTGTGATCCACTGCACAATGCAAACGTGGCATTGTGGTTTGGGCGTGGGTGCAGTGTGAAGCATGACAGACATCATGAATAGAGATGGGCATGAAATGAACTTTTGGTTCGTTTCATTATTCGTTATTCATTTTGTTACCTAATAAAACAAATAATGAACTGCCCCCTCTAAGAAAAACGAAACTAAATGAAATGGAAATTTCTGTTTTGTTTCGGTTCATTTTTCGTACAGCCGGTGTCTCCTACCTGTGGCGGTGGAGTGGTCCGGTCCTCCTCCTGGGCTCCAGAAGAAAAGAATTTTTTTAAAAAAATGCCGACAGGCCCACTCTACAGCTGGTAGGCGGGCCACTTGGTCAGCACCAAAAAAATGAAAATAAAATAAAAACAAATTTTAGAAAACCCGATCCGGCGCGCGGGCCCCGATACTGGCCCACAACCACTGGACCCGACCCGTGGGCCAGCAAAAGTTTTTTAAAAATGATCCGGCGTGCAGGAGCGCTGACCTGGCCTGAGGGGCCGCAGGGTAAAAAAAAGCAAAAAAACCTAGTGCGGTTAGCGGTTGTTGTTTTTTTAAAGGAGCGCCAATCCAGCCCGAGGGGCTGCATGGTCAGTGCTTGAAGCAAAGAAAGAAAGAAAGAAAGAAAGAAAGAAAGAAAGAAAGAAAGAAAGAAAGAAAGAAAGAAAGAAAGAGAGGCCAGGATCACCTGCCACTGCCGTCACCTGGTCGGACCCGAACCGGTTTGGATCAGTTTGGGTTCGTACAATTTTTTTTAAAAAAATTCATACGAACCCAACCTGAACCAAACCAAGGGTGGGCCCAAAACAGATGAACCCAAACCATGAGTTTTCTGTTTCGTGCCCACCTCTAATCATGAATTGTCCAGCAAACCATTTAGGGGCAGCCTGTGCCTGATCAGGAAGTTGCCCTTTAGCTTGTTGGTTTCTAGGACACCCCCCCCCTTTACTGGGCCACCTTATGGCTTTGCAACCTGCCACAAGGAGGGGAAGTCAACATCCTGCAGGGAGCAGACCAGCTCTTAAAGCTTGCCGCTCCACGGTGCCAGGTGACAGAGCTGTTCGGCGCAGTACACACAATAGCAGGCTTCCTTTGGCCCAGCCTTCTTCCTTCAGCACTTGAGAGAACATTTTCCATGAGCCCAGCCAGAAATAAAGTCTGGCAATTTCTCCCCTCCTGTTTTTCTCTTGTCTGCCTTTCCCTACTTCTCTCCTGCCAGCTTTGTCATCTTTATTAACCAGTCTGTTTGCTCGCTGTTTTCTCCTTGCTGTCCCTTCTTTCCCACTGTTATGCTGTCAAGGCCTGAACCTTAACAAAAGCCCTCATTTTGTTACCACAGCTTGGCAGATAGCATTAGGTCTCCAACAGCCCACACGTTTCTCCACACGTTTGTCCAAAAACCAAGCAACATGTCTGACCTAGGCATAGCAGTTTGTCTGACAGACAATTTATTCCTTCCTCCTTGAGCTCAGGCATAAGAATATTTCCCTGAAAGTGCTGGATGGCATTCCAGTCTTCTTAAAGACAGCAAGATTGGAAGATGCTAGTAGGACCATAATTGAGGTAGTGGTGATGGCCCCGGGATGCTAAATTTAGAGGGTGCACCTCTTTCCCCAGTTTGGCCCAGCATCCTGGTCCACTCTCATAGAAGAAGCCAAAGGTAAATCAGCCTCTGGGCCAAATAAGGTTTGGTAGGTCATGCAGCCAGTAGATTTAGGGAGAGCAAAGGAAAGCTGATGGGTATACTAGACCCTTTCAAGGAAGCAGAGGGAAGGTCTACCTACAACTTAGTAGACCAGACTTTGTAGAGGAGGCACACCTGCTTGGAGAATTCTGGGAAATGTAGTCAAAAAACTAAATCACACATCTCTAGTGAAAATGTTCCGTTATACTTGGGACCAACTAAACTCCCTTAGCTCATGGCAGCCAGGTGATGCTTGTAGAAAAAGAGAATTCTTCCAAAAATCATCTGTATTTGGAAGAATTGCCCCACTGCTTAATTTAATTGGACAAGCCTGGTTCCTGTGGTGTTATTCCAGCAGGTCCCACGGTCGTTAGGCTCATTTGCAAGTATATTGCAGGCAACAAGGACCTGTGATAAAGAAAATCAGTTGTTTTACGAGAGTAATGAGGAGCAGAGAGGCAGCCTGAGACAGTGGAGTCAAATGAACGGAATCTTCTCTTGAGATCAGCAACCATGGGGAAAGTAGAACTCCATGGGGCTCCTCCCAGCTCTGCAGTTCTAAGATGATATGATCCTGCCTTCTTTTATGTCCCATTAATATATATCAGACTTCTTTTTCCACCCTTCAAGGGTGGAAAGATTGTTTTCTTTCACTGGATCTTTTCTTTCATTGTTTTCTTGCACTGCATGACTCTTTATGTCCCTACTTTGCTTATGACGATAATAATGCCATTTAGGGCGACCACCATTTTGGCTGTACAGTGGTACCCTGACTTAAGAGCAGCTCGACTGAAAAGCAATTCGACTTAAGAGCAGAAAACTGTTGGCATTTTAACTGCCACCTTACAAATTTTTGATATGGTCTGCTCGACTTACTTTTTTTTTCATTTTTTCATTTTGTAACTTATTTTTTCAATTTTTTAGAAAGGTACCCCGACTTAAGAGTAGCTCGACTTAAGAGCATGCATTCGGAATGGATTAAATTCGTAAGTTGAGGTACCACTGTAGTCAGTCCCTCCTCACAATCCCCTTGTCTAGTTTTTTCCCCTTTGTTACACAGAGGGAGGTGAGAGCTAAGGTGGGCAGCAGTGGAAAGCATTAGCTGCTAATTAGGAGGATGCTGAGGGCCAGAGGGAGGAGCCATGTAGCACAGAAGTACAGTCCAGAAGAATGGTGATCCATGGATCACTCTGACAGATGGGGCGGGCGGGCAAGAAGAAACTGCTGGCTCAGTCTGGCAGGTGCATTCTCTTCTGATTTCATCCAGATGTGCAACTAAAGTTGTAAATACCCAAGCAACCCTCCCCGCCTCAATTACACTGCTCCCTGCCCTGACCCAGCTTTTCGAATCTTTTACCGCTTATCTGGAAAGAGTTTGTTCTGTGCTACCCTGTCAGCTGAAATTCTTTCCAACCCTTCTCTCACAAAATCTATTTAGCTATCACAGCTCTGAAGTTCTTGGAAAGTAGTCCTGGTAGTTCTCCATTTGCAGCACAAAACCTTGTTTTTATTCTTATATTTTATGTCTTCAGTGTTGACTCCAGGCATTACCCTTTAATAGCAGTCATAATGTACAGTGCAATCCATCAGAGGGTGAATCCACCCGTATGATCATATTGTACCAACATTCCTCCTGGGAACAGGTGACATTCCTGTTTCTTAGGCTGATGACAGAAACAGTGTATTTATTATAAGATGCTTTGAGAGAAGCATCTTTTCCCTGCCTGCACGCATGCACGCATGCGCACGCACACACAGACGTACACTTTTTTTCTTGCCCCACAGTGTCAACAGGTCTGAAAGTCTATCACATTTGATGAAAAGTTGCAAGCATGTTTTATCAGAGAGCATGGGGTGATATATGAGCAGCGATGCCCGTTCCAGCTCTTTGAAAACATATCTGTCTCTGCTTCCTGTTCACTTTGGCAGCACATCACTTCTGCTATGCCAGTAAAGTATCACTGAAGGAACTGAACTGACGTTAGAGGGATGATTGTGGTAAAAGGAGGCCATGGATTCCCAAGGCCAGGACCTGACTAGACGTGGTGTCAAGTTTTTTAAAAATTAAAACAAGTATGGATGAGCCCCATAGGGAACAGATTCGGGTTAGAATTGCCCGTTCCCTTCTCTCTCACAGTTCCAACCTCCCCTCCTTTTGTAAATAATAACAATAATAGCAAGCAGTCGTCATTTCCAACTATGGCAATCCTTTCCAATCATTTCTAGGGACAGAAGACTCAGAAGTGGTTTGCCATTCTTGTCTTCTGGAGATGCTCTGGGACTCTGGACCCGTCCCAGTGCTATACTGGCTGTCCCATCCTGTGGGAGCCAAAGTGAGAATTGATGGACGGGACCCTGACTTACCAGGGTCCCACATTGGTGCTGGCGTGCTGATGAGGATGGAGGGGGACCTGCCAATGGCAGCCGCCATGTGGGGCATTGCCGAAAGAGAAGGAGGAAGCCCCGGAAGTGCGGCAAGGCCGGGATTGGCCAGGCAGCTTCCAGAAATGACGTGGTGGAATTTTCAACGTGGTTCTCTGGCACACCATTAAAGGGGCATGGCTGAGGGCGTAAGCCCCCAGTCTCACTGTAGACGGCTTGCCCGACCCTCTCACCCTGTAATAGTCTTGTGAATGTTTACATGTTGTCACAGCTTTTTGGAAGGCGTTTTGTGGTTGGCAGGCAGCAGGCGGTGCCCTGCAATGCCTGGCTGGATCTGAACTGGTGGCTGTGGGGGCAGAGTTGTGCTTTGCCCACCCAAGGGGTGGGGCATAGGGCCCACTCCTGCCCTGGGAGGAGGACAGTGGTGCCATATAGTGGCTTACATCCGCATGGTGCCCAGATGTTCATCCTTGAGAGACAGTTTACATTGTAGTACAATGGTGTTCATCGCTGTTGGGATCCAAGCCAATGCCTGGCCAGTGGCCATATTAGCTGTGCTGTTATTAGTTAATAAAGCTGTGGCCTGTTTTTCTCCAGAGTTTATGTGTGTGGGTGAGTTCTTTCTTCACAGAGGAAAGTCAGTTATAGGTCATCAAATGTCCAGGCACTGTCACTGCAAATAGTGGTTAAAATATTGCTCCTAACGGTGACAATGGTAGCCTTTTCCCGTTAATGGTTTTGGTGTAAGTTGGTGATATTTTTCAGGGCAATGACAGGCAACAGGAGAGAATCAACTCTCCTTCCCTGTGTCCTCCAGCACCCATCTGGATTGGATTCTCCATGCTTTTTAAAAAAAAATGGAACAGCAAATTGACATTATTATAAGCAACATTTAACACATTGCCTCAGTGTGTCCTCAGATCTCACTGAAACATGCAAAGCTTGAAGTTACTTTGAAGGTTGTGGTAACTACTCATACTTTTTATTTGACAGAAGCTTTTATGGACTACAACCCACCTCATAAGATACAAACAGCCTTTCAGTCCGTGGAAGCTTATTTTATTTTTATTTTTTAATTTTTATTTATCCAGTTATTTATTGGACAGCAAATCAAGCTCTGTTGAGGGACATTTCTCTTCATCCTGTCGTGTTTTCTTTATTTGGGTGGGTTTGAGACATCCTGAGTGGCTCAGAAAAGATAAGGGGAGCCTGAACTAAGTTCCTGTTGTTGTTAACATTGGCCGTTACTTCACGAACCTCTCGCTGCGCGGCGAGCCGTGATTTCTGCGCGAATCGGTCGGTTTTGTCCGCACGATCCTCCATTTTGGATGCGGCGCCACCCCGACCACGCCCCGACCACGCCCCTAAACCGTGCTCCAAGCGGGGCGAGAGATTCCCCTGCCGGAGGCCGGGAATCTCCCTCGCTTCGCATCCCGCTTCGTATCCAAATTCACGTGTGGCCAGTTAAAAAGTATATTTATTTATTTTTTAACTTACTTTTTCTCCGAAATGCCGATGCATAGATATTTCGGTTAACCCGTTCTTTTGATCTTGCCTTCTGTAAACGGGGCAGGGGCAACAGAGGGGGGGCAAGCGTCCCCGGGTGACGTGAGCAGAGCCCCTCCGCTGGCAAGGGATGGCGAAGGGCTGCGCAGAGGGAGGGGGGATGGGGTGTCGGTGCCGCCGCCGCAAGACACCCCCGCGCGCGCCCACCCAGAGAGCGGCGGCGGGGCACACAGGGCGATGAAGCTGAGAGAAGCCTCTCCCCGCCCCCCCCCCAAAAAAAAAACCAACCCAGCAGCTCTGCTTCAGGGAAACACGATGGCCGCCCACAAGTCCTCTGACCGCAAATGACAGCCGGGTATTGATGCATCGATACGCCGTGGTAATTTTCTTAAAAAAATAAAAGAAAGCAGAAACCGGACGTTGCAAGTAAGCTTCCGAATGCGAAGGGAGCACGTGAAGTACTACTGGATTCGACCCTAAAACCTCGCCCGGTGAGGACACGGAAAGAGGGGTGGGGGCGAATGGAGACCACGTGACTACCACGTGACCGCCTTCGAATTCATAGCGAAGGCAATCACGCTGCGAAGAGAAGTTCTTCGTGAAGTGACGGCCACTGCCTCAGTGCCAACACAGTTACCAGCACCATGGATCTGGCTGCAGTGGATGGATGATGGCAGCTTTTCTCGCCTGGCTGTGAATCAGCGCTCCTCTTTCTGCATCCATTTACACCTTGAGGCTAAAGTCTCAGCTGGTGGAGCCAGCAGTGTGCCAGTGGGAAATGCCCTTGCCAACCTTCTTGGTTTTGGCAGCAGGCGTCTGTGTGAGTAATATCCACCTTTGTCTGCTCATCACCACACATGAGTGCAGAGATACTAGCTGGAGGGTGTCTGCTCCAGGGACCATATGCTGCTCAGTGGATTGAGGCGGGCAAGTGGGAGTCTTCTGTTGTCAGTGGAGGCAAGCTTATTTATGGGGAAAAGGGAGACGGGTTTATCTTAATTGTGACTCATCAATTGTTTGCCCACCTGATGCCTTTTGAATGAATGGAGCTTTGGTGCCCAAGATAATGTCTGTTCTTCTTCATAGATATGTATCTGAGGTGCAGTTTTACACTTGGAATTGTTTTTTTGCTTCAGAGGAATAAACTCAGGGAAGAGGTTTGAAATCTCCATTGGCTACTTTAGTTGTTCATCTTGGGACATAGTGCTTCAATCTTTTGCTCTTGGATGCTTCAGGTGCAAAGTTAGCCCTGCCAGAAGAGGTCGCCATGTAAAGCTGTAGGTTTTGGGTGCTCAAAAAAAAAGGCTGCCAATTGTTATGTAAATTGTTATAGTTGAATTTTTACCATCAAGTTGAATACTTTACCATCAAGGAGAACAAAGCAGCAGACTGCATTTTGTTACAAAATGAAACAAAATCCCTCTCCCCCCCCCCCAGAACAAAATGATTCATTCTAGAGCAGGACTGTCCAACTTTGAACAAGCCAAAGTCTACTTTTTCCTGACGAAAGTTCCTGAGGGCTACTACACTAAAACCTCTACTTGTGAATTTTATCAGTCCTGAGTAGAGATGGGCATGGAACAAACATTTTTTTTGTTTCCGTTACCGTTTGTCGTTTCCGTTACGTAACGAAACGACAAACGAAAATTGTGATGAAAATGCAACAAAACGAACAGAACCACGAAAATTGTGGTCGTTATGTTTCGTTTCCGTTAATGGCGACGCGCAATGAAATGGATGTCACACCAGCCACAAAATGGAGGCAAGCCATGTGATGGGATCATGCCCAGGTTGCAGACTGGGTGGGCAAGTCTGGCAGCCACAGAGGGCATAAAAAGGTCTGGCAGCCCCCATCCTCCTTGCAGTCTCTGGTGGGAGTTACGGTGGGTTTGTTGTCTCTGCGACTCTAGCTTCAGTCCTGCAGCCTCCCTGTGTGCGTGCGTGCTGCGTACCTCTCGGTGAGTACCCTCCCTTGCCCTGCAATGCAGTCACTCTGCTGCTGCCTTGCACCCTGGGCAACGCCCGCCGCTGCCTTTGCAGCTTCCCTGCATACCTAGTCTATAATGTGTCTCTGCCAGCATCCATTTTTTTAGTGTTTTCCCTCTGGTCTGGGGCGTTGGGAGATGCTTGCACATGGAAATCCTTTAAAAATCGCGCAAAAAGCGAGTAAAAACGACAAACGAAAAAATGAAAAACGATAACAAAATTTTTCCAAAAATTCACGACAAACGGAAACAAACCGAAACAGACCTCTCAACAACAAACGAAAAACCGAAACACCATTTTTTTTGTTTCGTGCCCATCTCTAGTCCTGAGTATATGCTCATAAGTAAAAAAAATGTAAGTAGAGCAGCGGTTTCCCATAGGAACACATTGAAAATCAATAGTTTCTGGAGGGAACATATTTCAATGCATTCCTATGGTAAGGCTCACCATGCACACGCTTCCCTTACACCCGCTCGAGCTGGTGTGGATGGGTGCAAGGGAGGCGCGTGCATGCTTGCACAGATCACCCTTCCACTTGCCCAGGCTGCTGGAAGACTTTTTTTAAAAGGTGCACTTTCCCTCCCAACCCACCCGGGGCCTGACTTGACTCTACTTCTCCTCCTGTTTTCCCCCTTCTCCCTTCCAGCCCCCTCGGTGCCACTGCTGCTGCCACCCATAGCTCTCACTCACCTCTGCCATGTTCTCTGTGCAGCTGGGATGGGCCAAGCCAGCAGCGGGACAATCACAATGCCATGGTGGCGCAAGGAGGAGGGAATGGTTCAGAAGGGGAGCAGGAGGAGCAGGTCACAGTCTCTGTGAGGCAGCTGTGGGGTGGGAGGAGGAGGATGATGATGGAAGGATGGGAAGAAGGAATTCTCCAGGGGGGAGAAGAGGGGGATGTCACCATGCAAAGGTGGTGGGCACGCCCATGACCCCACCCCTCACTGTCCCTTCCACTCCCCTTCCTCCGCTTTGCACCAACAACTCAATTGGTCATGAGACAGTGGCACGCCGATCATCTGGCCTGTAGGGAGAGCAGGGGACTGTGCCATGGCCCTTGAACTGCCCCGCTCGGCTGAGACAGTGGGCTGGTAGACTCAGAGCTTTGCTGGGGCAGTAGTGGTCCTTGGGCTGGGGGAGGTAGAGGTGGAGAACTTATCCCCTCACATTTTTTATTGATGGCTGGTGAACTACTTTTGAACCCTTCATGGGCTACTGGTAACCCCTGGTCTACCTGTTGGGCAGGCCTGTTCTAGAGGAAATGGCAGGGGAGCTTCCTCAAGCTCCTCCCTGTAAGCACCCTGAAATTTGGAAAGGTTTGGGGGTCAGGGAGAAGAGTTATGAAGCTCTGGGGGGGGGGCTAGGAAAAAATATTTCTTATTGGAATCGGAATCTGATCGGATGAGCGATAGCGCCACCACCACTTCCCATAGATTCCAATGAGAAAGATTTTTCCCCAGTGGCACTCCCTTTGGAGCTTCATAACCTAGCTACCTGACCCCCAAGCCTATTCTAATTTCAGGGGGCTTACAGAGAAGAGCTTGAAGAACCTCCCTTGTACTTTTGGCCCTTTGGGACCCAGGCGAGCATAGCGTTTCATTTCATTGCATAATGAAACTAATTTAAAAATTCATTACAGTAGGACCCCAGTATCCGCTGGGGATTGGTTCCAGGTCTTCCCGTGCATAATGAAAACCATGGATAAGAGAGAATGCCTGCCCGCCCATCCCCAAACTGCTGTTTCCTGACAGTAGCTTGCTTTTTGACTGCTGTTTTGAGACAGTAGCTTGCTTTATGGCCGATATTTGTGACAGTAGCTTGCTTTACAGCTTGCTTTGTGGCTGCTGAATTATTTTTTCTTTGCCAACTGTGGATAACTGAATCAGTGGATACTGAATCAGTGGATAAGGGGGTCCTACTGTACTTACAACAGGAAATGAAACTAAACACCGTTTTTCCGTTTTGTGCCCATCTCTAGTTTGAAAGCCTGACAGAATAGCAGAGTTTTCAACGTTTTGTTGAAAATTAACTAACAACTGGCAGCCTTTTTTGCAGCACCCAAAACCTATGGCCTGACATGGCTACCCATTCTCTCTAAGGGCTGGGCTAACTCTGCACCAGAACCATCCAAGAGCAGAAGATTGAAATGAGCCAGGCAGTTCCCCCAAGAGAATAAGATACTAATTCATGGCAGAGCTGAGGAGCAACCATCAAGAAGGCCTGGTTCCTTGTTCTGTCCCTCCTGGCCTCCCTTAGGGTTAGCATCCTCACCCATGCTGCCTGTGTTATGGGATTAGGAAGGGCATTACTGGTTGGAAGCAGACATTGTCCCAAACTGTTTGGGGCTTTATAAGTTAAAACCAGCACCTAGAAGCTGATGTAGAATTGAACCAGTAACCAGTGCAGTGGAGCCAGTATTGGGGCGATTCCGTATCAGTCTCATATGCAGCCCCATGTAAAGAGCACTACAGTAGTCTGTTCTTGAGACTACCACTGCATGAGCCAATGTGGTGAGGGCCCAGGTGTTTGAGGTGAAAATAGGCAGACCAAACCATAGATGCTGTCTTGTTGTCCAATAGTAGTGTTGAGTCCAGAAAGACACCCAAGCTGTAAACATCACCCTTTGGGGAGAGGGTACTCCCCCTTAGAAAAGAGGGAATCCCAGTCTGCAGACAGTAAGATCATCCACCCAAAGGACCTCCATCTTGTCCAGGTTCAGCCCAAATCCATGCACTTAATGACCCCCATCCAATCCTGTGCTACAGCTAGTAGACAGCATTCAAGGGATAGTGCAGCATTCAATGCAAAAGGGTGGAAGGAGAGATAGAGTTGGGTGTCATCTGCATATTAGAGATACAAAACTCAGCATCTCAGGAGGACTTCTCCCAGCAATCTCATATAGATATTAAATAGCAATACCTTGAAAACCCCAGTAGAATCACTATAATTTGATGCACCTTGATGTCATGACATATAACAACACTTACTCTACAAATTTCATTGGTCTCCAGTTGTCTTCTAAATATGACCTGAGATTCCAATGGTGCTGTACCGACCTATTGAGTGATCTTCCCTGACTTTGTGTGTTAAAGTACCTTCAAGGGGGGGGAAATCTATTTTATTTTCAGAGCTTTTGAAGACTACGGTTCACTGCACCACATGTTGTTAAGGAACTGCCAAAAGGACAAAGTCTGATATTTCTTAACAAATAGATGATTAGATTAACCCTGCTCTGGACCTGCTGTTCTTGGCTCCTGTTGTCATTTCTGAAATAGGCTGAGAACTTTTTTATGTCCTACATGGAATAAGGCATAAACCCCCTTTTCTTCCACAACCATCTAGGATAAATGAGTACACAGAGTCAGAGAATATAGATGCAAAACATCCATGTTTAGCTGGTAACTTGAAATAGCATTGGTACTCACAGGCTACCATTTGCTATGTGTCAAGGTTTTGATGGTTCTAGATCAATGCTTCCCAAACTTGGGCCTGCAGTTATTGTAGGCCTGTGACTCCCAGAATTACATGCCAGCATGGTTCTGATCATTTGGGGGGGGGGTATTTGTGGTCCTGCAGCATTTTGAGGACCCAATTAGGGAACAACTGCTCAAGAGTTTTCAAGGGCTATGAGTGCCCTGTGAGCACAAGGTGCCTGCCACTTTAAGAGATGGAGCTCTTGCTGAGGAACAGAGAGGCCCAAGAGCTCTGTTCATGTGTGCCAAACTAGACAATGGTTTTTAGTTCTTTCCAGACATAGTTACTTATTTGGTTGTAGCCTGTCTAAGCCAAGTGGCAAATTGACCTTAACTGGAACCCTTATTCTTTGGATCATCCTATGCCAGGGGTGGTGAACCTTTGGCACTCCAGATGTTTTGGACCACAACTCCCACAGTCCTTTGTCATTGGCAATACAGGCTTGGAATTCTGGGAGTTGTGGTCCAAAACATCTGGAGTGCCAAAGGTTCGCCACCACTGTCCTATGCTATTTGTCCGGAAAAGTCCAGTATACTCCAGTTTTTGTCCCCAGGTAGAGATGGGCACGATTTGAAAAAAATTTTTTTCGAGTTGTCGTTAGTCGGGCCGGTCCCGTTTCGGGTCGTTTCCGGTTTTCGCAAAAATTCGCAAAAATTAGTCGGTTCGTTTTTTCATTTTTTTGTTTTCGTTAGTACTGGTTTTGGGGGGGGAGTGGGCTCCTGGAGGCACCTCTGTGGGGTGGGTGCCTCCTCTGGCCCGCTATAAAGGGAAAGTGGGCTCCTGGACTCTGGAGGCACCCGTGGGTGCCTCCTATCCTCACCCACTAGGAAGGGGAAGCAGGCTCCAAGAGACCCCTCTACATGGGGGTCTCCCTTCCTCACCTGCTGCTGCTGCAAAATGCTATGCAATAGCCATATGGTTATTGCATAACAGAATGTGCAGACAGTGAGACCAGTGTGAGAGTGATAGCGTCATGCCTTCCCTGCACAAGGCTCCCGCACCACCATGTCTCACACAGAAGGGAATTGTACTTGCTGCGTGTAGTGCAATGCAAGCAAGTAGATCTGGCTTTAAGGTGGCTTAGTGCAACGGCTAGGGTTAGGCTAGTGACGGGTAAGGTTACGGTGGGCTAGTGGGTTGCACCTCTGGGTGCCTCTCTGACCCACTAAGAAGACAGTCTGTGACGTATGGGTACGGAGTCAAGGGTTAGGGTTAGGGCTAGGGCAGGTTTTAGGGGGCTTTTTGGCACATCCCAGAAGTCTCCATGGCCAAGTGGCCATGCGACTGGTGGGATGGCTCCAAAAATTTGCATGGTTGTCCACTCCCACATGGCTGGCCACTCGGCCAGCCCATCATTGCGCAGGTGTAAAAAAAATAAAAAAAAATAAAATCAATGGAGGACAGAGGAGGAGAGGAGAGAGATTTTGTTGCAAGAAAAAACCCACTGCTACTGTGAAAAATCTGGCAGTTTATAAATTTTCGCGTGTTTCTGTTGTGCTTGTGTGTTTTTGGACCACGATTTCAAAAACAATATTGCGTTTTGCCGCCCCATTTTGGATCCCCCGCCCGCACCGCATGGCATGGCGAAATGGCAACTCGAGTCCGGCTGCCCAGGACGGGGGGGGAGGCGGGACCCCCCCTCCAGAAACCACCCCTCCGGTAGGTGCCCTGCGCCCTTAGTCAAGCAGGCATTTTCCCGCCTGCTTTTTTGGCCCGGGAATGGGTGGGGGGAGAGTTTAAAAGTTTTTTCCTGTGCCGTCCGTGCCGCTTGCTTGCGCTTTAATTGCGGGCGGGCGGCGGCGAGACTGGGCTTTTTGCTGGCTGCGAGCCTGCGGCGAGTCCCACCAGAGCAGCCCAGGACGGGGGATGAGGGGGGAGGCCGGGGACCTCCAGAAACAACCCCTCTGGTAGGTGCCCTGAGGCACGGCAGGCATTTTTCCGCCTGCTTTTCAGCCGGGAACCGGGTTTTTTTAACTTTTAAAAACTTTTTTTCTGTGCCGCGTGGCATCTTGTTCCACTGGCTAGAAAAGAGGCTCACATTTTTCCTAAATCGCACACCTGTAGACTAATCATAGAATCATAGAATCATAGAGTTGGAAGAGACCTCAAGGGCCATCCAGTCCAACCCCCTCCCATGTAGGAACCCCCATCACAATATTTCCGACAGATGGCCATCCAACCTCTGCTTAAAAACCTCCAAAGGAGGAGACTCCACCACCCTCCGTGGCAGCATATTCCACTGCCGAACCGCTCTAACCGTCATGAAGTTCTTCCTAACGTTCAAATGGAATCTCTTTTCCTGTAGTTTGAAACAGTTGCCCCGAGTCCTAGTCTCTGAAGCCATGCAATAAAGCAATGATAATTTTTGTCTCTCGATACAGGAATAACTTGGCATTAATTTGTCCTATAGGGCTTGCACATGGCTGGCGATATGGCTGACCAGATCAAACACTTGGCTGAAACAGTATAGAAGATAAAAGGTTTTAACAAAAATTGGCTTCATTGGGACATAATGGTCGGACTAGAGTGGAGCACAGTAATGACAGTAGAACTAGTTCTTCCTCTTCCTTCCTTTCTTCTGTTTAGTCCCCTTGTGTGTCTGTCTGTGTGTCTGTCTGTGTGCCTGTCTGTGTGCCTGTCTGTCTATTTTCTAATAACCATTGAATTCATTCTCCTTTGTCACTGGCTGCATTTAGATTCTCTTTTGCCTTAGTTAGCCAGGAAAAATGGATCTCTGCTAATGGTTTATCATGAAAGGGCTGTAGATTGTCCTATGCCAGTCTACTTCCCTCGTCATGTCTAAGTCCCCCGTTATAAGATCAGAGCAACTGGTTATACCAGCAGCTGTTGTAATTTCTTAATCCATCCTAAGTAAGCACACACATGCTATCTTCTATGCTTGTTTCAGGTCAATCAAAGTTTAAGTAAATACATAGACATAAGCTATTTCACAAAAGATGGCCAAACCATAAAAGACAAGAAGGCCTGGCTATAGTACAACAAAAGTAGACTTAGGAGCAGTGTGGTCTATTAATAATATATAGACTCCAGAACTCTAAGCTATATGATCATTTCTCTCTGTGTATAAGGACATGTTCAGATACCATGCACAGCCTTTGTTACTTTTGTTTTGCTGTCACGGAGCATTTGCTATGTAAGCAAAGGAGCAACCAAAAAGAGTTTTTACACGAATCCGGAGACCTTTACCCATCAAATGAAGCAGCATTGCATCTAAGTGATTAGTTATATAAATGATGTAGTTGGGTCTCTCTTATTGCTTTGAGGCTCAGACTGCTAAATGAGGAGCACTGACCTAGTTAATCCCTCTGTTGCTGAGAGGGGAGCCACTAATTACAGGTTGTAAGCAAGTTCATCAGCCTACACTAATAATTCTGGGGAACTTCCTATAGCCTTGGGGACAGGTAGAGATATAAAAGTACCTCAACCGAGTGTTTGAAACAACCTGCCCCCTCGGATGGTGGTTGCTGTAGCTAAATAAAATCCAGATGTCAGTCTGGGTGGCTTCTGCATGTAGAATCAGGACATGGAAGGGTGGACCTAGCCCCCTGCCTCTGGTAATAAATGGTTTTAATGTAGCCCTGTTGGCAGGGTGCTTAAAGAAGGCATTGGGATAATTTAAAGAAGTTGTAATTTGGCTGAAGAAGATATTCAGCGTTTGTAACTGTCAGTAAGATCCTGAAGATCCAGGCCCTTCTGCCATCATCTCTTCTTGCATTGCCCTTGGAGGTTTCAGTGGCAATGGTGCCTTTGTTGGGGACAGCATAGGACCTTTTCCAGGCATAGGATGGTCCATGTGGAATCACCTGTGGGATTACAAGAGTGGAAGGCATGGGGACCGGATCCGCTCACAAAGTCAACTGGGCTATAGATATTTTAGCCTGGCTGTCCCTCCTATTTCACTGACGCTCCAGGAAGCCAGTGGCTGTGCTATGCTGTTAGTCCAAACCTGAAACTGCCTGCCCAGGGCCGCCCTTCCATTCTCCCACTAAGCACAATACCCAGGGCATTCTCTAGTCCAGCATCTGCCACTACGGTGTGGATTTTTCCGAAAGGATGATTTACAGCCAATTACTCCAGGAAATGTGCAAAGATTAATATGATTAATCATTCCCTTTGCTGCCATCATCATCATATGGAAGCAGGAACAGGAGCGGCACCAAACGCCTCCCCAGCAAGGGGAAGAATGCAGGAGCTCGGAGAGCCAAACATTTTGAAGGAGAGACTGTCAAATCAAATTCCACCCAGCAGCTGCCGGTTTCATGGTCATTTGCACGCAGTTATGTTCCCAGTCCATTGCTAGAATTCTGACTCCTAGCATATTGCTGTGCTCTCTATCACATAAAGAAGACAGGTATTCCTCCCGTAGACAATCATGCTGACATCCTCAGTGAAGGTTTAAAAAATATGCAAATAATTGGTTACTCATAATTAGTTTCTTTCTCTGTCACAACTAAAGATAAGCTACATTGCATGATAGGTATAATGTAAGCAGAGATTAATAGTAACAAGTAGAGATGGGCACGACTTAGCGGTATTCCCGTTTCCGTTTCCGTTACTCGTATCCATTACTCTACGGAAACGGTAACGGGAATTACTCCGCCAGAATTCGAGCTCGAACCGACGAACGAACAATTTGGTCTGATTTGTCGTGCTCGTTACTTGCATCGCGGCGATCGCGCAATGCCAAGCGGCACAGAAAAAAAGTTTTTAAAAGTAAAAAAAAACACGATTCCCGGCCCTAAAAGTAGGCGAAAACTGTCTGAGGGCACCTACCAGGCCAGAAGGGTGTTTTATTTGGGGGGGTGTTCCCCACCCCCCTCTCCTTGGCTATTGCTACTGCTGCACTGCTGGTACCAGGCTGGGAGGGCGCATCCATTTGCCATGCAGTGCGGGGGATCCAAAATGGCGACCGCAATATTTTTTTTGAAATTGTTGCCCAAAACCCCACCAAAGCACCACAGAAACATGCGAAAATTAGCTATTTTAAATGCTTGAATTTTTACAGTAGCAGCAGTGGGTTTTTCTTGCAAAAAAAAAGTCTCCGTTGATTTTATTTTATTTTATTTTATTTTATTTTATTACACCTGCACATTTGCAATGGGAGTGGACCATGCAAATTTTCCACCAATCGCATGGCCACTTGGCCAGGTTGACCACAGAGACTTCTGGGATGTGCCAATCGGGCATAAACAGCCCACTAATCGTAGCCCAAACCCGAACCCTAAGCCTAAGCCTAACCCATACGCCAGTACACTGTCCTTCTAAGTGGGTCAGAGAGGCACCCAGAGGTGCACCCCAATACTCACCCTAACCTCACCCGTAACTAGCCTAACCCTAGCCCTTGCGCTAACCCGTCTTAACCCTAAGCCAGATCTACTTGCATTGCACTACATGCAAGTACGTGAGACACAGCGGGTGCAAAGAGTCTGCCAGTCCGTCACTTGTGGCTCTGGCTGACTCCTGCAGCTCCCTCCAGGAGCCCGCTACCCCCCCCCCAAACCTTGATAAGCAAAGGATACGGGCAGACCCACTCACCTTTCACTCCTAAGCAGTTTTGTTTGGGCGTGTGTTTTATCCTGGGCTTTGCACTCCAGGGGAAATTTTGAGCAAGTGAGATAAAGGACTCAGAATGTTCTACAAGCTCAGGTCTTTTGTGGCCATGTTTGCTCCATCAAGTATATCTGAGGTGGTTGTGGGTTTTTCCTCTTTTGTCTTATGGTCAAGTCCCCCTGATTTTGCAAGCTTGATCCCGTAGTCTATGGGGCTGTTCCCCCAAGAAATGTCTTCCTTCCATTTGAGAACAGAAAGTCCTCAAAACAGAAGAATTTTACCATTAGCAGTTGTCATACCCATATCTAATTTAATGAAAGGCAATGGGGATGTTCCCTCATTTTAAAACTGGATCCATATGGATGTAGTAGGGATTAAAATGGTATAGTGCACAAGACTTTATATTTCTACTGAGACGTCAGTCCCACTTCCCAGAGATCCTATTTGGTTTGCATAGTGCCAACCAGAAATCAGCTGTTGATCCTCTGTTTCACACTTGAACATATCTCGGTTGCTCTCTTAGTTTTGTCCTTGTGTCTATGCCTAGGTATGTGATAAATTGTGAGAAAATTGCAAAAAGTGTTTGGACAAACTATCTTATTCGTGCAGTGTTTTGAAATATGAGTTTGGACACTGAATTCAGTGGTGCTTACTCCCAGCTAAGCATAAACAGTATTTCAATCTTAATTAGTAGTACTTAAGAAGGGTTAGAGCAGGCATGTCCAAACTTCAGCCTTCCTGATGTTTTGGACAGTTCCCAGAATTCTAAGCTTAGATTGCCAATGACAAAGGACTCTGGGAGTTGTGGTCCCAAACATCTGGAGTGCTGAAGTTTGGACATGCCTGGGTTAGAGGGTATCTTCGTGGAGACTCATGCAGTAATTTGTGTTATAAGCTCAATTTCTGTGCTTAAAAAAATCTAATAGTGCAGTCTTATGCATGTCTACTAAGAAGTAAATTTCACTATATCTAAAGTGGTTTACTGTCAGGTACATGGGTACTGGATAGCATCTTAAGTGTTTTCCAGCCTCCCTCCTTCAATTTATCTCCATAAATATGAATTTTATTGAAAAATAGATCAGTTTACTGAAAGATAGAATATCTGGAGAAAAGACAGACTGTATGTATAATTAATAAATGAACCTATGCATAGAAGTAAACACAATAGGATTCAGTTCTTACTAAATGTGCATTGCTTGCAGATCTATATTTTTCAAAAATTCATGTAACTACAGTGATACCTTGGTTTAGGAATGCCTTAGTGAAAAAAAACTCAGGTTAAGAAAATAAATTATTGGAAATGGGGATGCTTCAGTTTAAGAAAATTTTAAATGAATGATCCGGTTTGCCTTTTTTTCTGACCTCCGGAATGGATTAATTGGTTTTCAATGCATTCCTATGGGAAATGTGTTTCGGTTTAAGAATTTTTCACAATACAAAATGTCCTGGAAAATGAATTAATTACTTAATCCAAGATACCACTAGATTTCATTTCCTTCCAGGCTCTAAACAGGAATGCAGAAGCACGGAGAGCAGTACAATAATGGATTGGAATATTTCCCCTTTTTTCCTCCCTGATTTTCCCAGTCTGTTTTGGGGATTGGGCAGGGAAGGTACATCCCAGGGAAGACATTACACATTTCCATTGCATATAGTTTTTGACTGTAAGTCGTTTTTCAAAATATATATACTCAATACAGTATTGAAATGGATGACCAGAATAGAACAAAATTTAGGGCAAAACAGAAACGAAACGAAGGAGCAGTAAAGTCCAAACAAAATGTGTTGGATGCTCATCCAAAAAATTGGGTCTATTTGGGATTAGTAATAATGCCATCTGATCATCAGAGGAAAAATTAGAAATAATCAGTGAGAAATACAGGACAAAAACCAAGATGAATGCTCATATCGTCTCGTCCTTGACTAGCAATTTTGCATCCACTCCACTGTTAAAAATGTGCTGCCTTCAGCTTAAACTTAACCAAGCAGAATTTGGGCTTATTGGGTGTTAAATAAACTCTTTGTTACTCATTCCCATTTCTGAATGTAAGAAGGATAGTGTAAGGTTGTTGTTGTTGTTATTTAACTAGGACTTTTTACTTAGTGTTATAGTTCTGGATATGTGGCCTAACAAAATGGTGGAGGAGAATACCCCATGGTTCAGTGCAGAGTGGGAGAATGTGCTTCGTGCCATCCCCCTGTGGCTTGCAGCATACAGATGGTTAAAAAATAAAACTAAAAAGCTATTGTTCAATCACATTTGAATAACAGGAATGGATACAATTGCCTTTAAGAACTTGTAACTATAACTACAACTAACAGTTGGGGCATGGCTATTATAACTAATTTCCAAGCTATGGTCCTCACATCTTCAGTCCAGGTCCGACACGCTGAAGGATTACAGTGGCTTTTCCCTTTCTACCAGATTGCAAGGCAACCTTGTACGTGTCGCATGGGTGACAGTAATGCTGCCAGTTCTCGGGGATTGTTGTGCATTCTTATCACATCATTCACCTGTGCCTTCTCAAAGCACTTCACAAAAATTAATTACAGGTAGTTAATTAGACCGAGCTGTTCTATACCCCTGCTATAGGAGATAACTCAAAGATGCCAATATGTCACCAAGGGATGGAATTATAAAGTAGGGTGCTTGCAGAGGTGGGTTTGCAATTATTTATTGCTAATCATAATCTGTAGCTTTCTCACCCACACCCTCCTGACTTTGGAACACTGCGGTGAGGAGAGGGATGAAATATTGGAGGGAAGGGCCGGCCCTGTTATTAGGCAGAGTGAATTAGCCACTTAATGGGGCAAATGTTGCCAAGACAGCACTGCCCACTGCCCTGATCTTTCACCTGAATTCTCACCTGTTGCCAGAAAGAAAGAAAGAAAGAAAGAAAGAAAGAAAGAAAGAAAGAAAGAAAGAAAGAAAGAAAGAAAGAAAGAAAGAAAGAAAGAAAGAAAGAAAGAAAGAAAGAAAGAAAGAAAGAAAGAAAGAAAGAAAGTCAATTTGATAAAGTAGTATTTGCTAATTTATATATTGAGATGCAAATAGTAGATTATTCTCTGTTAAAAATAAAAAGGATGTGTGGTCACCCCTGATATAGTTAGAGTAATTTAGTAACCTCAAGCAGCCCTACATTGTCACAGATTTGTCCTCCATCAATTGCAGGTGCCCTTAAGGTGGAACCCAGCAGGTATTGGCAAAGAAGAGATAAGTGTGCAGAATGAAGCGGCCACAGGGCATACTGGGAAGGGATCTGCTGATGTGCATGGGGGGAGAACACCATGATGATAAGCAAAATGGAAAAATCATCTTTGATGACTGAGTGACAGCTAGAGATCTTACGTTTTGGCTGGACTCCTTCAGAAGTCCTGGCTCCCCTCCCATTCTGCTGTTGTAGAGTCGGATATGGCTCAAGGAGAAAGTGTGTGCTACTGGTTTAATCTATAATTGCTCTGTATGTTCTCTACATTTTTGTTGATTGGCACTTGGAAAATGCAAGCCAAGGAGGCAAACAGGGCCTGGGGCGGTAATGGGGAACATGGCATCATTTACTGCTGTGGCTGAGCTGCGGGGAAAGCAAGATTTCCGACATATTAAGTGCCAAGCAGCCCTTCTTCATATGGGGGATTACTGCAAGATAAAATATGTTGTTCTCCCTTTGAGGCTTCCCTCTCGCTACCAAACGTGCCGCGTTTTTGAATGGGAGAATTGAAAACTCCCAGTCCACATTTTGAGACAGTCTGAAGGCTGAGGGCGCTTCCAAATGAAGGAGAGCTTCTGGCGCTACCAATCACAAAGGCATTGTGTGTGGAACAATTCTCTCTCTCTCTCTCTCTCTCTCTCTCTCCCCCCCCCCTCCCTCCCTCCCTCCCTCCCCTGAACAATCTTTTTCTGGTAACGAATAAAAATGTGAAAGAAAGAGTGGGGATACTTGGCAGGGTTACAGATTGGTGGCAGAGTTGCCTAGGGCTCCTGGAAAATTATTCTGTGTATAAGGCAAGTTGATTGTACTATAATATTATCCAACAGAACACTCATTGTGTTCCATTCAGAAAAAAACAAGCAGAAGAGGTGCTACAGGAAGCTATACCTGCCATTTGCTGTCTGTGTAGAAAATCCACTCCACCTGGTAGTAAATATCTCCCCCATCAGCATTTCCAAACTGAAACACTAGAAATTCACACTGCCTTAGGAGCAAATATACACTCTCTAGTTCTAGACCCACGGTTCCCAGCCTTCTTTGAGTCACTGCCCCCTTTTATCACAGCCAAGTAACGTGCAAATCCCCCATCCCATTTGAGTAAAAAGACCTGTTTAATGTGTTAAAGCCTTCCCTTCTCAGAAAGTAGAGACTTCTTTGTCCTCCCAGAGGGTTTCCTTGTCATACCAATACGTGCACACACACTTTAATATCCTCCTCTGAAAGGTCAAGGAAGGAATTATTTGACAAGGGCTACAACATATAGAGGCTGATCCTTGACCCCCAAGAAAACACGTTGCAACCCCTTTGGGAGTCACGACCCCCCAGGATGGAAAAACCCAGCTCTTAAACCTTGTGGTCTGGAATGAGGTACCCTTTCCTTTCCAAAGAGAAAGCAGTGAGGCTGGTACCTTCAGAGCCAATCTAACAAATTGTGTGGGTCCTAAATCTGTAATGACCACCTCTGAAGGTGCCGGGCACATGGCACCCACTGGCTCCAACTCAGCTCTCCTTGTCATTCCCATGTCCTGTTCTGCTCTCCCAACGCCTGCTACCCAAGGTACATTCCTTTTACTGGCAGGTGGCTTTGGCTCTGCATCAATGTGGATGTCAATAACCTAAGCAAGGACTTGGAAATGGCTCAAGCTCCCTTCCTTATACCATCCCTTGAATGGAGTCCCTGGAATTATACCAGGCAGATGTCAACCCCTTTTGTACTGTTACAGAAAGTACCCTGGTGCATTAACTGTGATGAGGTGGACTTGGCTTTAATTTCTTACTAACTAAGCACCCGTCACTGCTTCAGGCAAGAGGAAAGAACTAGTGCGAGATTAAGGCATTCCACTCATTTTCTCTCGCCTGCCCTTCCTACCCCCTTCTGCCTTCTTTTCTCTGGTTGTTGCCTCTCAGCCTATAAGTTTCCTAATGCTACTTACATTATTACTGGATTATTCAAGCGTAATGAGCTTTGCCCTGATCGCCTGTCCCTCGGTGAAGGGGGTAATGCCATGCATAAGGCTCTCGTGTAGGGGCAAGAGGGAACCGTAAGCTTTGGGGGAACTATTAGAGAAAGAGAGAAACAATGCAGGCCATATGTAGAAAGGCTCGGGGGGGGGGGCAGCAGATTCCATCAGGAGCCCAGAATTAATCCTGAACTTGGGCAAGACTGCTTGACTGCTGAGCAGATATAATAAGCAGGAAACCCAATGTGTTGGGATGCTCTTGGCCTGACTGAAAATTGATTTTGGGGGTGGGCGGGGGAGGAATAGCAATTTTTGTGGTGAAATAAGCATCACAGACAGATTGGCTCTTCTTTGCCATTTAATTTAACTCTCCAGGGCCGTCCACCTTCCTCACATCCTACCTTTCCTTATCTAGTTCTTTCTCTCCCATGATCAGACTAAGATCACTAGCTTGGTGGTAGGTTGCCATGGACACCATGAAGTTTCCCTTAGAGACCCAACATTCATAATAATTGATGGAGAAATCATCCAGCATATATTTAAAAAATAGTAATAAAAATAAATATATAGCTATGAATGTTTGTTTGAATGTTGATCAATGCCTTGCCTCCAACAACCCCTCACCTTTCTTGCAAAAAGCTCCAAAGCCTGCCTCTGTCTGAATGTCTGGCTGGTTCTTTGTTCTCATGGCAGGAGGCAGGCAGGCAGGCACGGCGGAAAGGGGTGGTGGCCACTGTGCTTTTTAATCACCCGCAATCTGATCCAAAGTGTAACAACAGCGATTGTTTCATTGTGTTACAAAACCCTTTGTACAGTACCATGGGTCGGCCAGTCGCACTGTCCCTCGCAGGCTCTCTCTGACTCTCTGTAAATGAACAGTGTGCCATAATTATTATGGGGCTTTGCAGACCTTCACAGGGAAACATCAAGTCTCTGCCCCATATTGCTTACAATCTTACTATTCAGCCATGGGGAAATGACACAGGAAAAAGCAAAGTGTTCTGCTTATATACCGCCCCATACTACTGGGTACTCATTTTACCGACCTCGGAAGGATGGAAGGCTGAGTGAACCTTGAGCCTGCTACCGGGGGATTGAACCCAGGTCGTGAGCACAGTTTTACCTGCAGGACAGGCATTTAACCACTGCGCCACGAGGCGCAGATGAGATATGGAAAATTAGCAAGGGCTGGAGGTGAGAAGAAGTAATTGTTACATGCATTTACACACCACCAGCAGCACCACCATCAAGGGTGAGGAGGACAAAAGGGTTGAGAGACCCTTCTTGGGCAGAGGGACAGGTCTGGGGTGGGCGGGAGGGGGAAGAGAAAAGTCACCAGAGGCATATCCTGGCTTGGGGGTGGGGGCAGCAGAGTCATTATGAAACAGAAATCCTTTCATGAGCTGCAGTGGGTGGAGGGAAAATAATGGAGGGCAGAGGCACGTCGAGTGACGAGGAAGACAGACAGATAAGGGTGCAGGCAGCCACTCCACTGCAGGGCTTCAGAGAAAAGACTGAGTCTTCTTTGATGGATGCAGAAGCAGATGCAAAGTAATCAAAATGACTTCAAGAGATGCCTGAGCCAAGCACATCATTTGTTTCAAGGAACCCATATATCTTTTCACATGGAAAATATTCTATAGTGCATTGTGTAGATTGCACTGTTCAGCCACATCCTAGTATTTTGTCCTATAATTTTTTCCCTATCCCCAAAGAAGTGCTACTCATGGAATTTACTTGTGCCGTGCAAGTTATGCTGCCGTCAGCCCAACTTGGTTAAAGGTTGTAAAATTACATGGGAGGGAAGGATGAGTCCCAGGTCTGCCTGAAGGCTTTTCAAAGAAGACCAGTAGAACCAGAAGGGGGATAGTGGCATCCATTCTTCTCCTCCCCCTCTGTCTCTCACCCTGCCACTTTTGTTGCTAGCACCACAGCTGGGTGAGTGTGGGTGTTACTGCTCCTGTTAGATAATGTTGATGCAGGAGTCCCAGAGTCCGGGCCTGGGAGTGGGTCTCTCATCCTTGGCCCCTTCCTCTACCCAAGACGAGGTTCAGGAACTTGATCCTGGGGCGTTGCTTCCCAGTCAGTCTCCACCTCAGCCATGTTGCAGAGGTTTGAATTTTTGGTTAAATTCCTTTAACTGCAGGTGTGCAGGGATTCATAGAACAGGATGGCTTCAAAAAGAGCAGCCCACCCCCTTTTCTCATTAAGATGACCCTTACAATCTCAGTAACTCCCTCTGAAACATTAGTACGAGAACGAATAAAAGGTTTCGTTTGCTTACAGTGGAACAGATTAAATAGCAAAGTAACAAACGTGACTGCTTTCAACAACAGACTACAACAGTCTGCCTGCTTCCAACAGATTGCTAAGAGGGGAGAAAACTGAGCAGAGAGGCAGAACTGTCTTTGAATTCAGAGGCAGGGAAGGAATGTTTGGTCAGTGCCAGATATATTGATAGTCATCCTAGCCCAGAAAGATCCCTCAAGACCCAGGTACTAGAGGCAGCATACAAGATTTGCAAAACCTACAACAAGCTAAGGCACAGAACTAATTACCCCAAGCTCAGCAGCCTCTCTCCATATATCTTTCTCCCCCAAAGTCCCCATCTCTTGCCCCTTTCCCCTGAAGGAAGCCCCCCTGAATCCTCCCAGTTGCCCTCCTTTATCCCATTCTCCCCCTATGGCCTCCCCTTGCATGTGCCCCTCATCAGCCAGCTCCTTCATAGGCTCCTGTTGTTCCTCCCCCTTGCCTATCAGGGCCCTGGGAGCTGTGACCTCAGACAGCCTTCTCAAGGTCTGGCAGTGGCCCCCTCACAGTATCAATATTTTTCTTGTTGTTCGTATGATGTAAAACTGGTGAAAATGGATGCCAGAAGTGACAAAGAAAGAGAAAACCCTGGCTGTTCAGATTTTTTTTTTAATTCAAAGGGTGACAAATCAAAGGGGGGGATTGGTGATTCATCCATTGGACCACTTATAAAACCACAAAAATGTTGCTAGCTTTTGACCTGGACAGGCAGGTCAAGTAGGGGGCGAATGGCCTAAGCCTATAGGGCCAAATGCTGGCAGAGGGTCCCCCCCTCTCTTTTTCTTTCTTTCTGGTGCATTCTTCATGATCTGGCAGACCTTGCCTTTGGATTGCATACAAGGACCACATGACTTTCCCCACCAGCAGCCTTTTAAATTGTTGTTCCATTTTGCCTCAGTGATGAAGTTCAAGTAGCAAGTGCATCTTGGATCAGAAATTTTCCATTTAGCACTAAACTCCTTTTTTAAAAAAAAAGAAAAACCAACAATGACAACAAATCAACAGAGGATATCATTTACAGGTAGAGATGGGCACGACTTGGCGGAATTCCCGTTTCCGTTTCCGTTACGCAACGGAAACGGTAACAGGAATTACTCCGCCAGAACCCGAACTCGAACCGACTAAAGAATAATTGGGTCTGATTTGTTGTGGTCGTTCCTGGCATTGCGGCGATCCCGCAATGCCAAGCGGCACAGAAAAAAAGTTTTTAAAAGTTAAAAAAAAACCGATTCCCGGCCAAAAAGCAGGCGGAAATATGCCTGCCTGAGTGAGGGCTCAGGGCACCTACCAGAGGGGTGGTTGACCCCCCCCTCTCCTGTCCTGGGCTGCTCTGGTGGTGGGGGAAATCCTCGTCGTAGTCGCTCGCAAAGCACCGGACTCGCCGCCGGCCGCCGCAATTCAAGTGGAAGCGGCACAGAAAAAAAAGTTTAAAACCCCCCCCCCCATTCCCGGGCCAAAAAGCAGGCGAAAATATGCCTGCAGTGCAGAGTGCACCTACCAGAGGGGTGGTTTCTGGGGGGTGGGTCCCAGCCTCCCCCCCTCTCCTGTCCTGGGCAGCCGGACTCGAGTCGCCAATGCCATGCGGTGCGGGCGGGGGATCCAAAATGGGGCGGCGACCGCAATTTTTTTTTTGAAATTGTGGTCCAAAAACACACAAGCACCACACAGAAACATGCGAAAATTGCTATTTTAAAACTGTCAGAATTTTTTATAGTAGCAGTGGGTTTTTCTTGCAACAAAATGTCTCCTCTTTCCTCTCTCCATTGATTTTATTTTATCTTATTTTATTTTATTTTATTTTATTTACACCTGCGCAATGATGGGCTGGCCATGGGAGTGACCATGCAAATTTTTGGAGCCATTCCACCAATCGCATGGCCACTTGGCCAGGTTGACCACAGAGACTTCTGGGATGTGCCAACCGGGCATAAAAAGCCCATTAACCGTAGCCCGAACCCGAACCCAAACCCGAACCCTAACCCATACGCCAGTACACTGTCCTTCTAAGTGGGTCAGAGAGGCCCCCAGAGGTGCACCCCAATACTCACCCTAACCTCACCCGTAACTAGCCGAACCCTAGCCCTTGCGCTAACCCTAACCCTAAGCCAGATCTGTACTTGCATTGCACTATAGCAAGTACAATTCCCTTCTTAGTGAGACACAGTGGGTGCAGAGAGTCTGCCAGTCCGCCACTTGTGGCTCTGGGTGACTCCTACAGGCTTGGCTCGGCCGGCAGCATGTGTGACATCATGCAAACCATGCCCCCGAGGCCTGACTGATGCAGGGAAGGCACCCCAAAAAGAGGGGTGCCTCTGCCAGTCTGCTGTGTCTCTGCGTGCAACTGGGTATGCAATCATATCCATATATGGCTATGCATGCATGCCCTTTTGCAGCAGGTGAGGAGAGGAAACCCCCATGTATGAGGGGTCTCCAGGAGCCTGCTTTCCCTAGCGGGTGAGGATAGGAGGCACCCACCCCCCAAAAAAGAGGTGCCTCCAGGATCCCGCTACCCCCCAAACCAGTTTAACGACAGACGAAAAAACGAAAAACGAAATGACAAATTTTTGCGAAGTTTCGTGAAAAACGGAAACGAGCCGACACAGGCCGCCTCCGACACACGACAACTCGAAAACATCATTTTCCCTAGTCGTGCCCATCTCTATTTACAGGGTTTCCTGGTCTTCTGAAATGGATTCACGGTTGTCATCTGCTACCAAAGACACTTACGGCGAGCTTCCCGTTTAGCACTAATCTCCTGAAGCAGCGACAAATCCAAGAAAATTAACAAAATTCATTTTAAACGTTTTTTTTTTGTTTGCTATTTTTTCTTTTGAAAAATGTTTTGTTTTGTTTTTGAAAAGAGGCTTGTTATAAACAAGAGAATTGGGATTTTCAGAGTAGGTGTGGATAGAGATCTCAGAAAGTCTCACTCTCCTTAGATACCAAAGTGGCCTCAAGGTAGCCGAAATGTGGGAGGAGAAGGGCTCCATTTGCCAGAGCCATTGGGAGCCCTTTGGAGGTAATATGTCCCCCCACCTCCACCCACTGAAATACTGAGGAACAAAGCACTTGCAGATAGTGCTATTTCAAAGTTGACCTGACTCAAAAATAAAACTTGAAAAGAATACAGACAATATCATTTTCCTTTTCCATGACTTAATTCCATCTTTTTTTTTTTCAAACCAAGGGGCAAAGTGACAGCAAAAAACTAGGGGCACAGTCATTTTGAACAGGTAGGGTTGAGGAAAATGTCCGAGTTCATCTCTATGCATTTTTTTAAAAAAAAAGTTGCCAGCAGGCTCTCAACCTACTGCAGGGCAAACCCTTGGGCAACAGGACTACCCTTTCCTTCCATTCTTTGACATGAGTGTCACTTGTACTCTGTCTTCCCTGATAAGAGTTTGGTGCCAAAGCATGGTCACGAGGGCCCAACTCCTGGCCATTTTGATGGGTCCTTAGTGGTCTTTGGAATCCTGTTATGTACTTTTGCTGTGAACATACATCAAGGAAAGAGAGACCGATGTAGGGAAAACTCTTCCCTTTGCAAACGTACTCAATGGACTCCAATGGGTTAGAAAACCCTTATGTCTCTTACTGTCATTCTCATTAGATTAGATTAGATTAGATTAGATTAGATTAGATTAGATTAGATTAGATTAGATTAGATAGATAGATAGATAGATAGATAGATAGATAGATAGATAGATAGATAGATAGATAGATAGATAGATAGATAGATCAGGTTGATTGATTGACGGGTTGATTCATTGATTAAAAGTTAAAACCAGCTGGAAGCCCAGCTGTTGAGAGCCACTGGAGTAGAACACATACCTAATGTTAAGAAAGAAAAACAACAACTAATCAAGCAGCTAAAACCCTAATACACGGTCAGAACCAAATGAAATACTGAGACAAATCGACACGTTTTCACGGGGGAGGGGGGGATCCTAGTGCCAAGCTAATCTTTGTAGGGACGGCAGTTTGGAATGGAGGAACCAGAACGGGAGAGTGCCTCTTATTTGTATCTTCATAATGTGCTTCTGTTTCGGAGAAGGGTGATGTAGACTGGGATCCAACCATGTACTGTAAATGCACTGGCGTAATCTCTGGCTAGGGAACCTCTGAAGAGAAGATTGCAGGTCCCCATATGTGTGTGGCACAAAATTCCTCTGCAGACTGCTCCCAGTCTATTGGTTTCCTCCAGTTGCAATTGCCATGCTGGCTATAGATGATGGGCACTGTAGTCCAACACTTCTAGAAATCCCCAAGTTGTGGAAGACTGCTCTGCAGAGAAAGGAAATTAGCTAGTTGGGGTTACCAAATTGGCTATGAGAATACCCATCATCCTCCATATTAACAGGCTGTGCCTTTTCCCTTCCAGCAGTTCCTTTTCAACAAAACTCCTACAACTCTGGGGGGCGTCCTGCCATAATCCAGTGCTATCGCTGTGGAGATACCTGTAAAGGGGAGGTGGTGCGTGTCCAGAGCAATCACTTCCACATCAGATGCTTCACCTGTCAAGGTAAGTGCTTTTGGGGGGATCTGGTGCTGTCTTGCTTGGGAAGGGCAGAGAAGTTGGGGCCTTTTTACATGACCCCTAAGATCCGCTGGCCACTTAAATTTGGACCAGAGATCTTAGGGGTTCCTCGCTCTTCCTCTGTCCCCACCCCCCTCCGCACTTCTTGGTTGCTGGCTGCCTGAGGGAGGGAGAAAAAAGAAAGAAAAGAATGCCGGTTTACCTCCGTTTTGTTCCCGGCAGCATTCAGATCTCTTAAAGGGGCGGGGCGCAAAAAAAGAACAAACGGAAGCCAGGAGAGCCCCGCACTCACTATCCTTACACCGGATCAAATATTTGTCACATCCAAAAAGCAGGTACAAGAAAACTGCTGTTTGGTCTCGCTAAAGTGGGCGGGCTCACACTTAATTGTCTGCAAAGTCCGGAGCTGGTGGGTAAACATTTTTAAGGTCCGGACCTTGCAGCCATTTGCGGCGGAGCTTAGGGGTCGTGTATAAACGCCCTTAGTGTGAGACATGTTTTTCATGCTGCTAAGGGTATTCCAAGGCAGAGTAGCATTTAGCTTAGTCTTTAACAGGCATGCCACCGCTGGTCAAAGCTGGTGGGTTCATTTATGGATCACTGCAGGATACATGCCTCTAAGCCATGTACCTTGTCCACTTGTTCCTGCAACACTCTGGTTTAGGATTACAGCTGAAGTTAATATTTGTAAACACCATGAGGGAGCAACTTCTTTCAATTTCATAAATCAAATGCTTTGTGACTCATCTTGCATGTTTTGCTTCTATAGTAAAATGTTTTAAACTACTTAGTGTCTTCTGCCTGATTTTGGGAACCTTCAAACAATATTATTTTTTGGCTATCACCTCCTTATTCCTACTGGGTGTTATGATATATCATCAGGTATTAAATGCTACTGCATGCTATAGGTCATGGTAAAAGACAAAAGGAATATGTCATTTCAGTTCCTTACATGCTATCCTATACATATATATATATATATATATATATATATATATATATATATATATATATGTGTTTTCGTAGATTTTCACGGGTATAGGTATGCATGTTAGGGTGGATTCGGGTTTCTTCCCGTGTATAAATCTGGTTGTTTTGGCGACGTTTCGACGAGGTCTCACTCGTCATCTTCAGGCTGGTGTTCTGGCTTCTTTCTTCTTGAAGCAAAGCGTGATCTCAGTTGAAGTCCTTCTATAAATACTGCTGGGGGGGTGTGGTTTGCTTGCTCTGTTGCTGATTGTAGGTTCGTTTGTTCTTTTGTGATCTGCTGTGTGGCTGAGGCGATCGTTAAGGGCTTAACTGCTGGTGGGTTAGATGGCTGTTTAGAGACATCATGTGTGGGTGAGGTGCTGGATGTGTGTCTATTAGCCACAGATGAAACGAAACCACCATCCAATAACAAAACCACGACTGCACCATCTACCGCTACTCCCCACTCCAGCCACCACATGGAGCACACTTACACACGCCAAAAAACATTGGGAGACCACAGACACGCAGCCAGACCAAAATGAATTCACAAGACACAGGACCCCACTCCACCAAAGCCCAGGATGCTGCCAGAACACCCATCACCAAGGTCGTTAAGAAACAAAAGGCTAATAGACACACATCCAGCACCTCACCCACACATGATGTCTCTAAACAGCCATCTAACCCACCAGCAGTTAAGCCCTTAACGATCGCCTCAGCCACACAGCAGATCACAAAAGAACAAACGAACCTACAATCAGCAACAGAGCAAGCAAACCACACCCCCCCAGCAGTATTTATAGAAGGACTTCAACTGAGATCACGCTTTGCTTCAAGAAGAAAGAAGCCAGAACACCAGCCTGAAGATGACGAGTGAGACCTCGTCGAAACGTCGCCCCAAATATTACATTATTATGCATAGTACCATAAGTTATTTTGGGTATCTAACAACATAAAATCATATACTGTAGTAGCAACTGAAGCAGTAAGAACTGTAACTGAAGGAGAACACATGACCTGCAAAAATTATTCCATGCAGTTGCTCTCACCCGCTTCTAATATGATTTTCCAAGCCGGTTCTGTTGCTTCTGTAGGAAAGTGAAATAGCAGAGGCTGTCTGCTAAACTTTAGACTCTCTTTACTTTCTGTTCTGCAAAGGCCATGGCCTCCACATGACAGCTAGTCATTCAAATGCAGGTCACAGACCTAGATTTTAATGCAATGGTTCCCGTTTCCCTCTCCCCTAACAGCCCTAGCAATGGCAATGCAGAGATGGAGGGAGAGGGGCTCGCAGACTCTCAGGATGGAAGAGTGCCTGGCGCCTGCTCTGATGCTCTACACCAGTGCTTTCCAATCAAAAGTAACCAAGTTATTTTTGGACTGCAATTCCCAGAAACCCTGGCCAGCACAGATGGTGGTGATGGCTCCTGGGAATTACAGTCCAACAATGCCTGGGTTAAAACTCTCACAGTCCTTGATCATTGGCGACATATGCTTGGAATTCTGGGAGTTGCAGTCCAAAACATCTGAAGGGCCAAAGGTTCCTCACCCCTGATATAAATTGTTCAATGGCAGGGATGACTTCAGGGTTACCTTAGGCCAGTCATGAAGGTTCTGGGCAGGAATCCTCCTTCTGAAGCCCTCCGGGAAGGAATGTTCTTTAACTGTACAATCACCAAACTACTATTCCAAGGATGCTTTGGAAGAGCGGTTCTCAACCTGTGGGCTCCCAGATGTTCCTGAACTGCAACTCCCAGATTTCCCTTCCAGCACAGCGAGTTTTGGAGACTTCTGGGAGTTGCAGTCCAGGAACATCTGAGGACCCACAGGTTGAGAACCACTGGAGTTTGGAAGAAGCCGTGTCTGTTAAACCATAACAAAGGTGAAAAGCAAAAAGCAGCTGTGTGATTCATCCACAGAGTTGTAGCTGGACTAGTATATTTATTGGATCACTAAAAGTTTGTAGATGCAGCACAACAATGGTGAGCTTACAAGTTCTAAGAGCACTATCTCTCAAGCAAGGGTTAAACACGGTTCCCTGAAGAAGAGCTCTGCTAGCATTTGGAAGCTCACTTTGTTTCACTTCATAATAAATGTAATAAATGTGCGGTGGATACATGCCTAAAAGGCAGGGACACCATTTTGCAATTGTTTGTATGTTTGTGTATATATTATTTATGTAGCAGCCCTGCCACACAAGTCCTAATGCACTTTGATCACAGATGCCGGGAGTGCTGAGGTTGTCGAGAAAAAGGCTGAAAAGAAAACGCTCATGGCTTAGGGGGGGGGGACGGGAGTGGGAACAGTACGGGGCTCGCTCTACTCACCCTCTACAATTTATAGATCTGGTTACTATCCCTTCATGAAAGCAGCTGTTTCCATCAGTGTGTTAAGGAACCTATTAATATCTGTTCAGGGCCATTAGGCTTTAATAGCATCTAGGTTTTGCTCCTCCCTATTCAGCCTCCCACCATCAAGGCAGGGACAAAATCGAGTGGTTCGTGGCACTTGATTCTTGGCAAACCACAGCATGTACACAAAGCACACCCGTCAAGGCAGGGAGCACTGCAGAAGCCACAGGGAAGTTTAGAAAACAGGGGACAAAGCTGGCTCATTTCTTTTGTATGCTGCAGGTGTACATCATGGTAGCCAGTGAGAGGCCCCAAAGGCCAGTGAGAGGAAGCATTTAAACTTAATTGCTGTAAATTAAGAAATATTTGCAAACATGGCCTGTAGCGTACAGAAGTGCACAACTTGGCATGCAATAGATCGTGACTACAGAGATTTCCTAACATACCACCGTTCATAGTCTACTCTGAATGTTAGGCTGACTGTGTAAGTGCACAACAGGATTTCAACCTCTGACTTGGAGGTGATGCTCTCCATTGCAGTTCCTATCAGCAGCATAAGTTGGGCATTCAGGTAGAATCCCTGCACATCTTTCTGACCTATGCCTTCCTTTACCTTTGGGCAGAGGTGCCCTCTGCTGGGCCTTTGTGAACCGTATCCTGGGGTTCTGAGTAAAGAAGGAGCTGACACACACAGTCCCCCTTGGTTTGCAAGAGGCAATCCCAGAAACCATAACTTTTAATCAGCGATGCTTAGCTTATTTTGGGGCAGAAGGAAGGAGGAATGGCTGGGGATGGTGTTGGTTCTTCATAGGCCACATAGGCCAGAAAAGTTCTGGACCTATTAAAATCAGATCTGGCTCATAAAAAGCAAAGTGTTCTGCTTATATACCGCCCCATACCACTACAAGTAGTCTCTGGGCGGTTTACAATTTTAATTACAGTGTGCAGGCTACACATTGTCCCCCCCCCCCAGCAAGCTGGGTACTCGTACATAAGAACATAAGAAGAGCCATGCTGGATTGGGCCAAAGGCTGATACCACTCCCCTGCATCCGGTCCTTGAAGTACCCCGGTTTTAAGACTGGAGGTTACACATCTCCATCATAGTTTGTAACCTGTGATGGACTTTTCCTCCAGGAATCTGTCCAATCCCCTTCTGAAGGCATCTAGGCCAGATGCCATCACCACATCCTGTGGCAGGGAGTTCCACAGACTAACAACACACTGGGTAAAAAAAAAAATCTTTTGTCTGTTCTCACTCTCCCAGCCCTCAGTTTGAGTGGATGTCTCCTTCTGGGACATTTTAATAAGTGACTGTTAGAGGGGCTGTCTGCAAGCAGCCTGTATCCCACATGGAAAATCTTTCCAGGAAGGGCCCCTGCATCACAGGCAGATCTACATCTTCCATAGCCCTGAGGATAACAGGCACTACATTAATGTTAATGGCCTTGTGGAAGACTCACCAAGGGCTGAATGTAATTGATTCCCTTGCAAAAAAGCTTCATCAGAAAGGAGAGGTTCATTTCTTGGATGCCGAGGAGCACACGGTGAGAGCAGATCGACAAGAGGGCCCTGGGCAGAAGTCGCAAAGTGCATTGCTGGAAACACAACGGGAGAGCGGGCCAAGATCAGCAGCCTGGCAAAGGATAGATGTCTATGTTTGTCATGCCTAGGGACACTGAATGGGGGGGGCATGGGACCTTCCCCACATTGAAGCTCTGAGTGCATGTAGATCCCATTCATGAAAATTATTCATGTCTCAAAGCAACGGTTAACCTGGGCCGTTCCTTAAAATAGGCAGCCTTCTAAATCAACTGCAGAACTTGTTACTAACAGTCTCTGAGACGGTGCAACAAAGTCAATATATTTGCAGTCTGGGAAGGCACAATCTGGAGTCTCTTTTCAGTGCGCAAACTAGCAGTCAGGGGAAAGATCAAAGAGAGTTTACCAGAGATTAGGAGTGTTTGTGGCCTGATTTTTCCCTCACATTGTGTTTGTGTGCAGGTTGCTTCAAAACACTGAACCAGGTCAGACTCGTGACTATAGCCAGTGCCACCAGTACTAAACAGAATAGCTACTTTTTGCCATAGAGGGACAGAGACACTGGCACTGGCCTGGCATAACAGAAGCATAGGTATGATGCCCATCCTGTAGTCCTTTGTGAATTAACCAGTACAGGAATCAGTGCCCTGCGTCATTTTGGGGTCACACAATCCAAGCTCATCATAAACTTTTCCCCTGAGTTTCTCCTATGGGTCCTCCTTCTTTCATTGCTCTGGATTAGTTATAAAGTCCTCCTTGCCAAGCAGCCCAAGGAGAAAGCTGAGCAAAAGAAAGAGCCGGAATAGCACCAACATTGCATTTTCTGCTGCATCATAAATATGAGAGGTGGTGTCTGGAGTTCACCAGGTTTCAGCTTGGCACCTCCAAACATGAGATCATTTCTGGAAGCTCCCATATATTTCTGTTTAGAAAGAACCCATGATCCCCCTATATTCTCATGTTCAACTGCCAGGCCCGGCTCACTGTGCTGGCTTCTCATACTCTGTAGGGGAAGCCTGTGCCACCGCCACCCCCTGCAGTTTTGTGCAGGCTGTTGTGCAACACAAAGAGGGGAGACTGTTTCTAGAATCACAAGGAATGCGGAGGCACCAGGAGAGAACGTGGCAGTGATTTCCCACTGGCTTTCAGAGAAGAAGGAAATGATTGTTCCTGTCTTTGCCTCATAGCTTCCCACCCTGTACAGCCCCATCTTCCTTCACTCTACTTCACCCTGTATCTGTTTATGTAAATAGCTTGATTTCAGCTCCTCTTCCTCACTAGTAAATCAGTCATATGTAAGTGTCAGCTAGAGCTTCGAAATGTTGTTGTTTCTTCTTCTTCTTCTTCTTCTTCTTCTTCTTCTTCTTCTTCTTCTTCTTCTTCTTCTTCTTCTTCTTCTTCTTCTTCTTCTTCTTCTTCTTCCTCCTCCTCCTCCTCCTCCTCCTCCTCCTCTTCTTCTTCTTCTTCTTCAGTACATACTTTAGTAGCATACCTAAATCAAGTTGCTGACCAATAAAAGTAACTTCTCTGAGTTTTGCAGGGTGCATGACTCTGTATATAGTCCAACTGTGAATCTCTTCTGGATTTGGGCCTGTGCATCTTTTCCTTCACCCAATCAAATCGGACATGATTACTGAGGACAACCTTGTTAGGGATATAAAAGTACTGTACTGGGAAAGATGCAGAGTGGTTGGCAATGCTTCATCTACAGAGATAGAGAAAAAATATGGAATCTAAATTTATCGAGGTGAGACCTGATATCTCACGGGATTCTATAAGGCTACATCCTTCATTTTGGACCTTCACTTTAAATGGCAACGCTGGCCTTAACATCTGGCAATTATGTTTGGTAGACTTTTCTATTTCTCTTCCCTTCCGAAGCTCTGTGGTGCTTAATCAGATGAAGAGTCGTGCAACGCTCAAAAGCTAGAGACAGGTTGTATGATAAAAGGTTTTATCTACCTTTGCTTTTGGATTTCACATGTAGACCACACAGTATTTTTACTCGGGGCAACAGTAATTCACCCAGATTATCACTCTGATTCTGATAATGTCTTCATAAAGTCTCTCTCCTTCCTAACCCCCACCCTGACTTACTTGGCACTGGTAACATTTCAGAAAGGGCCTCTAAGTAAATACCCAGGTATCTCATTGCTTTCTTCCCTTATAAAAATGTCTAGTGCCATATTTCCAATGAAGGTTTTCTCTTATTGGAAGCCTTAGCTGAGGAACCAGAGTGGCAACTTCTAGCCTTCCATAGCCCAAGCAGTCCATGTCCAGGTGATTGGGGTTAGATCTGGGTAAGGAAGATAAAACATGATTTTAATTGTCTGTTGGTCTACATTTGAGAATCCTCATTTAAAAAAAAATCTGCCTCATCCAGCCCTGTCCCCTGATTACTACCAAATCATTCCTACAGGCAGTTTCTAAATGTGAACTTAGCTGGACTAGATGGGCCTTTGGCCTGATCCAGCATGGCTCTTCTTATGTTCTTATGTTCTTATGGCCACATGATGTCTTATCATCATCATCATCATCTTCAAGTTAGAACTGCAGAGCTGAAAGGGACCCTATGGATCATTGAATCTGCTCCTGTCAAGGAAGCTGACCACCTGTCCCGGGGAAGGGACGTTGCCTGTCAGCTTGCTTTTTAAAGGTGCAAACTATTTGAAATGCTGCAGTTTGAACCTTTTCATCCTTCAATGGCTCTGGTTGTGCGACTTTACCTAGTGACAGGGTCTACCTCATTACCGATTTCTGACAGGCGCATTATTAGGGCATATTAGGGACAGTTGCTTTGGAATAAAAGGAGTTTGGCTGTGTATGCTTCTCATTTGTTCTCAGGACTGAAGCAGCCACTAATGAACTGATGGGACTAACGTCATCCTGGGAAGCAGGATGGATGATATTGGCATGATTTAGACTAGAGCTTGTTTGAGCAGAGGTCAGGCTTCACTAAATGATTGTTCCCTGGAACAGATGGTTGAAGACCCAACTAGAGGTACAAGGATCCTTGACCTTGATCCTCAGCAATGCACAGGATCTGGTGCAAAATGTTAATATGACTGATCCAATAGGGAACAGTGGCCACAACACAATTACTTTTAATTCTTTTAATTTAATTAGCGACTGCTAATGTGGTGCCAAGTTGGTTTCCCCCCCCCTTCTCTTTTTTCATGGTTGTTAAGTTTTTGCCTCTTGCCCAGCACTATTTTACTATTTTATATTGTTTTATTGATGTCTCTTTTTAAGCCTATTGTGTGAACCACCCAGAGTTCCTTTGGGAAATGGGAGCGGTATACAAATGCAAAAACAAACAAACAAACAAACAAACAAATAAATAAATAAATAAATAAATAAATAAATAAATAAATAAATAAATAAATAAATAAACTTAATCATAGACTGCCAATCACTGATAAAATCTAACACAGAGACCTTAAATTTTCAAAAAGGCAATTTCCCTAAAGATGAGGAAACCAGTAAAAAAAAGAATCTGAAAGGGAAAATTAAGAGAGTCCAAACACTCCAAAAGGCATGGAGGCTGTTCACAACAACATTGGAGTGCATACCCAAAAGGGAAAAAGGCACTGCCTGGTCCAAGAAGACTCTGATATGGCTTACAGCAGCTGTTTGGGAAGTGATCAAAAGCAAGAAAAGCTCATTTAGAAGATGGAAGGCTTGTCCAAACGAAGACAACAGGCAGAAACATAAATTCTGGCAGAACAAATGCAAGGCAACAATCAGGAAAGCAAAGCAAGACCTTGAGGAGCTTAGAGCTAAAAACACTCAAAGAAATAACAAGGACTTCTTTAAGTACATTAGAAGAAAGAACCCAACTAGGAAGGCCATTGGACCATTAGATAAAAATGGAAGGCAAGGGATTATTAAAGAGGAAACAGAGATTGCAGAGAGACTCAATGAATTCTTTGCTTCAGTATTCACTGAAGAAGACAGAGACCACACGCCCCAAACAGAGCCTGTCTTCATAGGGAGGGAAATTGAAGAATTAAGCCAGATAGAAATAACCAGGGAGGAGATCCTTGCATGTCTTGTTAAACTAAATGCTAACAAATCACCAGGACCAGATGACATCCATTCACGAGTTCTCAAGGAAGTTAAAGATGAAATTGCTGATGTCCTAGCCAAAACATATAATATTTCCCTTGAATCAGGCTAAATGGACACTTCTCCAAGTGGAGGGAGGTAAAGAGTGGGGTCCCCCAAGGTTCTGTACTCGGACCCCTGCTTTTCAACCTCTTCATAAATGACCTAGAAGTAGGAGTAAATAGCAAGGTAGCCATATTTGCCAACAACACTAAATTATACAGGGTAGTAAAAACTGAGGGAAATTATGAGGAGCTCCAGGGATCTCTTGACACTGAGGAAGTGGGCAAACCACTGGCAAAATGAGCTTCAACCTTAGCAAGTGCAGAGGGATGCATGTTGGGGCAAAAAAAACCCAATTACATTTATAAACGGATGGGGTCTGAAATCTCTGCAACAAACCAGGAAAGGAACCTTGGTGTCCTGATGGACAGCTCAATGAAGGTGTCAACCCAGTGTGCCACAGCAGTGGAAAAAAAAGCAAACTCAATGCTAGGGATCATAAGGAAGGGTATAGAAAATAATTCAGCAAGTGTCATTTTTCCTCTTTATAAATTTATGGTGAGTCCCCATCCGGAGTATTGTGTACAATTCTGGTCACCATACCTCCAGAAGGATATTATGGAAATGGAAAAAGTGCAGGAGGACAACCAGGATGATTAGAGGACTGGAACACCTTCCTTACCATCTGAGGCTTCAGTGGCTGGGCCTCTTCACTCTTGAATGACGGCGCCTAAGAGGTGACCTGATTGAAGTTTATAAAGTAGACAAAGTTCATAAGAAAAAACTGTTTTCCCTATTGCACAACACTAGAACTAAGGGGTGAAACTTATGAGTGCTAGATCTCAAACAAAATAAAAAAAAGTACTTTTTTACCCAGAGGATCACTGGTCTGTGGAACTCCCTGCCAGAAGAGGTGGTGACAGTTGTCACCCTTGACAGCTTTAAGAAAGGATTGGACAAGTTCATGGAGAACAAGGGTATCAATGGCTACCATGATGGATGCCTAAGGACAACCGCTGGGTTGTAGAGATAGGAAGGGTATCTTTCAATGCCATTTGCAGGGAATCTTAAGCAGTTGAAAACATCTGTTTGGAAATACCCTGAAGCAAATGGTGACCCCCTTTGTGTGACAGAATGCTGGACTGGATGGGCTGTGGCCTGTTCCGGCAAGGCTGTTCTTATGTTCACTCCACCGCCATGCCTTCCTGCCCAGGTAGCATCTTGCTCCACCATAATACTTAAGCCAAGAGGCCACACAGAGGTTTGCTGTCATTCACCAAGGTTCCTAGACAATTCCCCCAATTGTCCCAGTAGAGAGCAAGCCTCCCCCAAACAGGACCTGCCTCCTTTTTCTTACACCTTGCCAGCAACTCAACAGTGACCTCTTGTGGACCTGAAAGATGCACTCTGCCCTTTGTAACTTTCTTATCTTGTTTTTAAGGGTGGTGGAGGTAGGGCTCAAGAAGGAGGGCAAAACCCCTGCTTATTAACAGTTCCAGAAATGTGCAGTAAGGGAGCTTAGGGTTGGTCAGTCACCATGACAGCAAGACTCAAAATTACCAATAATGGCTGGATAGCTTAGTAAACTTGGTATCTGGCTATGGAGACATGGGTTGGATTAGTTCAGTTCCCCAGGGTTACATCCATGAGAAGAGCCAACCTGTATGGCTGTGATCAACTGTGCAGACTAGTACCCACAAAAGCAGGGAATGGTAAACCACTTCTGACTACTCTTTGCCTAGAAAACCTTGAAAAATGCTGCTGCATGTCAGAAGTTACTTGACAACTCATTATTATTGTTAGTGAGGATCTGTGTGGGAGAGATGGGCCAACTCAGTTATCAAAATTTTAAGACAGGACTCTCCTGTCTGACCTCATAAGTAATGCTACTTAGTGGAGTCATTCCACACAGTCAGCTGCCACTCATCCATGTGGCAAAATCAGATCTACAGAATTGCTCTGGCCCTGCCTGTATTACTCTGTGTGGATTTCTCCACAACTTCTCTTCTAATGATGGCCATTTTAGTGTAGTATTTCAATGTATTGTATTTATAGTATTTAAATGTTTTATTGGGGTTTTTTTTGCATTTTGATGTTTTAATTGTCTGAATTGTTTATTTTGATTGTGAGCCGCCCAGAGACCTTTGGATAGTGGGCAGCATACAAGCTATATAAATAAATAAAATAAATAATGTCTAGCTCATTGGGTCCCCCCCCCTTCAGAACAGTTCTTAACCACATCTTCAAATAATGAATTGCATACACAGAAAGCCAAAGCGTAGGCATGATACTAGAAAATATCCTATTTCACCTACCTGCCAAGTGAACATCAGACATTGGTGGTATAAGCAAGAGGGCCTCCTCTAACAACTGTGGAGGGTGAGCAAGCATACATACAGTAGGGAACAGACTTTGAGCTATCCTAGTTCCTTAAACCAGCAGGTTCTTCCAGTTCATGGTCAACAATTTGGAATTGAGTCTAGAGCCAGATTGGAAGCCAGTAACGGTGTCAACATTAGTGGATGGTAAGTGTGCATTCCTAACCAAGTAGGTTAACAATGACCAGAGATTCACTTCTAGTTGGGCCTTAGCAGTACATCCCAGGTGGGAACACCTGAATCAAACACTTCTTTATTTTGATCCAGAAACATTTCCCCTGTCTTGGCACCCTCTATTCCCGCTTAGCACATCAAATATTTCTTCTAAAAGAGTGTGCCTGGTTTGGAAACAAAAACACCAAAGGGCTGATTCTTCTACCTCTGTGTGTTTTGCCTCTCTGCAGTGTGTGGCTGTGACCTTGCTCAGTCTGGCTTCTTCTTTAAAAATGGGGAATATATCTGCACCCATGACTACCAGCAGCTATATGGTACCCGCTGTGACAGCTGCCAAGACTTCATCACTGGGGAGGTTATCTCAGCTTTGGGGCGGACCTACCACCCAAAGTGTTTTGTGTGCAGCATGTGCAGGTGAGTTGAACATCTGGTGATAACTTGCATGCCCATCATCAGCTGAGGATCATATACAAAATGTGCAAGGGCTGGGGAGACACACTGAAGAACATACAGTGCTGGCATGGTAGCAACTCTACCATACGGGTACTCAGACCAACTCATCACTCTTTTCATTCTGTCTTTAATCTCACATATCACGCATGTCGTCCATGGCACAACAAGACTTCACATTAAAAAAAAAGCATGGCAAAATGTCATTTTGGTAACATTCCTGAATTTGGCCTCTCTCATCTATGAGGTGATCTATACTACACAGTTATAGCACACTGATACCACTTTTAACTTATTGACTTCATCGTAGGGAATTTTGGGGTCTCTAATTTGGTGAAGTAGTCAGAATGGAGTCATGGCAGTTAAAGTAATATCAATGTGTTAAAATGAATAGAGTGGATATATGGTCACTGATACAGACCCTGTCCACTATCTATTTTAGATAGTGCACCTTCTTCTAGTATATCATTGTTGCCTGACCACGGATTCGCCTCTTGTTCCAAAACTTAATTTTGATTATTAGAGCTTCACATTTTCCAAAGGCAGGCACGGTATTTTCCATATGCAATAACCATATGAAAAGCAAGCATGGGGAAAGTTCTATGTAGATCCAAAGGGCATCTAACTTTTAAGAGATAGGAATGACTTCCTCTTTGATTTTATGCTTCACATTGAGCATGTAAACAACAGAGGATCGATTAATGAATTTTTTTAATAAAATTAAAAAAATAAAAATGATGGCATCAACTTGAATACTGGTGTACTGCAACTGTAACAATACTCATGACCTGGGGTTCAATCCCAGGTAGGGGGCAAATGGTTGATTTAGCCTTCTATCCTTCCGAGGTTGGTAAAATGAGTACCCAGCTTGCTGGGGGGGGCAATGTGTGGCTTGCATAAATAAATTGTAAACCACTCAGAGAGTGCTTTAAAAACTATGGGGTGGTATATAAGCAGAACACTTTTTGGTTTTGCTTTGATGGAAAAGGAGGGGAAGCACTGGCTTCCCCTGCCCAAAACTTAGGTCATCACCATTGATTGGTTAAAACAAATCTTGGAAAATGTATTAGAAGAAGTAGATGTGAGAACAGAGGCACATGGTTGTCTCTATTGCTTGTGATGACACAGTCAATGTTAATCAAGTTTTCATGACAATTGTGCATGCTCAGCAGTTCTCATGACAGTGGAAGCAATTGCTGAGGGAAGAATCATTATAAATTTGCAATGGGTGGTTTTTCCCATGGCCAGATTGGGAAAACCCTGCATTCTCACAACAAAAAGAGTAATGTACTCCATAAGTTGCCTTTCCTCTAAAACAATATATAAAATAAAATGTACAAGATGCCAAGTACTGCATGTATTTGCATTCAATATTGCATGAGGGGAAAATAATGGATGTTCATAAGTCAGAGCCGGTTTTATGATTGATGCTGGTACCACATTAACGGATATAAAAGTGTGTCTAGTAAGAAGGGAGTTAATTCTGATAGTATACTGATGTTGCATTGTATGTCAATCTAATCATTAGCTTGTGTGTGGATGGATGGTCCTATAAATGGAGAAGGTGCATTTGTAATATCCCAGGGGAGTGATGAAACTGTCCTGAGCTATGAACTATGTTCGGTCTCAGAAATACTGTGGTAGGACAGGTCTATTATTTTGTCATTCAGGGCCTTGGGAGTGCATTTAGGGGAATATTAAAATGAAAGATGGGTGTAGGTGAGTGACAGGAAAAGTTAGTCTTAAATTGGCCCCACTGGATTTATAGCATACACAAAGACACACAAAACACACACACACACACACATATACACACCATATCTACCACCATTGCTATGGACCACGACTGCAATGGCTAAGCTATATTATGGAGTTTAGTCTATCCATTCTGCCTCTTTCTAATTGGTGTTAAGAGCTTGATTAGTACAATATTAGCTCCCTGCAGGGAGGGTGATATTGGCTGGCCAAGCCACCATATCTCTGCACAACGTTTTTTCAAAGATTACAAGGAAGGGCATGTAAGCTTCTGTGAGAACGTTGGTAATATATAGGCGGGCCGCAATTGTCCCAAAGTTGAGGAGCTATAGCCAAGAAAGCCATGGAAAGGTGTAAGGCAGAGGCTCAAACTGAACAGGAGGAAGTTGTTTATCAGCTTTTAAAGTCTGAGGACATCCATGAAAAATATGCCATTTGGAGGAATTTAGTATGGATCCTGCCAGTGCCACCCTGCAGGTTCACACTAGATGAAACATCTGCCTCTGCAGATCAGCTCTCATGGTGGCATAAGATTACGGGATAGTTCATTTTGATGCAGGATTGGGGACTTTGGCCTGCTACTAGAGTTCTTTCTGTATCCTGCATCCTTTCCCTCAGGCACTATAGGATGGAGGAGAGTGGCCGGATTTAATTGATAGGGGCTTTCTGCCAGATGGGCGGTATATAAATCAAATAAATAGATAAAAATAAAATAGTCCCAAATTTAGTAGAACCATCATATTTTGGGGATTTGCTCTGTTTAATGATCAGTGTTTATTTTTAGTACTTAATGTTTTGCTTTTTGATAACTGTTAACCGCCCGGAGTTCCTTTGGGAAAGCTGGCAGTATGTGTGCGTGTTGTGTCATTACAGTCGTGACCAATTCTTTGTGACCCCATGTCCTTGGAGTTTTCTTGGCAGGAATACTGGAGTGGTTTGTCAGTTCTTATTCCAGGCGCCTACAGCACCTGGCATTCCCTGGTGGTCTCCCATCCAAGTACTAACCAGGCCTGACCTTGCGGTATACAAATGTATAATAAATAATAATAAAGGTGGGGTAAAAATACTCATAAATAAACAAACAAATATAAATTATAAATAAATAATAGTTGGGACAAGCAGTTGGATTTTGGCCATTGTTTCCACCTAGTGGAAAAAGATGAATCCCAGCTGCAAAGCAAGTATTCAGTATAATTGCTGCCCTGTTCAACATGTTTGTTCTTCAACATGGTGATCTATTAGATTAAACCGAAATAGATTAATTCTTCCAATCAGGTATATTCAGGGTGCCTTCTTCAAGCATGCTTCTTCATGCAGATGGGGTTTACTCCCTTTTTTTCTCCAAATGGCAACTCCTTCTTCCCTTACTGGCAAGCTTTATCTTCCCCAATTAATTTCTCCAAGCATCTCCAATTAACTTACTCAATTATGTGTTGTTATGGACAGAAGTTACTTTGCATTCCTCAAGCATGCATACAAGAACTTTCTTCTCTCAATGTAATTAATATAGGAAAAACTGCCACTGTGAAAAACCTGCTCACAATTCTCTGTGCATGTGCATAGGTGGTGGTGGTGGGAGTGGCAGGCACTATTATCCTATGAATATTTAACCTGTGTGGTTTTGGGTAGAATAGAATTTTTTAGTGTTAAAAGCCCTCAAATTTATATCTACAAGGACAATTTTTTTTTACATTTTAATTTTTCTGCAGAGCTTCTCGTGACGTGACGAGAACTTTTGTTGTCATTCCCTTACTTAATCATCTAGGCAGTGGACAACAGCAGAGCTAAACTGTGCTTGTTGCATCTAGCCATGATATAGCACATTTTGGAATTGGTTTTCCATGGGAATGAAACTGACTGTATAGGTACATGCCAATACCATGTACCCACAGGCAGATAGCTGCAGTGCATGTGGTGTGGTAGTGGTGGCTCTTTCTGTATGTAACTGCTGTAATCTTTCCTAGACTGGAAAGTAGGTTTCATTATTCATACACCTGAAGATTCAAGCTTGTCTGCTGCTACTCCTGAATTAATAGGGGTTCACAGCACCACCCACTCTCCTTGTTCTCCCTTTTCTGATCATTGATAGAGAAATGGAGCCCACGAAAAATCTAAGCACTTGCCTTTCTGGTTCTAATGTCCAAACAATATTTTGCTTGACACATCTGGCATCCTTGAAGCTCGGGTGAAGGCACGTTTTCTCAAGCCTTTGTTTTTGTGCAGGGGATCTCCAAATATATGGTATAAATAGGTATATCCATGTTCCTGCTTGTTTGCTCTCCTATGTTTAGTTTTGTACACATAAATATTTTGTGCATGCAGGCAAACAACAAGTAGAGCTCAGACTAACATTTTGATCATTTTTAGTTTAATTTTTTTTCAGTCTTTGAAGATTAAAATATTGTAACTATGTATGAATGAGGTTTCCATCACCATTTTCAAACGGATGGTAAAGAACTGGAAATATTGCAGCTTGTACAACACATTTGGAAGATTTGCTCTATGAGGACAATATTTGTCCAGCTTCCTAGAGGGAGCGATACTAGAGGATTCACAATTCACTAAACCACTCAAGCAATCTATGAATATTCCAAGTTCTACAGTGGTGTCAATGTTGTACATTTTTGATGTTTGTCTGGTTTCTCCTTTGTTTCAGGAAACCATTCCCCATAGGAGACAAAGTCACATTCAGTGGAAAGGACTGTGTTTGCCAAACCTGTTCACATTCACTGATCAGCAACAAACCAATCAAGATTCATGGACCAAGCCGTAAGTCAAGCAAATATGACATCTTCGTGGAACATCTAAAAACTGCTGTGTTGAGGAAGAGCTTTGGCACCCTTGATGGTGCCAAAGAATATTTACCATAAGAAAAAGATTCTTTATGTGGTGTTCAGAAATCTAGTAATGATGTTAATAGTTTTGCAAAATACATCGTTCTTGGCCTCTAGGATAGTTCCATCTCAGTCCTAAAGTGTGTGGGGGGGTGTTAGAGACTCCAACATGGCCAAAACCCTCTTGTTGGAAGCTTGGGTGGAGCTGATATAATTTGGCTTTCTGTCACTGCAGCTTTTTTTTCTTTCCATGTTGGATGGAACCCTTCTTATGACTTACAATTAGATTAGACTAGTGGTTGCCAAACGTGGGCAATCCAGGTGATCTTGGACTGGAACTGTCAGAAATCCTGGCCAGAACAGCTGTGGAGACTACATGTAGTGGTATGGGGCGGTATATAAGCAGAACACTTTGCTTTGGAGCGCTTCTGGGAACTGTAGTCTAAAAACACCTGGATTACCTAAGGTTGGGAACCACTGGGTTAGACACATTTGGTAGCGAGTCAGTTCATTGTTGTATCTGGAGTACAGAGTGGAGTTGAGAAGACATTGAATCGATCCTCTCTTCCCTTCCCATCTCCACCCTCTAGCTGAGGACAGAGGCCACCTGGGAAACCTTAGCAAGGCAGGAACAATCTGAAAGTGGTATTAGATGTCAGAACCTGGTCTCTCACTCCAGAACCAGGACATTGTAAGAAACCTAAAGGGGTGGGGCGGGGAATGTGCCTTTTGAGTGTACCAGAATTTCAGCCAAAATCATTATTTCCAAATTACAAGCAAATTCTCAAGATATAAATAGTACTTCTGAAATCTTAAGATGAATGTAGGCACACAAATTAAAGATACTCTATCAGGCTTCACTTTCATTGTCTTGTGGACATGCAATATGTCTTCAGGCTTGCACAGGATTCTTACATGCACACGCTAACACTAACACTAACACTAACACTAACACTAACACTAACACTAACACTAACACTAACACACACAGACCACACAGAGCGAACGATGTATTTTGCAAAACTATTAACAACTAGAGCTGAAAGGATGAAGTGATCTTTCTCCCATCATATTTGTTCCCACAAACATGGTGCTGTGCTTTGCTGAACTTTGGATGCTCACACATTCATAAACTGGAGAGCACCGAGCATCTGGGAGCAGAAAAAGGAGTCGTCATGCCATTTCATAGAAATTCTTTGGGCAGACCTTTTGCCTTGTAGGACATCATTACAGCTGGAGGGATCATCACTGCCATTTGTGAATGGGAGAGGCAGGAAATCTATGTTCCATGAAATAAGTGCATGAGCTTTGCTGCTCTTGCCTGCAACAGCTTATCTCTGAAAGTGAGAGGAGCTGATGGAAGGTCCAAGATCAATGCAGTCTTCCATGTCTCATGGCAGGCACTACAGTCAAGCAGTAGAACCTGGAAGGCCTTGCTTCTGCAATGGCAGGTTTTCAGAAATGGGAGCTGTGGGTGGCAAGGTGGGGCAAAGTCTCCATTCTGCCCCTCTGCTTTGAGGAGATGCAGAATACCTACTGTCATGTAGTAAGAAGCGGGCAGGCACAGCGAAACTCCAGGCCTGCAGTCAATTCCTTCGCACTGAAGTTGGCAGCAGAAGGAATCCAGGGAAGCCATCCTCTTTGGGTCGCCTGATGCCATCAAGGCCCATCCGTTCTGAAAGGCTTTTTTTCAACTACAGTTAGAAGTCACAGCCTGCCTTTAAAGGGCCTCGTGGCGAGCGGTTGACACACTGGGATGTGAACCAGCTGGATGCTGTTGAAATGCAGGCTGTGTGATCTCTAGGCAGAGGCAACAGATGTTGCTGTTCCCTGTTGTTTACTTAAACACATGGATTGTAAAGAAATGAAGTGTACAGAATTCCTCACAATGGTTACAAAAGAGTATTTTCCTGTGACACCCGGCTCCTGGCCTGGCTGCTGGGAGCTGCCAAACAAGCCCGACACTGTGGCCACAATTCAAGAGAGACTTAAGAGCTCTTATGCCTATTGATTTTAGTTGGTTGGGTTGCATTGTGCCCTGCATATAACAAGGCTGCCAAAGGAACTAAACATTCCATCAGCATTCTTCAAGAGGTTGTCTTCTCTCTCTCTCTCTCTCTCTTTCTCTGTCTGTGTGTGTGTGTGTGTGTGTGTGTGTGTGTGTGTGTGTGTGTGTGTGTGCACATTTTTGTTTGATCTTGTGGTATACTTGTATTTAATAATGTTATGTTAAAATTTCAGACCTGGAAGGTAATAGAATTCTATCTCTACTCCTGTTTTCATAATTTTGAATACAGTATATACTATTTAAACAAGGTTGCTATTTAAAAACAATGCAATAACCATAAGACCCAAAAGGAAGAGCACAGTTACGGTTTACGCATTTTCTTCAGGAAAGGTTGGGCATAAGGGATGGGTCTGACCATTTGCTTCTGGCATGGCTAAGAAGGGCATTTTTTGGATAAGAAGCTTGGAATCAAACTTGGAGCAGCTGAAAAGCAGGACGTACCCTTGGTCTTGTTTACTACGGTTGTGGACTACATCTGTGCTCTAGACTGGCTGGCTGCATCCCACTGATAACATCCAGATTTGGTAGCAGAGTGTTCTTCACAGGAAAGGGTTGAGGAAGTCAGCAAAGATGGTGTGCAGGAAGATCTGATGTCCTGTCAGAGCTCAGAAAAGTCCCTGTTTTGACAACGGTTACCCAAACCACATAACTCTTACGTCTGAGGAAGTGGGCTTATCCACAAATGCTCACATTAAAATATAGGAGTTTGTTTTTAAAGGAGCCACCATGATTTTTTTGTTTTGTTTTTGCCTGATACGTTAGCCAACAAAAGATTCTGGGAGTTGTAGTCTAAGTACACAACTTCTCCAAACTCTGTGCCGTATACAGAATGAGAGCATGATATGGAGGTGGATTGGTTTTCATTGTTTCTTCCTAATTTATTCACTTTTCCACGGCAAAGAGTCATAGAGGCTATTTTGAGTCGAATTGTGACATGAAGTTTGGGGCATGATGTCTTTGCTTTTTGTGTCTGTTTGGAAACCTGAAACACTACAAGTAATTCCCCCCCCCCCAATCACAATGACTGGGCAGAAGAATTACTGTCACAAAATTAATAAAGGATGTAGCACATATTTATAGGATGACATTACAACCTTCCTCTCTTCCATCATCTTCATTCACTAGATGCCTGATAGAAAAATGTTCCTCTGAGGTATATAAGCAGAACACTTTGCTTTTGTTTTTTGAGGTGCCTCATTAAAGCATATGTCTCGGAACACAACAGAGGCTTGTGTGGCATTCTATGTACATTTTTGTTGTTGTTGAACTTTGTTCTTTATTTTGCTCTACATTTGTTAGAAGCTCAAATTTCAGATTCATACACTTCAGGGTTACTACACACACACACTGAGGTGAAATGGCCTCTTCAGTAGGCTTCTGGTCACAGTTTTCAGCAGCAAAAACAGGGAGAGTTGGGCCCACAGGGTGCAATCCCCAAGGAAATTGCACGCTTTTGCCAATAAGTGGGAGGTGTGCATTAGCAAGGTACTGGATTTCAGTGCGGAAATTTGTCCTGTGCTAATTTGGCGAGGTGGGGAATGCCATTTGCATGTTTGTCTCCAGGTATAAAACATCTTAGGCCAGCCTTGCTTCTGTTCTTGTGCCACCTGTAACATCAAGATGTAAAATCTATGTGTAAAATCTACACATATTAAAATCTAGCACTATGTGTGAAATGTGCACATCGTGCAACTGTGGTGCTATACATATAGCATTGAGCGAAATTCCATTGAGGTTTTTTGTGAAGTCACTATGATGAGTTCTTATTGTTACCCACTCGAGGAGAGAGGCTCTGCAACACAACAGACCTCTCAGCATTAGACAACCAACTGTTCCTCCTACTGGAAGCTGAGAAACCAAGTGCTATGAATGTAGTAGCATAACCCCCTCTGAATCAGCACAAATGGGCTTGTCTCTTCCCTCCTTTTGTGATCTGCAGAAATCTGTTTAGACACACACAAATGATGAGAAGAACAATCTACAAACCACTATTTTGTGTTTGTGTGTTGTGTGCATGCACACACCAAACACACACACACACACACACACACACACACACACACACACACACACACACACACACACACACACTTCCTCCTCATGCAGTGTACCGCTGTCAGGTCACCTGAAGACCATCTCCCCTCCTGAAATTCACTCTGAGATCTATTCTTCTGCTTGGCGGTGTGGCTCAGGTTACTTCGGGGCATCATGGATTATTCATAGCCAGCTGCAAACCACATTCTGGATCGGCAGAGGCAGAGGACAGCATCTTGTTCCTGCTGTTTCTGCACCCTTACTAGTAACCACATTTAACATACCTTCTTTAGCTGTGTTTCTGAAACGGCATTAGCTGGAATCTGGTAGTTATTTCAGAAAAGAGGGGGACAGGAAAAAAATAGATTGCGAGTGTGCAAAGATTCTAGCTTGAAAATGGCTGAGTCTCTCCCTCCCCCTTCCCTTTCTTTCTCTCTGGTCTCAGTCCCACTGGACAGTGCCTGTTAGAGTAGATCCATTGAATAAAAGACATAATTGATTCAATGGACTCATTCTAGCTGGGATGGGCATTTGGATCTAGGCCCAAATTCCTATCTCTGTCTTTATGAAAAGTGGACATTTAATTGCTAAACCGCCTTAATAGTGAGGCACACCAGAAGGGCAAGCAACTGACCTAAGCAACTTGTTGTCATAGGGAGACGACCTAAGGAGAATGTTCTGACATCTCTGTCTCTACCTGGCCAGAAGCCTATTGACAGTTTACGCTTGTGAAAGGGAAATCACAGAAGTCATGGCAGCAAATGGCCTCTTGCTAACAAAGCACTAATTGCATTCATGGGACTACGCCTGATGGGGCACATACCCAAGTACATGACCAGAACATTCTTAATAAGCAGTGGTTTCTGTTTGCAACTTACACAATTTATCTTAAAAAAGCATAACTTGCCAATAGAATTCTCTCTCTCTCTCTCTCTCTCTCTCTCTCTCTCTCTCTCTCTCTCTCTCTCTCTCTCTCTCTCTCTCTCTCTCTCTCTCTCTCTCTCTCTCTCTCTCTCTCTCTCTGCAAAGACTGCAACTACACTAGCAGATAGTGTGAGATTTGCTGTGGAAGCAGAATGGATTAATTCATTATTTTATCTGATCACATGACACAAAGGCCCGTGTGACTCAGCCTGACCCTTTTTTACTTCAGATGTAAAGATTTTCCCCTTACGACTGGGGTCTTCTACTGTTTTTTTGAGCAACAGTGAGTCAAATGGTGTTTTCCCCATGTAATCAGTTGTTTTGTTCCACAAAAGGATGGGGGGAGCATGGCTGTGGGTAGTATTTGAGTGATGTACAAAACAGGCACAATCTTTTAGGCAAGGTGAACACCCTAACTCCCACAGCCTTCTCCCCAAGTTGCCCCAAAATTGATAACCATACCACTGCATTGATACATTAGTTCAGCACTAGATCACCTCTGCACAGACCCTCTCCCCCCCAAAAAAGTTAAAAAATGGATATGAAATAGAAGCAACTCCAACAAACCACTACAAATGACTGTGTTTCCACAGCAAGTGTGTATGTTTGTACATTATGAAGAAGTTTGGAAAACTGTCCCTCAAAGAGCATGCAACACTTTCATAGAATCAAAGAATCAAAGCATAATGGAATTGGAAGGGGGCGCATAAGGCCATTGAGTCCAACCCCCTGTTCATGCAGGGGAATCCAAATCAAAGCAGGTCTGACAGATGGTTGTCCAGTCTTCTCTTGAATGCCTCCATTGCTGGAACATTCACTACCCCTCACCCACAGGACCATAATTGGTTCCATTGTCATACTGCTCTAACAGTTGAGGGTCCCCCCCCCCTGATATTCAGTCTAAATCTGGCTTCTTGTAGCTTGAGCCCATTTAAAGAAGCTTAACAATGAAGTATAAAAGGAGAGCCGGAGATTGGCAGACAATGAAATCAAAGGAAGGGTCTGTGAGCTGTGGTGTGGCTCAAACTAGCCTATGAAGGTATCACCTATAGCCTTATCTGAACAGAAACATAACAAAGGCTGTGGATCAAGCTGCAGTGTTGTTGCAGCCTAATCCAATACTGGAATGGTGAGCAGAATTAGTTTAGTATCAACAGATACGTGATTGGGGCAGGGGAGGAGTCAAATATAATGAGACTGCAGATCTGTTTTCTGTTTCCAGGCAACCCCTCCATTTCATGCTAAAATGCAGTGCCAGTTCCTGTTGCCTGATTATTTACCTTTACCAACAGCTTGAAAAATGTTACACATGTGTGTTTCCCATTGTGTTTACTTGTGTCACCAGCTGTGAAACAAAAAGGCTGGAACAAGCTTCCTAGAGATGGGCTTGAAACATTTTTTTCATTTTGTTATTTATAATTAATTTTGTTGCCTAATGAAATGAAAAATGAAGTGCCCTTTAAAAATGAAACGAAACGAAATGGAAATTTTCATTTTGTTTCATTTTGTTTTTTGTTCTTTATTATTTATTATAATCGTTGATCAGCTGGAGTACAGGAGGGGGGCTGCCGACCGGCCTCCCCACAGGCCAGCTGGTCAGCTGGAAGTAAAAAGTGCAAAAGAACAATTAAAAAATTAAAAATGAAACAAAATGAAATACAATTTTTTTTATTTAGAAAAATCATTTCGTAATAAACGAACAGTGGAAAAGAAATGAAAAATGAAATGAAACACCATTTTGGTGTTTCGTGCCCATCTCTAGAGCTTCCAAAGCAATCAGAGGCCCTCTATGCCTTCCCTCTATCATGGGGACTTCTAAAAATGTGGGGGATTCCCCGTGTTGAAGACGTGAGCCAGCCCAAGTGGTGTCAGGTCACTGTTCCCAGGCCAACGTGCTTCCTGCTACTGGTCTCAAAGGAAATGGGGAAGGAAGGGAGGCCCTCAAATACCTCCATAGGCCAGGACATGGCCTTAGAATAGTGAGCAGCTTTTCCTACACTCACTTGTATCTAAAAGCATCCTTCTGTTTGGCACACACACACACCCCAGTGGGAGACCTGGATTTAAAGGCACATTCAGATTAAGTTGTCATCCCCCTGCTTCAACAAGAAAATTCAGTGGGGCACAGACATAAGTGGCTCTTGGAGTTCTCTAGCTCTGGTGGATGGAGAAACTCCACATACCTGTCATGTTGGCGTTGCTCTGTTTATTTGGCCTCCTTACCCAGGTCTCCTGGTATCTTGGTTAGATTTCTGCAAATAAACCTACTACTTTAATGTTATATAAAAATTGACATGAGTCTTTGGCTCAAGACTGCCATGAGAATTAAGCATCTTAAATATACTAGGAAAGAAGATAGTCAGCCGTTAGCCGAATTGTTGTATATCCTTTGGGAAGGCATTTTATAAGAAAACTGTTTGACAATATTAAAATGTGCAAAATGAAATTGGGCTGAAAAACTAAGTGAGATAAGCAAGTGATACAGGCTTTCTTCCTGTCTTAGGTGTAGAGCTGAAGGTATGGCCAGGCGAAATGTTCATGTTTTGAACTGTTGCAGGGAATATACTTTTTTAAATTTTGCTTTTGTTTATCATTACATTACACAAAATCTGAAACTATTTTATCCCATTACTTCATCATCTTTTCCCTTGCTATCCTCTTCATCAACTTTGCTCAGACACAATCTGATGATGAGTCTATGCAGTCAGTTGGATTCACAATGTAATGGGGACACCCTAAAAAGAATCTTGAATGCTTTCCTGGGCTTCACATTCCATAGGTGTCATTACTACCACTGCTGCTGCTGGCAGACACTTCATTGGCTGGGAAACTACAATTAATAATTAATACCAACAGCTTCCTCAGAATAAAGATGCCCAAGAGAAGCATTCAAAGACAGAGCCAGAGAAGGGGATATTGCAGGACTACAACCCCTATTGGTGGTAAATCATAGTGGGATTTGAATCACAACAGCATGTGGAAGGGCTCATGTATTGGTGCTTGTTCTAGGTGCTCCCTTGACTAACTATGTTACAAATGCCACCATCTTGAATGCTTGTGTATCCATCATGGCTGTGTAGCCTTGTGTTCTTGGGATTCTCCAGCATCATTCACCTGGATGGTATAATTCCTTTCCTGCTAGTCAGGCAGCTCTCTGGAATATAACCGAGACCCTGACCATGACATACGACATCTGGAAGTCCTCAATCCTTCATTACATTCTGTTGGTTTCTCCAGTGAGCAGGGCCTCTGTGGGCACATCCCTTCACTCTTAGTTCCTAAAACCATTAGTTTCTGGATACTGCTGCTGGTGCATGGTTAATTCTCTTTGTGTTTGTCTTGTTTCCTAGAATGTGCAGGTTGCAAGGAGGAGATCAAGCAAGGCCAGTCGCTCCTGGCTCTCGAGAAACAGTGGCATGTCAGCTGCTTCAAGTGCCAAACCTGTGGGATCATCCTGACTGGAGAATACATTAGCAAGTGCGTATCTCCCCCTCCTGTCCCTATGCCCCTCGTAGATCTGCTAGACAGGAATTGAGCCAGAGCTAAGGATTTGAACCGTTGAAGAACGGTAGTTGGCACCACCCAGGGCATCTGGTACAGGTTATGCACCTTGACAGCAAGCAAGGGAAGCAGCAGATGTTTCTTTTTCTCAGTCCCCATGTAAAGAGAACGGTTATGTTTCACTTCCTCTGGTGAGACTGGGAGGTTCTGCATTCTCCTGAAATCTGTGTGCTTCATGGCAGGACAATCATTGAGAAACTTCTTCCCACTCATTGCAAATGAAGCAAAAATCACTTGTCATTTTTCCCACCTGTCCCTTCACTGTGTAGAGATGGATGTGAATTAAATGAAGAGATTAGAAATGAACAGATCTGTGGTTTGGGGCGACAGTTTTCAGAACTCCACAGGCTGCATGGTTATTGGAGGCAACTCCCAGAGAACTTTTCCCCTGAAATTATCTCTGTTACAGACAAGTCTGCTGAAGACAATTGTTTGTAAAAGTGCCACAGGTACAAAAGTCACCAGGCAATGTTGTCTAAAATTCATTTTAGAAAACCATATGACATTTATAGCCTGCAATTACTCAGTCACCCTGATTAATCAGTTGAGACTTGTAGCCCTGGAGCAATTCAGGAGCCGTTAGGAAAAGCATCCCCTGGGCCGTTTCATAAAGAGATGAATACCTGGGCTGGAAACAGAAGGAGCATGACATGTGCATGTGTGCATAAGTGAGAGATTCATAGTTTGATTCCTGGCCTGCATGCATCAAAGTAACAAGCAAAAATGTGCTGCAACTTAAGCATTTTCTAAATTTCCGCCCCTAGAAAGAAATAGTTCAGGAAAATTAATTTCTTTTTGGACTATAATTCCAAGAATCCTCCAGCCTCACAATTACTGGAATATGAAAAGAACATTTTCCAATGCTAGAAATAAATATAAATGACTATTTGTTTATTTGTCTATTTATTTACAAAAAAATAGCTGCCCTACTACCAAGTGGTCTCTGGGTGGCATAGAACAATGTATTAAAACTATAAAACAACATAATTGTTAAAACTATAAAATACAATACAATTTAAAACAATCAATATACAATACATATTATAAAACCCTGCTGCTCATGAGCCTATTTTAGAAGAACATGTTAAGTGGCTTTTCCAGACTTGCTATTAATTTAAAAAAATCATACTGGATATTTAATGCATGCCCTGCTTCTTTTCAGACCCTCTGTCATCCCCAACTCCTCCTGCTTCTTTCTCTGGGTACATCAAACCTCACTCAAGGCTGCATCACAGACCTGCTGTCCATAGTCATAACCTCCAAGTTCACCTTAACCCAACAGAAAGCTTGTGGCTAGAAATTGGTTTCTCAGTCGCTTTGTCTTTGGTGCAACCCTTGGCTCATGAAAGACAGCCACTGCCTTCAGGCAGCCCTAGTCGGGATGGGAATAGATATAGGTAGATGGTCAACAGAAGCAAGCAAGAGTAGTAGTAGTACCTACCCAATACTCTATCCAATACTCAGAATGCTAAATAGAACTCTAGCTTAGAATTCAGTTCTTTCCCCACTAAAGTGGAATTGACCTCTTTCCTGCCAGCAATGACAGGCACGTTGGAATAAAAGGTCTAGTTATAGGAAGAACAGGGAATCCTCCTCTAAGTCCTGAGACATGAAAAGAGACAAATGCACCTATTGACTAGAGGCAGCTCCCGTCCCATAGGGCAGGAGTGGGTCATCTCAGCAGGACCAAGGGCCATTTTTTTTTCAGAGTTGGTGGCAGCCCCAGTTGCAACAGTGGCTTTTCCATAGTTTAAAAATGGGTTTGTACTTGGGGGGGGGTGGTTATATGGGTCTTTAGGGGTGCTGGGGATTCCTCAACACACAATAAATGTGTTAGAGAGCAAGTGGGACTTTTTTTTGAGCAATTCAAAAAAAAAAAAGAATTCAAAATGAGGGGCCCCCAGGTGAGCTGGAAACCTGCAGAAATGGCCCATGGATTGCAAGTTGCCCCCCAACCTCCCCACCCCAGAGCCTTGAAATGGCCTCAGCATTTGTTTTTCATCTCACAGGGATGGCACCCCCTACTGTGAATCGGACTACCATGCCCAGTTTGGCATTAAATGTGAGACCTGCAACCGATATATCAGTGGCCGGGTTTTGGAGGTGAGTGCCATGTAGACAGATTCTTTTATGTAAATATACATTTCAAATGATGTGAGGATGCCAAGAACATGTCCAGCCAGTACTTTGTGTTCAAACGAGAACAAACGTTTCCAGTGACACCCAGAAACATCCAAAGCTAGGCTGGTGCCCAGAGCATCTTTGCCTCTCGGTAAGTGACTAAGGGTTTTACAGTAGTGCCATGTCTCATTACAAAGAATAGTTGGATGGGCATGGGTTAGTCTTCGATCACTCAAAACACATGTCATGTCACCTCATCTTACTTGGGAAACTGAACAGGTTAGACTTAGCTTGTAGTGGGATAGGAGCACGCAAGAAATAACTGTAACAGGAATCTCTCGATAAGGTTAGGATTGCATCTGTAATCCCAGAGAGCTACTGCAGCTCAAAGTTGTCAGTGCAGGTCTAGATGGCACTTCCTTATGCCCCTGGGGCTGGTCAGAGTGACAGGATTGCTTTTCTGTAGCGCCCAGATAAAAAAATAGGACTTGCATTAATTGTAAAGGACGAGTTCCTGAGAAAGAGGTGCCTTGTAGTTTGGCGTCTGTCTGGCAAGAGAAGAATAAGCAGCTGTAGATCAGTAATGTATAGGCAAGGCTGGGAAGAGGCTAAATATAGCTGGCTATATATAGGCAAAGTGGAGAGTGCTAAAAATTGGCAGGGCTGGTGTCCACCTTACAGACGGTGGAATATGCATTCTAATTTATAATCTGGTGGCTGAAGCAGAATCCTGCAGGTGCAAGGGCTGCTCCTGAAAGTATGTTTCTAGGTCTACTAGTGACAGAGGAGAAAAGACCTGTGAATATGTGAGGAATTGCAAATCCACTAGATATTGCTGTACACCTGGTGATCTCAGTAGACATTTCGACACAATCCACAAAGGTTCTGCTCTCTTCACTCGTTCGTAGTCTCTCTTTACACCTATTGTTCTGCTAGTGACTCCAAGGCCTTTTTTCTCAGTCTGAAACAAAGACTGGCACAACCGTTCCTAGTTTACAGCCAGTGCTAAGTCTGAATGAATTATGCAAATAAGGCCAGTTAAGCAAATGTCTCGGATCTGCACAGCATGCATTTGATTGTAAGCACAACTTTCTAATCCATTTCCAGTAGGTGTTCATAGGAGAACAGAAGGCAGTGCTGCAGAGAGGCCTCCAGCTCAGTCTAGTCCCTGTCTCTGTGGCCAACCAGATGCCCGTGGGAAACCACAACAGAGAATATATGAACCATCACCCCCTGTTATCTCCCAGAAATTCCATGCTCCCTTTGATCTTGGAGTTTTAATGTAGCCCTGATAATTGTCGTGGCTGCCCCTATCATCAATGAATTGATCTAATCACCTTTGAAAAGTGTCTAAAGTTGGAGGCCTTCACAGCATCTTGAGGAAGCCAATTCTGCAGTTTAACCAAATGCAGTGTGGCACTCCAGATGTCTTGGGCTGTAACTCGCACTACAAGTCCTTTGCCATTGGCTTTACCACCCTGAGTCATCCGGCATGAGAGGTGAAATACAACTTGCCTGTGCCTGTGAAGCCCATGGCACATGGAATTTTGTGAACCTCAGTCATGGTCCTCTTCCCCAATCTTTCCAAATGGTGTAATCTTTTCTCCTAGGAGAACTGTGCCCACCATCTAGCCCTGTTCTCTGCCCTCTTTCCATTTTTGCAAGAGCCTTTCTGAGTTGCTGCAATCCAAGCTGCTCATGGTCTCCCACAATGTCGCCGCATTGCCACAGATTCATCTAAAGGCTTCCCTCTTGGGAAGAGGCAGGCATGACTGTGCAAGAAGTACCTTTTCCTCCTAGGCCAGTGATGGCAAACCTATGGCACGGGTGCCAAAGGTGGCACTCGGAGCACTTTCTGTGGGCAACCGACATCACCCCTTCACAGCCACCTGTATACAGGTTAAATTACTGTATTGGCACTTTGCAAAAAATTAGTGGGTTTTGAATTGCAGATTGGGCACTTGGTCTCTAAAAGGTTCGCCATCACTGTCCTAGGCTGCATGTGTGTGGGGGGGTGTGTGTCATATTGCCTGGGGCTTCTCATCCCATTCTTCCTTAGCATTTTTCCCACTGCACAGGAAAAAGAAATAAATTGTTACCACACCTCTCCTTTCCTAGTCCTAAGGCATTTCAGCAACACAGTGGAAGCGTGAGTCTGGTTGCTTGAAACCCGAGTGAACAACTTTATCAGATTCCCCCAGGTGGGATGCTAACATGTTCTGCCGTGGTTTCCCCTTTCTTTCTTTCTTTGTCTGCCTGAGAGTCTGCTCAGTAGCCAGGTTTCACTCTGCCTCTCTTTTGCTCTGTTGCTGTAGCAACAAACCCAGCATCGCTGCCTGCCACGCAACAGCGTGCTAGCAAATAAGAACAGCCTTGCGTACGAGGAGGCTGTCCCTGCAAGGAGACACACAGGAGCCCAGGGGGGAAGCCTTCCAGGAGCCCGCCTGTGGCACTTGTCGAATAACAGAGTGAAACTGTAGATACCCTGAGCTGCTGGACCTAAAGTGAATGAAGGAGCAGGTGTGTTGCATTCATGGCAGCGGCAGGTCAGGTGGAATCGGACAGGGTCAGGTTTTCCTTCAACAGAAAATAGGAAGCGATGAAGGCTGCTTTGCCATCGCTTCACATCTTGAGTCTTTTAGGGAAAGGAAAACCTTAAGGGGGAATGGGTTTTCCCCACTGCTAATGTAGGCAGCCACCAAGTTCATAGGGTTTCATTGGTGCTAGGGTTCCAAATCAGCTCTAAAAGCTCTCTATCTCAGGACTACATCTGATTCCTATTTGTGACAAGTTAGAGAAAGTTAAGGTAGAGAAAAATGTCTGAGTGTGTTCTGCCTTTACTACATAGTTTTGCCCCATCTCACTCCTAATTCACATGGCATGAATCTCAAACAGGCTGGAAGTTTGTCTTTCTTGTCAGAAATTAAGCACGGGATAGGAAGGAAAGAATTCTTGCCCAAGATCTGCCTTTTTGTGGCTTCAACAAAGATCCATTGCGTAGGTACACTTGCTTTATTAGATGCTTCTAAGTTACATATGGTGTATCCCTGACACCATGTTGAACCAACCCTGGCCATCTGTTGTCAGACTTTCAAAAAGACCTGTCCCTAGAGTAAAAATGGCATGAACCTGCCATGCATTCAACTGCCTGCTCTTCTTCAGAAACCACACGGAAATGACCTTAAGATTCATTGCATGCAAAGCAGTCCCCAAAGACTTGGGGGCCAGGGTTTCCTGTCAGCTTGCTCACTGTAACTCAGTCATCCCTTCATATTCCATATGGCTGCTCCAGAAAGTTGAGCCAAGACTTGTAGTGTGTGTGTGTGCTGGCACATAAAAGGGCAGCACTATGTGCTGGGCACTTTTGATACCAGGTACTTGGCCAAATGAGCTGGATTAAGGATGCATTTGCAAGCCTTCGGTGGTAGAGAGGATCTCCCTGGGATGTTCAGAATGAGCAGGAAACAGGTCAGAAGACCTCCAGAGGAGTAGCATAGCTCTCCAGCCTTGGATTTTCACTGGAGAGCTAAGTGTCTATGAAGATTCTTAGTAATCCATGTGAGGTTGTCTGGGAGTTGAGTCATGGCAACTGGACGTCTTTTCTTGTGAGATCAAAACATTTCATTACTCATCCAAGTAGCTTCTTCAGTCCGAGGAAGCTTGGTGGGAGGTTTCCAATTTATAGATCACCTTGGTTTCACCCCACCCTGGTCTGAACAAGCTTGCTAGATGGACAATGGCTTGGGCTGTGTGAAAGTCACACTCATACAGCCCTTCCCAATAATAGATCATTAACAGTGGCCTTCCTGGTAGAGGTGTGAGATGGTTTGGATTTGTCTGAGGATTGATGAAAAGACAGCATGATCAATGAGAGATTGTGGCTAAGCCCCCCACCCCTATTAAGAGAAAAATTTTATACACATGTGAACTGAGAATGAAGTTCCTCTTCCATGCCCATTGGCTATGAGCCGATTCACTAGTCATGAGCTGATTCGCTAGTAATGAGAAAGGCAAATTCTTATATCTCTAATACAAATGGGGTGGGGAGAGCTATGCATGTGATGTGGATTTCTACAGCAAATAAGCTTCACATTCTTATTTGGTACACCCTTTCAAATGTATTTCCAGATCTGCTTTTCTCCTCTCTAGATTATATAGGTCCAGAATGGGAACATAGAGGTTGAGAGGGTAGATATTCAAATGTCTTGAACTGTATCTCATCCATTGTCAGCACAGTGTGCTGGATTTCTGAAGCTTAGTCCAGGGAAGCACATCATGATGATGAGATGGGGTGGAAATAGGTCAGCTGGGCTCTGGGAAGAATTTGACCCTGGAGCTTGGTACAGAGAGAAGAGCCATGCCTCATAGATTGTGTAACCACTGCTGGGTGATTCAGAAATCCTGTGGGCATGATATGACCTCTCTTTGGATAAATTCCAAAGACAGCTCTCTCCAAGTGTCTTTTGGCATGTGAGCTCAACCTCTCGCCCTTTTTCTTGTTCATACTAGGAATTGGAGGTAACATCTCTCAAAATGCTATGCCAGCCAGCTCCTCTGGTGAAGGTAGTCATAAGGTTGGTACCTAGCAGGCATAGCATCTTCCTAGCTTCAAAGCAAGTAGTCTCTGATCATCTTTCTTGATAAAGCGTGGCACAAGAGCGCCTTGAACCATCAGCCATAATCAGCCTTCATATGCTTAAGCCTCTGGCTGTCCCAGATGACTTTTAAGATGTGCAGCCAGCCAAGGAAGATTAATGAGTCTTAAGGAAAGAAGGCTGCACACACATCCTTGAATTATAATAAGCAGTCTGTCTCAATACTGGGCAACATCAGGTTTTTCCAAGGACTGTAATTCCAATCAGGATAAAATAAACAAGGCTTCTGTGGCTTGGTCTGTCATGCAATTGTATCTCTTCAAAAAGAAGCCTCCATTAGAGGGGAGACAGAGCTTTAAGATTCAGCTAAACCAAATCCAAAGACAGGAAAGTCCATCCAACAAGTGGCTTGGCCAACTAGTTGACAATGCAAAGTGCAAGGGAACGAGGCTGCTGGCCAGTCACTGAAAGGAGGTAAACTGAATGCTGTGACCAGAACACCTATTATTTACATTGTATGTTGATTGGTTTGGTTTTTAATACAGTAGTAGCAATGACAGTCATTATCATCTTAAAACTGGAGAACCAGAAGGGACCTTACGAGCCATCATATCCAACCCCAGTCAAAGAGGCACAGAGGGGAATTAAACTCCCAATGAGATACCTAAACTGGCAGCTCTAACCATCTCAATTATTTCCCAGTCTAGAAGGAATGTCATTGCATAAGTGTGTCCACTATTTTTTCCAGTGCATCAATCTACTCTAAGTTACCTATACTTCCCCTAAAAGGTAATGATGGCTACTAGCCACTGGCATCATTTTCAGAAATGTAGAGAAATTTGCTGGGGATGAAACTCTTAGTGGCTCTTCACAGAACCAAACCTGGAAATTTTACCTTCGGGAGCTGCAGTTCCTGCAATTCTTCAGTTAGCATGCTCACTGGACTTGCCTACTAGAGGACTCAAGAAGTTGTGAGTCTAAACCAGTGGTTTTCAACGTGTGGGTCCCCAGATGTTCCTAGATAGCAACTCCCAGAAATCCTGGCCAGCTCAGCTAGTGATGAAGACTTCTGGGAGTTGCAGTCCAGGAACATCTAGGGACCCACAGGTTGAGAACCACTGGTCTAAACTACATATGTTCAGTTGCAGAATACACAGAATGACAAGTAGCAGAGCTAAATTATGAGGAGGGTTGATCTTTTCAGCAGGCTTACTCTATCTGCCTGCAACGTTTTAGAATTCCCTGGCTGTCTATTGTCACATAGACTCTTGCAGTATAATCCAATGTGAGCCTATAATGAAGAAATCCCCAATGAGTTTGATGGGATTAACCCCTGTATTATATTGGGTTGCAGCCCTGATGTGACTCAACAGAGCTGTTCTTTTGCTCTAGGTCCATGACGATCCCATATTCAATACAAATGTAAACATACTATCTCGTCAAATAAAACAGAGGGCTGGCTCCTAGGAGTCTGCATAAATTGCAGAACCTCCCTTAAGATATGCAGGTCTCTTGAAAGAGTGCATGCGTAGCCAGTAGTCCTTCAAAGGCATTGTGACTCATCCAAGGAAGGTACAGGGGAGATCAGTGTTTATGTTTTGAACCTGGAAAGAGGAACACCTGCATTGGAAGCGCAATTGCTCTTTTAAGGTTCTGCACTTGATAACTACCACACTTTAGCCCTTACATAGAATGAATTATAACTACTGTACATTGTTGTTATGTGGACATTTCATTCCACAAATGCATAGCCTTGGGAGGGCAAAACACAGGATGCTGGAGCCCCACAGTGCCAATCTTACAATGATTTTAAAAGCCCATATATAGCCATATATATATGTCGTACATTTTACACACGGATTAAAAGTTGTCCCGAAAAGGTCTGACTCCAAACCATGTGACCACCACGTGACTTCAAACTCACTTAAAAAAAAAACCATCCAGCTCTCAATGTATTTCAAGAGCATATCAACGGTCTTGAGGTTCCTAGCAAGCAGGGAAGAAACTGTTGATCATATTTTAATACCATGCTCTGCAAGGACCATATTCCAGAAAAGACTACAGCTGGCTAAATAAAGACATAAGGGGTAATTTACAGATATCTTTGAAAATAATGTCCATTTTGTCATGAAATTAACAGGTTTTATACAATTCTCTTCTCATTCCTAAGCAATGAGGGTGGTCTCAGCTGTATAGTGTGGGGGCGGGAGAGGAAACAGGGCTTTTGGAAAGTTGCTAATAGCAGCAGATGCTGTTGCACCAGGTGGGCCTGCAGAAGGGCCATGGTTTTGCCCTCAAAATGGCACTGGGAACTGACTGCTTGATCCTATGAGCTGCCGCCACAATCCTGTAGCTCATAGAGGCTCAGGCAGTAAATCCCACCTAACCTTTTCATATGCCCCAAGGCTGGCTTCTTGGGCTTAAGGGGCCTGCTTTCTTGACCCAAGAGCATTAAACAACATCAATCTGTCATTTGATTTGATACTCCTGTTGCTTTAGTGTCAGCAAAATCCAGCCGGTGGCTCAGCGAGCTCATTCTCATACATCTCTGTGGAGTTCTGGAAGGCATGTGAAAAGACAGGGGGATGTGCCTCTTGAAGGCACCGGAATATTTATGAAAAGAAAGGAGGGGAAGCTTGTGCTGCTTTCAGCTGTAAGTGTCTCAGTGATAAATTCAGTTCATTTGCATGACCATCATTGATTTCCAAATTTCCACTCTTCAAAACTATGAGTGTGTGGGAGAAGCATCAGGTAATGCAGCCACATGAGAGACTGTTCAAGGGCTGGGCTTGGGAGCTTTTTGAACTGCTTAGTGCCCTGCATACACACACACACACACACACACACACACACGCGTGTGTGTGTGTGTGTGTGTGTGTGTGTGTGTGTGTGTGTGTGTGTGTGTGTGTGTGTGTGTGTGTGTGTGTGTGTGTAAAAACCAGATAGTGTTTAAAATAAAAAGTAGCCCAGACTTTCTGGATAACAACAAAAGTAGAAATGAAGTTAATGTTAAAAACCCAGGCCTTCCGTGTCTTGATAGTTAAGGTTGGGTCACCTGAGACTGGCATGGACAGAGAGAGGGGGGTGGTAATTATCCAGTACCCAGGCTGCTTCTCTGCTCAGCTTGCCTGTTCTGTTGGGTTTTCTATCTGGCCAGGGAAAAGTGGCTGAAGGTAGTACGTTTGCTCAGAAGGTAGCCTTGAGCATACGTGCCCTTCAAACAGCAAATGCCAGTGGGTGGTTTGCCCACCATTGGCAACCAAAGCTTTTGCCCTCTAAATTTCAACAGTCTGGAACCTGGAATCAAATGCCCAGCTGTCTTGCCTTTTAGTTACAGTTCTGCTTCTTATCGCCATTTGGAGCTTGGAAGATTACTGGCTGAATTCCTGAAAAGCTACTGCCAGTCAGTAAAGACAATACAGATCTCAATGGACCAGTGGTCTGACTTGATATCAGAAGTGTCCTCTGGTCCTACTAGGGGAGACATCAAGTGGCTGCTATCAAGTTACTTCTCCTTTACAGCTTTCTCCAGGAGTGTCTAGTGAAAGAGGTATGCTGTGCTGTCATTGTACTCAGCAACATTTCCACATCTCTGTTTCAGCCCACTGGGTGGGAAACTACTAATGTTGGGTATGTAGCTACATTTTGGTTAACAGACATGGCTGGAGAAGAGCATTGAGGGGTGATGGGTCAGCGATAAGCACACATCCTTTCTAATAGCCGGTTTGGTCCTCATTTGTTCATGAAGATACATGGATTAGAGCTGTGTGGATTTTTTTTAAAAAAGAGAGAACTGGTAGACCAATATAGGATTGTGTTATCTAGCTTGTTTCTCAGCTCTCTTGTTGTCGTTATTATTTCTTTATACATGATGTTGGGTTGTACTGGATGTCTGGATTCTTGAAACAGGTCAGTCTTCCTGATAGCACTTCTCTCACCATCTGGGGTAGTGACCGTATTACCAAAGGTAAAAGGGAAGAAACAAGGTCTCTACTGGCGTTATACCTATATAATGCTAGCTCTTTGATGCAGCAACAACTGGCAGAGAGGATTGCCACTGTCGTTCCATGTGGCTGAGGATGCTTCCTGTCCTCCACATTTCCAGCTTCAAGTATTCAAGAATCAAGAGTATAACAGGTTGAAGCACTAGTTGCTTATTCGTCTGCCTTTAGCTCAGCAAGAGTGGTTTATATTTGCATCTGGCCACTATTCAGCATTCTCTCTCTCTCTCTTATTCTCTCTCTCTCTCTCTCTCTCTCTCTCTCTCTCTCTCTCTCTGTCTTTTAACCTAATGAATGAAATTGATTAGACAGCAAGTCTTCAGCTTCCTGCTTAAAACAGCAAATGGAGACATAGATTTACCAAGAAAGGTTAGGATCCTTGTAAGCAAATCTGGCTATGGGTAGCTGTACCGGTGTGGATTGTAAACAGCAACCTGAGTAGCTGTGGTATAATCGATTTCATGCATAAGGCAGAAAACCCAAGCATGACATTGGCAGGCTGCAAGTGCATGAATCATCTTCTCTTTCTGGGTTAATGAGACTAGTAATTGCTTCAAACAGTGAACTTCCTGGGAGCAGAGTGCTGTCTTGCATTGTTTATGAGGGCAAAGAGCACTGAGGGGCCGTAGCTTCAGGTACTCATTTTCAGGGCTATTGTAGACAGGACATTGGTTCTATATGTAAAAACAATGCATTGTTAAGCAGAAAAGACCATCTGTATATTTGAACACGACTTTGTGTTTGATGAATTAGCCTTTTTTTGTGCTTGCAGTAACTGGTCCACTGAGAGACTGTACCTGCTTTTTTTAAAACATGTGTGACATCTCATGGAATGTAGTGCTTTGATTTGTGTCACTCGGGGAAGATCGTGTTTTAAGAGAAGGAAATAAACTTAGCCACTTTTACCTTGTGGTGCGATCCAACCCTCACCAAAAGCAGAAGCTTAAGGAATAATGGTTGTGCAAGATGCGGATTGCGCTAGGAGGCATATCTGAGGAACTGCAGCTGGTACAGGCACAACCCAAGGTAAACGCTTCTATTAGAGTATGGGTTGGTTGACCCTTTTGTCATTGCTAAGAGAGGAGGTTGTTTTTGTGGCTGAGACCAAACAACTCATTTTCATAAGCGAGCAGTGGGAGAAGCATTGCAGAGCTGCACGTTTCGGTCCAGTTTTCTACTCGGTGACATGGTAGCAGAACTGACAAGACTGATGTGCCTATGCATGATAGATCATCCAATTAGCAATGCATCTCTTTTGAAATTTAAGTGGCCCCTCTTTGTAAGGGAATGCCCTGACTAATACTGTTTTCAACACAAGCAGGTCCTTGCCTAATTAAAAGCCTTCCCTACCTTTTCTGTCCCCACATCCTTAAGCAATCCTTCATTCTCTCTTGCATGACTATCATCTCTGTCGCTGTCAAGTGCCCCTTTGGGAGCCGTGCTTTGCACAGAATGGGGATGATTGCACCAAAGTAAACAGAGTGGCTAGCTACATCTGAGCTCTGAAAACCCTGAAAGTGAGCCTGTAATTGAAATCCTAACAGACACTTCTGAGATGAAACAAGCTACCAATTAAGCCTATTATCCTTGCTACAGGGCAGGAAGAGCAGCCCTCCCTGCGCCATCTCAAGTGGGTGAAATAGTAGGTTGCCATTTCTAATCTTAGAGTCACTGAAAGCAGCAGAAGTTGCTGCCCTGTGATCAGAGCCCTGGAGACGAAATCATGGCCCAAAGTTTCAAGAATGACTCCTCTTTGTTCTTACAGCTCTAGTTCCATGGCAGGTGTCCCCACTTCCCACCAGTACCAGGTAATGGTGGTTTGCCAAGTGATAGCTGGGCAAGACAGAAAGGTTCCTCTGTTCCATGGGTTGTTCACAACCTTGATGATTCTTTGGGCTTGGCTGTGCTGCTGCTCAACTCCTGCTCAACTCAAGCAAAGTCACCGGACTGAGAAAAGCTGAAATTCAATTAAAATGGGCAGCCTAAAACATCCTTGCACCGTGATAGATCTGAACTGTCCCCCTGGCCTCTCCTTGTCACAGAGCTGCTCACGTGAGGAGCGGCTCCTTCATTTCATTGTTCGTTGTCATCCTGCGGTGGCTCCCTTCATTTCAAATGCTAACACAATGTTCATTGTGTCACCATGTTGTATGTTGAACCTCAACCCATTTCATGGAGAACATACTGTATCTGGCTCCTAGCATTCTATGCACTACACTACACTGGCATTAATACCAAAAAAGAAAAAAGAAAAGGGGGGAAGCTAACTTTCTCTAATCATACCACTTATCTCTTTTTAAAATGCCCCATAATACAAAGAATACGAGTGCTGGAATTCAAAGAACTTATTTAGATAACACAGTAAATCACATAAAGAATGAGTAAATACAGAACTAAATGAGATATTTTAAAATAATCTGGATGTGTGTAGTTACCCAAATGATTATGTTTCAGCAGCAATTTGATCATTAAGCCAATTGTCATGCATTTCATTATCATTTGGATCACAACCTCAAATAGTTTAATATTTATCCATTCATTTATTTTATATTTACCCTGCCTTTCTTCAAATAATCAAGACAACATGCAAAAAAAAACTTTAAATATGATAAATTACAACCTTAAAAACAATTAAACATTTTACATATTAAAACAGCTGAATAAAATAATCAATAAAATAAAATAATGTAAATCAATTTAAATATCTAGGATTGCAAATACAACAGTATGTTTATGCAACTGAAACAAAGAACATACTTCAGACAAAGTAAAACATAGTCACAGAATCCAGATGGGTTGAAAGAAGTGTGGGAGATGTGGGAACAGAGAAATTCTACCCAAAGTAAGGCATGATGTACAGGTTGTAAATCTGTATAATTAGAAATTAGAGAAAACAGCTTAAAATTAAATTTAGGTGATATTTAATTATGTGCTATGCAACTACCTACATTACTTCAATGTATTGTTGAGACTATAAAATGAAAATATATATCCACATGTGACTGACAAGTATGTAAGATCAATATGCACAGAGTTTTTGACAAAAATCCATAAAGAATGTTGCAATATAACCAAACAAGTTCTAAAATGTGTCTCAGAGTTTTTATTTCTGACAGTTTGCAATGATGCTAACAAGACAACAAAGACAAAAATATAGATTTCCTTGTTAATTCCAGCAACGTGTCATAGTTAATGCTTGTAAATATTTTTATGGAGCAAGCATTAGCAACAAACATTTATGGACTGTTTCACTATCAGAAAAGGGAATTAAAAATAAATTATGAGAGGAAATTTCAGAGACTCACAACATTTGAGAAACAGGGACACTGTTTTCAAATGCACAGTGGTACTAGCGATACAAATATGAAGCCGCAAAGAATGCAAGGATGAAAAAGCATTACTGGAGGACCAACCATATTGTAAACAAACAATAAACATACCCTGTTTGTTGTTTATTTTTGCTATTAGTTGTTCTGTGTCTCTTGCCAAGTTTTTGTTTGTTGTCTTTGTCTTTGTCTTTGTCTTTTATTATTATTATTATTATTATTATTATTATTATTATTATTATTATTATTATTATTATTATTATTATTATTATTATTATTATTATTATTATTATTGGTTCACTTCATATGTTGTTTTGTAAACCTCCCAGAGTTCACACTGGGAAAATCGGTTGTGGTGTACAAATATAAAAATAAATAAATTATAACTAGGGAAAAGTGAAGCAGCCATCTCCAGCAATAGATCTGGAGTGTCCTGAAAGAGTACTAAGTATCCAATGCATTTTGACCAGGTTGAGTAGAGAATACTATTCTGGCTTTACCTCAGGGGTGGGGGTGGGGAGTTTGGAGCCAATTCTGCATTTTTAGCCAGCACAAACCCTCAATAAATTTATCCTGCTATCCCAACACCTGACAGATCTGAATTAATTCTACATGAAATTATTTATTAATACACATCTAATTCAGTTTATCTTTATGTGTGTGTGTTTAATTGTATTTATTTGAGATCACCTACTGGTATTCCCATGCCTCTTGCCTAGATGCCCTAAGCACATCCGATCTCGCTTGATTTCGGAAGCTAAGCAGGGTTAGCCCTGGTCAATACTTGGATGGGCAACCACCAGGGAATACCAGGTGCTTTAGGCGCCTGGAGTAGGAACTGGCAAGCCACTCCAGTACTCCTGCGAAGAAAACTTCATGGACATGGGGTCACGAAGAGTCGGTCACAACTATAATGACACAACACACACACACACACACACACACACACACACACACACACACACACACACACACACACACACACACACACACACACACTGGTATTCCCAGATGTAATATACCTATTGAAATGGATGGAGTGCTCCCAGAAACAACAAAGAAAGTAAATGGATTCCATGACGTAGCCAGCCATAACATTTCAACTAGGAAGAAATGAATCTGTAATATTGAAACAAATGGGGATGAGTATCATGTTAACTAGAGAGGTCTGAGGAGAATTGATAAAACTGTGCTTCATTTGGCTTGTGTAATCAGGCCCTTCATTGGTTCCAACTTGATGTCACAGAACACACACGTTTGGGATTAGCAGTTGGTTTAGCATAGGTAGGTAGAGCAGTTTAAATTTGTTTTAGTCTGTTGCTTTTTTTCTTATTGTGAACTACACTTTGAAGTGGGGTGGTGGATACTGTGCTCTGATGCTCTGATACACAGAAATATTAAACAAACTAATGCTCAGGAGAGGGCTGGCCGATGTGAATGGGCTGGTTTTATTTATCTGAGTATTTCTTTTTTGTCATTGTTGCTTTTAGGCAGGAGGGAAGCATTACCACCCCACTTGTGCCAGATGTGTGCGTTGCCACCAGATGTTCACAGAAGGAGAAGAGATGTACCTCACAGGTAGGAACGATGGTTCCTTGGGCAAAAGATCACATTATACAGCAAATTGTCTCTTTCTACTTGAGCCATACAGAGATCCCTGGTACTCAGAAATATGCACTTCTAATGTTCACTAAAGCTGTTGTGAACATGCGTTGAGAGCTGTGCATTGCTTCTCAGAAGGTCATTGAGTCCTTCGTCTTAATATACTCTGGATTTCATTTGAGATTCTTTGCTTATTCTCCACTACGCATCGTGTGGACTATAGATCTGTATTATCAATTCCATTTCCAGAAGGGTGTGCTGAGATTTTCAAGCAGAGGCCTAGTGATTAAGCCCCAACGCAAACTTCTTTGAATGTTCTGACTGCAAGAAGCTTTAGTTCGCTAGGATGGTTATGAAAGTTAGAAAGGAGGGTGGGGGAGAGAAGAAATGGTAACTCTTAATGTGAGAATTTAGATTGTTCCCCCCCCCATAGATTTATTTTCAGCACAGAAGGAAGAATGTTTGTCTCTTAGACAACCTTTAGGCGCTTGTCACCCCAAGTCACTAATTACACTGTGTCAATCTGTTAATTGCAGGGTTTGTTTTTTCCCCACCCTCACATGCCAGGAATTATACAAGCTGCTTTCTCCGGGGGGGGGGGGGTGTTACTAGTTAGTTCACTGTGGAGGGGCAGATATGCCATTAGTCTCGCATTGGCTTATCAGCCAGTGTACTGCTAAGGGACCTCTATCACTGTGATGGGGTATGGAGAAAGGACAGCTAAGTGGTGCACCTGGCCATCATCCCTGATCCTCTGCCTGTGAGAGATGCCCTGTTGCTATGGTGACTCTGGCCTTGAAGTATGGCTCCTCCAAGCAGAAACATAGCTGTGGGAAGGAGAAGGGAGGGATGGAGGAGCTTTCTCTGCCTGTTATGGAAGCTAATTATTCACTCTCTGGGTAGGAGATACAGTAGTCCTGTGAAGGACAGGACTGGCTTTGTCACACTCTACACTCCAGTCATGAGAAAGTCACCTGAGTGCTGTACTGCTGTTTTTCAAAACTACACAAAATCCCTTTCCTACCTTCATTTTTACCCACATTTCACTCTGTTCTGCCTCTCTTCCCCTCTCCGCCTTACTACTGTCTTAGTTTACTTTTCTTTTTAATCCAATGGTCTGTTCCTTAAGAAACATTTGAGCAGTAACCTATTTCTCCAGCTACCTGCTTCTCATGGAAAACAGAACAGACGGATGCATGGACGCATAGAAGAGTTGCATTTGTGTCTGCAAAACATATTGTCGTGCTTGAAGAAGAAGTCTCGAAAAGCTCTATGTTCATTTTGGTAGTGAGAATTTTTTTCATGAGAGGTAGAGTCTTTCCTGTGGCAGAAAAGGGCAGTCATTACTTGTCTACTGGACATATCTGTAGACAACAGTGCACCCAGCCTCTGTCATCTTCACTGCATCAGTCCTCAACATATGTCGCTGATCTCTCATTTGCTGTTATTGCAAATGAAGGTTGGTGGTGAGCCTGACTTGACAGTATAGTCCTTCTGCGACTGGCAATAAAAATGAGTGCGGAGTTGGTCCATGATGCACAGGAGTTGCTCTAGCCAGTTCTCAAATTGGTAGTACTGTCTAGAGTGAAGCAGTGGGATTTAGTTAAATGTAGAGTTACCATACAACTGTTAATTTAACGCCTTTGCTTTAAGAGCAACTAGAAATTAGGAATAGGCCACAGAGCTGTAGAGTCATCTGTTTCAAGCTAGGCTAATGCAAAAATCCAGTGCTGCTGCTATTGTCTTATTTATCTTATATTTCCACTAATAGCTGCACTCAAGGTGACTTATAAAACTTCTAAAATAAAAAAAGGGATACAACTACATTTGGCTAAATATTACCCTGATAAAATCATATAAACCCACCCCACTGTAAAACCATGAAAAGCCTCAGCAAAATACATTAAAAACCACTAAAACCAACACAGGATACATATTGAAAACAACACAATGGGCAGTGGTTTCTCCTCTCCTGATCCCCTTACCATCATGAGTTCAACTGGGTGCATAATAGAAGGACTCTGATTTCTTGTGCTCTTGCGTCCAGGTCTTTATAGACTGGTAATATGGGAGATGATTTCTCTGCTGGAATCTGTGGCTTTCTGGGCCAGTTTAGAGCTGATGGGGGCTTCATGTATTTCCCAAGTATCTGCCTCACAAATTGCATGATGTCATTATGTGGCCAAGTAGACCAATGTATATCTGATCATGCAAACCCCGCAGAAAACAACCAGAATGGATTTGAGAGGTGGAGGGAGTGTGTGATCTTATTTTGCCCTTCACCAGCAGCCAGGAGTTACTAGTCTTGAGGCTTAAGGTGATCCATGGGAGCCATACCGTTACAAATGTGAAATGTGTAATATCATATTACAATGATTTCAGCTGCAGCTGACAGTGTGTTCTTTTGACCACACCATTAAGGTGGAAGGATCCTGAGAAAGTCAATAAACCCACCACAAATCAATAGCATGCAGCCTCATCACTAAGTCTGAAAGAATACCTTCCTGCTTGCCTGCCTGCCTTTCTTTCTTTCTTTCTTTCTTTCTTTCTTTCTTTCTTTCTTTCTTTCTTTCTTTTTTCTTTCTTTCTTTCTTTCTTTCTTTCTTTTGTCTAAATGGAAACACACACAAAAGAGGCAAGGATGAAAAGAAACAAAACTAAAAAGTGTTTGAAAATATGAATGTCCACATTCAGTTATGGATTGGCTCTGTAATTTAGGTGTGTAAATGTCTGTCTTTTTGCAATGCAGCTTCCACTATGGCCATTCTTCCTTTGGGATTCTGGGAACTGTTATCCCTAAATACAACTTTGCTTACCTGTCTTTTTTTTAAAAAAATGCATTTGCTGTATTACTGGCCACCAATTATTAGGGCAACCTTGAGAACATCATAGTCTTGCTTCCCCATTTGGTGTCTTTGATTGATATTCCTTTGTTCTTTGGCAGACTCTTATTGCTCTGTGATGCTGCAGTCTTGCAGTAGACCTGCCACAGGCAATGCTGCCAGCTATGTTGCTCCTCCAGGGGACAAAGTTGTGTATAATCAATGAGAATTGCCACACCACTACCATGCCCCAGCTTTCCCCTTCCACTCAGGTGAGGGGAAAGAGGAACTGTGTGGCGTTGCTGGGGAGCAGTTCCCGTGGCACTAGCATTCCACAAGGGCGAGCTGCCATGTAGGAGCAATGTGCCATTTGACATTTGGGGACCATTAATTCACATAAATCGGAAGCTACCTGATAGCCTGTAACAACAACAAAACAAGTGACTAACTCTTGATCTACACATATAAGCATCATAATCATCATAAACTGAGAGGAATGAGTTGTGGTCAATGACCATGGTTTGACTTGCTCATGTTAATCAGATATATTGCTCCTGAGGCATATGACTGAAGCATACCTACAGTCTTAAATATTAAGTGAAAGATGTGGAATAAATGACTGCTTTTTGTAGCAGGCTGCTTAGGGTGCTAGACTCAACAGCTTTGTGGAGTAGTTGCAAACAGGGCTTTTATGCCACCATTATTATTCTGCTGCTGCCGCCACCTTTTTCCCTTAAAACCCATTAACGATAAAAAGTTGGAACGGCTGTGGAATATCTTCTAGCTACAAGCACAAGGAACCCTCCATTCTGGAGAGTCATTTAGCTCATTTCCACTCTCCAATTCTAATTTCACAATAATAATAATAATAATAATAATAATAATAATAATAATAATAATAATAATAATAATAATAATAATGAAGAAGAGAAGCATGCGTTGGCAGATTATGTAAAAAATAGTACAGAGCCAACATTATTGGAGGTTAAGAACAGGGAGGTGTTTAAAGTAAATCAAACAAAGGGTCAATACAAGAAAACAACAATGCAAATATGAGCTGACAGCTGGCATAATAAAGCGCTGCATGGGCAGTTCCTCGAAAAAGTCAAAGGAAAAGTAGATGAGGAAAAGACTTGGTTATGGCTCACCAATGGAACACTGAAAAAAGAGACAGAGGCCCTGATTTTTGCAGCTCAAGAACAAGCTATCAGAACAAATGCAGTTAAGGCTAGAATAGAAAAATCAGCTGAGTCCCCCACATGTAGACTCTGCAAAGAGGCAGATGAAACTATTGACCATATATTGAGTTGTTGCAAGAAAATTGCTCAGACTGATTACAAACAGCGTCATAATGTAGTTGCTCAAATGGTCCACTGGAATTTGTGTCAGAACTATCATCTGCCCATAGCAAAGAACTGGTGGAACCATAAGCCTGAAAAAGTGACTGAAAATGAGCATGCAAAATTACTTTGGGACTTCCGAATACAGACAGACAGGGTTTTGGAGCACAATACCCCAGATATTGTGATTGTGGAGAAGAAAAAAGTGTGGAGATGTTGCTATACCAGGAGATGGTAGAGTCACTGAGAAACAACTTGAAAAAATTACCCGATATCAGGATCTCAAAATTGAACTTCAGAGACTCTGGCATAAACCAGTACGGGTGGTCCCAGTGGTAATTGGCACACTGGGTGCAGTGCCCAAAGACCTAAGCAAGTATCTAGAAGAAATTGGAGTGGACAAAGTCACCATCAGTCAGATGCAGAAAGCCACCTTACTGGGATCTGCTCGCATAATTCGCCGATACATCACTGAGTCCTAAACGCTTGGGAAGCGTTCGACTAGTGATTGGTAATATAAAATCCAGCGTAGATAGCTGTGCGGCTAAATAATAATAATAATAATAGACACAAGGTTATCACCCTTGTCTTTTAGTTGCAGTAGTTTGATGTCAAATTCCAGATTACACTCTCAATGAAATGTAGTTGCTATGACAAAATAAACAATGCTAAAATGCAAGTGGTGGCATACTTAGTATGGCTGATTATATAACTGCAGAGCATTCCTTGAGCTAACAGGTTGGCAGACAAAAATATTTTCACCCAATGGGAATTTTTGGTTCAAAGAGACCCAGGACCTCAGATGGGCAGAATTAATGGGCCATGTTGCAGAGAAGAGCAACACTAAGCTGGTAGCAGGGGCCATGAATGACCAGACCAATCGTGGGAGCTTTCTGTAATATGGTTTTCATGAACCTTGGCAATGGAAATCATGTTCTCAGTTAGGCAGCTTGTAGTTATGGTACATCCTCTTCTCTTTCAGGGTCGGAAGTGTGGCATCCTATATGCAAACAAGCGGCAAGAGCAGAAAAGAAGTTAAAGGTAAACATGGAGATGGTGATGGAGGGGAATCAGAACTTTAGAAATACAGGATCTGGCTGTGGGTTACCTAAAGTAGGGATACAAGAAAGACCAGAAGACATCAGGAGATTTTATTTACCTGCCGGGAAAGTCATGGCTCTTTCCAAAGCAGAGAAAATTTGAAATTTCGTATCTGCAAACTTTGATCTGCAGTGATGTGCCTTCTTGGGCTAACTTTACAGCCTCCAACAACTTTGAAGCTGTAGCCACGAAAGCCAAACCATAACCATGACCTTAATTCTTATTTCTCAAGTGTTCAGACTCGATGTAGCCACTGTGTCTATGGTATTGCCACCAGTATTTGTTATAAACATGCAAAATGACAAAGAAATTTCTGTATACCCCCCAAACATTTAAAGGTGCTAAATAGCCACCCATGAAGGAATCCTGCCTGATCCCTGACAAGCATCTGCTGCATGTTCGCACATATGCAGAAGTTAGCAGTGCCATGAAGAGACCTGCAACAAAACTCATTCACAGCAAAAAAAAAAAAAAACTAGAGAAAAGTCCACAGCAGCAGTGTGCTGTGTGGTCATCATATTTTTAGGCAGGTCGATAATGAAAGTATGGATGCATATCCCTGATCAAACACTCCTCGGTTGAGTTATTTAAAGCTGCTGCAAAACATCTCTTACTCTTGCCCTGGAGTCACATACCTGTCTATGAAATTCCATATTTTTTGCTCTATAAGACACACTTTTCCCACCCTCAAAAGTAAGGGGAAATGTCTGTGCATCTTATAGAGTGAATACAGTTGTCCCTGCTACATATATATCACAGATTTACCTTTAGAGAGAAGTTACCTGCACATACCCTCTCCCATCCCTTGCTGCAGCCAGGATTCCGCAGTTCCAATCATCTGGTTTGCAAAGAGGCTTCCTCCAGGGAGCCTCTCCCCACCTCAACCCTTCTAGAGCCAAGTTTCCCCAGTCAAAAATCACCATGTTTGCAAAGAGGTCTCCACCACTGAGCCTCTGCCCACCCCTTCTGAAGCCTGGATTCCCCAGTCCCAATCACTTCGCTTGCAAGCCTCCCCTTGTGCAGCTTGCATTCCACAGTCCCAATCACCTCGTTTGCAAGCCTCCCCTTTTTCAGCCAGGATTCCTCAGCCATGAAATCTTAGGCTATACATTTTTCCTTGTTTTCCCCCTCTAAAAACTAGGTGTGTCTTATGGCCAAGTGCTTCTTATGGAGCGAAAAATATGATATTTATTTTTTAATTCTAAATTATAAATCAAAACTGAGCCCACCATTTAGTGCAGTAATTGCATGACCACTTGTATGGTTTGACCTCAGGGTCTTGCATTTTGCCATGGAAAACACATTTCAGGTATGATGCAGAAACAGGAGTGAGGAAATATGTGCGTTAGACCACAAAAAATCTGAAAAACAGGTTGGCTATTGAATCCCTTAGGACTCTTCATTATAAAGGTGGCAAAGAATACAATAGAACATGCTCAAACATTGGGTGTTCTGAGCTGAAAGTGTAGTTTTAAGATGGAAGTTGGAAATCTGTAGCACCAGCTTGAGGTATCAAGTTTTAACCTCGCAGGGTGCAGAAACAATTTTCTTATTCTTTCTATAAACATTGGCTGTCACTCAGTGTTGTCTCCATTCCTTTGGTTCAAAGCATACAGTTCCTGTTTCGCTAGGAGATGAGGCACCAGAATCATGATGACCCAAATATCAGAACATTTGGAGATTAAATTTAGTTGGCACATTCAGAAAAGAAAGAGTCAAACTGGAGACAAATGAAGTATATGATGATGGGAGAATCCCTAGTACAGCACAGGGTTTTTGAATGATGGTGGATAGAGATGGGCACAAAACAGAAATATACAGTAGCATTTCATTTCATTTCATTAGTGATTTTGTTTCATTTCATTACTAATGAATTTTAGAGTAGTTTTGTAATGCAACAAAACAAAATGAAATGAAACCTAGAGGCAGCAAAATGGCAGGGGAGCGCACACTACCAATATAGGGATTTAACCCCAAATAACCCCTATATTGCTGGCACATAACATACACACTCTGGCAATTAGCTATGATTGGTTAACCTATTGGAGCTTAATAGCCCCTGAAACCCAAACCTCCCCAAATTTGGGGGGCTTACAGGGAAGAGCTTGACGTAGCTCCCCTGTGGTTCTGGAGCAGATACGTGGTTGTGATCCATATTTTTGAGTACATAAACATAACAAAATATTATGTACTGGGAAATATGTCTTGCAGACATGTTTTGGCATGGGAATGGCAGGGGAGCTTCCTCAAGCTCTTCCCTGTAAGCCCCTGAAATTTGAAGAGGTCAGGGAGCTGAGTTATTAAACTCCAAAGGGGGTGCCTCTAGGAAAAAAATCATTCTAATTGAAGGAAGCAAAGCCACTAATCGCTTGCCTGCAGTGGGGCTATGGTGATTTCCCGATTCAATTAGAATGATTTTTTTCCTAGGGGCACCCCCTTTGGAGTTTAATAACTCAGCCCCTGACCCCCCCCCCAAACCTCTCCAAATTTCAGGGGCTTACAGGGAAGAGCTTGAGGAAGCTCCCCTGCCATTTTGGTTCCTCTAGGACGAATCATTTCATTCCAGAGGGGAAACAATGGTGTTTTGTTTTGTTTTGTTTTCGCAGCAAAACGTGTCCTACCATTTCATTATGTAACAAAGTAATTTCTTACATAACCAAATGACAAAACAACGTTTCACTTTTTTGTTTTGTGCCCACCTCTAACAGTGCCCACACCCTGGTAATAGATACTAATTAGAGCAGCTGTTCAGGATAATTCCTATAGGCATACAAAAAGGGAAATAGGTCATGTAGTCAGACTTTTAGTTGGTTCTGTCATTATATTAGCTAAATTTCTTGTTGCATTTTTTTCTGGACTGGTGCCCACAAAAAGGAGATGACTCCAGTTCGTAACCTTTGCATTCCAGGAAGACAGAAGTCTGATCTACATACATTGTATGAAAGCCTTACTGTTGGATTCCACCTTTGTTCAAAAGCACTCCTAAAATATCATCGCTCCAAGTAAATGAAGAGCTGATCACTTCCTGTGCCATGTGGGCTATTAGCATCGACTGGCTGACAGCTTGACAAAATTACTGTGTGACAAGCAGATATATCATAGCTCATTGCATCAAGCAACAGCAACCAACCCCTTCTGCAGCCTACATTTATATCAGCCTTTCCTTGCTCTAGGTCTCTTATGACATTTTGGGTTCTTTGGGCAACAGGGCTAATTGGGGGGAATGATGGGACTTGTAACCCAACAATATCTGGAGAGACCATGCTTGAAGAAGGAAAAGGCTGATAGTTTTTTTTTAAGTCTTCAGGTGAATCCTATACATGGAATGATATGATATGCAAAATGTGTCATTAGATGGCAAAATGCAGTAGTACATCCACCAATTCAGGCTTTTTATGCAGAAAAAACATACATACGTAGGTGACATTCTCCAAATTATTAAAAAGGTGCTGTTCGCATTGGTCACAGCTGACTATACCGTTTCTTTCAGTGTTACGGCTTAGGCAGGGACTAGCAAGGGTTAACTGCTAACTCCTGTCCTTTTCTATGTCTGCACAGCATAGACGAACTTCAGAGACCTCCATCTCCCCACCTGGCTCCAGCATTGGGTCCCCCAACCGGGTTATTTGTGTAAGTACTGTACTGAATCTGTAAGTATGACTGAATCAGGCCTAATGGGCATCAGGCAGCTGGCCTGAAGGCTTGCCGCTCTTCTACGTGTAACTTGGGAGGACTTGCTGTCTGGCTGCCAGCGAGGCTGAGAAGGGGAGATGGCCCAACGCACAGCGATAACTGTTGAGAACTAGACTCTTATGATTGCAGGGTAGTTTTCCATATCCAGTCACCTGCATGAAGGCAGAGATTTGGAAACTGCCGCCTGGGATGCCCCTACTCGTCTTGTGAATGCTTTGGCCACCGAAGAGCCTGGATGCCAACCTGGCTTCTCTGAGCATGATCAGCCTAAATAACTCAGACGTAAATCATCAAGGCAACTCATGGCAATGATTTCAGCCCTGACCCTCATTTTCCCTTTCCACTGATGCCTTATCTTCATTGGGAAATGCCCTCACCTTTTCCAAAACATTATCTTCCTTCTTCTGTTCTCTGTAATAACAATCTCAGCCATCCACTTGCTCTGATGGTGCATTCAGCCTCTACAATCCAACTTATCCCTTTCTCTCCCTGCATCCCAAAGCCCTATTTCTTTTCTTTCTGTGTTTGTCCATCTCTTGTCTCTCCCTTTGTCTAGGCTAAAGTGGATAATGAGATCCTTAATTACAAAGACCTGGCTGCTCTTCCCAAGATTAAGGCCATCTATGAGGTGCAGCGCCCTGACCTCATCTCCTATGAGCCCTATCACCGATACACGTCGGATGAGACGCTGGAGAGATATAGCTATGGGGAGGTACAACTTCTCTACAATTTCTCCAGGGAGGAAGGGGGGCTGTGAGCCTCACCTGTATTTCATTTTGAGGACTGATCTGAGACCCATAATATAACCCAACCACCCAATAAAAATCCAAAGCTGTAAGCCTTCATGCTTTGATAAATTGAAAAATTCCAAGCGTGACCTGATCTGGAAGTAGTCATGACACAGGTGGGAAAGCACAATGCTTTCCAGTTGCAGGGTATATATTTTCTGCTCCAAAATGTGAGATAAGAATCCAGGTGTGATGAAAATGCAGTATAATTTCAACTAAGAAGGAGGGGTCCTTGATATGAGGATAGAAGATGTTTTCATCTTCTAGAATGCCTTAGGAGCATTCTTAAGGCTTGTCTCAACATGTCCCAACCTCCTCAATGAGCAAGAAAGAATGGCTGTCTTGATAGTCCTGAAACAACATGAAGCAGATAAACTATGTTGGTGTGTGTGACTTGTTCAGTTGATACTACTGAGGTTGTTACAGCTTTTGGCTGATTCTAGTTGTCCTACATTCCATTCTTAGCAGTGGCCTTTGCTTCAGGTTGAACATGTGGGTGGAGAGCAAAGAGGGAAAGAACAGGGCTGGTTTAGACAGGTCCAGCCTGCTAGCTTCTATTAACTTGATGGCTGGTGAAATGGCAATGAAGTGGTATAAGTGTAAACCAGATATTTAATAATCTATATCCCACCCAGCATCCCTCTTGTTTGTCATATACTAAAAGCAACATACAAGTAGAGATGGGCACGAAATGAACTTTTGATTCATTTCATTATTCATTATTTGTTTCGTTACATAGCAAAACAAATAATGAACTGCCCCCTCTAAGAAAAACAAAACAAAACGGAAATTTCCATTTCGTTCCGGTTCACTTTTCGTTCCCCGCCGGTGTCTCCTACCTGACTGGTGGTTGGCCAGTGGATGTCCCTCCTCTGGCTGTCACTGCCTCCCCCAGCCCCCAGGGAGGGGGCTTCCAGAAAAAAAAATTAAAAGCTGACCGGCCCACGCTACAGCTGGTAGGCAGGCCACGTGGTCGGCCAGCTTTAATAAAATAAAATAAAATAAAATAAAATAAAATAAAATAAAATAAAATATTTTTTAAAAAAAGATCTAGGGCCGGCAGGATTAAAATAATAATAATAATAAAAACAAATTTTAAAAAATCCCAACCAATGGGGTTCAAATAAAATAAAATAAAATGAACCGAACTAAAACGAATTATGAAATGACAATTTTTATAAAAAATCATTTTGTAATTAATGAAACAAAATGGAATGGGGGGAATGAATTACTACATACCAGCCCATCTCTACATACAAGTCCTTTCAGATGATCATGCATCAGTCTTTGGTAGCTTACCAGAATAGGGTACTGCAGCTTTTGAACTGTCTTTCATGAACTCACGCCCCCAAAGTACTGTAATCTCTCAAGATTTTGCAGCACTTCTGATGACTTCCACAGTGGGATAGTAAAAGATTTGGCACTTACAATGTCTGAAGGTCTTAGAAGATACCACTGGGTATTGCTATTGCTATCCCTCAGCCCTTTGCTGTCTGATTGATCTGTGTAAAAGGCCTCTCTCTGCCTAATTATAGGGCTGGCCCTACCTACCATGGTTAACTAGACCTATTAAATGCATGGTGCTAAATACAGGAAGGATCCCCTTAGGTATGTAAACACAGAGGCTCCAAAAAAATAGGAGGGAAGCAACTCCAGCTCAATGTAGGCTATTTCTTGGAAGTCAAGACACTTCATTTAAGGGTGTATATACTGTATATATGAAGAGAAGAAAAGTATTGTATCTGCTATTTGTTGTTTCATTAAAAAAAGGTAAAGGTTCCCCCCGCACATGCGTGCTAGTCGTGTCCGACTTTAGGGGCATTGCTCCTCTCCGTTTCCAAGCAAAAGAGCCAGTGTTGTGCAAGTCCGTAGCCCTGTGGCTGAAAGCATTTCTGCCCAGGGAACACTGTTTACCTTCCCGCTTTTTATGGGAGTTTATCTACTTGCATTTACATGGCAGGAGCTGGGGTTAACATGTTGCCGTGCTGCTAACATTTGTCATGTTGTTTCATACAACATGACAAAAAGAATGCCTAGTTGATCCTTCTCCGTGGTCATTATGAAGCCTCTCTCCCAGGCTTGGTTGTTGTTGTTTTTCCTGTGTCCTGACAGTTCCAGTAAGGTTGTAGCTCTACTAAGTGGGCAGTAACTTGGGGGAAGGTGAACTGTGTTGTGGCCCTGAGCAGTCATGTCAGCTTGTAATCATTTTTCCTCTCTTTCTTTCCTTAATCTTCACTCCCTCCTGACTTGTCTCTGGCCTCCTGTCACTTCTAGTCTCTGGGAACCTTGTCTCCGTATTCTCAGGTAATCACGCAGGCTACCTGCGAGGGCTTGCCAAATTAGGGCTGAAGAACCGTCTTCAGGGACCTGGGTTGTGAAGGCCCCCATGTTGAGGAGCAAGGGAATTGGACTCTGTTGCTTCTCACCCAGTGTAGAAAATGGCTTCATATGTTATCAGATGAGGAATGCCTGTGGTAACACACTAAGCTGTTGTTCTATATCAGCACATGTGTGCACACACAGGCAACAAAATGCACAGAGGCCCACATATCCTGCCCTCAGTTGGGAAGGAGACATGCCTGCCAGAAGCAAAATCAAAAGTATAGGGCTAGGTGGTAGTTTCTGGACCCACCATAAACCCATTACCCTACAAATGGACTAGCTTCCTACCTCTAATCTTGATTCTTCCAGGATATTTATGAAAGCATGGACATCAGGCAGCGGCGAGCCTCCAGCCCAGGCTACATTGACTCTCCCACCTACAGCCGCCAAGGCATGTCACCCACCATTCCACGCTCTCCACATCATTATTACCGCTCAGGTAAGAACACGGCTCTCCTTTTCATTAGGATTCAGCTGTGTGTCCTTGCTAGTGAGGAACTTGCATTGCAATGTCACCATCGGGACATACATGCTTCTCCCTGAGAGGCATTCAGTGCCAGAACATATTTCCATTCCCAAAAGATTTTTGCAACATGAAGTCTTATCTTTAGGGGGAAGCCGTGGGAGTAGAGCAAGAATGACAACACATGCCCCTGATCGTCTTCAGTGTTGTGCAGGACCAGTTCTTGACAGAATGGTAGAGAAATAACCAACTGCATTTCGGTCTTCTCTGAGGACAGAGTTGAGTTTATTGTTGGGACTTCACTCCATTGTGTATATGCCATCCTCTTTCTGTGGCATGTTCAATATGATAACTCCAGTCTAGAGCTGAAAAGGAAAGGAGCAGATTATGTGGGAAGCAATGGATGGCACAGATTCATATGTGCACGTATACACACACACACACACACACACACACACACACAGGCGCTAGGGAATTCAGCATGAGACATGCAAACAACACTGGGTTTTTGGCATGTTGCTCTAGGCAGATGACACAACAGGGAAGAAAAAACACAGTTAAAAGCATGTCCAGCAGAATGGTCTCATTCTCTTCTAATATACGTGCTGAGCAGAAGCTCAACTTCTGCCAAAATGAAGTTTTTGTTAGAGTTGTCCCTGGACTCTGCGCAGCTGGTGCCAGTTTGGGTAGGTCCCGGCATGGAATTTCTGGCACCCTTGGACTGGATTTAGAACGGCCACTGATGGCATGCACCTGTGGGATTTTCCTCTGGCTCCTGTTCATCTGTGAACTTGACACTTCTCCTCCCACGCAGTGTGTAGGAGTCACCTTCATCACCATCACAACACCCTTCCATCCGTGCACCCTGCCCATTGATTCACAGGTGGCTTGCTACTCTTCTAACATGGCTGCTTTTGATAACACCGATTTTCCTCTGCCTCTCTTTTTTCTTTCCCTGCTGCTCCCCTCCAATCTGCTCTTTCAAGGAACAGAGAGTGGGCGCAGCTCCCCCTATTATAGCCAGTTAGATGTGAGGTCTTCTACACCAACCTCATACCAAGCTCCTAAGCATTTCCACATTCCAGGTAGGCTGTGGAGGCCTCTGGCCAGCCTGTGAAGGAGCGTTGTTTCCCTTAGTCCTTTTTCACATTTGGCATGCATGCATGTGCCATACGTGTATACTGCATGACTAGTGCTTTTGCCAGCCTAGACAATAAGCTAGCAACAGCAAAGACACATCTGCATGATAGAGGCCATCCATAAGCAAAACCTGCTGCCTTCGTCCTGCCTCCTCCAGCATCTGTGTGCACCCTCCACTGCCCCATCTCTCTCTCTCTCTCTCTCTCTCTCTCTCTCTCTCTCTCTCTCTCTCTCTCTCTCTCTCTCTCTCTCTCTCTCTCTCTTTCTCTCTCTCTCTCTCTCTCTCTCCTGTAGAAAGAAAAGGCTCTGCAGCTGCTTCCCTTCCTTTCTCTTCCCCTGAAGAGCACAGCCCAAGGTGTTCTTCCACACCCCTCCTTGACAGAGCATTTATCTTATACTCCTAATGCTCCCTTCAGGGCCCGCCGCACCCTCCCCCCAGATATCTCTGGGCTTGTCAGATGGCTGCTGCCTTCCAGCAGAGATGCCAGGGGCCACCAGGTAAGGGCCACTGCCCCGCCCTTCCTGCAGAGAGGGAGGGAGGAAGGGAGGGGAGTGAACGCCTTTCCTCTGTCAGTGCCCAAGTAGATGCAGTGTGGATGCACCCTCCTCGCCTATCTGCAACCTGCTTTGCTAATGGGGTAAATCTAGAGCCCTTGGTTCCAGCAACCCATCTCAGGTTCCTCACCTGCCTAAATACTTGGCAGCACTGGGAGCCCTCCTCGGGCCCTTAGCCTAGAATGAGGGTCATTCAGACCTGTGCTCCCTGCAGAACCTTGTGACATGCGCTCTCAGATGCAAAGGGAAGTCCTGATGATTTCTAAGATGGCAGATCTCCGTCAGTCTGAGTGGCCAAAAAGAACAGCACAGTTCCCAGAAGCATTAGAGAGAAGCATGCATGTAGTGGAGGAACCCCAGTGAAAGAGGTAGCGTTTGAAGTTACTCCCTTAAAGATCTTATTCAGCAGTTGGTCCTGCTGGGAGTCTTCCAAGTCAGAGCTCAGTTCGTAAGCACTCTGAAACATTCATTGAGAGCTCTCTTGTCTCCGTGCATTATCTGGATCAGTGGAGGGGCATGAAGCGAGTTGGTAGTCGTGCAACGCTGCTTAAGAAATCCGTCCAGGGTTGGAAGCATGGCCTTAGCTCTTGGCAAAGCAAGAGCACTTTTTTTTGCCGAAAAAGGTCCAGTAGCGTTCTAGACTTCTCCTCCTGCCTCTTCTCCTCCTGCCCTGTGCTCTCTCTGTTGGAAACGAGGCTCCGGTGAGGCGTGACCCTGCGGCTTTTGCTGATGTCTTTTATGGATGGCCTGCTGCCTGCTCCAACCGTCCAGCTCATCAGTAAGCCTTTTGTGCTGGTGTGGTCGCTCCTCTTCCTGGCTTGCTTTGCTTCTCTCTTCTTTGATGAGGCTTTGGCAGATTCGTTTGATTCTCATGTAAGGATGGGGTGTGTGGACTGTGTCCCTGTTGTCTCTAAGAAAACCAATTCATATATGACGTGGTGCCGTTGGCAGGCAAGGCGATGGTCCCCGAGGGCCACCTGAACTAAGTCTTCCTCTGGCCTGAAGTGAGGCAGGCCACCAGCTGCACCAGAAGGAAACAAGTCGGGGCTGACCTGCATGCTGTTAATGTGAGCATGCTCACAGCATGACCTTCGTGCATGGACACATCTTATGGCTGTCTACAGCACACATCACTCCAAACAGGATTAATTCCTTCTTCCCCCATCAAACCAGCTCCCAACCTATCTGTGCTCTGCAGACACTTAGACTGAGGCTGCCTCGCTTTGTGCAATACGCTGGAAAGGGGCAAGGGTGGGTGGGTGGGGCTCCTGAACAGAGTGAGTGGGCAGTACTGGTCATGGGTGGGCCCGTTATCCACACATGCGGTGGCTCTTGTGACTCTACTATCCAAACCCTGGCTCCTACCTCTTTTCTCTGTCTCTGTCTTCTTTCCTTCAATCTCTTTCTTTTTGCCTCCAGCTGCTGCAGAGAGTAACATCTACCGGAAGCCTCCCATCTATAAAAGACACGGTACAGTTTGGGCATGGCTTTGGCACATATTTGGACCTGCGCAGTGAAGTCCAGATCTGCTTTGACTGTAGTGTGGCGCATTGAACATGGAACAGTTCCATGAGCTTAAGCTATGCCAAAGGGCCAGAACAAGACACAATGGGCCCTGGAAAGAAGGGAAATGTACTGTGGGGTATCTCTGGCTTCTCAGGTAGAGATGAGAAGGAAAATGGTTTGGATGTGCTGCACCTGCCCTTGTGGCTCATTCTAGAGTAGGGGTCACCAAGCTTTGTCATAGACTGCCTTCAAGAAGAACCACACTTAGGTAGCAAAAGCAGCTATGGGCTGTTTAATTGACCATTCTTCTTATCTTACTAATTTAAGGGGGGGGGACTTAAGGACATGCTATAGAGCAGGACCACATGGTGTGTTCTATGTATTAAGGTGGCATTTAGTTACCACCTTACTTACAGTAGTGTTTCTGTTACTTTTGCCACCGATAAAGACAGCTTTATGAGAAGGAGGTAAAAGAAATACCAGCATGTCTTAGGGCAGGTCCCACCCAGGAAGAGTTGCAAGAATGATGGGGCAGTGTTGCTGAAGGGCTGAGAGATGGGTGTGCGGAGGGAGAGATGCCTCTTGGAAGATGAAGGTGACGGTGCTAAACCCATCGAAGGTCATGGACAGGGAACTTATCAGGAAATAAGGAAAGGGAGGAGAAGCCATGCAAGAAGGCTTTAAACTTGAGAGTGAAGAGTTTGTCCTGGATCCAAGTCCAGAATTTTAAATGCTATTTTTAAGAAGAATAAATATAATGACATGCTGAAACAAACAATAATGAAGAAGTGGTAGGATGATGCTACGGGAAGATGAAACTTTGATCCTGATGATGGCAAGGCAACATCCAAATGTTAATACCAGAGGGCCACATGGGGATATAGGAGTCGGGGATTCTATCAGTGCCACGGGATATACTTTTCTATGGGTTCATCTTACGGCGTGAATGGGTTGGCTTGGTATCTTTACAGTAGACTATTGCTTGCTATTGCAATTAAAGCTTACTGTAGCCATGAGCTGAACACACAGAGGCATGTAGCTCTTACAAGCCCTTATAAATGTGCAAAGGGTATTCCCCAGGTAAGTTGAAAGTATGTTGAAAGGGATTGTCCCACTGTCAGCATTAACAGGAGGTGTAGGAAAGCAAATTGCCTGTCATTAAGTCTTTACTCTTAGGGAATGGGTGGCGCGTATTCTGAGTAAGGGGGTGGGGTGGGAGGCTCCACCTGCCCCTTTGCGGAGAGAGGGCCTGAGTGCTTGGAGCATGAGTCATCTCTGTCCCAGGGTGGGTCTGGAGGTGTTCTGCTATTGAAGAGGTCGGCTTCTTATACATCCTCAGGTAAATTTACTGTGATTATGGGGACCATGGTTCGAGAACAGTGTTGACGAACCTGTGGCATGGGTGCCAAAGGTGGCACACGGAGCCCTTTCTGTGGGCACCTGGTCAGGTTAAATTGCTGTATTGGCACTTTGCGAAAAATTAGTAGGTTTTGAATCGCAGTTTGGGCACTCGGTCTCTACAAGGTTTGACATCACTGTTCTAGAGGAAGGATGTCTGAAGAGCAGAAGATCACCAGCAGCATCCTGTATGCACTCTGTGGATGTCCTCAGGAAACAGTGCTGCAGATAATGAAATATGCATTGTGCTGCTAAAGCTAACTGGCAATTCTCAGAAGGCAACACATGACATAACAAGACTCGATCTAACTGGGATAGGATGTTTTAAGCCGAGAAAGCCAGAATCTGAACTTCATATAAAACAAAACATACTATGGGCAGGGCAGGCCTGGCTTCAAGGTAGGATGTTCAACGTTCAACTGCTCTTGGCAAGGGAAACCATACAGAGTCCAGACAGTTTCTCTTTAGGCCTTCTGAGGTCACAGAAAATGGAGGCACGCCCTCCTCCAGACAGGCTCTAGCAGTGAGGGAAAGGATTTGCGCTCAGCTCACCAAACTGCTTTTTTTGTTTGTTTTAGAAGCCTCTCTCAGCTTTTCCTTTAACATGGTAACCAGGTATCTCATCCTCTCTTTCCTTCCCCTTTCCATATTTTGCTGTCTGCTATTACACCTTGCCCTGCTGGCTGCGCCCCCCACTGCATTGTAAGTAACGTACCTTTGCCTCTCTTCTTTACAGCAGCAAACCCTTCGTGCATGTCCTTAAGAACCCCTCTAGCGTCCCTCAGCTGGCCACTTTTGGTTTTGATAGCTCACATTTCTGCTGTTTTGTGGACGTAAATTAGCTTTTTCGGGAGATTTTGGGAGAAAGAAAACTGTCCTAGTGGAATGGCTCGCAACCACGTAATGCAGATTACATATTCTTAAGTACTCTAAAAATATCCTCTTGTATACTGAATCTGGAGTTTTGCCTGTTTGTTTTAATGCACATTTAAGGGCACACATACAAAATGCAGCTCACATAAACCAGTCATCCTGTCCTCCCACTAGATGCACTCCTGAGTTGTGAACTAGGGATGAAACTTATGCCATACTAATCAAAAGGCTGTAAAACGCATGAAACATGTGGTGGGGAATGTAAGCTTTGTTTGTCAGAAGTCCAGAAGCAAGGGGTGATTGCTGTTAGGGTTAATTAAATCTGCTGATTAATTAAATCTGCCAACTCCTAGTTAAACCTGGGGAAGGAAGTTTGTCTTGGCACCAAAGAAGCTTGCTACTCTCATCCATAATAACAACCGATGGCCCTGTGTGTGTGTGTGTGTGTGTGTGTGTGTGTGTGTGTGTGTGTGTGTGTGTGTGTGTGTGTGTGCGTGCGTGCGTGCGTGCGTGCGTGCGTGCGTGCGTGCGTGCGTGCACTCAGTTTTCATCAAAACCAGAGTGCACAACAAAGAAAAGGATTTTAAAATGTCCACAATACCCTTTAACCCTGTGACTGAAGCTTCCAGTACAACCGGTGTAGTCTTCCTTCCCTCTTAACTTACCTGATGTTAAGAGTCAGGCTGAAGATCTTTAGCGAGTACAGTAGGACTGTGGTATCCATGGGGGGAGGGGAGTCAGTTCAAAGTCCCACCACCACCATGGATGCCAAAAAATGTTAAGTGTCAAAGACTACACATTGCATGGCCTCTGGCTGCCTCTAGTGGCCACCTCTGGTAAATACAGCCTGGAAAAACCAGGGTTTACTTCTGGGGTGAGGGGGTTAATAGTAGAGATGGGCACGACTAGGGAAAATGACGTTTTCGAGTTGTCGTGTGTTGGAGGCGGCCTGTGTCGGCTCGTTTCCGTTTTTCGCGAAACTTCGCAAAAATTTGTCGTTTCGTTTTTCGTTTTTTCATCTGTTGTTAAACTGGTTTGGGGGGGGTAGCGGGCTCCTGGAGGCACCTCTTTTTTAGGGGGTGGGTGCCTCCTCACCCGCTAGGGAAAGCAGGCTCCTGGAGACCCCTCATACATGGGGGTCTCCTCTCCTCACCTGCTGCAAAAGGGCATGCATCGCCATATATGGATATGATTGCATACCCAGTTGCACGCAGAGACACAGCAGACTGGCAGAGGCACCCCTCTTTTTGGGGTGCCTTCCCTGCATCAGTCAGGCCTCGGGGGCATGGTTTGCATGATGTCACACATGCTGCCGGCCGAGCCAAGCCTGCAGGAGTCACCCAGAGCCACAAGTGGCGGACTGGCAGACTCTCTGCACCCACTGTGTCTCACTAAGAAGGGACTTGTACTTGTTGCGTGTAGTGCAATGCAAGTACAGATCTGGCTTAGGCAACAGGGTTAGCGCAAGGGCTAGGGTTAGGCTAGTTACGGGTGAGGTTAGGGTGAGTATTGGGGTGCACCTCTGGGGGCCTCTCTGACCCACTTAGAAGGACAGTGTACTGGCGTATGGGTTAGGCTTAGGGTTCGGGTTCGGGTTCGGGCTACGGTTAGTGGGCTTTTTATGCCCGGTTGGCACATCCAAGAAGTCTCTGTGGTCAACCTGGCCAAGTGGCCATGCGATTGGTGGAATGGCTCCAAAAATTTGCATGGGCATTGGTCACTCCCATGGCCAGCCCATCATTGCGCAGGTGTAAAAAAAATAAAATTAAATAAATAAAATTAATGGAGAGAGGAAAGAGGAGACATTTTGTTGCAAGAAAAACCCACTGCTACTGTAAAAATTCTGGCAGTTTTAAAATAGCAATTTTCGCATGTTTCTGTGTGGTGCTTGTGTGTTTTTGGACCACGATTTCAAAAAAAAATTGCGGTCGCCGCCCCATTTTGGATCCCCCGCCCGCACTGCATGGCATGGCGACTCGAGTCCGACTGCCCAGGACAGGAGAGGGGGGGAGGCCGGAAGCCCCCCCCCCAGAAACCACCCCTCTGGTAGGTGCACTCTGCACTGCAGGCATATTTTCGCCTGCTTTTTGGCCCGGGAATGGGGGGGGGGGAGTTTAAAACTTTTTTTCTGTGCCGCTTCCGCTTGAATTGCGGCGGCCGGCGGCGAGTCCGGTGCTTGTTGCGACTTGCGAGCGACTAGGACGAGGATTTCCCCCACCACCAGAGCAGCCCAGGACAGGAGGGGGGGTCAACCACCCCTCTGGTAGGTGCCCTGAGCCCTCACTCAGGCAGGCATATTTCCGCCTGCTTTTTGGCGGGGAATCGGGGTTTTTTTAACTTTTAAAAACTTTTTTTCTGTGCCGCTTGGCATCGCGGGATCGCCGCGATGCCAGGAATGACCACGACAAATCAGACCCAATTATTCTTTAGTCGGTCCGAGTTCGAGTTCTGACGGAGTAATTCCCGTTACCGTTCCGTAACGGAAACGAGGAACGGAAACGGGAATTCCGCCAAGTCGTGCCCATCTCTAGTTAATAGTAATTTCAGGCAGTGGATAGGACACTCTTATGTACTAGGCCAGTGTTGGCGAACCTATGGCACGGGTGCCAAAGGTGGCACTAGGAGCCCTTTCTGTGGGCACCCGACATCGCCCCTTCACAGCTACCTGTATGCGGGTTAAATTGTTGTATTGGCACTTTGCGAATAAATTAGTGGATTTTGAACTGTAGTTTGGGTACTCGGTCTCTAAAAGGTTTGCCATCACTGTACTAGGCTGTCTGACCAGGGGAGGTAAAGAATCTTAGCTGAAACCATGGAGAGCTACTGCCAGTCAATGTGGACAATACTGGATTGGAAGGATGAAGGGCTGTTTTCCAGCTAACCCTAACCCTTTCCCCTCCCTGCTGCTGTGGCTGTTAAATGGGGACGGGGGAGGGAGGAGTGTTTAACGCTTTTTAAAATGTTATTCTGGTTTGTCCCTTAAATGCAGCTTTCTGAAAGCCAGATTTGTGGATATGGAGGATTTAAAGTTTATACCTGCATCCAGCTTCTGACCATCATAGGGCTTTTCTTTGTAATACACCTCTTCAATTCAAGACACACCAAGACATGAGCTAATTCATGAGCTTCAGATGGGGCGGGGGGGGGGCATGAAAAGTTTGAGTTTCTTGAGCAAAACTATTTGTTCTGAATATGAATTCAAAATAATTTTTATTTGGTTAATGGCCCGAATCCTGACATGTAACTTACTGCTGTTAGTTGTGTCTAATTGACAAGACAGTAGGGCATGACTTGGATGCTCAGTTGGGAGTATGGTCAAGCCAGCAACCGAGAAACACCCTGGTGCATCACTTGTCCTTTATGTTGGAAGCAAAGGGACCAGCCTCTTCCACTTCCCTGATGCCCCCTGCCGTTCTCTTCATTCCACTACTCTCTTCTTGCCAGTAACCTGACAGCACTGCTAAGTATCCCATATTGCCTACATTGTGCTTTCCATGGGATGTAAATAGGTGGAGAATAGGAAGGTGACTGCCCCACCTTTAGTCCCACTACCTCGGTACTGCTTTCTACATTAAGTGGCAGGAGTTCCCCAGGTTTCAGGCAGGAAGCTTTTCCATTGCTACCTGGTGATGCTGGAGGTTGAACCTGGGCCATTGGCGTGCAAGATGCATCCTCTGCCACTGAGCTGTGGGCTTTCCTAAACTAAGAGAGTAAGCAAAATCTTGTTAGCACCGTCATGCAAATGTAAACCGTATCTGGGCATCAGAAATCATTAATGTAAGCAAATGGAATGTTACCTATTCTACCACTTCACTTCAGTAGGGCTCCCTTTTGCCCTGAAGAAGCCTTTAATCGTCTATAATATTACCAGAACTCCTCCACGAAGAATTGGACTAGTGGGGGCCATCTGGCAGGGATTTTTATTTTTTACTATGCCCATCAAAAGTGGGTGACATGGAGCAGCAGTGGGATCTAGTTCTGGAACCCCTGTTGAAGGAGCTGTTCCGGACTAGTTTTCAATAGTAAAGGCAGGCTCCTAGATGAGATTCCGGGGTGCAATTAAAGTTTGTCATTTCTTATGATGCAAAGCAAAAGCAAAAAAGCAAAGTGTTCTGCTTATATACCGCCCCATACCACTACAAGTAGTCTCTGGGCAGTTTACAATTTTTTAATTACAGTGTGCAGGCTACACATTGCCCCCCCCCCCAGCAAGCTGGGTACTCATTTTACCGACCTCGGAAGGATGGAAGGCTGAGTGAACCTTGAGCCTGCTACCAGGGATTGAGCCCAGGTCGTGAGCACAGTTTTACCTGCAGTACAGGCATTTAACTACTGCGCCACGAGGCTCTCTCGCAAGTGTTCATCTGTGATAAGCACTACTTAGGAATGACATTAGAGTACAGGGCATTTTCAGACAACTTCCTCATGATAGCAAATGGAAGGACAATGGTGCAATTATTTTGTCTTTTTTGTCCATATTGGGAAGATGGGAAGGGGGGGAGCGGAGATCACTATCCTCTGGGAGGAGAAAATGATTTATGAGTGAAGGACAACATCACCTGGAACCCTCATAAAATCAGCAAATGAGGCATATGAATAGCATGGTAAAAGCCTTGCCTTGGACCATCCAATGGCTAAAGTCAAACACAGCAGCAGAAGAGCCATGTGTTTTAGCCCAGCTCTATTGTGATTGTGCATAAAAAGACTGGACAGTTTTTAGTGTAAAAGGGATGAGCAGGTGGGCTCTCATACTGTGTGGTATTTCCCTTCAGAAGACACTCTCCTGGTGTTAACTCCACCTGCCCCTTTTTTGATTCAAATCACAAACATTGTCTGTTGGGATGTAAGCTGTAATTTCCGGATGATGATGCTTTTTTAAATGTCCCCTATTGAATTAACATATGGAACCCCTGTTCTCTACATTCTGTATGTGATGGTAGTTATTGTGGGTATGGAGGTGTGCCACCACCCCAAGTAATTTGAGCCAGTGCCTTCTACAGGGGTTCGGTTTTGTTTTCTACCTTTTACTCTCCTTGTCTTTTGCTTTCCCAGATACCCACCCTGCAGCTACAAAAAGCAAAACCAGCGAGGATATTGCTCAGAGTTCCAAATATAGTCCAGCCTATTCTCCAGACCCATACTACCATTCAGAGACGGAGTACTGGACTTTTCAAGGATCGCCTAAAGGTAACACTTAACACCACAACGGTGTACTAAAGAGATGAATCACTTATACGGTAACTGGACAGAAGACACTCTAGAATGTCCAGCTATAAGAGTTGAGCAGGCTGTTGTACCTAGAATCCATAGACACTGGGCCATACCACCTGTAGAAAACACATGCTGCATGAGTTGGAAATCTTTTTTCCCCACCAGTTAAGAAAGGCTTCAAGGTTCTGGAGCCTGGCATGGCATTTCAAACACTAACACTTGACAGTAGTAAGAAGCACCCATTCCTTGATGCTTCAGAAATTCATTTCCAGTGTTGGCGGCAAACCAAGGAAGACTGCTGTCTGAACCTGATGGTAAAGGTGCTGTTGCCAGTCATTGCTGCTGCTGTTGCCTGACTGCCTTGCCATCATTTCCTTGCAGCACCACGCGTGCGGAGGTTCTCATCAGGAGGAGAAGAAGATGGCTTTGATCGGGGGCTGCATAAAGTGAGTGGCTCTTTTCATCAGTTCGCCTTGGCCTGTTTCTGTGCTACGCCAGGAAATGTCATTCCAACCCACCTTCCAAAGGCTCTTCTCTCCTTGGGGATTGGTCTGCTGCCAGTGCCTTCGGTGCTTCTTTTTCTATCTCCAGCTAGCATTCTTTTTCATGGATTTGTCTGTGGTTAGTGATTTCATTGCAGAAATAATGGCACCATCAAGTTCTTGCCAGCAGTGATATTAGTTAATTGCTGTTAAGTCTTGTACAAAGAGAAGTACGGCAGTGGAACCAATTACCTCAAGAGGTGGCGAGTGCTCCAACACTGGAGGCATTCAAGAGAAACTTGGACAGTCACCTGGCAGACATCCTTTGATTTGTATCCCTGCCTGGAGCAGAGGTTTGGAGTCAATGGCCTCGTAGGCCCCTTCCAATTTTAGTTTTCTGTGAGTTTATGAAAATGTAGAATTTGATTATTTAAATATGCAAATTCCTGATGACCCCAGTGCCACTTAAACCATGTAAAGCTGTAGCTGAAATCCTGTTGTGTAGCATAGTAAATTGCAACTAGAGTAGGCACATTGACTCAGTGGAGATTGGGTGATTCATCTGCTCCATAAATTCTATTGATTCATTGAGTCCACCTTTTGCTGTGCAAAGCAACAGGATTCAAGCCTGTGTGGGGTAGAAAATAAGAGCCTGCTTGCATGTATCCAGAACCTGGACACAGTTCAAGTTATATTTTCAAGTGACAGCTATCACTCGGAAATACTAACGTTGGAACAAGAACCTGTAATAGACTACTCTGTTCATGTATCTATGCTGGAAACATTACTAATAGATCTAATAATGCAAGTCACAATATTAGAAGTTTGTGTAACAGTTTAGCCTCCAATGTCATATATGTCATCATTCACCAGCACATCATTCTACATAAGATAATCAGGTTGGTTGGTCTTTACATCACATAATAAGTTTGTATAAAATGGTTATTAGGAAAAGTAATATTCTAAAACTATATCTGGGTACCCCATCCCTGACCTTAAGGTGTGTGTCCTTAAAGAAATGAAGTTCAGCAACATAGGGCCTTTTTACACGACCCCTACGATCCGCTGGCCACTTAAATTCGGACCAGAGATCTTAGGGGTTCCTCGCTCTTCCTCTGTCCCCACCCCCCTCCGCACTTCCTGGTTGCTGGCTGCCTGAGGGAGGGAGAAAAAAGAAAGAAAAGAATGCCGGTTTACCTCCGTTTTGTTCCCGGCAGCATTCAGATCTCTTAAAGGGGCGGGGCGCAAAAAAAGAACAAACAGAAGCCAGGAGAGCCCCGCACTCACTATCCTTACACCGGATCAAATATTTGTCACATCCAAAAAGCAGGTACAAGAAAACTGTTCTGGGTCGCGCTAAAGTGGGCGGGGTCGCACTTAATTGTCTGCAAAGTCCGGAGCTGGTGGGTAAACATTTTTAAGGTCCGGACATTGCAGCCATTTGCGGCGGAGCTTAGGGGTCGTGTATAAACGCCCATATTCGAAAGAGAAACAGCTGAACAAGAATCACTAAGAGGTTCAGCTCTATCTCCATTGGCTTGAACAGAAACAGGGTATTTTAATATCACAACACATGTTAATCAGTTCATCATACAAATTTATCTGTATTTTATTTTATTTTCTATTTGTATTCATGACTATACAATTTTTTCTAACTTAAAAGTTTTATATTCTTGTTCTTTCTGCTCCCTATGATTATTGCTAAAAAAAAACTCCATAAGAACTGACTCATACGCTTTTTCCCATGCTTGATGTGACCTACCAGAGACCCTTAAATTACTCCTTAAGATCTCTGTCACATGCACGCACGCATGCACGCGCACGCACACACACACACACACACACACACACACACACACACAGAATATTTGTGTCCTTAAAGACCACTGATTGATCTTCACCAGGTTATATATTTTTCATTTCCTTTACATCTCATATGACCCCCTTTTTTCATTGTTATCTAAATGCTTGCCTACTACTACTTGGGGCAGTACTCTATGCATCTGAAGAGGGGAATGGCAGACCATGGAAACTAATGCCAAATGAAACCTTTTAATCTGTAAGATGCCACAAAGACATCTTGATGTTTTTAAGGCAACCAGCTGTGAAGGTTATAAATCCAGCTTTGAGATGGACACAAATTTGAATTTGAATTGCAAAATTTGTTCAAAAACCACTAATTTGATTTGCATTTGAACTAATCTATAATGCTCAATGAATACGAATCCATGAATTTCTAGTGATTTTTGATTTGTCAGTTTCCTATAAAATAGACCTCAAGGCAGCATCTGGAGATGCCAAAATTCCACGGGCCACCTCCACTTACACTCCTCTATAATGCCTCCAAGTCTGAGGAAGATTTAATTTCTGATGTCCAGATTATCCACACACAAATAGACCCCCCAACCAGAAAGGTTTTCCCCAGGCACCTAGAGACACCAAACTGGTGAAGAAGCTTTCTCTGATTTGCCTGTAAAGTTCCTCCATGTTTGGTGACGATTAAGTTTCCCCAAGCCAATTGCTAAGGGCCACTTTCCAGGGTAGGGGAAATAACTGGGTCTATAACTGGTACATCAAACATTCAATTGTCATTAAATGTGGAGGGCTTGTAGAGGAGAGGAAGCTTGCAAGTTTGGTGTCTCTAGGTGCCTGGGGGGGGGACACTTTCCTGGGGGGCTCTTTGGAGGTGCATAACCCCAACATGTGCTCCACAAACCTCACTTGAATGTCTTATAGAGGAGAGTCAGGGGAAGCTTTCCTGCAATTTTGATGTCTCACAGTGCCTTAGAGGCCATTTTATAGCATTTTAAATAAAAATATGTCGATACATTGATTAATCAATTCATTAAAAAATGAATTTGATGAATTTTGTGATTCCTCAACCTTTGTGAATCATGAATTGAAATGAATCACCTTTTTTAATGATTCGTGCCCATCTCTAATCCAGTTATATTTTGCCCCAGGTAGTGGCTGTTACAATTTGCAAAATTTAAATTCTTTCATTGTTTCACAAAAATAAAAATAATTCCCTTTACTAACTTCCTAAAAACATCTGAATGCTCCAACGCACTGACCTGTTGTACTAACTACAGTATATGCTCCGTTCTCTTCCCAAACACCTCTGTATCACCCCAACACACACAGACGCACACCCAAACCAAAAGGTACACTATGAGGCAGACTTAACCCACAATGAGTTCATCCTTCTCCACCACCACTTAGTGAGGCCATAGGCCCATGGCTATGCAGAAAAATTATAACTGTGTGCTATCAAGTCAATTCTGACTTACAGTCACACTTTCAGAATTTTACAGGTAAAGAGTACTCAGAGGTACGTCACCATTCCCGTCTTCCCTGGGTGCCTTCAGATGGTACAGCTTTCCCAAGGCCACAGAGGCAGACACAACACACAAGAGGTACCATGGCAAATCAAACACCCAACATCTGGTTTATACCTCAAATAACAAAACTATCCAGCCAGCTATCCCATGACTATAAGAGTGCAGTACCCCATACATACAATTCTACCGCCAAAAAGAGTGAATTTATCCCTCAGTTAGTGAGAATTGTTACATCTTTGTGGCCGGAATGACAGTATTTCAGAACAACTAGTGATTTATGGATGTGTGTCCCATTCCTTTTCTGTACCCTTTGTGATGCCTAGATCCATACTGGCATTGGCAGATTGATACTAAAGGAAGAGATGAAGGCACGATCCAATTCCTACGTGGACCCTTGGACGCCACCCCGCAGCAAAGCTGGCAGTCGAGAGGCTCTTCATACAACGGGCTATGAAGGCTCTTTAAATGGCTGTAAGTAAGAGCAGGAAAATCCAGCTACCCCTCCTCCATGCCATTCCTGAACTCATGGCCTAGGAAGGGTTGGTTGTCTTTTCACAGGCCATCAAGCGCAATCTTGTGGCAGAAATGATTGCTTGTTGAGAGTATCACAGACAGGGCTGCGTAATCCCAACACAATGTGACTTCTCTTTCAATGCTAAGCCTGCAGCATTGGAAAGAGCAGCTGCTTAACTGCTATTGATACAACTAGAACGGATCAGCTAGCTCAACAACAATCAGGCCATCTAATTCTTCAATCCACTAGTGGAACTAAATTAAACTGGAGCAAGGTATTTTTCTTTTGGACATGTTGGCTCTAGCTAGATCTCATTGCTTAGCTAAGACAGTGCTGTGTATTCAGCCAGCGATTGTGAGACTGCGGGAAGCAAATCTGCACTGCCAATGATTTTTACCCCGCTTTTCCCCTTGGAAAAGGACCCAAGGCAGCTTATAGTAATGAGGGATAATATACAGTTTTTTTTAGTACAATTAAGTCAAGTCTAGTGAGATTTTTAGAGGAAGTGATTGTGATCACCCTCTTTCAAACTAGCATTGAATTTAAGATAGCTTAGTATTATAGGTATCTGGTTGGGACTTTGATTCATCACTGTGCCTCCTTGATAAGCGTTCAATCATCTATAGGATCCCTTCCAGCTCTATAGTTCTCAGATGATGATGATGATGATGATGATGATGATGATGATGATGATGATGATGATGATGATTGGCCCATTCAGAAAAGCTGTGTGGCTTGAATTGGTTCATGCCAGAACTGTGATCCCTCTCCCCCAATGATTTGGGGGACTGAAAGATTCTATGCCTGCAGTCAGTTTTCCTTGAGTCTCGTCAAGATGGGAGTTTCCATACTGACAATATGTCCCCTCTCCATTCTTTGCTCTGTCTCCAGCCCTTGTCTGCTTCCCTCCCTTGACATTGCCTGATTTGGTAGTGGAACTTTCCAGTTGGTGAAGAAAGGGGTGCTGGTTTATCCTGAAATGGAAAAAAAAATCTGAAGAGTTTGAAGGGAGACTTGGGGCCATAAGCATTGGGTGGTGGGCAGGGGAGCAGCGTGTTGTGTTGATCCTGCGAGGCATGAAGCAGAAGGTGAGAGGCGACTATGATGGGGAGGAAACCCAGACTCCCCACCCCAGCTAGAGAATCAGACAGCCACAGAAGAACACTCCCGCAGCAGACATCATAGCTGATGTCAGGGAGAGTCTAACTGTACCCATCCCCATAGGACTGATGCTTGTTCAAGATAAAGGAGCAGACAGGGATAACTAGACTCAAAGGACCTGGGCTACAAACAAGTAGGCAAGCAGTTCCTGAGACTTGGAATGGAAGACTCCTGAAATGGAAGGCAGTGGGAAAGGACTGACTCAGGAGTCCAGCAATGTTGTGTGGATCTGTTTTCAAAATCAGTGGACAACCGACCCCCCCCCCCCTTAAACAGGGACAAATACGACATGTGAACAAGCCCCAAGTCTCTTCCTGGGTCTGATGCTCTGTGTTTGCACTAACATTCCCTTCTTTGTTCAAACTGCCCTTTCGCCTTTTACATGGTAGGAGAAAAAGAGACAGGGGCATTCAAGTTAATTGAGAAGCATCAGACTGGCTAACATAGAAGGGATAAGAGCAAGTACACTGGGAGCTGTCAGCAGATCCTTGAATAATTTGAAGTGAATCACCTACTAATTCCTGGATGCCATCCACACACCTAGTGATGTGAACAATGGCTGCATGGGGAAAAGCCTTCTCTGTAGTGCTCCCAGACACTGTTTGTGCGATGTTCTCCTAGCTGCTAGAGGCCTGGCATTAACATCTTCCTCTGCTGGCAGGTGTTCAATCTTTAAGTTGTTACTTTTATTCTTGATTTTATTACTGGCTTTTCTTGTTTGGTGCATCTTTATTGCTTTATTGCTGCAATCAGTTGTCTTATATCTTTGGTTGCTTATTGACTGATTAGCTTGTGGCTGTCGCCTGCCATGGAGGCATTCATCAGACAAGATGGATATGAATGTAATCAAACAAGCAAACGATTTCTAAACTAATCATTTGCACTTAATTTGAATAGTCAACTTTTATGATGTTAGTAGAAGACAACAGAGATCGCACACATCCTAGGTCTGTCCCTGTGAATTTAACTCGGTCAGAAGATGAGTGGGTGGCCAGCTGAGATTCTTTGTCATTCCCCCATCTGTTATGGACTAAATATATTGTATCAAACATGGTGGTGTGTGGCTCTGGGTTTGTTTGTTTTTCTGTTTTTCAAAGTTTCAGGGAGTTAGAGGAATAATTAGTATACTTACAACTAGTACTTGAGCTCAGGGATAAGTCTCACAATAAAATAATGCCCAGAAGGAAAATAAATCCTAAAATAATCACATTTCTATATAAGTGCCTACGTTTGCAGGCATGTGTGCTGTCATTTATATCTCTCTGTTAAATTGTGTATACATTCCAAGCTTAACATGTATACCTTCTTGCACACGTAGACACTCACACTATAGTGTTCCCTGGGGCACCCTACCTATCAGAGCCTGAAGGAGCCTGCCATTAATATTTGACAGAGTGCTAAGTTATCCACTTTCACTTGATCCCCCCTCAGGCAGAGGGGCTGTGGGTGAGGGGCAAGCTGGAGAACTGGCAAGTGTAGTCCTACAGTGGTGACAACCGGCCACTAGATGGGACAGTTGAGCAGCACTTTTGGGTTCCCTTTGGGTGGTTGCATTTTTCAAACCACCAAAGGCTACAGCTACATTTAGACATAGCCAGCAATCTTTTCTGTTTCACCCCCTCTCCTTCTCTCTTCTTTATGCAGCCTTGAGAGTAGGAATGGGAAAACCTCACCATTTTAATTTTCAGGCTTGAATCCCTGATTTCTACCTGCATTTTCTTCCTATCCTTGTTTCAGCTGCTGTGAACTTCGTATACATTTTCCCATGGGATGTGTGTGTGTGTGTGTGTGTGTGTGTGTGTGTGTGTGTGTGTGTGTGTGCGCGCCCCATAGTGCATGCAATCTCTGGGTGATTCACAACACATTAAACCACATTAAAATAACATTATAACAAATGTATCAAAGTACCTCATGATAAATGCCATAAAATAGAATGATACTCTGCCCCTATCTAAAATGAATAAATATTCCACAAAAAATAGACTCTGTGCCAAGTATAAGATTTCTTGTACAAGGTTTCCGGCAAAACATTTTATCTGAACTACAAATATATCTGATTAACTAAAATCTATATCTGTGTTTTAATTTTACTGTATTTTAACCATTCTCATTCTAAGAAGTATACGTATGATGATTTTGTGTGCTTATTATCCCAAACACCCAGAATCCTTGCTAATGTGCACATTCATGAAGCATAGTGTGTTTCTTCTTAAGAAATGTATAGATGCTATTCTTATTAAAACCGTCATATATTTTACCCATTCAGGCTGGAGAAATGAGGGTGGTAGACTCAGAGACTGGTTAATGAATTCAATTTATTTGTCTCCTCATAATCCTTCACAACTGAAGAAAGGTGAGGAGCGATGATTACTTGCAGCGCCACCTACTGATTAAACTATGTCAGTATCCTCACAGCGCGAACCAGAAGTGGGCAACACAAGGCTTGCAGGTGCCAGGCAGCCACTGTGTCCAATTTATGGTATCTCCAAAGAGCTGCTGCTATGGCCATCACTGCCACATCTCAGTTTGTTGCCAAAACAACAGAACAAAATAATAGCAAAGTGTCATTTTCATAGTCAAAGTACCTTTTCTTCTTTAGAATAAGATACATGCTTCCTGCACATTTTTTGCAGATAGATTCATGATCCCAGAAGCATCTGTTTGTATGGTTCTCACATCCAGTAACCTATGGCATGTGTTTGGTGTTAAGTTTTGTAAACATTCTTACAGGAGATAGAAATTTACCCCCACACCCAAGACTCCGAAACCCAATGATTGTTTTGAATGTTTCACTTGTGAATTTGGCATTTTAGTCTGTATTTCATCTTCTTACATATGTCTGAAAAAAGTGGTCTTGACCCATGAAATCTCACATTAAAATATCATAGTGTTTACAGTGCCACATGTTTTTGTCTTTTGTCTGTTTTCCTTTGTGGGTTTGTTTTCTTTGGATTTTACCTGATATGCTTGCACAGACGAACAAAGCTATCTCTTCCAAGACAAAACTGTGTTGGCCCTACACGTATGAAGCAACCCTAAAACTGTGTCCAGACCCACATTCCTGTGAACAATTATGTACAAATATGTTTCTTTGTTACCTGATTTCTTACTTTGTCTTCCCCTACAGCACCCCGGACACACTATCTGGCAGACAGTGGTATGTTAATCCCTATTTCCTGCCTCTTTTAGTACTTTTTCATCTAATTTAGAGAAGGTCTGTAGATCTGGGAGCTTATGCAGCTAGAGCAACATCTTCTGCAAGACCGTTGAAATTAGAAATGGTGAGAACAAAAAGTAGGGACCCTTGTCTTTGTTTTGGTAGTTAGCTGGAGCTCTTCCTTAAGTGCTTTTCTTGATGTGAGGCTTCTCACAAACAGGCAACAACTAGGATCTGTATCACCTGGGACCCAATTCTGTGGGGCGGCCCTAGAGGGGAAGACATGGAATAGTGTTACGTACAAATAGAATTTTGTCCAGGAACATGCACCCTTGCCCCCCTCAACTGCAGCCCTGGTCACAAATATATCCAGAAATATGTAAAGGGGAGGGACTAAGTGGCAGGGTTAGTGTCACCACTAGCCATGATGAGATGGTTCATTTCAGAAGGAAGATTTCAATTATTTTTAAAGGAAGAATATTATCTATTAGATTTCCGTTTACCAAGACAGTTGGTTAAGCATCTCAAAGTGGCTCCCTGCCACAGGATGTGGTGATGGCATCTGGCCTGGATGCCTTCAAAAGGGGATTGGACAGATTCCTGGAGGAAAAGTCCATCACAGGTTACAAACCATGATGGAGATGTATCATCTCCAGGCTTAAAACCAGGGCACTTCAAGGGCCAGATGCAGGGGAGAGGTATCAGGAGACAGATATCTAGTCTCATGCACTCCCAGACACATCTGGTGGGGCCACTGTGAGATACAGGAAACTGGACTAGATGGGCCCTTGGCCTGATCCAGCATGGCTCTTCTTATGTTCTTATGTATTGTGCGTACACACACACGCACGCACACGTGTGTGCGCGCGCACACACACACACACACACACACAAATTACAAAGGGGAGCTCAAGAGGGAGACAGCAGACACTGGCTACATAAACCAGCTCCAGTGCATGTCTCAAAGCCTCAATAGCAATAGCATCTGAATTTGCTTGTGTACATATGTGTTTTGTGCCATCAAGTTTGCGCTAAGGAGGGGGCGGTATAGAAATGAATGAATAAATAAATAAATAAATAAATAAATAAATAAATAAATAAATAAATAAATAAATAAATAAATAAATAAGAATCCTAATAGGACTTTCAAGGTAAGTGAAAGATATTTAAGGAGTGGTTTGATGAGTTCCACTCCCCCAGTGAGACTCCATGACCAAGTTGAGATTCAAACCATGTTCCCTAGAGTACTAGACTGTCACTCTATCCCCTACACAACACTGGGAATTCATGGCTGCTGAGCTCACTATAAATATTAACAACTCAAATTTCTTGTGCATATAAGATAGTTACTCCCTGGACAGACTCTGACCTGTGCCCCTGAAACATCTCCTAGCATTCCTATGGCAGAGACATTCACTTAGGGGCTTTTTACACGACCCCTAAGATCTGCTGGCCACTTAAATTCGGACCAGAGATCTTAGGGGTTCATCGCTCTTCCTACGTTCCCACCCCCTCCGCACTTCCTGGCTGCTGGCTGCATGAGGGGAGGGAGAAAAAGAGAAAGAAAAGCATGCCGCTCACCTCCGTCCTGCCTCTCGTCTCTGTAAAAGTAGCTCTTAAAGGGGCGGGAGCCAAAAAACAACAAACAGAAGCAAGGAGAGCCCCGCACTCACTATCCTTACACCGGATCAAATAATTTTCACCTCCAAAGAGCAGGTACTTGAAAGGTGTGCTGGGACGCGCTAAAGTGGGCGGGGTCGCACTTAATTTCCTGTTAACTCCGGAGCTGGTGGGTAAACATTTTTAAGCTCGAGCTGGGAGCCATTTGCCCCGGAGTTTAGGGGTTGTGTATAAACGCCCTATGGGCTTACCACTTGTTCCCCTGGCTAGAACCTGCTAATTGAAGTAATTTGTTAGTCTCCTTCCTGTAATGATTTGCCATTGTCACTTTGTCTATTGTCAGTGTCCTCACCTGGTCACCCAGATATCTATAGGAAATCTGTTTGTATTACTGTGTATTTGTATCTCTGTGTTTGAGGAAATGTATTTGCCTTATTTTGTCTGAAGAAATGGGTTTTGATCCACAAAAGCTCACACTAAAATAGACCTGTTTGTCTTTGAAGTAGTATTTTGCTTTGTCTTCTTTTATTTTGCTAATAGTTTGTGTTTAGGTATTTTTCACCCATCAGGGTTGAGCTTCTGGTCCACTTATTTTCATGTTTCTCCAATTAAATGCAACTACCAGTCTACGAGATGTAATGACTTCTTGAAAGTCCGTGTGATAGGGGTGCTGACAGCAGCCAGGAAGACCTGGCTTAAAATGTGCACTCAGCCAAGAGGCTCACTGGGCAGCTTTGGGCTATTTAGTATTTCTCAGCCTAACTGATTCCATGAGCTGGCTGTGTAGCTCAGTGGTCTAGGCATCTGACTGCAGAGGCAGGAGCCTTGGGTTCAATCCCCCTTCTGTGAATAGAAACAGCCTAGGCGGCCTTGGGCAAGCTACACAATTCCAGGAAACCCTCAGAAAAAGGGAATTGTAAAGCACTTCTCTATTCTCTAGCTGAAAAACCCCTGAGTCAGAATTGACTTGATGGCATGGGATTATTATTTAACCTACTCCAAAGGAGGACAGAGCCATATTCACTGTTGTGAATAGAACAAAGACAATGGGGAATAAAATATCAATAAAGAATAATAACAAAGTTTTAAGTACAACTGCAGCCAGCAGAACAGAAATGGCTAGTAGATTTTCCCAAAGAGTTTTGTTCCTGCTGCCTGTCCCTTGCTGTTCTATTTAGCCCCCCATCTCTCTTTTATTTCTTTTTCAGATCCCCTCATTTCAAAATCTGCATCTCTTCCTGCCTACAGAAGGAATGGGTTGCACAGGGTAAGAGTGTCTCAGCCAGTAGGTGGTGGTAGCAGTTCCAACTCTTTCTTCCTGGGTCATGTCTCCTCTGGTAGTACAGGCATCCTGGATACTCCTCTTTGGTGAGACATTAGGAAGAACCCACCCCCAGCCCAAATAGCCGCATCATTGATGCTGGAAATCTCCAGTGCCAACTTCAGAATCAAAGAGAGTGTCCTTCTTTCTAGAGGACATGCATTCCCATCATACCAGGAAGGCCTTGGGCTGGGAAGCAGTTGCTGAGAAACAGCTGTGGAGATACTCTGAAAAGACACGGTCACATTAGACCCCCAGTGGGAAACAGCGACCTGGAAAGCCACAGATACTTTGGAAAATGCAGGAGTGGTCACTGCCTCTCTGCTAGTTCTGAATTGTTTCCAAGCTTCGGGAGTTATGAAAAGCAAAAACAAATTAAAAATAAATGCAATGCAATGCAATGCAATGCAATCTTTATTTATGGTCAGACTGAACCAGAACTAAATAAATAAATAAATAAATAAATAAATAAATAAATAAATAAATAAATAAATAAATGTACTTCATGCATAATGTTTCCCTGGAAATGTCCGGAAAAACTCTTTCACAGTCAAAGCTCAGGTCTAGCGGTTGTGGGCAAACAGCTGCTTAAATCAGAGTAACGTGGTTGTGGTTACATGGCACTTGGTAGTCAGTCATCCCCAAGGACGACTTTCCTGGAGACTGGCCAGACATAAGATTGGGCAGAGTGAGGCAGCTGCTTTAGGTGCAGCAGATACACTGTTAGGTAAGGAGCTAGAGGGCAGAGCTGGATGCAATGGAGGGTGGTGTCTCACTGCCAATGTGGAAGTCGGGTTCTGTTAGCCATCCCTTCTGTTGTGAATGTGTATTGTGCTGATGGGAGAAATATCTGGCCCTTGGTCTCAGGTAGCAAAATGTCTTGGGCTGATCCTGAAAACCACTGTTTGCGTTAACAGTCCCGTCACATCCAAGCGGATCAGAAGCTATTAATGATGTTTCATTTACTCCTGAGACAGAACCACTCCAATAAGTCTGGCAGAGTCCCTAGACTATAAGTTAGAACTGTACATGATTTGGGGGGGGGCTCTCCACTCATGTGGTAATCTTCAGGGCTTTAATAAAATTAGGTATTTTATGTATACCACCCAAAAGTCTCTGAGAGTAGAAGAGTGTCTAATGAGTCAAGATAAATTATGGGGAAATGTTACTGCAGTTACTTTCAGATTGGTCAGCTTTAATGCTGCTGGCAAATGGTTTTGTTCTGAAACTCTGGCTAAGAATCATAACTTCTTGTTCACAAGGATATTCCTCTTGGCTCATCATTTAGCTGATTAATCTCTGCTATGCCCATAGGCTGGCAAAATATTTAAGCACAGCTTTCTAAATACTCCTGCAGCAGGACAGAACATTTTAGTCCCCCAGAGTGAAAGTCTATTGCAGAATTCACACCAAAGGAAGCCAACCACCTGCACCGTTGTAAATAATCAGGAGGGGCCCATTAACTCTCCTGTGTGACAGTGGGGCATTTTAGTACCCTAGATGCACTTTGTGTCTTCCGGAATAGACCCAGAAATGTAGGTTGTTGCAGAACATTATCACAACTTACGCTCCTTGCCATAAAGAGTTTTATCCTAAAATGGTTAGGACAGCAACTGTCCTAGTAAATCAGCTGGCTGTTTAGTAGAGGCTACATTTGTGTCAGCCAAATTGGGATTTTTAAAAAGTGTCCTGTGCCATTTTCATGAACCATGACACAGTGAAGCAGAAGTGACACAGTTAAGTCGATTGTCCCCATTTGGGTAAAACTGAAATTTCTTGTATTTGGAAGACATTAGAATTTACTGAAGTCAATAATTACCTCACAGCACAGGAAGTATATTGTTTCTTTCTGTGATTGTGTGTGTTTGTGTTTGTTTCGGCTTGGCATGGCTTTACATTATGATAGTTCACCTTTACTCTGCCTAGTGTTCTCTGGCTCTGAATGTTCAGATGTTCGTTGCTTCTACAGGCATACAAACACATCTTGGGAGGTGGGCCATTTTTAAACCTATCATTACAAGGCCTTTCTCATTGGAGTTAAAAAAAATATATGATACATCATGCACACACTGCATGCGCTTATCCTGATGTAAAAGGATTAAGCAATCATCTTTTCCCAGAATTCTGTCGATGGAAGCAGCTCTAAAAGAGCAGGGGGGGGATACTTGATGGCATTCCTAATATGCTGACCTCCTTTTTCCTCTGTGTTGGCCATTTCTTCTGCAGCCTCCCAGCGCCGAGCTGTTCCACTACGACAGCACCAATGCCGTCAACTGGGGGGTGCGAGGTGAGCGTGAAGACTGGGGTTGCTCAGCGGGTGGCATTTGTTCTGTCTGAACCCATGGCCTTGTTCAGTTGCTAGCGCTCGCTAGAGATCACAGTCTTTATGCGTTAGACAACAAGGTACTATGGAAGAAGAAGTGTTTGCAGAATGTTATCAAGAACGGGATGGATACAATAGGAGTGGTTATTAGTACAAGCCCCGAGGAAGCCAATTCTAAGTACAAAGCCCGCTTAACAACAGATGATGGGTTCACGTTAGCCAGTCATGTGTGCGGCTGACACAGACAAGCGACCAATGTTGATGCTCGGCACACAAGTCAACTTTGTGAGAATTATGGCTTTATTTTTTTTATTCTAAATAAAAGTAGGAACATAAATAATCTATTTTAGGCCACATTGTTTGTTTTAGTTTGACAGGAATTGAGCACATGCTTAAACTTAGGTGAAGCTAATGAATTTTTAAAATGCTTAGTTTTGACTGGATGCACTTCTGGTTTTCTGCTGTGATGGCTATAAGTGGAGCGAGAGGGAGTGTTGGCGGAGTAATACCTCCTTGAAAAACCTTGGCCCAGCTACCCTGGCTGGTAGTACTCATAAGGGCCCCTTCCTTGGGTTACAGGAGAAGATGGTCAATGGTTTTGAAGGCGGAAGAGGGCTTTATGCCCCAACGGCAGATAAAATGGAAGAGCCGTCTTCTAGGAGAAGGAAAACTCTGATTTTAAACCTCCACTGCCTTGAGGCTATATCCATTTCTGGAAAAGGCTTCAGGAGTCACCCTCGAGGCAAAATCTGGAGCTGGAGTCCCAGAGGCAGTTCATGGCTGTGTACAATCATGTTCTGGCAACTCCTGCGATGCAACTGGAACTAATCGTATCAGCTCTGTCATTCCATTAGACTATTCCAGTGACATGGAGAAGGGGGTTTTGCTGCTTGGGTAACAGTTTTAACCACCATATTAATCTACCCAGGCCTTGTGCTTTGAAAAGACCACATCAACTTTGAATGCAATGTGGAAACAGCATGAGAAGAGGCAGTTACCTGGCCTTTTTAGCCACACTAGATGTTGCTTTAGGACTCCTGTACAGAGCACAAAACCATAGTTTCTCGAGACAGGGGGATGCCTATGAAAGGCGATAAGTTTCTATATACAGCTTAATGACCCTCCCAAAGACTAAGGGCGCTTTTACATGACCCCTAAGATCCGCTGGTCCCTTAAATTCGGACCAGAGATCTTAGGGGCTTGTCGCTCTTCCTGTGTTCCCACCCTGGCTGCTGGCTGTGTGAGGGGAGGGAGAAAAAAAAGGAAGAAAGACCGTGGCTCACCTCCCGTTCTGCCTCTTGCTCTTGCTGGCTCTTGCCCCAGCAACATTCCAGTAGCTCTTAAGTAACTCTTAAGTAGCTCTTAAAGGGGTGGGAGCCAAAAAGCAGCAAACAGAAGCGAGGAGAGCCCCGCACTCACTATCGTTGCACCGCATCAAAGAATTTTCACCTCCAGAGAGAAGGTACAAGAAAAGTGTGCTGGGTCGTGCTAAAGTGGGTGGGGTCACACATAATTGCCTGTAAACTCCGGAGCTGGTGGGGAAACATTTTTAAGCTCCGGAGCTGGGAGCCATTTGCGGCGGAGTTTAGGGGTCGTGTATAAACGCCCTAATAGAGTTCTTTAAGACAGACAGCTCCTTGCTAACACTTCAGTCAAGACATTGTCGATTTTATCTGGATCTGAATAATATTCTGAATGTAGGCTAGGTGATGCCTTTATGGGTCACTAATAAAACAAAAAATGCAAGCTGAGGATCAAACCCCAGTTCGTGAGCACAGTTTTACCTGCAGTACAAGCATTTAACCACTGCGCCACAAGGCTCCAAATTATATCGCGCCATGAGCACCGACACTACTCTGACATAATAAATATCCGACATTGAATACTAGATCATTTGGATATTAGATCTAACAGTTCTAAGAGAACTAAGACTCCTGGGTTACTGTGATTACAAAAAGGGGAACTAGATAATGACTCCTTCCACTTATGGAATAAAATTAGACCCACGTTTTTTGAATATGTGCTCCCTGAGGCAGTGAAAAGGTTTAATAGTTATAGCATGTGATTTTTTAAAAAAAAAAATTTGCAGTTATATAGTTTGCATTTGTCAGTCTTAGTTTTGTGATTGGTCATTGAAAGGTAAATATGGGCTTAATTGGCAATTCTCCCTAGCCAGCTATGAATATTTGAGAAAATCCTGTTTTAGAAGGGGAAATGGGTAATCAGAAGAAAAATGCATTGCTCTAGATGCCTGGTTTGACTTCCGTTATCTTCCTCTCTTTCCTTGTCTATCTTTTACAGAATACAAGGTAACGCTTTCTCAAAAACTGTAGAATCCTAGTGCCTTGGGTCCTTTGGCTTTGGAAATAGGAATCACCCACCTGAGCTGCTCCTACATGCGAACTCTTCTGCACAGAAGCTGCCTGTGCCAGATGGAGACCTCATCAACCCCTGTGTGCTCCTTCCTAGTGGTGTTTTTGAATATTCCTAAATGGAATAGACATTTTCAGTGGTTCTAGACTTTTCTTCCATGACCTTGTTATTGGGGTTTCTCTAACATTCTAATACCCAGGTACCACCCTGGATGATTTATATGCTCTGACTTTCCTTTTGATATAACTTTTGAGGATGTGAACAGAGTGAGCAGTAGAGAGGCACTGGGGCAGCAGGAGAGAAGCCAGGAAGAAGGCATTTGAGGAATTTAATGGAGGCAAGGGGCATACGAAGGAAGGAGACTGGAAGGCATTGAGACTGGTTGCCTCTTATTGCCTCTAGCTTTTTCCTGCGTCTTCCACTGGAAGCTGTCATGTGCTTCAGACTTCCGCTTCCTACTCAATTTCTGCATGCAACATCCCTCCTTTCCTGTAGAAAGTCCATCCCATTCCAAAAGCAAACAAAAAAAAACCCCTCACTGCTGATTCTGGAACTTCCCTGGTTTCTGTTCACAACTACTTTGGGGCCTAACTTGATACTTTCAAGCAATTTGTGTGAATCTAAGGGTAGTTTCCAGATTAGATGTTGCAAGTGATGATTAGAATCAAGGAGTTTAGTAAATGTATATGATGTGAGGTCCACTTTGGAGTAGTGGAAGGTATGTAGGTAGTGTCACTGCCACAAAAACTGATTGTGTGCTTATGATGATTGGCAGGAAAGTCTCCATGGTTTGAGAGAGGGAATCCTTTGCCAACCATATGTAAAGAGGAAAAGCCTAAGCAATCGAGACCTTTTCTGTACAAAGGTTGGTCTCTGCCACTAAGCTACAGTCCTTTCTTGGTCTGCGGAGAATGAATTTATTTAATTGACTGCATATTCTGAAAAGAATGCAGGGAAAGAATTAAAATAGCTCTTTAATCTTTTAGAGGTCCGGTCTATTGCAGAGGCATCCCTAAGACAGTGTTGCTTGGGCTGCTTTTCAATTTGCAATGCCCTTTCACCAAGCCAACTTCCAAGAGTTGTGATCACACAAAACAATGATCAAGCTTTATCTAACCATTTCATCTTTTTTGTGGGGGTGGGGGGTTGTCAGAACTTTCTGGCCCTGCAGTCAGTTTTCTTCCCTCTCTCTCTCCAGATATACCCTTACGAGCTGCTTCTGGTGACAACAAGGGGAAGAAACCGCTTGCCCAAAGATGCAGACAGAACTCGCTTAGAGGTATCTGAAATCTTTCAATGTTCCTTCCAGCACTTGGTTCTCATCTGATCTTATCCATGCACTCTGATTCCATTTAAAAACTCAATTCAAGCTTTGTTTACATTCCTCTTCCCTTGGTGTGCCCTAAAGAGAAAACCTCGTTAGTGGAGCAAGCAGCAGCTAGGTTAACTTATGGTTCAACCCCATAAAATTAAAGTAATTAGTAGAGCACCATTTCCCCCTTTTGGAAGAAATCAAACCCCATGTTTCCTTTTCTAAAGCTATAAGAAAGTAATTGTTTATTAGAGGCAGCCTTTGAAAGCAGGGGGAGATAAAAGGACCACCAACTTTAGCTAACTAGGATGCCAAATGTCTCATTCACTCTGCTTCTCCCAAAGAGAGCCAAGAAGGAAATTTAAGGAGGAGGGAAGTAACATCAACAACACAGTCTCTAGACTGAGGGAAAATAAATGTAGGTCAGAGTAGGTAAAGGACAGTCTAGGGAAGTGAAGGATGTCTTTCTCTCCTTCCATCTCCTCTTCCCCATGCAGAGACATACATCAACACAAGCCCAGTTGCATCCAGTCATTTTCAACAGTCTCCTATTAAAGCTATATTCAAGCATTTCCTTCATACAGAGAGGGGAATCATAGAATCATAGAGTTGGAAGAGACCTCAAGGGCCATCTAGTCCAATCCCCTGCCATGCAGGAACCCCCATCACAGGACTCCCGACAGATGGCCATCCAGCCTCTGCTTAAAAACCTCCAAAGAAGGAGACTCCACCACCCTCTGTGGCAGCATATTCCACTGCCAAACAACTCTAACTGTCATGAAATTCCTCCTAATGTTTAAATTTAATCTCCTTTCCTGTAGTTTGAAACCATTGCCCCAAGTCCTAGTCTCTGAAGCCATGGAAAACAAACCAGTCCCTTCTTCCATGTGACATCCTTTCAAATATTTAAACATAGCTATCATATCCCCTCTCAGTCTTCTTTTTGTAAGGCTTTTTTGTAATGCAGAATAGTTCCCACCTCTCCACCTCCAGTTTCATTTTCCTCTTATATTTTGAGGCTCTATAGCTGCAGAACATCTGGAGACCTGATATTTCAGGCTGTGACCCTCCATTCACTGAGGGTGAGCAAAATCCGATGATGGAGGAGGCGTGCCTTGCTGATTCCTCTCCTTTACCTCCAGAGGGAACACCTTACTTACCTTTGTTGCACTGTGTTTTGTGCTTCATAGACCTTGTACCTAACAATATTGAATTTCATGAATGAGCTACTTTTAGTGTCCCAATAGCTTTACAGCATCCTTTAAATTTTGGGATGTTGAAATCTGAAGTTCATGGAAAGCAAATAGTTCTCAGCCCCTGATTTAGGTAAAAGTAAAATGTTCTGCTTATATACCACCCCATAGCACTTCAAGCACTCTCTGGACAGTTTACAATTTAATTATGCAGGCTACACATTGCCCCACCCCCAGCAAGCTGGGTACTCATTTTAACTACCTCAAAAAGATAGAAGGCTGAGTCAGCCATGAGCCAGCTACCTGAGATTGAGGCTGAGGTTGTGAGTGCAGCTAAGGTAGCATTTTAAACATCCAAACTGATTCACAGGCATGATCAAATAGTAATCCTAATAGCTGTATGGTAGGCTGGAATTACTTTTCCTCCCTTATAGGAAGTTGGACTGAGTTTCTGAGATAACCCTGTTGCCGTCTGGTCAATGTAACCTTGGCAGAAATGACCCTTGAACAAGGGACTTATTTATAGCAGTGCTCCAAGGATTTGATGGCATCCAGTGCAGAAGAAGGGAAGGAGATATAGAGCTGGGTGTTATCTGCATATAGGTGGCATGAAGCTCTATAACTCCTGGTGACCTGTCTCAGTGTCTTCATATACATGTTGAAAAGCATAGGGGAGATGACTGACCCCTGAGGCACCCCACAATTGAGGGATCAAGGGGTGAAGGATCTCTCCACCAGCTGGACTTGCCAGGAGAGTCCTCCGAGAAGGACTGGAACCACACCAGAGCATGCCCTCTGATGCCCAACTCAGAGAGCCTTCCCAGGAGGATACTACGGCCAACAATATCAAAGGCTGCCGAGAGATCTCAATCAACAGGGACATTTTGTCCCTATTAGCCTCCCTCAAAAGTTCAGCACTCAGCATCGTACAGGGTGATGATGGAACTCCAACTGACTACCATATGGAGGGCCGCCAATGCTATATCGTAGCTACACCACTGGGAGACACTCATCTTTGGTCTTCCAGATTGCCTTCTCTATTTCCACATGTGTACTCATGCCATGGCAGGTTGTTTTTGAAGTTGGTTCTTGCTGAACTCATATAAATGGAAATGCATCAATAGGGCATGAGAATACACTTTCGCTAAATTGGATTAAATACAGTTACTTGCACATTTCTTGCAACAGACTTCATAATATATGCTGCATGCCATTACCCTTGAGCATTACATGGGCAACATTATTCTCTCTCTCTCTGTTCTCCCTTCAGCGTCATCTGTCGCCAGAGGAGTTTTACCAGGTCTTTGGCATGACCATTGCTGAGTTTGATCGCCTGGCCTTGTGGAAGAGGAATGAACTGAAGAAGCAGGCGCGGTTATTTTGAAAGCAGTGCATTATAAATAAATATATATATGTATACATACCTATAAATTTATACATATATATAATTATATAATATATAAATATATAAATAAATAAATATTATATATATATATAGAAAGAGCTCTATATTGAAACTCTGTATAACTCTTTTTGTTGTACAGTAGAACCTGCGGCTAGTCTCTTTCAAAGCCTGTAGAGTGAACTGAAGTCTCACAGATATTTTTATGCTATTTGTTTCTTTTATTCTTTTTTTTAAATGTAACTGTTAAAAGTTTTCAAGTTCGGGGAGGAACTGGGATTCAGCTTTTATACGGAACTCTCTTTTTTCTTACATGAATGTCAGGTAATCTTGGGCATTATAGTATCTCACCTATGAGTCTCTGAAATGTAAGGTCCAACTGAAAGATAGTAAGGAGGATGAAGACACTGGGGGAAAACACTTGGCGAGCGGCTTAGGTAATTCAGAAGCACCTTGCAGGATTAAGCCAAAGTTCTACGTGGTCCAGTCTCTCCTTTTCAATAATGACCAGCCAGATACTTCATGTTTGTTTCCCCTCAAATTTCCATAACTCTGCCCCAGCCATGCCCAAGCTGATGTACATACTAGTTGTGTAGCTTATGCTGCATAATTCTGCATCCAAAAGAAGAATCGCTTGTATGACTTAAATGCATCAAACATGTTTCCACAAAAGACGAACCCAAGTTCCCCTAAGCTAACGTTCGGGCTTCACACAGCAGCCATATCAATGCCCGCTCGGGACTTAACGTATCCTGAATGTGATGGCCGTCCCTGGAGTTTGCCCCCAGTATTTATGAATTAGCTGGACTGCCTCCGTACATGGAGGCTCTTTTTAGCTACCAATACAAGTAGCCACTGATAGATGGACACACGCTCTGTAGGAGCTTGTTCACCTTCATCTTCTTCTTCTCGGCATGGTGAGCCTAGGCTTGTCCCTGTCTTCTTGCCCAGACCTTTTGGAAGTAGTGGCCTGGAACACATACTGAGCCCTCCCTGGTGCCAGAGATCCCACCAGGTACCCTTACTTTCACAGTATATGAAAGCTTGGATGCTTAGGATGCTGAATGTTTTGCTCCCATAGGGACTGAATTCTGTGGGTCTTCTCCACTTGTACAGGTTCTTGGAATGTACACAGCACGGCTGTGGCCTAGGAGGACTATCTATGAATGTGCCTAGTTAAAAACAGGCCTCCTCTCCACTCTCCTAGCTTCACTGTCTAGCAACCCATTCATGGGAAGTCTAGCTAGGAACCAATTAATCCAGTCAACACTGCCATGGCGGGGTAGAGGTGGGTGGGAGAATGATACTATTTTTGTTTAAATTTTTGCTAGAAGTTGTCAGTGTCACTATTCCATTTTCAAAGGAACAAATATAACCCCTCTTCTCTTTTCTCTTCTCTCTCTCCTCTTCTCTCCTCCTCTTCTCTTCCAACTGTGTCCTTTCAATAAACATGGGCTTGTGTTGTGAAGGGATCAAACTGTACTCAGACCGTTGTGATACTAGAGGCATTGCATCTGATGTCTGGGGGTTTGGGGCTGTTTTTAATAAACAGCATACTATATATACCTGTAAGATCAAACCTTGAAATTTCAAGCAGGCATAGAAAGTGGAACATCACGTTCATCCTTGCATTGTGTGGATTTTATCAGATTTGCCTGGTCTTTCGAGACTGATAGTAATGCCTTCAGTATCAGATCAGTATGATAGCTTTCTGAATGAAGAATTGTATATGGAATGTCTTGATCTCTGTGGGAAATTGTAGGTTTGTTCTGCCTTCTTTTAAAAAAAAAGATTTCTTACCTAATACACTGTTTGAACAAAAGAACTGTGTGTTGTCTCGTCTTTATCGACAGCACTTTTTGTCTTCTTTTGAATGAACTGGGAAGGTTATTCTGACCACAGATCATAACCTTCCAGTTGAACCACACTGCGTGAGTTCTGACCAATTTGTCTTTTACAAAACTACTGTTGAAAGAGGATGCTAAAATATATATCTCTTTATCTACTTGTGGTTGTCTGCATCCTTACAATGAGGTGGTAAACTTTCCCTTGCCCATCATTTGCAAGCAAAAGGGAGGCATGAGAAAAGGTTATTACTATCCCCACTAATTCAAAAAAGTTCCTGATGCTTCAGCTCCGTGAGTCCTGTTCAAATGACGTCTCTGCCCAATTTCTATGGCATTGCAGAGCCCAAGGGGTTGTGCCTGCAATTGAATTCTCATCCTAGTTTTCTCCAGCCTCTTCTCCTTCCCCTCCACTCAAGTGGATAAAATATGTTAAAAGGGGATAAATGAAGGGGGGGTCTATGAAGGGACATACTGCCCCCTTGTTTTATACAAGAATATAGGAAGGTGGTGGCTAAATGAAGGTGCAGTTAAAACTGCCAGACCTCTTGAGTCAGCTCTATCACTAAAACAAAGCTCTCACTGACAGCTGCCATTAACCCATATCCTTGGGTTCTAACCCAGGGAAAGAACTTTCCTCTCAGAACTCCAAGTACTTTTAGGGCGCTTTTACACGACCCCTAAAATCCGATGCAAAGGGCTCCCAGATGCGGAGCTTACATTTGTTTCCCACCAGCTGCACACTTAAAAAAAATTAAGTACGAACATGCCCACCTAAGCGCGCCCCAGCGCATTTTACAAGTACCTGGTCTCCGAAGGTGAAAAATTTCTGATGCGGATTGTAAAGCAGTGAATTCCGGGCTCTCCTCACCTTCTGTTTGGTTTTGCTTTTTTTTTTGCCCCCCCCCTCCCCTTTAAGAGACTGGAATGCTTCCGGGGCTGCTCCAACCGACAGACAGGAGCAATGGCGTGCAGTAGGGTGGGAACACAGCAAGAGGAGCAAACCCCCCACGATCTCTGGTCCAAATTTAAGTTGCCAGTAGATCTTAGGGGTCATGTAAAAGCGCTCCGTCCTGATCCCTCATCCAGCTATCTTACATGCCTGGATGTCTGGTTCTCTATGAAAAGTTCCATTTATTTGAATGGGGAAAACAACAAGACCATGGACGGATATGAGCTTGAGTGGTGCAGGTAAGACTGACTGACTGTGTTCCATGCACAGATATGTGTCTAGCCACGCAGCCCACATGGCCATGGACTTGCACAACACTGCCTCTTTGGCTTGGTAATGGAGATGAGCACCGCCCCAGAGTCAGACATGACTAGCTCACGTGTGTGGGGAAAACCTTTACCTTTATGTATAGGATTGGATTGTTTATTTTTGTCTAATTTTTGTCATTTCTGCAGTGTAGTTTACAGGCAGCAACTATATTGCAAGCAAAGCTAAAAGAGAATGAGCATCTCTTCAAGTCCATGGGATGGATGGATGGATGGATGGATGGATGGATGGATGGATGGATGGATAGATAGATAGATAGATAGATAGATAGATAGATAGATAGATAGATAGATAGATAGATAGATAGATAGATAGATAGATAGAAAGAACTTAGGTAAGAGAGAATATTTGACATGTGTGTGTGTGTGTGTGTGTGTGTGTGTGAGAGAGAGAGAGAGAGAGAGAGAGAGAGAGAGAGAGTTATATATACATACACTAGGAAGCTGAATAGCAATCATTGTTCACTACTCATTAAAAAAACATGAGCATTTCTCCATTAAGTGATCTTTTACAAATACTCAAGGAAGCTATAGCCATAGTGGCTCCTGTAATACAAAAAAAAATGTTGTGTACATATAGTATTTCTAATTGAGAGCTGATCGGAAACGTCAGATATATGCAACAAAACCAAAAGAGGTGCAGGCTTAATTGCAAATGTGTGCTTCCTGTACTAATGTACTCATGACACAGTGCTGTGGTTCTGCTGCAGGTAGCATCTTCTTCCTGTCATGTTCCTAATACCGTCAGCATGGAGAATAAAGATTTGTGTAGATGGGTATGTGTGGGCAATCCCTTTCATTCAGGGGAAATCAAAAGGGGACTGAGAAGCCCTATTAAGGGAACAAGGCTTCATAGGCAGCAAGATGATAGATAGTAATTTATTCCTAATTAGACTGGTCTCCAGATATGTGCCTATGGAATGAATGAACTACTAGCCTGTGGAATGGCCTGCCTATGGAATGGCATCAATGAAGCCTTTGGTCTGTTTCATATACAGCACAACTGACTGTTTCCTGATGTCAAAAATGGCTGAGGGTCAGGATGTTGCATGATGGAACGGGGAGGGAAAAGACTGATATATGTTTTTTTGTGGCAACAAGGCTGTGATCGAACTGGAAGATAATGGAACAGTATGGAAAGATCAAAGAGGATCACCTGAGTGATTCTACCTCCTTCACAAGTGGCTTTTTATGGCTGAGCAGGGAGTTGGACTCAGGTCTCCTGAATCCTAATCCATTACTCTCCCCATGACACTACACTAGGTATGAACAGGTAAAGAGTCTTTCCTTTTCTATAGCCTTGTATATCTTATTAACCAATAAAACTACATCTGAACAAACATCTTTGAGGATTCCACAGATAGTGTAGATTATACGATCATAAAATTGTCACATGAGGCAAAAACAAAATTTAAATAATGAGAGAGAGAGAGAGAGAGAGAGAGAGAGAGAGAGAGAGAGAGAGACTCTTATAAATCAATTAAATGCATAATTTATAAATTAATGTGTAGATTAGGGCACATGTGAAATGCAGCCAGACACCATTGATTCTGAAGACTCCAGTATGAATATTTCACAGTGTTAATCCCTGTTTTCCACCTAATATGAAGTACCATAGGTTTAAGAAGATCCACAAACGTTTTCGTTTAAAATATAATAGATTTTTTTCTTTCACTTAAATTATGTTTCTACCTGATAAGATTGCACAGACTAATACAGCAACCTTTTCTACAGAATGGTTGTGTTGCAAGGCCTCTCATAAAGGAAATTCAAAATACTGTAGAGACATGCTTCAGCCTCTTCTTGAAAATGACCAATGAAAGAGTGTCCACCACATTCTATGTCCATTCTCTTACTAGTTCTTCCTAATGTCTAGCTGAAATCACCTTTCTCATAATTGGAATCTCTTTGTTCAGTTTCTACTGAAGTGGCAGCCCTTTATGTTAGCTCTTGTGATTGGAATTCTCGAGTGCCACATTCTTAGGATTCAGACAGTTCACAAATTGCCAGTGATATGCGGATTGCAAAAGAATTCCCATAAGAACTATTTAGAAATTCCCAGAGAAGAAATGTGCCAAATGTATTAATGTAAAATGTGCAGGATAAAAATGCTACGAATAGGCTGGCAAATAGTCTCTTCCGTATGTGCCTCCAGAAATTACAAAAGTATAATAAGTGACCCATAGAGAGGATGGAAAATCTTTGATTGGCTACCTTTGATTGCTTATTTTACATCCGGGGGAAAATGTGCACAGAAAAACTAACCACTGAGTCCAGCCCCATGAGATGGGCACGAACCACCATTTTGGCAGTTCGTGTTGGTTCGTTAAGTGGCCTAACAGGCTTCAGCACTTCAAAGACCCACCTTCTCTGATGGTGCCCACTCAGAGGCATCACCCAGACGAGGTGGGACAGGGAAGCCAACCCACTGCCTCCAAGTGGACACCTGCTGGAGAACATCGGGCTTTGAAGCATTGAACATCGATTCAGCTGCTAAATGAATCAGAATGAACTGCCAAACCAGTGCCCATCTCTGTTGCCATTTCAACTGAAGAAGAAGAAGAAGAAGAGAAGAAGAAGAAGAAGAAGAAGAAGAAGAAGAAGAAGAAGAAGAAGAAGAAGAAGAAGAAGCTGAACGTATACTCTCCTTGTACATACATACGAGCAGGGTGCTGCCTCTCTTGTGGGGCTGAGGCTCTATGACTCTTCCAACACAATGTGGCATTAAAGCTATTCTCCTTGTTTGCAGCAAGCCATCCAATGAATCATAAGATGCGATATCATACCAGGACTGAATGAGTTATGACCCAAAGTAAACTGCTGGATAGCTCAGTGGTTTCGGTACTGGCAGTTCAATTTCCTGCTGTGTCTCCTTGACAGGGGCTGGACTTGATGATCTACAGGATCCCTTCCAGCTCTACAGTTCTGTGGTGGTGGTGGTGGTGGTGGTGGTTCTCCAAATGGAGTTTTCAGAAATGTGTCCCTTTATGTGCAGACAGGAAATTAGCTAAGCTAAGAAGAGTCACTATACTAATAAAAGGAAAGTTAGAGTTGAAATTGTCTCTTTGAAAGACTTCTCAATGAGTGAGATGCTGATGCTGATGGTGACTGAAGAAGCAGATATATCCACCAAAGCTCATATTTAAATATACCATAACAGACAAAATAAAGGAAAATTAAATGAAAAACATTGTGGTACTCAAGACTGATGAATGTTAATGGGTGTTTCTATGGCTCAAATCTATTTCCTCTGACACAGGAGTGGAATTACATGCGAAATTTTAATACAATTTTACATTTAAGTTAGTATTTAAGGTGCCAGAACATTTTTGTTTTCTGTTTTCTTTTTCTTTCATTTTTTTTTTGTCTGAATTTGATTATACAGTTAAATTATAAGGTACATTGCCTTCAGGATTCTTACTTAAAGTAACCACAGCTTGTGCAAGCAAAATTATTGGCCTTGGAGAGACTACGCTGAATGACATCTTCAGGATAATCTTGTTCTTTTAGCTCGATTCATACAGGAAATTCTTCTGTCTGGTGCAGAGTTGCTTTAAATTCGCAGAAACTTTCAGTGAGGTAAAATATGCCTCAGCAATCAAGAATGCCAGCTGTCAAGCCTGACATAAGTATATCCTAGAATCTGAAGGTTGTGTTGAAAGGGGAGGGTGCAACTTTTGCTCTTGTCTTTTCACAATGAATTTTTAAATGAACTTTCACCTGGATGGTGGTGTACATCAAACTGGATATCATCATCTATGGAGTGTAATTTTTTTATAAAGCCTTGTAACTCCCCCTCTAGTTTGTTGTTGTCGTTGTTGTTGTTGTGGTGGTGGTGGTGGTGGTGGTGTGCCATCAAGTCACCTCTGACTTGTTGGCAACCTTATGAGTGAGCGCTCTCCAAATTGTCCTGTCCTCAGCCACCCTGCTGAACTCTTACAGACTCAAGGCTGTGGTCTTTTTTAAGGAGTCAGTCCATCTCATATTTGGTCTTCCTTCTCTCCTGTGTCCTTTCACCTTTCCCAGAATAATTATTTTTTTCTTCAGGGAATCCTGTCATCTCATAATGTAGGACAATTTCAACATTTTTGCCTCCAGAGATTGTTCAGGCTTGATTGGATTTAGGGCCCACTCTTTGTAGACGTCTGGGGAATCTGCAAAGCTTTCCTCCAACACCATTTTTGAAACAATTTCCCCCGTCAGCTTCCTTTACTGTCCAGTTTTCACACCAATCAATGGCAATAAGAAATGAATGGTCTTGATCTTGGTCTTCAATGACACAGCCTTATACTTGATGGTCTTTTCTAGTTCCTTCATTGCTGCCCTTCCTAATACTGGGTTGATTTTTGGTTTGAAACATATCTATCTGTATTCCATCCACCACTAGTGATTTATTACTTCCTAATGCTTTCATTTCACTTTCTAAAGCTGCAGATTCATCATTGAAAGTTTCCTCTTCAAAGGAGTCTGTCATCTTTTTGTCATCTTTAGTATACTTCTCTTCAGCATTCCTAGTCTAGACTTAAATTTTCTTTGATTTCTTGGATCTTCTGGAAGAGGTCTCTTGTTTTCCCCCTTTTATTCTCTCCTATTTCTTTGCACTGATTTTTGTTTGTTAAGAGTAACATTGTTATACCTGTTCCAGAAGATGAAGTTAATAAAGATGTTTTGTTTTCACTACAGTCTCCGCTCTTTGAGGGGTCCAGGGTGTTGTTGTTGTTCAGTCGTTCAGTCGTGTCCGACTCTTCGTGACCCCATGGACCAGAGCTCGCCAGGCCTTCCTATCCTCCACTGCCTCCCGGAGTTTTGTCAAATTCATTTTGGTTGCATCGATGACACCGTCCAACCATCTCATTCTCTGTCGTCCTCTTTTCCTTTTGCCTTCGATTTTTCCCAGCATCAGGGACTTTTCCAGGGAGTCCTCTCTTCTCATGAGGTGGCCAAAGTACTGGAGCCTTAGCTTCAAAATCTGTCCTTCCAGTGAACATTCGGGGTTGATTTCTTTCAGAATGGATAGGTTTGATCTCCTTGCAGTCCAGGGGACTCTCAAGACTCTCCTCCAGCACCACAGCTCAAAAGCATCGATTCTGCGGCGATCAGCCTTCTTTATAGTCCAGCTCTCACTTCCATACATCACTACTGGAAAAACCATAGCTTTAACCATCCTGACCTTAGTTGGCAAAGTGATGTCTCTGCTCTTTAGGATGCTATCTAGGTTTGCCATTGCTTTCCTCCCAAGAAGCAGGCGTCTTTTTATTTCGTTGCTGCAGTCGCCATCTGCAGTGATCAAGGAGCCCAAGAAAATAAACTCTGTCATTGCCTCCATTTCTTCCCCTTCTATTTGCCAGGAGGTGATGGGACCAGTGGCCATGATCTTAGTTTTTTTTATGTAGAGCTTCAGCCCATTTTTTTCACTCTCCTCTTTCACCCTCATTAAGAGGTTCTTTAATTCTTCCTCACTCTCTGCTATTAGAGTAGTATCATCTGCGTATCTGAGGTTGTTGATATTTCTTCCAGCAATCTTAATTCCGGCTTGTGATTCATCCAGACCGGCCTTTCTCATGATGTACTCTGCCTATAAATTAAATAGGCAAGGTGACAGTATACAGCCTTGTCGTACTCCTTTCCCAATTCTAAACCAGTCAGTTGTTCCATATCCAGTTCTGACGGTTGCTGCTTGTCCCACATATAGATTTCTTAGGAGACAGATAAGGTGGTCAGGCACTCCCATTCCTTTAAGGACTTGCCATAGTTTGTTGTGGTCTACACAGTCAAAGGCTTTGGCATAGTCAATGAAGCAGAAGTAGATGTTTTTCTGGAACTCTCTGGCTTTCTTCATAATCCAGCGCATGTTGGCGATTTGATCTCTAGTTCCTCTGCCCCTTCGAAATCCAGCTTGTAGTTCTGGAAGTTCTCTTTCCACATACTGCTGAAGCCTGCCTTGTAGAATTTTGAGCATAACCTTGCTAGCATGTGAAATGAGTGCAATTGTGCGATAGTTGGAGCATTCTTTGGCGTTTCCTTTCTTTGGGATTGGGATGTAGACCGATCTTTTCCAGTCCTCTGGCCACTGCTGGGTTTTCCAAATTTGCTGGCATATCTTATGCAGCACCTTTTCAGCATCCTCTTCTAAGATTTTAAAGAGTTCAATTGGAATGCCATCACCTCCACTGGCCTTGTTGTTTGCAATGCTTTCTAAGGCCCACTTGACTTCACTTTCCAGGATGTCTGGCTCCAGGTCAGCAATTACGCTATCTTGGTTATCAGGGACATCCAAATCTTTCTGATATAATTCTTCTGTATATTCTTGCCATCTCTTCTTGATCTCTTCTGCTTCAGTTAGGTCCCTACCATTTTTGTCCTTTATCATATCCATCTTTGCACGAAATACCCCTTTAATATCTCCAATTTTCTTGAGCAGATCTCTGGTTTTTCCTTTTCTGTTGTTTTCCTCTATTTCTTTGCACTGTTCATTCAAGAAGGCCGCCCTGTCTCTCCTTGCTATTCTTTGGAAGTCTGCATTCAATTTTCTGTATCTTTCCCTTTCTCCCTTGCATTTTGCGTCCCTTCTCTCCTCCGCTATTTGCAGGGCCTTGTTGGACAACCACTTTGCTTTCTTGCATTTTCTTTTCTTTGGAATATTTTTCATTGCAGCCTCCTGTACAATGTTACAAGCCTCCATCCATAGTTCTTCAGGTGTTCTGTCCACCAAATCTAGTTCCTTGAATCTATTCTTCACTTCCACTGTGTATTCATATGGGATTTGACTTAGGTTATACCTGACTAGCCCAGTGATCTTCCCTACTTTCTTCAGTTTAAGTTTGAATTTTGAAATAAGAAGCTGATGATCTGAGCCACAGTCAGCACCAGGTCTTGTTTTTGCTGACTGTATAGAGCTCCTCCATCTTTGGCTGCAGAGAACATAGTCAATCTGATTCCGGTATTGTCCATCTGGTGATGTCCATGTGTAGAGTCGCCTTTTGTGTTGTTGGAAAAGAGTGTTTGCAATGACCAGCTTGTTCTCTTGACAAAACTCAATTAGCCTTTGCCCTGCTTCATTTGGAACTCCAAGGCCAAACTTGCCAGTTATTCCTTTTATCACTATCACTTGACTCCCTACTTTAGCATTCCAATCCCCTATGATGAGAAGAACATCTTTCTTTGGTGTCAGTTCTAGAAGTTCTTGTAAGTCTTCATAAAATTGGTCAATCTCAGACTCTTCAGCACCGGTAGTTGGTGCATAAACTTGGATTACTGTGATGTTCAAAGGACTGCCTTGGAATCGTACAGAGATCATTCTATCATTTTTTAGGTTGTATCCCAGCACTGCTTTTCTCACTCTATTGTTGACTATGAAGGCTACTCCATTTCTTCTATGGGATTCTTGCCCACAGTAGTAGATGTGATAGTCATCTGAACTGAATTCACCCATTCCTGTCCATTTAAGTTCACTGATGCCCAGGATGTCAATGTTTATTCTTTCCATCTCACGTTTGACCACATCCAGCTTACCCTGGTTCATAGATCTCACATTCCAGGTTCCTATGCAGTATATTTCTTTGCAACATTGGACTTTCCTTTCTCTTCCAGGCACGTCTGCAGCTGAGCGTCCTTTCGGCTTTGGCCCAGCCACTTCATTAGCTCTGGAGCTACTTGTACTTGTCCTCCGCTCTTCCTCAGTAGCATGTTGGACACCTTCCGACCTGAGGGGCTCATCTTCCAGTGTCATATCTTTTAGCCTTTTGTTTCTGACCATGGGATGTTCTTGGCAGGGATACCGGGGTGGCTTGCCAGTTCCTACCCCAGGAAGTCTTATTACAGGCCTCATTGTCACCAGTGTAATTAGCCTTACAATGATGAAAGCACAGTTCAGCCTGTTTTATTTTATAGCCTCACTGATCACCTGGGACACAAAAGTAGAAATGTGCCCCATTTATAAGATATTCCAGACTGAGGCTCGGTCCAGGGTGAGGGGTTGCCAGAGCTACTGCAGGGACCATCTCACATTTATCTCAGCTGTTTTTCTTTCAAGTCTAGTTTTGTAGTGGTTTGTTTTTTGTCGAAATGCTCTGAAACGAGTTTTTATGTGTTGCCGTTTCAGACGTCAGACTTATACCCATTCATTCTTTTACACAGATATGTTCCCCTTGGAGAATGGTGGCATCGCTCCCATTAGTAGAGGAAGAAGCACATACCCCCTGACATTGTGTGGGACATTTTTGCACTGCGTAACTGTGCTGCTGTGGGAACAGAGCCGGCACACTGGATTTGTAACGTGGTTTAAGTTTCCTCTTTGGTGTACTTTGTATGGTCTGCCTTCTTCTCAGCCGAAACGCATAACTAGGCTGGTTAAGTTTTCAGAGGGTATCCTCCGCTCCACAACAATACAGGAGCAACAAATGAAGCAGTTCCTCCAAGTCACTCGGCCTTGGGAATATAGGCCCGTCCGGATGAATGAAAGCTGCAGATCGGCTAGAGTCGCTTGGGGGAAACCCGCGCGCGAGGCAGCGCCGTTTCGGCAACCCGCCGGGGCTGACCCCTGTCATTGTGTTTAGTGTGTGTGTGTGTGTGTGTGTGTGTGTGTGTGTGTGTGTGTGTGTGTGTGTGTGTGTGTGTGTGTGTGTGTGTGTGTGTGTGTGTGTGTGTGTGTGTGTGTGTGTGCCGCACCTGATCCGGAAGGGCGGGGGGCCCTGGCCCAGCAGAGAGGAACGGCCCTTCCTCAGGGAAGGGCGCTAAGACCCTGGATATCCTGAGGCGGAGGAAGCAGCAGGGAGGGACTCCTCCGAGCGAGCTGGGGGAGCCGGTTTAAAAGGTGGACTGTGTGTGTGCGGGCGTGTGTGTGTGTGAGAGAGAGAGCGCGCTCCCCTAAGGAGCGGAGCGCCTTTATTTGGTTCCTCGGTGCTGGAGGCGAGCGAGCCAGGGGAAGCAAGCCAGGTGTTGCGCGATCGGAGCCCTGCTTCCCGTCGGGTCGCTCAGTCAGATCCCGGAACATGGACCGGCTCAACGGTAAGCCCTGCTTGAAAGGATGGCGCTTCTCTCGATCCGATCGTTCTGCTTTGATCCGAGCCGGTAGCGTCCCTTGAACGTCCGCTTTTGTCAAGAGAGGGGTGGTATTGACGGTGGTCGTCTTTTGTCAGGTAAATGCTGGCGGTGGTAGCAGCCCTGCCTGCTTCGGCTGGCGCCGCCCGCCCGCCTGTCCCTCTCATTGGGAACGCGCGGGATCCCGGAGGGGTGCCTGGCTGGACCCCGCTCGCTCCTCCGGCGGCGAGGGCGACGAAGGGATTATTAGGATAAGGCGGCAAAAGGGGGGCGGGAGGGGGTGGAGGTACTGAGCGGGCTGCCAGTCTAGCAGCGCCGGTTGTCGGCCAGCCCGCAGGTTCCACGCGATGGCTCTCCAAAGCACTTGTTTGCACCGGCTCCGTCGATCGAGGGCAAGGAGATCCGCTCCGTAACCACGAGCCGCGCTGAGTTCTATTTTAGAAGATAAGCGGGATATAAATATAATAAATAAATAAATAAATAAATAAATAGATGATGCCCGGGCGGGGATTGCCATTCATTTCGCCACCGGCTGTTGCGCGCGCCTGCGGACCTGCGGTGTGTGTGTGTGTGTGTGTGTGTGTGTGTGTGTGTGTGTGTGTGTGTGTGTGTGTGTTTTGGGGGGGAAGCGATCAATTCATTTGATCAGGAAAAGGGGCGGGCCACGCCCACGGGTGCCTACATTCCGAGCACGTTGTGGTCTGTGTGTGTGTGCCCGCAAGTGCCATTGTTTTTTTGAATATGAGGAGAAGAATAAAAGGGTATACGGAGGAGGCAATCTCAAATTTGCTCTTGTATTTCGAAGCTTAAAATGCTGCTGGCCTCTTATTGTTATTGCTCTCGCTGACAGGGAGGGCGTCGTCATGGAGCCGTGGCCGAAACGAAAACAAAACAGGCGAGGTGTGCGCCCCCCCCCCCCGAAACGGCGTTGTCTCTTAAGGGGCCTTTGTGTGCAACCCACTTGGTTGGGATCCGGGGCCGGGAGCGCAGAGAGCGCCATTGGCTCCCTCCCGGTGCCATCATTTCATTGTCATGATGATTGTTCCGCCAACACATAGCGATCTCGGCGGAGAGGGGCCTGCGGGTCTTTTTGTTTACTATCTTGAGCAAACGGCAGCGTGAGTGGCTTCTTTCTGAAAGGCTCCTGCGGTGAAATGCGTTTGGACTAATCCTTTAGTCCTGCTGTCCGAAAGACACCTGAGGTAAATAAAGCTTGTTTGGTCGAATCCTGCATATGGCTCCTTGGCAGTAAAGCCCGTTGAATTTGGTGGGACTGCCCCCCCCTCAAGGAAACAACCGCGATTGCAGCCGCGTTTCCTTTGGAAGTGGAGGAGAAAGCTGGTGAGGACCCATCCAGTTCTTTAGGGGGGGGGCAACATTTGCATCCTTTCCAGATTGCATTTAGTAGATCTAGAAAGCTTGTTGAAAGAGCTTCTTGTGTTATCTGGTTTCCAGTCTTTGGATCACCTTGCCTGCCTCACAGGGCTGTTGTAAGGGAACAAATTGGCAGTGAGGTGGAGAGCCTGCTAAGCTGCTGAGCTCCTTAGAGCGATGGTGCCCAGCCTTGGGTCCCCAGATGTTCTGGAATCAAAGCTCCCCAAAGGGAACTGGCAAACCACTCCAGTATTCCTGCCAAGAAAACTCCATGGACATGGGGTCACAAAGAGTCGGTCACCATTGTAACGACACAACACACACACACACACACACACACACACACACACACACACACACACACACACACACACACACACACACACACACACACACACACACACACACACAGAGCCTTCATCACTAACTGTGTTCGCCAGGATTTCTGTGAGTTGTAGTCCAAGAACATCTGGGCACCTGAGACTGAGAAGCACTGCCTTAAGAGAAAAGACTGGATAAAAGTGTAAAATTCCAAAAGTAGCAAATAGCAGTGTGGTAATTTCACATGACTAGACTTCATGCTGTGCACATAAGAGCCATGGTGAGTTGATGCTGGGCACTTCTGACAGATGTTGGGATGATGGAATGATTTAGGACCACCCTCCCACAATGTAAAAGGCATCCAGAAATCTTGTTTCTCTCCAACTCTTGGCTGATTTTTGGACACAATTTTTTCCCAATAATACTTTTCCAATATAAATCATTAAATAAAATAAACAACCAAGCAATGCCTTTGTAGTGGTTTTATGAGCAATAGCATTTCCAGGGCTCGTGCTAGAAACAACAAAGGCGTTTGTGTGGAAAGTTGGGCAGGGCCAGACCCTGCTTTCAGCCTGCACTTTTAGAAGGATTACTTATGGTTTGGGAGTGGTTTGCTAGGTAGTTTGCTAAAGAGCCCCTGCCGGTGGAGGCCTAGCAGCTTTTAGGTAGAGCACTGTCTGTCTGTCTGTCTGTCTGTCTAGAGCAGTGGTAGTAGGTAACAGGAGCCACTCGGGCTTGCTTGTCTTCCATTAAGCCAAGAAAATCCACAGGTTAGCTTGAGTTTGTTTTCTTAGCCTGCTGGCAGAGAAACAAACGAGTGCTCTCTCCTGCTGGTGCAATAAACAAACCACTGACCCAACACTGTTGCTTTGTTTTTCCGCTCCCAGCTTGTGTAGGAGCAAAACGGACAGAGCTGGGATATGTTTTAAGCAACCACTCCCAGAATCCCCAAGCCAGCTAGGGCCCAGGAGTTTTGCTGTGAGATGTGTACCAGCCCTGGTTGTATACTGGCTCCTGTGCTGGGCATGTTCTAACCTGCTATGGCCTTCATTCATTGACGAGGCCTTCCCCACATACAACAGACAACCACAGTGGGAGGTGAGGCCTCAAAGAAAACAGAGTGCCTGAGGCCTCAAAGGAAACAGAGTGCCCTGTTCAAGTGGCAGGTTGTCATCTTTTCTCCCCAAGATACTTGCAGGCAGGAGCCCATTAGTTCTTGTGCAATAGGCTGAAATCCATTAGAAAGTTGCAACGACAGTTGGCCCACTGAATATCAGTGGGGATTTGGTGAATCCACTCTTCCATAAGTTCCATTGACTCAATGGGTATACTCTAGTTGCAATGGGATTTTGCCAGTTCATGGTGTTACAATACTGTGGCTGTAACTATCTTTAATTCCTGGCATGAAATGGAATTTCTTCTTAACCTTGTTTTTAAAAATTGGCAAAGAGTCGAACGATTCTGTCACTTGATGAGAGGTGTCAACACTTTGCATGTGTCATCTCCGATATCCTAATTTTAGTCTGTTTTTAAAAGGGGTGCAGGAGATATCATGCAGAAGAGGAAGCCTTCCCCTTTCTTTTCGCCTCTCTTGCCCCAAAGCGAAATGTTGGGGTGGAGTGGAATCTCAACTGTTCGTGTCTGGAAATAGTATGTACTGTATATCTCCTCTATATACAGTGTATGCATTCCAGCAACAGTCTGGACAGCTGCTGAGTCTGTCTCAATAAGTTTCTTGCTGGGATGTACGGCTATAAATAAACCCTTTTCTGCACTTGACCACCACCAGCTTCTGCCGTTTGCTGCAAACTTGGGGGCTGGGGAGAGAGGCTGCCAAAGAGGTGTGTCTCTTAGGCAGGAGAGAGAAAATGCCAATCATGTTATCCTGTTCTAAGGCTCACTGGGCAGTGGCACAGAATTTGAGGACAAAGAGGAAGGGAATGGAAAGGGGGGCTTTTTCCTGTTCTGCCCTACAAAAGGGTGGTAGCAGTAGGAGGGTCCTTGGACCTGCAGAGTACAAAACAGTAATGGAACCTTCATCACCAGTCGGTGGGAATTGTGAAGCCAAGAGTCCTCCTTTCTCCTCCCCTTGCAAATGATGAGTGATGCTTCCTCAATGGAAACTATGTGGTCTTCTCCCGCCCTGTGCCGACTCCTCCTCATGGCATCTTTCCTCTCTGGGCATCTGAGCTTTTGTGGACTGACCCCATATATCATTTAGTGTCAGTCTCTTTCTCAGTTCACTACCATCATCCTTGTGCTGGTTGAGGCTGATGTGAGCTAGAATCCACCAACATCTTCAGGGTAAGAGCAAAAGCTTCTGAAGGTATCTTTTGGAGACTACAACTTAAAGAATTCCTTAACCAGCAAGGCTAGTTATAGCCTTTTAAAAAAGTAATATTTTAAGCTCTCACTGAGAATATCCCTATTTCCGACTTTAGACTTGGCCCCAAAGCACTTTGTTTTCAATATTTTTGAAATGCGAAGTATTTCTTCTGAAGAAACACAAATGGAGATGGGGGCAAATTGAAACATGAATCACATTTTCTAACAAATATGGCTGGTTTGTCTAAATGCATTGATTCGTCATCCCCCAATGAATAAAAATTGATGAATTTTTAGGAATTTTGGTTCATTGATTCATTGGGGTATAAAATGGCCCCCAAAGCATCTAGAAACCAAAATTACAGAGAAGGTTCCTCTGATTCTCCTCTATAACCCCTCCAAGTCTGATGACGGTAGTGCTTCCCCAACACAGTTGGTAAAGGGTACTTTCCTAGGACCCCTCCCCACTTTGTGGGTGTATAATTCAGATGTCTGAAACGCAATCGTCACCAAATGTAGAGGGATCGTAGAGGAGAGTTGGAACAAGTCTCCCTGCACTTATGATGTTTCTCGATGCTGGAGGGAACTTTCCTGGGGGACCCTCTTTGGGCATGCATTAGCTCAGATGTTCAAACCCCAGTCATAACCAAACCTGCAGGACTTGTAGAGGAGAAGCAGAGGAAGCATCCCTGTGAATTTGGGGCCTCTAGATGCTGGGGGAAGATTTCTATAGCATTTTAAAGAGAAGGTGGATCAATTCATCGATTCATCACCAGAAATTCATTGATTCATTTATTTGTCAATCAATCAGCATCAATGAATCATAAATTGCAATGAATTGCCATTTTAAAAAAATTGTTCCCATCTTATTATTTATTTATTTATTTATTTATTTATTTATTTATTTATTTAGCTTGTATGCTGCCCACTACCAAAAACACAAATACAAAGATACATAAGAACATAAGAAGAGCCATGCTGGATCAGGCCAAAGGCCCATCTAGTCCAGCTTCCTGTATCTCACAGTGGCCCCACCAAATGTGTCTGGGAGCGCACAAGACTAGATATCTGTCTCTTGATTCCACTCCCCTGCATCTGGTCCTTAAAGTGCCCCAGTTTTAAGCCTGGAGATTACACGTCTAAATCATGGTTTGTAACCTGTGATGGACTTTTCCTCCAGGAATCTGTCCAATCCCCTTTTGAAGGCATCCAGGCTAGATGCTATCACCACATCCTGTGGCAGGGAGTTCCACAGACCAACAACATGCTGGGTTTAAAAAAAATCTTTTGTCTGTTCTCACTCTCCCAGCTCTTAATTTGAGTGGATGCCCCCTAGTTCTGGTATTTTGTGAGAGGGAGAAGAGCATCCCTCTATCCACTTTACTCATGCCCTGCATTGTTTTGTACGTCTCAATCATATTCCCCCCTTAGGCACCTTTTTTCCAGACTAAAGAGCCCCAAATAGTTTAGCCTTTCCTCATGAGGGAGGTCCCCCAGCCCAGTAATCATTTTAGTCGCCCTCTTCTGCACCTTTTCCAGTTCTACTATGTCTTTTTTGAGATGCCGTGACCAGAAGTGTACACAATACTCCAGGTGCAGCCTTACTATTGTTTTGTACAATGGCATTATAATCTTGGCTGTTTTGTTTTCAGTCCCCTTTTTGATAATCCCTAGCAATGAATTGGCCTTCTTCACCGCTGCCACAGATTGGCTAGACACCTTCATGGAGCTGTCCACCAGCACACCAAGATCTCTTTCCTGATCCATCACAGATAGCTTAAAGCCCATGAGCTGATAGATAAAGTTTGGATTTCCCCCCCAATATGCATTACTTTACATTTTCCTACATTGAAATGCATCTGCCATTTCGCAGTCCATTCTTCCATTTTAGAGAGATCCTTCTGGAGCTCTTCACAATCTTCTCTGGTTTTTACCACATGGAAAAGTTTCGTGTCATCCACAAACTTGGCCACCTCACTGCTTATCCCTGTCTCCAGGTCATTTATGAACAGATTGAAAAGGTACAGTAACCCTCCGCCTATCGCGGGAGTTAGGGACCCACCCGCCCCGCGATGCCTGAAAATCTGAGAAGTCTTGGGGCAGCGTGCGCCGGTGGTGGCAGGGGATCTGACCTCCCACCGCCACCCGCCGCGTCGCCCCGAGACTTCTTGTCCGGGGCCGTCTCCATTAAAATGCATTGGCTCAATACATTTCAATGGAGAAAACTTTCCCCATTGGAAAACATTGGCTCAATGCATTCCAATGGGGAAAATTTCTCCATTGAAATGCATCGGCTCAATGCATTTCAATGGAGATTGCGGGGCAGCGCCCAACGCCACCGTCCCGCACTTTTCTGAGAAGGCTTGGGCCACGCGTGTGGGCGGTGTGCGCGATCGCATTCCCCCCCCCGCCGGCCTCCCGCACAGTCCGAGGCTTCTCAGAGGAGCACGGGGCGGCAGCATGGGGCGATGCGATCGCCCCCACCACCATCCCCGAGGCTTCTCGGAGGAGTGCAGGGGCGGCGCAGGGCGATGCGATTGCCCCACCCCACCCCCGAGGCCCAAGGCACAGGTACTGCGATCCCACGATATAGCGGGACAGCTGTACCTGAACCGCGAAATGGCGGGGGTGACTGTATTGCTCTAGTATGGATTTTGAAAGTTGTTCTTTGCTGACTAATGTCTAGTTTAGGAGTTCAGACTGCTGCATTCCCCTGTCCAGTAGCGAAAGCTACTCCTAGAACCTCAGGAGTCACATCTGCAGGTGGTCAGAATGCATCCTTTCTTTAAAAGCAATTTATAGTCTTCCTTACAAGCCTGACAAGCTGTCAGCTTGGCTCATCAGGGAAAAAATCATTGATTTGTCAACCTTGATGAATTATGAATGGCGATGCCATTTTTCCAATTCATGCCCATCTCCGGAGGTGAGCATGCATCTTCTCATCTCTGGTGGCAGGCTCTGGGCTGTTACATTCTTAGTTGGGTTTAGAGTGTGTGTATAGGAACCTATGACTAGGGACTGGCACACCACTCCAGTATTCCTGCCAAGAAAACTCCATGGACATGGTGTCACAAAGAGTCAGTCACAACTGTAAAGACACAACACACACACACACACACATGACTTTGACGGAACCTTGGTTTAACCATGGCTGCAATGTTGGAATCTGTTCTTTCTTTCCCCGCCTTGTTGTTATACATTCCCATTAAAAACCAAAAGGGGAAAAACAAGCCAAGTAGGAAATCCTGCATCACCAGCTGGAAGTGTGCAATCATGTGAGAACTCATCAGAAAACATGGTCTGGCGGTTTATTTTCAACTCCTTCAGCAACAGCAAAGTGTGTCAGGGACTGTTATTACTTTGGCAACCTCCCATTGAAGGGCCGCTGTTCCTAGATACTGTATAATAAGACGTAGATATAATAGAAATGCCTGTATTTGGAATTGCTTCAGTGGACAGGACAACATTTAGAGGCCTTCAATGGACAGGACAACTGGTGTTTTTTAAAAAACAAAAGCCCACCTGTTTATAATAAATCAGTGCTGGCACTTCAGACCACACTGGGTTAATTTAAAGCCTTGCCATCTTTCCAACCACTGGGAATTTTTTTCTGAGCTGGTATAATGGAGACATCAAGGATCCTTACCAAACAGAAGACCCGGTGGTGTTGCTAACTCAAGGACAGTGTTGTTCAGAACATTCAGTGGGAAGTTGCATGCTGTTTCCTGCATGACTTAAAGAATTCCTTAAACAGCAAAGCTAGTTATAGCCTTTTTAAAAGTAATTTTTTCAAGCTCTCATTGAGAATATCTCTATTTCTGACTTCAGACTTGGCCCCAAAGGTGGTCCCACTTTATTTTCAATCTTTTTGAAATGGGAACTATTTCTTCTGTATAATTTTTTTTTTGCTTATAGTCATAAATGACCAATAAATGGTACTTTGAGGATGGAGGATTGTGGTTCCTTTAAGTCTAGCCAAATAGGTAAACAATTTTATATTGTTCATTTATCTGGCTTGCCATATATTCTTTCACAGTCCAGACATATTGTCTGAGGTACAAAATCAAACCACATAGCCTGCATTGTATTGATTGTTCTGTTGAACCATTCTATTTGTAAGCTATGTAAATATTTCCGGAACAGTATTTCTCTTGTAATTAATTTAAAAAAAAAGAATGGGGAAGAAAGAGAAAAATCCAAACATAGGATGTAGGACATATCAGGTCTACATATCTATATAGAATGTTGGCATTCTTCTTCTATATTTGAATTTCCTCCTGCACAGATCTCTGGAGCAATTTTTGTGAGTAGCACCAACATGTATTTCATGCCAAGTGCTGGGTGGTAGTTAATTCACTTGGTCTCTGGAAAATCCAGCATCTTCTAGTGGATGAGCATGATCAAGATGCAGCTGGAGCCATAACAAACTAAATGCCTCTATATCTTGAGAAGAAGCAATGTCAGAACTCATCCAAGGACAAAGACAAAGGACGATACTTGGATTTCAGCACACAAAAGTATGGGTATGATGGAAGTCCTCGCAACTGGCAGTAGCACTAAGATGTGGAGACAACAAAAGACTGCCATATCTTATCTCCTAAGTATGTGTAATGGTAGTTTAGAAATAGTAAAAGGTCCCAGCAAGCTCTGATGATGGATCATGTACCATCATGTCAGTGAAGATTCTCATTTATTCAGGTGAGGCAGAGATTCGTCCACCCAAACGACCCGACACCAAAACACAAGAGGGGCAATATAGTATGTGCAGTCCAATGCAAAGCTCTATGGTAGAGGGTCAACAGCTAAGAACCTGGATCAGTGGTGTACCTTCATTTGAAGAACAAAGGACACCCATTCAAAGATGAGGATGTACTCATATTAGACAGAGAAGGCAGGTGGTTTGAGAGAGGGATGTGTATTGAAAATCCCTCTCTCAACAGAGGTGGGGGACTTAGGCACAATCTGTCTACTACATATAATTCTGTCCTTTCATCAATTCCCAGGCAAATCAGAAGTACTTCACACCTCCACCAGGAAGGCCACACCTAACAACCCATGCTTAATGGGTGTTGGGAAGGGTTGCATAGGTGGGACTTTCACATACCCCAGGCCACTGTAACCAAACAAGCCTATTCAGGCCATTGTCCACCCAATGAGCCTATTCAGACCAGAGTGATGTGAAACCAAGATGACTATAAATTGAAGGCCTCCCCACTAAATTTCTTCAGACTGACCGAGGTGCTTGGATAGGTAGTGAAATGTTTCGATCTCAAAAGAAAAGAAGTCCATTGGCCATGACTCAACTTCCAGATAACATGTGCTGTCATGTCAATTCTGATTTATGGCAAACATTTCAAGGTTTTCTAGATACAGAGGTGGTTTACCATTCCTTTCTTCTGGAGGTGCCCTAGGACTGTGCAGCTTGTCCAAGGTCACACGGTCTGGATCGACTCAATGGAGGCACAGTCGGGAATTGAACTCCCAACCTTTGGCCCTGCAACCATTTATCTTAAGCACTGAGCTATCACACTTGAGGAGGTCCATTGAATCAATGTAAATCTGATGAGTCAGTTCTATACACTCCATCTAAATGAGTTCCTATGCTGAGAGCTGTAGAAACTCATCAGAAGAACTGAAAATTCTTCTAAGACATATGAAAAAGCAACATCTGAATTTCATAATAATGGATTCTAATGCAAGGGAAGGAAGACTGCAGCTGTGTTCTTTAAAACTTAATCAGTTTTAAGTAGTGTTTTAAATTTTGTAAGCAATTTTAAGAGTTTTTAATATTTTGTATGGTGTTTTATATGTTTTATGTGTTTTGTATGCTTAGAGTGTGTAGTGGAACAGCACTCTAATTTCGTTGTGCATATTTTGCATATGCATAATGACAATAAAACTCTATTCTATTCTATTCTAAAGACTAGGAGCGGACAATAAATATGGAGAATGAATCGTGCAGTTTTGTGAAAAGGTGCTTGTATTTGCAATACCAAATTATCATTGTGGGGGTAATTATATGGAGATCCATGCATCTACCCCTTGGTGATGAGTAATTCTTGAGAAGTTTCTGTATTTGATTGGCTGGTTGTTGACCAATGAGAGAGTCTTGGGGAGTAGCTTGAGGGGATTTAAAGCTCAGCCCAGCACTGAATTGGTCAGATAGGGACACTTAGGGACTGACAGAAAGACCTACACTTACAGAGAGAATGATAGATAGGGTCAGACATTGTTGGAGAGAAGGTCAGATAGAGACCTACATTCACTGAGAAAAGATAGATAAGGTCTGACTGAGAGATTTGTATTTACTAGAGAGAGAAGAGATAGGATTTAGAACTTCTGTGAGGAAAGTTAAGTGATAAGTATCTAAAAACTTAAGATCTGGGTGTGCAAGCGATCAGCGTAGTAACATAACTTTAGTGTGTGTAAGCTATATTCTTCCTTTTGTTTGTACCTAAACACGTTACCCTTTATGAGTTTGAGTCTACTTTGTTTTAAATAAACTTTTATGTTTATTCAATTTAAAACCAGTCTGAAGGCATTAATTTACTAGGGAAACTAGTTGGTGGCAGCGGAAGAGGAAAAAATTAGAAGTGGTGCTTGTCAATAGCCTACAAAAAGGCTGGGGGCAAAGCACGGGAATGCTAGAAATGGCACTAATTAGATTATGAAAAAGAATGGAAGGAATTCTATTCAAGTTAATAAGAAGCTTCAAAGCAAAGTAGGTAAAAAGTTATCCTTGAAGTGGATAAATCCTGTAACTGAAGTTACTCTGAAAGAAAATACAAAAAGGTAAAAAACAAAAATCAGCATGCCGACAATCTGGCAATTTAAGTGGTCTGCAAAGGTTAACGACATTAACACTGTCATTGAAAAATAGAATCACTTTTAATTGGGTTGAATGAACAGTAATAACATAGTCATGCAACAAAAATCAGTGTACAGTATGGTATACAGTACAGTATAAGAGCCTCGTGGCGCAGTGGTTAAATGCCTTTACTGCAGGTAAAACTGTGTTCACGACCTGGGGTTCAGTTCCAGGGAACAGGTTTATGGTTGACTCAGCCTTCCATCCTTCTGAGGTCGGTAAAATGAGTATCCAGCTTGCTGGTGAGGGGGGGGCAATGTGTAACCTGCATACTATAATTAAACTGTAAACCACCTAGAGACTACTTGAAGAGGTATGGGGCGGTATATAAGCAGAACACACTTTTTTGCTTTATTCAGGAGTAGCTTCCTTAGGCTAAAGAGTGTAATATGCAGCAAAAATATAAGATATGCTTCGAAAATGTGCTCCATACATTACTGTATGTTCTTGGATTTGCCATGGACTTAGAAGACAGGCTAGTATTTAAAAGTTAGAAACATCTGAAATTTATCATACCATGCCGAGAATTTCTTGGAATGAAAGGTCAACCAATGAAGATGTTTTAAAATAACATAAAACTCATAGAATACAGAAAAGCTTGGATAAGTCGGTCACAGAGTGAGAAATGAATAGTGTTGTAGACGGTTACAGCCAAGCATCCAAGATAACAATAAATTGGTAATTGTGTGTGGGGAGGAAGAACATATTGGCTGAAGAACCTTGAAGACTGGGTTCAATGCAACACAACATGACTGTTTAGACCTGCCATGTCCAAAGTCAAGGTAGCCATTATTATATCAAATATTAAGAGAGGAAGAAACTGAAGAGGAAGAGAAGACACGTGCTCTTTGCTTTTTTGTGCCCCTTGCTGCTGTATTCCAGCTCAAAAAGTAAGAGCATAAGATGTCTGAAATCAACAAGGACTAGTCTAGAATGGGAAAACCTATGGCAGACACTGTTCTCATTCATACCCCCGTATATACCATATTGTACAGTCAGACTCATTCCAAGGCTCAGCTACATGTTACTTCAAAATGAGCACACATCTCATCTGTGAGAAAGACCTCTAGGCCAAAAGGGTGGGAGGTCTGTACTGAAACGTCCCAGGGTTTTCCTTTTGTCCCCTTAAAATCTTTAGTAGTGGTGGGTGGCTGCAGCAGATTGGGGGGTGGAGTCTGAAAGGTTAAAAATTAATGGCATCTCTAGTGATTGCATCAAATGTCTTCCAAATGCTGTGCTTAATTCCACAGTTCGAACATTATTATTAATACTGTAATAATGTTTTCATAATGTACTGATTTCCACATGTACAAATGGAACCAACGGTGTGGTCAAATGTTGTAAAACTGACATCAAGCAAAGATATCATTCTGCCTGCTGTGCTCTATTGGCTCTGTATCACGTATGTTTATTTTACTTTATTTCATTTGGTTTTTTTAAGTACTGTATATTTATTTCTTCTACTGCAAAGTTGTGTGTGTGTTTTTTACCCAAGAGCTAAATGACTCAATGCAGGGGACCCTGTAATTAGTTGTTTATGCTGTCTTGGATCCTGGTCGTTTTAGATCAGTCAGAAAGGGTGACATTAGATTGGGTGGGAGGAATCTTGAATCATTCTTGATCTGCTGCCTAAAGTCCACTATGGGAATTCCACCCTCTCAGAAAATGCAGCCAAATTGAAGGGTGTGAGTTGTACGAGAGGGTGGGGCATGGATAGAATTGCCCCCCCCCAGCTGTTACTGAGCACAGCAGAGAGCTCTCCCCCACGTTGCTGCTGTTCCCTCCCCTGGAAAGGAAGGCACGTCCCTGGTCAGAGAATCTAAGCAGAATCTGTAAGAGATCACAGCAGAGGAAATGGTGGCAGCATCTTCCCAGATCGCTTCCCCTCTGTGTGGACTGAGAGGTTTCTACTGACGGTCAAGGTGCCAGCATGGTTACTGTGGAAGCAGGTGAGTGTTAAAGGGAGACAACATTCACCAGAGTTGACTTTCATCTTCTTTGATGGGCAGCTCTTTGCATGACTCAACATTGATTTGGGACATCTTAGATACCTCCCGTTTCCTTCTAAGGGTTGCTATTCTTCTCAACCTTCCAATACTGTTTCTCCAGTCTCCACCTTCAGTGTAGTCATACCTTCCTTTCTGCTGTGTAGATTTGCATAGGTCAAGCTTTCAGATCCTTATATTTGCCCCCTGTCCCACCCACCCACCCAAAAAACCCTTTTGCATTCCTTCAGTTATATCTGAACTCAGGAAACAAGGAGCTGGCGCTATGCACAGCAAGCTGTGGTTGCTGTGGGTTATTCTGTGTTTATCACTGAGATCAATACCTGAAATTATCATCAATGCCAAAATGGAAACAAATGAAATGTGGAAATACCACCAGACACTGGTGAATAGTCAATGAATGTAACATGCATAGCATTGCTTTTGATTATTGGTGGAGCAATTCCCATTGTGCCCAGGAAGAAAGGCACTGCTTCAATGTGTTTTCGCTCTTGAGCATTAGAAACTGCTGAAGCAAATCAAGAAAGCAAAGCTCTACCTGGGTCCTTTCTACTTGTTTCTACAATAAAGCCACTGACGAGAGATTTCTTCTCCTGTAGTGCTTTGCGCTAGACAGCAGGAATGATGTGTCTGACTTCCAGAGGGTGTGCAAAATGGAAATGACAGAGTGGACACAGGGGGTCTGATGACTTGAAGCGTTGTCTAACTGTGGTAGGTGAGACACGGGAAATTTCTCATTTAGCTCCTGCTGATGCTGATGACACACTGGGCAGATGAGCCACTCTGAAATTTCCTTCATGCAGACAAGAAAGTCTGTTCAATGCGTCTCCTACGTAAAGTATCCAGTGATGGTTGTGAGCACACAATCCAAAGCAAATATGCTGAGTGACAATTGACTAATAACATCTAGATTTTTGTAGCCAGCAGCCGAGATGTGCTTTGCCCTTTGCCTTACTGACTTAAGGTCTGGATTCTGTAAATTGTGTGAGAAGGGCTGCCTATGTAATTAGGACAGAAGGGACGTAGGGCTGTTGCAACAATGATATAATGTCCCAATGTAGCTTTGGGACATTATCCACTCGTGTGTGGGATAATGCCTTCCTTCCCAGTGCTCTGGCTTCTCATGTCATTAGAAGGACTAACACTGAGGGATTCTTCAGATTGCATTAACACTATGTCAGGATTCTGCAAACACTGTTTTTTGCTTGTTTGAATACAACTGACTTCCAGTGTAGTACTGCAAATGTTGTAATGCAGACTGTCTCGTAATGGTGCCCCCAAAAGAGTCCAAATATGCTGGAAATCTGTGTTGATCCTTAGCAACAAAACACTCCAAGCAGTTTTCATTAGATCCTCCCTAACAGCAAAAAGTCAATTGCCCATTCAGAACTAAGCCATTCCCAAGTACAACAGGGATAACACATATGTTCCATAATTTGGGTTGTGGTTATATAACTTCATTGGATAGTATTTTGGGGTGCTCACTCATTCATAGGGATGGTATGAGTGGGAAACAGCTAGACCAGTGATGGCGAGCCTTTTAGAGACCAAGTGTCCGTGCCATAGGTTCACCAACACTGAGCTAGACAGTACACAGCAGCAGCAGCAGCAGCAGCAGCAATAACATATATTGAATCTGCAGGATCTGTGGTTAAAGGTTGTAACTTTGATTGCTATCAGCTTGAGGAATCATCTTGAAGTTTGGTGAAACTGTATTACATTTCTCCTCCGGGAATGTGGAATCCTTTGTCTTTCGTTGTTTCTGTCATCAGAGAGGCACTTGGTGAATTCTCCACGGTCTTCTATTGTTGCATTCTAATGTCTTCATTGGAACTTCACCACTTCCTGCAGAAGAGGGAGCGTTTTATAGGCATCCACAATTGATTATATAGTACTATATTGTTACAGTCTGATCTAAGATAACTAGATCTCCATCCATCCAGGGCAAAAACAATGATAGTCATGTTGGCACAAAACAAAATCCCAGATTCCATATTGGGGTGATCTGTTTTATAAGCCCAATGACATTGTACGAATAGCGTGCAGAGGAATTTTGCCATCCTGGGGGAAATTCTGCACTTGACTGGCAAACCTGCATGTGATTCCACCACCACCACCAATAACCAGCATAGCTGCGCCTTATGAAGACACTATCAGCCAGCCTCCGCAGCAAAGAAAGCGTTGTACAGAGAGGAAATGCTGTCTCATGTGACGACCTGGTCTTTCAGCTGCTCTCTCCAATAGCGGAAATGGAAAGCCAGGACTCAGTTAAAAAATGAAATAAAGCAAATTATCATCCTGTCCTCACCTGAGTTAGAATGAATGGCTGGAGCTCATTTTATGGATTTCAGTGTTCCTTTTCTTCATCATGCACTCTAAAATTCTCTGGTTATATGCAGCTGTTGTGTCCATACCAGGTTTCCATGCTGAGCTGACAGATCAGATTAGAAGCAACAGAGCATTCTCCAGGAATAACCAGGTTGCAACCCACACCTATTTTCCATGTTGCTAGAACACAAGGATAGTTGGACGTTATCATCCCCCCAGAGTATGTTGTGGCTAGTTATAAGCCATCGAAAGAAAGGTGGCCCTGGCCTACTTATCTTACCTTTCTGAAGTCACGGAAAGTTTTGTCTTACTGGAGCTCCACCACAAAAGCTGCAGTATTTACTCTGGAAAAAAAATAAGAAAATAATTAATATAAATATTTTCTCACTTGAGATTTTAGAACAGGGGCATTTTGTTACAAAGAATAGTGCCAAAACACATTAAAGAAAAGTGTAAACATTTTCAAAGACAAGCAAAAATGACTGTCAAATCCAACCTAAAATCTGCTGAGGAACAGAAAGATTTGGAATGGAGGGCCATAAAACTGGGCCAGTCTTGACAAAGAGTCATCCCTTGTGGCAATCACTGATGGCACCATTCTCCCTGGAGCCCTTGATGGGCGTGGAGAGTATGGAAGAGAGGAGGGTGTGGGTTTCTGAATTTCTGTGGCACCTCAGCAAAGTTCTGATGTAGAAATGAGCTTCCATCCCTTTCTTGCCCACGTTTGGGCTGGGCCGTGCAAGTGGAATAATGAGGTTGATCTCAGATCCAGTGTTGTGGTCAGCAAGCTCTGAGCACAGCCCTGGATCAGAGATCAACCTCATTATTAGGCAGAGGTGCCAGGGTTCTTACACACACAGGGCTTTGAAAGTGCCCTCACAACCCTGCTGTGCATACTAGGTTGTGCTGCAAGACAGCCATCTCCTAAACTTATACGTTAGCATATGTAGAGAGTGCCATCTGTTTCAAGAGGACAGCTGTTAAAGCTGAGTTACAGCCCAGTACTGAGTAGGACATCAGCTTGCGGAAGGCTCCTGTAAGCATTACACCAGACAGAATCCTATTCCTGTTTCAGTATTTATCATTAATTTATTAGACTTCTAACTTGCAACAGCTAATTATGGCTACTGGGTGTGGTGCTGGGGACATCTTGGTTGCATGCCTGGTCACATGCCTGACTGCATAAAGAAGATGGAACTTGTCACTCTGTCTATTAGCCATGGCTAGCTGTGGCACATGAGACTTTATGTAAACATTACTATGATAAAATAAAGTTAGACCCCCTCTGCTTCAGGATCCACCCCACTTCTCCTGTACATTTCCCCTCTGAGTGCCTTCAGAACTCCTGAAGAAGCCTGACTGTCTCCTGAGGGACGGCATATGAATAATAATCACCTAAACAAAGGCATTTTCCATGGAAGTGGCTTTCCCAAGGAACTCACCACCTAAGGAGACCCACCTGGCCACTTTTTCCCCACAGTAGGAAGATATTAATTTCTCTCTCTCTCTCTCCTCCCTTTAAATTCTAAATCAGATTTTTATCTTCATATCTGGAACATAGTCTTCATGTACATCTTATGGAGCCATCTTGCATCGATTCCACCCTGACTGTGCGATTTATGGTTGCTTGATGGTGCCATTTTTCCCCTTTTGTTATGGTATCGTTTTATGATGTAAACTAGTTATTATATACACATCTTTCTCTTGTTTTCAAAGATGAATCGTAAACTGCTTGGGGGGCACAGTTGGGCTAGAAGCAGAATAAACATAATTCAAAACAAAACAAAACAAGAGTTCCTCCAGGGATTAGAGGAAGGACTCCATCCAACAAAAGCTTGATTCTGAGACAAATGCAATTATATCCACAGAGATTGCCTCAGCCTGTGTGACAAATCCTGTGTTTCTGAGGGGAAAGGGGAAAGAGCTACATTCTATGAGGCATCTGTGGCTTTCCTCAGAATTATAAATCCTACGGATTCCTCTGATGTCGTCCCACTCTGATTTCACCAGACACTGGGCACATGCTTTCAGGTTCCTGCAGCCAGAAAGGCTAGAAGCCTCTTGGTTTTTCTTTCTCCCCCTCCCCCCCCCCCAAGAAAGCTGACAAGTCATCATGCTCTGTGCCTTTTGTAGCCAGGATATACTCTAGCTTTGAGTGTGTCCACGACTCCGGTCAGCCCAAGAGTTTGTTTTAAGTTGGTCACTTGACCAAGATAAGTTTCTGTTATCACACATTCTTCACAGCAGCCACAGTTGCTACCATACAGCTCTGTTGTCTGTCACCTTCAAAGCCTTTACAGTGCCCCACACACATACCAGTCCCCACATTCTTTGGCCTCCATTTCCCAGAAAAATCAACTTCACATGCACAGTGGAACCTCGTATAACAAACGGTTTGTATAACATAAAATCTGTACAACGTAAAAATTCCAGAGATAGGGGAAATTTGCTTAACAGAATCATCTATGGGGCAAATCTGTACAACATAAAAATTGTCGCAATTAGGGATTACTCTGTTTTCAATGCATTCCTATGGAAAATTTGTATAAAGGAAAATTTGCTTAACATAATTTCATTTGGAACAAATTAATTCCTTTATACAAGGTACCACTGTACTCTGTTCCCCTCATTGATAAAGGCCACATTTCAGTAGTGGAGAAATGTCATGAAAACTGCATCCTACACTCAAGTTATCCAACTGTTTCAATCCTTCAAAGTAGTTAAAAGAGCCATTTAACCTCCTGCACCAAGTGCATTCGGAAACATGGAGGAGATCAAGTGTGCACTGCAGTTACATATACACACATGCACACTCTCAATGGTAAGCCCCAGGCTGCAATTTGTACACAGGGATTTTCTGCCAGGCAGAATTTAGAAGTAACTTATAAGAGCTTCTTAAAAGTACAGTGCAGTACTTTATTTTTCAGTAATTTAGGCAAAAATCAATGAAAACAAAACAAAAAAAACAAAAAAACATGTGGCACCTTAAAGACTAACTTTCATATTTTAATGTAATGTTGTGTGGACAAGTCCACTTCTTCAGACATATAGCAGCAGAATGAAGTGTGTAATATAATATATATGGAATATACAGTATATTTCATGCCAAATATTCATTGGCTGTCGTATGCAAATATACCTACACACAATAGGCAATGAACATTTGGTATGAAACGTATATTCCATACATATTGTATTGCACACCTCATTCTTCTGCTATATGTTTGAAGAAGTGGACGTGTCCACAGAACATTACATTAATATATGAAAGTTTAAGGTGCCATTTTTTTTTTTTTTTTTTGTCTTATTTTCCTTGATTATTGCTTGGAATTCTTGAGCAGACTAACATGGCTACCTTCTCCAAAACTTCTATTTTTCAGTAAGGGATAGCTTAGTTAATTATGAATATAATGGTAATGTAATGAGGTGTAACTCATTCCATTTACAATATTAACTGCAACATTTTACGCATTTTTATAGTTACAGAAAGTATCTTACTAACTAGATTATAAATTACCAACAGTTAACAAATAACTGCTTGCATCCCTCATCTTGCACAAGCTCACAGGACTAGCTCATGATGAGCAATACCAGTGATGATTTGTTATCCAGTGGCAAATCACTATAGCAGTTTATGACCCTGCATCTTTTGCCAGCATAACTAGCCAGTAGCATTATGTCGCGTTTGTTCTGTAACACAGGCCAATGCCTTATAGCATTCTTGTTTGCTTGCTTATTTGTTTTTAAAATTAACCAAGAGGAAATATTTTAGTTACTCTGCTGAGAAAATTGCACAGTCAGGGGATAAGAGGGCAGGTCCTCTTATGGATTGAGAACTGGTTGAGATCCAGGAAACAAAGAGTAGGTGTCAATGGGAAATTTTCACAATGGAGAGAGGTGAAAAGCGGTGTGCCCCAGGGATCTGTCTTGGGACTGGTGTTTTTCAATCTGTTCATAAATGACCTGGAGACAGGGATAAACAGTGAGGTGGCCAAGTTTGCAGATGACACAAAACTTTTCCGTGTGGTAAAAACCAGAGAAGATTGTGAAGAGCTCCAGAAGGATCTCTCCAAACTGGGGGAATGGGCTGTGAAATGGCAAGTGTGTTTTAATGTAGCCAAATGTAAAGTAATGCATATTGGGGCAAAAAAATCAAAACTTTATCTATCAACTCATGGGCTCTGAGTTATCTGTGACGGATCAGGAAAGAGATCTTGGTGTGTTGGTGGACAGCTCCATGAAGGTATCTACCCAATGTGTGGCAGCGGTGAAGAAGGCCAATTCCATGCTAGGGATTATCAAAAAGGGGATTGAAAATAAAACAGCCAACATTATAACGCCATTATACAAAACAATAGTAAGGCCGCACCGGACTATTGTGTACAATTCTGGTCACCGCATCTCAAGAAAGACATAGTGGAACTGGAAAAGGTGCAAAAGAGAGTGACTAAAATGATTACTGGGCTGGGGCACCCCCCTTATGAGGAAAGGCTAAAACATTTGGGGCTCTTCAGTCTGGAAAAAAGGCGCCTGAGGAGGGATATGATTGAGACGTACAAAATAATGCAGGGCATGAGTAAAGTGGATAGAGGGAAGCTCTTCTCCCTCTCACAAAATACCAGAACTAGGGGACATACACTCAAATTGTAGGCTGGGAGAGGAAGAACAGACAAAAGAAAATATTTTTTCACCCACCGTGTTGTTAGTCTGTGGAACTTCCTGCCACAGGATGTGGTGATGGCATCTGGCCTGGATGCCTTCAAAAGGGGATGGACAGATTCCTGGAGGAAAAGTCCATCACAGGTTACAAACCATGAGGGAGATGTGTAATCTCCAGGTTTAAAACCGGGGTACTTCAAGGGCCAGATGCAGGGGAGTACTATCAGGAGATAGATATCTAGTCTCATGCGCTCCCAAACGCATCTGGTGGGGCCACTGTGAGATACAGGAAGCTGGACTAGATGGGCTGTTGGCCTGATCCAGCATTGCTCTTCTTATGTTCTTATGTTCTTAATAATGGCAAGGTAATTTTTTTTGGAAGGAATCTATAACGTTAGCTAGTTTGGGGAATATAATTGTAATAAATTACCTTTTGTAAGTACATTCCCAGGCTCCACTTCGCAGTAACTGAATGCAGATTAATTACAGCATGTGTTGAATGTAAGTATGAGCCAGGTTAATTTAGGGACTGGGAGGGAGTGCCTTGCTCCTAATTTTTCAGCAGCATTCCTCAGTCACAATCATCTGTGTTACAAAGCCACAGGATATGACCTCCAGAACACAGCAAATAAGTATAATTAGCTTAATGCTGGTCAAGTCGAAGCTTAGCTGCAGGTTTTCAACGAAGCTAAAGCTAATTTTAAGACAATTGGCTTGGAAACAGAAGTGGGAAGTGGGAGGCGGAGAGCATTAAGACTGAACTAAAATAATCCTAATGGATTGGGTGGAGCTTCTGGTTTGGATGCTTGGAGGAAGCATCAGCTAGAGCAGGATTTCCTGGTGTTACATCCAATTTCTGTAGGGGATGTCTTGAGAACTATTGTTGTTCTTGCCCAGCTCTGCTTAACTCTAAAGGAATTGACGGTCTTACAGCCTCTGCAGTTTACAGTTATTTATTATTGATTTAATTAAACATTTTACCCCACTTTTCCTCTTAAAAGAACCCAAGGTGGCTTACACCAATTAAAAGACAATATTTAAAAGCTATAAACAGTGAGTATACGACTATTAAAGAATTAAACAAGTATTATATTAAAACAGTCAATAAAATAATACTAGAAACACCTTTAAAAACAACAGAGCACAACAATCCATTTGGATTAAAAAAAAACCTCCCCAGACTGTCAGTCATGAAGGAAAAGCTTACCTGAAGAGAAAGGTATTTGTATGCTTGCAGAAGGACAGCAAAGATGGGGCCAGCTGAGCTTCCCATGGGAGGGAATTCCAGGGTCTAGGACAGTGGTGGTGAACCCTTGGCACTCCAGATGTTTTGCACCACAACTCCCAGAATCCCAAGCCTAGATTGCCAATGACAAAGGACTGTAGGAACTGTGGTCCAAAACATCTGGAGTGCCAAAGGTTCGCCACCACTGGTCTAGGAGCATCAACAGAGAAGGCCCTCTCTTGTGTCCCCAACAATCACACCTGTGAGGGTGGTAGGACTGAAACAAAAGGCCTCTCCTGGTTATCTTAATCTACTCTCTTCCTGCCTCTACTTTGCTATAACAAAGGGAAAGGTTTGATAAGACTCACCAAGGGTGGAATGCCGCATGGGTCCTTCTCCTTCACCACCGGTCTAGCTAAATGCTGAGAATGAGTTATTGATGGTCAGGACTGAGGAGAAAGGCAAAGTAGTTATGGGCATCAAGGAACATTGTGGAATCTTCCTCTCTCAATGTACGGCTTTGTGAAGGGGTCCATTTCTGACTTGCCCCGCTTGTGAGGGTGGCATGAGGTATCCCAGCTTCCCTCTCTAGCCAGGAGCTTCAGTGAGAGAAGAGATCCCTCAGCTGGGTTAAGCATGGAATGGCTGTGTAATGATGATCGAGGAGCCATTTTCCTCCAGTGTGAGGTTGAGGCCACCAATGTAACTGTCAAGCAGGCAAAGAGCACAGGGAGAGTGCCTTAGATGTACAGCACTAAAGTGTGTCCTGCTCCCCTGACCAGGTGCCAAATGTTTAGCACCATTAAAAGAAAAGTTGTCTCTGAGCTTCTCTGAAGATCTAGCATGTTCTCAAGGGCTACAGTCACTGTGTGGTACAGCTATGGCCCTCCCAATGTTGCTGGGCTGCAATTCCATCCATCTTAGTTAGCATAACCATTGCTGAGTGAATTGTTGACGCTGCCCCACCCATAATTCTCTGAAAGGCCACAGGTTATCCTTATACACAAGTTGTTTATGCACACTTTCCTTACACTTCATTGAATGTCCCTTGCGATACTGACCTGGGGGTCTCTTCTCAAAGGGGAAGGTCTTGAAACAACTTATCCTTTGATGGTTACATCTTCATCCAATAGCACCCCTTGTTCCTGTTTTGCTTGTCTGTCCATACAAATGCCTCTCCTTTCTGCTGACTGACCCTGGTTTCCCGGAGGCGCTTTGAAGCCTCTTCTTGTCTTGTGGGTTTTATTCATAAGCTATTTACCCTGTACCATTTCCCAAAACCACTGGTCCAAAGAAGACAGAGCACCCCAGAGCAGGAAATGATCATTCCCTTGGGTTTGGGGAAGCTTGAAAACAACACCAAGGAGGGGGAGACATCCCCCCCACACACACACACATGCACACGCACCACACTGCCCCCATCAGGGGTCTGGCCCTTTGCATTGGCTTCCTTTTCAGCTCTTTGCCAAGGGAGATTTTCTAGGCTAAAGGCTCGAATGTCCCATGGGCACTCTCTCTTGACATGTGCACATGTGTGTACATGTTATCTATTAGCGGGGCAGGGCTCCAAGGCCATGTGGACCTGCTGTTTTTCTCCATTCCAGGATGATTGTTTGAAAATGCCTACCCTAGAGCTCTGCTTTTTTAAAGCAAAGCAAAACAAAACAAAACAAAACAAAAAAGTAAGTTTATTCTAGGTTATGAGTTATATTAACATACTCTCCTTTGGTCTTCCAGTTTGTTTTTATACATTACACCAGTGCTCCCCAACCTTTTTGTCCCCGCGGACCGGGAAATTTTTGAAAATTTTCCTGTGGCCGGGGTGGGGGGGGAGGGGGGGGAGAATGCGAAAGGGGGGTCCGGCTGGGAGGCAAAAGGGGGGGGTGGGTGAAAGCAAAGGATGGGAGGGAAGGAGGAGGGGGAGGCACGAGAGCAGCGGCGGCGGCACTTGCGTTTCTCCCCACACACACACACACGGGCGGGGTGGGGGGGAACCCGGGGCTCCTGGGCAGGCGGGCCCCACCTCCTCCTCCGGCGCCGGGGCCAGGAGCCGCGCGTGGGTCTCGCTGCTGGCGCCCCGCTTGCTCCTGCTGCCGCCGCCGCCGTGGGCCTTTCCGCCGGGGAAAGCAAGCGGGGCGCCAGCAGCGAGACCCACGCGTGGCTCCTGGCCCCCGGCGCCCTGCACGCGGCACCCGCCCGGCCGCGCCGGGAAGCGCCCTCGCGGCACCAAGAGCCGCCTCCTCCTCCTCCTGCTCCTGCTCTGGTGGTTCCTCCTCCTCCTCCTCCTCCCGCCGCCGCCGCCGAGGAGGAGCAGCAGCAGCCACCCCCCCGCAATTGCCCCCCGCCGCCGCCGCAATTTACCCCCGCAATCGCCCCCGTCCCGCCGCCGCCGCCACCCCTCCGCAAAATCGCCCCCGTCCCGCCGCCGCCGCCGCCACCCCTCCGCAATGGCAATCGCCCCCCGCCGCCGCCGCAATTGCCCCCCCGCCGCCGCCGCAATCGCCCCTGTCCCGCCGCCGCCGCCGCCACCCCCCCGCAATCGCCCCCCGCCGCCGCCGCAATTGCCCCCCCCGCCGCCGCCGCAATCGCCCCAGTCCCACCGCCGCCGCCGCCACCCCCCCCGCAATTGCCCTCTGCTGCTGCTGCTGCTGCTCCTTCGGCGGCGGCGGCGGGAGGAGGAGGAGGAGGAGGAGGAGGAACCAGAGCAGGAGAAGGAGGAGGAGGAGGAGGAGGCGGCTCGTCGGTGCAGTGAGGGCGCTTCCCGGCGCGGCCAGGCGGGTGCCGCGCGTGGGGCGCCGGGGCCGGGAGGGGAGGAGGGAGGCAAAGGCGGCGGCGGCGGCTCCTCCTGCACTCCTCCAGCCTTCCTCCTCCACTGGCCGCCCGCGGGAGAGAAGAGGAGGAGGAGGAGGGCGGCGGAGGAAAAGGGGAGGAGCCTCCCCGGCCTCCCCAGGCGGCCCGGTGCCGACCGGTCCACGGACCGGCACCGGTCCGCGGACCGGGGGTTGGGGACCACCGCATTACACAGTAGATCTGGCTGTTTCTTAAAACGGACATGGTGGGTCTCTTTCATTTTGAGCCCTGTTTTTCTCCCCTCTTGTTCAAAATGTCATTGGGCCTGGTAGGAAAGCGTCTGCTCTAATATACACAGAGATCCCTATCTAAATCGCACTGATTATGTGTTCCTCTCTCATCAGGCCCACTCAGCTGAAGCAACTAGTTAACACTTGACCTCAAGTCAGCTTTAGTTCTCCCACAGATTATATATCTGTATACACACATACACATGGATCAGAGATCGGAGCCAAACTTATAATTCCGCTTGGGTTGCCATCTTTCAGTTTAATTCTCGAAGCTGGTAGGGCTGAGGAAGTAGTTGGGTCAGGGGGTAAGTCTTGGAAGGTGGTTGTTAGTAACAAATTCTTGCACTACATTTGCTATCAATGTGGGATACAGTACGTTTGCACTTGGATTTTCGAACACAGTGGTGTATAGGGAACATGCATGGAGAAAGCAGTGCAACACCAATGTCCACTGGGTCTTCTAATGCACCAAACTACGGCCACATTTTCCCATTTTCTCCTGCCCTAGTGCTACAGCCTGTGCTCCTCTGCCCTATGCTTCTGGAAGGTGGTGGTGAAGAAGACACACATCTATTTGGCACAGTCTTGCAGTGGGCAAGGCAATGCCCTCAGCTCAGTGCCCAGGCTAAGCATGCCTAGTTCAACCTCAAATTCAATTAGCATGTCACTGCTGACAGTTCTAAAGATTGTAATGAAGGCAGGAGAAAAAAAAGTTGGCAGCCAAACGGATTTCAACTTCATTGCACACACAAAATTCTGGCAACTTGTTCAATGTTTGAAAAGGCAGCGGATTTCAACTATTACCTTTGAACTCCAATGCGGAAACGGGGCCTACGGATCATAAAGTCCAGCTCTTGTCAAGGTGTAGCAGTGGGATATCAGACTCCAATATCTAGTTCTGCAGCCAGGTGCCTAAACCCAACCTAAATCCTCCCCTCTCTGGTCACCTGGAAGCTCCAGGTAGCACAGATGAGAATGGGAAGGAGCAGTTGTTTCTGTTTTCTGTCTTTCTTCCTTTCTTAAAATAAGACACCGCTCTGTAGGATGGCTTTTGAGGATGTGATACTGGTGTGGTTTTTCTCCACAAAAATGAACTTTAAGAAGAGCCCTCTTGGAGATGACCAAATGTCTACATAGTCCAGGATTGCGTTCGCACAAGGATGGATCAGAGATCCATGGGAACATGAACACAACTCCTCCCTCCCGCTCATATTCCCCAGCAATGGGGATACAGAAACATACAGCCTCTTGTAGTGGAAGTAAAATATACGCATAATGATGATTAATATACAAGGACAGCCTTATCCTCCATGAGTTTGTGTACAGTTTTACTAGAGCTGCCTTAGGTGCTGCCTATTGCTTCACATTTTTGGAAGTGAATTCCACAGTTTTAACTACATATGGTAAATAAATACTTCCCTTTGTCCGCATTGAATCTCGTGCCCTTCACTGTATAACCCCACATTCCAGAATTGTGGATGAGGGAGAAGAAGATTCTCGTGCTATCTAAAGGTTTTAAGAGGGAGAAATGGCTTCTAATACAAAATGCCATCAACTTTGCTGACGGGGGGGAGGGGGTCTACAGCAACTGGATCATTTGGGTAGCCATTTTTAAAACATATTCTCCAGTTCTCCCTTATCTGTTTAAGGTGCAGGTGGTATTCCGTGAGGAGTCAGTGTGAACGTGGGCCAATCCTTCCTATGTGGGAAGACACTCCAGTTTCTGACGTGTCTCTTTTGTCTGAGGAAGCTCCATGCAGGAAGACTTCAGCCCAGTATGAGATGGTGGCACTGATAATCTTGTGCATTTTGAATTCTCAGTTGCTGTGCCAGGTAGACAAGCAGGAAAGTGATCGGCTGAATCAGTCACTCCAGGTAGACCTGCCAAGATCAGCCTTCAGATCTGTTCCTAGCTGCCACACCAAAACTGGCAGCCAAACCAGTATTTTATTTATTGCAACTATATACAGTAGGACCTCAGTATCTGCTGGGAATTGGTTCCAGGACATCCCGTGGATAATGAAATGGATAAGAGAGAACACCAAAAATCCCCCAAACTTCTGTTTTGTGACAGTAGCTTGCGTTACGGCTGCTGTTTTGTGACAGTAGCTTGCTTTACAGCTGCTGTTTGTGCCAGTAGCTTGCTTTGCGGCTGCTGAATTATTTATTTATTTTCCCCCCTGCCAACCGTGGGTAATGGAATCAGTGGATAATGAATAAGTGGATATGGGGGTCCTACTGTACATCTCACTTTTATCAGAGCAGCATTAAAAACTTTAAATCAGAAAGCTCTTTTAAAAATAAACTCAAAATTAAGGATACAGTATTCACTGTTTTTGGACAAAAATAGGCCTTGCAAGCTTTGCTGTTTTTAGGAAGGTGTGTAAGAGGAGAAACGGCTAGACCAAGGGATAGAGGATTCCTACAGAGTGCTGAACTTTTTACACATCATTGTAGGAAATGAAGGATCTGGGCAGGAGTGTTCTGGTTTGTTGGGTTGATCCGAAGAGGGAAAGAAGGCTATTCAGGTGTAACATGAAAGATGAATGCAATGAAAAAGAAACTGACTAAGGAGCTACTGGGAACACAAGGAGTGGTTGAATATTTTGCCCATTTGAGCAATAAAACCAGTCAACCAAAGCCGTTATCGGTACAGCAAACAATAAGGCACCTTCTTTAAATTTTCAAGGGGGCGGAAATACCTAGCTGGAAAGCTCCCAAGCAGTTAGTATGCGCAACAGTAGGAAATCTTTCCATTCTGTTTGCTCTTCTTTCTGGTTAGCGGACCACAAAAAAAAGTTTCACAGCTTCTTTTAAACAACACGGCAACATCTTCTTTCCCTGTTGCTTCCTGGTTATTACAATTCAAGTCCCCTTTCACAGAGCACAGCAGTGACACAGCAATTAAAACCATTAAATAGTGTAGGGTAAGCGATGCCCACCGCTATCCAGCCGTGTGACCCCGGTGGTGCAAACTGAACATTTTACTGGAAGGAGTGGGTACACTTGACTGCTGCATTTAATAGCCAGATGGATACCGTGTGTTTCTTGAATTTATCTGAATCCTCTTTCATGTGGCATTCACTGCACATAAGAATAGTTGTAGTGAAGATTGCTGACCCCCCCCCCCCCCTCAGTGGTGAGGGAATTGGCATTGTTACATGGTGGCCCTTTTCCAGATGCAGTATATGAAGTATTTGTATCAAGTTGATCTTAAATTCCCTTTTCAAACCATATAGAACAGGTCTATTAAAAGCTCAAGGCCATTGTTTTTTTCTGTCAATGTAAGTTGTCAATCGTTCACATTTATCTCCTTTCATTATGACAGCGTGGTAGTGCAGCAATGTTATAGTGCAGCAGAGCAAATCAGCCTTCTACAAGGGAATTTTTTACGTGGGGATCCCAAATGAAACATTGTAATTTTGAACCTGGGCTTTGGATCAACACCAAATTTGGCATGGGTGTAGCAGACAGTCTGTTCCTGCTCTGTGTCATATTTGGGGAAATTTTGGTGAATAGTTCTCAAGGTATGATTTATTTTTTATAAACTGAAACTGACCCCCCCCCAGCATAAATAAGCCACCTTAAATGTTCCCAGATTTATACTGTACTGTCAGGATGTGAAGGAATTCAAATCCTCATTCAGCTACAAGGCTTATTAAATGACTTCCCTGAAGCACATTAGAAGATTGTTTACCTCAGAGGTCTTTGGTGAAGGTAAAAGAGTAGAGGGATCACACAGCCAGCCCAAAACCTTTGGCTGTGTGAGATAAAAGAAAATACTATGTTTATCCTCATCTCACTGGCAAAAACAAATGGACTAGCTGCTAAATCTTTGTTCAACTGTGGCTGTGAGATAGTTTCTACAATTTTCGTTATAGCTGTCAGGATTTGGGGCCATGGGAGCAGGTAAAAATAATTCAGCACCAATTATAAAGCCAAAGATATGTTCATATTTTAATTAGACATCATGACTGTTTTGATGCCTTGAGCAGGTATTTGTTTCTAATCTTGACCTCTATTTATGTGCATTGCTGAGTACATTCTAATATTGGTTCTGTATCAGAAGTCTGCTGCTCCTATTGTTAGAGCTACAAACATAACTTGAGATGGGCATGAGCCTGAAAAATAGTGGGTCATGATGGTTCACGGTTTGTGGTTGGTCACAAACTGCAAAGCACCATGAACCCACGTTTGTGCCCCGTGGCAGGCCTACCTTCTCCTGTCATGCCACTGCTGGCATTGCCACCACACCTGTGCATAGGCCATGAAACACCCAAACAGAAGTTGTGCACCTTAGTTTGTCTGGCATCAGTGCCTGTCCTATCCTTATGGTTTTGGGGTACAGCATTCAGAATCTTAATATCTAAGTGATGGGAACACACCTGCCCACTAGCGCATGTCAGATGCAAGCAGTGGTGCAGAAAGTTTCAACATGCTGGTGCCCAGCTTTCCCTGCCTCTGACTGCGAACCTGAACAGAAAATATTGCTGTGTTCTAAATTGCAGTTTTGACTGGATAAATCCAGCAAGATCTGTGGTCAGATGAAACAGCCTTAAGGTTTGTGTATCACATTTGGTTTATTAACACACCCGCCTCTGGAATCCAGGGTCTAGCAAGCCGTTACAGTGTAAATGGATATGAGTGAATACAATGGGCAGAGAACAGTGTTTGGTATGCAGTGTCCAGGGGAGGGTTAGAATGGCAAATCCTACACAACAACTCTTTTTTCTTTTTTTTCTTTTTTTTTAATTTTTATTGTTATTATAAATACAAAGGAAACCTTACAAGAAAAATCACCTCATTACCAATCTTGATGCCAAATCTAAATATAAATTCAAGCTACTATGGGTCAAAGTCTATTAGCAGCTTCTTCCTCACAGAAAACATATAGAGGTCTCCAACATTCTCTTGCCTTCTGTAGGTCTTTGTCTTTGAGTATTTCTGACAAAATGTCCATTTCCGCTGTGAGAAGTAGGGATGTCACAAGTACCTATGGATGCCCCTGTGTTGAACTGAACTTTTAGAAGCTACGTGTTCTACTAGCGAAATACTGAAGGACCAAACTGGGCATGCTTGTGTTTATTTTGGTGTGTTTTTCCTATTCATGTCCCACATGTTTAGACCTGGCACCCAAGGCAGTTCACAGCAGTGGTTCCTTTACAATGGTATAGAATAAATTGTTTTCTCCTGAAGGCATGGGCGTAGAGGGCAACAAAGCTTACCCTTCCTTTACCTCAGATCCCTGTGCTCAGTTGCTTGAGGGCCTTTTCCCACTGTCCTCACTTCAATGGATAGAGGCTGCCTGAGGGAAACTCCCATAAGCAACAAAGGAGGCAACCTGAGGTAGTTGTGTATAATGTCTCTCCTCCAACCCCCAGATATGTTCATCTCTCTCTCTCTCTCTCTCTCTCTCTCTCTCTCTCTCTCTCTCTCTCTCTCTCTCTCTCTCTCTCTCTCTCTCTCTCTCTCTCTCTCTCTCTCTCTCGTCAAGTCTGGTGTCCTTGCTTTAACACAGGATTTGAATTCTAATGTAAAGGGAAGTTCCTCTGAGGTCAATAGGATGTGCTTCACTCATCTCACACTTAGGGAAGCAGTAGTAATGGTTTTGTTTTTGCACGCTTGCTGAGAGGTGCTTCAAGGGTATCCTGGCCACATGGGAATGGCTTCTGCAAAAGAAAGCTCCTGTGTAACAGCTGCAGCCACATTCAGCTGACCCAGCCATGGTGGCTGATCTCCTAGGAGCCCAGCATGAGCTTAGCACTAGCTGAGCATCCCATCCTACTATAGAAGTGGTTAATAAGTCCTAGTCTTCAGTCAAAGCCTGTCTTGGGAAAGCTGTATTCTCAGATTACAATTCCCAGGATTCCACAGCCAGCAGGATCATGGGATTCCTGGAGTTTTTTTAAAAAGGGAAAAAGAACATTTCCTAAGGTTTGGGTATAAGTAGGAAACAACTCCCTGCCTCCAAATCTAATGTCAGGGAATGATTATACTAATGAAATAAATTGGGTGAGGAATTGGGGTATTCAAATTCAGTTTCTAGTCATATGATATCCATATGGTTGGTGTGTCAGTGTGTGCATCCTCTTGAGAAAGATTTTAATCAGTTTTAAAGTTTTGTTGTATGTGGATCCACAGGGTTTTAGAATAATTGCATTTGAATTTTTATCCTTTGCTCACCCTCACACTGGTTGCTTCTCGTGGCCCACTGCTGCTGCTGATGTGATGTTATTATTTTTTTAAAAAATCTTGCAGGCTGGTACAGTGCTATAACAGAATGTCAGAAAGAAAAAAAGTATAGGTGTGCACAAACAGGTGCATGCCCCCCCACACCCAACACACACACACCTGGGTAGAAGGAGAGGGAGAAGCAAAGCCAGGGCTGAAATGGGCCAGGGATGCACAGAGAGAGAGAGAGATGGTGTGAAGAAAGAGCACAGAATCTTTGGTCCGGCGGCATACCCATAGGAGAGGGAGCAGGACAGGCACACCAGTGAGTGGCAAACCCCACAGACACAATTATTTCCACTGACAGAGGCATTCACATTTACAAAAAAATGATTAAAAACAAGTTGATTTGACATCTATGAATTAAAATAGACGACCCTCAAGTGGTAGAGTAAAATACCTCACTTCTAACTAAAATAGTACAATTCTCTGTCAAAACAACCTGCCAGTGAAAAAGGACTATGGGAGTTGTGGTCGCTACACACTGACACACATTAAAATGGGAAGCAATGCTTTTTGTTTTGGGGCATTTGAATGAAACTGTCTACAAAACGTTAGTTTCTCTGAGGTGTTCTGCTCAAAGCTGGTTGACACATGAATGTGCCATTTGTCTAGCTTTATCTCACTCTCACAGTTTCGCCCTGCCCTACTGCAAAACCTCAGCACCTTTCCAAGCTAATTAATCTAACACTTTCAGAATCCAAATGGGTAGGCCAAATCGGAGCTTGTTGCACCTTTGCCAGTAAGAAATGTTTGGAATGGAATTTGCCAATGGAGCAGAATAACAAAGACTTAAAAACAGGCTCAAGCTTTACCGCAGGACATTTGGAAATACGAGACCCAAGAATGCAAATATAAGCCCGTCTAGCTGGCTTTCTTGGCTCTGCTTTTATCGTCATGATGGCCCAAGTAGGGGGGCTTCATAGATATGAGCCTCAGCTTTTTCTCTTTTAAGTTTTCAAAAATTGGCAGAGATGTAATTTATATTTTCTACTCAACTTGAGAAACAAGCGTACATAGAACAGTTCTGTGAAGTTCAGCGTTCCAGTGGGATAAACAGCAGAACTTTGAATCCCATCAAGAAAGCATACCTCCCATGTGCACTGCTCTAACAGACGGATAAAGCCATGGTTTTCAGTGAGTACAACAAATATTTTTAATGATTTCCAGTTAGCAGCAGTGCAAAGCTCACATTCACATCTGACCTCTCAGTGCAAAGCCTCACATTCTCATCTGACCTCTGAGAGCAACTGAGGTTGCCTGAGAACAACCTCAGTTGCTCTCAGGTAACGGCCTTTCCACACGACCCCTAAGATCCGCTGGCCCCTTAAATTCACACCAGAGATCTTGGGGGTTCGTTGCTGTTCCTCCGTCCCCACCCCTCCGCACTTCCTTGCTCCTGTCTGCGTGAGGGGAGGGAGGGAAAAAGGGGACAAAAGAATAAAGGCTTACCTCCCGGTGCCGGTGGAAGCTGCTCCGAGCCCTGTCACTTCCTGATTCCTTCTCTTAAAGGGGCGGGAGGCAAAAAACAACAACAAAAAGAAGCGAGGAGAGCCCGGCACATCCGCATCAAGCAATTTTCACCTCCCAAGAACAGGTACCTGAAAAGTGTGCTGGGTCGCGCTTGGGTGGGCGGGGTCGCACTTATTTCCTGTAAACTCCGGAGCTGGTGGGGAAACATTTTTAAGCTCCGGAGCTGGGAGCCATTTGCCCTGGAGTTTAGGGGTCGTGTATAAATGCCCTAACTTGGTGAATCTTCTTTATTGGTTGCATGTATTTCCCTTTCCCCTAAAAGGTAACTTACACTACTTGGAGTTACTACAGCTTGGAGCATTACTTTTTAGAAGGAACTTTCTTTGTTACCTGCTATTTGGGTTGCTAGCACATTACCACCATTACAGTTTCCCCATATTTATCCAGTAGAAGTGACACATTTGGTTGCTCATTACTAACAAGTCATCATTACTGCTATGGCCATTGGGAAATCAATGTAAATGGTTAGCAGTTCTTCGAGTAGCCAGTTTGGTTGTTTTGTTTGTTGGATTTCTATACTGCCCATCTGGCAGCAGGACTACTCTGGATGGTTTCCAGCAATGACACAAACATGCATTAGCAACAAGTGAAAAAGTGTGTGTGTGTGTGTGTGTGTGGAGAATACAATCAAACAAGATATTTCAAACCAGTAAAGCAATATTAAAATTATTTATTGCACCTGTCAAACACTGTGATGAACACATAAACCAATGCCTCCTTTGGCATTCTTCTTCCGGATGCCTTGAACTGCAACTTTCCCAGGCACAATCAAATTTGGGAGAGGAAGAGATTTGTAGCCCAACTTATCAAGGAAATGCCAGGTTGTTTGGAAATCTGTAGACGGTATCTACAATGGGTAGTGAATTATTGAACTAATTGAATTGTGGGGGTGGGTAGGGAGCCTTTTTGTAGAACTGCATGCATTTGGCACTTTCCTGAGTAGAACCTACAGGATGAGCAGCAGGAATTAAAATATATATCTGTGTTGGGTTAGGGACCAAGTTAATTGGGAAAAAACTCAAGACGTCTTACTAAGCAAAGCTTCCATGTTCAGAGTAGTATACTGTACCTTGGAATACCAGACACTTTGGACAACCAGTGTGAGAGGGCATTGCTTATGGATGTTTCCAATGTATTATTAAGCCATTGACTGCCTGCAGTAGATTCTGAAGATTGATATGGAAAAGACTTGTATAGTTTTGCTGATTCCACATATCCTGAATATGACTTCTAACATTAAGCCCTACAAACCACCTCCATCTCAAGTTGTTGTAGGACAGTGGTGGCGAACCTTCAGCACTCCAGCAGTTTTGGACCACAACTCCCAGAATTCTGAGCCTAGATTGCCAGTGACAAGGGGCTGTGGGAGTTGTGGTCCAAAACATCTCGAGTGCCAATTCTTCCCCACCACTGTTGTAGAATAAACCAAAATTGCACTTGATCCAGATCACTTGCCCTGCACATGCATCAGAAAGCTTGGTGGGTGGGTGGGTAGGAGGGTGCGCGCACGCGCACGCACGCACACACACAGAGAGACATTGTGTCGTTACAGTTGTGACCGACTCTTCATGACCCCACGTTCATGGAGTTTTCTTGGCAGGAATGCTGGAGTGGCTTGCCAGTTCCTACTCCAGGCGCCTACAGCACCTGGTATTCCCTGGTGGTCTCCCATCCAAGTACTAACCAGGCCTGACCCTGCTTAGCTTCCAAGATCAGGTGAGATCGGATGTGCTTAGGGCCTGGCTAAGCTACAGATTTCTAAGTGCTCTTGCATGCACATGCTCTCTCTTTCCCTCCCTCCCCCTTTCCTTCTTTGGTGCATGTACCATTTCTCTTGCATACCTACCCAACCTCACTCACTCTCACAACACACACACACACACACACACACACATTCTTTTGCATGCCTTCTCACTCTCTCTTGCTCCCGCATCTGTACTCTCTTGCATTTGCATGTAAGCACTTGTTCTTTCTCGTGTTCCCTCTTCTTCTCATCTCATGGCTGCTGTCCTCTCTTGGTCCTGCCCATGCTCATTCTCTTTCTCCTTGTGCTGTCTTTCTTGCCACTGCGTCTTTTCTCCTTTCTGAGCTCCCCTTTTTTCTGCTACTAAGCCCCTCTGTAAGGAAGCTGGGGGGGGGGAGGCAGCAGTAAAGAACAGACCACCCATGTGACTTTCCTTCTTCCTTTCTCGCTGCTGCTTACGCCACCCCTTTCCAGAAGCCATCAGCAGACACCCACTCTTCTTCCCCTGAAAAAGTAGCAAATGGCAGCCAAGAAGATTACAAGAAAAATGTAACTTGTTCCAAAAATAGCTGGTTAGAAAAAAATGAGTTGCTTCCTAGCTCTGCTTAGAGCTAAAATACCATTAAGACTCCTTCCTTGCTTGCTTTGAAAACAAAGGGACACTTGCTTGTGTTTAATTCAGGTAAGTTCTAATTGTGTACATAAAAAATAACCAGGGCAGAAGAAAAAAACAACACACAAAAGCTCTTTATTTGTTGTAGTAGACGCGGGGACAAATCTCCTCTGTTTCATGAGTCAGGGGTGGGGTTGGGGTTGGGGATGATATGGTATCCTAGCTCAGTCCGAGGGACCAGATGCTTTAAGTCAGGGGTGTCCAAACTTTTTGCAAAAAGGGTCAGATTTGGTGAGGTGAAAATGTGTGGGGGGTGACCATTCAGCCCCATTTGGCCCCCGGGCTGGACTTTTGACAACCCTTTAGAACATGCAAGGAGGCGGGGAGGATGCTGCAGCAATGGAGCTGGGGGCGGGTAGGCTAGGCAGGTGTCCGGTGGGATGGACGGAGGCAGTGGGAGCAGGCAAACTGTAAAACTACAAGCTGACATATCCATTCGGAATGGGGAGGGGCCACGTGGTGGGGATGCCTGACAGGCTGAGCTAGCAGGGAGAAGTGGCTGCGGGCCACTTCAAATTTGAAAATGGACTGCATTTGGCCCCCGGGCCTGACTTTGGACATGACTGCTTTAAGTTTTTGTCTACCTCATGTGCCCAAATAAGTTACCTGGTTTTGATAGCAGGCACTTCAAACCAAAGGCCATGCTTTGATGTTCTGGCTCAGGCAGGAAAGTGTCTTGGGTCAGTCCTGAAAAGAGCCAATTGGAGAGCAGGAGCCTGCCTGTAGGTGTTGACTCTCAGTGTGGCCCATGCTAATAATAGTTTGCAGTTCAGAAGAGATCCTATGTGTTCCTCTGGGAATCTTTAAGATGGGCACAAAATGAATTTTTTTTGTTTCGTTGTTATTCGTTTCATTACATAACAAAACAAATAACGACCCTAGGGGCAAATTTAACACGAAACAAAACGAAATGAGAAAAATTGGTTCGGTTAGGTTCGTTTCGTTAATGGAGGGGGTGGAAATGTCTCCTACCTGGTCCTGGTCTGGAGGTCCGGTCTTCCTGGCTACTGGGACAGCGACCAGGAAAAAAAAGCCGACGGCCACACTACAGCTGTAGTGCAGCCATGTTGTCGGGAGTAAAAATTAAAATAAAAAGAAAAGAAAAGAAATAAAAATAATAAAAAGGAGCACCAACCAGGCCCCAAGGATGGCCTGGTCAGCACCCTAAAATAATATAAATAATAATAAAAAATCCCCAGCACCGACCGGGCCCCAGGGGCCGCACGGTCGGTGCTGAAAGAAAAGGGGGGAAAGCCCCACACTACAGCTGTAGCGCGGGGCCTGAACCCAGAAAGGGGGGGGAAATAAAATAAAAATAGAAATAAATAAATAAATAAGGGAGCGCCGACCAGACCCTAAAATAATTATTTTAGCACCCTAAAATAATTATTTTAGCACCCTAAAATAATTATTTTAGCACCCTAAAATAAAAACTTAAATTAAATGAAAAGCAACCCAGCGCTGACCAGGCCCCAGGGGCGGTCGGCGCTTTAAAAAAAAAAAGGCCCACGCTATAACTGTAGCGCGGGGCAAACTCGGAAGTAAAAAAATAAAATAAAAAAATTTAATTTTTTTTTAAAAGAGTGCCAACCGGACCCCAAGGGTAGCCTGGTCGACTTGGCACCTTAAAATAAAGGAAAATAAACAAAAAAAAACTAGCGCTGACCAGGCCCCAGGGGCCACGCTGTGGGCACTGGGGGGAAAGGGGTAAAAATGAAAAATTAATTAACGAAACAACAAAATGAATTTTTCTGCAAAAATTCACAAAAAATGAAACAAAACGAACTGGCCTCCTTAACGAAAAGAAATAAAACGCCATTTTTTCAATTTGTGCCCATCTCTAATTGGGTCGTTTGGAGGTCTTGGAGGAAGCAATCAGGATTGGAGTCTCCCTTGGATACCGCATTCAGTCAGAGGCTAAATATACAGTAAATGCCAGCCTCTTTGTCGAGTCTTGCTTTTAAGTCATCAGTTATTTTCAACCACACAAAAAAGAGCCATTTCGTGCACAGAAGACAGAACACTAAATTAAGTGCATCTCCAAAGTGGTTAGAAAACAAACAAACCAAGTTCAGAAATAGCAAAATCTGTACAAACACAGAGTCTTTGGTTTACACAAGGAGTCGCGCCATTGTCATTTTGCAAAAGGAGCAGTTAGGGAGAAGCAGGTCCATCTGTGTAGTCAATCAGCTGCAGGAGAGAGAGGGAGAGGGAGAGGGCAAGAAAAAAGTGGCCAGTTCTGGGTTTCCTTCCCTTGGTTGTTTGCATCATTGCAAAGGGCAGAATTTTGCATCTCTAACCACCACCCTGGCTATTTTTGACATGAAACAGAGGCCCATGCCTCAGGTACTGTCATACACAAAGGCTCTCTATGTCCCCTCAGTCTCTAACAGGAGTATCTGTCTCATGTGGGCTAGAGGGCCAACTTGGTATGAACGCACACATACATGAATAGATTAAGTCTTCTGTGAGTCTGAAAATTGGCTGTACTGACAATATGCTGGGGGTTGTCCAGAAGGGAACTACAGACCCTTTGCGCTGAACAGATTCTAGGGTCCACAGCCTTTATTTTGATGGTTGTGGGATTTAGGGGATTGCCGTAAATACCAGCGTTGACATGCGGAGAGTAGGCTGACAGTCGGACCTGCAGCCAATCCTGCAAGTATGCCTTCTCATGAAGTACTAGAACAGTGGTGGCCAAACTTTCAGCTCTCCAGATGTTTTGGACCACAACTCCCAGAATTCCAAGCCTGTATTGCCAATGACTGTGGGAGTTGTGGTTCAAAACAGCTGGAGGGCCGAATTTTAGGCACCACTGTACTAGAGGGTCTTTCTTTATATTATATTATATTATATTATTCTTTATAGTATATTCATCAGCCCTTGCCATGTTTTCTAAGGCCCTGAATACTCCTTCTAAATTTTAAAGTAGCTTTTAATAATATCTAATTAGCAAAGATCACTAAACAAAGATTGACATACTTTGGTCATATTATGTGAGCCAACTCACTGGAAAAGACAATAATGCTTGGTTTGGTCAGTGGCATCAGTCCACAAAGTGACCAAGAGTTGGACATGACTGAACAGATAGATGAATATGATGATTACCCATCACATACTGGTTCCCTTCTAAAGTCCTCTCATATGCAAAAGTAAGTTCCTTTGTCCATATTTTCTATCATCTCAATTTCCACAAACTAGAACGGATAATCACTATCCTTTAAAAAAAGTTTGCCTATTGAAAAACTGCCCATTCTTCATTCCCCTGCATAACTAATGTAAATGGACTAGAAGAGGGGGTAACTTTGACAGATGTAGTGGTGGCATGTGATATGTTTAGAGATGTAACATTTCCAGAAACTTTGGGGTGGAGGGGAAATCCTATTTTCCCACCAATTTTCAATTTTTTAACCAACGTTTTGTCCTCCTGGCTTCAGAATGTCCTGATGTTTTACATTTCTAGTTATTGCAGTTCTTTCTCTGTAGAAGGAGATCTTTTCCAAACCCAAAAGATTGTTCAGTAATGTTTGCATCATTGTGGACATGCTCCAGGTTGCACTGTAGACTCTCAAAGGGGCTGTTGAGGCCTCCTGACTGACAGCCATGCCTTCTGTGCTCTTGTACTGTACTGTATATCAACTGCAGAGAAGGTCTGTAGCTTAGCAGTAGGCCACCTACTTGCCTTGCAGAGGGTCGTAGGCTTAACTCCTGAAATTCTAGGTAAAAACGGGGGAAACTCTGTTCTGAACTCTAGAGAGTCTGCCAGTCAGTGTCATCAGTGCTATCTTGGGTAGGTCTATGACTGGACCAAATGATTGCGCAAAATGTGTCCTGTGTTCCTACCTGCCATTTCCACATGTGAGGCATGTGGGGGGGGGTTGACAAGGTGGAAGCATTTTAAAGGTAAAGAGACATGTGTGGTCATACTAAAGACTGCAGAAGTCAGTAGAGTTATTGTGGCTTGAGGGGGAATGGTAATAAGTTGGGTTTAATTCTGCATTTCAACATGCATTTGCCACCCTTCCTCTCTCTTTCCCAAAGTCAACATCTATCTTTTCTGCTTTTCATCCTGAACTGCAGAAACTGGAAGGCCTACCACAGCCACTCCAGGTCAGCAGCGAAGACCTGGGAGACTTTATTATCCCAAAATAATCTAAGGGTGTGCTGAAAGGAAAACATCATTTTATAGGCAGAGCATAACGAATCCACTGTTGTGTGTTCTTTGCTTCCTCTTTTAAGTTAAGGCTTTTCTACTCAGGGGTCTGGCCGGTAACAGTGTCAGAATAATAAGCTGTGATCAAACGGTGTGTATATGTGCTCTCCTTTCGAAAGGCGTGTTTACTTTCTTTGGGGGAGTGGGTCAACATATGGGATTGTTCTGAGTCCATTCCCTGGTATTTTGATTCCTTGGAGCTAAATTCATACATTTATTTTTATTAACAGAGCCCGGCCTGTGGTGATCTTTCTTCTTCCGCCGCCACCTTCAGCTCCTTTGCTCACAGCAGCAAAGCGACACCCCACCCCACCACCTGGGGTTGCTTTTGTTGGATTGCCAACCAAGTTCAGGGGGAGACCCATCCAGAGAGTTTTTGTGTTTACCTTGATGGTCATGAATGCTTTACTCCCCTTGTGTTTTCATCCCCCTTCTTTGAAATGAGTTGACTTTATGGTCATTGGTCAAGGCTGATTTTCTGGGCTTATCAGAAGAGAAGGGTGAATCATCCAGATTTTACAAGCAGAAAAAAAGCCCCAGGAGAAACAGATCTGTCCTTGTTTTCAAGTGAGTTCATCATGACTGAATTCCCACCACAACCACTACTACCTCCTCCTCCTCTGCTTTCTAATCTGAATTCAAGAATGAGGCATGCCAGTCTTTGATGTGTGAGACTGATGTCTACCCCCAAGCAGGTCCATTCTTTCTTGTGCAAATACTGAGAGGTCACCAGGTCTGGTTAATTTGTTATGAATTTGTATTGTGTGCTGCCTTTCTTCTTCTTTCAACAGAGGAGAGCACTGGAGGTTGCTGGAGTAAAGTGCAGGATTGCCAGTCAAGAAAGAGAGTTTGTCAGGCTGTTCATGGTGGCCAATCCACAGAATTGATAGATAGATAGATAGATAGATAGATAGATAGATAGATAGATAGATAGATAGATAGATAGATAGATAGATTAGAGTGGTACCTTGTTTAAAGGAATTAATTCGTTCCAAATGAAATTATGTTAAGCAAATTTTCCTTTATACAAATTTCCCATAGGAATGCATTGAAAACAGAGTGATCCCATTTTTTTGTTGTACGGATTTGCCCCATAGGCAATTCTGTTAAGCAAATTTCCCCTATCTCCGGAATTTTTTATGTTGTACAAATTTTATGTTATACAAACTGTTTGTTATACAAGGGTCCACTGTAGACAGACAGACAGACAGACAGACAGACAGACAGACAGACAGACAGACAGACAGACAGATGAAGTTACTCTTATCTACTGTCAAGAGTGCTGTTAGATAAAATGCAGCCAAATAGTAATGGAGAACTCTTAGCTAGGACTAGACATGCACAATTTCTAGATATTTTGAAGCTCGGGGGGAAATCCATTTCTCCCCATTTGGGAGGGGGGGTGGAAATTTTCGGAAAAATTGAAAAAATGCTACATTAACACTTCCCCCCTTTTTTTCAGCTTGAAAGTAATTTTGTTACTTTAGGAACATAAAATATGATTGTGGTCAATTTGATTTGGCATAATATCACAATATATCACAGCTAGCATATTAAAATATAGTGTATCCAAACAATTATTACAATCAGAATTTGCTTTTTAAATAATATTTATTTGTAATAGTAACAAATGGAGTAACAACCTCCTGAACTGTTTACTAGTTTATGTGGAACAAAAATCTTTTACAAAACAATGTTTAAAAATCCAGAATTGACAATTATTCATATTTCCTTTCCACAGTACAGTATTAAATAAAAATAAAATAAAAAGAATTGAAGAGGGGGGCAAGGTATAGAAGGGAGTGGTGGTGAAGAGGATTATTTAAAAAGTTACTATTTGTCATTGATAAAGGAAAGAGGTGTCTTTATTATGTTTCAACACTTTCTGTTTCAGTAAAATGTTAGAATTAATATTGTGCTTTTAAAAAAAGTATAGATGCCATTATCTTAGAACTCCAGAAATTAAAATGTGCCTTCCTGGTTTTTTGTTGTTGTTTTGTGGGGGGGGGAAACTACTGTCACCAGAAATTTGAACCGATTCCTCTACGAATGTTCGAGTCTTCCAGCCCTAGTCATTGTGTGTTTTACAGATGTGTCTGTACTACTTGAGGGAGATTTGTAGATATGCCTGTGGACAAGTGGCAGCCGGTCTGGAGTTCTGTGAAAACATGTGTGTGTGTGTGTGTGTGTGTGTGTGTGTGTGTGTATTGTGTCGTTACAGTTGTGACTGACTCTACGTGACTCCATGTCCATGGAGTTTTCTTAGCAGGAGTACTGGAGTGGCTTGCCAGTTCCTACTCCAGGCGCCTACAGCACCTGGTGTTCGCTGGTGGTCTCCCATCCAAGTACTAACCAGGGCCGACCGTGCTTTGCTTCCGAAATCAAGTGAGATCGGATGTGCTTAGGGCATCTAGGCAGCTCCTGTGAAAACATAGGGGTATTCATTTCATTTGAAAGCACAATTCTTGACCAGGATTGGCCTTTGTCTCCTTGAGGAAAGTCAGCTCCTGGAAACCCTTAAAATTCCTATAGCACTTGTGAGTGTTTTGTAGAACAATGGGCCAGTAGGAAGGGAGCTCACTTGTTTTATTCTGCTGGCTACAGTTCTGACGACCTTGGAGGCTGCAAGAAGAAAGGAACAATTCTGGGAAAGTTGTGCTTTCTCCTGGCGAATAACTTCACAGAGATCTCCCTTACTAGGAACAGATCTGTGGCCCCTTTCTCTAGGTGATCCCCCAAGTAGTAAGCACTGACTGGCTAAGAAGTGAGAGCCTTTGAGGATGTCTGTTGGGCTTAATGTAAGTGAAACCACTGAAGAAGAAAGAGAGATGGAGGCAGCTGCGTGAAAACAGGAACCGCATTCATTCAAAAGGAAAAGTGAACATCTCCTGCCCCTTGCTCTGTGTCTGTCTCATCTGTTGAACCCTAAAGCACACTTTTAAGAAAATAAGGTCAATGGCATGTGCATATAGATCAGTTCCAAACTGAAGCAAGGCAGCAGTATTTGATAAATAAGTAGTGAAAAGTGACATATTTCATTTTATTCTATACTAGTGCTTTCCAACTTTGGGTAACCCAAGTGCTCTTGGACGGCAACTCCCAGAAACCCCAGGCAGCGCAGCTTCTGGGAATTGCAATTCATGAACACATTGGTTACCCAAGGTTGGGAATCACTGCCCTATGGTCTCCAAAATATGATACTCAGAATAAGTCAAATGAAAAATGAAATCTCCCTCGGAATAACTCAAAAGTTTATCCACTTACTTTGAAATCATTTATGAACTTGACCGTCTAACACATGTCTGTAGGTGATGGAGTCATAGCAGTAGAGAGAGTACTTTTGTAAGCTGATAGTGGCCAGTGTAAAATGGTGGAGTGGACAGAGTATCAGATTAAGGTTTGGAAAGCATAGGTTCAAATCCCCACTCAGAAATGGAAACTCTAATAGGTGGGTTGTTGGGTGGTTGGGTGATAATGGTGAAATAACTCCCAATATCTCACCAACCTCAAAAACACTGCTAAGGTCACCATAAGCTGAAACTGGCCTGGTGGTACATAACACGCCCAGTGGTACGTTCAAGCCCTAGCATTGATAAGGGGGGGGGGGGGTGGAATTGGGTTACCAGTGATGGTAGAGTTCTCTGTCTGACAGATGAGCTGCTGCACATCTGAAGAGTCAATAATGAGCTAAGTGGACCAGTGTTTGGATTCATTACCAGAGCTTTGAAATGTCACACATTTTGTATTACAAACCCCAGTATCCGTTGGAGTTTTAGCAACCTTTGTATGCTGCCTCAGAAGAGATTTTGGCCATGAGGGACCTTTCTAGACTGGGGTGACTGTCAATCAATCAGACAGTCAACCCAACAGTAACCAATTGTTCCCTCTCTGCTTCTGATTTTGAAGAGAGCCATGGCTGTTTACCTAAGAGTCTTTTTCCTGCCTTTTCCAGTCAGTATTCAGTCAGTACAGTCTGAATAGTACGTAGGCAGACTATGAGTCCATTAAACCCTATTTGTGTAACCAGTCAATTTCCTACAATATGCATTTTATCTATGTTGAACTGGGAGTGAATAACAAGCCTTATTCTTGCTCTTACAAATGTCTCATAAAAAGGTAAAGGTTTTCCCCGCACATGTGTGCTTGTCGTGTCCAACTGTAGGGGCGGTGCTCATCTCCGTATTCAAGTCAAAGAGCCAGTGTTGTGCAAGTCCATGGCCACATGGCCGGCATGGCTGCAAGGAAACACTGTTTTACCTTCCCGCTCTTTACAGCGCTACCTAATTACCTACTTGCATTCACATGCTTTCGAACTGCTAGGTTGGCAGGAGCTGGGTTATCAGTGGGAGCTCACTCCACTGTGTGACACCCAGTATTCAAACAGCCAAGCTGCCGACTTTGCAGCTGACAGTTTTCGGAACCTTGGTCTGCTGAGCCACCACGCCTCCTATGTCTCATAGTAGGTTAGACTGTAAATGCCAGTTGATGCGAACTATACGGGTTGGTCCAATTTGGGGAGACTTGAAGCTAATTCCTGCACTTTCCCAGTGAGTAACTACAGCCTTTTAGCCCAAAGTCATGCTCTGCCAAGAATATCCACAAATCAACATGCCAGGTTGGAGATTCTGTGAACTATAACCTCCCAAATTCAAGTTTCTAAACTCTGGGCAATACTGAAAGCAGTGGTTTCTCTAGGCTAGACCAATATTCACACACACATGACAGTCTGCATATAATTCTATATGATTCAATCTAATGATTTCCATGGATTTAGGTATCCAATAGATCATTCTCTCACCAGTTTATAAAAAACTCTTCCCATGTCTCTGTGAAGCTGCACTATCATATCCGTCTAAATACATTCCTTGGAGGATGTGTTTCCTTTTCTGCTTTTGGGTGCATCCAACTACCGTATTTAGGAGTTTTGGCTGGGGCGAGCAGGCGGAAATGCTCTCTCTCAAGCTTTGTTTTGTTTATGTTCTCAGTAGGCCTCCATTTTAGGACCCCTGATTGTCTCGAGGCCTAAGCAACAGGAAGTGTTTTGTGCAGAGCTGCAAACAATGGTGCTTCTCCGCCCCGAAACCTTTCAGCCTTCACCTGTAACCAGAAGGAAATGTGTGTAATGAGGAAGGAAATTGGGTGGGTGGGGGATGCTCAAAGCTCCCACAGTTGGCAGGTTTGTGCATCCACCAGCCTGCAAAAGAAGGATGTAGGGTAGATGACGGCATTGTAGCTACAGGGAGGGAATGATGACAAAACGACTCTTCCAAATTTTATCTTCTGTTCTTCCTTTTTCCATTCAACTTTAAATGAAAAGAGTCATGCTTCCTCCTCAGATTGGCAGGTCCAGCTGCAATCTTCATCTACTTACCTTGGGAAACACTAATTCAATTGGACTTGAGGGGGTTTACTTCTGAGTAGTCATGGAGAAGTCTGTTCTTACTACGTTGGCACTCCCCCTGCCCTGATATTTAACCACTTGATTGAGCAAGATTAGCTTTGGGATAGCTTCTGTGTTCAAGTCCTTTGACATGACTTTGCACCCCTAGTTTCCCCTTTGGCCTTTTTTCTAAACGGTTTGGCTTTCAGATACGTAGTAAAGGATCTGAGTGTGAGAACAGGAAGTTTGTGGGTGGGAATATCCTCCTGCTGTGCAAACACAGCAATTGTGCCTGCCACTCTCAAAGAGGACAAGAGCGAAAGGAGCCTGGTGGGCTCTAGATTTAGTACAGTGGTCGCAGGTTGTGCTGGAGTAAGCCAGGAAGACAGAGGGCTGGGCTCAACTCCCGTATGCGCCTCTGCTCAGCTTAGGTTAGGATCTAAGAACAGGGTATATTTATAAACTTGGAGATAACTGGGAAGATGTCACTTGGAAATGCATCCTCCCAATTTAAAAGAGTGTGGTGGCTCAGAAAGGGGCATGGAGCACTGAAAACTGTCGGCTACAAAGTCGGCAGCTGAGTGGTTCGAATCCCCGGTGCCATGCAGCGGAATGAGCTCCCACTGTTAACCCCAGCTCCTGCCAACCTAGCAGTTCGAAAGCATGTAAGTAAAAAGCGGGAAGGTAAAACAGTGTTTCCTGCAGCCATGACTTGCACAACACTGGCTCTTCCACTTGAATACGGAGATGAGCACCACGCCCCTAGAATCAGAGACAATTAGCATGTATGGGGGGGGCTTTACCCTTTTTAGCTTAAAATAAATAGCATGTAAACTGCAAGTTAGGAGGGGCAGCACAGCATGGTTTCTTCCTCTAGGATACTGTCTGGAAAACTAATAGGCCAGGAGGCAGAGTTCTTGTCTCGAGTACATTCACCTGGTGAACCCTCCCCCCTCCACCTCTTTGATGTGGAATTCAGCTCCTCTGAAGGATGCAGAGTTGTCTTTTGATGTTCCCATTTGTTTAGATTTGGTTTTCCCGTTTGAGGGCTCTGGAGATGGTTTAGGCTGCTATGGCTAATGATTGTTTATTGACATGCAGGATATTTGCATCCTTAGGGAGAACACATGCCAGCTAGATACTTGGAAACTTTATCTTATTCCCCACCCCATCCCCCACCCCAGCTTCCAAGAGTTTGGACTTTTGGCAATCCTTTTCAAAAAACGCGTTCCTCTGGTCCAGACTGCAAATTCCAAAGCAGAAAACAAAAAGCCCTAATCAAGTCCCAGAGAGAAATGCTTGGGTGTCACTCACTAGGGGAGTGTGGACAAAGGGCCATTGAACACAAGACGGTATGCTGGACAAACACAGAGTCCACATGAAGAAGTCATGTAAATTCAGCATAGATTGGATTTAAAAAGAGAGATGTTTCAGAAATTACTTTTAATAAGGCTATCATTCTCTAGGTAGTTACTAGCCTTCTGAGAGCTGTAGTACCAAGAGGTAACCTTTCCACATGTGGTCCAAAATGGCCTCCCTCTAATGAAAGAGGTATTTTACCACTTAATGGTAGATTATTGTGGGAGTGAAGTAAACCAAGACTCACTTGCCTATCTTGGACTTAAGACACTTTATATATATATATATATATATATATATATATATATATATATATATATATATATATATATATATATATATATATATATATATATATATATATATATATATATATATATATATATATATATATATATATATATATATATATATATATATATATATTTCTTCCCCTCTACAATGTAGCAGCCAGAAGGCATGCATGTGGCCAGCCAGGACCCATAGAGTGTGTCTAGCCCTTTCCCAATGGGCCTCAATTAAAATCAAAATCTCCTCCCTCATTCTGGTTATCTCACTGCATAGGGAAAATGCACTTTCCCCCCCCCTTTAGCATAATTTGGCCCTTAAGCACTGTGCCGTAGGTGGTCTCTGTGTGTCTGTTTTGATGTCATATAGGCTGACTAGTCATGTTGGGAATGCAACGTGTAATCTATGTTTTATGATATCCAGATGAATGTTGACCTTGACTGCATCTCAACATCTCAGTCCCTTACATGCACAGCTATGAGGAACATGGGAAGCTGCTTTATACTGAGCAATCCTTTCATTCTTCTCATCATGCATTCATGTGTCTATATGTACAGGTATCTTGTTTTTCCATCAATAAGTGCTCAAAGGAGCTCACAGTATGTCAAATATCAATTAGTAAAGCAATCCTGAATCTGGGGGTCATTGGTCCACCTATGGACCAATATTGGATGTGCAAGGGATCCCTTTACAAGGGAAGATGGGAGTCATCACATTCCCATAGAAGAGATGAGAGCAACCCATGCTCCGCTTCAGTGTTCTGCTTCTGCTTATATATTGCCCCATACCACTTCAACTAGTCTCTGGGTGGTTTACAGTTTAATTACAGTATGCAGGCTACACATTGCCACACCAGCAAGCTGGGTACTGATTTTACCGACCTCGGAAGGCTGGAAGGCTGAGTGAACCTTGAGCTGGCTACCTGGGATTGAACCCCCAGGTCATGAGCACAGTTTTAACTGCAGGACAGGCATTTAACCACTGCGCCACTGGGCTCCTTATGTGACTGAAGGAAGGAAGATGAAAGGGACCTTTGCAGGTTAATGTGAGAAGGAGTGTTCCATGTGGCTCAGACAAGGATGGTACATTATTGGGAACAAAGTGCTATTTATAAAGAGCACAAATAGATGGTTAGTCAAGATTTGTTTGGGCCATATTTGTATTTTGAACTAAACTGCTTCCTATACTATGATATTTAGGAGAAAAGTCTCATTTCACACTTCCTTGAATTTGATGCTGCCATTTGATGGAACATTCAGTGAATACAATGGCTAGAATCTTGTTTGTGCTCATATAATGTTTGTGTAACTTTTGGAAGCTAACTTCAGCTGATTGACAAGATGTGAGACTGTATCTTGGCTGTACAGTCTGGCACATGACTAGTACAAGATTGAGATGCATCCTGCCTCCTTGTCAATTAAATGCAACTAGCCACAATACGTTACACACATCTTTCATAATCCTGGCCATTATGTTCTATTCCCCCATTGTTGCCGAGTACATTTGAGTGCTTCATGATGGTTATTGGTAGTGTGAGTCTTCTGACTGTCTTTTTTTTGTCACCTGCTTCAGTCCCGTCTTCTGTACATCCAGTTGCATGGGGTTGCTACCAAAAGACTGCCATAGGGTTTGGCTTAGTCTAGGAGCTATGGAACTGTGGAATGCTTTTCCCCTTCTTGTGTAACCAGATCATGGAACTCTGGAAGTAGCTCTCGTGTAACCAGATCATGCCGTTTCCCTGCTGGTACTTCACAATTTGGTACACAACTACTCCATACAGAAGCCAAATTTGGATATATTTGTAACCTTCCTCTCCCTTGCACAAATGCTTACTAGTGGCAATTCAACCTAAAAAAAAAAGATGTATAAGAAGAAAGAGAGGTGATTCATAGGTTCAAAGCACTTGTCCAAAAGCTTATGTACTTCTCAGAGTTGCCACCTCTGAACAGAGAGCCTGATGAGGTTGGATCATTAAATCTTTCGATTCTTCTTTTTCCCTTGAGCTCAAGCCAGCATCCATGTATTTATTTATTTATTTTATTTATGAATATTTTTACCCTGCTTTTCACTTTGGAAAAGGACCCAAGGCGGCTTACAGTAATGAGGGACAATATATAGTCCAGTACAATTAAGACATATTCAAGTTTAAGAACAGGGAATTGAGGGGTATCTTACAGCATTAGAAGACAAAATTAAAGCTAAAAGAGAATGCAAGCAGTTAAGAAAAGAGTATAAATTCCATGTAATCATGTACGGTAGACCATCTAAAAGTTATGTGGGATGGGAACTAACGATTGATAACATAGTGTCAATGTAATCACACAAGGAGAGATACAGTAGAAGCACAAAGTTATAAGTGGTTGTAAACACAAGTCTGTGTAGCCACGTATGGTAGTCCATCATTCAGGGAAAGCTTGCTTGAAGAGAAAGGTCTTTGCCTGTTTCCAGAAAGACAGCTGGGATGGGGCAGTCCTGGTCTCTAGTGGGAGGGAGTTCTAGAGTCTAGGCGCAGCAGCCGAGAAAGCCCTTTCATGGGTTTCCACAAGACGTATCTGTGAGGGTGGTGGGATGGAGAGAAAGGCCTCTCCTGATGACCTTAATACCCGAGTTGGTTCATACTGTGAGATTCGATCTTTGAGGTAGCTGGGACATCTTTGAGGTAGCTGGGACCCAGGTCGTATAGTGCTTTGTAGGTCAAGGTCAGCACCTTGAATTGTGCTCAATAGCTGATTGGCAGCCAGTGGAGCTGCTTTAACAGGAGTGTAATGTGCTCTCTGTAACCCGCCCCAGTCAGCAATTTGGCTGCTGAATTTTGGACCCGTTGAAGCTTCCCGAGACTTTTCATTGGAAGTCCCACATAGAGGACATTACAATAGTACAGCCGGGATGTCACTAGGGCATGTGTCAACTAGGTGCCTCACATTAGATCACAGGCCTTTTTGGTTAGTGGTTCTTTATCCTGCACCCCCACCCCCAATACATTTAACAAGACAGAAGGAAGGGAAGAATAGACAAACAAATGAACTTTCACGGTTTTGATTGATTTCCTACACTGGTTGACACTCCAGCTCCAGAGCCATGTACTCAGGCAACATTATGTGAACTCAATGGCTTTGCAAATTTTGGTTGCAACAAACATGTCTGTCATTCAAAAGACCAAGTGACTGGCATATTTTTGCCTCTTTGTCCACTTGATTGGCAGCATTGTGATCACAGCAAGATGAACATCCAGGTAACTCTTACCAAGTGAAAGTCACTGGGCAAATCTTCCTGTGCAAGGTGGCTAACACTCATCATGGGTAAGAAGACTGCAGGTGCCTTCTGTGTATCTGCAAGCTGAGGACATGAGTCTAGCAAGTGAAATTATGTTACCATCCAAATCTTAAACTGTGGTGCCATGTCAAAAAATTACGATGGATTTGGACTTCCGGCTACACCAGGGCGAGACAACTTGACAAGTTCTTCAGATAAAGGGGCCCTAATAAGAGTAAAGTTTCCTTGGAGGGGAAACAAAGAAGAGGCAGCAACTGTAGACCATGAAGGGAGTGGCAGCGAACTTTGTGGAAGCAGGAAAATGCTTCATCTCCCATTGGAGGAAGACCTTCGCTATGGTGAAGGCGGAGCTGTCAGTGCTGGATATTAAAGCTTGTAAATACTTGGTGTGTCATGAGTAGAGTGCTTCTATCTCTTTCTCTCTGAAGCTTCTTCTTGTTATCTGGAAAAATTTTTCCTTCAAACAAGCACTAAACTTCTGAGGAAGTGGCTTTTAGCAAAGAAGGGGTAAATGTTTTCAAAAGTCAAGCACAGAAGAAGTGATTGTTTTCACATTATTTCATGAGTTTGCCTTTCTGTGTATTGTTCTCTTCTTGTGTAAAAAATTTCTATGTGTTTGCTGCTCTTTATATGTGGTAGATTTAAAGACAAAATTTAAAGAAAACTACCTTATGCCTCTGTGCTTCTATATGTTGAATTTAAAGATGCAACTATAAGAGCAGTGTTGGGAAAGTTGTTTTTCCAAAAAACATCATCTGACCTTGGAGTAACTGCATGTTTTGAAAACAATGTTTGAAGGCTGCTACTCACTGCTTTGGCTTCAATTTAGTCTAGTTACTCTCCTCTGTACATCTCTTTTTTGAAAACTAAGTGGAAGAAACCATTACAATGAATAGTAACCCTTTCTTGTAAGCTATAAAATGCAATGGATTGGGAGAACATCTTGGAAGAAGATTTTTCCAACATAATTTTATCCGGTTTGCAAAAAATTATAGATATCTACACAGACTCAACCTCTGAAGATACAGAGATATTCGATTCTGATAAAGTCATGGAGTCAAAACAGATAATTCAAGATGGAGTGGTGGATAATGCTGGATCGCTGGGAAAAAAATGAAGTTAGTTCTGATCAGGAGATTGTGTTTAAACAGTCATCTGATCTTAATCTACAGAGAAGCACAACAAGATTGATGCAGGATAAATCTTTGCATATGCCAAATTCACAAAATATGATAAACACATCTATTGAAATAGATCAAATCAAGAGATTAAACCAGAACAAAGGGCGGATCTCAACATGAAGACAAACATGACAAGAACGGTGCAGGCTAAACCCTTAGATGTGCCAAGTCCACGGAATATGATACTTAATATGGGTGCCAAAAAGAGGAAAATTTGGGACTTTTTCAGAGGCAGAGTGGCCATCGAGATTACTATCAAGATAATACAACAACCAATGAAGATAAAGGATTTGACAAGGGGGAACAACCTGTGAAGAAAGGGGCTTGGCAGGAAGAGGGAAATTGAAAAAAAGAATTTCTGGGTTAGTGAATCTATTACATAAAAAATGTATTATGTACTCTGATTGTCTAAGGCCACTAGTTAATTGGTATGATATGGGAAATGGAAAATGGAAATCTGAAGATAAACCTGATATATAAATAAATGTTAATCTGTTAGATTTTTAAAAGAATAGAGGCAATTAGGTATAGACAAGAACTTCTATGCATAAAGTGAAACATACAGATCAGGTGGTAGCTCTCTTATAGTATCCCATAATGTATTAACTTGAATTAGTGATGATTGCTGAAATTAGGCATTCTTTGGAAGAATGGGTAAATATACTGTGGATGATATATAGAATATATATAGTTAGCCAAATCTATCCTAAATTGCTTAGTATTGAAGAGCTAAAGAGCGAGTTTGAATGGATTGTTGAGATTAGCTATATTCTTTGTATTAAAAATAGATGGAAGTAAAGATAGACAATAGGGATGAGAAAATAAGGAAACTAATTATGAAAGTATGCTGATTTTAGCTAGGAAGGGAGATATGAATTATATTGGGTTCAAATGTTGGGGAAAGCTGTGATTCAAGCAGTAACACGACAGGAGACAAGCATTATATTGTTTTATATAATTTAGTGTAGAAAATAAATAAAAATGTTTAAAAAATTACGATGGATGTGTCTCGAGATTGTGAAGCTCTAATTTAGCTTATCAGTCAAAAACATAAGAAAAGGGGAAAATAGTGGAGACAAACACGTTGTAGCACCTTAAAGACTCCATTTTAATGTGAGCTTTTGTAGACAAACCCACTTCCTCAGACCATATTGCACAGTGGCTAGGAACTGAGACTAGCAGGTAAATTAAGGTACTCTTAAGGGACATGGCCATTCTTCTCTTACAGATAGCACTCACCTGATCCCATCTAGAACATGGAGCTATTAGTACCAACAATACCTTGAATCAGAAGTCAGGCTTAAAGTAGAGCTCTACATCTTGGGGAATGGACCCTCGAATGTCAAACATAGCCATTTCCTCCTCTCCCTGTCTGGGACAGCTGCAAGAAGGGGATTGAAAGTGTGCACTTCCTGATATAAAATGATTGCAGCAGGGGTTCTTGGTGAGGTTTTTGTTTTGTTTTCTTTTTGAGGGGATGGCTCTTCAAATGAGACCAAAGGAGTTCATTTAAAGCACAGCTTAGGAAAATCCCTCCCAAGCTCTGCTTTAAACCTCCCATTTCTCAGTTCAGATATTCTATGACCAAACGTCACCAAAAATCTGCACTGAATTTGAAAGCTGTGGACCAAAAAGTAACTTTTTCTTGCCTCGATTTAGTTCATGGGAACAAACCAAGATCAAAATGCAAAGGTTGCTAGGAGTTGCCTGCACAAGCCATGCATCTTAGAAATAGAAAGAGCTTTTGCTAGTATCCTCACCTCCTGGCATGACGGAATCACCATCCTCCTCCCCTATTTCCCATGCCGTTATTCCTGCAGGCAACTGCTAGGTGTAGCCCCCTTCCCTGGGGATTCCCAGCAGATCCCTTGGCTGGGGGTCTGCTCTGTTAATAGCCACCTGCCCATACAATCTATTTAGCTTGGCCCCGGTGAGGGAGGAGGAAACAGAAGGCTTGTGAAGATAAAAGCACATCAGCAGAGGCTGCAGGAAAAGGCTTGCGGTGGTTGCATCCTGCATTCGCTGTGAGCTGGGTTTGGAAAACCTGTTCCCAACAACAGGAGACCAGGAGTCTTTGGATCTAAATGGAGGGTGAAAAGAAAAGGAGGAGGGGGGGGGGAATCGGTGGACATACAGTATAATAATAATCTTAACCTTTGAACTGCAGAGCTGGAAGGGACCCCTCTAGATCACTGAGCCCAGCCCCTCTCAAGAGGTCACAGTGGAGAATTGAACTCCCACCACCACCTTTGGCTCAGCAGCCAGAGACCTAGGCTACTGAGCTATCCAGCATATGTAATCTCCCGTTGAGTGTTGACTCATTATACTCACGAGTTAAAAAACTCTTTCTCTCTGTCTCTCCTCAATACAAACATGCCTTATTGCTTCAACATTGTACAGGCTCATGCTGTAAGGCAGTAGCTCCCGACCTGGGGGTCAGGACCCGTTTGGGGGGTCAAATGACCATTTCACAGGGGTCACCATGAGCCACTGAAGAAAAAGGCACAAACGGCTTGGGTCTGGAGGGAGGGGGGGGAAGAGTGAGTTACAGCTTGATAGGTTGGAGGGGATGTCAGTCAATGGCACTGGAGGCTGTGATTGGCTGAGGGTGCCTATAGAGGGAAGTTCCCTATGGCACCTGTGGCAGTGGCCTGCCTGCCAAAGGGGGCTTATGGCCTCTTCCAAGCAGGGCAAGGGGTCACCACAACATGAGGAACTGTATTAAAGAGTCACAGCATTAGGAAGGTTGAGAACCACTGCAGTATGGGATCATGCCTTGATAAGGAGACCTGGGTCTCTGTAAACAGTATTATCCTGATGGGAAAGGCTGTGCAGAAGCAAGTCCCGTGCAGGTAAAGGTGTGCCCAAGTGAAAGACAGGGGCTGTCGTGTTCCAACGAGATGGTCAAGTGGGACTATGTGAACGTGCTGTTTGGTGGGTACTTTGGTTGGTGACGGACAAGGCAAAACAAATGGGAGCAGAGCCAGGGGTGGCGGTAGAATTGAAGGCAAAAAACAAGCATGCATCTTGGTTTAGAGGCACAAAGAGAGAGGCAGGCAGGCCTGGGAGGCCCAAAGTAACTGTGGATATCCTGAACTTAGCCGAGGCGGGGCAGCACCCCCCTTGCCTGAGCAGTTGAGCCTCCCATGGGGAGTTTTCTCCTTGGGAGTGCAAGAGTGTTCATGGCCCAGGGACAACACTGGCTACGACTCTCCCTCCAATATTTTCCTGGGCTGATTCTTGCTCTCAGGGAAGTCCAGACTTTGTGAGATATACTTGGACATCATCATGAAAATACCTGGGCAGCTATAGTTTTCTTGGACAGTCAGTTCACTCACCTCTCGCAAGACATATTCTTCCAGGAGGACTGGGTTTCTTTGGCTGTGATAGTATATCTATAGGAATCTGCAGCATATGCTGGAACAGCTCTGCTTCCTCATCAATTCTGTTGCTCAACACATAGGAATTCACACCGGGGTCAGCTCCATTGAGATCCTGGGGCAAGAAACCTCCTTGCAAAAACCAGGACCTTGCTGGGGAACCTACTTGAGTCAAATGGTGACTCATGACAAAGATAATTTGTAATGTGTAACCTGCATAATTAAATTGTAATGTTTAAGCACTGTGAGCAGTGTATAAGCAGCACACTTTGTGTCTGCTTTATTTTTAAGTGCAATATCTAATTTCTGCTTTGGAAATACATTTATGGAATACATTTATGTCAGCTCGCCTGGAGTAGGAACTGGCAAACCACTCCAGTATTCCTGCCAAGAAAACTCCATGGACATGGGTTCACAAAGAGTCGGTCACAACTGTAACGACACAACACACACACACAAAAATATACAGTACTTTAAAAAATCTATCAGAAGATACACTGAAATGTTAGTATGGAGAGGGAGAATCACCAGTATTGCCACACAGATTTTGCCTTTGAAACAGAGGGCCCAAACAGAAAGCCCTTCCCAATATATCAGTGTATCAATAAATATTTTATTGATAGATACATATGTATATCAAGGGTAGAGATGGGCACGAATCAGAAAAAAATGTGATTTATTTCAATTCGTGATTTGTCAAGGTTGATGAATCGTGAATAACAAATTTGCAATATTTTTCTTATGAATCAATGAATTGATTTGTTAATTCATTTTGCATATAAAACCGTATTATATGGCCACCCGAGCAGTTAGAGACACCAGAACTGATTGGCATTGTAGAGAACAGTCAGGGGGAACTTCCCTGCAATTTACGTGTGTCTAGGTGCCTTGGGGGCTGTTTTATAATCTGACAAATCAACAAATCAAAAATTGCAAAAAAAAAACCTCATCAATTTGTATTTGTCAGGGTATCAATTCAAAGAAATGGGAATAAACAAATTAACAATTTTTGAACAAAATACAGAGATATGGAAAGCAGCAGAAGAACCAAAGAACATTTTCCTTGTGTGACCAGGGTCTTAGTGCTCAGTGCAGTCCATTTCTGTTCTTGCTTTTTGTTTAAATTTAAACTCTCCCTTAATGTTTGACCACTAGCCTACTAAGCTTCTCTTAAATGAAAAGTCCTGCTGATCTAATAATATGGAACTGTGCCATATGTGCAGATGCTGCCATTGTTCAAACAGTGATTGCCCTGAAGAAAATCTGCCTTCCACTTGTGCAATTACGTACATTACTTGTGCAAATGGTGCAATCCTGCATGCAGATGCCAAGTAGGGAACTGACTACAGAATTAAAACCAAGTATTCCCTTGGTGCAGAAGGAAGGAAGGAAGGAAGGAAGGAAGGAAGGAAGGAAGGAAGGAAGGAAGGAAGGAAGGAAGGAAGGAAGGAAGGAAGGAAGGAAGGATATAGTGGTCAGGGATGTGAAACCGGATATTAAAATAAAGTGTGACATTCAACTGCAAGGCAAAAGTATACTTTTTGATTACCTAATTCCCAAGTAGGACAGACACTAGCCATGCATGCTAGAAAATTCTGCAAGTTGTCATCTAAAAAATATCTTTGTCACAGAGTTAATATTGTAGAGTAGAGGGTAAGGGCATGTCCTGCTGCACACCCATTTCCATTCAAAGCTAACATCAAACATTTTAAATGTCCCATCAAATTTAATTAGAGAGTTAGGCATTGGATTTGCCTGACCTGCATTGAAATCATTCAGACTTGAAATGTTTCCTTTTGAGTGAGTGGTGCCCTCATTTTGTAATATCCTTGTCATAAGATCCATTTCATAAAATGTGTGTAGTAATCTTTATCACTCTTCATTCGGGTACTCAGGATCACCAAATATCCTTCTGTTTCACAAGAAATACACCTACTTCCTACCTTCACTTCATTTTACACAACACTTTAGCAGTTTGCTTACATATACCCTTGGTGTGAAATAATGTCTGATGAGGCTTGAATGCTAAAGCTATATGAACCTTTTTGTTTTAAAAATCTTGAACATTTTATTGCCCATATAAAGATAAAAGAAAGCAAAATTGAGATCACTATCAGGCATTTCTTTGTAGAGGTAAAATGGGTTACAGGCGATACCTTTATAGGTCACTAATAAAATAAAATAATAAAATAATAAATATAATAATAAAAATAAAAGCTAGAGGTAATTCTCTTGATTTGGTGATCTGAGCTCCTGGTGTGTGTATGTCTGTGTTTTCCACAATGAAGTTTTAAAAATATTTTATATAAATAATAGGAGAAACAGGAATGCAGAACCAACTAGCACATGACATCAGGTGAGACACAAAGGCTCAAAAATATATTTTAAAAAAATTACATTGGAATTGTAGATGTCAAATACCTGAAGACCTCTATATTAGCTAAATGAGTGCCTCCACATCCATTATCCTGCAACATTTGAGCTTCCTGAATTGGCTTCTGCACTAGCATCTCTTCTTTATTTTGATTCCATTCAATCATTAAATGCTTTTCTTTTGTGAGCTTATTAGGAATTAGGTAGTTGGGGGCAATGATGATTCTTTGGATCATGCTGTTGTTCAAAGAAGCTCAAAGTATAGTGCGAAAGAGACCCTGCTGTATGGTTCCGGAGCAGATAATATTGTGATTCAATCTGTTTGAAGAGTGCTGTGCATTTGAAAGAACAAAAGTCACTGAGAACAGAGCCCATTTAGCAAGAAAGATCCTCAGTAGATATTAATCAGTGGATTTGGGTGTCCTACTGCATGGATGGATGGATGGATGGATGGATGGATGGATGGATGGATGGATGGATGGATGGAGCTTGGTAGCTCTTCTCTAGAGTAGTGGGAAGAATATAATTCTTTGTTCTTGGAAACTAAGTCTAGGTGGCTGGGTAGCAGAGGTGTAGCTAGGGTTTTTAGTGCCCAGGGACAAAGTCAGTTTTCGCTCCCCCTTTTGGCCCCCTCCTGACAAGGTGTGAGCCATAAGAGGGGCCTGCCAATCAGTAGCTGGTGGGGTGGAGATCAGGGTGAGTGCCTGCCATCCCCCTAACCAGGCCCTTCCCCTCGACTGCGTGCCCCCCAACCTTGGGTGTTGGGCTCTCCTGGCTGCTGGAGTGGGGCTTCTTCCACTACTCCTCCTTTTCTTATGATGATGAGATGGAGGCACTTGGGTCTCTCTCCCCCTCCCCACTTCCTACTCTACATCACGAAATGTGCCTCTGCTTGGTCTCTTAACTTGCAGGAGCCATGCATCCTTCCTGTCCTGAGGACTCTACTGTCAGGTGGTGGACGAGGGAAGGAGGATGGGACAGAAAGAAAGTAAAAGGCGGATTTTTGACATCAAGAATGGATCCACTTGATTTAATATGATTTTACATTTTACATTGGATCATACTCAAACTACTGTTCCATGCTACATGCCATATTGGTTCACAGATTGCACCAAAAAGGAATAGAAATGTATAGGCATTTCTATGCAGTGTGAGAAATCTCTGAGTTAAAAATGTGGGTGTCTATTTACTTGTTATTGTTCATTTGTTTAACCCATATTAATCTTACCTTTTTACAAAAAAAGGCACAAAGTGGCTAGCTAACAAATATATATACAGATACAGTAATACCTCAGATAACGAATGCCCCTGATAATGAACTTTTCAGATAACAAATCACAATTTTCAGGTATAGGGCTGCCTCGGATTACGAATTTTCCCTATGGGCTGCCTCAGATAATGAATCACAATTTCTAGGTATAGGTCTGCCTTGGATAATGAATTTTCCCTATGGGCTGGCTCGGATAATGAATTTTCCCTATGGGCTGCCTCGGATAATGAATTTCCAGCATGCATCAGTAAAAAAGAGTTATCCTGGGCTGCATTGTATCTGTCCCTTTAAAATGCCCTTTATAAAGAGTTTTGAGCAAAAAACCAGGTGTCTGTATCATTTTCCTAGGCTCCGGAATGAATTAATTGGTTTCCCATTCATTCCTATGGGAAACTGCATTTCGGATAACGATTTTTTTCGGATAACAAATTGCCAATGTGTAGCCTGCTCACTGTAATTAAAATTGTAAACCGCCCAGAGACTACTTGTAGTGGTATGGGGCGGTATATAAGCAGAACACTTTGTTTTTGCTTTGCCTCAAAGAACGAATTAAATTCGTTATCTGAGGTACCACTGTATATATAAACAGACTAGATACCAAACAATGAGAATCGCCATAGAAGTCCTTTTTGAAAGTTGAAAAGGTGCATCTTTGCAGCCTTCCCAAAGGCATCAAGACTCAAAGGGGAACTGCCGCTCTAAGGGGAATCCATTTCATGGTCTGGCAGGAGGACAGGGGAAAGCCCTTTTTGAAGTGCCTGTGAAACCAGGCAACAGTATTCTCAATATGGCCTTTCCTGAGGATCATCACTTCCAGGCTTGTTCATAACAAGAGAGCTGGTCAGACCCCAAAGGATTTAGGTGTTTTAACGCTCCAGGCCAATGTTTTGAGCTGTGCTTAGAAAGCCACTGGCAATCAGGATAAGATTTTCAGTATCAGAGATTGAAACTATGCACCAGTTAGCAGCCAACTTCCGGACTAGAAGGTCATGCTTTCAGGGAAGTATACCATCTTCTAGCACAGACTGAATCCAAAAAAAACCAAGTCCCCATATCCAGCTGCTCAGCAGCATTTCCTTCGTGTCAGGAATTGCCTCAAGTTCTTGGTTCCATGCTGCACACTCCTTTCCATTTGAAGGCCTGGCAAAAGAAACAAAATGTATTGAATCTATAAGCTTCATTGGCACATGTCATACCAGTCACAGAACTTGACTGTAGGAGCTGCTGTCCGTGCTGGCTTTGAAGATGTTTCTAGATGTTATTGTCTGTGCTGGCCAACAACACGTTTTGATGTGTTGTATATTTTTGTATGGTATTTTTGGATCATTCTTAATATTTGTACTGTACATCCAATGTTAGCTTTTAATATTGTCTCCTAATGATGTAAGCTGCCCTGGGTCCTTTTCAGGAGAAAAGCGGGGTAAACATATTTTAAATAAATAGACAAAAATGCTTGGTAGAAAAGTAGGATTGTGGGGGCTGAGATAACTGTTATGATAGTTAAAGAAGCTTACTTCCAAGTGAAAAAATATTTCTAAATCCTGATGGGAGAGATAAGTTTTAATCAGTGCAGAGGGTGAAGTGACCTCTTCAGCAGCATCCTTGTGTGCAAATGGGTGTCAAGTTAAAACAGGATGAGCTGAGATTCAAAACGTTAATTGTAGCTTTTCTTTATTCCTTTATTATTTGCCTGAAATGGCTTCCCTCCCTCATTTGACAGTATAAAACCTTTTGGGAAAAGGGCCATTTGAGGTTGGGAATCATTATTGTGCTGTAGCCGATGCTTGTTCCCATAGGGTGAGCAAAAGAGCCACTGCCAAGCAAACAGGAGGAGTCTTCTGTCTTTCCAAACTGGTAATTCAAAGGTTTCCCTCCAAGTTGAGATTTGTTGGAGTCTTTTAAAGGGGACAGCATAATGAAAGGATGCAACGTGCCAGTCAACTGGGTGGAACAAGAAAATGTGCCACTGCATGTAAACTGGCAGCGTTACAGCATCATATCTGAGAGATCCCTCCCTGCTCCTCCGCTTCAGTGCTTCTGGTGGAATACAGTAGATGTTAGCTCTGAGTTTGGAGCAAGCAAATCTTATTCTCAAGGAGAGGTGGTTTGCACAAAAGAGGAGTGCGGAATTGATAACCCTTCAGTGGTTATTGGACTGCAGCTTCTACCAGTTCCAGCCAGCAGCATCGGTAGTAAGGAGCACCAGTTAATTAATAAAGGTTGTGTAGGGAAACAGCTGAAGGCCCAGCCCTGATGTTACACTTCCAAAAGTAATGCCGTTAAAATGGCATAATCTAAGACCATGGCCGAAATCTTGTTGTTTAATGCAGCAAGTCACAACTAGAATAGGCCCACTGAAGTCATTGGTGATTTGATGAGTCATCTCTTCCGTACATTCCATTGATTCAGTGGGCCAATTTTAGTTGCGACTTGTACTAAACTAAGCAATGGGATTTCTGCTGATGTTTCCCAAACTTTTTGGCATCAGCCTCCCTTTATGATGTTTGAGAAATTGTCATGTCATCCAGACTCCTTCTAAGAAAGAAAGAAAGAAAGAAAGAAAGAAAGAAAGAAAGAAAGAAAGAAAGAAAGAAAGAAAGAAAGAAAGAAAGAAAGAAAGAAAGAAAAGTCAATTATTTAAACAAATTAGTTTTAAACTGGTTTAAAAACTCTCTCTCTTTTTTTTCTTTACGGGAATATCTGTCTCATACCATCTAAAAATTACACAGGAGGCCATCCTGTCATTAGTCTGGAACCTAATGATCAATCCTGGTGAGACTTTGTATTTCATCACGATTGTATCTCAGCATCGAATTTTTGCCCAAGTACAGAGGTCCAAGGTACATCTTCATATACACATGCACTAAGGTTATAATTTACTTTTAATAGCAAGGGTATTGCTGCATCACTGGAAGGCTTTTGCTTGACACGTAATGCCTGCTGTCAGCAATCAAACCATTCCTGTTTGCTCCTAGAATCTTTTGAATCCCCCTTTTTTCCTCTTAGATGCATAGGTCATGAACTTGAAGAGACCTATCTGGAGGCAGAATGTTGATGTTAATAACACTGGTGTCCATTTTCAGACCCATGTTTTATGGTCTGTACCATGTGGGATGGAAGTAGTTGGGTTTTAAACTCTATGCTCTCTTTTTCTCCCCTCAGTACTGGAACAGCTGCTCCCTGAGCTCAATGTGCTACTCAAGCTCTTGGACCATGAATACTTGAGCTCCACCACCATAGAGAAGAAAACAACAGTCTCAAATATTTTACAGAAGCTGCAGCCCCCAGCAGGTGAGGAGCCCTCCGCTGTCATTGTTCAACACATTATACAAGAAGTGCAACTGTTTGTTGTTGCTTCTTGCTGTAGCTGATTTGCATTATTCCTAAGGTTTAGGTGGCTTTAAAGAACCAAAACCTATCTCCCTACCTTCTGTGTTGTGACATATTTCTAGCTCTTGGCATGCTGATGCAAATTTCCCTCTGCGCAGGATTCCTCTGTTTTAAATCTGAGAAAATGGCGGGGTGGGCAGGGTGACTAGTGGTGCTTGTTGCTTTCCCTTAAGGCCTTCTAAGGCGCAACAAGGTAATTGCCTCATTAAACGCCACCCAAGGTGGGGGAAATAGGTAGAACAGAGGTTAGAAATGTTTGTTAGCACAGTGATGAGTTAACTGTAAATTGCTGAAAGAAAGTTTAGAGGGCTTTCTATAATTAATATGCGTGGAAAGCAATTAAATCATTCCATGTTCCTAAAAAGAATTGTTTTACAAAGGCCCAGCAATGAATTGAAATAAAAAAAGAACCGTTTTCCGCGTTGCTCAGAAATAACACTGTTGCTGTTTAACGATTTTAAAAGCAATTTTTAATGTTATTGAAAATGGATTGAGGTGACAAATTATTTTTGTCAGATTATTTCTAGGTTAGAAGACTTTACTTTTTCAGATACCAATTCAGATATCTGTGGATTTTTCTACAAAGAGGCCTTCAAATTTTTTTTGTCACTGCTGGACAGCAACAGGGCAGAAGTAAAAGCAGAGCAAAGGTGGCCTCCGTGTTCCTCACGAAGTGTGTGCCTCACATTGAAGAAACATAGGAAGGTAGCCCCCTCCCTTTTCAGTCAACTAGCCACCACCAGTAAAAAACTATTTGTCCGCATGGTGGGAATAGCAGGTCTGAAGGGAAAGGACAGTGAAAACAACATGGTGGTGGTGGTGGTGGTGGTGATTATACGTACTCAGCCACCATCTTGCACTCCTGCTACTCCCATCTTGGCCAGAGTTGCCTTCCCAGTCCCTGCTAAAAACTTCTGCTGGGTCCTGCTTTATGGTCTCCCACATCTCATCTGGTAGGGCTTCAGTGAGCTGAGCATGTCCAGGCACTACTCTGCCTGTGCCATTCTGTCTCCTTCAGGTAAGAGAATGGGAAGGATCATGAGGATGATTGTACAACTGGAGGGCTGGAAGGGACCCTATGGATCATCAAGTCAAGCACCCATGAAGGAGACACAGTAGGGAATTAAACTTCCAGCCTCTGGCTCCACAGCCAAGTACTTAAACTACCAAGTTATCCAGATGAAACAGAAATATAAAGCTACACATAAAGCTAAACAATTCTCCCTTCTTTACAATCTGTTTGCTTTACTGTATCTTCTCTGCAGCTGTTGTCTTGCAGCTTCTTCCTCAGGTCTAGTCCGTTCCATCATCCCTTTAAAAAAAAACAATCCTTTATAAAATGCACTTCATGGCACTTTATTATTGCTAGAAGTCCAGAACTCCCTCTGGTGGAAGGTTCGCTGCAGATGAAGTCCTCTGACTCAGTGTTTTTCAACCACTGTTCCGCGGCACACTAGTGTGCCGCGAGATGTTGCCTGGTGTGCCGTTGGAAAAATTGAAAAATTTGAAAGATTTAAAAAAAAATGTCGAATTTTCGCCCACTAGGCGGGCGCCGGACTGTGTCCTGGGTATGAAGGAGTGGGGTTTTTGACCCCACCCTTGGCCAGCAGGGGCGCCGATTGGTGCTCCCCAGGGGGACACCCTCCACTTTTCTGATGTCCGGGCTGTGATTGGTCAAGACTCCAGCCTGGACCTATCACAGTAGGACATCATCTTCCGACTTCCTTCCCGCCCGAGCACAGTGTGCGCAGCAGCGGAGAGAAGAAGACGTTGCGACTCGAGTCACCAAAAGGAACCGATGCAGGAGGAGACGGACGGAGACCAGGACTCAGCAGAAGAGCGCTGACTGATGGATCTGGATGGAGACATGTGCAGAAGAGTGCTGAGTGTGACGGACAGCGGCTATCTGGAGGAGACAAGCACAGTAAGTACTGAGTGACAGTGAGATACTGCAGTGATGGACAAGTTTTTGAAAAGGAAAGAACTGGACTCTGAACAAAATTTGGAGCCAGATGAGAGCCCAAGTATGAGTGGGGATCAGAAGAAAGCAAGGATGGTTAGCTCAAGCAAATTCTCTGGCACAAGGCAATATAGCGAAAGCTATATTTCATTTGGATTTACTTTCACCGGACATGCAAACAAACCAGCTCCACTGTGCGTGGTGTGTGGTGAAAAGCTAGCTAACAGTGCTATAGTCCCAAGCAAACTTAAACGCCATCTCCAAATGAAACACCGTTCACTTCAAAATAAGAATGCGGACTATTTTGTTCGCCTGCGTGAAAACACGGAGAAACAGGCAACTTTCATGAGAAAAACCACAAAGGTAAATGAAAGAGCTCTTAAAGCTAGCTATCAAGTTGCTGAACTTATAGCCAAGTCAAAAAAAGTCGCACACTGTGGCAGAGACATTAATACTTCCCGCCTGCAAACCTATTGTAGAGGAGATGCTTGGACCTGAAGCAGCTAAGGAAATAGCCAAAGTCCCTCTCTCAGACAACACAATTTCCAGACGTATTAATGACATGTCTGCAGACATCGAAAGTGTGGTTTTGGAAAAGATCCGTATCAGTGAGAAATTTGCATTGCAACTTGACGAGTCTACTGATATCAGTGGACATGCTCAACTCTTGGCCAATGTGCGTTTTGTTGATGGTGATGCAATTAGAGAAAACTTCTTTTTTTTGCAAGGCATTGCCAGAAAAAACAACAGGAGAAGAAATTTTTCGGGTACATCAGAATACCTTGAACAAGGAGGACTTAAGTGGGAAAACTGCACAAGTGTTTGCACCGATGGAGCTGCAGCCATGGTCGAGCGCACCAAAGACTTTGTAAGCAGAGTGAAGGAAAGAAATCCAGATGTGATTGTTACGCATTGTTTTTTACACCGTGAGGCCCTCGTAGCCAAGACTTTACCAGCAGACCTAGTTCATGTGTTGGATGATGTTGTGCGCATGGTAAACTTTGTAAAGTCACGACCCGTGAAAAGTCGCATATTTGCAGCTTTGTGTGAGGAGATGGGAGCGAAGCATAAAACCTTGCTGTTTCATACGGAGGTCCGGTGGTTGTTGCATGGCAAGGTCTTGGTTCGTGTGTATGAGCTGCGGGAGGAACTTAAAGTGCTTCTGACAAATGAGAGGTCAGATTACGCAAAGCTGCTTGCAAGTGATGAGTGGTGTGCAAGGCTGGCATACCTGGCAGATATATTTCATCATCTGAATGAACTGAACACACGAATGCAAGGCCGAAATGAAAACCTGCTTACAAGTACAGATAAAATAAATGGATTCCGTTCAAAGGTGCAACTCTGGCATCAGCACGTGGAAAGTGGCAATCTTGAAATGTTCACACTCGCCAAGCAATGGCAAGGTGTTCACACTGCTGCACTGTGTGAGATAATAGTTAAACATTTAAAAACTCTCGAGAAGTTGTCATTTTATTTCTCTTCAGTCTCCACTGAATGCCTTGACTGGGTTAGGGACCCTTATAGCTCAGCAGCATCAGTTGGTGGAAAGGACATGACTTTACAGGAGCAGGAGGAACTAACTGAACTGAGACAAAATCGTGGTTTCAAGCTAAGATTTGCTGATCTACCTTTGGACAGTTTTTGGTTGGATACTGCCACGGAGTTCCCCCTTCTGGCAAACAAAGCTATTTTGACATTGCTCCCATTTTCCACTACATATCTCTGTGAGATGAGCTTTTCAAGCATGATTGCTATAAAAACGAAATACAGAGAGAGACTGAGAGCTGTTGACGAAGAGCTACATGTGTGTCTTTCTTCGATTCCAGCCAGAATATCAGCTTTGTGTTCAGCCAAACAGGCCCAGGTTGCGCACTGAATAAAGTATTTTATAATTTTTCATATTTCTGTTTACTTACTATTTCATAATAAAGTAATTATAAAATACTTTCTTTGTGTTTATTTGATTCCTATTCAAGAGAATTACTTTATATATAGTCAATATAGGCACAGAGTTAAATTTTTTAACATTTTCTAATGGTGGTGGGCCTCGTGATTTTTTTCATGAAACAAGTGTGCCTTTGCCCAAAAAAGGTTGAAAAACACTGCTCTGACTGACATTGAGGAGCAGAGATAAACAAGCATTAAGAGTAACTGGCATGAGCTAGCTGCTCTGTTCCTTGATTTATTTGAACTGTATAAATCCACATGAATGTTCTCCATATTTATGATATCTTTTGTGTGTAGCAGTTATTAGAATCCCAGGTGTTCTAAGGTGGTGGCTGTGCCTTTCCTTCTGTGTAAACTGTTGTAAATAGTTCTGTAGCAGCATCTCTGAAAGATGGAGTGTGTGTGTGTGTGTGTGTGTGTGTGTGTGTGTGTGTGTGTGTGTGTGTGTAGAGCGCTTGAGCCCTCGGACAGTGTGAATATCGCTATTTGGCCGCATTGTAGTTGGCCAGGAAGTGCTCTGTGTTTCCTGTGGAAATGTGTGTTCCCAGTAGCTTTCCTGCTGGTTCATTTCTGCTGAGAGGGAAGATATCCATGGAAATAGCAAATGCCACATATTTTCTCATCTGGTGTTCCCCCCACCCCCCGCCGCCGCAACTACAACTGCCATATCTCCATATTGATCAAATGGTCACACCTCTGGGTTCTCACCCTCCCTTTGCAGCTCTTGAATTCTTGTTCTTTCCTCATCCCTTCTGGGATTTTCCCAATGGGTGAGGTTGGCCCTCCTTTCGTCATCAATAGAGAGCTGCTCTCCGTGTCAAATTTGCTTGCTTACTTACTTTTGGAGAGAAGGGGCAACTTTACCGGAGAGGGATTTTGGGCTGTCTGGGAAAGCAAACACAACATTCATTCATTAGCTGGGAGCTTTAACCCCAGCCCTCGCAAACAGTCTCACAATATGCAATCTTAGCATGTTGTGTAAGTAGCACCCTGTCTTCAAACCACTCCACCTTGAGGTGTGGGGTTGAACACTACCGCTCACGCCCCCAAGGGGAAAAGAAGAGGAGAATGTGATATCTTTCTCGGCGTGGAGGTCTGCCCGGGAGTCGCTGCCTGCTGCCCCACACCGGACGCTGCCATCCTTGCGGTATGGGGAGCCCGCTCTGGAAGTGGGGCCTCCCCTCCCCTGGGAGTTGTTACCACCACTGCCCCTGCCACTTGCGGCAACCCCGTTGGACGTGCCACCTTTTTTGATGCAGAGCTTCCCTTGGGGGGATGTCGCCGCTGCCGTTGCCCGCGGCTCTACCAGACAGTTCCATCTTCCCGCTGGCGGGGCGTCTGCCCGGTAGCCGCCGCGGCCGCTACTGCCGCCGCCGCCGCCCCCTACACTGGATGCTGTCATTTCTTTGCTCGGGGGACCAGCCATGGGAGCCGCCATGCTGCAGCTTTCCTTCAGACATCCCGCCTGGAGCCCTACCGCCGCTGCTGACCTCGGCCCTTCCCGCCGGATGTCGCCACCTCTCCGCTGTGTCCATCTTGCGGACTCGACGATACTCTTTTCACGTTTGGAGGCAGGATTCTGTACTGTCATCTTCTGTGGCCTCCCTCCAGACTATTACCATCAAGCGGATTTTTATTTTGGAGGCCGCTGATCCTAACTTGTGGTGGGGAAGCCACCTGTTCTGGCTCTATCCTCTCTTACCGAGTTTTGCTACCCCCCCCCAACATCCTGGCGCTAGTTTATTCCCCCTTGGCATATTCCCTCTAACAGAGAGGGGGCCGGGCCGCCATCTTTCGCTTACTGCGGGGCTCCGACAGCCTTCGTAGGCTGCGGATTTGCCTCCGCCGGCAGCTTTGATGTCGGCTGGTCCCCCCTCTCCCCCCTCTCTCCCCCTAGCTTCCATCAACAGCCTACGTGAGCCCAACACCTTTTATCTTTCATTTTAAGTCTTTATTGTTGGTTATTTTGTATTTTTATTTGTCAGAGTATTGTGTTACGCCTCTGCATATTTTGTTTTGTATTTGAATTTGATTATTGTATAGTTGTAATTTTTTTTAATTTAATAAATCATGCAGGCAGGGACCACCATACCTGTTGTGTTGGGCCGTGGTCGGTACGCTAGGGGCTGGGGGGTTAGTCAGTTAAGAAGGACTCGGGCCAGGCATCTCGTGCCTGCCCCCCGTTCTGACCCCCCAGCTCACTGTCACGAGCCTCAGAGCCACTCCGCCAGCGCCTCCGATCTTTCCTGCCTCCTGCTGAACGCCAGGTCGGTCCATAATAAGATACCCATCATTCGTGATACCATCTCCGATGGGAGGGCCGACCTGGCGTATATCACCGAGACCTGGATGGGTGCAGAGGGGGGGCGTCCCTCGCCCAGCTGTGCCCCCCTGGGTTTCTGGTACAGGGGGTGGGAAGATCGGAGGGTCGTAAGGGGGGTGGGGTGGCCATTGTTTACAGGGATACCATTCAAATCAGTAGGGCCTCGACGTTGGTGATTCCAGGTTTGGAATGTGTCCATCTGTTGGTTGGGCAGCGGGACAGGTTTGGCATTGTGCTCGGTTACTGCGCTCCCCGCAACCCAGCACAATCCCTGCCAGAGCTCACCGAGTTCATCGCCGCAGCTCTGTTGAGAACCCCCTGCCTTCTGGTGGTGGGAGATCTCAACGTGCATGCTGGCGGTGACCTGTCTGGTGCTGCTCTGGATTTCATGGAGTCCATGACCTCCATGAATCTGTCCCAGCATGTTTTATGCCCAACCCACAGATTAGGACACACCCTGGATCTGGTATTTTCCTCCACGTCTGAGGATTCGTGTCTGAGGGTGCGGGACATTGTTCCTACCCCCGTGTCATGGTCAGACCATTACCTGCTGTCTTTCTCTGTATCAATCGCCGCCCCACCCCGCAGGGATCCTCGGCCAATTGTTTGGGCCCGCCCCCGAAGACTCCTTAACCCTGATCGGTTTCGCGAAGTCCTCGGAGGGCCTCCTGGCGGACTGGCTGACGATCTGGTTGACTCCATGGTAGACCTATGGTTTGATGAAACATCCCAGGATGTCGACCAGATCACCCCTAGGCGCCTCATCCGCTGCAGAGCTCGTCCCTCACCGTGGTTCACGGAGGAGCTTCGAGCGATGAAGCAAGAACGGAAGAGGCTGGAGCGCAGCTGGGGGAAGAACCGGACGGCGACTAAGAAGGCTGCAGTCATCGCACAGTCCAGGCGCTATGTTCATGCGATCAGGGTGGCCAGAAGATCTTACAACACCCTGAGAATTAGTGAGGCCTCGAACCGTCAAGTGGAGTTATTCCGTGTGGTTCGTGACCTCACTAATCCTGGACTGTCCAGGCCTCCTCCTACTGATTTCAGTAGTGAGCACTTTGCAGCCTTTTTTTGATCAAAAATTGAGGCCATCCGTACCGGTTTTGAACCCTGTTGCTCTAGCCCACTCTCGGCACCCCCGACGGCTGTGCCCCCTCGGTCTCCTCGCATGGTTGAGTTTGGGCCTGTCACCTCACTTGAGGCCTCCAGGGCTATTACCCACTGCCGGCCCGCATCCACCCCCTTCGACCCTTGCCCATCATGGCTTATGAAAGCCGCTGGCGGGAACATATCAGAGTGGGCATCTATCATCGCCACAGCCTCCTTCAGGGAAGGGATTTCCCTTTCACCTGAAGGAAGACTGTGGTAAAGCCCATTCTGAAAAAACTCAATCTAGCATCGGACGATTTATCCAACTATCGCCCGATTGCTAATGTTCCCTTTATGGGCAAGGTGATCGAGAGGGTGGCCGCGATCCGGCTTCAAACACATCTGGAGGGTGAGCATATCCTAGGTCCATTCCAGTCTGGGTTCAGGCCCGGTCGGGGGACCGAGACAGTCTTGGTCGCCTTAGAGGGTGTCTCCCTCAGGCCATCGGACTCTGTCCGGAATCTGGGAGTAGTCCTGGACCCGGCGCTCACCATGGAGGCCCAGGTGTCCGCTGTGTCCAGGACTGCCTTTTTCCACCTTCGTCGAATCGCCCAGATTCGTCCGTACCTGGATGGGGACTCCCTTAGAACAGTGGTCCAGGCGCTGGTGATCTTGAGACTGGACTATTGCAACGTGCTCTACATGGGGTTGCCCTTGACTCTCAGTCGGCGCCTGCAGTGGGTCCAAAATGCGGCGGCCAGACTGGAGGCGGGTGTGCGTCAGTTTGAGCACATCACCCCAGTTCTGGCCCGCCTGCATTGGCTACCCGTTGCAGCCCGAATCAGATTCAAGGTCCTGGTTTTGATTTACAAAACCCTCCATGGCCTAGGACCTGGCTACCTGACAGAGCGGATCGACCAGCGGTCAACTTCGGCCCGTCCAACTAGGTCGTTGCGGGCACACATGCTGCGCGTGGCCACACCCAGGGAGGCTCGGCGAACTTCCACTCGTTCCCGAGCCTTCTCTGTGGCTGGCCCGACGCTTTGGAACCATCTACCAGCAGAAGCGCGCCTAGCAGAGTCCCTGCCTGCCTTCCGGAAGGCTTTGAAAACCCTTCTTTTCCGGGAGGCGTTTGGTTGATTTTTTTTTCCCCCACCATCACCACTGCTATATCCTGCATCTGTTGTTTTTATTTGTTTACTTTTATTAGTCTACGCAATTTGTTGTTCCCTTAATAGTTGTAAACCGCCTGGAGTTCCCCACCAGGAAGACGGGCGGTATATAAGTCCCATAATAAATAAATAAAATAAATAAATAAATAAAAGAAAGAAAACATTAAGCAGTGTTCCAACCAGTCCAGCCTGTGTCCTGGATTCTGGTGCATTTGACACACAACCACGATGCCATCTTCTACCTCCTATGAGCCTGCCCCAGAGTTGACTAGGAATCTTATCTTAGCAGATAAGGAATTCAAAGCACTGAAAGCATTGAAAGCCTGTGTTTCTACGTCATCTTCATTGACCTCTCAGTCTAGAGTGTGGCTTTCCTTCGCTGGGAGCTTTAATGCCAGCCCTCCCAAACAGACCCACAACTTGCAATCTTAGTGCCCTGCTCTGGCTTCTTTTGAAGACTGATCAGGCTTCCCCCATGAAAAAAGAAGGCATGGCTGACCTTACAGATGATATGGGTGGGGGAGATGGAGGATGGGAGTAGAAAGAAAAAGTAAGATATAGGACAGGGCTATGTATGCCACCTAGCTTGTCCTGCACCCCTGAATTAGTCTGTTGCCTGCATTAGTGATAGATGCTATTGAAAGTGTTCAAGTAGGATTCAACTGTGAGGCTAGCTATATTCAGTATGTCTGATCTTGGAATGGACACCTTTTGGGGACTACATCCCAGAATCCTCAAGCATCAGCTTTCCTGAGCTATGCCACATATGAGGAAGAATGTGTTTGCTGTCATCTCCTTTACACCAACCAATGAAAAGGTCTTAACCTGGCCTTGGAAGCAGTAATTTTGCAGGACAGCTTACTTTCCATCTCACTGCGACATGGAGGTGAGCTTTCTTGGGAAACTGTTATCTCATGGTTAATTATCCTTGTCCCAAAACAGGTATCTGTAAAATAGCATTCAGTGTGAATTTGAATCTGTTCATACAGGATGTTGGTAAAGTCCAATAGGCCTGGCTAGAACCCTGCAGGAACTGAAGGTACAATAACATACTCTTCAAAATCCTATGGAACATATTGGGATTTTGGGCTAGAGATGCTGATACAGAAGGAAGTTCCTGAACCCAAACAGTTTGAAACCAAGCTGGTTTATAGCACTGTCTGACACTATCATGCCTTACTGTTCATTATATGTTTTCTCTCTTGTAGGGAAGGATGTGAACTACATGTATATGAATACAACCAGTCTACATAATGGCACAAGCTTTGTGGAGTCCCTTTTTGAAGGATTTGGTACGTATTGCCCAAAGCTCCAAACTGAATGTCACTTGGCCAGATGTTCTTTCTGTTTTGCATTCCTTTGGCCTTCATGGGTTTGAGTTCCAAGCCCAAATCCAGTGCAACAAAACTGTGGAAGTCAAGATCAGCTTCCTCTTTGCATCCTTCTCCAAACTTAGAGGCACTTCCTCCCATCCGTCCTGAAAAGGAGAAACCTCGATAAAAAGTTCCAGATTAAATGGCAAAACTCTTTGTCTTAAGAACCAGGTGGAAAATTCCAACCATACAGCAAGGGTTTGTGCTTGAGACCGCTCACCCCAGATGACAATTGTAATCTGAGGGCCTTTTCACACGACCCCTAAGATCCGCTGGCCACTTAAATTCGGACCAGAGATCTTGGGGGTTCGTTGCTCTTCCTGCATCCCCACCCCTCCGCACTTCCTTGTTCCTGTCTGTGTGAGGGGAGGGAGAAAAAAAGGGACAAAAGAATGCAGGCTCACCTCCGTTTGCTGGTCCAAGCCGCCCCGAGCCGCATTCCTTCTCTTAAAGGGGCGGGAGGCAAAAAACAACAACAAAGAAGCGAGGAGAGCCCGCACTCACCAGATTACATCCGGATTTGGTGATTTTCACCCTCCAAGAGCAGGTACATGAAAAGTGCGCTGGGACGCGCTTAGGTGGGCGTGGTCGCACTTAATTTCCTGCAAACTCCGGAGCTGGTGGGGAAACAATTGTAAGCTCCGGAGCTGGCAGCCATTTGCGGCAGAGTTTAGGGGTCGTGTACAAATGTCCTGAGTCTGAAATCACCTCTCCAAACAGACTTGGCACAGACATGTCTTCAATTTTAGGAACTCTTATCTACATTTCTCCCCCTGCACAATCCATGAAGTGGTAGTGCTTAGCCCGCTGAAGTGGAATTTTCTCCACAAAATGTTGTCATTAGATTGATTTTAAAAATGATCAAATAAAACGTATCCCCCACTCTTACATTTGTGTAAGCATTTGGGTGACTCAGCTTTTTCTAATCCTTTCTCAACAAAATGGCGAGCCTTTGCATTGGAAAGCTATCTTCAATTACTCTGTGTCTGTTTCCTGCTCTTAAACTACCATCTGTCTGTCAGCCCACTGCAAGCTTTCTTCACAGCCTTGGAACCTGGGAAACTACGGGCCAGTTGTGCTCTCTCAGCTTGACTTACCTCACTGGGATGTGCTTGTGAAGGTGGGCAGTCAAGGTGGAGAGCTGTGTGTTGCTCACCAGAAAAAAAAGCAGGGCGTAGATACTCGAAAAGAACACAAAAAAGAATGGGGAAAATGCATCTGTTGGCGCCTGTGTTATTTTGCACTAATTACGGTGCTTCGTCAAAGACACAAAAATAAATGGTTAGAATCAGGATGGTTTTGTGAGGATTTGCCAGCTCTTGCAAAGCTTGCCCTGATGTCTCAGACAGAAATCCTTGCATAGCCTAAAATAATTCCCTTCCTTTCCTGTACAGAGTGAGGACCCAGTTAGAACTGGATCTGAACAGTGTCTGTGCATTTAACAAGTATATTTTTAAACAATTGCAGCCACTTAATAACGATTGGGATCAGAGCAGGTGAGGTTAGGAGATCTCTTCCCTTCTTGCTTTGGTCCTATAGGACAGTTGTTCCTGTGTTGCTCCTAAGTTTCCCCATCAGTGTTTACTTGAGCCCCAAGGCTCGTGGTAGATGTTTCATCAAGCCTAATATCCCCAAATTCAATTTTCCCTCAAAAGTCCAGGAAAAGAGTGTATCTTCAGATTTTATCCTGTATGATCTCTGTCATCTTCCCTGCCTCTTTTCCCTATCCCTTACAACGGGCTCAGAAAGAAAGACCTATGCTTTGTATCTTTGCTCATGTGGATATTTAGATTTGCAATACTTCCAGCCATTGAGAAGGAGACATATTAGGAAGGTAGGGAAGCTGCGTGTTTCAGTTTCGTTCCTACATTGTTCCATCTGCCTGCCTTCTGATCTTCCCAGATTGTGACTTGAGCAATCTTCAGGACATGCAAGATGATGATGGTGAGGCCAAAGAAGGCATCAGCCTAGAACTTTCAAGGAGCCAGTCGGCTAAAAATGTAAGTCCTACCCATCCACTGCATCTCATTAATGGAACATGTGAAAGTAGCCTTGGGGTAGAAGAGAACAGGTCCGCTCTTCACATCAGGCCATCAGGCCTTTCTCTCCAGGATTTCAGGCTACAGGCATTAAAATGCCCTTGACGGGTAGAGGTGGGATTCTCAAGCCATACTGTGTCTTGAAGGGGACCCTCCCGTACGTCACGCTGCATATACAGAGAGGCAGGAGCAAGTGGCAAAAAAGCGAATTACAGTAGGACCCCCGTATCCACTGATTCATTATCCACTGATTCAGTTATCTACGGTTGGCAGAGGGAAAAAATTAAATAATTCAGCAGCCACAAAGCAAGCTATTGTCACAAATGGCATCTGTAAAGCAAGCTACTGTCACAAACGGCAGCCATAAAGCAAGCTACTGTCTCAAAAAAGAAGTCACAAGGCAAGCTATTGTCAGGAAACATCAGTTTGGAGGTAGATGGGCAGGTGTTCTCTCTTATCCACGGTTTTCATTATCCACGGGAAGGCCTGGAACCAATTCCCAGCGGATACCGTGGTCCTACTGTATTATGGAGAGCATGTGCTGGGTCTTGTGATGCCTGTAAATACAGTCATTTCGTTATTTTTGAATTTTGCCAAATACAGTGGCAAAGAGGAAGCACATACATGCTTATGCTATATTTTTCCTTCTGTATATGGAAAACAAAACCAAAGCTTCGTGGTCCACTTGGTTTTCTCCCAGAGATGTTCCCCACAGCACCTGATCTACTCTGAGGCAACAGATACAGCCATGGCAAGGTGTGAGAGGAAGCCGGAGACATATTTTCCTTTTGAGAACCGAAGGCGTTTTGCTGCTTACCACGCAGGCACCCAGCCCATGCTTGCCTTCTGATTGTGCTGCCTTTCACATTATTTCTCAAACCTGTTTGTCCAGAAGCCGTAGTGAGCCCAAAGGACTGTGGTTTTGTTCCATCAAGGGAAAGGCTTCTACTCAAGTGGCTTCCAAAAGGCTTATTTTGTCTCTGGCTAAAGAGAAAATCTTGCAACCAAACCTGCTGTATCTGGGGGAAGAGAAGGAACCTGCAGAGAGGCAGAGGACTTAGCCATCATTGGTCTTGATAGAAAGGTCTCCAGCAGAGGAGAGCGAGAACAGATCATATTGACCAGCAGTCTTTAAGGCAGTGTTCCTCAACTGTATGTTTTGGATTCTGGTCCCCATAAGGAAGCAATGATGTTTGTTGCCATCCAACCCATTTAGAAAGAGACAAGTTAAGCAAATTCAACCTAATTATCTTCGTGTACTCTTTCTCACTATGCTGGATTGCAATGACTATCACCATCAGCAGCCAGGGGAAGGTGAGAGCTGTAGTTCTTGACACCTGGAGGTCACCTAGTTGGGGAAGGCTTCCTTAAGCAGTGCTGATGAATATAACCTTTTTTTTTGCCTTTCACTACAGTGAAGATTATGTTCCTTCCATAAAATCTTTCTATGCTTAAAAGGCATCAATGGCAGTGCAAAAAATAAAATAAATTTACTGAGTGCTGCTAACCTTCCATCAAGACACCAGGGCCATCCGAAGAGGGCGGCTGGCTTTGGCCCGGAGCCCCCTGTGCATCTGCAGATTCTGAAAGCTATGACAGTTTTGTTCCCAGAACATGGCTAGGCTGACTGTGGGCTGCTGGTGGTCCTGGGATCTGTAGGCCAAAGAAGTAATTTTGGCAAGATCTGCACGAACACACGTGCCAAAGGTAAACCACAGCAAGACAGGACTTGTTCTACCTTGTTGTCAACTCTGCTGCTTCACTATGTTTTATCTCCTCACAGGTTTCCGGGGAGCCGCCTCCACCCTTGCCCACCACTCCTCCCCCTGAAGATTATTATGAGGAGGCATTGCCACTGGACCCAGGGAAAGCCCCTGAATATATCACCTCCCACCGTAAGTAAGCCTGACTGGGATCTGTGTGTGTGCGCGTGGAGGGGGAGAAATAAACAACTGTCCCCGTCTTGGCACCCCTTTTGTCTTCTGGCTCTCCCATACTGGCCTAGAAAAACAAAGTCTCCTCTCAGGTGTCTGGCAAGTGACAGGCTTCTAATTTATATGCCCCAGGGAGGAAGCTGCACTTGGGTGGGAGCTGTCACGCTCCTTGGCCCTCCCCCAGCCTCTCCGATGTCACAAGCAGTTGTGTGCTCAGGCTTGCCTGGAAACATACCAGTAAACCCTGAGTGGCAGGAAAGTAATGGGTTTCCTGAAGTCAACCTCTCTCACACACACATTCTCTCTCATTTTCTCTCTCTCTCTCTCTCTCTCTCTCTCTCTCTCTCTCTCTCTCTCTCTGTCTTCTTGACTGGAAAATACAATGATCTTTAAATCATGCTAGTGGGGCAGGAACAGAAGAAAAGGGAAAATCCCTCAATGAGCAAAGTGCCTCTCATGTCACCTAGGCCGTGGTTAACACCAGAAACAAGTGAGTTCTTCAAGGAAAGTCCAGAAGAAGATGTGGAGGTTGCAGAGAGGAGTGAGGGAAGGCAGGTTTTGGCTCTGGGGGATATATTAAATATGAACTATGGTTCTTGAGACGTTGGTTCTCGAGGTCATGTAGCTAGATCACTGCTGGACATGTTGGCTGTGGAATTCTGGGAGTTGTAGTTGTACAAAACAGGAGTTTCACATTTGTGATATGTGTTATCGCCAGACTTAAAAGGCAAGTACATTACTTCAAGTTGGCAGATGCAGGGGAGTGGTATCTAGTTGTCTCATGTGCTCCCAGAGGCATCTGGTGAGGCCACTGTGAGATACAGAAAGCTATACTAGATGGGCCCTTGGCCTAATCCAATTCAGCTCTTCTTGTGTTCTTTTGTTCTTCTGATAGAACAAGCAAAGCAAAGAGCCTGGATCACAGAGTTTAACAGCTGCAGACAAAGGTGATACAACATGTTTGGATTTCCTGGAGGTAGCCCATAGACTTAGCAAAAGCAGAAAAATTGAAAACATTTGGGTCTCTGGCACAGACATCTTTTTTGTTTCTTTTAAATGACATTCCACTCTCTAGTTTCAGCGCTATCTTCTAATGAAGCCCTTCACATAATGTTTGGGACAGAGGTGGGAGAAGCAGGTACCCAACGCTGGAAGCCTTGACTTGGCCAGTGCTCTGAACGATTCCGTCTGCTTTTCCATACAGACAGCTCCAGTCCCCCCAACTCCATAGAGGACGGGTATTATGAGGATGCAGACAGCAATTACCCAGTCACCAGAATCAATGGGGAACAGAAAAACTCTTGTAAGTAGCCCTGCAACGATATGTGTTCTGAAACCACAGGGACATAGAAACCTCTGACGGTTAAGTGCTAAACTGTTGGTCCCAGGAGTGAGGAAGAATGCACACAGTCAGAAGATTTCTGAAAGTCCGAGACCACCACATGCCTCTGGTACTAAGGCCCATCTGTTCTCCATGAACTGGCAAACGAGGAATGTGGAATCCTCTTGTCCTTGCATGCTGCAGTAAACAAGGATGTTCTCTGTTAGCAGTAGTAAGGTTGAGCAATTCGTTGGACAATGTCGGCTGTTATAGACAGAACAGCATCTAACGTGCCCGTTTTTCTATACACAAACTGCAACATTCCTGTCTGGAGAATTTTGTCTTTCTGTTACAATGTTGGGCTGTAGAAGAGTGTTTCTTACACATGAAGGTTGAGGCAAGAGCACCTCAGTATGTGGCCAGTGAATCCATTTCAACCCGACTTTAGGCCTGGCTATAGAACAGAGACTGCTTTGGCCACGGTGGATGATCACTGTTAGAAAGCAGACAGTGAGAGGGTGTCTTTGTTGGTCCTGCTGGACCTCTCTCAAAAGCTTTCAGTACCACTAACCATGGTATCCTTCTAGGCTGCTTTTCTCGAATGGGACTGGGAGACACTGTTTTGCATTGGCTCCAGCCGTTCCTAGAGGGGGGAACCCAGAAGGTGGTGCTGGGGGACCTTTTTTTTTTATGCCTGGGCCATCGACCTATGGCATTCCCCAGGGGTCAGTTCTATCCCCTATGCTATTTCCCATATACATGAAACTGCAGGAAGAGGTTGTCTGCATTTACAATACTGATTGCCCTCTAAGCCCAGTCTAGATCTTGTTCCATAGAGGTTTAGAAACTTGGGCTGGAGGTGGACCTCTAAAGACACAAAAGGAAAAGCAGATCATGTATGTTCCAGAAACTGCCCCTCTGTCCCCACTTGCCTGACTATTGACTTAAGATGCATGAGTGTGTACACACACACACAAAATCAAAACTATCCTCTTGGTTCCCTCTTGTATGAGACTGTGGAGAGCCATTGCCAGTTATTGTAGGCAACACTAAGGTCCTTGAACCGATGGTCTATAATAACAGTGATGGCGAACCTTTTGCACTCCAGGTGTTTTGGACCACAGCTTCCACAGCCCTTTGTCATTGGCAGTCTTGGCTTGGAATTCTGGGAGTTGCGGTCCGAAACATCTTGCCAAAGGTTCACCACCACTGGTCTATAAGATAACCTGTCCTGGCCCTTTGATTTTGGCAGTAGGCCCAGCTCTGCTTTGACAGAATAAGCCAGTCGCATCAATCATTTGCGATATCTTACAAGGGGATGCCAGTTGCTGCTGTGCCTTAGGCCAGCCCTTGTTGGTAGAGGCGCCCTAGGCGACACAGCTCTCCCTGCTTTCCTTGTAGATAATGACTCTGATGCGATGAGCAGCTCTTATGAGTCATATGATGAGGAAGAGGAGGATGGGAAGGGCCAGCGGTTAACCCATCAGTGGCCCTCAGAGGAAGCATCCATGAACCTGGTGAAGGACTGCAGGATATGTGCTTTCCTTTTGCGGAAGAAGCGCTTTGGGCAGTGGGCCAAACAACTGACGGTTATCAAGGACAGCAAACTCCTGGTGAGTATGAATGTTGGTGTGTAGAAGAACTAGGCCTGTTGAGAGGGGAGGGGGTGCAATTGGAGCATCCTATTGTTGAGCCGAAGATGTCTTGGGATCAGTTTTGTTTTCCATCAATAGTATGACTAGTGAATGTTGATTCTCCTTTGGGATTGGCATTGACTGGGAGAGATGGCTATTTTAAAAGAAACAAGGCGAAGAAAGTATCTTCAAGTAGAACTGGTTTGTGGGTCATAGAGCTCCTTGCTGGTCAAGTCAAAGGCACTGTGCACACACAAAAAGGTGAAAAAGTGGAAGAGTCAGTACTCCTTGTTGGTTGTTGTGAGTTTTTCAGGGTGTTTGACTGTGTTCTGGAGGTTTTTCTTCTTCCTAATACTTCGCCTGTCTCTGTGGCCAGCATCTTCAATAAAAGGATATTAGGAAGAAGAAAAACTTCCAACAAAACAGCCAAACAACCCGGAAAAGCCACAACAACCATCAGATCCTGGCTGTGAAAGCCTTCAAGAACACAGTCAGTACTCCTTCTCCAAACTTTGCTGAGAAAAAAGACAAGATGGTGGTAATCAGGATACTTTCGAGCTCCATATATACCAAATGCAAAGAGATACGTATATACTTTCGAGTTCCATATATACCAAATGCAAAGAGATACGTATATACTTTCGAGCTCCATATATACCAAATGCAAAGAGATACGTATATACTTTCGAGCTCCATATATACCAAATGCAAAGAGATGTGTATGGTACTCTCCCCTGAGATGGGAAGAGTATCTGGGATATGATTTGGAGTGGAATGATTCTAAGCCTTTGCAGGTCGGATATCTGTATGTAATGTCTCATTTGGTCTTAAAGTGGGTAGAAAAAATATTTATTTCTATGAGACTAGCAAGATGTGTAGGAATTTCTAGACTGGTTGGTTGTATCTGTAAAAGTCCCTGATTTTAAGGTAGTGTGTTGGATGGACTAGCCACTCTCCATGTAATGGAAGCCACTGAATGTTTCTCTTCTTTCCTCTTCTGAACTGGCCCCTTGCACCCCACTCAATGCCCAGCACCTACCAGCTTGAGTACCAGCTTGTTCTTGCCAGGCTAAGGTGGACTGTGGGGGGGAAAAAAGAATGGTAGGAAATACTGAACTGGTGGAAGAGAGAACTTTCCCATCCTTTCTCCCTGCAGTGTTACAAAAGCTCCAAGCACCGGCAGCCGCACCTTGAGGTCCCCTTGGGTGTCTGCAACGTGGTCTACGTGCCAAAAGATGGACGCCGCAAGAAGCACGAGCTGCGTTTCTCCCTGCCGGGAGCTGAAGCCCTGGTGCTGGCAGTGCAGAGCAAAGAGCAGGCTGAAGAGTGGCTGAAGGTAGGTTGGGGGACTTTGGGTGCTGTAGTCCAGAGAGATGTTCAGCTAAGCTCAGGAGAGCATTTCCCCCCTTCCAAATCTGCATTTTTCTGTAGCAAATGTCCCCTCGACCTGCTCCCCCCCTTGCATTGTTTTCAACCAAAAGAGTAACAACACACTCTTGATGGGTATGTGGCTTCAAGCCTGGGTCCCACAGGAAAAAGAGCACTTGTTATCTCTTTCCTTGGGAGGGGGGCTTCCCCACCCGTCTTCTTATCAGCTCTGCCTGGCTGGCTGCAGCACCAGCCGTGGGGAGGGCGGTGGGGAAGCCAGCCAGTAGGGCAGACCCTTACCACCCTGCCCCCTCCTCCAAAGGTCTGGGATTACAGGGCGGCAAGGGGAAGAAGTGTTTGCTTAACCCACCCCAACCCACCCCCAACCTCCATTCTTTCCTGCTTTTGTTCTAAAGCAGGACTGATTCAGGAGGAAGCTGTGCAGGATGAAGTCACCCGTTCTGGCTGACGTCGGTGTCTGGGAAAGGTGGAACTTTTAAAACCATCTTTTCTCCCTGCCCTGCGTGCCTGGTTGACTCCTGTCTGTTCTGAACCCAGAGGTTCTAGATACTTAAAAACAACAACACCGCCCAGCAACTTGATGCCTGAATTTCTCTGTCCTTCTCTCTTTTCTCTCCCACTCTTTTGCAACAAGAAACCTCTCAAGTCTGAAGTGCTATTTTATCTCTCTTTGTCTGGAAGAGAGAAGCTCTCTGGCATCAACAGTGGGTGTGGAGAATGTAGATTTCTGTCCGTGGGGCACTGGAGCCAGGAAGACTGAGGTTTCTTACACAACAGTGTGGGGTAATAGGGTCAGACTAGGACTGCAGTAGCTTCAGGTTAGTCACTCTCTTTTGCCCTAGCCTACCTCTTAGGATTCCTATGAGGATAAAACTGCAAGGGTGAGGACACGGATGATCGTGTCCACTGTCTTAGCTCCATGGGAGAAAGGCTGGGCATAAATATTGCAAATATTGTACTGTACATTAATAATGATGGAGGTCAGTTACAGTTGTTCACTAGCATGATTTCCCCCTACATTACAGTAGAACCCCAGTATCCGCTGGGGATTGGTTCCCGTGGATAATGGAAACCGTGGATAAGAGAGAATGCCTGCCAAACCACCTCTAAACTGCTGTTTCCTGACAGTAGCTTGCTTTATGACTCCTGTTTTGAGACAGTAGCTTGCTTTATGGCTGCTGTTTGTGACAATAGCTTGCTTTGTGGCTGCTGAATTACTTAATTTTTTTCCTCTGCCAACCATGGATAACTGAATCAGTGGATAATGAATCAGTGGATACGGAAATCCTGCTGTATTTCTCTGAAAAGCCCCACAGAGCCTTGCCAATGCACCCCAAAATCTTTTGAGGGAAAATGTGTGTTGTGTTACACACTGAGACTCTGGAAGTGGAAAGTGGATGCTTTCATCCTGTGAAGCTCTTTTCAAACTTAGCCATGGTGTGGAATCTGTTCTTCAGGTGCCACTCTGATGCAGCCTTCCTGGTGTGCACACATGCGCGCACGCACGGGTGTTATAGGTTGTAATTCCCATCAGGCCTGGCCAGGATGGCAAATGATCAGAGGTGTAAGTCAAAATACTTGGAAAATTGGATTGTCTGATTTCTCTGTGACGTACCTGTTTAAATCAAAGCCAGTAGCTATTTCCTCATTGTGTGGTGGTGGTGGTGGGTCCTTTAGCAGCACTGGAGTGGTAGCAGATCAGCAGCTGATACAACACAATTCTTACTCACCGTGTTAAGTCCGGGGGCTAGGAACCACGCAGGCAATCTGGTCACTTCCAAACTTTATTTCCTGGACGCCACGGGGATTGACGACGCAACCCCCCCGCTTAAAAAGGCACATAATTTCCCCAGCGTGCCCCTGATTGGCTATTGCCACATTCCCCCCAATTACTCGTAATTGGCTGGGTTACGTCAAACACGCGACTCCATTATGGCTCCGCCCACGCCTCGATCTCGCTCACTAAAACACAACATTCCTCCCCCCATAGTTCAACACAGTAACAACCAACACTACCATCTACCCTACTATCCTAGTCACATACATAATCCCCCAGATGTACCGGTCTTCTACGCTCTCGCTGGGACCGCCGCAACTTAGGTGGTGATGTAGGAACAACGGGGACCGCTGCTTCCCGGATATCAGGCTGTGCCTGTGCCTCCGGGTTAGCAGGTAACCCATTAACAACCGGGGACTCGGCATTCCGCCTGGGCGGCACCTCCTTGGTCTCCCCGGGTTCAAAGTCACTAACTTGCTCCGGCTCAAAATCCGGAACTTCCTCGGGCTCTGGCTCGGCTAGATCTTCCGGGGGCACCAGCGCCACAGTTGTTCTGACGCGGATCTGATCGATGTGACGCCGCCACACCAACCCCCCTTCTAAACCCACCTCATAAGACGTGGGACCCGAGCAGGCCACTATCGTTCCAGGAACCCATCGTCGCTCTCGACCACAACTTCGGGCATATACAGGGTCGCCTATGGCAAATCCTCTCGGAGCTTCCCTATGCTCCGTGGAGGGCCTCTTATCGAGTGCCCTGTCGGGATGGAGACGATCAAGGAGCGTCGTCAGTCTCCTTCCCATGAGGATCTCTGCAGGGCTACGCCCCGTTACGGCACAAGGGGTGACATGTTGGGCCAACAAAAACTGTGAAAGACGATAATACCAGTCCCCCTGTATGATCCGCCTGAGCGCGTCCTTGGTCGTACGGACCATGCGCTCAGCTTGGCCGTTAGTGGCCGGATGAAACGGGGCGGACCTAATGTGCCTAATACCCGCTAGAGCGACAAACTCCTGAAATTCGGCCGAAGTAAACGCCGTTCCATTGTCACTCACAATTGTGTCGGGCAAACCGTGGGTGGCAAACAGCCGCCTCAGCACATTTATTGTCGCCCTTGTGGATGTGGTGGAGGTAGGGGCCACTTCTAGCCACTTGGACTTTGCATCCACTACTATTAAAAAATATTGGTCCTGAAAGGGCCCAACAAAGTCTAGATGTAATCGGGACCAAGGGGCTTGCGTGGATTCCCAGGCCTGTACAGGGGCCTTAGATGGCTCGGGCCGAGACGCCTGACAAGGTTCACACCCCTTTACCCACTCTTCGATTTTAGCGTCCATGCCCGGCCACCAAACATAACTCCGAGCAAGTGCCTTCATGCGGACAATTCCCGGGTGGGCAACATGCAGGGCCTCCAATACCTTAGTCCTCAAAGAGGGGGGAACCACCACCCGACCACCCCAAAGCACACACCCCCTGTGTGACGAGAGTTCGTCTTTCCGGGCCGTATAAGCCGCAAATTCCGGGCCCGGTTGCTTAGGCCACCCCCTCCCCACCCAATCCAAAACACGAGCCAACACTCGATCACGTCGGGTTAAGGCGGCGATATCCTGGACGTGCAAAGGACAATCCGGCAGGTCTTGGATCCTTAGGACCTGGTGGGCGGGAGCAGGGTCCGGGCCACACTCCGGTAGCGGCAGACGGCTAAGGGCATCAGCATGACCCATCGCCTTCCCGGGCCGGTGCTGCAGTTCGTAATTGTATCCAGCCAGGAAGATGGACCACCGCATTACTCGTGGCGAGAGCACTTGGGGGGTCTGACGGTCCGCGGCAAACAGGCCCAACAACGGCTTGTGGTCTGTGACTATTGTGAAGGGTCGGCCATACAAGAAGTCATGAAACTTCTTGACCCCTTTCACAATGGCCAAACCCTCCCTATCAATTTGGGCGTAGTTCCTCTCCGCGGACGAAAGAGTTTGAGAGAAGTACGCCACCGGAACTTCTCTTCCGTCCGGAAGTTGATGACCCAGAACGGCGCCCACTCCATACGGGGAAGCATCACAAGCCAACACAACCGGCAAGGACTCATCAAAGTGGGCCAGTACCGAATTTGACACCAACAGGTCCTTCACCCCGCGAAAAGCCTCCCTTTGTCTCTTGCCCCACACCCAGGGCGCCTTTTTTTTTCAGGAGCCGGTGCAACGGCTCCGCGACGGCCGCCTTATGTGGCAGGAAGGCGTGATAAAAATTTAGAAGTCCTAGAAAAGCCTGTAACTCCGCTTTCCCCTTGGGCTCTGGTGCCTCGCGGATGGCGCGAAGTTTGTCCCGGGCTGGATGTATGCCCGTTGCATCGACGTGAAACCCCAGGAAATCCACGCTATCGACTCCCAACAGGCACTTTGATTTTTTCACCTTAAGGCCCGCCTCCCGAAACCTCTCCAGCACCGTTCGAAGTCGAGCACCAAAGTCCGTCCTAGATGGAGCAGCGATTATAACATCATCAAAAAACGGAGTTACTCCGGGAATTCCCTTCAGGAGGCGGTCCATCATATTCTGGAAAAGTCCTGGGGCTACACTCACCCCGAATTGTAATCGATTTACACGGAAGGCCCTTATGAGTGACAATCGTCTGAGCATCTGCCGTCGCTGTGTCAACCGGCAGTTGTTGGTAGGCCTGTGCCAAATCCAACTTCCCGAATACTTTTGCCCCGGCGAGGGTGGCCAACACATGGCTCACAACCGGGACCGGGTACGCATGGTCTCGGAGAGCTTTGTTAAGAGTGCACTTATAGTCCCCACAAATCCTAACCGACCCATCGGGCTTAACCGGGGTGACTATAGGAGTCTCCCAGGTTCCCGAATCTACCGGTTCTAGGACCCCTTGTGCAACAAGACGGTCCAGCTCCGCCTCAATCTTGGGCTTGAGGGCGAATGGGACCCGGCGGGCCTTCACCCGGATGGGACTAATCTCTGGGTTCAAGCGCAGGGAAATCGGGGGGCCCTTATACTGTCCCAAGGACCCGTCGAAAACAGATGGAAAGTCCTTGCAAATCTCTTCCGGGCCCACCTTGGAAAGGAGACTATGAATGCCTGTAAACCCAATCCCCAAAGGCTCCAACCATGATAAGCCCAGAAGGCTGGTAAAAGGGCCTTCGACAATTATGAGGTCCAGTCGCTGTGAAACCCTTCCATACTGGACCTGGAACGTGCCCATTCCCACAGTCTTTATTATATTCCTCTGAAAATCCTTGAGGATCACCGGGGATGGGCGAAGAGGGGGGCCACCCCTGGGGCACAGACGCCGGAAGGTCTTAGCCGAGATGATAGAATACATGGAGCCCGTGTCCATCTCCATTACACAAGGGGCCCCCTCTATCTTGACTTCCAACTTAACCTTAGCGGGCTTACGGTTGCGCGTGCAGACCTGCATTACCGTGGCAGCGATGATCGACTGCAACTCCTCTTCCTCCCGAGTCTCATGTACGCGCTGTCTCGTCCGGTTTCCTTTCAACTTGGAACGGCAGACTCGGCGGATATGCCCGGCCTTGCCGCAACGGCGGCACGTGGCATCGCGGAACGGGCAGGAGCGACGATCGTGATCCTCACCACAACCAAAACAGGAGTCTCCTCGGGCCGATCCGGTAGAGCGCACGTGCAAGGGTGTGGTCGCGTCTTGCAAATGCCGACTCGTACCTGACTTGCTGAGGTTGCGGTGGACGCTGGTATCTTCTTCCTCCGACGTACTGTCCGTGGCGTGGACTTCCGCTGCCTTCTTGTTGGCGTGTGTGGAAGCCGACCGCTCGTAGGCCAAAGCTTCACTATAGGCCGCGCCCAAGGTGATAGTCTCGCGCGCCATCAGCTTGGTCTGCAGCTTCTCGTTACGTAAACCCCATATAAATCGGTCCCGGATCATTTCCTCCAAGTTAGGGTATTCACATTCTCCCGCCAACGAACGGAGCACTGCAAGGTACTCCGCAGTGGACTCGGAGGGGCCTTGAGAGCGCAGGAAAAAAACGGTGCCTCCGGGAGACTATTGATGGCTTCGGGATGAAGTGGTTGGTGAGCAATCCCGCCACTTTGTCATACGATAAAGAGTCCAGCGGGTTATGCCCGGCCAACCCTTTAGCAATTATGTAGGTGGCCGCCCCACAGCCACCCAACAAAATATTCCGCTTCTGGCGGTCCTCCGTAATGCCATGGGCCTCGAGTAAAAAACGGAGGCGCTCGATGTATGCCTCCCAATGCTCGGGGCGTCGAGGGTCGAACTCACCCAGGGCGTGCATAATGGCGGCTACTCCCTGGCCAGGCGTGGGCGGCGGCAGTCGAGAAGCGCCTCGGTCCGGAGAGGACATCGCAAGACGACGTGGTAGGCCCGATATGGGGACCTGGGGATACAGCAGCTCAAAAGTATCCCACCCTCGTCGCCACTGTTAAGTCCGGGGGCTAGGAACCACGCAGGCAATCTGGTCACTTCCAAACTTTATTTCCTGGACGCCACGGGGATTGACGACGCAACCCCCCCCCCGCTTAAAAAGGCACATAATTTCCCCAGCGTGCCCCTGATTGGCTATTGCCACATTCCCCCAATTACTCGTAATTGGCTGGGTTACGTCAAACACGCGACTCCATTATGGCTCCGCCCACGCCTCGATCTCGCTCACTAAAACACAACACACCGTAATGAGTAGGATAGCTGTGGACAGTGAGCCTGTGAGAGGGTGGAGATGTGATCGCCATAGAAAAGCAGTTGGAGTATCTCTCCCGTTCAGCTTGGAGGTGCAAGTGTGGATACTGTGACATGACAACTTTCCCATCCACATCTCAACTGAAGGGTTGTCATCTCTGTCAGCTTTCTACAAAAGGAGTACAGTAGGAACCCCCCCTCTGTACCCACTGATTCATTAACCACTGATACAATTATCCACAGCTGGCAGAGGAAAAAAATTAAATAAATAATTCAGCAGCCGCAAAGCAAGCTACTGCCACAAACAGCAGCTGTAAAGCAATCTACTGTCGCAAAACAGCAGTTTTAATGCAAGCTACTGTCACAAAACAGCAGCCATAAGGCAAGCTACTGTCACAAAACAAGATTTGGGGGGGGGGGGTTGAGGCATTCTCTTTTATCCACAGTTTTCATTATCTATGGGAAGGCCTGGAACCAATCCCTAGTGGATACCGGGGTCCTACTGTACAAAAGATCTGAAGAAGAAGTGGGTTCTCTGTGTGTGTTGGAAACCTGGAAGATCAGTGCTGTCCCAACAGATATAGAAGAGAGACACAACTAGGGACAAAATGGATAGGCTCCCCTCCCTGTGTTGATTCAATTTGGTAAAGAATGAAGAGAGCTGCAGATACCCTCTCCTCCCCCCACCTTTTTCCTCTTGGGATTCAAGCTTGACAGGGCCTGAAGGATGACTGAGCTGGATGAAATTTATTTGACTTTCCAGTTCTTGCCCTTGGTGCATTTATTACATCCCCACCCCGCTAACTGAAGTACACCTACCCCACTGGCTTTGGCTCTGACTGTCCTCCCTTCCTAAGATTGTTAAATCCTCTCTCAGCACTGGCTGAAAAAACTTGCCTGCCCTGATATAATATGCCTGAATTACAGATAACAGGAACTCTACTAGACCTGCTGGGGGGCTGAAGATAACTTAGGGTGAATGTGACGGGACAGGTATGGAGGGTGTGCTGAGGAAATGAAGGAGAAACTGTCCTCCCATACCTCGAGTCCTAAACGAAACCTCTGTAATCACTTGCGGCAGCACCCTTAGCTGAAATGTTACAGGCATCAATGATAAGACAAGCGAAAAATCACTGCCACCCTACCAAGTGAATTGGCTAGATACTAATGGGCCTTCATGATCTGTCCCTCCCAAACTCTCAGTCTCCAATGCTGACTGAGCTAAACCAGGAGAAAATACTAAAATTGACTGACTGATTTATCTGCCTTATTGGGGACTCAAGGTGGCTCACAGTATTAAACAGAATGGAACTAAACTCTAAATTAAACAATTAAACTGTAAGAATGATTGACACATTGGAAGGCTAAAGACATTTAAAACTTTAACAAGAAACTTGACTTTATAAATGGCATTCAGAGGTTCATTCATGATTGTTAAAAGCTTTCCTGAAGAGGTGGGCGTTCAGCTCTTGGTGGCGGGATAAAGGAGAGAGGGCCAACCCAACCTCTCAAGGGAGAGCATCCCATAACCTGGGAGCTGCCCCAGAGGAAGCGCTCTCTCATGTCCCCATCATCAACCATGAAGGCTAACGCTGTAGTTCAAGGTAGCCAACTGCTGGGTTCTTGTGCCACCCATTAATCCCCATACCAAAGGAAGGGTCTTTGACCTTGGAGGCAGCAGCCAGGCTACATAAAGTGGGGATTCTTAAGACTGGGAAGAGTTTCACAGACAACGTGTCCTTTGAAATACCTGAGCCCTGCATACAAAATCCCAGAGAGAGATGCAAATTTATGATGTAAATTAATTCCATCACTTCCCATAGGAATTTTTGTATTAAAAAAATAAAATGTTAGTGTATAGAAAAATATTTTATGGTTGCCTTGATAATAATTCGCCAGGGTAATCAGTGCAAGCATACAGTACCTCCTGGAGGCAGGAATTGGTCTTGCGACTGCTAAATGTTAAAAGGAGAAGCTCCCAGCTGGAGGGTGGGCTGCACTTGGTGTCTGTCCCTTCCATAAAGTATAAGTATAAGTAATACAGAGGCTGCATCAGCATTTCCACTCGGTGGGCACTTAGTCCTGGACTCTTACAGGTGATCAAGGAAGCGAGCAGTCCCAGTGGTGGTGGACTCAGTGGGGCCGAAGTTCCTACATCTCCTGTACTTCTATGCAAGGTGGACCATGACAAGGTAGTTCCTTTTCCCCGTCTCTTTTTCTTTTCACACACGCTCTCTCAGAGATGAACCATATTAATTGCACAAAGGTGCAGAAACCTGTTCTCTCCCCCGCCACCAAATTCCCAAACCCATCTTCTTAATACTCCTGCTCCTGTTTCCATAGCAAAATGCATGTTCTGTTTTTGTATTCACACAACTATCACATTTAGTTTGGACTTTAACGGTGCAGCTTTTAGCATTTGGCCAGTGTGTTGTAGTACCAATGGTAAACCCATATTTGGACTACAGCATTTGAAGTCATGGGGTATATAAAGAGAAATACTCTTCGAATACAGTGGAAAGGTGGCAGGATTTTTTGTGTGTTTTGTATTTTTTTTGTTTTTTTTTAATTGAAAGGGAGAAAGCAGTCACCTTCCTTGCGATCAGAGTTTGGGGGGAAATGCCTTATTTGGACCAGAACTCCAGAATCCAGCACAGCCCAGGGGGTATTTATGGTCCAAAATGAGCAGGAAGTTGGACTCGATGGCCTTTGAGCCTTTCAACTCAATAATTCCATGATTCTAATTTTTTCCAAGGACTTCTTCGGGTGGCAGGCAAGGGAGGGGTTTGGGAAAATCAACAACAAAACTGCCCCACTGCAGATGCCTGGCTACTCACTAGCGGGCACTTTGAAAGCAAACAAATATCTGGATTCTACTTTGAATATTGCCTGACGCCAATTCCCTTCCATGAGGCTCTCAGCTCAGGGTATGTTTTTGGCTGTGGCCGAAAGAGAGGTAGAAGGGAAACGAGAACTAGTGAGCCATAGAAACATGTATTTTCCTCCCTTTGCTCAGAGGTCTTCTCAGGACAAGCATACCTCTGACTCTGACAGTGTGGCCACAGCAGAAAACTCCTCCTCGGCGACTCGAAGGGAGCCCCACGAGCAAGGTGAGTCCGTAGTGTTTCTCCCCTTCGCTAAGATCCAGAGGTTGTTTTGGCTGAGGTAGGAAGAGATGCATCACCGCAGGTGGGCACTGGGCATGGTGCCAATCACCACCTGCCTCTGGAGCACACAAGATATCAAGAGGTCTTATGATTAAAGGCAAAATGTTGGTCCTGTCTTCTACAAATCTAACCTTTTTACAGTCCATGCCAATAGTAGTTAGCTCAGTACAAGATTGTTTACGTTGGGACTTTTACCCACTAATTCAGTAAAAGTCCCTTTGCAAAGAAGGAAAGATCTTGTATCTGCCCTGCATGTTTACATCCCCATTTTAACTAAAGCTTTACAATGCAGCGTGATATTTTCTGGCATGTCAGCTGTGACTGTATCTCAGTCCAACATTTCTCCACTCCCCCCCCTTGCTGGAGTACCCAAGGTGCTGTGGTGTACAGAGTGATGGATTAGGACTCTTCTGGAGACCTGGGTTCGAATTCCCACTCAAACATAGGAACTCACTGGGGGAGTGGAACTGGTATAAAACCACCCCTTAAATGTCTCACTTACCTTGAAAGCCCTCTTAGAGTTGCTATAAGCTGGTTCAGACTTGAGAGCACATCATTAACCCTTCACTCCCTCCCTGGCTAGCATCACTTCAGACGCTATTATAAGCTGTCTTGGAGGGTATAGGCGTGTGTGATTGGGAGAGGAGCCTTATCAGCTGGGTCTGATAAACCATGTCCTGATTCTGAGCTCTGTTTCTCCTCCTCCTCCCAGGGAAAAGTAAAAAGAGTGGTTTGGCAGAATTAAAGGGCTCTGTAAGTCGAGCAGCTGGCAGGAAAATCACCAGGATTATCAGCTTCTCCAAGAAGAAGCCGTCTCCTGAGGACACCCAGACATCTTCAACCGAGGAAGACATCCCATGCTGTGGTTCGTAGCAGGACACGGGAACAGGAGGGTGGCTGGGTGGACAGCAGATTGAGATTTGGACCCCAGTCAGGAAATGGCTGCAAGGTCCGGGTGTTTTCCCACCAGCTCCGGAGAGAGAGAGAGAGAGCTGACTTTCTTGTACCTGCCCAGGTCCGGTTTTAATTGGTCATGCAGGGCTCTCCTGGCTTCTGCTTGTGTGTTTTTTGCCTCCTGCCCCTTTAAGAGAAGAGGTGGGAGGAAAAAAAGCAAGCAGAAGAGAAAAGGAGCTCCAGGAGGCTCCTCCAGGTGAGCTGCATTTCCCCCCCCTCTTTCTCTGGTGGGGAGGAAGGAAGGGCAACGAACCCCTAAGATCTTTGGTCCGAATTTAAGGGACCAGCGGATCTTAGGGGTCGTGTGAAAAGGCCCAGAGAGACGCCCCAGCAGTTTTAATTGATGCATGGCAATGTGATGAAATTCACTTGTCTACACCATTATTACAGGGACAGGAAGCCCTGTAAGTAGATGGCTTCATAGATTCCTTATCCCATTCCTTTCAGGCATCACGAGTCGATGACAGAGAAACTGCTCAATGGAAGAGCCTTTACAAAACTCAAAAATTGATCTCCCATCAGCCACATCTGGTATGACCAGTGCTTGGCTATGATGGGAGTTGTAGCCCAAAACTCTATGGAGGTTCTTCACATACTGTAGTTCCTTCCCCTCAATAACAGTGAGCTAAACAATGGGCTCCAGGAATTCTGGTTTCAGATCTGTCATATCTTAGCTCTACACTTTCTGGATGCCAAGGAAATATTGTTTAGACTTTAGATTGCTCCCTTTTAGTTCCAGGTGTGTTAGTCATTGCACCACTCTTTAAATACATTACTGTCTTCCCGCAGGCTACTTGAATGTTCTGGTGAACCAATGCTGGAAGGAACGTTGGTGCCGTCTGAAAGGCAACACCCTGTATTTCCACAAGGACCGCACCGATTTAAGGACACATGTGAATGCCATTGTTCTGCGGGGTTCCGAGGTGGCCCCAGGGTTGGGTCCCAAGCACCCTTTTGCTTTTCGCATCCTTCGCAACGGACAGGAAGTCTCTGCTTTGGAGGTGAGCGTTCAAGGTTGATGGCTCCGCTGAGGAGTCAGAATGCCTGATAGTCCTATCCTAGACATGTCTACAGAACAAAAGTCTTAGCGAGTTTGGTAGAATTTTTTGCTGCCGGAGTGTATGTTAAAAGTGCAATTGTTTCTACAGAAAAGTGAACCAGGTATCTAGTTTCATAACATGACCCTGGATATTGGAAAAAATCATGAAGTCTTTCCTGTGCTGTACTAATATGTGAAATCCCCCTGCATTGATTATATCTGACAAAGGCATGCATTAAAACATAATTAATTATCTAATTAAAGCTCACTGGACTGTGCTTTTTTTAGATCAGGTGGTCTCAATATTGACATTTCTTCTTTTGTAATATGGATCATTTGCACACAGCAACAGGAAGTAATTTTTCATCATTGGTTTAGAATGAACCTAGTTCATACTGCTGATCTCATAAATTATGATTAAACAAACAAGTATCTTGCATTAGACTTCGACTTGCTCAATTTAACTTCATCTGGATTTTACTGAAATCCAACCAGATACTCAAACGTATAAAATAGGATGCAGAGGTGGATAAACCAGGTGATCAGGGAAAATAACAAGTTAGAACCTGATTTGGGGCATAATGTGAAGTATTTGCATTCTTTGATTACTTGCTTGTTTTGATTCCTCTTCCATCTCTTACCACTTTCCTTTAAAGCTGACACTTTGCTACAGGACTAGAAAATTTTCCATATATGACAAAATATTAGCGTGTAGCATAATAAAGGTGGGAAGGTGTACGTGGTGATACAGTATTGTGACTACCTGTTAAGAGACCATGTTCAGATTCTCCCTGTGTACTATCAGATTCAGTGACAATCTGGTTTCGGGCCACTCAGAATTCTGCAGAACAGCAGGCTGGGGGTCTGTTTGTGAAGAGCAAAAACAGTGAAAATGGCTGTGGAAACAGAGTGAAAAAAACCGTGAACATGGGTTAATGCGAGGGTGGACATCTTATTGTCCTCCAGAAGCTATTGGACTGCAGCACCTATCAGTAGGATAGATACTGGGAAAAGAAGAATGGAACTTCAGTCCAACAGTAAGCAGAGCACCTCCTTTAGAGAAGCTTCACTTTCAGAATTGTGATTATGTTGTACGGAGGATAACAACATAAGAACATAAGAAGAGCCCTGCTGGATCAGGCCAAAGGCCCATCTAGTCCAGCTTCCTGTATCTCACAGTGGCCCCACCAGATGCGTCTGGGAGTGCATGAGACTAGATATCTGTCTCCTGATACCACTCCCCTGCATCTGGCCCTTGAAGTACCCCGGTTTTAAGACTGGCGATTACACATCTCCATCATGGTTTGTAACTTGTGATGGACTTCTCCTCCAGGGATCTGTCCAATCCCCTTTTGAAGGCATCCAGGCCAGATGCCAACACCACATCCTGTGGAGAGATGTCCTAGAGAGATTCTTTCAGTGAGTGACTAAGGCTATACCCCTGTGCAGAAACTCATGCAAGGATCACTGTATATACTCGAATATAAGCTTAGTTTTTCAGCCCTAATTTTGGGCTGAACAAAAGGATCCCTTGACTTATATTCGGGTCAATATTTTTAGCCACTGAGGCAAGTGCTTGGGTCGGTGGCTAAAAGTCATTTTAAACATTGCGTGCCGCTTCTCATGACCCCCTCTGCATCACAGGGAGCGGCGCGCGATGTTTAAAATGACTTTTAGCCACTGACCCAAGCACTTGGATCAGTGGCTAAAAGTCATTTTAAACATCACACACCACTCCCCCAGCTCACAAAGGAGGAGCTGCCAGGCCCTGCTGCATTTCCCACCCTAGACTTATACTCGAGTCAATACGTTTCCCCAGTTTTGGGTGGTTAAATTAGGGGCCTCGACTTACACTCGGTAATTTGAAAGTGCTGGTAGTGAGAATATTCTAACCTTGCCCCCTGCCACTTGCTTCCTCCATGTGACAGAGGAAAGTCTGATGAGGAGACGGTCTGCTAAGTATCGATCTCCATACGATGAGGAACCTTGTTTTCCCAGGATTCCCTCCTGAAGGGAGAGACTCCATACATTGCTCAGGCTTTTCCTCTGGGACAGATCCTCTCCGTCCAGTCCATGAAACAGCAGAAGGCAGGGGATCAAAGCTAGAGCTCCCTTCCTGCTCTTACTGTCCAATTTCCCCCTTTTTCTCTCTTTGACTCTCTAATAAGCTCTGCATTCGGAAAACCAGAAGTTGGATTTTAAAAAAGCAATGGCTGCCATAAAAGACCTAGCTTTGATCGTGTCGACTTGTCAAAAAAAAAAAAAACCATGCTTTTCTACTGCCCAGAGAAATATGTGCTTGTTTTCCCTTTTGACACTTGTCTAACCCTTCAGGCAAGCAGCTATGAAGATCTGGGGCGCTGGCTTGGGCTGCTGCTCGTTGAAACCGGTTCCCAGACAACACCAGAGGCCTTGCACTACGACTACGTGGATGTAGAGAAAATAGCCAACATCATTAATGCTGTGAGACACTCCTACATGTAAGGGCTTCTTTAGTGTTTTTGTATCTAGTTGGATGGGGAAAGAGCTTTGTGTAGCCACCCCACCTGACTTTTTTTCCCCCATATACCTGGAAGTACCTTGAATTTTTAAGTTTGCTCTTAAGACCATCTACAAATCTGCCAAGGCTCATTACCTGACATCTCTGAAATGAAGTTGAATCAAAAGTGACAACACGTTAGGAAACCTAGGGAAAAGGAGGTTGTCAAGGCTACGGATATGGTAAAAAGCAGGTGGTGCACTAAGACAACACCTGCTGTGTTCTTTGGCTTCTGATTTGTATTACGGTTGTAACTGTCAAGTGTGCTAATCCAGCTTTCCAAAAGTAATTGAGCATACTACCCTCTGCACCTCTTTGTAAGTCGGTTGATCCTTCTTGGATAAGACAAAAATGTACTGAAGCAGACTGGTATGCATGAGGGGTGGAGTTTTAAAACTCTGAGTTTGTGAGAAGAAGGTTTGAGAAGAAACTTTCTGGGCTGTGTGATATTGTCTCTGTCACCCAAGGGTCATTGTCACACACAAAGAAGCAACAGCTAGACCCAGATCGGTCAGATATTGCCGTCCCAGGAAATCCAGCCTCCTTGACAGATACACCACAGTTGTGTTTGCATGCAGTGGTTTCAACATCCCCTGTGCATTTCTTCAGGTGTACATCCCATAAGCTGTGTGTGAACCCCAAGAGCTGAGTTAAGTCAAGTCATCGTTTCCATGCCTCAGTTCTCTGCTCCATAAGAACCATATCCTCTTCAGTGCCCTGTAAAATGTTGGACTTGGCTGAAAATTTAGCTAAGGATGGGACAACATCTATGAGCTATTAAAGCTGTGCTAAAGTAACATTGATGTACAGTATTTGAATTTGTTTTGTGAGCATGGCAGATGGCGGGGGGGGGGGAGCCCAGTCCTGGCTTATCAAGATTCTGATGCTTTCTTTGCCAGACAAAAATAAACCAGTTTTTATGTCCCTCTGCATCCTCAGGTGGGCCAGTTCTTCCCTTGAGAACCCAACAGATTCGTCACGCGTGTTATATGATGAAGTCCCCTATGAGAAGGTGGAGGTAAACCCGAGTTCAGAACATTTCAGAAGAGATTTGTGGTGTTGCTTGGCAGACCACCTGTCAAATATTGCTCCAAATCACACAAGTGATTTGTTACATTGACTGATATCTGAGTTGTTCTTTCTGGTAGTCCAGAGGAATGTAGGGAAAACTCCCTGGTTTCCATCTATGTCCCAGTCTTGTATTGGGCTGTGCATGTAGTTTTAAAAATATGAAAGATGAAACCAAATAGCAATTTACTTGCCATTTAGAATTGATTTAAAAATTACATAATTCCTGAAAAGAATCCTGTGAACGTACTTTGTCAGTGCCTTGAAATTACCTTTAAAAGGAGCTTTCAAATGTAAGTAGATGTCACATATTACACCTAAGTAACAGGTGTTAACTTGCTTTACCTAAAAGTAACTCTGTAACGATTCGTTAAAGTGTATGTTCCTCAAAAGTAACTGGTTATATGTAACTGTGTTGCCTGTAATTACTTCCAAGCTCAAAGGCAACGCTCGTTTTAAAAGTAGATTTTAAAAACATTTTCAAAAAAACAGACAGCAGTTTCACCTTATCCTCACCTCCTACTTTCCCTGACAGTTCCATTTTCTCAGATCGGCATGTGACCATGCACTGACCTGCATATACTTAGCAATGAGTAAGGAAAAAAATCTGAAGCACTTGGCTGAGCTTCTGCTGCCATGAAAGGTGGGGGAGTGGAACTGTTCTTCACACTGATCAGTAATGTCCCTCATGATGTCATCTGGAATGTCAATGTTGTTCTATTTCCTACATGCAGCCAGAGAAGTCAGGGAGGCCCTCCGGATCCCAGGTGAAGCGCCACGGCTCCTCTTGCAGTGAGAAATCCCGCCGTGTGGATCCACAAGTTAAAGTCAAGCGCCATGCCTCAAGTAGGTTTGGACCAGCCACCAAGCTCATGCCATGGCTTCCTTATTAAACAGGTGGAGAAGGACAGGGGAATGAACACAGACCTACCATTCCCAAAAAACACACACAGAGAGAGAGAGGGGGGGGCAGCACTCACTGTTTGCTTAACTATGGCATACCATAGAGCAGTGGTTCTCAACTTGTGGGTCCTCAGATGTTCCTGAACTGCAACTCCCAGAAACCCCTCCCAGCACGACGAGTGGTAGAGGCTTCTGGGAGTACTTGTAAAATGCACTGGGGCGCACTTAAGTGGGCATGGTCATACTTTATTTTTTTTTAAGGTCCGCAGCTGGTGGGAAAATAATTTTATGCTCCGCATCTGCGAGCATTTTGCAGCGGATTTTAGGGGTCGTGTAAAATCAGATGTAGAAACAAGAGAGTGTGACACGACTAAGAAGGGAAAAGCCACAGCTCAGGGGCAGGGCACACACATTGGACAGAGAAGCTTCCAGATTCAGTCTCTGACATCTGCAGATAGGACTGAGCAATGTTGATGTGTAAAAATCCTGGAGAACTGTTGTCATTCTAGGAGATCAGGAAAAATCAGGATTTCTCAGCATTTTTTCTAACCTATGCTGAGAACTCTTAAAACTTTACATGCACTCATCAACATGACTCTATCAGTTATTTTTGTGTGAAATCTGAAATACAGTATTGTGACTTAAACATAAATCAAAGATATATGTACATTTAGAAGACATCTGATAAGAAAGGGATTAGTTTTTGATGCTAGGGAACAGCATTTTTGCTTATTAATAGGGAGGTGCCATTTATAGTTATTTGTTTGTTTGGACTCCAGATCTCAGAATTTCCCAATAAGATTTCTCAAAGTTCCAGCCTACTGGCCCATATCTGCAAACATGTTATAGGTACCTAAATTTCATTCACCTGGACCAGGCCTGAAGCTGCCCAGTTGTCTCGTTTCCTGTAATTACTGTCTGACTGTCTGTTTTACAGAAAGCTGAAGTGGTGTTTCCTGGGAATTGCAATCTCCAGAGAGGGCACCTCCCAAAAAACTACAACCACCGGGCGAGGGATTAAAATATGTTTAATTGTATTGTCTAAATGGATATATGTTGTTAATTTCTTAGTTACAAATTTATTGTCCTACATTTTGTTTGTTGTATTGCGTTGTAAATTAAAAATAGAATTCCCAGGGGGCACCACAAAAGCTTCTTCTTTTTTTGTACTTTAACATCAGGAGGCAAGGCCCATGACAGCCATGCAGCCTCAGAGAGAGGCCCTGATCCAGGGGAGTGAAATTTAGTTCTGTAGGTATGCATCTATAGGATGGTACAGTATGACCCCCATATCCACTGATTCATTATCCACTGATTCAGTTATCCACAGTTTGCAGAAATAAATAAAATAAATAATTCAGCCGCCGCAAAGCAAGCTACTGTCACAGACAGCAGCTGTAAAGCAAACTGCTCTCATAAAACAGCAGTGTAAAGCAAGCTACTGTCACAAACAGCAGCCAGAAAGCAAGCTACTGTCTCAAAACTGCAGCTAGAGAGCAAGCTACTGTCACAAAAGAGCAGTTTTTGGGGAGGTTTTGGCATTTTCTCTTATCCACGGATTTCATTATCCACGGGTAGGCCTAGAACCAATCTCCAGTGGATGCTGGGGTCCTACTGTATTCTCAGAACATTGCCAGGGCCAAAGAGGATAAGCTTCCTACCCAAGATGCCTTAATGGAGCACCATACTGTTATCTCTTTGTATGTGCCCAGATGCCAATAACTACAAATACGGCAAGAACCGGGCAGAAGAGGATGCTAGGAGGTTCCTAACGGAGAAGGAAAAACTGGAGAAGGAGAAGGCCTGTATCCGGAATGAGCTCACAGGTCTGCGCAAGGAGAAGCGAGAGCTACGAGAGGCCATGAAGAACAGCTCAGGTAAGCCCCGACTGCAAGCTGTGGAGAAACTTTTGCCTGCTGAAGTCTCCATTTCCCTGGATGAAACTTCCCCAAAGCCCCCCCCCCCTTTCTGAGATGTAGCCAGAACCAGAAGCTGACGGGACTTTGACTAATTATTTCCAACTGTCATTGCCTAGAGTGGTACAACTACTAGAGATGGGAGACAAGCCACTGAAACCGTAGCTTGTCTTGGTTTGTGGTTCGTCAAGATTGATAAACCATGAACCATGACTTTGCCTGTCCTGAACTGATGAACCAACAAATCATTTTATCAGTTTGTTCAGTCCTTTGTTTTTTAGACAGCCCTACCTTTTCTGTTGCTACCATGACGACCACCCAACTGGAGCCTTCTGACAAGCCAGGAAAGTAAAAAAAATTAAAAAAAAATAAAAAAAAATAAAGCTTCTAGTTTAGTTCTTCTAGCATACAGTATTAATATTGCCTGTATATATCATTAGCTTATACAGTAAACCACTCAGAGTAGCCTTCAGGCTAGATGGTGCGGTATAAAAATCTAATAAATAAAATAAATCATTGTGTACACCAAATTGTTTGGAACATTTTATACAATTAATTTGCTAAAATGATGATATGTAGCTAGCCTCCTCTTGCTGTTTTATACCTAGAAAGAGCAAAATGCATAATTATTGGCAATATGTTGTCACTCATTTAAAAGAATGCTGGTTGAGCTTCTACATCTAGCAATAGTATTCTGGCTAGTTAATTAAGAAAGCAATTTGGATTGACTAAAACTGGCTAATAATTTGGAATGACTAAAACTGGCAACAAGAAGCAGTTATCATTAATCCAGAGTAACATTACTGTCCACAGCAATTGAAATAATGGCTGAAATGCTGTTGTATAACTTCATGCGAAGCACAACTGTGGTGATTTATTGTATATTCAAAAAATCCAATTCCTCCCCCTTTGAGGTTCCAAGGGTACCTGGGGATCCACCCCACACACACACACTGTGGGGAAGCCATCAGGGGCTGCAAGCCGGGGGTGAAGTCTTCAGTTTTCCAAAGGTCCCACCACCAGCTGTGATTTTGGGAAATGAAAGACTCCCCCCGTCCTGCTAAGCCAGTTAAAGCAACAGGATTTTAGTCATTGAGTTTTAACACTGTGATTTTTAACAAATTAGGGACAAGACACTCATTTTTGACTAACTATTTCCATACTGCTTCTTGCGGCTGCCTCTGTTGAAAATTCTTACTTCCTTCTCTGAGGATCGCTTACCACGAAAAGGTCTAAGAGTGGTAATGAAGAAGGCCAGGGGCCAAGGCATTTGTTGCAAAGTGTTTACTTCCATGCAGTGTCAAACATCTGCTATTTAGCTTGGTGTCCTTTGCCTCAGCACTTGTTGTTCCATGCTGGATATGTGTGCCTAGCATCTCTCCTCAGTGCTGCCAACTCAGCATAGCTGCATATTGGTCACAGAGAGAGAGAGAGAGAGAGAGAGAGAGAGAGAGAGAGAGAGAGAGAGAGAGAGAGAGAGAGACTTTCTCACTGGAGGAAAGCCCAAGAGCACCATCTGCTGGAAGCAGAATTTCTTCTTTGAAGGTTGTGTGGCTGATTCTCTACCAACAGGGTGCGGGGATCCAGATCTGTTTATTCACTATGTCGCAGATAATATGCAGAATGGTATTGTTCCTCTCTGACATTGATACAGTAACATTAGGAAGTGATGAAAAAATATTTGCACAACTCCTGTTTCCCACCTATCTGAACAGCAATAATGTGTAAAATTGAGTTTGATTCTCTTTGCTGTCAGACACTTTCTACTTTCCTCTAATCTCCTTGGCCTTTCTTCTCCTTGTGTTTCTCTTCTAAATCTGGAACCACACAATAAGTGTGTGGCAATGTGGAATTGCACAGTTGAAAACAACCATATATGGTGTGAATGGTCGCCAGATGTGCAAGAGAACATCTTTTAAGTCCCCCTCTCTGTGGCAGAGTAAGGGCTATGTACTCGTAAATACGTGGCCTGTTTGTCCAACAATAAAGCAGATGGAAGCAGTTAAAACAAACAGCTAATCTTCACTGTGAACGTTGGGTTCAAAACAGGAGAACCAAAGCCCTACTTCTAACTAGATAGACACATGCCCTCGGATGTCTGCTACTCAGAGGGTTAGTGAAAGAAGGGCAGAGAGACTGACTGATAAACCCTGAGATTACCAGCCTAACAACAACGGACACACGAGAAAGTAGAAGTCAGGGAGTCTAAGGATGGACAGGCCTGGGGGTCATCTGGGCTGGATGGGAGTTAAGAAAACATCTATCCAGAGCTAAAACATTGCCAGCTGCCAGCTTCTATATGAAGACTTCCAGTAAGGGGGAGGCCCACTGCTCTCCTAGCTGACTGGTTCTGTTGTCCAACTGCTCTTACATTCTGCAACAGTAATTCCCAAACTTGGGTCCCTAAACATTGTTAGCCTAGAGCAGTGGTGGCGAACCTTGGGCATTCCAGATGTTTTGGACCACACTCCCAGAATTCCAAGCCTGTATTGCCAGTGACAAAGGACTGTGGGAACTGTGGTCCAGAACATCTGGAGTGCTGAAGGTTCGCCACCGATTCTTGGTTGTATCAACAGAACCATAGTGTCTAGATCAAGGGAAGTGATAGTACCACTCTATTTTGCTCTTGTCAAACCCCACCTGGAGTACTGTGTCCAGTTCTGTGCACCTCAATTTAAAAAGGATGTTGATAACCTCGAGCGGGTGCAGAGGAGAGCTACCAGGATGGTTGAGGGTCTGGAGGAAATGTCTTATGAGGAACGGCTTAGGGAACTGGGAATGTTTAGCCTTTCAAAAAGAAGACTGAGAGGGGATATGATACCTATGTTTAAATATTTGAAAGGATGTCATATTGAAGAGGGAACAGGTTTGTTTTCCATGGCTTCAGAGACTAGGATTCAGGGCAATGGTTTCAAACTACAGGAAATGAGATTCCATTTGAACATTAGAAAGAACTTCATGACAGTTAGAGCTATTCGGCAATGGAATATGCTGCCACGGAGGGTGGTTGAGTCTCCTTCTTTGGAGGTTTTTAAACAGAGGCCGGATGGCCATCTGTCAGAAATATTGTGATGGGGGTTCCTGCATGGCAGGGGGTTGGACTGGATGGCCCTTGAGGTCTCTTCCAACTCTATGATTCTATGACCTGAATCTCTGGTTTTTGACTGCACTGGCAGGGAATTAAAGTCCAACAACTCCATCTATTTTTCATCTTAAGCTAACATAGCTGTAAATTAAGCCCATCACACCCAGTTGTGCTTTTTAGGGCAGAAAAGAACAAGCTTTTCCTTGCTTTCTGAAGGACACCCTCCCCTTCCCAATTTATTCCTGAAGCATCAGACCAGGGCTATTTCAACATGTACTGGTTTTCCACTTGAGTGACTCATGACTTTGAGTTTATTTTGGTATTTTGATGTGCTTTCTGAGTTTGGAGCAACATCGTTGAAAGCTATTATGATGACTGAGTCCTAGAAGGCTGGTTACAATTTCATTGGGGGCTGTTTAAAAATTCACAAGAGACTTTATTCCGCATTTCCATACTGGAAAACAGGTAAAGACCTCAAAGAACTAGAGCATCGTGTCGCTACCTTGGAGGAGCAGTGTAAAGCCAACGAGGCACGGCGTGTGGACCTTGAGCTTAAGCTGACAGAGGTGAAGGACAGGCTGAAGCAGTCACTGGCAGGAGGGCCAGCTTTGGGGCTGACTATGACCAGCAAAGCTGAAAACAAGGTAAGAGAGAGAGAGAGAGAGAGAGAGAGAGAGAGAGAGAGAGAGAGAGAGAGAGAGAGAGAGAGAGAGAGAGAGAAGAAAAACAAACTGCTTTTTCCTATGGCCTCGTGTTAGGGCCATTTCAGCATAAGATAGTTTCTTATGAAAGTGTGCCATGCAGCCCTCAGGAAAATCTAGTGTCTATAATGTTGCAGAAGACAGGAATGGCATGTTGCATGTTTTCAAGTCTGAGTTAAGCTATTACAGTGATTTTGCTATCCTGTGCTTAGGAGTTAGGGCGGAAAGGATTTTTTTAAAATACATATTTATATTTCTTCAAAATGAAATGTTATGGTATTGTAGGCCTTTATTTCCTGCACCTAAACAGGTGAGAGAAATCTACTACCCATGGATGGCCCTTAACTGCATCCTCTCACCTACTGGCTTGGCCCAGTTTGCAGCAAAATACTGCTCCTCATGACCTCAGGAAAGGCCATCTGCTGAGGTGAATCTATTCCTACGAGCACCGTGGTTGGTGGGGAAAGAAAGGTAGCTGAGACTGCTTAGGAGGTCATTTGAGGGTATCTCCAGGAGAGAGAAGACAAATATATTTAAGGACAGCAAATGCAAAATTGGACAGGAGGCTACTGGCTCAGTCAGAAGAGCAAAAGCAAGAATAGTCCAATAAATGAGAATCATAGAATCATGAAGTTGGAAGGGGGCCACAAGGCCACTCCTCCTGCTCCATAAACCTTCTGTTGCATGTTGCTGAGCTAGTGGTTCCTTCTAATGAGATGAGGCACCAGAACCACTGGTGTTTCCCTGGACCATGTGAACAGACTAAGGGAGAAGCCATTTGAGTGACCAAAGATAATAAAGTACAGTATAAGTATCCTAACAAAATTTCAGGGAGGCTTTTCTTATCTGTTCCCAGAACTATAAACTTCCTTCCTCTGATCATCCATGGAAAGGCAGAGAGAGGAAGCAAATAAGTTTGTTTCTTTTTGTTTGCTTGCCTTTTAAGCCAACCAGGACAGTGCCAATGTCCCTTTTAGGGAAAAATGCCTGGGGGGGGGGATTAAAAATGAGTAATCTCCAAAAGGTTCTGTTTTCAACTACCCTCCTCAGCTCATGTGAACTCAAGTTGGTAGCTCCGTTTAGGGAGTCAGTCCATCTCGTATTTGGTCATCCTCTTTTCCTGCTTTCCCAGAATTGTGGCCTTTTCCAGAGAATCCTGCCTTCTCATGATGTGTCCAAAGGAGGACAGCCCCAGCATCCATATCTTTGCCTCCTGAGGTAGTTCAGGTTTGATAGTCCAGATGACAGATCACCAGACCAAAAAGGTGTTTTGGATGGTAGCCCAGTAACTGAATGGCCATTAGGGTGAGGGAGGGGGAAAGCAAAGGAAAAACATGTGAGAAAGATGGCCTTTTCTCACATAATTCTGTTTGAGGATTAAGATCCATCTCTAAACCTCTCGGCGCTTTCTAAGTCTATGTGGGTGACAACCACGAAGAGGGCCTTCTCCACTGGGGGGCTTGACCTTTGAAATGCTCTCTGTTCTAATGGGGAAGCTCACCTGGTATCTGCCTGGGTCTCTATTGAGTAGCAGACAAAGGCCTTTTGGGGCTGAGCTAGACAGACCACTTGCAGTGGGAGAGTGCAGGCTAAGTAGGGTTGTTTGAGGTCAGATACTTCACGTCCCTCTTGCTGCAGTTGCTGCTGGAGACCGGTTCGAAGGAACGTAACCTCACGTCCTTGTGGGGTCAATCCGAGTTCACCCCGACCACACCCCCTGAACTGCGCTCCAAGCGGGGTGAGAGATTCCCGTCCTGGAGCTCGGGAATCTTTTCAATCCACTTCTCGATCCGTGTTGAAAACCGATTTCAACACGGAGGCAAGTTTACCTCGGCCTGAGGAAGGACGTGAAGTAACCACCATAGAGGCACAGAACAGTATGTGGCACAATCCTCGTATCCACAGGGCATATGCACCTCAAGCAACCGTTTGGCCTCCCTCCCTAATGTGTTGTGTTGTGTCATTACAGTCGTGACCGACTCTTCGTGACCTCATGTCCATGGAGTTTTCTTGGCAGGAATACTGGAGTGGTTTGCCAGTTCCTACTCCAGGCACCTACAGCTGCTGGTATTCCCTGGTGGTTTCCCATCCAAGTACTAACCAGGGCCGACCCTGCTTAGCTTCCGAAATCAGGAGAGATTGGATGTGCTTAGGGCATCTAGGTAATGTCCCCTCCCTAATAGAAGAATTGAAATCCCTCTTCTTGCCTCCTTTGGTCTCCTTCTCCTACTGGGAGAAAGCATTCATTCTTGGTGTTGCCATGAGTCAGAGGCAACTTGATGGCACTTATTAGAAACTGGTTTCTTAAGACATTTACCCCTTTAAGCATATTTCCTTTTCATGTTCTTTCTCCTCACAGGAGGTGTCCGTCCAGCCGAATGGAACCCCTACAGAACACTTGGTCCCAGTCAACTGTGCAGCAGAAATGAGGAAGCGAAGCCCCTCCCTCGTCCCGGCCAACAAAGGGAATGTGCTGCAAAAGGCCAAGGTATTAGCCCCACTTTGGGCCTTTTCACACGACCCCTAAGCTCCGCCGCAAATGGCTGCAAGGTCCGGACCTTAAAAATGTTTCCCCACCAGCTCCGGACTTTGCAGACAATTAAGTGCGACCCCGCCCACAAAGCGCGACCAAACAGCAGTTTTCTTGTACCTGCTGGAGGAGGGTGAATTTCAACCTGGTCCGGATTTAATCCGGCAGGTCACCCTCCACCGGGATCCCCGATCCTGCTGCTGCTGCTGCTGCTGCTGCGGCTGGGGCTGGGGCGCGCGCCTCTTCTTCTTCCTCCTCCTCCTCCTCCCCACCGGGCCTGGTGCTCCTCTTCAGCTGCGGCCTCCAGCCCAGCAGAGCCTCGGCTGCCGCCGCCCTGTTGTAGCCGGGGTCGCCCCAGCCGCCGCTGCTGCTGCTCCTCCGCCCGCCGGCGCGGGGAGGACGACGACGCGGCTCCTCCTCCTTTCCCGGGACATCAAAGGAACGCGGCGTTCCTTTGAATGCGGAGGGAGCGGAGGCTCTGCTGGGCTGGAGGCCACAGCTGAAGAGGAGCACCAGGCCCGGCGGGGAGGAGGAGGAGGAAGAAGAAGAAGAGGCGACCCGGCGCGCGCCCCAGCCCCAGCCGCAGCAGCAGCAGCAGCAGGAGGAGGTGGGAACAGAGGAAGAGCGACAAGCCCCTAAGATCGCTGGTCCGAATTTAAATGGCCAGCGGATCTTAGGGGTCGTGTAAAAGCGACCTTTGTTGATAAATGCTTAGTACAGCAATTCTTCCATCCAAGTTGCCTGCTCCTGAAAAGCTCAGGCAATTGTGATAACAGCTAGATTACTTTATTGGGATTTTCTTTTAATTACAAGAGCGGAGATGCCAGGAATCTGTTTTCAAAAGAAAATTCTTGCCCATATTGATGCCCAGCAAGGAAATAATAAGCAGGATGAAAGAGTTTGCCACCGATTCAAAAACCAGGAACAGTCTCAGTAGGTCCTGGGGTGTGTCGCCTGCTAGACAATTTCCCATCTTTCACTATGCAATCTGCTCATTCAGCTCTTGCACTACAGGCAGAACAACATTCCAGATCTTTTAACAGTACCCCAATCCTCTCTCAGGTACAGTATTTTGAAATTCTGTGAGCTCCTGTACATGGCAAGAAGCACAACTGTGACTTCTCCACCTGTGTAGGGGAGTCACAGCTCTGTTAAATTACACCTCCCGTCATGGCCTATCAAGATGCCTCCCTGACCATCTGATACTGTACATCTGAATGGGACATGGTTGCAAAAAGGTTGAATAACAAAGAGCCTTTTCACACGACCCCTAAACTCTGCGGCAAATGGCTCGCAGATCCGGAGCTTAAAATTGTTTCCCCACCAGCTCCAGAGTTTACAAAAAATTAAGTGCGACCACGCCCACCTAAGTGCGTCCCAGCGCACTTTTCAAGTACCTGCTCTCCGGGGGTGAAAATTCCTGATGCGGATGTAACGTAGTGAGTGCCGGGCTCTCCTCGCTTCTGTTTGTTGTTTTCTTGCCCCCTGCCTGAATGCAGTGCCGGGAGCAAAACGAGAAAGAACGGAGGTGAGCGGCATTCTTTTCATCCTTTTTTTCTCCCTCCCCTCACGCAGACAGCAGCCAGGAGTGCGGAGGGGGTAGGAACACAGGAACAGCGACAAATCCCTAAGATCTCTGGTCCGAATTTAAGTGGCCAACGGATCTTAGGGGTCGTGTGAAAATGTGTTTGTCAGTGTTCTGCATGTGGGTTTCCTGGCATTCAAACCGTTCAAAACTTCAGAAAGCAATGATGAGTGATCTTTGTGGAAAAATATACAGTATATATTTTCCCAAAGGAAATGTATAAAACAACATTTGCATACTCAGTATAAAAGTAGCCCTTTTATAGGGCCTCACTGGGTCTTCTCCTCTAGTCCCATAAAGGACTAGTCCTTTTCAAATACTCGAAAGGTAGCCATTCAGCAGAAGGGCAGGATCTGTTCTCAATCATCCCAGAAAGCAGGACACATAATAATGATCTCAAGGTACAGAAAGCCAGATATGGGGGTGGGGGGTGACTCTTAACTGTTTGAGCAGAATGACAATGGAACCAGTTATTAGGGAGGTGATGAGTGCTCCAGTGCTGGCGGCATTCAAGAGAAAATTGAACAACCCTCTGGTCAGACCTGCTTTGATTTGGATTCCCCTGCACTGAGCAGTGGGTTGGACTCAGTGGCCTTTCGAACTCAATTATTCTGTGATTCTACATAATCCTTTTTAGACCACAACTTCCATTATTCCAAAGTCAGCACAGCCAATGATGAGGATTATGGAAGTCGGGAAAGAAGAACTAGGGCCAGGCAATGGTTGCCTGTCCCCCATTCCAATCCCTCAGCTCACTGCCATGTACCAGGGAGCCATACCGTCAGTGCCTCCGACCTGTCCTGCCTCCTGGTTAATGCCAGGTCGGTCCACAATAAAATCCCTGTCCTTTATGATGTCATCATGGAAGGACCGGCTGACCTGCCTTGTTTTACGGAGACTTGGGTGGGGGCAAAGGGAGGGGCATCCCTCTCCCAGCTGTGCCCTCCCGGGTTTCACACCCAGCATGTAGGCAGATCAGGGGGTCAGCTGGGTGGGGTGGCCATCGTCTACAGGGAATCTCTTTTTGTCAGCAGATCTGCGTTGCTGGTGTGTCCTGGGTTAGAATGCCTTCATCTATTGGTGGGCCAGTGGGAGAGGTTTGGCATTGTGCTGGGGTACCGTGCTCCCCGCAATCCTGCACAATCCCTTCCAGAGCTCACTGAGTTCATCTTGGCGGCTCTGTTGAGGTCTCCCCGCCTTTTGGTGGTAGTGAACTTCAACGTGTATGCTGAGGAGGATGGGCTGTCAGGAGCAGCTCTGGATTTCATGGAGTCCATGGCCTCCATGAATCTGTCCCAGCATGTTGTTTGTCCCACCCATAGAGTAGGGCATATCCTGGAGCTGTTTTTTTCCTCCACATCAGTGGACACAAATCTGAGGGTTGGGGACATTGTTCCCCAACCTGTGTCATGGTCAGATCATTCTCTGCTGTTTTTCCCCCTATAAATCACTGCCCCACCCTGCAGGAAACCCTGGTCGCTTGTTTGGGCCCACCCCCAAAGGCTTCTGATCGTTTCCTGGAGGCCTTTGGGGGGTACCTGATGGTCTGTCTTTCTGACTATTCGGTAGAAGCCCTGGTGGAGAGGTGGTATGAGGATGCCACCCGGGCCATTGACCAGATCGCCCTCAAGCATCTTCATTGTGGAGCCTCATTCTTCGCCATGGTTCGCGGCTGAGTTGAGAGCGATGAAGCAAGAACGAAGAAGACTCGAGAGCAGATGAAGAAACGACCGGTTGGCATCCAATCAGGCTGCCCTTAGTTTACTGACCAGGCGCTATGTTCAGGCGGTCAGGGAGGCTAAAAGATCTTATGCCTCCCTGAGAATTGGTGCAGCCTTGAACCGCCAGGCAGAGTTTTTCCGGGTGGTTCGAGACCTCACCAATCCTGGTCTGTCTAGACCTCCTCTTAGTGATTTCACTAGTGAGTCATTTGCAGCTTTCTTTAGAACTAAAATTCAGGCAATCCAAGCTGGTCTATACTCTGGTTGTTCTAACCTCCCTTCGAGTATCCCGGATGCCGCACCTCCTTGGTCTCCTCATTTGGTTGAGTTTGGGCCTGTATTTTTAGTTGAGGCCTCCAGGGCGCTGGCTTATTGCAGGACAGCGGCTTCCCCCTTCGACTCTTGCCCGTCCTGGCTTATCAAATCTGCCGGAGGGAGCATGACAGAGTGGGCTTCCATCATTTCCCCTGCTTCCCTCAGGGAATTTTCCCTCTCACCTGAAGGAGACATTGGTGAAACCCACTTTAAGGAAACCTGGCTTCGCATCGGACAGTTTGTCTATCGTCTGATTGTCAATGCTCCTTTTCTGGGCAAGGTGATTGAGAGGGTGGCTGCCATCCCGCTCCATTCGTTCCTGGAGGAGGATCGCATCCTGGACCCATTCCAGTCCGGGTTCAGGCCGTGTCGGAGGACTGAGACCGCCCTGGTCACACTGCAATATGACCTCCTCAGGGGAGCTGAAAAGGGCTGCTCTACCTTGTTGATCCTCCTGGACTTCTCAGCTGCCTTCGATACCGTCGACCACAGTATCTTGCTGGGTCGGCTTTCTAAGGTGGGGATTGGAGGAAAAGCTTATAGCTGGTTCTGGTCCTTCCTTGGTGGCCATTCCCAGCATGTTCAACTGGGGGAGGAGTTGTCAGCTCCTTGAACGCTCCCTTGTGGGATGCCCCCAGGGTCGGCAATCTCCCCCATGCTGTTCATCATCTACATGAGGTTGCTGGCTGAGGTCATTAGGGGATTTAGAGTATTCTGTCATCAGTATGCGGATGGCATGCAGTTCTATCTCTGCTTTACCACTTCTGGTGGAGGTGGTGAAGACCCTGGACTCTTGCCTAGATGCCGTCATGGAATGGACCAGGACTAACGGGCTCAGATGCAACCCGAAGAAGACCGAGGTCCTGGTCTTCGGGGCATCCTCTTCTGGGTACAGTGGCCCACTCCCCTGTATGGGAGGGGGGTACTACCCTCCAGCTGGTGGATAGAGTTAGGAACCTGGGCGTGGTCTTGGATCCGGCTTTATCCCCGGAAACCCAGGTGACAGCCGTTTCTAAGTCCACCTTTTTCCATCATTGGCAGATTGCCCGGACAGGCGGTATAGAAATGAATTGATTGATTGATTGATTGATTGATTGATTGATTGATTGATTGATTGATTGATTGATTGATTGATTGATTGATAGTAGTCCAGCAATCCCCAGGCACCCACTTGTTTCCCACTCTGATCCAGTTAAAAAAACCTCCTTGCATGAGTTCAGAGTTCTTGGCCTGTTACTACCCCTCAACATGCCCAATGGGCTTCATGCCATCAGCGTTGCAAACGAGCACTTCTCAGAACTGTTGCTTTTCCTCCTTTTCTAGGAATGGGAAATGAAGAAGACATAAAGGGCCAGTGGGCCTCGATCCCTGAGGAGATCTCCTCCCAAGCGTTGACACACCTTTGGGAAAAGGCGACTGCCATGCAAGCGCGTTTCACCCCTCAAGGAAACTTGCAGAAGGGTTTAGAGGATCTTGGTCCTTCAGCAGGGGAGAGCACCCACCCTCCAGGGAACGAAGGATTTACCCAACAGGGAGGCTTCTGAGAATGGGTGTGGGTAACTGGGGAGGGGGGCATTTGGGGAAAGCCGGGTGGGGGAAGGGAAAATCCTCTTCAGGATTTTGTATTTTAAAAGTGTGCTCTCAGAATACTCTGAATTTCTCCGAATGGCCTAAGAGCAGCACCTCATATAGGTCTGGCATGGCAGCCATCTTGATGGATCCATTTTGGTAATATGTCAGCAGGAGAGTGGATTCTCTGCTCTGGTGGGGAGGGGGTGGTGATGGTGACCTGGTTCAGGAGAGCCTCATTTGGTCACGTCGGGCCATGACCTTGGGCAAGTCACCTTCTCAACTTCCTTGTTGCAGTTCCCCTCCCAGGTGAGCCTCCCTCACCTTCGGGAAATGAGGCACGACACAGAAGTGCCTTGCAATCACTCCTCTGGCAAGATGCCATTTACAGCCTGTCTCACGATCCTGATCTAGGCAGCGGCCCTTAACTTAGCCAACAGGCAGGGCACAACAGAACGCGGAAGCGAGTAAAGACACTGACAAAACCCAGCATTTTATTTTAAACCTCAGGACTTCCAGTCAGCTCTCCTAGTCCTTCTCAGGCTGCTATGTAACATTTTTTACATGTGAAAAATAGAGCCAATAGCTACAGAAGGACACAGGCGTGTTCCCTCCTCCATCCGTCTAAGGACAGCCTGTTCATTTCTCTGGCCTTCATTTTGTTGCAGTCTCTTTTCCTGCTTGCTCTTCTTCTTCCTAAACAGCAGAGCTGGGATTCCCACTTGTAGGGATGTGAGAGAAAGAGGAGCAAACAGACAGCAAGAGAAATGCTGCTGCAAACATTTTCCTGCATCATAGCTGTTTTTCCAAAAACACCGCTGAAGGCTTTTTTTTTCCCCTCTGTAAAACAGCTGCTGGGAGACACTGTGTGCGCTCACAAAACCACAAGGACCTTATGCTGCCATTTCTATTTAAAAGAATCTTTTGTTTTCCCTTTGGTAGATGGGGGGTGGGTGGGCAAGGTCATTTTGTAAGGTGTGGATTCCCTCTGTTTTCATGGGCATAAGGTCTCTCATCCGTTTCAGGCCTGCTTCAATAGTGGAAGGTGAAAACCTGAGGAGGAGGAGGAGGAGGAGGAGGAGGCTCCCAAGGTGAAAATTTAAGAGCAGACGCCTGCCGTTCTCCACTGTTGTGCCATTCCAGCAGACTAGAAGCTGTCTAGAACTTGGAGAGACCTATTTTTTCCCTCACAGGGGGTGGTGGGTGGGAAGCTTGTCTCTGCCAGGATACATGCTGTGGCATAACTTTTGTTATTTAAGAACTGTCTGCACTTTACGATCTGCATCTTCTCTCCCTGCTTTCCCTCCAAATTAAAAAAATGATCTTTACAAAGACCTAGAGGTGCATTGTTTTTTGTGTTGGCTTCTAATGTCTAAAGCAAGTTTGGATTTGGAAACGTGTGCCTTAGATTTTGTGGCATACGTTTTGTTGTGGCATACATGCCTTTCTTTTAGGGTTTCAACCTTGGTCGAAACAAGATGCTTACTGCTTGTTCTTATATAGAGGCAAGGTCAAGAACTATTTTCAGCTCAGGACAGACTTCTGGTGGGGGATGGGGAAGCACATCCAAGTGTTGGCCAAACCCTGAGGCAAACGGGTGGAACCAAAATGACAGCATCTTTTACAGAAGACCCTTTTTCTGCCAGTACCTAAGCCTTCAAATACACATTTGGAATGGGGAAAATAATAGTATGGTGGTGGTGGGAAACTGTATGGGGAACCATACAATGATGGAGTCATGGGAAAGGTATGTGGCCATCTGGAGCAGCTAGAGATTCAGTGGAGACCCCAGGAGGGTGGGATTCAGTGCCAGATCCTGAAGTATCACACCTATTTTAGAGCTTGTGGTTATTAAAACAAAAAGGAAAAAAAATAAGAAATCAGTTTGTGAAAGCAATTTCTTTAATGCCCAAGTTTAAGACAGAATCATGATCTTCCCTGTATGGTAACCGCTATGTATAGTCATTGGGATACCTTTAAAAGAAGCTTCACATGCTGTCTGTTGGGAAAGCAACCCTTTGATCTTGTTTTGGGCATAACGCACCAACTGGAAGAGAACTAGCTTCACGTATCAAGATGGACAGATGCACTGAAATGATGCAGCCCTGAAGGCAGATGTGTTGACAAACAAGTGTGGGATTAGGGTGTCAGGATGGAGAATTTAATGCAGTGGTTCTCAACCTGTGGGTCCCCAGATGTTCCTGGACTGAATCTCCAAGAAATCCCTTCCAGCACAGTGAGTGGTGGAGGCTTCTGGGACTTGCAGTCCAGGAACATCTGGGGACCCACAGGTTGAGAACCACTGATCTAATGCTTATCACATGCCCAAGGATCTTATAAAATGTAGAAGGTATCGAGGATGGAAATCAGAAGCCTATGTTCTTTTGCATATCTTTTAAATTATTGTCCCCAACAAGATAGATAGGATGACTTTTCAAAAACCTCTGGTTTTCCTTTTTTAGCTTTACAAACACACTCAAAATTGAGTGAATTGCTTCTTACAAAATCTATATTTACACGGTGAAATACTATATATATATATATATATATATATATATATATATATATATATATATATATATATATATATATATATATATATATATATATATATATGTTTTCGTAGATTTTCACGGGGTATAGGTATGCATGTTAGGGTGGATTCGGGTTTCTTCCCATGTAGAAATCTGGTTGTTTTGGCGACGTTTCGACGAGGTCTCACTCGTCATCTTCAGGCTGGTGTTCTGGCTTCTTTCTTCTTGAAGCAAAGCGTGATCTCAGTTGAAGTCCTTCTATAAATACTGCTGGGTGTGTGGTTTGCTTGCTCTGTTGCTGATTGTAGGTTCGTTTGTTCTTTTGTGATCTGCTGTGTGGCTGAGGCGATCGTTAAGGGCTTAACTGCTGGTGGGTTAGATGGCTGTTTAGAGACATCATGTGTGGGTGAGGTGCTGGATGTGTGTCTATTAGCCTTTTGTTTCTTAACGACCTTGGTGATGGGTGTTCTGGCAGCATCCTGGGCTTTGGTGGAGTGGGGTCCTGTGTCTTGTGAATTCATTTTGGTCTGGCTGCGTGTCTGTGGTCTCCCAATGTTTTTTTTGGCGTGTGTAAGTGTGCTCCATGTGGTGGCTGGAGTGGGGAGTAGCGGTAGATGGTGCAGTCGTGGTTTTGTTATTGGATGGTGGTTTCGTTTCATCTGTGGGAAGGGTCTGGGTTTGTGTTTGGTGTGGATGGAAGGTGGTGGCATCTTGTGTTCTTTTGGACCTGGTGTCAGTCTTTGTGACAGAGGCTCGTCTGTTGACCAGGGTAGTTTCCAGATGTCAGGCAAGCGGGAGGTGTCATCACGTTTATTCATGTTGTTTGGGTGTTTCTCTATTTCAATGGCTTCCATGATTATTCGACTGTTGAAGTGTTCAGTTTTGGAGATGAGTTTGGTTCTTTTAAAATCAATTTCATGACCTGTTGTTTTTATGTGCTGGAAGAGAGAGGAAGATTTTTCTTCTTTTTTGACTGCGTTCTTGTGTTCTGCGATGCGTGCGCTTATTCTCCTGTTTGTCTGTCCGATGTATGTGGCTGGGCAGACTTTGCATGGTATTTCGTAGACTCCTTGGTTTTCTAGCTCAATCTTGTCTTTGGGGTTTCTTAAAATGTTGGCTATTTTTTGTTCGGTGCAAAAGGCTGTCTTGATATTGTGTTTGTGGAGAATTTTGCTTATTTTGTCTGTGGTGCCTTTGATGTAAGGGAGGAGGGCAGTGCCGTTGTTCTCTTCTGTTTCTTGGTTCTTGGGGGGTGTTTCTTTTTGGATTAGTTTGGTGATGGTGTTTTTTTGGAATCCGTTCGCAATTAAAGCATTCGAGAGAGTGTGTAATTCAGTTTTTAGGTGGTCTTTGTCAGCGAGGCGTTTGGTTCTGGAGATGAGGGTTTTTGCTACGGAGTTGATCTGTGCAGGGTGGTGGTGTGATTGTGCATTTAAGTAGCAGTTTGTATGTGTTTTTTTTCCGGTAGATGGTATGTCCCAAGGAGCCGTCGGGTTTTTTGTAGATTAGGACGTCCAGGAAGGGAAGTTGGTTGTTGGCTTCTATTTCCATAGTGAATTGTATTTTGGGGTGTAGGCTGTTGAGATGTGTGAGGAAGTTGTTCAGTTTGTCTTTCCCGTGTGGCCAGATAACAAAGGTGTCGTCAACATATCTGAGCCAGAGTTTGGGTTTATGTTCGGACTTCTGTAACGCGTTGGTTTCAAAGTGTTCCATATATAGGTTTGCGATGACCGGTGAGAGGGGTGATCCCATGGGTGCTCCTTCTATCTGTTTGTATCTTTGTCCATTGTGGATGAAGTATGTGTTGGTTAGGCAGTGGTTGGTCAGATCTAGGATGTGCTTGGGGGGGTTGTATTTGTTGTGGATAGCTGTCAAGGCTTCTTGAATGGGCACTTGTGTGAAGAGCGAAACAACATCGAAGCTCACGAGTAGGTCATTGGGTTGTAGGTCTTGTTTCTTTATAATTTCTATGAAGTGGAACGAGTTTTGTACGTATGAAGAGATGGATTCTGCATAGGGCTGGAGTTGTTTGGCAAGAAATTTGGCGAGGTTTTGTAGGGGTGAGCCTATGGAGCTGACTATGGGTCTGAGAGGTGTTCCTTCTTTGTGAATCTTGGGGAGGCCGTAGAGCTTGGGGCATCTGGATGATTTCTCTCTGGGGATGATGCTTGGCTTGATTTCTTCACTTAAGGGTGAGGCTTTTATTTTGGCTTTGGTGGTTTTTTCCAGGTAGGTGGTGGGGTCTGTGTTCAAAGGTATGTAAGCAGGGTCTTGAAGTAGGTTGGATAGTTTGGCTTGGTAGTCAGATGTGTTCATCACCACTGTGGCATTGCCTTTGTCTGCTGGGAGAATGATTATGTTGTTGTCTTTCCTCAGGTTGGTGAGGGCTTTTTGTTCTTCTTTGTGTAAATTGCTTCTGGGTGGTTTGCTGGAGCAGAGGATATTGGTGACTTCGAGTCTGATTTTGTTGGCTTCATCTGGGTTGATTTTGGTTAGGCTGGCTTCCACTCCGCATATGATGTTTTCAGTGGGGATGTGTCTGGGGGCGACTGCAAAGTTGAATCCTTTGGACAGGACTTTGGTCTCTGCGATGGTGAGTGTCCTGTCTGATATGTTGTGAACTGTTTGTTTCATGGGCTGCTGTGGGGGGTTGGGCTTCTGGCGTTTTTCCAGTTTGTGGAGTTTGTTGGTGTGTGTGTCTGTCTTGTGGGAGGTCTCTGTTTCAGCTCTCCAGGCGGCGAGTTGCTTGGATTTGTTCCAGAGTGTTGGGTGGATTTTGTTGCTGAGTTTGAGGTGGAGAGTGAGTAGGTCTCTGTTGGTTTGATCTAGTAGGTATCTTTTCTTGTGTAGTTCGTTTCTGATTAGGGCTAGTTCTGTTCTTTTCAGGATCCTTTCACTGGATGGGGTTTTTGAGTGGAATTTCAGTTTGAAGCTTGTGGGGATCACATTTTTATCTCTGCAGTTGCGTAGGAATGCAATGTCACATAAGATGGTGGCTCTTCGGACTTCTAGTTTCTCGTAGGTTCTGGTCAGCTGGAAGGTTTCCTCCCCGTAGAGGTCGGATATTTGTTTTCGTAGATTTTCACGGGTATAGGTATGCATGTTAGGGTGGATTCGGGTTTCTTCCCGTGTAGAAATCTGGTTGTTTTGGCGACGTTTCGACGAGGTCTCACTCGTCATCACTTCCTCACACATCTCAACAGCCTACACCCCAAAATACAATTCACTATGGAAATAGAAGCCAACAACCAACTTCCCTTCCTGGACGTCCTAATCTACAAAAAACCCGACGGCTCCTTGGGACATACCATCTACCGGAAAAAAACACATACAAACCGCTACTTAAATGCACAATCACACCACCACCCTGCACAGATCAACTCCGTAGCAAAAACCCTCATCTCCAGAACCAAACGCCTCGCTGACAAAGACCACCTAAAAACTGAATTACACACTCTCTCGAATGCTTTAATTGCGAACGGATTCCAAAAAAACACCATCACCAAACTAATCCAAAAAGAAACACCCCCCAAGAACCAAGAAACAGAAGAGAACAACGGCACTGCCCTCCTCCCTTACATCAAAGGCACCACAGACAAAATAAGCAAAATTCTCCACAAACACAATATCAAGACAGCCTTTTGCACCGAACAAAAAATAGCCAACATTTTAAGAAACCCCAAAGACAAGATTGAGCTAGAAAACCAAGGAGTCTACGAAATACCATGCAAAGTCTGCCCAGCCACATACATCGGACAGACAAACAGGAGAATAAGCGCACGCATCGCAGAACACAAGAACGCAGTCAAAAAAGAAGAAAAATCTTCCTCTCTCTTCCAGCACATAAAAACAACAGGTCATGAAATTGATTTTAAAAGAACCAAACTCATCTCCAAAACTGAACACTTCAACAGTCGAATAATCATGGAAGCCATTGAAATAGAGAAACACCCAAACAACATGAATAAACGTGATGACACCTCCCGCTTGCCTGACATCTGGAAACTAGCCCTGGTCAACAGACGAGCCTCTGTCACAAAGACTGACACCAGGTCCAAAAGAACACAAGATGCCACCACCTTCCATCCACACCAAACACAAACCCAGACCCTTCCCACAGATGAAACGAAACCACCATCCAATAACAAAACCACGACTGCACCATCTACCGCTACTCCCCACTCCAGCCACCACATGGAGCACACTTACACACGCCAAAAAAACATTGGGAGACCACAGACACGCAGCCAGACCAAAATGAATTCACAAGACACAGGACCCCACTCCACCAAAGCCCAGGATGCTGCCAGAACACCCATCACCAAGGTCGTTAAGAAACAAAAGGCTAATAGACACACATCCAGCACCTCACCCACACATGATGTCTCTAAACAGCCATCTAACCCACCAGCAGTTAAGCCCTTAACGATCGCCTCAGCCACACAGCAGATCACAAAAGAACAAACGAACCTACAATCAGCAACAGAGCAAGCAAACCACACACCCCCAGCAGTATTTATAGAAGGACTTCAACTGAGATCACGCTTTGCTTCAAGAAGAAAGAAGCCAGAACACCAGCCTGAAGATGACGAGTGAGACCTCGTCGGAACGTCGCCAAAACAACCAGATTTCTACACGGGAAGAAACCCGAATCCACCCTAACATGCATACCTATACCCGTGAAAATCTACGAAAACAAATATCCGACCTCTACGGGGGGGAAACCTTCCAGCTGACCAGAACCTACGAGAAACTAGAAGTCCGAAGAGCCACCATCTTATGTGACATTGCATTCCTACGCAACTGCAGAGATAAAAATGTGATCCCCACAAGCTTCAAACTGAAATTCCACTCAAAAACCCCATCCAGCGAAAGGATCCTGAAAAGAACAGAACTAGCCCTAATCAGAAACGAACTACACAAGAAAAGATACCTACTAGATCAAACCAACAGAGACCTACTCACTCTCCACCTCAAACTCAGCAACAAAATCCACCCAACACTCTGGAACAAATCCAAGCAACTCGCCGCCTGGAGAGCTGAAACAGAGACCTCCCACAAGACAGACACACACACCAACAAACTCCACAAACTGGAAAAACGCCAGAAGCCCAACCCCCCACAGCAGCCCATGAAACAAACAGTTCACAACATATCAGACAGGACACTCACCATCGCAGAGACCAAAGTCCTGTCCAAAGGATTCAACTTTGCAGTCGCCCCCAGACACATCCCCACTGAAAACATCATATGCGGAGTGGAAGCCAGCCTAACCAAAATCAACCCAGATGAAGCCAACAAAATCAGACTCGAAGTCACCAATATCCTCTGCTCCAGCAAACCACCCAGAAGCAATTTACACAAAGAAGAACAAAAAGCCCTCACCAACCTGAGGAAAGACAACAACATAATCATTCTCCCAGCAGACAAAGGCAATGCCACAGTGGTGATGAACACATCTGACTACCAAGCCAAACTATCCAACCTACTACAAGACCCTGCTTACATACCTTTGAACACAGACCCCACCACCTACCTGGAAAAAAACCACCAAAGCCAAAATAAAAGCCTCACCCTTAAGTGAAGAAATCAAGCCAAGCATCATCCCCAGAGAGAAATCATCCAGATGCCCCAAGCTCTACGGCCTCCCCAAGATTCACAAAGAAGGAACACCTCTCAGACCCATAGTCAGCTCCATAGGCTCACCCCTACAAAACCTCGCCAAATTTCTTGCCAAACAACTCCAGCCCTATGCAGAATCCATCTCTTCATACGTACAAAACTCGTTCCACTTCATAGAAATTATAAAGAAACAAGACCTACAACCCAATGACCTACTCGTGAGCTTCGATGTTGTTTCGCTCTTCACACAAGTGCCCATTCAAGAAGCCTTGACAGCTATCCACAACAAATACAACCCCCCAAGCACATCCTAGATCTGACCAACCACTGCCTAACCAACACATACTTCATCCACAATGGACAAAGATACAAACAGATAGAAGGAGCACCCATGGGATCACCCCTCTCACCGGTCATCGCAAACCTATATATGGAACACTTTGAAACCAACGCGTTACAGAAGTCCGAACATAAACCCAAACTCTGGCTCAGATATGTTGACGACACCTTTGTTATCTGGCCACACGGGAAAGACAAACTGAACAACTTCCTCACACATCTCAACAGCCTACACCCCAAAATACAATTCACTATGGAAATAGAAGCCAACAACCAACTTCCCTTCCTGGACGTCCTAATCTACAAAAAACCCGACGGCTCCTTGGGACATACCATCTACCGGAAAAAAAAACACATACAAACCGCTACTTAAATGCACAATCACACCACCACCCTGCACAGATCAACTCCGTAGCAAAAACCCTCATCTCCAGAACCAAACGCCTCGCTGACAAAGACCACCTAAAAACTGAATTACACACTCTCTCGAATGCTTTAATTGCGAACGGATTCCAAAAAAACACCATCACCAAACTAATCCAAAAAGAAACACCCCCCAAGAACCAAGAAACAGAAGAGAACAACGGCACTGCCCTTCTCCCTTACATCAAAGGCACCACAGACAAAATAAGCAAAATTCTCCACAAACACAATATCAAGACAGCCTTTTGCACCGAACAAAAAATAGCCAACATTTTAAGAAACCCCAAAGACAAGATTGAGCTAGAAAACCAAGGAGTCTACGAAATACCATGCAAAGTCTGCCCAGCCACATACATCGGACAGACAAACAGGAGAATAAGCGCACGCATCGCAGAACACAAGAACGCAGTCAAAAAAGAAGAAAAATCTTCCTCTCTCTTCCAGCACATAAAAACAACAGGTCATGAAATTGATTTTAAAAGAACCAAACTCATCTCCAAAACTGAACACTTCAACAGTCGAATAATCATGGAAGCCATTGAAATAGAGAAACACCCAAACAACATGAATAAACGTGATGACACCTCCCGCTTGCCTGACATCTGGAAACTAGCCCTGGTCAACAGACGAGCCTCTGTCACAAAGACTGACACCAGGTCCAAAAGAACACAAGATGCCACCACCTTCCATCCACACCAAACACAAACCCAGACCCTTCCCACAGATGAAACGAAACCACCATCCAATAACAAAACCACGACTGCACCATCTACCGCTACTCCCCACTCCAGCCACCACATGGAGCACACTTACACACGCCAAAAAAACATTGGGAGACCACAGACACGCAGCCAGACCAAAATGAATTCACAAGACACAGGACCCCACTCCACCAAAGCCCAGGATGCTGCCAGAACACCCATCACCAAGGTCGTTAAGAAACAAAAGGCTAATAGACACACATCCAGCACCTCACCCACACATGATGTCTCTAAACAGCCATCTAACCCACCAGCAGTTAAGCCCTTAACGATCGCCTCAGCCACACAGCAGATCACAAAAGAACAAACGAACCTACAATCAGCAACAGAGCAAGCAAACCACACCCCCCAGCAGTATTTATAGAAGGACTTCAACTGAGATCACGCTTTGCTTCAAGAAGAAAGAAGCCAGAACACCAGCCTGAAGATGACGAGTGAGACCTCGTCGAAACGTCGCCAAAACAACCAGATTTCTACACGGGAAGAAACCCGAATCCACCCTAACATGCATATATATATATATATATATATATATATATATATATATATATATAATTGGTTTAAGATGAAACATTTTGGGATCCTTTAAGTTAATAACTCCATTACTAAGATGAAATAGAATTACAGGACTTGACAAAACAGAAGCATAAACAAAAAGAAACACATCAATGCATATTTACAGAATTAAATACATTCTTACCACCAGCACCCCAACAGTGTCTCTTCCCAGTATACTGACACTTCCAGACAGTTATTTATAGTTCTTATTATCAGTTCTCATCAATTTTCAGATAACTTGGCTATGTTTGCAAATTATAGTACTTGAGTTTGGTATCTGCTCAAAATGTCATCTTACAAAAGTTTACATTGGTCTCCCTAAGACAACAAAGCAAACCTCTTTTTACCAATAAGGCTGCCAAGTAACCATCTAAACAGATAGCAGGCTTCAATTAATTTAACTACTTTGGACGTGTAAAACGTGTGAAGAGTTGTTTCTGTTAGTACAGGAGGAGAGCATTACCCAGTGAATAACTACTATCTGCTAGCTCTACAAATACATTACAAACAGTAATTTTACATAACAAGAACAACATGTTATCAACTCAATACTAAATTATAGCATATACAGTATATCATGTATGTTATGATCTTGACAGGGGCAGCTGTGATAGCACACTGTGATGACTTGTAATGTTGTGTCACCAACCTAGGTCTTTCTAATGCCAATCAGTGTAAGTTGCCAGACAACAGCTGAACAGAGAAGGGTGTGGTGCCAGCAACTTTAGTATCTCTCTATAAAGAACCGGGATAGAATCTGCCAGAACCAGGAATATGAGTAAAAAAAAAATCAATTCTTTCAGACCTGCACTCATATTTTCACACTGCACTGTTGGTGATCTATCAGAACATGAGTCTAAGGTTTGTGTTTTCCATGTTCAACCAGTAAAAACAATCAATTGTTGGAAATCAGAGACAGTTGATTGGGACTGGACAGGGAACTGCCTATGCCGATATGTTTTAGCGCAAGCCAGTGCTTCTTATAATAATGACAAAATAGTTGCTAGTCTAAAATAAGGATGCAACAAATAGTCACAATTTTTCTGACTCTCAATGAGAAGGGTGTCTCAACTTATAAAAATGTCCTGCAGAAAAAGCTGCTACCTGGTGCAAATTGTTTTTTACCTGAACATAAGAACATAAGAAGAGCCATGCTGGATCAGGCCAAAGGCCCATCTAGTCCAGCTTCCTGTATCTCACAGTGGCCCCACCAGATGCGTCTGGGAGCGGACAAAACTAGATATCTGTCTCCTGATACCACTCCCCTGCATCTGGTCCTTGAAGTACCCCAGTTTTAAGCCTGGAGATTACATATCTCCATCATGCTTTGTAACCTGTGATGGACTTTTCCTCCAGGAATCTGTCCAATCCCCTTTTGAAGGCATCCACGCCAGATGCCATCACCACATCCTGTGGCAGGGAGTTCCACAGACTAACAACACACTAGGTAAAAAAAATTCTTTTCTCTGTTCTTACTCTCCCAGCCCCCAGTTTGAGTGTATGTCCCCTAGTTCAGGTATTTTGTGAGAGGGAGAAGAGCTTCCCTCTATCCAATTTACTCATGACCTGCATTATTTTGTACATCTCAATCATGTTCCCCCTCAGGCGCCTTTTTTCCAGACTAAAGAGCCCCAAATGCTGTAACCTTTCCTCATAAGGGAGGTGCCCCAGCCCAGTAATCATTTTAATCTCCCTCTTCTGCACATTTTCCAGTTCCAATATGTCTTTTTTGAGATGTGGTGACCAGAACTGTACACAATACTCCAGGTGGGGCCTTACTTTTTTTTTCTACAATGGCTGTTTTATTTTCAATCCCCCTTTTGGGTAGACACCTTCATTGAGCTGCCCACCAGCACACCAAGATCTCTTTCCTGATCCATCATGAATAGCTCAGAGCCCGTGAGTTGATAAAGTTTTGATTTTTTTTTGCCCTCAATATGCACTACTTTACATTTTCCTACATTAAAATGCATTTGCCATTTGGCAGCCCACTCCCCCAGTTTGGAGAGATCCTCTGGAGCTCTTCACAATCTTCTCTGGATTTTACCACACGGAAAAGTTTCGTGTTCGTGTCATCTGCATACTTGGCCACCTCACTGCTTATCCCAGTCTCCAGGTCATTAATGAACGAATTGAAAAGCACTGGACCCAGGACAGATCCCTGGGGCACACCGCTTTTCTCTCTCTCCATTGTGAAAATTTCCCATTGACACCTACTCTTTGTTTCCTTGATCTCAACCAGTTCTCAATCCATAAGACCTGCCCTCTTATCCCCTGACTGTGCAATTTTCTCAGCAGCCTTTGGTGAGGGACTGTGTCAAAAGCCTTCTGAAAATCAAGATAGACAATATCCACCAGTTCACCTAAATCCACATGCCTGTTGACCTTTCAAAGAAATCTAAAAGGTTTGTCAGGCAAGACTTACCCTTACAGAAGCCATGCTGATTTTCCCTCAGCAAGGTTTGTTCTTCTATGTGTTTTAAGATTTTCTCTTGGATGAGGCTTTCCACCATTGTTCCTTGGACAGACGTAAGGCTAACTAGCCTGTAGTTCCCAGGTCCCCCATCCTTCCTTTTTAAAAAATTGGTGTGACATCCGCTCTCCTCCAATCCTCTGGCACTGTGGCCATTTTAAGAGACAAGTTGCATATTATCGTTAAGAGATCCGCAATTTCATTTCTCAGTTCCCTAATAACCCTTGGGTGGATGCCATCTGGGCCCAGTGACTTGTTGATCTTCAATTTATCAATTAAACCTAAAACATCCTCTATTTTAACCTGTACTTGATTTAATTCTTTAGTCAAGAGGGGGCCTTCGGGCAGTGGAAGAACAGAAAGACCAACAAGAACAGAAATACCAAAATTTTGTGGTGGTATTTACTCAGCAGTGCTATTAGTAATATACACTAAAACTCTTGTAATCTAATCTAGCTGGTGAAAATTTCCAAAATGTTTAATTCTCACCAGTGAAATAAATAAAAAGTAACATTCTAGTCCAGAATGAAATGGTATCACTAGAATGCAGCTTCAGCTGCATCACCACAAGCCATTTAAAGCTCTTGCAGCTGTAACTGTGCTGACATGCAGATGTGGAAAGAAAACTTGGGATATCTATATTTCTAAAGATTTAAATATGCTTAAGGCAGAGAGATGACCCAATTCTGAGTCAATAGCCAGTCGTTTCCTCCTAAAAGGACAGTGCTCTCACTGTCTTCACATCCTTTGTCCCCGAAAGGTATTTTGTTGTGTGACGTCTTGTTGAAAAAACAGATAAATGACTCTTTACATTAATAGTAAGAATTTATAGAATTACCTTTGAACTACAGAGCAGAAAGGGACACGATGGGTTGTTGAGTCCAGCCCCTGTCAAGGAGACACACTGGGGAACTGAACTCCCAAACTCTGGTCACTAACTTATCCAGCAGTTTGTCTGCATCTATGTGGTTTAACCCCCACCCCCACCCGAATAGATTTTTCAAGTAAGAAAAGATGAAAAATGAAAGGATCAGAACAAATTGGGCTAGAATAAACAGACTTTGTGCCTAGTCCTTATGGGCAAGGGGAAAGGGAGACACAGGTGGTATGGCTGAGAACGGACCACTTTCACCTCAGTAAAGGAAAGGTGAGGGAAGGAGAGAAACACACCCATCAAGGAGGCATCTTGACCTGACCCAATATACAGATGCCGTCACCACGATGGCATCTGCAGATTGCAGATTTTCATTTACTGCAGGTGGCTAAAGAATGTAACTCCCGCGATCAATGGGGGACTACTGTACGAGAGAGGGCCTTCTCTGTTTCTACTTTGGAACTTCCTCCCACAGGCACTATCTTCCTCCAAGCTGGCACTATCTTTGCTGTCCTTCCGCAAACAGATCAAGAACATTCTCTTCAGACAGGCTTTCCCTTAGTGACTGGTTGCCTGAGAGGGGTTTTAAATGGTGTGCTGTGTCTTGTTACTTCAATTTCAACCAGTTCTCAATCCATAAGACCTGCCCTCTTATCCCCTGTTTACCATTTTTAGTGTGGTAATTGTTTCATTCTTCAATTTTTTTGAGAAAATTCGGGATCAGCGCATTCGCGACATTGTTCAAACTCGCCATCAATCAATGATGGATTGACTGCTGCATCTTTGAAGTTTGTCAGCTCACAGAGAAACACCAAGAAAAGACCCAACCATTGCACATGACATTCCCAGATCTGGAGAAGGCATTTGACCGTGCCCCACATCAATTCATCTAGTATGCCCTCCATCACCATGGGGTGCCAGAGGCACACATCAACTGGGTCAAAATGCTACATACAAGACCAGCAACGTTCAGCTAGCCTCTTTAACAGTTTTCTTGAACCTGTCAAGAGTGCACGAAGGCTCTTCACTGTAGCCACTCTTGTTTACATTAACCATAGATACCATCACATGAGACATGCAGCAGAATGTTCCCTGGACCATGCTCTATGTCACGTCATGCTTGCAAATGCCACTAGGAATAAACTGCATTGGCAAGTTCAGACCGTCTCAACCACTTTGGACTCCCATCTAAATATCAAGAATATTGAATTATCTAGTGACTGTCACTACCTATGGAATGCTCCATTGTTGTCACCCTGTTGCACTGTACAGCACAAAGTGCCGGGCAGCAACAATGGACACCGAGAGTCATATCCGTGCCATGGACATGTGTCTCCCTACTTGACCACATCACAGATGATACTGACAGGAACTGCGTATGATGTCAATTATAGAGAAGATGAGAGCAAGCTGGCTTTGCTGGTACAGCCATGTCCTCAGAGCAGCACCTTCCAGCGTTGCTGGAAATCAATGACCGGTGGCCAAGTGGACAACCAAAACAGAGATTGCAGGACACTATCAACAAGGACATACATGTAAATTGTTGGCCTGCACCCCGAAGATCCCCTGGCGTCTGAGGGGAAATGTTAGGAAGCAGCAGCCTTGGTTGATTCTTTTCACTACAGTTTTTGTATTCTTACTGCTTTCTGCTTTTAAACTTTGCCTCTTAATGTTAATGTAAGCCACTCTGGATCCTTTTAAGTGGAAAGATGGAGTAAAACTACAGTATTTTAAACAAAGAAACAATTTTAGAAATCCCTTCTTCCAGAAAGGTCTGCCACTTTTTGATTCCGCATCCTAAGTCAGGTTAAGTGTTTAGCCCAGCACGCTAAGCACTGATGTTAAATGAGAGCCTTTCCCAGGTCATAAAATGCATGATGAGGCAATCACTCAGAAACAACATCACTCCCGTTCCTCCACCACCACCCCCGCCCTCAACCACCCTGGGGAGCAGCGCCGGGAGGCGGGGCTTTCTCCCAACGCGAGGGCTGGCGGGAGTTGGAGTCCATCGCCCCAGGCGGCGCGCAGGGTCTGTCGGGAGCCGTAGTCCTCGGCGGGGAAAGCGTGCCTTCCCTGCGGATCCCCCTCCCCGCTGCGGGTGCTCGGCTTTGCTCCGCGGATGATGGCCGTCAACCGGTGCGTGCGGGCGGCAAGGAGTTGCTTCAGCCCTTGGCGACCGTTCAGCCCCCCGCACTTGCACTACAACAGGTAGCCGGGAGGTCCGGGGCGGGAGGTCGTCGTCCTGCTTCGAGTCCTCCCCTCCTCCTCCTCCTCCTCCTCCTCCATCCACCTTGGCTGCCCTCCTCCTCCCTCCCTCCCTCCGTCCCGGCCCCGATCATCCCCCCCCCCAGCGCCCCTTTGGCCAGGCACGCGTTGCCCTTTCCTCCCAGGGGAGGAGAGCCCCCTGGGTTTCTTCCCCCCCCCCCCGGCTGCCTGTACCTACCCACCCAGCCACCCCACCCGAGATGCCCGGTTGGGGCTGGGCGCATTCTCCTTTCCCGCTCCTGCGGAGCCTGGGTTTGCTGTCCCGTGGCTCGCTTGCGGGGTTTTGTGTGTGTGTGTGTGTGTGTGTGTGCGCGCGCGCGCGTGCAGGCGGCTGGCTCTGCAGGGCTTTCGGGGAGGGCTGGCGCTTGCTGGGAAGAAGCGCCCCGTTTCGGCTCCTGCCTGGGCGATCACGAGGCAAAGCCTCCTCCTCCTCCTCCTCCTCCTCCTCCTTGTCTCGCCTCCCAGGTTCTCCCTCTCGCTCCGGCGCCTTCCCTTCTCTCGCCTGTGCAAAGGAATGGGGAGCCGGCGCGAGCGAGCCGGCGCGACAGGGGTCCTTTTGGAGGAGAGATCGGGACCCTCCGCAGGCCCGATTTTGGGACGTGGAGGGGGGGGGGACTTCTCTCCTCCCGCCTCCCATCAGCTCTGCGTGGCAGGAAAAGTTGGTCCTCCTTCTTTTGTGTAGCCGTTGTTGAACAGATGCAGGACGTTGCAGGCCCAGGAATCAGATCAAAAGTCTATCTTGGGTCTAGGTGATTTGTTGTTGTTGTTCAGCTTTTTTGTCACTCTGAGGGCTGCATTCCTCCCCTCTCCCCCAATATGCACAACAGAAGTAGGTGGGGCAAACCTGCCCCCCTCCTACTTTCTCCTTTCTCTCCTTTTTTGTCTTTCTCCCCTAGCAGGCACAATTCTCCTGTCAGCTTCATTTGCTTTCTGCTTCACTACTGCTGATAGAACTATTCAGGTGTTAGAAATTTTGCTTTTATTCTCCTTCCCTTTATTGATTAAAAGGTCTGGAAAGAACTTGTGTTCCTCCTTGGCTGAATGTGATTACATTTGGGGAATTCTCTCTCTCTCTCTCTCTCTCTCTCTCTCTCTCTCTCTCTCCATAGAAAGGGGTGTTGTTCAATAATTACCCCTCACCTGGATTCAGTGTCTGCATACAGTACTTTCCTGCCTGTTCACATCCTGGACATAATGGGATTCAATTCTGATGTTTAGGAATTAGTAACAGATGGTGTACAGTGAGCCTCAGGCTGCAAAACTGATTCTTCATAGTATGTGGAGCATTCATACCTTAAGAATCCTCTTTTCTAAGCAGTCATCTTTCCGTGAATCATTAGCAGTAGCGAAACAACAAAACAAAAGAACCCAACAGCCTTAAACACTTTGGTGAAATTAAGTTTAGCTTGGTGTTTAATAAAGCATTGTCACAGAAGATTCCATAGTTGAAATTGGGAGCTCATCTGTACACTTTGCAGAAGTCTTCAGTGCGAAATAATCCACATGCAGTAGTTTTCTTTGTCCTGTGGATAGTGGCAGAGAAGAAAGACATGGTAGAAATGATATCTTTGATTTAGCCAGAAACATTGTTTCCAGAAGAATCTATGATTTCTTCTCTTTTTGCTCTTCTGTCCAACTTTTCTGGAAAAATGTTCACTCATGGCATTTACCGCAACAAAATTGATAAAATATTTCATTAAAAGACAACCCACATAAAGTTACAACTGAAAGAAAACCAATAATATATTAAAGCAGACCACAGTAGGCCAACACAGTGCCCACTGTGGCATAGTGGATAGAGTGAAGGTCTAGGACCTGGTTTGAGTCCCTGCTCAGTCATAGACATTAACTGTGGGGATAGCACTGGTAAAGCCAGCCCGTAAATTTCTCACTTGTCTTAAAGCCTATTTTAGGATCACTATAAAGTCTGATGTGACTTGATAGCACATAACTCACACACAATGAAACATCCCCGGGCGTGGGCCCCCTTTCACAATTGTCTTGTTGATCATGCTGCCAAAGTCACTTTTTCTGGTCAGCTGAAGGTTCATGACAGTATCTCATGTCACTTAGGCAAGTCCCTTTAAATTTTCCTTCCTTCCTTCCTGGTATCACCCACAGCCCAAGAGGACTGTCACTCAGGCTGCAGTCTCGGCTGCTCACTGAGGGCATGTTGTTCCTCCTTTTTAGAGGAAAAAAGCCGCTATATGTCTCCCCCACCCTCTGCATGCCCGATTCCATGTTAAATCTTTTCAGAATCTGGCCAGTAGACCTAGAGGCACTTTATTTGAAGAAGCAGGCAGAGATCAAACTCTTACATGATGTGTCTGCCTCCTGTGTTACCTCCCGGTGTGCTGACAAAGGGGCGAGTGTTGTGCAAGCACACATCTCCTTCTCATAACGGATCTTTCCCAAAGGCTCATTCATTTCCAGGCATCACATGAATTCCCAAGGCAATTTTTGCAAGCTCCCAAGATTTCCCCAAAATAGTTTTTTTTTTTAAAAAAAAAAGCCTAAACCAAACATACCCAGAAAAAGCAAATGCCAGTGACAAAATGGTGGCACAACCCCTCCCAGCCAGATTGTGTATGCTTATCTGCAGCTATTTTATACTTAATCTACGTTGTTGACACTTGTCACATGGCTATTGTTTCCAGTAGTACTCTCTCTCTCTCTCTCTTTCTCTCATGCACACACATCACACACACACAAACACAAAGCAAACACACACACACCCTACCTCATAGTTAAAGCTCCCACTCCCCAGGCTTCTGTGGTGTGTGTGTGTGTGTGTGTGTGTGTGTGTGTGTGTGTGTGTGTGTGTGTGTGTGTGTGTGTGTGTGTGTGTGTAGCAGATTATCTAACTAGGGAGACAAGAGGAAAATGGAGTTGTAAAGAATGCTATTGTCCTCTTCACTCTGTGGCTACTAATTTAACAATTGTAGTCTGTTCCACTGCCTTCCTTATCTATTCCCCAGCAATTAGCTGGTAAGCTCAAATAAGAGATACAGTAATTTTTCAGAAGTTCATTCTTTTAACTAAGCCTTTGTGCCTCCTAGGAAAAGAGCCAGCCTGCATAACTGTCGGCAAACTCCTGAGCCCCAAAAGAAGGGGATGGTAAACCATGTCCGAGTACTCTGTATACCCAGAAAACTCGGGAAAGCATTGCTTTATGCCAGAATGGACTTAACTGTGCATAATGGAGAAAGAAAAGCTGGCAGTAAATATTGTTTCAAGGCTGAACAAAGGCATTTGGGAGGAAACTTCCCTGGTGTGTATTTTGGATACTAACTCTCTGACTTTCAAGTGGAGCAGGTGGCCGGTATCTGATGAGACTGAGCTGAAACTAGAGCAAAAAATGTGATTTGGTATGAATCCTTTCATGTGTCAAACCATAATGCTTCTCTTAGTAATTTGTTGTGCAGTCCTGTGCATGTTTATTGTCTAATGTGTGTTTTAATATGTGGTCCTACTGGAATTACCACAAAGATCCTGAGACCTCATTTGAATCAATAATATTTTTAAATACAGTATAGTAGTTTTATTATGGAGCTGAGGTTTTATTTGTATCCCTGGTCTCTCGACAGCATCAATTATTAGTATTTGTACTAATTATCCAAATTGTTTTATATACATACAGTAGCTCAGTAAATCTTACCACTATTGAGCAAGTGTTCATTGCAAGCTTGCTTTCTGGGTGTGAATTGTTTTGTAATCAAAATGCTACAGTGCATGCCGGAGAAGGATATATTTACAGGCTTCAGAGAATCTCTATATTTGCAGAACAGTAAGGAAAGATGATGGTGGTCGAATGACCTCAGCCCAGAACATTGGGGGTTAAGCAAACTCAGTAGACATAAAATGCTTATACAGTTGTTGTTGTTCAGTCGTTCAGTCGTGTCCGACTCTTCGTGACCCCATGGACCAGAACTCGCCAGGCCTTCCTATCCTCCACTGCCTCCCGGAGTTTTGTCAAATTCATTTTGGTTGCATCGATGACACCGTCCAACCATCTCATTCTCTGTCGTCCTCTTTTCCTTTTGCCTTCGATTTTTCCCAGCATCAGGGCCTTTTCCAGGGAGTCCTCTCTTCTCATGAGGTGGCCAAAGTACTGGAGCCTCAGCTTCAAAATCTGTCCTTCCAGTGAGCATTCGGGGTTGATTTCTTTCAGAATGGATAGGTTTGATCTCTTTGCAGTCCAGGGGACTCTCAAGACTCTCCTCCAGCACCACAGCTCAAAAGCATCAATTCTGCGGCGATCAGCCTTCTTTATAGTCCAGCTTTCACTTCCATACATCACTACTGGAAAAACCATAGCTTTAACCATCCTGACCTTAGTTGGCAAAGTGATGTCTCTGCTCTTTAGGATGCTATCTAGGTTTGCCATTGCTTTCCTCCCAAGAAGCAGGCGTCTTTTTATTTCGTTGCTGCAGTCGCCATCTGCAGTGATCAAGGAGCCCAAGAAAATAAACTCTGTCATTGCCTCCATTTCTTCCCCTTCTATTTGCCAGGAGGTGATGGGACCAGTGGCCATGATCTTAGTTTTTTTGATGTTGAGCTTCAGCCCATTTTTTTCACTCTCCTCTTTCACCCTCATTAAGAGGTTCTTTAATTCTTCCTCACTCTCTGCTATTAGAGTAGTATCATCTGCGTATCTGAGGTTGTTGATATTTCTTCCGGCAATCTTAATTCCGGCTTGAGATTCATCCAGACCGGCCTTTCTCATGATGTACTCTGCATATAAGTTAAATAGGCAAGGTGACAGTATACAGCCTTGTCGTACTCCTTTCCCGATTCTAAACCAGTCAGTTGTTCCATATCCAGTTCTGACGGTTGCTGCTTGTCCCACATATAGATTTCTTAGGAGACAGATAAGGTGTTCAGGCACTCCCATTCCTTTAAGGACTTGCCATAGTTTGTTGTGGTCTACACAGTCAAAGGCTTTGGCATAGTCAATGAAGCAGAAGTAGATGTTTTTCTGGAACTCTCTGGCTTTCTCCATAATCCAGCGCATGTTGGCGATTTGGTCTCTAGTTCCTCTGCCCCTTCAAAATCCAGCTTGTAGTTCTGGAAGTTCTCTTTCCACATACTGCTGAAGCCTGCCTTGTAGAATTTTGAGCATAACCTTGCTAGCATGTGAAATGAGTGCAATTGTGCGATAGTTGGAGCATTCTTTGGCGTTTCCTTTCTTTGGGATTGGAATGTAGACCGATCTTTTCCAGTCCTCTGGCCACTGCTGGGTTTTCCAAATTTGCTGGCATATCTTATGCAGCACCTTTACAGCATCCTCTTTTAAGATTTTAAAGAGTTCAATTGGAATGCCATCACCTCCTAAGCATTGCAAACAACAAGGCCAACAAGGCTTATACAGTACTGTACTGTAAATGATTTCGGGCTGGAGGTGAGAAGGGGATTGAAGGGATGAATTGGTTATCCTGAGGATAGCATGATTTACCTGAAACTCTTAACAGAAGTATTTTGTTGGCAGTTCCCCTGTTACTGGTTAAATGGTCAGACCAGTGATTTGTGGCTTTCATTTTGAAACCTCTTCTTCATTTTCAGAGCATTCTTCTGGCTTTATCTCTATGTGTCTGCTTTAAGAACATAAGAACATAAGAAGAGCCATGCTGGATCAGGCCAACGGCCCATCTAGTCCAGCTTCCTGTATCTCACAGTGGCCCCACCAGATGCGTCTGGGAGCGCACGAGACTAGATATCTGTCTTCTGATACCACTCCCCTGCATCTGGCCCTGACGTACCCCAGTTTTAGGCCTGGAGATTACACATCTCCATCATGGTTTGTAACCTGTGATGGACTTATCCTCCAGGAATCTGTCCAATCCCCTTTTGAAGGCATCCAGGCCAGATGCCATCACCACATCCTGTGGCAGGGAGTTCCACAGACTAACAACGTGCTGGGTGAAAAAATATTTTCTTTTGTCTGTTCTTACTCTCCCAGCCCTCAATTTGAGTGGATGTCCACTAGTTCTGGTATTTTGTGAGAGGGAGAAGAGCTTCCCTCTATCCACTTTACTCATGCCCTGCATAGTTTTGTACATCTCAATCATATCCCCCCTGAGGTGCCTTTTTTCCAGACTAAAGAGGCCCAAATGTTTTAGCCTTTCCTCATAAGGGAGGTGCCCTAGCCCAGTAATCATTTTAGTCGCTCTCTTCTGCACCTTTTCCAGTTCCACTATGTCTTTCTTGTGATGCGGTGACCAAAATTGTACACAATACTCCAGGTGGGGCCTTACTATTGTTTTGTATAATGGCATTATAATGTTGGCTGTTTTATTTTCAATCCCCTTTTTGATAATCCGTAGCATGGAATTGGCCTTCTTCACCGCTGCCATACATTGGGTAGACACCTTTCCCTTTGACTAAAATTATTTTAATCATATACCGCACTGCTGTTAGGTGTGAGAAATAGATTTTAATCAATAAATATGCATTGAACTGAACATACTTGGTTAAGTATGAGCTTGATCTTTTGTGACCTTTGCCAGGAAGAAGCAGCTAAACAGGTTGCATCAACAGCTACTGTAAAAGATGCTGCACATGATCAACAAATATGGTTGTAATTGCATTATGAAGATGATTGGAGACCTGCAGATCAGAACGCCTGTTTACATTGGCAACTTCTTCTGAATTAAATCTTTAGTGTATGACAAGGACAGGCAGACTTGGCAGGTCAAGGGGTCCACACAGTTTTCTACCCTGGGTCATCAAAGACAACGCAGCAAGGGGAAATGCCCTCCTCCCAAAGGCCAAAACAGATACCAGGCTGAAACCAGAATCCTAGTTTTTGAAATTTGATATTTTGGGCGGTTGAGCTGCATAGGAGGGCTCCGTGACCCAATTAAAATGTGAATCATCGTTCTTGGAGATACCCAGGTGCTGCAATTCCCTTGTTTGCCTGAAAAATAGAGGTCTGGAGGCTGCCAGAAATGCTGCCATAAGGCTGCACATTCAGCAGTATGGCAATCCACCACAGACATTCAGTGAACACTTTCTTGGCATGGATTTGTTAGTAGCTAAAATCCAATGGTGTAATCTATGTCTTGTAAAGCTGTGATGTCCCCATTTGGAATTCTTTTTCAGAAACAAAATATTTCTGATTCTCCCCCACTCCCATGCTCCAAGGCCCCCTGGGAATTCATTTCTTTGTGTGGAAGTATAAGTGGATGCTGTGGGATGGGGGTGCTTTAATTACTGAGAACTGCAGCTACTGGGGTAATTTTACCACCAGCAGCAATAATCTGAAATGAAAGTGTTCCCCCTTTTGTCCCATAGTTCCCCTGGCTTCCCATCTTCTTCCTAGCATTTTCTTGACAGTGTGGAGTTCACTTTTGGGATCCTGAAATGCCACTATGCCCAATTGACCATGCCTTCAGGGCACTAGCCAACAGTTTCCTTATTGGCAATGCCCTATCATCTCTGTTTTGATCACCAACATGACTGTTGGCCATTGATTTTGCGGTGTTAAGCAGTTTGGGTGATGGTGGAGGGTGCTGCTCTGACGACATGTCCATACCCACGAAGCCAGCTTTCTTTCATCTTCACGTAGTTGCTGTCAGATACTATCATTTGTGACGTAGTTCATTGGAGAGATACCCAATATCCAATGGAGCATTTGCATTTGTGTGACATGGAGACAACTCTCTGTACCCATTGTTGGTGCCAAGAACTGTGTGCCATCCAGTGCAACAGAGCAGACAATTGCCTTGTAAATTTTAGATTTGAGATGAATCAGCATTCTAAAGCACACCGGTGAGTTTTCATCAATGCAGCCAGACTGCATCACCCTTGCTTTCACATTCCTACTGACGCCACCATAGCCTTGGGGATGGGAGTCACGATTCTAGAAAATATCCAAATACAAAAGTGGATCAGGTGATACCTTTAGGCTACTAGAAAATTAACAAAAACGTTGCTGATATTTCGAGGACGAAACCCTCTTCCCCAGAGCAGAACCAATAGGTTATAACATGGCAAAAGATGGACTTGCCAGGAGTTGTTTCTTAGATGTAAGGTCCTTGGCAAGATCGAAAAAAAGCCAGGCAGTTTCTTAGTTGAGGCTCGGAGCTTGCATGGTTTTAGGCTGCATCTGAAATGAAGGGAGGGAGGTATTTTATTGCCCCAGTCCTTCCAAAGTCCTACCGGGTGTAGCCAATTGGATCAAATAAAAAGGAAAGAGATTACCCAGTGTTGCAGTCTTGTCACATCTCCGTTGATGGTCCATTTGCCTCTTCCTTGGCACGTGTTGGCAGCAGCGGGGGGGGGGGGCTCATTCCTTGTATCTCAGTATTTCCACTTGAAGCAATACAAGTTGAGGAGCCATATAGCCATCACAAAAACCAAATACAAAAGTGGAACAGGTGATACCTTTATGCTACTAGAAAATTAACAAAAACATTGCTACTATTTCAAGGGCGAAACAAGGGTTATTTGTTTTTGTGATAGCTCTGCGGCTCCTCAACTTGTTTTGCTTCAATTAGAAAATATCCATGATTGGTAACAGTCTCTAGGTGCTCAGTTTCCTTAATATTTAGGCAGAGTCCAAAGTGGTTGAGCAGTTATTCCATGTCTGAACTTGGCACTGCATTTTGTTCCTAGTGGTAATAGCAAGCATGACATTGTCAATGTAGAGCATGGTCCAGGGAGCATTTTACTGCAGGTCTTGTGTGATGATCTCTATAATATAAACAGGAGCAGTGACAGTGTGGAGTCTTGGTGCACTCCAAGCTGTTAGGCCAGCTGGGCATTGCACATTATGACAGGGATTCCACAGGAGCCTGGTTGGGATCTATAGTGGAGGAATTAGCAATGTTTTCCTAATTTCACAGCAGCCTGTGGCATTGCTGTGACAACAGGATTCCAGCCATTGTCTGAGACCTCTTGTGAAAATACTTGAGTGCTTCATAACACTTTTTTAAATTCACGACATTTGTTCATTGCATTTGTAGCCCATGTGTGTAGTGCATAGACACTACTTTGGGATGTTAACAGCAGTTAAAAACACACTTACCCACCCTGGCCCACAAAGATGTAAACAACAAGATCCAGATCAAAACTGTAATTACCCAATATATCAGATATACCTAGATGGCTCATCAAAACCAGGACTGAACTCATGGAGCCATAAGGATGTCAGAAGGGTGATATGTTTCTGAAAGTCCTCTTCAAACAACATGGGTTTTACCCATTTCCTAATGGCATATATCCATGGGGAACCCATCTCTGACATTGTGGCCACCATCAAGATGGCCAGGTTCCTGGTGGTAGTTTTCTGGGAGTGACCACCCACAGACACAAAACCTGGGTGGCCCAATTGGTCTATCTTAGGGAAAGATGTGCCATCAGATAACAAAGTCCCAAATTGTTAGGGGCTTTATAGGTTAATACCTGCACTTTGAATTTGGCACAGAAGCAAACAGAATTCCAGTGCAAGCATGCTAGGATCTGGGAGATATGATTACTGTATATCTCCCTACTCCTGATGTAAACCTGCCTGCCACATTTTGCACCTGCTGAAGGATTCCTATCATTCAAAGGCGACCACATGTAGAGAGCATTGCAGTAGTTGATCTTGAAGATTACCAACACATGGAGCAGTGTTGTTATGGCTTTCCTGTCTAGAGAGGGCCACAATTGTGCAATCTGCTGAAGATGAAAAAGACAGACCTGGACTACTATTGAGATTTGCTTGTCCATGGAGACAGCTGGCTCCAGCAGTATGTCCAAGATGTGGACCTGGTCTTTTAGTGAGGTGTGACCCATCCAGACCAGGCAGGATGCCTCCTAATCAGGCAGGTTCTTCACCCAACAACATGGTCTCCATTTTATCAGGCTGCAATTTCAGTCTGTTAGCCCTCGTCCAATCCATAACTGACGCCAGTACTGCTCCAGGATTTGCACAGCTTCCATTGCTGAAGATGAAAGGGATAGATAGAGCTGCATGTCATCCGCATATGACCTCCTCCAGGAGCCTTACACAGATGTTAAAAAACTTGAGGGAGATTATTGCCCTCTGTGGGCCTCCACAATGGAGAACCCAAGGGTTAAAACAGTATCTTGGGACAAGATCCTTGAGAAGGGACCAGAGCCAGAGTAACACTGTGCCTTCAGTCCCTAAACTCAATACTCTGTCCGGGAGAAGACCATAGTTGACAGTATCCAAGGATATTGAAAGATCCAGAAGGATTAACACAATCACTCTCCCCCTGGTCAACCTCCCTTAACTGTCATAGCCTGATTTGTATTACTAACCCAATCCTACCCTGATGAGTCCTATAAAGATTTCCAGACTTCTCAAATAAAGAGAACAGATTCAGTGACTCCTCATTGCTGACATTATGCCAGGGAGCAGTCAATACTGCAACAAAATAAATCAGTCAGTCACAAGCTGTTTGTAAACCCATCTTGGTATCTCGTTATAAGTGTTTTCACTACAGAAAATCCATTTATTTATATCATTTCAGGGTTTCATTTGAAAAACATAATGTCCAAAAAGTTTACAAAGATGTAACTTTTGAGCAGTGATGGGTATGTTGCTTATCTTGGAAAATCACCCTTACTGCTATGAACAAAAGCTGTAGGCAAAAATATTTAAATAGAATCATAGAATTATAGAATAGTGAAGTTGGAAGGGGCCTGTAAGGCCATAAGGTCCAACCCACTGCTCCATGCAGGAATATAAATCAAAGATATCTGCCAGGTGGTTGTCCATATTTCTCTTGAGTGCCTCCAGTTCTGGAGCACTCGCCACCTCTTGAGGTAATTAATTCCAATACTTTAAAAGGTGAACTTAAGTTGCACTTGAATATGAAACATAGGAGTGTTGAAATATAGGAGCTAATACAGTCAAAATATAAGAGCATAAGTACAATAAAAAGAATGCTTTGAGTTCCATTCTGGAGTAAAGGAGCATCTTCATTAAGAGGACAGACTCTTTCAAGAGTAAAAATGAACAATAAGGGCTTATAGCCTAATAAGGTAGAGAATACACCTCTGGAATATTCCACTCAAGAGTCAAAGCCTTATGACTTTCAAGGAAATGTCTTAAAATTATTTATCGTATAAAAATAAAAAGACACAAAATCCAAAGCATGACTTATAAGAATATTAACACAAAGAGAAAAGCTCCTCCCAGCCTTTCCAGCCTCTATCTATGTTATTCCCAGGGATATCTCCGTTCATCTGCCGTTCCTCATTTGTTTGCAAAGCAAGTGGCTTCTGCATCCTTTAGGATGGTTCCCATCAACGCAGGTGGATGTGTCTCTTGGTAGGTGTTCTCATAAATAATGATATAAATCTCTTGTTTGTATTCCATTGAGGTTTCAAGTTGGACAAAGCATAATTATGTAGAGTCTTAGCTCTCCTAGGAACATGGATCTCGTAGGAACCAGGAGAGCTGCGTTGCTGTAAATCAGTATTTCCTATATAGTATTTTTTTACTGCCATGTGTTTCTATCAAAATCCATAATCAAGTCAATGAACAGAACGACCAGAACTGTCTCAATGCTGTGGTACAAGGAACACAAGGCACTGTGCAGCAGGACTCGTTTCAGGTGACACTGATAAAATGTTGGCATGTTTCGAGCTCTGTCCATGTGAAGCAAAATAGTGGGTTTGTTTATAGCTTATTAACTTCTGGGTTTACTTGTTAAAAGAACCAAGACTTTTGACTTTGGCCACTGGGCAAAAAGACAATGGGTGTCCATGGAAAATTGCCTTTGCACACACCCGACCCCACCAAATGAGTGAATTCAGGTGCTTAATTGTGTAGCATTGAGGCTGTCCTGCCAGGTGTTCTTGCATCCTTCCTAGAACCACCATAGCAGTGAAAAGCGTGCCCTAGTTTATATGCTGTTGGCTGCACGCAGTAGCAACTGTCTGGATCAGCAAGGTCACTGAGAAATTCTAAAGACTAGCACATGCTGTAAATACTAAACGTGTGCAGCTCAGATTTTTGCTATCCTTGCAGTTTGGCAGTATCTTCCATACTGTAGAGCAGCCTTTGCCAACATGGTGATTCTCTCTCTCCCCCCCCCCCCCCGATAATTCTCATCAGCCCTGTCTAATTATGTCTGGCAGTGATCATGCGTGGTGGTAGTTCAAAACTTCTGGAGGTCACACTGAGCTGGGGAAGGCGGCTGTAGAAGATCTGGTTGCTATTTAAAAGGCCTGTCTGCACAACGGTAAATCCTGGTTCAAGTTTTCAGCCGCGATAACAGCCATTTTGCACCCCTTTAATGCTCTCAGAGCTCTCTGCCCAAGCTCCACCCTTCTCTGCTGGACCACTTGCCACCCTATTAGCACAGGGCTGAGGCTTCAGTCCTTCTGGACCTTGTTTGATGGGTGGGTCTGCTATCAAAACAGACCGGTGCCTGGTTCTTATGCTTGCCATCTTGCCCCCACCTCTCATCATTGTATGACTTCAAAGGTTTTCCCTTTGCTTTCAGCACTGCAGCACAGCAGAGGAGCACGGGGGATGACTGTGGCCCAGAAGAGCCTCATGATGGACCAAGACCTCTCAATGAAAACAGTTTAGAGCACAAAGCCATCCGGTTAGAAGAACAAGTCCGCCTCTTAACAGTGAGTGCCTTTCTTGAGTTGGATCCTTTCACTTAAGAGAGACCTGTGTTTCTACAGAAGGAGGGAGATAGAAATCCTTAAAAACAAGAAAGAGGATAGAACTTCCAAAATAAGTTACCTGCTCCTGACCAGCTAATGACAGACAACCCCTTAGCGGACCTTTGCAAGTAGGAGCCTCATGGTGCAGTGATTAAATGCCTGTACTTCAGGTAAAACTGTACTCATGACCTGGGGTTCACAGCATGGGAAAAACAGTCAATGTCTTCTTAGACCAATCAGGGTTCACTTGCTTCTTGGATGGAATGCATCTCCAGGGTTTGTTTACATTCATTTGAGATTGGAAATCTACAGTAGGCTAGGCATTACACATTAATATTAGCTTTGTTTACATTTGGCCTTCAAGACAGGCTTCCTTACTCCTAAATTACGTTACACCCAGATAGCCAGCTTATGGTTGATTCAGCCTTCCATCCTTCCGAGGTCAGTAAAATGAGTACCCAGCTTGCTGCTGGCAGGGGGGGGGGAGGCAATGTGTAGCCTGCATAATTAAATTGTAAACCGCCCAGAGAGTGCTTTTAGCGCTGTGGGGCGGTATATAAGCAGAACACTTTAGGTGAGCTGGAGAGTCACAGGTAAAGACTAATTACATATCTTTTTTTATTTTTTACTGGCTCAACCCTCAGTTCTTGAAAAGTGTTGGGCTAGGTACTGTATATAAGACCATTCAGTATATTTGTCAACCAGTAGTTTGGTATAGTTTATTTAGACTCCTCTTTATTTCTATTATACCTTAATCAAAATATTGGGCTCTTTTTCCCAGAGATGGGGATGATTTTTTAAAATGGTGACTCATCATAATTTGTGATTTGTCAGGGCTGATGAATCAAGTTTCCAGTGACAAATCAACAAATTGATGCATTGATTAATCTCTCCTTTAAAAGGTTATATAAAGCCCACCTCCAGATTTGGGGTGCTTCCTCTGCATTTTCCTTTCATTATGATTGGTGTTTAGAAATTTATGTACCCACAAACAGCCCCCCCCCCGGAAGATGCCACACACACACACACACACCTAAAGACAGCAAACCTGCAGAGAGGTTTCTCCAAACTCTCCTTTGCAGTCCCTCTGGGTTTGGGGAAGATTGGGTTTCAGACTTCTGCGTTATACACCCACAAAATGGCCTCCCATAGGAAAATGTTCTTGAGCAACTGGGTTGAGGAAGCCAGTGCTCACCAAACTTGGAGGTATTGTGGAGGTGGGTCAGGGGAAGCTTCCCTCCAATTTTGGTGTCCCTAGGTGCCTTTGGGGCCATTTTATACCCTGACGAGTTATTGAATAAATGTCACTAAAATTCATCAATTTGTATTCACCGGGGGCACCATTTATCATGAATACAAACTGATGAATTTTTACAAACTGACCAAGTTTGTCATGAAACATGATTCACTTTTTTGGTTTGTTTCCCCACCTCTACTCCTTATATTAGTTGCCAGGAGCTTTTCTAAAATGTCTCCATGAGTGATGTTTTGAGAAGTTAGAGGAGATATTTAACTCAAAATGAATCAATAGTTCTAAAATAGGTCATGGATATTGGGTTTCCTCCTGCACCACCCCTCTTGCAGCAAACTCAGGAGTACTGAAAGCATGTACATGGCAGGGACAGTAGGCAGTGAAACTCCCAAGCCTTGGTTCTGCCAGCCAGCAACCAGAAACATAGCAGTCCCTATGTCAGAAGAGCTGGGGATTAAGTTGGGTGACAACGCTAGGCAAAAATCAAACAAACTAACCAAAAGAAACAGTTGGAGTCAAAATCAGAGTATTACTTAGTTTTTTCTCACACACACCCCTTGGGCAATGATATTGTGTCTAATCATGCTTCATGCTTTGTGTTCAGGAACAGTATCAGAGAGCCCTAACAGATTCAGAAAACGTCAGGCGGAGGACACAGAAGTTTGTGGAGGATGCAAAGATTTTTGGTAAGTGAAAGGATGCTGGGGTCGTCAAAACAGAATAAGATATATAGTCTTGTACACAATTATACATAGTGAGGGGGAGCTATTTATGATTGGCCAATAGCATTATAAAATTCCTTTTGTTCTGTGTCATCAGTCTGTGTTTTTGGTATTTAGGAAACCTTTGGTTGCCAGTTAACTAAAAGCTTTCCAAAGAAAGTAGTGGGACATCTGGACACACAGATTGGTTGAGTTGCTTTACTGAGAATCTCAAAACTGGTTCTGTGGGGGCAATTTTACTCTTAGGGTGTCACAGGAAACCCACAAAGATTTGTGGGGGTCTGGATGGGGTAGGTGTCAAGCCACAAGAAAAAGCTCTCCTGGAGGGCTCTCTAAGGAATTAATAGTGACACTGTAAGACTGTTTCATGGCCATCATTATCACCATATACAGTAGTAGGCTGGATAATGGGCTCTTCATTGTTATTTTGTTGCCCCTTCAACAGATTCCCAATGCTACAGTGTGCAAAAGCTTTCCAGCTGCTACATATAATAATGCCATTACAGTGAAATTGGCAACAGTCTGTTTTCCCATATCTCTGCTTTTGGTTTTGTGTCATCTTAAATAAATTTTGGGTTGAGGGGAGGCAAAGTGTCCCGCTTATCTACTACCCCATTGTGCTTAAAGCAATCTTTGGGTGATTTACAGACTGTGCATTGCCCCCTCCCCTCCCCCAGCTAGCTGGGTACTCATTTTACCAACCTTGGAAGGATGGAAGGCTGAGTAAGCCTTGAGCCTGCTACCAGTGGTTGAACCCCCAGGTCGTGAGCACAGTTATAGCTGCAGTTACAGCAGTTTAACCACTGCACCTTGAGGCTCAGTTCAAGATACAGCAAATGGATCATTCATTGTAATTAGAGATGGGCTTTTCATTTCGGAATTGGTGAGCTTCTGAAACAAAATGTGGGAGCCAGGGAGAAGGAAAGATGATGTCAGAGGCTTCTTCCTCATTGGAGTTTAACCCCGCGTGACCCCAGCTCAAGGAATTGGTTGATTTCGTTCCTCCGGTTCCAAACGTCAGCTGGGCTCCCGCGTTTCATTTCAGAAGCTGTCCACTTCTGAAATGAAAAGCCCATCTCTAATTGTAATTCTGGTGTGTTATTAAAAGATTTAGCACATTTTTCAAATTTATATTCACATCTGAGTTGTGTTCACAAAATAATTGGTTGTATGTTTTACTGCTAGGTTTGATAAATGTATGACTGCTCTGAAGGGATTGTGTTTAATTGCCCTATTGTTTTAATGAATGGCTTTGAATATAAAGCAGGAACACTGCATAGCAGGCATCCTTTGAGACATTTCTCAGATGTTCTATTAACGTGACAAACTTAACCTATTAAACAGACCATGCTTCAGTAAATTTCTGGTATTCTGTATCAGTCCTGTGGAAAAACTGCATTGGAGTAAGCAATTTTGCTCATGATGACTGAAAGCCAGTTTACTTCTTGGACAAAGTATGATCTGTGAGCTAGGTGCTTTTTGTGGCAAAATGTGGTAGTAACTTAGAGAGCATATCTGTTGGAACAGCTTGTTCATTGCTGTCCCTGAAGTACTTTGGCAATGTTGGCTGAATCCTGGTTTGCAAAGACTATTGACAGGCTGGTGATTGTGACGTGTTGTGTCGCTGCGTGCTTCCTGAGTTGTTACTGCCCTGATCATTTGCATATTTATGTGTTTCCAGGTATCCAGAGTTTCTGCAGAGACCTGGTAGAGGTGGCAGACATCCTAGACAAGACCACGGTGTGTGTTGTCGAGGAAAACAATGACCCGGCTTTGACGCTCAAGAAGATCTCTGAAGGCTTGTCCCTCATAGAATCCAAACTCCAAAGTATATTTGCTAAGCACGGCCTGCAGAAAATGAATCCTGTGGGTGGTAGATATGATCCCTATGACCATGAAATAGTGTGCCACGTGCCAGCAGAGGAATTCCAGCCAGGCACTGTGGCGCTAGTGACTCTGGATGGCTATAAACTCCACGGACGCACTATTAGGCATGCGCATGTAGGAGTGGCTGTGGAATCACACGAGTGAATGAGAGGTGGACATGCTGATTAGTACCTGACATCTTAATGGACTGTTACTGTTTTCTGTTCACATGACTATTGCTGCTGCGGCTTGCCATTCTCTTATAAGCAGAACACTTTATTTATTAAGCCAAACCTCTCTTACATGCTGGCCTGTCAGGATGGGTACAGTGGCCTGACCTTTGCTTTCCAGATGTATGGTTATTTAATGTCGGTTTTCCTGGTTTATAAATACTTTTACAGCTGGGTGGTTTGACCTTTTCTGTTGCCATTCTCAGGTCTGCCTTAAAATTCTTCAATGTATTCAACTGGGGAAAAATCTGTAGCAACATCCTTACAGCTGGACCTCCTTTCTCCCATGCATGTATCTTGCACATACCCTGGTTTTGTTCCAACCATTTGCCTCAGCTTTCTGGGGCAGATTTGAGGACTGCAGGCAGAGATGAGACCCATTCCATTAGTCTAATACAAGCATGTTCAAACTTCGGCCCTTGAGATATTTTGGACCACAACTCCCACAGTCCTTTGCCATTGGCAATATAGGCTTGGAATTCTGGGAGTTGTGGTCCAAAATATCAGGAGGGCCAAGGTTTGGACATGCCTGGTCTAATAGATTTAACCCCTTGCAGAAACCACCATGTTGATTCCTTCTTCAGCTGGACTGGTCCTTCAGTGTGTTTGGTAGCTCTGGTAACCTTGGAAACTAAGCAGTCTGTAAATTCCAGGGTTCCCAGTGTACCCCTGCTTTGGATTCCATGCCAGAAAGAGACATTATGCAGGCAAATTTGGAGCATGCAATGTTTAGGTTATAGAGGTCAATCTTAGGGACATGTTACATATTTTTGCAAGAAGGACAGCAATTTCTGTTTCCTGTGAGTATCTGCCTTGCCTCTTAGTATCTTTGAATCACCCACATGAATTCTGGAGAGATCTGTCCCAGTGATTCCTTCAATTTCCATTTTATCAATCTTCCCCCAGTTTTTTTTCCAGGAAAGAGGTTTTTTTCATCTTTCAAAGGTAGATGCTACTGGGTACTCTATCAAACTTCTTGCCATTTACCTATAAACTGAATTTGGTATTCCTGCAGCCATTGTTTTCAGTTAACTAAACAATACCTGCCTCACATCAGTTCCTTGGTGCCACTTGAATTAAAGTCCTTGTCTGGTTCTGTGACCCAAATTTTCTAGGCTACACATGTTTAAAGTATCTAGAAATATTCTCTTTTTGTGATGGCAATAGCATGCATTTCTTTCAGTATATGTAAAGGCAACTGAAACCACCCATTAAAATTTTGCTTTAATCTGGATCTATATCTCTGATTTTGTTGTCCATTTCAACGTCAGCTTCAGCATTTAGGTCCAGGATAGAAGCAAGTGATATTTTTGGACATGTTTTCTGTGATTTCCTTAGAAAATTGGACAAGCTTCTTTAAACCTTTTCTTCTTGTCAAGTGGGAATGTACTTGGCTGTCTCACAGGGATGCCATAATTAATGAAAAAGTAGGAAAGCAAAGGAGAAATAGAAAAGTCTTTGCATGCTGGGTGGTGCAGTTTAGGGTAGCTAATATAGGAACTTCTAAAACTCCTTTCAAAACTGGTAGTCTTCATCACCCTACTTAGTTATCCCAAAGTGCAACACGATACCTCTTGGGCTATGGGTCAATTCCATGATCTATGAAAAATCTTTTCAAAAGTGTTAAAATGAAAGGAACCTAAACTCGTATGCCTTGCATTAAAAAGGTTCTCTTCTCAGAATATCCAATTGAAGAAGCCTCCCAAAGAACAGATCTAGAAGAATACTGTACTATAATGCTACCAATTAAAATGGCACTGAACAAGATGACCAGTGATCAACATGTATAAAGAAGTATCCTTGATTCTTTATGTAGGTTATGACATATTGTCCAAAAATTGGCCCCTACCATCATGTTCAAGGACCGTTTGATACGTTGCAGTTGCTGCTGGACCAAAAATTTTGTTTGGCTATTGAATAGGAGGAAATAGTCTTTTGTGCTTCATGAGTTCTCAGATAATTAATACATTAGTTGTGTATCACTTTGGGAAAACCTTGATTTGAAAGCTATTCATCGTGAAATCTATACTGTGTTGTTTTAAAATTGGTATTTTAAAAATATTAAAAACATTTGCAGGTCTTTGAGCTACAGTGGATATAAAAAGTTTACACACTCCTGTTAAAATGTCAGGTGTCTATGATGTAAATCTGGGGTCCTCAACCTAAGGCCCCGGGGCCGGATGCGGCCCCCCAAGGCCCTGAATCCGGCCCCTGGGACCAATTGCACCCCCCCACCTACCCCCTGCTTTGCAAGCAAGCCAGCCTCCGCAGCTTCTTCTATTGCTGAGGCAGTTCAAAGCAGTGGGCTATGTGTGGGGGGATCCCAGCGGTGGCAGCTCAGGGTGGTGATCTGGAGCAGGACGCATTGCTGGGGCCCTGGAGACACAGTGAACATGGGCCAATCGTAGGGGGCTCCCCCACTTGCCCCTCCCTCCCCCCTTTTTCCATGTTAGCCATTTTGGGGGGGGGCTGTGTTCCGGCCCCCAGTGGTGTCTGGGGCATGGTGGACCGGCCCACTGTTTGAAAACTTTGCGGACCCCTGATGTAAATAAATGAGACAAGGATAAATCATTCCAGAACTTTTTCCACCTTTAGTGACACAACTCATGCACTGTACAACTCAGTTGAACCACAAACTAAAATCTTTTACATGGAGGAAGGAAAAATAAAAAACTGAAATTATTATGGTGGCATATGTGTGCACAGCCTTAAACATATAAGGCCTTATACGCCTCTTCAAATTCCATTATTCCATGATTTCTTGATGCATGTATTTGAGGACTGGTGCGTTGTCTTAGTCCACCCTGCTTGTCCCCCTCTACAAAGCCACACTAATGACCTACACATTCTGTTGACTCAGCAGCAACATCTACCATCCATTGTTTAATTTCTCCAGCACTCAGCTGCCCCTTCAGTTCCGCTCTATGTCTGAAAACCTGAATTGGCATTTATTTATTTTTGCAACCCAGTGAAAGCTTCTGTCACAATAAATACTACAGAAATTGTTGTTTTTTGTTTTGGGCAGAGCAAACTAAGCACTTGTGCTTCTGGAAGCTGTTTTTGTCCCCCCCCCCTCTCCTGAATGGATTTAACATGGCTCTGTGCCCTCAAGTTGGCAGTGACAGACAGAGATGGTACTGGGGCTTCTGAGGTAACGGAGGTACCTAAGGAATGATTTTACTAGTTGCACACCTCCCCACATGAGGTTCCATGACTGAGTAGGGATGGGGTGGGGAGTGTATTCTGAGTTATAGCCCTTCACTCTTTACGATAACCACACTGGGTATCCATGTCTTATGTGGGCCTTCTTAAGGAGAGAGTGCTTGAAGCACTATGGGGCAGTATATAAGCAGAACACTTTTAATACTTCTAGTGTGCCAGCCCTAGTTTGGGAATGAAACTGATCTTTTGAAGGTCGCAGTTAAGATGGTGCTACAGCTGGCATTGTATTCTTTCTGGTGTTACTTTTAAGAAGCAGGTGGGCAAATGCAACACAGTACACTGGCTAAGGATGTGATGGGTAACATGAATTGTGGCATCAAGGCTGAAATCGTACTCCATGTGCGCACTAAGCCAAGAATCCCAGATGGGGACCCTTCGGGAGCGAGGTAGGAATGAACTGAAACTGAGGCATTCCGTGACACGAGGGCACCGATGCGGACCGAACAATCTGCCATCTCGATTCGATTTGGGTCTGTCCATAAGATCCCCTCCAGCCCACACGCTCAGCGTACTGGTTGTTCCATGAGCCCAACGTTCAATGCGGGGTTGCCCTTGCACGTCACGTGTGCAAATCCCGGTTCTCGCCGCCACCCGTGACTGAGCAACTGCTGTGGGTTGTACTAATATTAGCCTGGCGCAGGCATGTCCAAACTTTGGCTCTCCAGATGTTTTGGACCACAACTCCCACAGTCCTTTGCCATTGGCAATCTAAGCTTAGAATTCTGGAACTTGTGGTCCAAAACATCAGGAGGGCCAAAGTTTGGACATGCCTGGCCTGGCCTTTTGTTGCAGCGAAAAGAAAGAAACCTTTCTCCTCCCCCCCCCCCCCCAAGGAATGGGTTTCATTCTGTGCGCAAAGAACATCTTCATTTCCCAAGCCGTAGTTCTGCTTGGTTCCGGCGGATCCCGCACACGTGTGTAGACATGTGGGCCGGGCAAACAATGCGCCCTCCGGGCGGCGCCCGAATAGCGGGGCTCCGGTGGGCGCCCTCCCGCCTCCGGCCCCTGTTTCCCGAAAGAGAGCGTGTCTCTTTAACAACGGTGCCCGCCCGTGTGCGCGTCGCCGCCTGGCCCGCCAAGGAGGGCCCGCCTTTCGGGCCCTCCCGCGCTCCCCCCCTCCCCGGAATCTCCGGCGCCGCGTCTGATTCCTCGGTGACAAGGGAACCGAGTGGGTACCCCCCCGCGCGCGCGCGCAGAAAACGGACCTGGGAGGGAGGGAGGGGAGGGAAGGGAGTGCGCCGACGTGACCATTGCACCCGCTGCCCTCTCCTCCTCCTCCTCTTCTTCTTCCCCCTCCCTGCGTGGTGGATCTCCTCCCCCCTCCCCTTCCTTCGCCTTGCCGCCCCTCCGGCCACCAGGATGGCGGCGGCAGAGGCTGCGCATCGTCCATGGCCCGCCGCCTCCCGGCTCCTGGCGTGGCTCGCCGTCGCCGTCGCGGGGACGTGGAGGGCGCCTGGGGTGGCTGCCGCCGGGGATGCAGCTCCGCCTGGCAAAATAGGTAGGACGGGGTTCCCCTTGCTTTCGGGCAGGCCTCCTCCCTTCTGCCCGGGGAGGGGGGGGGCGATTGCAACAGGGGAGGAGCCAGCCGGGATGCCCAGGAGGACGGCGCTGATGGGCGCGAACGGGGTTCGACCGGTGGCTTTAAATGGGCTCCTGTGTTGTTGTTTTCTGCTGGCCGCTTTGAAATGCGGCCCGGGATTTGGCGGGTTTGTTGAGCCACCAAACGCACACAAAGCCGTGTTGTGGAGGAAGCAGCCTGCTGTTCTCATCATCCCCGCTCCCCAGTGGCAATGCCGGTCGCAGCCTGAGGGTGGAATTGTGGCCCAGTCACACTTGGAGCGCCCCTTCTTGCCCCCCCCCCATTGCATGAAAAACCCTCACGGGAGGAGTCCGCATAATATGGTTCTCCAGAGGGTATCGGACTGCAGATCCCATCAGCGCAAGCCAGCATAGCCAGTGCGGAGGAAAGATGGGAGTTGCAGTCGGCCACTCTGCATGCAGCCTCAGGGAGAGAAAGAAGCCTGCCCCAAACAGTTTGCCCAACCAAGGCCATCATTTTCTATGTTCCTAACACCCGTTTCCATATTTCGAACAAAAGAATCACGTTCCCTGGTGCCCAGTTTTCTAATGAATTCCACTTCAGTAGCTTCACACACTGGGATTGTCTGTTGGAGATGGGGATTATTGTTATTTTAGTATTGTGCCCATATGGCTCTACAGAAATTACTTAATTCTTTCTTTTGTATGTTCCTGCTAGGTAAATTCTTAATTGTCTCTCTTGTGTATGTTCTTGCCAAGCTCCGTCACCAATGGCTCTTAATTGGAAGCAGGTCTCACCCATGATCCTTGGATTTTGCACTGATTTGATTGCAACCTAGATTCTTTTGTGCTCTTCTTATAGGACTTGTTGACACACCCACTGCTGTCTCCTTCTTTCCTTGCCTTTGGGACACTGTGCAAAAAGCTCTTTCTCCTTTTTGTCTTCAGCAAATGAATACTAACCCACTTGGGGGGTGGGGCGTAGCCATTTGGTGCATCTCGTTTTGTGTGCACAGTCCTGTAAAGGCTACAACTGCTGTTTAAAGACATTATGAGATCCTGTTTCTATGCTGGAATCTATTTTTATCATGGCAATCTTTAAGAATGATAGAGCCATCCATTATATATATTTCCATGTTCTGAAATGGTCTCTTTCTCCCCCTTGCATTTTACAGTTTTGGACTTGTGGAAATATGTTTGCAATATGTAGCAATTTATCATATACTTTAATATGTTTGGTCATATATTAAGCACAGCTCATGGAAGATACATGCACAGGATTCAGCAGTATCAAGGGCTGTCAAAGCTTCTTAGCAAAAACAGAAAAAGACAAAATATTGTAGCGTTTTCATAATCACACTCTTGTGTTAATGAATTGTTGTCACTTTGTTTCCAGTATCCTCCCTTGTATGTCACCCCCATGGAATAAATATAGGTGTGATGTATTTATATCCCCTGTGCCTTAAGAAGTTGACATGAGCCATGAAAGTTTGCACCAAAATGAATGTGCTAGTTGCTACAATAGTTTGCCCTTGTGCTTTTATGTTTTGTGAGCATGCTAAGCCGGACTAACATGGCTATTTCTTTGGAAATCAGTACAAACTTTCCTGTTGTCTTCAGAACCCCAGTGGCTCCTTTTGTCATAGCCTGTCCTTCCCCTTTTGCAAAAGAAACGTGAACAGGATTGGATCATTCAAGTGGGCTAAGTGATCTGTCTTTGCTGCTGGACAGAGCGTTGCTTTGGGATTCGGTCTGCCCAAACAGCCACCTGACCTTCACAGAATGGGACAGGCGGCCAGAGGGGGACTTGGCTGGTGCTGTGTCTTGGCTTAAGTCTCTCTCGTTCATCGGATCTTATACGTGGTGCTGTCTCTTATACGTGGTTCTCTCCTTGGGCATTGGCAGCGGTGATTGGAGCTGGGATCGGCGGCTCGTCGGTGGCTCACTTCTTGCAGCAGCACTTTGGGCCCCAGGTAGAGCTGGACGTGTATGAAAAGGACCTTGTAGGGGGACGCTTGGCCACAGTCACGGTCAACAAGCAGCAGTACGAGAGCGGTGGGGCCTCCATCCATTCCCTCAACTTGCATATGCAGGATTTTGTGAAACTTCTGGGTGAGTGTCATCCACTGATTCTCTCCCCCTACACACCCTGCTGGGTCCTTTTCTCACTCTGCCTGCATCTGTGTGGGGCAGTAGACCCCAGCCTGTCCTTGCTTTGTTCATCAAGCATTGCTGTGACCAGGGATGCTAACTGCTTTATGGCAAGTGGCAGTGGCGAGCATTTTTCTTTCAGGAGTCAGCCAGCAGCCAACCATGCTGTCATTCTGGACACATCTCTCCCCCTAATATTTTGGTTTTCACCCTCTCTCCCACCCAGCAGTTGGCTTTCCTTGCCCACTGAAGGGTTTGCTTGCTTGCCTTCTTCCCGAAATGCTGGACTTTTACAAAGCTTGAAGCTCCTCCAGCCTTGCTGATGGTGCCGTTCTGGTGATGGTGGTGTAGCCAGATTGGTAGATGTGTGCACCCCCAAGAGTTATTTCACTGCAACCTTATTGCCCCTCTGAATGGTGAGAAATTCAGGACAAAGGAAAACCATTTTCCCATGGCGAGTAGAAGCAAAGTCCCAGGGTGCCCCCAGAAGAAGGGAATGGTAGGCCACGTCCCAGTGTCTTGTCTGTCTGGAAAATCCCAATAAGCGTAGTCATAAGTCAGAACTGACTTGATAGCAGGTTATTATTATTTTATATAGATTATCTGTAGAGTTCACTTCCAGAAGATGCAGAGATACTTGCCAACCTAAATGGCTTTATAAGAATATTAGACAAATGGATGGAGGATAAGTGTATCGGTGACTACTAATCATGAAGAATATATCTCCTTTCCAGTATCAGAGGCAGCCTTATAAAAATGGCAGTGGCTGAAAAACAAATGGGAAGATACTACTGCCTTCATCCCATTTGTGGGCCTTTCCTGGGCATGTCGCTGGCCACTGCTCAAGCAGACGTCTGGACTGTACAGACCTTTAGTTTGATTCCAACATGACTCCATTCTCTAACTACTTCTCACTACTCCTCAAGGCATCAAAGGTTGTCTTGGCTGACATTTTTTGTTTAAGACATATTCAAGTATTGAGAGCAGGGAATCGAGGGACATCTTACAGCATTAACAGACAACATTACATTAATGCAATCAGGTGGGGCTGCCCTTGAAGTTAATGCGGAGATTGCAGCTAGTGCAGAATACAGCTGCCAGACTTCTAACGGGGCAAAGAAGGCACCAACATATTACCCCCGTGCTGGCAGCCCTGCACTGGTTGCCGGTATACTACCGCATTGACTTCAAAGTTTTGATGTTAACATACAAAGCCCTAAACGGTTTGGGACCTCAGCATCTGGCAGAACGCCCCCCCCAAGAAGGACTGCCAAGATCACCCGTGCCAGCCAGGCAGGACACCTGGGAGTCCCAACCCCGAGGGAGGCCCAGAAAGTTGTAACAAGGAGTAGGGCCTTTTTGGTGGTTGCTCCCCAGTTCTGGAACCATCTACCCCCTGAAATTCGGATGGCACCCTCGCTTCAAACTTTTAAAAAAACTATTGAAGACCTGGTTGTACAGAAGGGCCTTCCCTGAATTTTCAAACATTTAGTAAGGCACTATTTTTTTACCACTTTTCTTCTCTTCTCTCTCCCCCCCCACCCCGTTTTATCAATCTCCTGCCATTTTTATCTTCATTTTATCTTCATTTTAGGTTTTTGTTGTTGATTTATGTATACTTTATTTTATTATGTACCTTGTATTTTGGTTTTTAAAATGTATCCCTTTGTTACCGGTAATTGTCATGTTATCATGTGTTATAAACCCCCCAGAGTAGCCCTAGGTCTAGATGGGTGGTATAAAAGTCAAACAAAACAAACAAATAAATAAATAAATAAATAAATAAATAAATAAAATAAGTCTATATATACAAAGTCTATGTGATCATGTATGGTAGGTTCATATAAAAGTCACATAATAGGTAGTCCATCATTAAGGGAAAGCTTGCCTGAAGAGAAAGGTCTTTGCCTGTTTCCTAAAAGACAACAGAGAAGAGGCAGTTCTCACCTCTACTGGGTGAGAGTTCCAGAGTCTGGGCGCAGCAGCCAAGAAGGCCCTTTCATGTGTTCCCACAAGACGTATCTGTGAGTGTGGAGGGATGGAGACAAAGGCCTCTCCTGATGACCTTAACACCTGAATTGGTTCATACTGTGAGGTTTGATCTTTGAAGTAGCTTGGACCCAGGTCGTACAGTGCTTTGTAGGTCAAGATCAGCACCTTGAATTGTGCCCGATAGCTGATTAGTAGTCAGTGGGGCTGCTTTAATAGGGGTGTAATGTGATCTCTGCACCCTGCCCCAGTCAGCAAACTGGCAGCTGCATTTTGGACCCATTGAAGTTTCCTGAGACTTTTCATTGGTAGCCCCACACAGCACATTACAGTAGTCCAGCCGGATGTCACTAGGGCATGTGCCATTGTGGCCAGAGCAGGTTTCTCAAGAAAAGGACATAACTGGCATACTAGTTTAATTTTGCAAATGCACTCCTGTCCATAGCTGCAGCCTGGGCATCTAGGCTCAAGGATGAGTCCAGGAGCACCCCCAAGCTGCGCATTTCTTTTTTTATCCAGCACCATCCAGCACAAGTTGCATCCCTATCCCTTGTTCTCCCTTTCAACTGACCAGGAGCACCTTTGTCTTGTCTGGGTTTAGTTTCATTTTGTTCATCCTCATCCAGTTCATTACTGCAGCTAAACACTCATGTAAAGTTGAAATAGTTGCTCCCTTAGAATCCGGAGGTGACGAGAGGTAGAGTCTCGGGTGTCGTCAGCACACTGGTGGCACTTAACCCACAAAGTCCTGATAGTCTCCCCCAGTGGTTTCATATAGATGTTAAATAACATAGGAGACAAAACAGAGCCCTGGGGAATTTCATGGGTCAGGCTTTCTTAAAACCTGGGAGGGGGAAAGTCTGTAAAATAATAGTGTAGCAGGGAGAGGGTCCATGACTGGGCCATGCAGTTCCAGAAGCTCAAGGAAGAGAGGAAGTAATCCGTTCTGTCTTGTTTCCTCCGTGCATAGGACTGAAGCACCGCCGAGAAGTGGCAGGAAAGAGTGCCATCTTCAGCGGGGAACAGTTTGTCCTTGAGGAGACAGACTGGTATCTACTGAACCTCTTTCGGCTCTGGTGGCACTACGGCATGAGCTTCCTGCGCCTGCAGATGTGGGTGGAGGAGGTGATGGAGAAGTTCATGAGGTAGGTCACAAGGGAGGCCACCTCGGATCCTTCCCGAGGAGTGGGAGCAAAAAAAAAATCAGTCGTCTTCTTTAAACCTCGGTTCTGGACAGCCTCCAGCCAGGCTGGGGGGGGGGGGGGGGGGAGCAGAGCAAGACAATGGACAGAGGTTAGGCATCTGGAAGGGGTCTCTTACTCCTCCAGACTGGTCAGATCCTCTTTTCTTTCTTTCTTTCTTCCTTCCTTCCTTCCTTCCTTCCTTCCTTCCTTCCTTCCTTCCTTCTTTCTTTCTTTCTTTCTTTCTTTCTTTCTTTCTTTCCTTTCTTTCTTTCTTTCCTTCCTTCCTTCCTTCCTTCCTTCCTTCCTTTCTTTTTGTTCCTTCTCCTTGCAGGATATACAAATACCAGGCTCACGGGTATGCCTTCACTCAGCTTGAGAAACTCCTCCATTCCCTGGGCGGAGATGCTTTTGTCAACATGACCCAGCGCTCGGTGGCAGAGTCCCTGTTGGAGGTGGGCGTGACCCAGCGCTTCATTGACGACGTCATTGCGGCAGTCCTCCGAGCCAGCTATGGCCAGTCCGTTCTCCTCCCTGCCTTTGCAGGTGGGTCGTGCTCACATCCCTCGGCTCCAGGCCTACCAGATCCAGGACTACCTTCAGTTCCGTTGGGTAGACTGGGGAGGTCTTGAGAAAGAGCCGAAGGGGATTGGTTTGGGGAGAGCCAGTTCCTGGCTTTGACGCCTATATCTCCTCTGTGTTTCTGCCTTCAGGAGCCATGTCGCTCGCAGGGGCACAAGGTAACATGTGGGCAGTGGAAGGAGGCAACAAGCTGATCTGCTCCAGTTTGCTGAAGCTTACAAAAGCCAACGTCATCCAAGCCACGGTGAAAGCTGTCTCCTTGCACAGTTCAGGTGAGTCCCTGGGACTGGGTGAGCTTAGGAAACAGGCCTTGGAAGGACCTTTGCCTGCAACCTTGTACAGCTGGTGCCAGTTGGATTACAGCATAATAGGAGAGGAGGGGCAGCATTTTGACTTTATATAAGGCAGCATCCTGCATTCAAACATAGAGGCCTGGGATTATGCCCATGGCCATGTAATTTGGATTTTAAAACATTTCAGAAGTGAAAGGGTGCAGAAGGCTTGGGTGCCATTAATGCATGCTTTAATTATGAAGATGTGCGTTTTTGCGTATTTTGTAAATAGCAGTAGAAGTGAAGCTTGAGCCCCATCAAAATTGTGCAAGTACTAGAAACAATATGAATCTTTATCTGTCACAGGTGGCTGTCTACTTTTGGATGCAGGGAGTGACTGAGATGAGGGGTTTGGGAGCCATATTTGTTCCCCCTAGCAGTGACTTTGGGATGCATCCAGTCCAGAAATGGCTATTTTCAAACCTTTTTAAAAATATAAACAGGAAATGCCCAGACAGATGCTTGCACTTGCAAAAATCACAGTTCTAGAAACAAAACAAAAAGTAAATTTAATAGGGATTTTTTTAATATATGGGGGAAGTGGGCTGCATAAATGAGGACCCCATGTGTCTGTCATTTTTTTAAAATAGCTTCTGATGCTGCTTCTGAACTCTTTTGGTGATATGTTACTAGGACTTCTGGAGCATGGTTTATTGTGAGTACTTTAAAAAGGAGAGATAGAGGCAGACATCATAGTTGCTTAAGATGGCTCACATAGCCCTTTGGCTTCTATATACAGTGGTACCTCAACTTACAAATTTAATACGTTCCAAATACATGCTCTTAAGTCAAACTACTCTTAAGTCGGGGTACCTATCTAAAAAATTGAAAAAATAAGTTGAAAAAATGAAAAACAAATTGTAAGCCAAGCAGACCATATCTAAAATTTGTAAGGTGGCATTTAAAACGGAAACAGTTTTCTGCTATTAAGTTGAATTGCTCTTAAGTCGAGCTGCTCTTAAGTAGGGGTACCACTGTACATGGCAGAAAGCGTCCCTTGTGTCTGATTTAGTCCTGGAAGTCTGAGCACATTGGATACTTGAGCTTCTCTGGAGATATTTTATTTAACAGTCAACATTCTGTTGAACATGGTCTTTCTTTATAGCAGGAATGTCGTATTCATTAGCAGTAGATTGCTTCTGATTAAAGAATTCCACTCTTCACTTGAAGGTGCATACAATGTCATCTTATTGTCTGTGAGCCATGCATACCCTAAAATTGGAAAAGTGAGTCTTTATAATCAGTGGCAGTTCTCTTCTGACAATGGTGTTGTGCAGGCAGAGCTATGCCACAGGATTTTGGGCAGTATAATCAAAGGAGAGTTATTTAGATGTTATGCTGTGCCTTATTAAAATAGATGTGGGAGACCATCATTTGGTACCCAATAATATAATAATATAATAATCTTAGAACTGCAGACTTGGAAGGGACCCTGTGGATCGTGGACCCCCCACCACCACCTCCAGTCAAGAAGGCACAGTGGGGGAGTTGAACTCCCAACCTCTGGCTCCGTAGGCCAGAGACCTAAACCACAGAGCTATCCATCAGGACTAGGAACCAGTGGCAGATAGGGAAGCAAGGAGTTTAATATAGCTGCAAATTGAAAACCTCTGGCCAGTCACACTCTTCTTAGGATAATTGAAGGTCGGCAGTTGTTAGCATCACCCCTGTGTAGCAGAGACATAACAGGAAGAGCCACCTTGTTCTTGTATCTTTTATTCTTCCCACAGATGTGAGCAGGTACTTTATATTTCTTGAATTCCCAAAGCAAAACACTGTACCTGGTAAAAACACCATACATCGCCTGTCAGCCCATGCACACATCCTGCCCCTGTCACCCTGCATATGACAGTTCTGGTCTAGTGATTTAATCTTGCCTGGGAGCTGTTCCCTCTCTGCGGACAGAAACTGAGATTGTCTATCCGCAACCCAGTCTGCTGACTCGGGACCCGCCAGGAAGTCTCTTTCTTTCTTTCTCTCTCCTTGGACTAGTGTCCCTTTCTCACTTTTATCAATTTTTGCTGACTTGATGTTATGCGATGGGCCTAGGTAAACAAGAAGGGCCCAAATGTTAAAACTGATAACAGTGGGTTTGCTAAAGGAGGCAGTAGGATTAGCTAAGAATGGTTGGAAAATCCAGTGCGGTATAGTGGATAGAGTGATGGACCAGGAGTCAGGAGACCTGTGTTCAAATCCCTTCTCAGCCATGGAAACCCACCACTTTCTAGATAGCTCGCATTCCTTGAAAATATCTGTTCAGGTGTATGTAATTCGGACGTGACTCGATGGCCCATCACAGTAACAAAGAGATGTGGGAAACCGTAGGGTGTTTTCCGTTGGCAGAACTGCTTCCTTATGGAATCTCCCTCATAGATGGGTCATGTTCCTTCCATTTCTCAAGGCCTTCAGCAGGATCTTACAGTAGCGGCTGCCTGTTTGGGTTTTCATTTTATGCTCTCTCTTATTTCTCTCCAGAAGGCAAAACCTTCTACCAAGTCCACTATGAAGATGAGGAAGGCCAAGGGTCCAGCTTCTATGACATAGTGGTTGTTGCGACTCAGCTGCACAACAACAAGAACAACATCACTTTTCAGAGCTTCGACCCTCCCGTCGCCAATTTCCCCGGACTCTTTCACACGACCGTCACCTCCATCGTCCACGGCTATCTCAACTCCTCTTATTTTGGTTTCCCAGACCCAAAGCTTTTCCCTTATGCCAGTGTCCTCACCACGGACGCCCCTTCCCTCTTCTTCAGCTCCATGGATAATATTTGCCCGGTGAACATATCAGGTGCCTTCAGGCGGAAGCAACCCCAAGATGCCGCTGTGTGGCGCGTCCACTCTCATCGCCCCCTGGAGAAGCAGGAGCTGAAGGTCCTGTTCCGCTCCTACTACTCTGTCCAGGTGACAGAATGGCAGGCCTATCCTGACTATGGGTCAGCCAAGTCCCTCCCGCCCATCATTCTGCACGATAACCTCTACTACCTCAACAGCGTGGAGTGGGTTGCCAGCTCAATGGAAATGGCTGTGGTGGCTGCCAAAAATGTGGCCCTCCTAGCCTACAACCTCTGGCACCGCGATTTAGAGAAAATAGACCAGAAGGACCTCATGCACAAGGTGAAGACGGAGCTATGAACATTGCCTGCCCTGCTGGAGCAGACTTTCCAGGAGTCTTGTCTTTTATTTTATATAGATAAAGGTGATTGCAGGAGGATTTCGTTGGCGTTTGGGCAAGGGAGGAAGCGGAAGAGTTGCTGTTACACATGCCCCTGTTCAGCAGTCGGTGCCTCCCATAGCCATGCACTTGCTGTTCTGTTTCAGAGAGTCTGCCAACAAATATTTATGGGTGCCCAGCTTTTAAGACTCAAAGGGGGTCTATGGAAATGACCTAAGCCAGTTTATTTTAAGTTCCATCTGGGCTGATGGCTGCTTTTAAAAAATGGAGTGTGCGTTTCTGTCTCCCAGCATTGGGGCTCCTGCTATCCGGAGTCCGGCTACACCTCCCTTGGCCAGCTGCATCTCTGGAAAGGAACTACCCCAGAAGGATTTCCCTCTTGCCTCCAAAAAGCAGCTGCAGCCTTGACTCCTGGTTTCTTGACACTGGATTCCCTTCCAGGGCTCAGGTTTCTAAACAAAAAGCAGGAGCCCTTTTGTCAGGTGGGCAAGAGATCTGTTGTGAAACCCCTTGCAGATTAGCTGTTGGGAGTTTTCTGGGCTGCTTGGCTGTGTTCTGGAAGTTTTCTTCCTGACGTTTTGCCAGACTGTGGCCGGCATCTTCAGAGGGCAAGGAGTTCATGGAACTAGGAGTTCTCTCTGTGCTCTGGGGTGTCTCCTAGTTCCCTGAGCTCCTTGCCCTCTGAAGATGCCAGCCATAGAGACTGGTGAAACATCAGGGAGAAAAATTTCCAGAACATGGCCAAAGAGCCTGAAAAACTCACAAAGGCTATCAGATCCCAGCCGTGAAAGCCTTTGAGAATACCTTTGCAAATTCTACATGCTTCTGCCACTGTAAAAGTGTATCTCCCCTTGTTTTGTTATGAACCCTTGATCATTTTGCCTCCAGTTTTGGTCAGCCAGAAATCTCTGAGTTAACACTCAGGTGCAACACACTGTCGTCTTTGCCAACCTATAATGTATGTGACACTTTGCAGCCACTGCCCTTGTAACCTCCAATCCCTGCAGGTGATAGTGGATCTAATGCAGTCTTAGCATGTACGCCATAGAGGTGGAAGCACTTCCATGTTTCATAAGAAAGACAGTGTGCTCCTCAAATGTGACCAAGAAAACCTCAGTTGTTTTCTGCAGTAGGAGGAACTTCTCTCTCTCTCTCTCTCTCTCTCTCTCTCTCTCTCTCTCTCTCTCTCTCTGTGTGTGTGTGTGTGTGTGTGTGCCTGTGTGTGTGTGTAGATGTTCCTGACTTGATCCCCTATGTCAGTCTTGTGGTGGTCTGAAGACATTTTGCTATCTGAGGCAGAACAGTACATTGTGCCTCCCTCCCATAAAATGATGGTGCATAGTACCCACCAAGAACAACTGTTTTGGCACCTGAGACAGAAATAGGCCATTCTCAGAACCTCTCTATCTTCTTAGGATGTTAACCAAATTACAAAGATAGGACATGAATCACTAATTACCATGTTCTGTCTTTTCGTGGTACCCTAATTCCACCAGCTAAGATAGCTATCTCTCTTCTTATAAGAGGGCTGCCTCTGTACCTCCTAGATCAAGCTGATGCTGTAGGTGGGGACTGGGGAACCTACAGCCCTCCCCTGTGTTGTCAGGCGCTGACCATCTTTGATCACCTGGAGCACTGAAGGGTATCCCAACCCCGTTCCAATTCCTGACATGGACTTCTGAACTGATGGCCTGCATGTTCGTTTTGCTGCTGCTGCTGCTGCTGCTAATTGAGCTGTGCTCGGTTGGAATTCTTTTTATCTGAAAGGAACACCTTGATGTTGTTGGCTCCATCGTCAATGAAATGGTGAGACTCCTGCTAGTACTTGAGCAAATGGCTGATCTCAGCTTCCTGACTGGGAGAGTGCATATACTGTATATGGTGACAAAAGAGCTGCATTAAAGGAAGGAAGGAAAGAAAGAAGGGGGGCTTTGATTCAGTGAACTAATACCTGTAAAATAGCACGGGGGATCCATTTTATTGTCAAACAGGAGCAAAATAAAGACTTGAGTGAATTCCTCCAGGTTTCCAGAAGGGGCTTGAGAAGCAGATGCTGGCCATTCATGGATAAAGTTCTTTGACTGCAGGGTGGTGACATGCTTCGGTTTTAACAGAGTGTGCAGAGAGTGAAGTAGACATCAACTTGCAAGCTTGTTCTTTCAGATTCTGGAGCGTGAAGGCACAGAGACAGTCCCCCAGGCAGTGCTCCTGCCGTTGGACAATTTCCAAGTTCCAGCCTAGGCACGGTCACACTGCGTGTGACCTGAAACTAACTTTTCCAAGCTGGGGCATCTTGTCCATTGTTTCCCCAATTTTCAGTGGTGTGCTGCTTCCTGGATGTATGGGCACTGCCTTCCCTTTTTTTGCCCAGGGTGGTGTTAGTCTGTGGAACTCCCTTCTACAGGATGTGGTGATGGCATCTGGCCTGGATGCCTTCAAAAGGGGATTGGACAGATTCCTGGAGGAAAAGTCCATCACAGGTTAGAAACCATGATGGGGATGTATCATCTCCAGGCTTAAAAACGGGGTACTTCAAGGACCAGATGCAGGGGAGCGGTTTCAGGAGACAGATATCTCTAGTCTCTTGCGCTCCCAGATGCATCTGGTGGGGCCACTGAGATACAGGAAGCTGGACTAGATGGGCCTTTGGCATGATCCAGCATGGCTCTTCTTATGTTCTTATGACCTTCCATAATGGTTTCCCTCCCAAGTTTCCCACTGAAGATAAGGGCGAAGAAATCTGTTGAAGAATTACTGTCATGATTCCTGACCAGTGGCCAGTCTGACTAAGCCTGACAGGGACCGGAGTCCCATCCATCTCTGGACTTCTGATGTTGTCAGCCATAGGTTGCCCAGCCCTGTGGTACTAGTGTTCATCCTGCTTGCTGCTTTTGTCCCCAACACAGCTTCTTGGTGACATCTTCATTCTGCGATTATGGCTACCAGCACAAAGGTCCTACAACAGCTTGGTGTCAAGACAGACCCCATGCTCTCGAGAGTCTTCTGTAAGCTGCATTGTCACGGTAGCAACTGTGGATTTACTTACACCCCAAGAAAGGTGGTACAGCATGGTCTGTTCTAAGTAGAGATGGGCACGACCAGGGAAAATGACGTTTTTGAGTTGTCGTGTGTCTCAGCCGGCCCGTTTCAGCTCGTTTCCGTTTTTCGCGAAATTTTTCAAAAATTTGTCATTTCGTTTGTCGTATTTTCGTCTGTTGTTAGTACTGGTTTTGGGGGGGGGCTCCTGGAGGCACCTCTGGGTGGGTGCCTCCTCTGGCCCGCCATGAAGGGAAAGCGGGCTCCTGGAGGCACCTTGTGGGTGCCTCCTCTCCTCACCCGCTAGCCGCTAGCCCGCTACAAAATGGCATGCATAGCCAATTGGATATGCATACCATTAAGTTGCAGCAGCAGTAGCAGGCAGAGGCACCTCTTTCGGGTGCCTCACTGCCTGCTGGAGAGCGAAGTGACAGAGGACTGGAGTGAGTTACTGGGGACCCCTAAGGGCGCCCGCTGTGACTGACTAAGAAGGGAAGTGTACTTGCTGTAGTGCAATGCGAGTACACAGATCTGGCTTGGGGTTAGGGGTTAGCGCAAGGGCTAGGATTAGGGTTACTGGTAAGGTTAGGGTGAGTTACTGGGGTGCACCTCTGGGTGTCTCTCTGACCCACTAAGAAGGACAGTGTACTGGCGTATGGGTTAGGGTTAGGGTTCGGGTTCGGGCTAGGGTTAGTGGCTTTTTATGCCCGACTGGCACATCCCAGAAGTCTCGGTCAAAACCTGGCCAAGTGGCCATGCAATTGGTGGATATGGCTCCAAAAATTTGCATGGTCCACTCCCATGGACAGCCCATCCATCATTAATGCGCGCAGGTGTAAAAAAAGAAAAAATGAAATAAAAAAAAATCAATGGAGACATTTTGTTGCAAGAAAAACCCACTGCTGCTACTGAAAAAAGACAGGCAGTTTTAAAATAGCTATTTTCGCATGTTTCTGTGGTGCTTTGGTGTGTTTTTGGACCACAATTTCAAAATAAATATTGCGGTCACCCCATTTTGGATCCCCCGCCAGCACAGCATGGCATGGCGAGCGAGTTGGCGAGACAACGAGGATGCCCCCCACCAGAGCAGCCCAGGACAGGAGAGGGGGGGAGGCCGGGGACCCCCCGCCCCCCCAGAAACCACCCTTCTGGTAGGTGCCCTCACTGAGGCAGGCATATTTTCGCCTGCTTTTTTGGCCGGGAATCGGGGTTGTTGTTTTTTTTAACTTTTTCCTGTGCCGCGCCGCTTGGCAAGTTGGCGTGGGCGAGTGCGGCTCGACGACGAGAATGCGCACTTTGCGCAGCCCAGGAGAGGAGGGGAGGGAGGCCGGGGACCCCCCCCCCCCAGAAACCACCCCTCTGGTAGGTGCCCTCACTCAGGCAGGCATATTTTCGCCTGCTTTTTTGGCCGGGAATCAGGGTTTTTGTTTTTGTTTTAAACTTTTTTCCTGTGCCGCTTGGCATCGCGCGATCGCTGCGATGCCCAGGAACGACAACACGAAAAATCAGACACAATTTTTCTTTAGTCGGTTCGAGTTCGAGTTCTGGCAGAGTAATTGTCATTACCGTTTCCGTTCCGTAACGGAAACGAGAAACGGAAACGGAAACGAGAATGTCTAGTTCTAAATGTTGACCTTAAGCCCTCGATGCAGATCATGGGCTTTATCTGTGGATACAGTCATCTCTGTTTTGGTAGCCCTGTGCCAGGATGAGCGGGCATCTTTAATGAAGATACTCATTTCAGGTAAGTGATGAACCCACAAACTCAAAGGCTGGGGCCCCAGCTGAAAGGAGACATACATTGGAATGGATGTTGCAACTCCTTCCTCTTTCCTGCCTGCCCACCCCCACTCCAATCTTCATCCTTCATCAGCCTTTCATACGCCAAGGCAGCTCTCTTCTGTGGAGCTCCTGAGAGAGAGAGCAAGAAAACCACATTCCAGATCAACTAAAAATCCACCCATCAGACATCCAGTTGCAGAGCATCCAGGTTAGCTGAGGCGATGGTGTAGATCTAAGGACTAAACTAGACATTTAGGGGAATGTGTATTTTGTGTACAAGAGGAAATACAGGCCTCAGGAAAAAGAAACCCATGATGGCCTTCCAACAAAGTTACAAGAAAAAGCATGCTAAATGCAAGATACAGAGGTGAGAAAACTCATGTGCTATTTGGCCTATCTAGACTTGACCAAGCAAAATCAGGTTTCAGACTTAATGTAACTCCTGAATCTCTGGTGCAATGCACAGAACCTCTTGATAACTTGTGCTCTTGCTGTTTGTGTGAACTTGCTTTCCTCACCCTGACAGAAGTAAGAGGGAGAATGGATTCTTGCTATCCAGAATGGGTAAAGAGAAGCATAGTATAAGAACCCTTAAGGACTAGAAGCAGGAACAGGAGATGTGTCTTTGGTGTCTCCCTCAGAAGATGCAAGTGCAGCCCACAGCAATAGTCTCAATTACCACCTTGTGCTCTTTGTGGCATCTTTTCTTCTTCCTGTGAGGCTTGCTTGGTTCACACAGCAAACGGCGCACCGGGATTTTGCTGTAGATAGGGATGCTGACCATGGAGCGGTCTTCCTGCATGGTGAAGGGATTGATGCATCCTGCGCATAAGCAGTGCGCCTCTGGGATGTCAGTTGGTACTCGGGTGGCATCATGGTTTATCCTGCAGGAGAATGTAGCGTCATCAGATCATGTGTATCTGAAAGTGACTGGTCGTAGGCATTCAAAGAGGTCCTCCAGCACACCGGGACCAGATCTCCACCACCTACTGTACCGTCTTCCAGCCCATACTGCAAGCAAGTTTCTAATTCTCCCAGAGACCCCAGAACATGGGGCAGAAGGGTAAAAGGAGCTGCCGTTCCTATGGCTCACCACTGTCAGCACTCAAGCAATACAGGTCTGCTAAGATTTCATGCAGGATTCTTTCATGATCTGCTGGCAGTCGAAGATGGAACCTTCTGCATGAAAAGCCCATGGTCTACCACTGAGCTGCTGCTGTTGTGTCATTACAGTTGTAGCCAACTCTTTGTGACCCCATGTCCATGGAGTTTTCTTGGCAGGAATACTAGAGTGGTTTGCCAGTTCCTACTCCAGGCGCCTACAGCACCTGGTATTCCCTGGTGGTCTCCCCTCCAAGTACACTAAGCTGTAGTGCCTCCCAGATGGGAGACTTTTGGAAACAAGACAAAGCCCTCCAGGACAAATGCTCACAGGCAGCCCCTCGCATTCATAAGAAGGTATGTGTTTGGGACACAACATGGGCAGAATGAAAAACTTACCCATGGACTTATCAAACTCGAAGCTGAAGTGAGTGCCTGTTTCCTCCCATTAATCTGCTGGCCATCTGACAAAAGGGTTCCCTGACAGTTGTGTTATTGGATGGCCATACAAACAACACAAGTTAAGCCTATGTTGATCTTCGACATTATGATGACTCATTAACCATCCTGCTAAATGCAGCATGGGGAAATAACTCATATAAAGCTCTAGCCAACTGACTTCTTTCACCACTTGAAGGTGCAATCTCCTAAGGAATGGCATGGCTGTGTACCAAAGAGGGCTATGACTGTTGAAGGAGGTTGCCTCAGCCTTCTGTCATCCTGAGCTTCAGCAAACAGGGAAGGCATAAGGGTGGCAACAATAGATAGCCTGCAGAATTAAAATGTCAGCTGTGGAGTTTTGAACCAGCTAAAGTTTCCGAACAGTTTTCAAAGGGGGCACCACATACCGTGGGTTACAACAATCCAAGTAGGATGTATCTAAAGTATGCTTCACCACAGCCAAGTCAGACATTTCCAGGTATGGGCGTAACTGGTACGCTAGCTTTAACATTGCAAATAAATACATAAATTTAAGGGGGATACTGATATGTGGGCATCCAGGCTCAGGGCTGTATCCATGAGCAAGGCAAGCTATGAACTTGAGTTTTCAGAGGACGTGTAATCCCATCGCACAGAGGCTACACCCCGTTCTCTGATGTTTTGGGGCTATACAGCCTTGTCCTCGCCTGCTACATTTTGCGACTGGAAAAATAATACACAGTAGACCACTTATTCATTATTATTTTCTCTGTGGAAGGTGGATGGGCCAGTCTCGCGATTCTTAGAGGAGTTTGGGAAAATAATCACTAGCAGTCCTGCTCTTCTGATCCTGTGCCCTACTAGATTTTAGTATGTTTGCTTTCATTCCTTTTGTGACATGTTTCACAGACCTCACAGCTACCAGTGAGGTGGCTGATGAAAAAAGTGAAAAGTGTTTCCTTTGCTGGGGAAAATGAGAACTGGAGTACTTTTGAAATGCATCAGTGCCCACCCTGCTTCATTAAACAGGGATAATATTGTGCCTTTTTCACTGTAGGGTATGGTTTGCTTGGGTGTCGTACTTAAAATAAAATGCCATTGTGACACGATTTTGGGGTTGTACTGAGACAAGCTCGTTCTCTGGGTGAAACTGAGAGCTGGACTATATATTGCAAATTAACTTACAGTACTTTGTTTTCTGACTGAGTTAAGCTGCATTTGGAAATCTGTTTTCCCAGATACAAAGATCTGCTTGAGCCATGTCTCTAGAGCACTAACAAGATGTCAGCCATGTAGCACACAGTGTAGTCCAGAGTCCCGCACAGTCCTTCTCACCTGTAGGCCCAAGGAGACAAACTCCTCTTGTTGGACATCCAGAGTCTCAAGTTGACTTGGCATTTGCTATCCAGTGGCTCGGAGCTGTTCCGCAACTGGTTAGCCATTTCCTGGATGCTCCGCTCATAATCTTCTACAAGGGTGTAGTCTGTGGAGGCCCCTGGATTGACCCTCAATAGGGGGTCAGGGGACGATTCCTGAGCTCTCAGGTGCTGGTTCTTTGTTTTTGCCAGGCCCCTCTTCTTTCCTTTTGTGCTTTTGCTCTGCTCTTTGGCTTCCATGGTGAAGTTCAGTGAGAAGGAAAGGCAAAGCGCACAGAAAACCACCTGAGGGAAAAAGACAAGCAAGGTAGTTATTTCATTTATCGATTACGTTACTTGCGTTTTTGCAGTGCCTATAAAACGTTTTAAAGCATCTTAAACATCGTGAAGTGATTTAAAAAAATAATAAAATGACATGTAAGCAAAAATCTAAATCTATCGTAATAGAAAGCTGACATATTTTTTTTAAAAAAAACGCAAATGGAAACATAAAGCCAGCTTGTTAATAAAAAAATAAAACAACAAAAATAAAACACAAAGCAGATTCCATAAAAGGTGGTTTAAAATGAGAAGCTAAAACTATCTGTGAAATAAAATGGTAGTTAAAACTGGCACCATGTAGTGAGTATTAGATCAGAAAAGATTTCATCTGACGCACTGCACTCCTTTTTGGTGTAGCAGCTGTGGGTTGCAAATTATTCAAGCACAAGCAGGTAAGCCATGGGGTTTTGTGATGTTGTTGGGCACTCTAGGTAAGCCGGGATAAGGAGGGAGACATACAGTAGAACAGGAGAGAGGGTTCAGTGACCCTCCAGACATTGGATTGCAGGTCCCATCCTCCCTGACCATTGGCCATGCTGTGAAGGCTGATGGGAGCTCATGCTCAGGATCCTATGGAAGACGATGGACTCTGCAGGGAAAGCGTTGCACACACCTCACACCTACCAGTGAGGGGGCTGAGGGAGAAAGTGGCACGTGAGACCAAGAGATGATTGCGAAGAAATACAGCCTGCGAGAGCCTGACTCACTTCAAGTGTACCCTTGTTTGATCAAAAGACTCCCTTTTGGCGGTTACTTCACGTCTTCCTTTGTTCCACAACTAGTTTTGTACCGTGACAGCGTTGGTCACAATCACGTGGTTTTGTCCCTGTTTCAGTGTTCCCATGGTCGTGATAACTTGTCTCGTGACAAGTGTTACCTCACGGTCTTGAACCGTGATAAACACTGAATTTGTCTAGCTTCCACTTCTCTTTTTTTTGGGGGGGGGGTATAAAATTTTCTTTTTTGATATTTCGATTTACTGATATTCTGGTTTTCATATGCCAATGCAGCAGCATTGATAATGTTTTCTTATACATTTGAGTCGCATGGTTTTTCCCGTAGGGAAATTAATGACATATGTCGCTTCACCCACTAACCACTAGATGGACACAAAAGCTGTGCTAACAATGCCCACCAGGTTACTTACCAGTACAGTTGTTACTTCATGTCCTCTTAACCAGGACAAGACTTGGAACAGAAGAGGGACAAGAGAAAACCCAACCCTAGCGCTAGGTACAGATTTGTCTCGCGTAGCACTCATTCTGGGGGTGTGGTTGAGACAAATTTCAGTTGTTGCGAGACGGATGTGAAGTAACATTTTTGTACCGCTCCTAAATGCAACAACTACAGAGACAAAACAGACGTAAAGTAACCGCCTTGGAAGAACTGTGGCCTCATTTCAAAACCGTTAAGAACATGACCTTTCATCCTCTCTCAGGCCACAAATAAATTTTATTCCACCTTTGTAGGCTGATATGACAGGCATGCCCAGCCCGGAGGGTGGGGGGGGGCACCAACGAAAGGTAGAATGCTGAGGCAGCCGGCAGAGGGGGCAGGGGAGTGTCCATTTTCCATCCCTTCTGTTCAGGCTCAACTCTCACTAGACTTTGTTCTCCACATTGTCAGAGGATGGGAGACCACACATGACAGGGCATCCCTCATACAGCAAGAAAGACACAGGAACAGAGCTATGAAGGCCTGGATCTTGTGTGTTCTGGTCTTACTTTGTTCCAAAATATCCTAGCATCCTATGGGTTATATTTACAGTAGGTCTCATTCTTGTTTCAAGAATCAAATCACACATTAAAAGAAATACAGTGGCCCCTCATATAGCAAACAGTTTGTATAACCTAAAATCTGTACAACATAAAAAATTCCAGAGATAGGGGAAATTTGCTTAACAGAATCATCTATGGGGAGAATCCATACAACATAAAAATAGTTGTTGTTAGGGAATTACTCTGTTTTCAATGCATCCCTATGGGAAATTTGTATAAAGGAAAATTGCTTAATTAATTTTCATTTGGAATGAATTAATTCCTTTATACAAGGTACCATTGTACATATTTCTGGCTATTACAATGGGTTTCCACTACAGGCACTCAGTTCCTTCAAAACTATGTGCCTGAGCAAACTCACTTGGAAATTAAGTCCATGTTTACTTACCAAGGATCAGCCAGAAACCAAGAATGATCTAATTTGCAACATGCAGAGGGGAGGAAACTTTGTGCTAGGAGAAGCACAAGATTTTTAAAAAATATTTCTTGGGAACGCTCTGCTTCTAGGGGCTTGCTAACTAGTGGCATTTAGTTTGATTCCAAGGAGCTCAGGGCAACATGGAGATTCACCAAGTTTATTCTAGCAATCAGTAACTTGATGAGCCCAGCTGGCTGGGCTAAGGACTGTGAGCAAAAGATGGCAACTTTTTTCTTGTAAAATTCATGGTGCTGTACTCTTGGTAGGTTGCATGCTATACAAGAGGGCCTATCATTTCAGAGGTGACAAATGGGTAGGTGTTGGCTATGACTCAGACAAGTTTCAGTGCAGCACTGTGGGAGTGCCATGTTTGCGTGACTCTATTGGGTTTTGCATTTTGCTGGACGTACTGTTTATATCAGCTCACCCCTTTCCTTTTTAGCAGCCCACTTCCTGTATTACAGTAGAAGGAAGACATGGTGGTGTTAAATAAAAGAAAACCCAGCCTCCATTTCCTATGCCTGCCTTCCCCCCTTTCCACACATCTCCATATTGGTTATTTCAGATCCCTGGGGTTTACATGGATCCTTATATATTCAAGCCAACCATTTCCTATATATGACAAACCATCGAATTGTTCTCCCTCTTTGATGAGGGCAATTGTGCTCCATATGCTGGGCTCTTTTTCCTCTCAGGGAAGTCACTTTTCTTTCTTTCTTTTTGTTTTTTTGTCTCTTTCACGCCAGGCGCTGAGAGCAATAGCTCACTGAGGCAAACGTTTACTCTTCCCAAAGCAAACATGTCTGACAGGCCATTAATAAATAGAAAGTAAATAAAAGAGGCACAAAGACAGCCAAGTAAGCACACCTACCAGTTTTGGAGCCCACTCCATCACAGCGGGTGGGTGGGTGGGTGGGTGAGGGCTGCACAGATGCCTCCCTCCTCTGCCGCAGAATGAAGGGATGTGAGATGGGGCCGGTGCTTTTTAAAAGGGAAGCAACAGCCCCTTCACCTCTTCATTGCCAGGGAGGTGGGCCTGCCTGCCACCCTGAGATCTTCCCAGGATGCCAGTAAGGATGTCGACAGAAAGGACAGCCGCTAGGGCTGTTTTGCTACCCCGCAGGCCTGTAGGCTTCCCTTGTTGGGGGGGGGGGTCACTCTCTGTATGCGTACACACAGAGTGTCATCTCCTCAAGCCAAGACTGTTTTAAAAGGCTGGGACGGGAGATGGACTGCAAAAGAAAACTTTTCTGAAGACAATCCTCCATGGGGATGAGCGTGAAGCTGCAGGTTTTGCCTTGCTGGACTTCACAGATTTCTCCTCCGAGAAGAGTTAAAAACACTGAGTGTTCATCTGAGTGAGACATCGTAAAATGACATTTCTCCAGACTCAGGAGTCTTCCTAATGGGGCAAAATTCACTCTGCCTTCTCCCAGTTGGTCATGAAGGAGCATGAAGGAGGATATCTCACAGATATTCACATCTAAACCTCATTTTTTAAAAAATTCTCCAAATCTACTTCTTTCCAAAAAAATCTTAGGAGAATCCCTAATAACTATGTAGAAATCCTCTCCTGCCTCCGGAATGTCTTTTCAAGATCTATTTTGTGAGTGTTGGTGTTTAAAATAAATCAACAAACAGACTAAGTGAAAACTTCTGACTGAAGAATCTGGACCCAGTAACGAATTCCTTCCAGAAAGCACCCTAGCACTAAATTTCCACTCGCAGGAACAGACTAAAAACTGAATTGTGCCTCAAGAAGCGGTGGGGAAGGATACCAGAAAAGCCTCAGATTTTTCACTTCCGGAATGGAGACAAGCTTTTTGTCATGTTTATGGCAAAAGAAGTCCTGATAACATCAGTGGTGACTGTGAGCTAGAGATGATAAAAAGAGCAAATACTTCACCTGGAACCCCTTTCTGGATTTAAGACAGGAGGATGAGACCAAGCTCTGGAGGAGGAGATGTCCTGGGAGGTCTGCCTTTGAGTGGCTGGGTTGTTCTGAATGAAGGGTTTGTCACAGTGGTGTGAAATATAGGCCCCTTGCATCGCAAGGCAGGTAATTAGCATAACCAGAATCCTGGAAGAGTTACTAAGGAACAGTGCAGAGGCCAGTTAGGGACAAGAACAAAATGGAAGGGCTGCATTCAGGCTGCATCCATGAACAGATGGAGAGGTGAAGAAACATGAACTGAAAGCCAAGAGATGCCTGCTTACCTACTGATTTATGGCAATGCCTATGCTTGTTGCAACAAAAAAAGAGTTCTACGACATCTCCAAGATACAATTCAGCACAAGGTGTAGTCAAATGCTTCCGCTATGTGGAGTGTAGCCTTAGTAGACAGACCTTCATACAGCGGTAGGGGAGATAGATTATATGTAATGGAAATGCAAGAGGCCCTGGGCATTGAAAGATTCTGGCTATAATGAGATGAGAACTCCTTTTTAAAAAAATTAGGCCAAGCAAGACAGGACTGAAGCTCTTCATGTACAGTATTCTTAGTCAGCAGTTTCCCCTTGGAGCATCTCATGGCAATTCTTTTGTTCAAGGATGGCTGCCCTGAGGTCGGAGGCAGAGCACGCAGGGAATCAGAAGGGCTCTCCAGCTGGTTTCAGCACCTTGCAGCTTCTAATGTCAGTTTCCCAAAGGTTTACAAGATTAGGCACTTAAGTGTGATTTTTAAGAGTATTATTAGCACGTTACTTTTGAAATCTACTTACTTATTATTGTATAATGTATACAATATTACCCCAAATGGCCACAACACCGCCTCTCAACAAGATCCTAACTGCACTCTTTCAGGCTCCATGAGAAAAATTTAGCAGGTATTGCATTGCTTTCAAAACTAGCACTGTTGTGCGGTTATTCCCAAGAGTCGTGCTTACTTCCAAGTAGTAATGCTTCTTACTTCCAAAATCAGCTCTGTCTCATTTCTGAGACTACTACACATACAAATCATCTTCGGCATAATTAGCTCCAGATTGTAGCCAATGTTTCTAAACACCAAATATATGCTAATATAGTTCAAGTCCCCCCCCCCGTGTTTATGTGCATGCATGTGTGCCTGTGTGTACGCAACCATGCATGTATCTCACACACACTAATTCCTGGGCTCTCAACATTATTAACAAGGTCAGTTCTGCATTCTCATATGTTTTTGAAGAAAGCAGATAACATTCATTGCATATTCCTGAGATTACTCAGACACAGGGATCTTGCAGGCAGTAAATCTACACATGCTTGTACATCCCATTTAATTATACATATCTTATGTTGAGTAGACCTCCATAGTGTTTTGCAGTTATGGTCCGAAACATCACAGAGCTTAATACATTTGAGGGGCATTTGACAATAAATCATATATCATCATTATAAAGTGCTGGAACTTCAGTCTTAACAAAAAAAAATTGCTGGCTTGTTTTCATTTCAGAACTGTCTCCCTGATGGTACACACACTTGCATGCACACACATGTGTGCATGTGCGTGTGTGCGTTTGTATGTGTGTGTGTACTGCCAGGGAGACAGTTCTGAAATGAAAATGACACACACAGAGAGAGAAGAAAAGACGCGAGGAACAGTGTCTTTGCTGCTGAAGACAAAAAGTAGTTGGCATGGTTATTTCAAAAGGAAAGGCATCTCAGCTGTGAGAGCTTCCAGCCCACTCTTTCTCTCTGCTTCCCTTTGCAGCCTTTCGTTGTTTCTCTCCATGCTGCTTGCAAGCCCTTTGAAGAAGTCTTTTATAGTACTTCTGGTCCATAGGGCCACGAAGAGTTGGGCACAACTGAACGACTGAACAACAACAAAAGAATTCCTGAAAGAAAAATGCCTTTTCCTCTCTGTCTAGTTGCTTCACTTAGCTTCCTGTACAATCTGAGAAATGTATAATCGTGATGATGTACGAGTCACCCTCTCCCTGACAAGAGATTCTGCACCTCTATTATGCTGTAAGATTGACAAGATGCATCTTCCTGTCTCACGCCCTCTCTTCTGGCAGAAAAAGCTGCTCCAGTGTGTACTTTCTCCTCATCAAATCCGCCACCCACCACAACTCTGTGCCTCAGAGAAGTGGTACTTCCTGAGCTGCTAGCCTTAGACATTCCTCATTGCTTCTGAAGCAAGTGTCCTCTAGTGCAGGCCTGCCCAACTGGTAGACCGTGGGCTACCAGTAGTCCGCGAAGGGTACAAAAATAGCCCGCTGGCCATCAATAAAAAAGTGAGGGGATAAGTTCTCCACCCCTCTCTCCCCCACGCCGAGGACCACTACTGCTCCAGCAAAGTTCTGGGTCTGCCAGCCCACTGTCTCAGCTGAGCGGGGCAGCTCAAGGGCTGTGGCACAGTCCCCTGCTCCCCCTCCCAGCCAGATGTTCAGCATGTCACTGTCTCGTGACCAGCAGAGCCGCTAGTGCAGAGCAGTTGGAGGGGAGGAGACAGTGAGAGGCGGGGTCGCAGGTGCATCCACCTCCTTTGCGTGGTGATGTCTCCCCTCTTCTTCAAAGGCAAGGAAGCATGTGAATGGTCAGCCTTACCATAGGAAAACATTGAACTATGTTCCCTCCAGAGAACGGATTAATTGATTTTCAATGCATTTCTATGGGAAACCGCTGCTCTACTTACATTTTTTTTACTTGTGAGCATGTGCTCAGAAAGGATAAAATTTGTAAGTAGAGGTTTTAGTGTAGTAGCCCTCAGGCACTTTGGGTCAGAAAAATAGACCTTGGCCTATTCACAGTTGGACAGCCCTGCTCTAGTGCTAGCCTCCTTTCCCGTCCCCAAGAAGTCAGTAATAATGGTGTTCCACAGCAAAAGCTAAGCACAGGGAAACACCAGGCTTCATCCATCTGGCTGTGCGTTTTATCCATTCAAGTCAACTCCTGCAAAAGATCTCACCTCTGCCTTGTTTAAGGATCTGATGTCCCTCTCACAGGCACACTTAAGAGCCATTATCTTTTTTAAAGAAAGGGTCATTAGTTGACATGGACTGATCCATTGGACTGGCTCTGAGGATTGTCATTATGGGTATCTGCCCTTTGAAATTAACTGCTACACTGGAGGCCCTTCATTCTCTCTCTCTCTCTCTCTCTCTCTCTCTCTCACACACACACACACACACACACAGAGAGAGAGAGAGAGAGAGAGAGAGAGAGAGAGAGAGAGAGAGAGAGAGAGAGAGAGAGAGAGAGTTCTGCAGATAGTGAGTCACCTGTGCACTTGCAATCAATTCAGGAAAGAAGTGGGCAGATTATTTATCATTTCAACAGGAAGAATCAGAGACAATAAGAAATAAATACAGGTGTTCAAAGCAATAAAATATTTCTGTCTCTAAATAGTTCTGTTGAAATGGGGAAGAAAACCACACTTATTTCAGCTCAGGATAGATATACGTGATAGCAAAAAATTGCAAGTAGCCTATTCAAGCCCTCAAATACCTGGGCTCAGAATATGAAGTGTACAGACTCAGTATCCAATTGTCTAAATATGAGCTAGAAGGAATTCCCCACCTTCCCCACCTATGTCAAGCTTCTCGCCACACAAACAGTTGTAGTCTCGCGCAACCAGTGCCCAAATGAGCACATGATGAGAGGGGGAGTATTTCCATGCTTGCTCTCCTGCCCCACATCTAGGCAGTGAACTACTGGCTGTAATATTTTGCAGTTTGTTCCAGTCGATGGATGTTGGGGTTCCAGTAAACCAGGTCCTATCATCTTGAAAACTGCTCACTCTTGCACAGATTGTCTCCCAAATCTAGCTCTGCATGGGAAATGATCAGTGCTGTTTAGCTTAATTTTTGTACGGAGGAAAGCAGCACTCTATGGGTGGCCGTCAAAAAAAATACAAAGAGCACACCTTAGCTGCCACAGATGGCATTGAGGACCTGCCAAATATTTCCTGCTCGGTTTGAAGTGAGTCTTTTTGCTAGTAATTAGTAGTTTACAGGATGAAATTTGTAATAAATCAACGTATGCATTCAGCAATAAAAGCATACTGATTGAAGGCAAACCCTCTCCCTGTTCAATGACTATGTTTTTTGTCTCTTTTAAAAATGCCCAAGCGAGACGAGGGGGCACCGCATCTCCCAGCAGTGCACTCCGCATACCTCTGTAGGTCCCAGAGCCACACAGTATACACAACGTCAAATGAAAACAAGTCAGAAACATTCACCAATGTTGTGTTTATTTATTTATTTTAAAAGGGGAGGGGGGAATTGTATTTGCCAACATTCACTCTTTTCCCTGGCTTGTGCACAGAGTTCCTCTATCTCCCTTGCATTTTCTCCAGGTGGACTTGCAGCCTCGCCAGCCTCATGCCAACCCAACCGTGTGTGTTTGCTTTCTAAGCTCAGTTTCAATTATTTGTAACAGAGGGTGTTGTTGTTCAGTCGTTCAGTTGTGTCCGACTCTTCATGGCCCCATGGACCAGAGCTTTGCCAGGCGTTCCTATCTTCAACAGAAGGTGGTTAAATGTTGCCACATCGGTTTCAGTGATAACAGTGCTGGTTTCTCAGTCTCCCTTTTGCATTTTCTATCTACCTTTCTGATTTAACTCTTCCCTGGGGAGAGTGACAAAAGAGCCAATTTAGCTGATGGGCAGATGTCTAATGTTGGTTGGAAAAGCTGGCAAAGAATCTGTACGGTTCAAACCCAAATGGCAAATGGAACCCACCCACAACTGGGCAACCATCAATTGGATCATGCTGGGACAGCCGGTTGGAAAATATAATGGCTGGTAGTATTCCCCACATCGAGCGGAAGAGAAAATGGGTAAGGATCCCACCCCCATTTCGCAGACTCCCCGTTGTGTCCCCATTCTTACACTGTAATTTGTGGTTCTCTCCTCAGAAATGGATTTGCTGCCTTGCTTTTTGAAGTCTTACCTGGTTATATACAGTACATATGTAGTGAGCCACATATGCAGAGAGCCACATCTCAAGAATTTTGCTTGAACACATATTAAGGCCCATTTGAAACATGCACACGTTATTCCACCCCTCTTTTTTTTTCAGGTGAGCTCAATCAATTCTACATCTATGTATTTTTTTGAAATTATTTGTAAGGTTATGCATCTTTTGTATGTCTTTTATGTCATTTCATACATCTATTGTATTATTACAAATAATTTCACATACATACATACATACATACATACATACATACATACATACATACACACACACGTGTGTGTGTGGTGTTGCATCATTACAGTCGTGACCGACTCTCTGTGACCCCATGTCCATGGAGTTTTCTTGGCAGGAATACTGGAGTGGCTTGCCAGTTCCTACTCCAGGCGCCTACAGCACCTGGTATTCCTTGGTGGTCTCCCATTGAAGTACTGTACTAACCAAGGCCGACCCTGCTTAGCTTCTGAAATCAGGCGAGATCAGATGTGCTTAGGGCATCTAGGCAGCTCTCACATACATACATACATACATACATACATACATACATACATACATACATACATACATACATGTGTAGTTTCATATATATATATGCATATGCATATATATATATATATATATATATATATATATATATATATATATATATATATATATATATATATATATATATATATATATATATATATATGTTTTCGTAGATTTTCACGGGTATAGGTATGCATGTTGGGGTGGATTCGGGTTTCTTCCCGTGTAGAAATCTGGTTGTTTTGGCGACGTTTCGACGAGGTCTCACTCGTCATCTTCAGGCTGGTGTTCTGGCTTCTTTCTTCTTGAAGCAAAGCGTGATCTCAGTTGAAGTCCTTCTATAAATACTGCTGGGGGGTGTGGTTTGCTTGCTCTGTTGCTGATTGTAGGTTCGTTTGTTCTTTTGTGATTTGCTGTGTGGCTGAGGCGATCGTTAAGGGCTTAACTGCTGGTGGGTTAGATGGCTGTTTAGAGACATCCTGTGTGGGTGAGGTGCTGGATGTGTGTCTATTAGCCTTTTGTTTCTTAACGACCTTGGTGATGGGTGTTCTGGTAGCATCCTGGGCTTTGGTGGAGTGGGGTCTTGTGTCTTGTGAATTCATTTTGGTCTGGCTGCGTGTCTGTGGTCTCCCAAAGTTTTTTTGGCGTGTGTAAGTGTGCTCCATGTGGTGGCTGGAGTGGGGAGTAGCGGTAGATGGTGCAGTCGTGGTTTTGTTATTGGATGGTGGTTTCGTTTCATCTGTGGGAAGGGTCTGGGTTTGTGTTTGGTGTGGATGGAAGGTGGTGGCATCTTGTGTCCTTTTGGACCTGGTGTCAGTCTTTGTGACAGAGGCTCATCTGTTGACCAGGGCTAGTTTCCAGATGTCAGGCAAGCGGGAGGTGTCATCACGTTTATTCATGTTGTTTGGGTGTTTCTCTATTTCAATGGCTTCCATGATTATTCGACTGTTGAAGTGTTCAGTTTTGGAGATGAGTTTGGTTCTTTTAAAATCAATTTCATGACCTGTTGTTTTTATGTGCTGGAAGAGAGAGGAAGATTTTTCTTCTTTTTTGACTGCGTTCTTGTGTTCTGCGATGCGTGCGCTTATTCTCCTGTTTGTCTGTCCGATGTATGTGGCTGGGCAGACTTTGCATGGTATTTCGTAGACTCCTTGGTTTTCTAGCTCAATCTTGTCTTTGGGGTTTCTTAAAATGTTGGCTATTTTTTGTTCGGTGCAAAAGGCTGTCTTGATATTGTGTTTGTGGAGAATTTTGCTTATTTTGTCTGTGGTGCCTTTGATGTAAGGGAGGAGGGCACTGCCGTTGTTCTCTTCTGTTTCTTGGTTCTTGGGGGGTGTTTCTTTTTGGATTAGTTTGGTGATGGTGTTTTTTTGGAATCCGTTCGCAATTAAAGCATTCGAGAGGGTGTGTAATTCAGTTTTTTTAGGTGGTCTTTGTCAGCGAGGCGTTTGGTTCTGGAGATGAGGGTTTTTGCTACGGAGTTGATCTGTGCAGGGTGGTGGTGTGATTGAGCATTTAAGTAGCGGTTTGTATGTGTTTTTTTTCCGGTAGATGGTATGTCCTAAGGAGCCGTCGGGTTTTTTGTAGATTAGGACGTCCAGGAAGGGAAGTTGGTTGTTGGCTTCTATTTCCATAGTGAATTGTATTTTGGGGTGTAGGCTGTTGAGATGTGTGAGAAAGTTGTTCAGTTTGTCTTTCCCGTGTGGCCAGATAACAAAGGTGTCGTCAACATATCTGAGCCAGAGTTTGGGTTTATGTTCGGACTTCTGTAACGCGTTGGTTTCAAAGTGTTCCATATATAGGTTTGCGGCTCCTTCTATCTGTTTGTATCTTTGTCCATTGTGGATGAAGTATGTGTTGGTTAGGCAGTGGTTGGTCAGATCTAGGATGTGCTTGGGGGGGTTGTATTTGTTGTGGATAGCTGTCAAGGCTTCTTGAATGGGCACTTGTGTGAAGAGCGAAACAACATCGAAGCTCACGAGTAGGTCATTGGGTTGTAGGTCTTGTTTCTTTATAATTTCTATGAAGTGGAACGAGTTTTGTACGTATGAAGAGATGGATTCTGCATAGGGCTGGAGTTGTTTGGCAAGAAATTTGGCGAGGTTTTGTAGGGGTGAGCCTATGGAGCTGACTATGGGTCTGAGAGGTGTTCCTTCTTTGTGAATCTTGGGGAGGCCGTAGAGCTTGGGGCATCTGGAAGATTTCTCTCTGGGGATGATGCTTGGCTTGATTTCTTCACTTAAGGGTGAGGCTTTTATTTTGGCTTTGGTGGTTTTTTCCAGGTAGGTGGTGGGGTCTGTGTTCAAAGGTATGTAAGCAGGGTCTTGTAGTAGGTTGGATAGTTTGGCTTGGTAGTCAGATGTGTTCATCACCACTGTGGCATTGCCTTTGTCTGCTGGGAGAATGATTATGTTGTTGTCTTTCCTCAGGTTGGTGAGGGCTTTTTGTTCTTCTTTGTGTAAATTGCTTCTGGGTGGTTTGCTGGAGCAGAGGATATTGGTGACTTCGAGTCTGATTTTGTTGGCTTCATCTGGGTTGATTTTGGTTAGGCTGGCTTCCACTCCGCATATGATGTTTTCAGTGGGGATGTGTCTGGGGGCGACTGCAAAGTTGAATCCTTTGGACAGGACTTTGGTCTCTGCGATGGTGAGTGTCCTGTCTGATATGTTGTGAACTGTTTGTTTCATGGGCTGCTGTGGGGGGTTGGGCTTCTGGCGTTTTTCCAGTTTGTGGAGTTTGTTGGTGTGTATGTCTGTCTTGTGGGAGGTCTCTGTTTCAGCTCTCCAGGCGGCGAGTTGCTTGGATTTGTTCCAGAGTGTTGGGTGGATTTTGTTGCTGAGTTTGAGGTGGAGAGTGAGTAGGTCTCTGTTGGTTTGATCTAGTAGGTATCTTTTCTTGTGTAGTTCGTTTCTGATTAGGGCTAGTTCTGTTCTTTTCAGGATCCTTTCGCTGGATGGGGTTTTTGAGTGGAATTTCAGTTGGAAGCTTGTGGGGATCACATTTTTTATCTCGGCAGTTGCGTAGGAATGCAATGTCACATAAGATGGTGGCTCTTCGGACTTCTAGTTTCTCGTAGGTTCTGGTCAGCTGGAAGGTTTCCTCCCCGTAGAGGTCGGATATTTGTTTTCGTAGATTTTCACGGGTATAGGTATGCATGTTGGGGTGGATTCGGGTTTCTTCCCGTGTAGAAATCTGGTTGTTTTGGCGACGTTTCGACGAGGTCTCACTCGTCATCTTCAGGCTGGTGTTCTGGCTTCTTTCTTCTTGAAGCAAAGCGTGATCTCAGTTGAAGTCCTTCTATAAATACTGCTGGGGGTGTGGTTTGCTTGCTCTGTTGCTGATTGTAGGTTCGTTTGTTCTTTTGTGATTTGCTGTGTGGCTGAGGCGATCGTTAAGGGCTTAACTGCTGGTGGGTTAGATGGCTGTTTAGAGACATCCTGTGTGGGTGAGGTGCTGGATGTGTGTCTATTAGCCTTTTGTTTCTTAACGACCTTGGTGATGGGTGTTCTGGTAGCATCCTGGGCTTTGGTGGAGTGGGGTCTTGTGTCTTGTGAATTCATTTTGGTCTGGCTGCGTGTCTGTGGTCTCCCAAAGTTTTTTTTGGCGTGTGTAAGTGTGCTCCATGTGGTGGCTGGAGTGGGGAGTAGCGGTAGATGGTGCAGTCGTGGTTTTGTTATTGGATGGTGGTTTCGTTTCATCTGTGGGAAGGGTCTGGGTTTGTGTTTGGTGTGGATGGAAGGTGGTGGCATCTTGTGTCCTTTTGGACCTGGTGTCAGTCTTTGTGACAGAGGCTCGTCTGTTGACCAGGGCTAGTTTCCAGATGTCAGGCAAGCGGGAGGTGTCATCACGTTTATTCATGTTGTTTGGGTGTTTCTCTATTTCAATGGCTTCCATGATTATTCGACTGTTGAAGTGTTCAGTTTTGGAGATGAGTTTGGTTCTTTTAAAATCAATTTCATGACCTGTTGTTTTTATGTGCTGGAAGAGAGAGGAAGATTTTTCTTCTTTTTTGACTGCGTTCTTGTGTTCTGCGATGCGTGCGCTTATTCTCCTGTTTGTCTGTCCGATGTATGTGGCTGGGCAGACTTTGTATGGTATTTCGTAGACTCCTTGGTTTTCTAGCTCAATCTTGTCTTTGGGGTTTCTTAAAATGTTGGCTATTTTTTGTTCGGTGCAAAAGGCTGTCTTGATATTGTGTTTGTGGAGAATTTTGCTTATTTTGTCTGTGGTGCCTTTGATGTAAGGGAGGAGGGCAGTGCCGTTGTTCTCTTCTGTTTCTTGGTTCTTGGGGGGTGTTTCTTTTTGGATTAGTTTGGTGATGGTGTTTTTTTGGAATCCGTTCGCAATTAAAGCATTCGAGAGGGTGTGTAATTCAGTTTTTAGGTGGTCTTTGTCAGCGAGGCGTTTGGTTCTGGAGATGAGGGTTTTTGCTACGGAGTTGATCTGTGCAGGGTGGTGGTGTGATTGAGCATTTAAGTAGCGGTTTGTATGTGTTTTTTTCCGGTAGATGGTATGTCCTAAGGAGCCGTCGGGTTTTTTGTAGATTAGGACGTCCAGGAAGGGAAGTTGGTTGTTGGCTTCTATTTCCATAGTGAATTGTATTTTGGGGTGTAGGCTGTTGAGATGTGTGAGAAAGTTGTTCAGTTTGTCTTTCCCGTGTGGCCAGATAACAAAGGTGTCGTCAACATATCTGAGCCAGAGTTTGGGTTTATGTTCGGACTTCTGTAACGCGTTGGTTTCAAAGTGTTCCATATATAGGTTTGCGGCTCCTTCTATCTGTTTGTATCTTTGTCCATTGTGGATGAAGTATGTGTTGGTTAGGCAGTGGTTGGTCAGATCTATGATGTGCTTGGGGGGGTTGTATTTGTTGTGGATAGCTGTCAAGGCTTCTTGAATGGGCACTTGTGTGAAGAGCGAAACAACATCGAAGCTCACGAGTAGGTCATTGGGTTGTAGGTCTTGTTTCTTTATAATTTCTATGAAGTGGAACGAGTTTTGTACGTATGAAGAGATGGATTCTGCATAGGGCTGGAGTTGTTTGGCAAGAAATTTGGCGAGGTTTTGTAGGGGTGAGCCTATGGAGCTGACTATGGGTCTGAGAGGTGTTCCTTCTTTGTGAATCTTGGGGAGGCCGTAGAGCTTGGGGCATCTGGAAGATTTCTCTCTGGGGATGATGCTTGGCTTGATTTCTTCACTTAAGGGTGAGGCTTTTATTTTGGCTTTGGTGGTTTTTTCCAGGTAGGTGGTGGGGTCTGTGTTCAAAGGTATGTAAGCAGGGTCTTGTAGTAGGTTGGATAGTTTGGCTTGGTAGTCAGATGTGTTCATCACCACTGTGGCATTGCCTTTGTCTGCTGGGAGAATGATTATGTTGTTGTCTTTCCTCAGGTTGGTGAGGGCTTTTTGTTCTTCTTTGTGTAAATTGCTTCTGGGTGGTTTGCTGGAGCAGAGGATATTGGTGACTTCGAGTCTGATTTTGTTGGCTTCATCTGGGTTGATTTTGGTTAGGCTGGCTTCCACTCCGCATATGATGTTTTCAGTGGGGATGTGTCTGGGGGCGACTGCAAAGTTGAATCCTTTGGACAGGACTTTGGTCTCTGCGATGGTGAGTGTCCTGTCTGATATGTTGTGAACTGTTTGTTTCATGGGCTGCTGTGGGGGGTTGGGCTTCTGGCGTTTTTCCAGTTTGTGGAGTTTGTTGGTGTGTATGTCTGTCTTGTGGGAGGTCTCTGTTTCAGCTCTCCAGGCGGCGAGTTGCTTGGATTTGTTCCAGAGTGTTGGGTGGATTTTGTTGCTGAGTTTGAGGTGGAGAGTGAGTAGGTCTCTGTTGGTTTGATCTAGTAGGTATCTTTTCTTGTGTAGTTCGTTTCTGATTAGGGCTAGTTCTGTTCTTTTCAGGATCCTTTCGCTGGATGGGGTTTTTGAGTGGAATTTCAGTTGGAAGCTTGTGGGGATCACATTTTTATCTCGGCAGTTGCGTAGGAATGCAATGTCACATAAGATGGTGGCTCTTCGGACTTCTAGTTTCTCGTAGGTTCTGGTCAGCTGGAAGGTTTCCTCCCCGTAGAGGTCGGATATTTGTTTTCGTAGATTTTCACGGGTATAGGTATGCATGTTGGGGTGGATTCGGGTTTCTTCCCGTGTAGAAATCTGGTTGTTTTGGCGACGTTTCGACGAGGTCTCACTCGTCATCTTCAGGCTGGTGTTCTGGCTTCTTTCTTCTTGAAGCAAAGCGTGATCTCAGTTGAAGTCCTTCTATAAATACTGCTGGGGGTGTGGTTTGCTTGCTCTGTTGCTGATTGTAGGTTCGTTTGTTCTTTTGTGATTTGCTGTGTGGCTGAGGCGATCGTTAAGGGCTTAACTGCTGGTGGGTTAGATGGCTGTTTAGAGACATCCTGTGTGGGTGAGGTGCTGGATGTGTGTCTATTAGCCTTTTGTTTCTTAACGACCTTGGTGATGGGTGTTCTGGGTAGCATCCTGGGCTTTGGTGGAGTGGGGTCTTGTGTCTTGTGAATTCATTTTGGTCTGGCTGCGTGTCTGTGGTCTCCCAAAGTTTTTTTGGGTGTGTAAGTGTGCTCCATGTGGTGGCTGGAGTGGGGAGTAGCGGTAGATGGTGCAGTCGTGGTTTTGTTATTGGATGGTGGTTTCGTTTCATCTGTGGGAAGGGTCTGGGTTTGTGTTTGGTGTGGATGGAAGGTAGTGGCATCTTGTGTCCTTTTGGACCTGGTGTCAGTCTTTGTGACAGAGGCTCGTCTGTTGACCAGGGCTAGTTTCCAGATGTCAGGCAAGCGGGAGGTGTCATCACGTTTATTCATGTTGTTTTTGGGTGTTTCTCTATTTCAATGGCTTCCATGATTATTCGACTGTTGAAGTGTTCAGTTTTGGAGATGAGTTTGGTTCTTTTAAAATCAATTTCATGACCTGTTGTTTTTATGTGCTGGAAGAGAGGGGAAGATTTTTCTTCTTTTTTGACTGCGTTCTTGTGTTCTGCGATGCGTGCGCTTATTCTCCTGTTTGTCTGTCCGATGTATGTGGCTGGGCAGACTTTGCATGGTATTTCGTAGACTCCTTGGTTTTCTAGCTCAATCTTGTCTTTGGGGTTTCTTAAAATGTTGGCTATTTTTTGTTCGGTGCAAAAGGCTGTCTTGATATTGTGTTTGTGGAGAATTTTGCTTATTTTGTCTGTGGTGCCTTTGATGTAAGGGAGGAGGGCAGTGCCGTTGTTCTCTTCTGTTTCTTGGTTCTTGGGGGGTGTTTCTTTTTGGATTAGTTTGGTGATGGTGTTTTTTTGGAATCCGTTCGCAATTAAAGCATTCGAGAGGGTGTGTAATTCAGTTTTTAGGTGGTCTTTGTCAGCGAGGCGTTTGGTTCTGGAGATGAGGGTTTTTGCTACGGAGTTGATCTGTGCAGGGTGGTGGTGTGATTGAGCATTTAAGTAGCGGTTTGTATGTTTTTTTTTCCGGTAGATGGTATGTCCTAAGGAGCCGTCGGGTTTTTTGTAGATTAGGACGTCCAGGAAGGGAAGTTGGTTGTTGGCTTCTATTTCCATAGTGAATTGTATTTTGGGGTGTAGGCTGTTGAGATGTGTGAGAAAGTTGTTCAGTTTGTCTTTCCCGTGTGGCCAGATAACAAAGGTGTCGTCAACATATCTGAGCCAGAGTTTGGGTTTATGTTCGGACTTCTGTAACGCGTTGGTTTCAAAGTGTTCCATATATAGGTTTGCGATGACCGGTGAGAGGGGTGATCCCATGGGTGCTCCTTCTATCTGTTTGTATCTTTGTCCATTGTGGATGAAGTATGTGTTGGTTAGGCAGTGGTTGGTCAGATCTAGGATGTGCTTGGGGGGGTTGTATTTGTTGTGGATAGCTGTCAAGGCTTCTTGAATGGGCACTTGTGTGAAGAGCGAAACAACATCGAAGCTCACGAGTAGGTCATTGGGTTGTAGGTCTTGTTTCTTTATAATTTCTATGAAGTGGAACGAGTTTTGTACGTATGAAGAGATGGATTCTGCATAGGGCTGGAGTTGTTTGGCAAGAAATTTGGTGAGGTTTTGTAGGGGTGAGCCTATGGAGCTGACTATGGGTCTGAGAGGTGTTCCTTCTTTGTGAATCTTGGGGAGGCCGTAGAGCTTGGGGCATCTGGATGATTTCTCTCTGGGGATGATGCTTGGCTTGATTTCTTCACTTAAGGGTGAGGCTTTTATTTTGGCTTTGGTGGTTTTTTCCAGGTAGGTGGTGGGGTCTGTGTTCAAAGGTATGTAAGCAGGGTCGTGTAGTAGGTTGGATAGTTTGGCTTGGTAGTCAGATGTGTTCATCACCACTGTGGCATTGCCTTTGTCTGCTGGGAGAATGATTATGTTGTTGTCTTTCCTCAGGTTGGTGAGGGCTTTTTGTTCTTCTTTGTGTAAATTGCTTCTGGGTGGTTTGCTGGAGCAGAGGATATTGGTGACTTCGAGTCTGATTTTGTTGGCTTCATCTGGGTTGATTTTGGTTAGGCTGGCTTCCACTCCGCATATGATGTTTTCAGTGGGGATGTGTCTGGGGGCGACTGCAAAGTTGAATCCTTTGGACAGGACTTTGGTCTCTGCGATGGTGAGTGTCCTGTCTGATATGTTGTGAACTGTTTGTTTCATGGGCTGCTGTGGGGGTTGGGCTTCTGGCGTTTTTCCAGTTTGTGGAGTTTGTTGGTGTGTATGTCTGTCTTGTGGGAGGTCTCTGTTTCAGCTCTCCAGGCGGCGAGTTGCTTGGATTTGTTCCAGAGTGTTGGGTGGATTTTGTTGCTGAGTTTGAGGTGGAGAGTGAGTAGGTCTCTGTTGGTTTGATCTAGTAGGTATCTTTTCTTGTGTAGTTCGTTTCTGATTAGGGCTAGTTCTGTTCTTTTCAGGATCCTTTCGCTGGATGGGGTTTTTGAGTGGAATTTCAGTTGGAAGCTTGTGGGGATCACATTTTTATCTCGGCAGTTGCGTAGGAATGCAATGTCACATAAGATGGTGGCTCTTCGGACTTCTAGTTTCTCGTAGGTTCTGGTCAGCTGGAGGTTTCCTCCCCGTAGAGGTCGGATATTTGTTTTCGTAGATTTTCACGGGTATAGGTATGCATGTTGGGGTGGATTCGGGTTTCTTCCCGTGTAGAAATCTGGTTGTTTTGGCGACGTTTCGACGAGGTCTCACTCGTCATCTTCAGGCTGGTGTTCTGGCTTCTTTCTTCTTGAAGCAAAGCGTGATCTCAGTTGAAGTCCTTCTATAAATACTGCTGGGGGGTGTGGTTTGCTTGCTCTGTTGCTGATTGTAGGTTCGTTTGTTCTTTTGTGATTTGCTGTGTGGCTGAGGCGATCGTTAAGGGCTTAACTGCTGGTGGGTTAGATGGCTGTTTAGAGACATCCTGTGTGGGTGAGGTGCTGGATGTGTGTCTATTAGCCTTTTGTTTCTTAACGACCTTGGTGATGGGTGTTCTGGTAGCATCCTGGGCTTTGGTGGAGTGGGGTCTTGTGTCTTGTGAATTCATTTTGGTCTGGCTGCGTGTCTGTGGTCTCCCAAAGTTTTTTTTGGCGTGTGTAAGTGTGCTCCATGTGGTGGCTGGAGTGGGGAGTAGCGGTAGATGGTGCAGTCGTGGTTTTGTTATTGGATGGTGGTTTCGTTTCATCTGTGGGAAGGGTCTGGGTTTGTGTTTGGTGTGGATGGAAGGTGGTGGCATCTTGTGTCCTTTTGGACCTGGTGTCAGTCTTTGTGACAGAGGCTCGTCTGTTGACCAGGGCTAGTTTCCAGATGTCAGGCAAGCGGGAGGTGTCATCACGTTTATTCATGTTGTTTGGGTGTTTCTCTATTTCAATGGCTTCCATGATTATTCGACTGTTGAAGTGTTCAGTTTTGGAGATGAGTTTGGTTCTTTTAAAATCAATTTCATGACCTGTTGTTTTTTATGTGCTGGAAGAGAGAGGAAGATTTTTCTTCTTTTTTGACTGCGTTCTTGTGTTCTGCGATGCGTGCGCTTATTCTCCTGTTTTTCTGTCCGATGTATGTGGCTGGGCAGACTTTGCATGGTATTTCGTAGACTCCTTGGTTTTCTAGCTCAATCTTGTCTTTGGGGTTTCTTAAAATGTTGGCTATTTTTTGTTCAGTGCAAAAGGCTGTCTTGATATTGTGTTTGTGGAGAATTTTGCTTATTTTGTCTGTGGTGCCTTTGATGTAAGGGAGGAGGGCAGTGCCGTTGTTCTCTTCTGTTTCTTGGTTCTTGGGGGGTGTTTCTTTTTGGATTAGTTTGGTGATGGTGTTTTTTTTGGAATCCGTTCGCAATTAAAGCATTCGAGAGGGTGTGTAATTCAGTTTTTAGGTGGTCTTTGTCAGCGAGGCGTTTGGTTCTGGAGATGAGGGTTTTTGCTACGGAGTTGATCTGTGCAGGGTGGTGGTGTGATTGAGCATTTAAGTAGCGGTTTGTATGTGTTTTTTTCGGTAGATGGTATGTCCTAAGGAGCCGTCGGGTTTTTTGTAGATTAGGACGTCCAGGAAGGGAAGTTGGTTGTTGGCTTCTATTTCCATAGTGAATTGTATTTTGGGGTGTAGGCTGTTCTTAAAATGTTGAATAGCCATTGAAATAGAGAAACACCCAAACAACATGAATAAACGTGATGACACCTCCCGCTTGCCTGACATCTGGAAACTAGCCCTGGTCAACAGACGAGCCTCTGTCACAAAGACTGACACCAGGTCCAAAAGGACACAAGATGCCACCACCTTCCATCCACACCAAACACAAACCCAGACCCTTCCCACAGATGAAACGAAACCACCATCCAATAACAAAACCACGACTGCACCATCTACCGCTACTCCCCACTCCAGCCACCACATGGAGCACACTTACACACGCCAAAAAAACTTTGGGAGACCACAGACACGCAGCCAGACCAAAATGAATTCACAAGACACAAGACCCCACTCCACCAAAGCCCAGGATGCTACCAGAACACCCATCACCAAGGTCGTTAAGAAACAAAAGGCTAATAGACACACATCCAGCACCTCACCCACACAGGATGTCTCTAAACAGCCATCTAACCCACCAGCAGTTAAGCCCTTAATGATCGCCTCAGCCACACAGCAAATCACAAAAGAACAAACGAACCTACAATCAGCAACAGAGCAAGCAAACCACACCCCCCAGCAGTATTTATAGAAGGACTTCAACTGAGATCACGCTTTGCTTCAAGAAGAAAGAAGCCAGAACACCAGCCTGAAGATGACGAGTGAGACCTCGTCGAAACGTCGCCAAAACAACCAGATTTCTACACGGGAAGAAACCCGAATCCACCCCAACATGCACATATATATATATATATATATATATATATATATATATATATATATATATATATATATATATATGCATATGCATATATATACCCAGCTGTGTGAGCTGGGTAGAGACGACTCCCTCTTTGAGCTGCGTCCGTTACATGTGTGTTGCCCTCAAGAAGTAAATATGAAATGATACGAGAAATAGATATAGACATATAGTTACAGAATTGGCAATCCATTCCTCATCCGCGTGGAAATAAATTAAACACGGACTGCACTGTCTGGATTCCTACACCTCTCTGCCAGCAAGTAAATGCCGTTGAATTAAATGGAATGTGTTTCAAAGTAAGCATACACAGGCTGCTCTTCTGAAGGAATCCTTTTCTTTCTCTCGACCAGGACCCTCATCCATGCCAGATATTTAATGCCGGCGGTGTGAAAGCACACACATGAAGGAGCAGGTAGGCATCCCTTCCTGGCTTCAAGCGTTGGTTAGCAATGGCACGCTCCATGCAGAGAGGGGAACTGTCATTTTTATTGTGCATCATGGGATGATACAGCCTACCCCCCCCCTCCCCATGCTGCAGTCCTGCCTGACTTAGACCTCTGCACCTGCTCAGCATGGTGGTGGTTTTTGTTCGGTCTCAGCTGTCTGTCACCTGACAACAGCCATTCGGTTCAGCTTCAGAGCGTAGGCAAAAATACAAAGCCGCCCCATAGGCCTCTGGCTCTGCTGAAAGATAGACTCCATTCATGCCCTTCTCTCCTCTTCTCCCTGAATATTTCCACAGCAGCCGGGAAGTGCTGTGCCCTGCCCCCTCCTTCAGCCTACACTGCTCCCCCAGCCAGGGTTTTAAAGGTAAGGCTGGCCCAGAATGCTTTGGATCAGCTTTTATTTGTGACAAAAGAAGGAGCCTACCCTTTCTCCAGTAGTAGTTCCAGATACACCCTTGCCCAATTCACCATTTCTCCCCCGTGGGGGCTCAGTTCCTCTCACTAGCCCCTAACTGCAGTTTGCTCCTAGCTGGGGCCACCGTCCTGACCATCCACTGCTCATCACTAGCTCCAGCATTCCAGTACCTTTTTAACAAGGGCCCGTAGTCCCATACTGACTCTGGTCTTCTGGACGAGGTGACTCCCCTTGTTTCCAAGCCAGCTGTGCCACATGCAGGCCTTGTGTACTGGCAAGGGCTGTGGCTGAGAAGGGAGTTCTCTCCTGGTGCCATGTGCGTGGAAGACTCCAGCCAGCTGCTGCAGCAGGACAGCCTGAGACTGCGCGTAGGCTGTCAAAACGTACCAGTAAATGTCCAACATTTAAGTACATAAGAACATAAGAAGAGCCCTGGTTAAGTACATAAGAAAATAAGAGGAGCCAAGGGCCAATCTAGTCCATCTTCCTGTATCTCACAGAGGCCCCACTAAATGACTCTGGGAGCACAAGAGACAACTAGATACCTGTCTCCTGATGCCACTCGTCTGCATCTGCCATTTTGAGGTTCCCTCCTTTTAAGCCTGGAGATAATGTGTATCCCCATCATGGCTTGTAACCTGCAATGAACTTTTCCTCCCTCTTTTAAAGACATCTAGGCCAGAAGTCATCACCATGTCCTGTGACAAGGAGTTCCACAGACTAATAACAGGCTGGGGAAAGAAATATTTTCTTTTGTCTGTTGTCACTCTCCCAATTTTCAGTTTGAGTGGATGTCCTCTGGTTCTGGTATTGTGTGGTATCCATCCCCGATATAATTTTGTACGTCTCAGTCATGTCCGATTTTGTGCCCGCTGGTTGGCCAGCACGTCCTGTCTCTTGGCAAGCCAGGACAGCCCCTGATTCTGGATGGCCAGGGTGACTGAAGAGGTCCTGGGTTTCAGCAAAACGGCAGACCAAATTGAAATCTACAGGCCCATAGCCAATATACCATTCATGAGCAAGGTCCTGGAGAGGATGGCGGTGGATCAGCTTCAGCGGCTCCTGGATGACACTGATGCCCTCGATCCAGTCCAATCAGGGTTCAGGCCATGGCATGGGATGGAAACAGCAATGGTCACCCTGCAGGATGACCTTTTGAGGGAGGCCGAACAGAGCAAATCATCTCTTTGATCCTTTTCAATATCTCAGTGGACTCTGATATTGTTGACCGTAGTATCCTACTGGGGAAGATCTCTGAGACGGAGCTTAGGCCATCGCCAGATAGTCCAGCCGGATGAGCTGAGTTCCACCCCTTGGTCCCTCAATTGTGGTGTACCACAGGGGTCAGTCATCTTCCATATGCTCTTGAATACCTCCATGAGACCACCAGGAAAAGTCATCAGGGTGTATGATGTCCACATTGAATTCAAGGGTTTAATGGTGACATTCAAAGCTCTAAACGGTTTGGGACCTCACTACCCGTTGGAACGGTTTCTCCCAAGAAGTAATGCCCGAGTCACTTGTTCAACCCAGGCAGGATGTTTTAGGGTACCCACCCCAAATGAGGCTCGGAAGGTATTGACAAGGAGTCGGGCCTTCTCAGTGGTTGCACCTCAACTTTGAAATTTTCTTCCTTTGGAAATTTGCTTAGCCATTACGCTGGATATATTTAACCACCAGCTTAAAGGCTGGCTTTATAGACTGGCCTTCCCTGAGTATGTTGTCAACAAAATTTGTTAATCATGTTCCATCATATCAATCTTTGATCTGTTTATCTTTTCCTTTCTTTTGATCTCTAATTGGGTTGACTTTGTTAGTTATACAGTAATTTATCATTTATACTTGATCTTGATTTTTGCTGTATATCTATTATATTATAATGTCATATGTAACTTTGCTGGATTATGTTTTTATAATTTGTGCCTTTGTTATTTACCATCCAGGGGGACCTTCAGGCCGGACTGTGCACCTTGCTGCCCTTCTGGAGGAATGGGTGCCTGCAGCGGCTCCTCCAGCACAGACTCCATAGACACGCCTGACCCAGATTGCTTTTGACCCCCTTTTACTGTGACAAAGGGGTCTGTAAATAGGGAGCTCTGGGTCTCCCCAGTCCTGGCATTGCCCCCCGGCCTCTGGTGGCTGTTCCAGGTACTCCTCGTCCAGTCCACCAGCTCTGTGGGAACCTGGTTCCTCTCACTAGCCCCCGGCTGCAGGTTGCTCCTGGTTGTGTCCTCACTGCCCCCTGGCAGTTCTTTTCCATTTTCCCAGCACTCTTAATATCCTTCACTCTTAATATCCTTCACATCCCGCAATGAGGGCTCGTAGTCTTCTGGGCAGCGTATATCCATCTGTTCCCCAGCCAGCTGTGCCTGGCATGCGTGTTGTTGATGGAGTCACCGGCATCACTTTTGTGTAGGTCGTGCTCCTGGTAAGCACGGCTGAGTCATTACACTTGTGGCTCATGTGGGAAGATGGAAGCACCGTCCCTACAACCCCCTGCCCTCACCCATGCTGGCTGCTTTTTTGCACCAGAAGCTAGCACTGCCATGTGGTACAGAAAATCAAGAGCAGCTCCTCCCAGGCTACTGGCCAGGCCTCTCCCCCTCTCTGAGTCAATTCAATCTGTTTGACTGGGATTGGTCCACTTCTAGGTCTCATGCCCTCCTCCTCCTCCTCCTCCTCCTCCTCCTCCTCCCAGCAACTTCCCTTCCCCACCCTGCACCCCCACGGCTCCCTCCCCCTGCACCAGTACCCTGCCCACGTCCCTGGGACACCCAGCTTCCAAAATCCCTGTGCAGTCCTCCGACAAATGTGAAGATGAGATGGACAGCTCACCAGGAATGTCAAATGATGCTGGACATTTTTAAGAGATGGTGCATTAGTTTGCTTAACTTCTTCTTCCTCCCTTTACCCCCTCTCCTCCCCCTTTTGTACATTAGAGGATTGTTTTAGCAGCTCATGGCTAGCCATATGCCCTAAGCACATCCAATCTCGCCTGATTTCGGAAGCTAAGCAGGGTCGGCCCTGGTTGGTACTTGGATGGGAGACCACCAGGGAATACCAGATGCTATAGGCACCTGGAGTAGGAACTGGCAAACCACTCCAGTATTCCTGCCAAGAAAACTCCATGGACATGGGGTTGGTCACACACACACATACACTGCAGTTCATAATCGTTGGGTGAGACAGGTAGAAACCTTCTCTTGTCTTTCTGCAGTGTGGTCACTAGGGGGTAGTATTATAAAGGTTATTTCCCCCGCCCCCACCTGGCCCTGCTCAGAACTTTTCCAGCCTTACAGGTAGCAAAGACATTGGGAAAAACATCATTACCTCGTGTTTCAAATATAGTGTTATTTGGGCACTATAAGAACCAAAAGGGATGGATCCAGAAATGTCTCACGAGGGAGACCAATCACTGTGCTAAAAAGTAGAACATAAGCAGAAGGCCTTATCCTTACAATGCTTTTCTTTCATGGTTGTGGAGCAAGCAAGGCAGAGTCCTTCTGCTTTCCAAGGGATGGTGCAGGTAACCACCCCAGGACCTGGGAGATAAATTCATGCGGAGTGAGAAAAATGATTTGACCTGCTTCTTGGCACATGTTCTGTTGTCACCCTCTTCTTTCTTGGCCTAAAAATGAGATCGGGCAGCTGCAACAGTAGAGGTTTGTTGGAACACACAAAAAAGTCTTGCTTTAACAGGAGCGATCTCCCTTAAAGCAACCCTTCTATTTGCTGGGGAGTCTCAACAGCCTGGCCCCTAAAAAAGAAAAGGCCAGTAACTGGGACAAAAAGGGTATAACTGGGGTGTAGATTGGAATTGGGCTGGGGCACAATTCTTCATGTATGCTGGTTGTGACTTACCATTGGATTCCAGCCACTGCATGTGAAAGTGATTCACGCTAGATTGAGACGTATTTGTATGTCCTTAGCTTCTAGTTATGATAGCAATATATTACCTCTATCAGAGGCAAAGGGTTTTTCAACATGAATTTCTGTGGAACAGGACCTGAAGGGTCAGATGTGGGCTGATGACTATGGGAAATATGATGCCAGCCTACACAGGACTTTAGCCTGATCCAAAAGGACTCGTTTTATAACCTCACACAGTAATTATCTTCCCATTTCACATACTGAGGAAGCTCATTTTCAACCACTGACAACAGATTGTAGGACAAGTCATTTTGTCCCTACTGTGTCGTCGTTAGCCTAAAGAACAAACAACTTATTGGCATTTAAATCAGAATTATTACTGTATGCACTAAAAGGAGAGCCATTCACGTGTAGCTACAGATTGGACATGTCTTGGTGTGAGGTTTGGGATATTACGTGCATCTCCCTTTTTCAGTTCATCACATATTACAGGGTGTTGTTCCACTCCGGGATCAGGAAGAGTGTGGGTCTTTTGAAGAGCACTAAAAGAGTTGCTGGGTCCTTATTCTAATCAGATCTCCTGTGCCTTTAACCCAGGCATGTCCAAAGTCAGGCCCGGGGGCCAAATGCAGCCTGTTTTCAAATTTTGAATGACCCGCAGCCTCTTCTCTTTGCAGGCCCAGCCTGCCATGCATCCCCACCAGCTGGCCTCTCCCCATACTGGATGGAGATGTCAGCTTACAGCTTTACAGTTTGCCTGCCCTCCCTACCTCCGTCTGTCCCCCCCAGCCACCTGCCCAGCCTGCCTGCCCCCTGGCTCCATTGCTGCAGCATCCGCCCCATCTCCTTGCATGTCCTAGAGTAGTGATGGCGAACCTTTTAGAGACCGAGTGCCCAAACTATGATCCGAAACCCACTATTTTTTTTCGCAAAGTGCCAATACAGCAATTTAACCTGAATACAGGTGGCTTTGAAGGGGCGAAGTCCGGTGCCCACAGAAAGGGCTCCGAGTACCACCTTTGGCACCGTGCTCTAGGTTCACCAACACTGTCCTAGAGGCTTGTCCAAAGTCCGGACCGTGGGCCAAATGTGGCTGAATGGTCGGCCCCCACACATTTTCACCCTCACCAAAGTTGGCCCTCCTTGCAAAAAGTTTGGACACCCCTTCTTTAACCACTAGTAGATGACTAGTAGATGAAACTTTCCCATGTCTTCTGCAGCAGGGACAGGAGATGCTTTGCCACACTAGGTCTGTTTTCTCTTTTTTCCTCCCCCTTTTTCTTTGCACAGCTGCTGACAGCACAAAACTGAGGCCCTGCTGCCCCAATAATATAAGGAGGCAACAGCGCTGCTTCTGTTTGGCTGGGTGAACATGAGACGGTTTATTAGAAGCAATGACTTCTTATGAAAGTACACACCTATTTGAGGCACCGAGAGAGTACCTTGTTTCTCTAGAAAGAATCTGTGATGGCCTGTGCTTTTCAGCCTAGTGCAGTGGTTCCTGACCTTGGGACCCCAGATGTTTTGGTCTAAAACTCCCAGAAGCTTTCATCACCAACTGTGCCCAACAGGATTTCTGGGCGTTGTAGTCTAAGAACATCTGGAGACCCAGCGTTGCGAATCACTGGCTTAGTGGAAAGCTAAGTGGTCGCTCTTTCATTGAACACACAACCTCTCTCCTCATTGCCATTTTAGGTAGTATAATCATGCAGTTGCAGTAAGCACAGCATGCTTGGTGAGAGCTGGGCTGTGGCTTGTCTGAGTCCGCACTATAGGAGGGGGTGCAGATGCTGTTTACGTACAACTGAAACACCAGCTCTGTTTGGACCCTGGAGTTTTGCTCTTTCCTTGTCAGAGAGAAATGTCTAAGACCTCCACTCTCACAGCCAAATTCTTTGCATTCAGCATAAGTATTCTGTTCTTTGGAAAGACAAAAACAGTTGTTTCCCTTTCAAGCACATGGTCGAGGGATGGTGGTGTGCTCTAGACAGCAAAAATTTCTATAGACTTCAAGAAGGGTATATTATAATCTATATTAAAATGGATGAAGGCACTGAGTGTTGTACAAAGGCAAGGTTCATTACTGGGACCCTGCTTTTCAACCTCATCATAAACCACTGGCAAATGAGCTTTAACATTAGCAAGTGTAGAGTGATGCATGTTGGGGCAAAGAAACTCAGTTACATTTATAAACTGATGGGGTCTGAACTCTCTGCAACAAACCAGAAAAGAGACCTTGGTGTCCTGGTGGACAGCTCAATGAAGGTGTCAACCCAGTGTGCCACAGCAGTGAAAAAAGCAAACTCAGTGCTAGGGATCATTAGGAAAGTATAGAAAATAAGTCAGCAGGTGACATTTTGCTTCTTTATAAATCTATGGTGAGGCCCCATCTGGAGTATTGTGTGCAGTTCTGGTCACCATACCTCCAGAAGAATGTTATGGAAATGGAAAAAGAGCAGAGGAGGGCAACCAGAATGATTAGGGGATTGGAATTATTTATATATTTATTTATTTATTTATTGGGCTTATATACCGCCCATCTTCCCGAAGGAACTCCGGGCGGTTTACAACATAGGAAAAATACTAATAACAACTATTAAATAGAAAAAATTAGACAATTTAACACAATTTAACACAAATAAATAAACTGAACAATGAAGAGTGGCTTTACAGATGGCGGAGGGGGAAAAAAAACCTTCAGTCACCAAACGCCTCCCGGAAAAGGAGAGTTTTTAATGCCTTCCGGAAGGCTGGCAGGGACTCTGCTAGACGCACTTCTGCTGGGAGATGGTTCCACATGGTGGGGCCAGCCACAGAGAAGGCTCGGGTACGGGTGGATGTTCTCTAAGCCTCCCTGGGTGTGGCCACACGCACATGTGCGCCCGCGACAACCTAGTCGGACGGGCCGATGTTGACCGCTGGTCGATCTGCTCTGTCAGGTAGTCAGGTCCTAGGCCATGGAGGGTTTTGTAAACCAAAACCAGGACCTTGAATCTGATTCGGGCCGCAACGGGCAACCAATGCAGGCGGGCCAGAACTGGGGTGATGTGCTCAAACCGACGCACACCCGCCACCAGTCTGGCCACCGCATTCTGGACCTGCTGCAGTCGCCGAAGGAGAGTCAAGGGCAACCCCATGTAGAGCGCGTTACAATAGTCCAGTCTCGAGATCACCAGCGCTTGCACCACAGTTCTGAGGGAATCCCCATCTAGGTATGGGCGAATCTGGGCAATTCGATGGAGATGAAAAAAGGCAGTCCTGGACACAGCGGCCACCTGGGCCTCCATGGTGAGCGCCGGGTCCAGGACTACGCCCAGATTCCGGACGGAGTCTGAAGGCCAGAGGGGAAACGCCCTCCAAGATGGGATAAGGGCCTCCATAGCCAGATGGGGAAGCCCCAAAGAACATAACCTCCGTCTTGTCGGGGTTGAGTTTGAGCCTGTTAGCCCTGGTCCATTCCATGACCGTGCCCAGGCACTGATCGAGGGTCTGGACAGCCTCATCTGCAGCGGTGGAAAAGGAGACATAGAGCTGCATGTCATCAGCGTACTGATGACAGCAGACTCCATGTCTCCTAATGACCTCATCCAGCGGCCTAATATAGATGTTGAACAGCATGGGAGAGAGGGACGACCCCTGTGGGACCCCACAAGGGAGTATCCACGGGGCAGACAACTCCCCCCCCCATGCTGAACCTGCTGGGGCCTGGCCCCCGAGGAAGGACCGAAGCCAACTGTAAACAGTCCCCCCGATCCCGACCTCAGAAAGCCGGTCCAGCAGGATACCGTGATCGACGGTATCGAAGGCTGCTGACAAATCCAGGAGGACCAACAGGGAGGAGCACCCTCTGTCGGCCCCCCGGAGGAGGTCATCTTGCAGAGCGACCAAGACTGTCTCATTCCCCCGGGCAGGCCTGAACCCGGACTGGAATGGGTCAAGGATATGTTCTTCCTCCAAAAATGATTGAAGCTGGATCGCGGCCACCCTCTCGATTACCTTGCCCATGAAGGGAACATAAGCGATCGGGCGGTAGTTGGTTAAATCTCCCGATGCTAAGCCCGTTTTTTTCAGAATGGGCTTTACCACAGTCTCCTTCAGGCGAAAGGGGAAAATCCCTTCCCTGAAGGAGGCTGTGGCGATGACAGAAGCCCATTCGGGCATGCTCCCACCAACTGCTTTCATAAGCCATGATGGGCAAGGGTCGAAGGGGGTGGACGCGGGCCGGCAATGGGCGATAGCCCTGGAGGCCTCAAGCGAGGAAACAGGCCCAAACTCAACCATACGAGCAGACCGAGGGGGCACAGCGACAGGGGGTGCCGAGGGTGGGCTAGAGTAACAGGAGTCAAAACCGGTACGGATGGCCTCTATTTTTGATCGAAAAAAGGCTGCAAAATTCTCACTACTGAAATCAAGTAGGAGGAGGCCTAGCCAGCCCAGGATTAGTGAGGTCGTGAACCACACGGAACAGTTCCGCTTGACAGTTCGAGGCCTCACTAATTCTCAGGGAGTGATAAGATCTTTTAGCCTCCCTGATCGCCCGCACATAGCGCCTGGACTGGACAGTAACTGCAGCCTTCTTATTTCACCGTCCGGTTCTTCCTCCAGCTGCACTCCAGCCTCTTCCATTCTTGCTTCATTGCTCGTAACTCCGCCGTGAACCACGGTGAGGGACGAGCTCTGCAGCAGATGAGGCGCCTAGGGGCGATCTGGTCGACAGCCCGGGATGCTTGATCAAACCATTGCTCCACCATGGCATCTACCAGATCATCAGCCAGTCCGCCAGGAGGCTCCCCAAGGACTTCCCGGAACCGAGCAGGGTTCAGGAGTCTTCGGGGGCGGGCCCATACAGATGACCGAAGGTCCCCGCGGGGTGGGGCGGAGATTGATACAGAGAAAGACAGCAGGTAATGGTCTGACCATGACATGGGGGTGGGCACAACGTCCCATACCCTCAGACAAGAATCCTCAGACGCAGAGGTAGATACCAGATCCAGGGTATGTCCCGATCTGTGGGTTGGGCATAAAACATGCTGGGACAGGTTCATGGAGGTCATGGACTGCATGAACTCCAGAGCTGCACCAGACAGGCCACCGCCAACATGCACATTAAGGTCCCCCACTACCAGAAGGCGGGGGGTTCTCAAAAGAGCCGCGGCGATGAACTCAGTAAGCTCTGGTAGGGATTGTGCTGCGTTGCGGGGAGCACAGTAACCGAACACAATGCCAAATCTGTCCCGCTGCCCAACCAATAGATGGACACATTCCAACCCAGGAATCACCAGCGTTGAGGCCCTGCTGATTTGAATAGTATCCCTGTATACAATGGCCACTCCAGCCCCCTTACGACCCTCCGACCTTCCCGCTCCCTGTACCAGAAACCCAGGGGGGCACAGCTGGGTGAGAGAAGCTCCCCCCTCTGCTCCCACTCAGGTCTCGGTAATGAACACCAGGTCGGCTCTTCCATCAACGATGGTATCATAGATGATGGGGATCTTATTGTGGACCGACCTGGCATTCATCAGGAGGCAAGAAAGGCCGGAGGCACTGGCAGAGTGGCTCTGAGACACGTGGCAGTGAGCTGAGGGGTCAGAACGGGGGACAGGCGTGAGTTGCCTGGCCCGAGTTCTTCTTAACCAACTAACCCCCCAGTTCCTGGCATAACGACCACGGTCCGACACGACAGATATGGCGGTCCCTGCCTGCATGGTAATAGGTGGCGTAAAAAAAAGAAGAAGAAGCAAATTACAACCAGCTAACAGTAATCAATACAACAACAATAGATAACTAGAAAATCACACAGCAATAAAATGAGATTTACAAAAAAAAACAGGGGGGGACAGCATATAAAAGGGCACATCTCCAGGGCTAGGAAGGGAAGGTAACAGGGGAGAAAGGAAGCACAGATGTTTCAGCATATGAAGGATGGTCGCTGTTCAATGGTCGATGATTACCCGGGCGGCTGGTGGTGAGACACAGATGGAGATAAAGACAGCGGACGGAAGGAGGTCAGGCCAGTGGCCATCAGAGGGCCAACAACGGCCTCGGGGCCAGATCGGGGCCAAACTTGAAGGCGACGGTCCTGACGGAGCCACATCCGTCAGCAGGCTATGGTCACGAAGAGCTGCCAAAGCGGGGGGAGGGGGGAGCAAGATACCTTCCTTACCATCTGAGGCTGCAACGGCTGGGCCTCTTCACTCTTGAATGACGGCGCCTAAGAGGTGACCTGACTGAAGTTTATAAAATCATACATGGTGTAGACAAAGTAGATAAGGAAAAACTGTTTTCCCTATCACACAACACTAGAACTAGGGGGCACTCCATGAAACTTTTGAGTGCTCGATCTCAAACAAATAAGTGAAAGTACTTTTTCACCTAGTCCTAGAGCATCACTGCCAGAAGTGGTGACAGCTGTCAGCCTTGACCGCTTTAAGAAAGGATTGGACAAGTTCATGGAGAACAAGGGTGTCAATGGCTATCATTATGGATGCCTAAGGACAACCTCCGGGTTGGAGAGACAGGCAGGATATCTCTCAATGTCATTTGCAGGGAATCATAAACAGATGAAGACATCTGCTTGGGAATACCCTGAAGCAAATGGTGAGCCACTGTGTAAGACAGAATGCTAGACTGGATGGGCTGCGGCCTGTTTCAGCAAGGCTGTTCTTATGTTCTTAAACTGGAACTAAAATCTGGTAATTTGACTGCGATTTCTAGAAACTGACGTTTCCAATCAAGTTGTGGATGGCTGTACTTTCAGAAGTCAAGGCTAAAAGCGGAGCATATTTCTCCTCAAAACTGCAGTTTTATAATGACTATTTTACCGGGGTAGGGGTTGCTGCTGAATGGGGTTCATTCAGTCTCAATACGGCGTATAGCCAGCCCCGAAGGTCTGTGCAGCATTGTGATGTTGTCACTTTCATGGTGTGATCCCTGATGGGCTCAAAAGAAGGAGCACGTGATTTTACCCACATAAAGTCAGGGAGAACTCTGTCCTCCACACCCTCCAGCTCTCATGAAGTCCTTACAATCAACTCCCTGAGCCTCTGCAACAGCAAAATGCCCTTTTATCTTTACCCACCATTTTTAATTCCAGCAGAGGACACAGACACCCTTTAGGTCGACTTTCTGGCTTGTCTACCCATTGCCTCTCCCCCTTAACACAAATGGAAAAATGCGTCTTTCCAGAGATAAATGTTCATTTTGCATCTCCTTCCTGTCTCTGAGCAAGCTCTCTTTTGACTGAAGAGCTTTAGACGTGATGAGAACATGATGAAATATTGAAATCACTTGAAGGAGTCTCTATTTTGGGACAGGAAATAAACAAGAGAGCCTGGGAAAGCAGCGGTTAAATTGCTTAGCCATTTCTCCCAGGTTCTTTTGCATTGTCCTGTCTCTGGAAAAGAGTGCACCGATGAGACTGAATGAAAGATGAGAGAATTCGTTTGTCTTCTTTAGCTTCAGAGGTGCTGTTTACATGGCATTCTTTGAATCCATCAGTGGCTCAGGTCTGAGTAGGGCCGTAGGCCATGGGTTGTCCACGCTTGAATCTTTTTCCAGCACCTGCCCCCTTGCAAGCCCAAAAGCATATCGGGGGAAGGGGGCGCGGAAGGGTGCATTTGTCCCAGGCGCAGCAACCTGGGGGTACCTGGAGGGGGAGCAGCAGGAGGAAGCCGTGCACCCTCCCACCAGCAGTGCTCCTTTCCCCCAGCTAAGGATGCCGACGAGACGCCCTCCAGGCTTGAAAATAAAACAGCCAACATTATAATGCCATCGTATAAAATGATAGTAAGGCTGCACCTGGAGTATTATGTACAATTCTGGCCACCGCATCTCAAAAAAGACAGTGGAACTAGAAGAGGTGCAAAAGAGAGCAACTAAAATGATTACTGGGCTGGTGAACCATTGGGGCTCTTTAGTCTGGAAAAAAAGCGCCTCGGGGGGATATGATTGAGACTAGAGATGGGCATGAAACGACCATTTTTTCATTACCGTTCTCCGTTATTCATTCTGTTACGTAATAGTATGAATAACGACCATTGCGATGGGGCAGGCTCGAACCAAACAGAACCAAGATAATTTTCTTTGGTTCTGTTCATTTCTGTTACTGGCATCATGCCGCTCGTGCGATGAAAAATGGAGCAGCGGAGGGCGGCGAGAGGGGGCTGGGATCCCGCCTCCGCACGCAGCCTCCTGTCCACCATCTCTGATTGGTGAATGACAGCCCGCCGGGCTGCCATTCAACAAGCGGAGGGAGGGCGGTGAGAGGGATCTGGGCCTGGCAGAGCCTCTTTGCCCCCTACCAACCAGAGCTGACACGAGACTTTGCCGGTCTCGTGAGAAGAGGCGGGATCTGAGCCCTTATGGGCTGGGCTCCGGGATCTTGGCCACGTGGCGAAGCGGCAACGGTGCAGCCAGCTTGGAAGCCGGAGCGGAGGGCGTCGTTAGAGCACGGGGGGAGTGCAGTGGCACACCCCCCCACACAGGTTTCCCAGGTTTAGGCCTGGGGGGGGGTGCGGGGCGGAGGTTTGCCGGGGCAGTGGCTCCCGGGGCAGAGTGGTTCCCGGGGAGAAGGGCCCCAGTTAGGGCAGCACTGCGCGGGGCTCCAGGGGTAGCGACCCGACAGGGGTGGCGGACAACGTGGCGGATTGGTCCTTGGGGAGGGAGCCCAAGGGAGGCCGGCGCTCGGCGGTGCTCCGGTGGTGGCAGCCTGTTGGGGGTGGTGACTGGAGCAGCGCCTGGCTCCGGGAGGACTCCCCGTGGCCACGGGATCGCTCTCCCGGCAGGCAATGCCACCGGCTCCAGCCGCGTCAGGCCCCGGGAGGGCTCCCTGTGGCTGCGTGACGGCTCTCCCAGGAGGCTTGCCCCAGCCCCGGGAGGGCTCCCCACGGCCGCGAGAACGCTCTCCCAGCCTGCATGCTGCCGACTCCGGTGGCGCCCAGCCCTGGGAGGGCTCCCTGCGGCCACAGCTTGCCGGACCCGAAAAACGAAGAAATGGAAACGAAGCGGGCCCCAGGCCCAAATGACAACCACAAAATGCCATTTTGGTGTTTCGTGCCCATCTCTAATTGAGACGTACAGTACAAAATTATGCAGGGCATGAGTAAAGTGGGTAGAGGGACGCTCTTCTTCCTCTCACAAAATACCAGAACTAGGGGACATCCACTCAACCTGAACTTGAGAGAGTGAGAACAAACAAAAGAAAATATTTTTTTTACCCAGTGTGGTGTTAGTCTGTGGAACTCCCTGCCACAGGATGTGGTGATGGCATCTGGCTTGGATGCCTTCAAAAGGGGATTGGACAGATTCCTGGAGGAAAAATCCATCACAGGTTACAAACCATGATGGAGATGTGTAATCTCCAGGCTTATAACAGGGGTACTTCAAGGGCCGAATGCATGGAAGTGGTAGCAGGAGACAGATATCTAGTCTCGTGCTCTCCCGGACACATTTGGTGAGGCCACTGTGAGATACAGGAAGCTGGACTAGATGGGCCTTTGGCCTGATCAGTTGAGTAATGGCTACTGGACTTCTTTTTTGAGAGATAGAAACTTTTCGCTGCTCATCCAAACAGCTTCATCAGTCTGAATACAGCTAGTGTGAGTCCTCCATCTTATAGTCAGCTTTGACCTCTTGTCACCCTGGTCTGAATTAGGCTCATAAGATGAACAATGGCCTGAATAGGCTTGTTAGGGAGACAATAGTATCCATAGCCTTAAAGATAAGATAAACTCACCTGGATGACTGAGAATCTTCACAGACAGGTGCTCCAAATCCTTGCTACTCTTCTGTGCAAGCCTTAGTGTACAGATTATGGAGTGATACAGTATGTACTGTAACTCTTTCCTGCTCCAAGCAGGTTCAGTCAATTTGCGGTGGCCTCACACTACATTTCTCAAGAGCCTGTGCAGTAACTTCCATCTCTTAATTTTTTCTTCCACTGAGGAGGAGGAGGAGGAGGAGGAGGAGGAGGAGGAGGAGATACAGAGATTGGGGGGGAGACTTGGACACAGGCGTGTGAAGATTGGGCAGGCCCCACCAGGGGTATTATATATATATATAATCATATCATCTATTACTTGAGCTGGGACCTGTTTTACAATTGGTGGAAGATAAAAGCCTTGTATTAAAGGAGGGGGAAAAGGATTATTAGATAACAGAATGTAAGTGATAGAAACTCACCAAACAAGATATGTTATATTGCAAAACTTTTTAATATGGTTTATTTTTTATCTTTTTATCTTTTTTATTTTTATTTATTTTTCTATGTTTTCTTTTTGTCTTTTGGTTAAAATAAAATAAAATAAAAAGAAGTGCCTAACCTACTGATGAATCACAAACCGGAATTAAGATTGCCGGAAGAAATATCAACAACCTCAGATATGCAGATGATACTACTCTGATAGCAGAAAGTGAGGAGGAATTAAAGAACCTCTTAATGAGGGTGAAAGAGGAGAGTGAAAAAATGGGCTGAAGCTCAACATAAAAAAAACTAAGATCATGGCCACTGGTCCCATCACCTCTTGGCAAATAGAAGGGGAAGAAATGGAGGCAGAGTTTATTTTCTTGGGCTCCTTGATCAATGAAGATGGCGACTGCAGCGACGAAATAAAAAGACGCCTGCTTCTTGGGAGGAAAGCAATGGCAAACCTAGGTAGCATCCTAAAGAGCAGAGATATCACCTTGCCAACTAAGATCAGGATAGTCAAAGCTATGGTTTTTCCAGTAGTGATGTATGGAAGTGAGAGCTGGACTATAAAGAAGGCTGATCACCGCAGAATAGATGCTTTTGAGCTGTGGTGCTGGAGGAGAGTCTTGAGAGTCCCCTGTACTGAAAGGGGAACAAACTTATCCATCCTGAAAGAAATCAACCCCGAATGTTCACTGGAAGGACAGATTTTGAAGCTGAGGCTCCAGTACTTTGGCCACCTCATGAGGAGAGAGGAGTCCTTGGAAAAGTCCCTGATGTTGGGAAAGATTGAAAGCAAAAGGAAAAGAGGACGGCAGAGAATAAGATGGTTGGATGGTGTCATCGATACAACCAATATGGATTTGACCAAACTCCGGGAGGCAGTGGAAGATAGGAAGGCCTGGCGGGCTCTGGTCCATGGGGTCACGAAGAGTCAGACACGACTGAACAACTGAACAACCTACTGAGAACATAAGAACATAAGAAGAATTATGCTGGATCAGGCCAAGGGCCCAACTAGTCCAGCTTCCTGTATCTCACAGTGGCCCTACCAAATGCATCTGGGAGTGCAAGAGACAAGTTATCTGTCTCCTGATACCACTCCCCTGCATCTGGCCCTTGAGGTGCCCTGGTTTTAAGCCTGGAGATTACACCTCTCCATCGTAGCTTGTAACCTGTGATGGACTTTTCCTCCAGGAATCTCTCCAATTCCCTTTTGAAGGCATCCAGGCCAGATGCCATCACCACATCTTGTGGCAGGGAGTTCCACAGACTGGGTTTAAAAAAATTCTTTTGTCTGTTCTCAGGTGGGAAGCCATGTTATTTGGCTGTCAAACAAGCTGACACCATCTTTCCTCGACTCCAAGCAAGGAAAGACCTTTCACTTCAGGCAGGCTTTCCCTGTGTGAGTGACTGGGTGCCTGAGTGGCTTTTTTTTAAAAAAGATTCTTGTGCCTGACTGCTTTCAATGTGTTTTGTTTATGGATCTTTTAGTATGGCATTTGTTTGATCTTTCAAAACATTTTTATACTTACTGCTTTTAGCTTTAAATACTGTATAGTCTTTTGCTGATGTGAGGAAAAAATCAAGGTAAAAATATTTTAAATAATCATATCAATACCAGAAGCATTACATTTTGGATCTAGCTCTTTTGTGGTGCTCCTTCAATAGCTAGAAACCTTCCTTACCTTCAGCTACTCTATTGCCCCTGTTATACAGCTATGATGATGTGCCCCTGGTGGCTGGCTGGTACTCCATTGCCCAAACGCAGGACATCAAGGACATGAGAAGAAAAAAGAAGTCATACTTCTTAGTTTAAAAAAATGACTTTTTGCATTGGATTTGGGTATGCTAATTTAAGGAAATATATACAAATATCAACATAATTAGAATGATTGCTATAATTTAACTAGAAACATGTTACTACTTGATGTATTGCACAAGACTTTTGACTAGGTGACCACCTTGAGGCACAGCGTTAAGAGAATGAGTTATCATGTGGATTGCATCTGAATACTTTTAATTTAAAAATGAGAGAAGGATTATTTGATACATTTAAAAGTGAAAGCCTCTAAGACACACAAAGGACTAAACTGTTATGCATAATAGCCTAACCTCAACTTCTAACCAAAATGATTCTGGGGACACCTCCTCCTCTTCCTCTGTTTCCTTCTTCTTCTTCTTCTTCTTCTTCTTCTTCTTCTTCTTCTTCTTCTTCTTCTTCATCATCATCATCATCATCATCATCATCATCATCATCATCATCATCATCATGGTTGTTCTGCTCCTGCTGCTGCTGCTGCTCCTCCTCCTCCTCCTGCCTTGGCTTTGGAAAATTGAGCCTGAGGTTCTTCAAGATTGATCTAAGTTTGGGAAAATGGATCTCAACATCTGAGAAGGGTTAGCAGATCTACTGCTTTGTAGTGTGTTGTGGGGGCACTGTTGTTGCCTCCAGTTATTATCTGTTTGCATATTTGTAAATAAAACAAACATGACAAAACCTCCATCAACCACCCACGTGTTTTCTCAACCAGGAGAGACGAAACCAAGGTGCAGTGGGACTGGCCTTAGAATTTCTCCTTGCTCTGTGGGGTAGGGAGAATATAGCAGTATATTTTCCAGTGAAGAAGTCTATAGTAAACTCCTACAAAATTCAGACGCGTACTTTCTTTGGATTATTTGAAGTGACCAGTTTCCAGGGAGGGAGCCCACCCACTCTGCAGCACCAGTTGGCCCACCGGCCAGGTTTTGCTCTAAACATGCTCCAGCTGTCCCAGCAACTCCATCTATGGTTGCAAAGTTTAAGCCACCTCTGACTGCATAATAGTGCACACTTCACTAAAGCATGTGGGAACTGCCTGCTCTGCTAAATGGTAGCAAGCCCATCAAGAGGGAGAAGAGTGATGGTAAAAGTCCTGCATAGCCAGATAAAGCAATAAGACAATCAGAAGGGCTGGGCTGTAGACTCATCATAGGTGTGGGAGAAAGGCCACCATCTAGGCTGCACGTGAAGTCTGTTGATCGTTTTTTTTTCAACTGCTTGTCCCCAAACAAGTCTTCCATAGCTCACACTGAAAAACTGTGTTTTTAACCAACACAGCAAAAAAAAATTCAAAAGCTCCACAGCCCCAGGTATCAAGCCATTCTGTTCTACACTATATGACAAGCACTTTATCTGCTTAAAATTTTGGACACAGAGACCAAAGCTGTTCCTTCATAGTCATACACCACAAAGGATGGTGTCAGTTATTATAAGGTGAATTTTGAAGTGGATCAGATCAAGGACGAGGGGCAACTTTGTCTGTTCTAAATGGTTTCACCAGGGCAACCAAAGAACAAAACAAAATACAAGCAAAAAACAAAAACAAACAAACTCACATCTCCACTCTCCAATACTTTTCTCAGCATGGGTGCAGAAAAAAAAACTGGAGGAGCACTGGAGGATGTATAAATGCCTGAGAATAGACAGGAAGCAGGGGTGCATCTCAACATTTGTGAACAAAAGCAAATAAAAACAAAACAAAACAAAAAGTTACTATAACGTACACCTGAATAAATGCCTGAGAATAGACAGGAAGCAGTCACAGTGGGAACAGTGGGATACAGACTTACCGTGCAAACTTGCAAAATAGATCACTATGAACACCCATTGTACCAGGCCCAAGGGCATTGTTGGGTACGGGCGAGCCCCGCCATGCCCCCCAGGGGGTTCCGTTCAAGTTCGGCTCCCCCCCCCCTGTGCTGGCCGTGCTAAACCATTTCCCCTTCCCAGGTGAAAATAGGAGGCAAGGGCATAGGCGCCCCCCCCCCCCCCCCAGGCCTTGCGAGGCCCCTGACCTGTCTCGTCCCTCCTCACGGGGCAGGTAATGCAGCCCCGGTTCTGGACAAGCCAACGCCGGAACGGCCCGGATAGCTGGAGGGGACTTGACCCAGTTCACAACTGTGCTCTTTACCTTAGATGGTGATCTGTATCCCACTGCAGGGAGAGGCAATTAGATAGCACACAATGTCCGGATTACAGAGTGTAGACAATACCTCCCATTTACTTCAGCTGTGACCCGTGCAACCACATCCTCTTGAAGCTTTGACCTGAGCAACCATGAAGGATCATGGTCAGGTTTAGCAATGTATTATCATGAGACATTAAGGCTATATAGGGCTGGGTTCGTTTGAGTACACTTGCAAGTGCAACGGCATCTCAGTGCCACTACTGTGATGGCAGGACTCCATGGCTGAGGCTCAGCATCCATCTCCCAATGTTTGACATAAAAGTTTCCATACTCTGAATCAAAATATCCATTACTTTGAAGCATGGATGTTGGGGGTGGGGGGCATGCTTACCTCCAATCCTAGATGTATTTATTGTGTCAAAATATACAAAAAGATGTGCTTTGTTCCACTGGCACACACAGTGCATGAAAGTTATGCAAATAACTCCCAACCCCAAAAAGCAAATTCCTGTAGACACTCTTGGTCTGCAACATTCATTCAAACAAAGCTCGCTCTATTTAGAGAATGGCCATATGGGGGCATGGAGATCTGAGACTTTCCTGTTGCCCCTCCCATCACTTCCTGGCCCTCTTTTACCCACTTCTCTCCCCCCCCCAACCCATAAACAGTAAATAGTCTTCCTATTGTGTCATAACTCTCTGCTCAAGTCCATATTTGCACAATGCTAGCAGCTCACAGGATGCCACAGCCTAAAGGGTTTATTTTAAGCTTGTTGGAGAAAGAACACCATTTGGTGGGGGGGGAAAAACTCCCAGTTCTCAAAAAAAGGGGGCATAGGGGGGGGGGGCAAAAGTAAAAATTGCAGCAAGCTGCTTCTTTGAGCAACATAACCATGGAGACACGTCCCATCTAGAAAGCGGGCATTGAGGAATTCCTTCCTGGTACCCAACATAGGTCAGTGCCCTCTCCCGGACATCCATCAGGAGTGTCGGTCAGACCGGAAGGAAGTCCCGTTCCCATTGCTGAGCAGACTTTCTCTCAGACCATTTCCGCTGGGATGCAGCCTTTCTGTTTCTCTTCGTATGCATGGAATGATTAATGGCCACAGTAAGCGGTACTTCAGCTGAAATGCTGAACATGAACTTTTGTGCTTTCGTTTCTCCGAGAGAGAGTAGCTGTGTTAGTCTGTTGCAATGAGAACAAAGGTTAAATAAGATTCTTGAAGGCCAAACCATAGCTTACAGATAGACTTATTTATACAAAGGGAACTTTTTTTAAAAGTGCTGATTATGTGTGGTTGTCACAGCTGGAATTCCTCAAGCCTCCATGTCTGCAAAGTGGCTTGCTTTGTTTTGTGATTGGTCATGAGGAAGTCAACATGGGCTTCATTTGTTTGTATGATTGCTCAGTTGCTAGAATCTGCTGGAGTCACATGTCTCTAGAACAATAACCAATTTCAGCTTCTTACTAGGTGCCTTCTGCAACATAAAATCTTTGGGTGGGTTTTGTCCTTGTGCATGAAAATCAAGACTTCTGAGTTCTAACCTCCTTTTTGACCAATCATTTGTAGTCTGACTAACCATATCCAGATAGACTTTACTGTGTTAATACCAAATTAACAGCCATAGTACACATCCAAGACTTGAATGTTATGTTTAAACAAGATTGCTATAACCTGCTCAATACTTTCCTCATTACATGCACCTGGAAAACTTCCAGAGATCTTTGGCATAGGTTCAAATAGACAACTGGAGCTGGCATACAAGAAAGTGTGAACAGAGCGAATTTTCCATTTTCATGCTGAAGCCTTAAATGTTGAGCTTAAGTGGCCTCCATAGCATTAACTGCCTCCCTGAGTTTTATTGTAACATAGGACTGGAACTTTTGGAAATGGGATGCTTGTGATCTGGCAACCCTGCATGTCAGGGACCTCTTCTGTGTACCCTCAATACATTCTGAACCTGGAAATGCTGTAAAAATTAGGCACACAACACACTGATACAGTACTACTGCAGCTTACAAGAAGGCCACCAAAGACAAAACAAGAGACTACCAGTCGTGTTGGCTGGGGTTTATCGAGCTGCAATCCAAGAATACTTGGGTTATCCAAGGTTGGAAACAGTTGCTCTAGGCTAGGACTCAGGTACTCTCCAAAACAGATGCAAGTAATCAGACAATCTTAAGGCAAAAATGCAATTGTTAGTCTCAACTAGAGAAGACCTACCATATAGTTGGACTGCCTTCCAATCTAGTTGGGACTAACTATTCTTGATTTCTACTTATTTCACTTTTTGTTGTTGTCAGGAGCTTCAGCCTTTTCACAACCTTTACAAAGGGCATGGAGACCCAAGACTGTTCTTCAAAATCTGTTTAGTTAATTTGGAGTGCTATTTTAAAAATCCTACTTGTTCATGAAAGAGCTTTCCTTCAACTTTGTTCTCACAGCCCTCTCCAAACTAGATTGAAGACTCATGGGATTGGCCCAACATCACCTGAAAATGGAACACAGAAAGCAGACCTTTGGCCTGCCTAGCCTGGGATTTTCCCAGGGCTCTTCAGGGTCATAGGCAGAGACCATTTATGAAGGACCCCCTTGTAAGTGGGGCACGGACACATAAGAACATAAGAACATAAGAAGAGCCATGCTGGATCAGGCCAAGGGCCCATCTAGTCCAGCTTCCTGTATCTCACAGTGGCCCCACCAGATGCCACTGGGAGCGCACGAGACTAGATATCTGTCTCCTGATACCACTCCCCTGCATGTGGCCTTTGAAGTACCCTGGTTTTAAGCCTGGCGATTACACATCTCCATCATGGTTTGTAACCTGTGATGGACTTTTCCTCCAGGAATCTGTCCAATCCCCTTTTGAAGGCATCCAGGCCAGATGCCATCACCACATCCTGTGGCAGGGAGTTCCACAGACTAACAACGTGCTGGGTGAAAAAATATTTTCTTTTGTCTGTTCTTATTTTCCCAGCCCTCAATTTGAGTGTATATCCCCTAGTTCTGGTATTTTGTGAGAGGGAGAAGAGCCCTTTACTATTACCTTTGCAACCATCTTTTAATCAAAGCTGCCAGGGGCTAAATTTGCTACCTTCTCTATGCAAAACTAGGGTTCCTCTTGTGAGCAATGAACCCTCCCCATTACTCAACTCCGTGATCCACCAGGAGTACTGGTTTAAGCGCTGTCCTCCAGATGTAAGTGAAATGGAGCTCCCACTTTACCTCACCAGAGACTATGGGGGATGAATAAAGTTGGCGGGGCAGGGCATCTGGCAGCCTTACAACATCTGGAAGTCTGCCCTCCCCTCCCCACACAAGACCTAAATGTATGGGCAGTGCTGAGGGGATGTGAGGTCCTTGCAAAGTGATCAACAACTGCATCCCCTGCTTGTCTTCGACCCCTCCAGCTGTCCCCGTACTTGACAGGTCCCATTTCTGTTTGCACCTGCTGCTGTGTTTAGTATGCACATCCGTTTATGAAGTTTTCGGGAGAAAAATGATCTTGGCTGTCAGCAAATACCATTTATTTCTAAACTGGGGCTCAGTGGTGTCTCCAGGCCTCTTGTATATCCTGCCACTAGAGCCTGGATTCATTTATCACTGCAGCACCGTTTACAACACAGCACAGTTTACAAGTTCCAGATGTGTGGCTTTCTCGCTTATGGTCGCTTTGTCCTTCCTTTTTTTACACGTCTCTTTCTTTCTAAGTCCTCGATCTCAGGCACCTGATCGAAAGCGAGCCAAGGTGAACAACTGTACATTTGAAAGACGCTAGCCGCTTCCTTCCCATTTCCTGCGCTTTCCAGCCTCCTGTCCTGACTCACACCCTGAGTGGCTAAACAGCTGCCAAGGAAAACTAGAACAAAAACAGTATTTGCTTGGAGGAAACTTATGATGTGCATAAACACCTAGAACGGAGGCACGTTGTACACAACACAATCCATGTCTAAATTCGCAGGACGTGGTCTTAAATCAGGCCATTTCAGAATGTAAGAATCTTAATCCCGCCAGGATGGGAGCACAGGCCTGTCTTGGCCGCCCGTTTCCACTCACAGTTTCCAACCAGATGTTCCCCGGAAGCCCACCAGCAGGGCAGGATCACAACACCATCTTCCCTTTTGCATCTCCCAAGAGCTGATGGAAAAGGACTATCCTGACTTCAGGCCACTTTCACAAACTTTATCCAATCCCGCATTAAGTGTCCAAGTCTGCAGGTCAAAGAAAAAACTCCTGAAGCCAGTTGTGGAAACATCCCCCACACCTGTAAGGTTTTTGCTGGTCATGCTTCCTTATTTATACTAGTCTGAGAGAGCCTGAAACTTCTCAATTGAACCCTTCAATATACTTTGAAGGCCATCTCAAGCAGTCCTGCTAATGGTGGCACCAAGGGAAGGCTCTAGGCCGTGGTCACATCTGGGTTTCGATCCTGATCTTCTGAAGGTCCGGCTTTCCCTCTTCGTCCCATCACATGACTGAATAAGTGGGACAGGAGTTCACATGTCAAAAGCTGTTTTTTTATATTTTAAAGTGCAGTTCAGCCCCATTGGCCAGCAGGTGGCACTAGCATTTGAAAAAAACGGACCACTTGGCTGAGGGAAATGAAAACTTGTAGGACCGGTTAGAGCTTCCTGTTTCTCTGAAGGTGAAAAGCAATTAAAAAAACGTAGCCCATTGGCCCCAGGAACAGCCGGTGGGTGCTATGAAAAAAGAAAGAAAAAGAAACCTGTATAATGTGTGTGGTCCCATGGGGTCTGCCTCCTTAAAAGCTGGATTTTCAAAGTGAGGCAAAAAATTCCCTACCTCTTCGGTGAGTCACAGAAACCTCACTTAAGGGAGCATTACCGGGTTTTCTTTTTTCTTTTTTTTCAAAAAGCCCAGTGGCCATGGGGACAGCATTTTTAGACACAGGTTATCTGGTAATTTAAACTGCTTTTAAAGGGACGTGGGACCAGGGCCACTGTGACAAACAGACAGTCCCCTTGACTGCTAGATCGTGGTTTGGGGGACTGAATTGTATCACACATGGAAGGATTACACCCACTTCTGTTGCTAAAGGCTATGGCTCAGTGTAATCAGAGAGAGGGGGGAGGGGAGAGAGGGAGAACTGCACAAAGCTAGCAGAGCTGTGTTAGCAAGGCTACGGCAAAAGAACAGGAGGTTATTGAGTCAAAATACATAGTAGATGTTGTTAGACTTGTTGACAAATGGCATTTTCCCTCAAAGGGCCACTACATGCTGGTCGAGGGGGTGCTAAGGCAAGGCAAAAGAGTAGGAAGTTGGTGTCTAAAAGCAGTTGTCAGCTGCCTTTCATGAAGTCTAAATAAGATGTCTGTATCACACTGGGCCATTTCCCCCAAGGCTCAGCCATGCTGGCAGAGAAGGGGTGCGAAGACCTAGCATGATGTGTTGGTTTCTTGGGGCAGGTCAGTAGATAGGTGTCACACTGGCTAGCTGGAGCCCAAGTGAGAAACAGGAAAGGCTATTTTAATGCAAGGAGAATATTCCCCAGAGGCAGGCAAGTTTGAATGGTGGCACCGGTGTGACGGCCACATTGTCTAGGAAGGGAAGAAAGCCGCAGCGGGGAGGCAGACAGGCAGGGTGAGATTGGCTGGGCAAGGTCAAAGTCAGTTAAACAGAGAAAAATTCACCCCACTGGCAGCACACTGGGTGGCACAAAGACCAGCAAGTACAGCTTCAGCCCAGGTTGCTATGGGGAAGGAGAGGAAGGAGGCTGGCAGGTGTTCAGAAGACTGCCTTGGTACTGCCACAGAAAAAAAATACCGAGGATGATTTCCGTTCTGCCTCCAGGAAACTTTCAGGTAGTGGTGCAAAGTCCACCAGGCAATGGTATCTGCACCACCTCTAAAATCCGCTGGCAACTTAAATTCGGACCAGAGATCGGAATCCACATCGGAAATTTTTTTACCTCCGGAGACCAGGTACTTGTAAAATGCGCTGGGACGCGCTTAGGTGGGCGTGGTCATACTTAATTTTTTTAAAAGTCCGCAGCTGGTGGGAAAACAGTTTTAAGCTCCGCATCTGGGAGCCCTTTGCATCGGATTTTAGGGGTCGTGTAAAAGCAGCCAGAGTCTGGCCTGCTGCTTCTGGCCTAGCTACTCCAAACTTGGACAAGAAGAATGCACACATTCATTTAAAGTCATGCTCAGGCTGAGTCCTAGTAGTACAAGTTGTTTAGTTACATATGCTAGATAAGAAGCAAAATGCTAGAATGAAAGTCCTAGTTGCCCTTGCTACTGCAGGAAATAACTGAAGAAGTGGGTGCAAGGAGATACAGTATATAGTGAAGGTGACCTCAGTCTGAGCCCTCCTTAGTGCCTTGGTGGTTGGGAGACATTGGGAGGAATATAGGTCACTTACACATTGGGACCAGCAGCTCAATAATATTATATATTTATTTACTATAGAGTATATTATTTTCTGCCCTTTGGTTGCCTCCACATTGCACCAATAGTCCACGATTCAGACTGTTTTACATATTTTTTCAGGGGAGATGCACCTTCCTGGTACACAGGTATCTGCTTTGTGTTCAGACAGGACCAAGGTCCAGCCAGCATCTCCATTATCCTTTTGAAGCTCCTGGTGGATTTGTTTAGAATTCATGCTTACAAGCCTGTGAATTATCACAGCAACTGCAGATAATACAGGACACGGCCTGGTCTTCTTTTGATGATCTTTATCAAAGATCAAATGGATGAGGACGCAGCCAGGCACAAACAGACTCACAAAACGGGTCTCCCTTTTCCTAGCTATATTCCTGTCTAAGTCAATCAAAAGGGCACTTTAAATGCAGTCCAGACTGTGCACCGATTTTGTGCCATCAAAATGGGGGGGACAAGAAGCTAACTTATATGGGGAAGATACTCAGTGTGTGTGTGTGGGGGGGGGGGAATTGCCTCAGAGGGATGGGCAAGTATCCACAGACAACAGGCTCAAAAGGATGCAATAGGGATGCCAGTGTCACGTTTTGGAGAATATTGTTTTATTCCGATGAAATTTGCCTAAGTGTTGGAATGTATGTGGTGCACTGTGCAGACCTTTGCCAGATATTACTGCCTGTTGAGGGTTTCTTATAAGGTCTCCATCTTGCTTTTGCCAGCCTTGCTGTGTCACCTTCTATTCCCCAACATATACACCGTTCGTGTTTATTGTGCTTCCAGTGTACCCGAAGAGCCAAGTAGGGCAGCACCCAACGTCTTTCCATTCCCCATGTTTTTGTTCAAACCAAACTCTAAAACAGTAACAGGCCGGTGTGTAAAGCCCTCAATGGCCACCCTATTTCACGCAGCTTAGTGCCTCAATTCATGAACATTACTGTTTTGTTCTGTCCCTGCTGGGCATCTTGCTGTCTTGCCATCAAGTTTGCTTCGAAACCCGTCTTCTTTTTTTTTTAAATAAAGCCTCCAAACCTTTCCCTAATTGGGTCTGTGTCTGCCCACTGGAGCTGAGCCACACTCTGAGCTGGGGCAGCCAAGACCAACTGCAGAAAAGGTTTTTTTTTTTTTTTTTTACAGCTCCCCAAATCCTAACATTTACTTCTCGCCTTGTACCTGGCACTCCCTTCAAACCATTAAGTTGTCACACAGGGATTTCTGAGATGGACTGTAAAACTTTCCTTTTAGTCATCTTCTGCCAAATGAAGCCTGCATACTGCCTCTTGGTGAACATACGGCTGGGAACGGACTTAGAGGTACTCTGCCCAGCCATTTCCCAGAGGGCAACGTTGAACAACTGCCCTGTTAGGCCACGTAAGACACATGCAAACAAAGCTGTCTTCTCCAGAGCGGTTCTTTTGACTGCCGCAGTTTCAGCATCGGTTTTGCAATGAGGCATGATGGCCTGTTGCCTCAAAAGTCCCATGGCACCTTAGAGACAGGCAGCTTTAAAATCTCATGTCAAATGTGTAGGTGTCCCACTTTAACGCATTGCTTAGACTCCCACGTCTCTGGGGGACGAGGATATGAAGAGGTGTTCCTTGCTAGGATGTACTGACCAAAAATGGCAAGCTAGGACGAGGTGTCTGAAAAGGCGTTTCCGAAAAGATGGAGCTCATGAAGGAAGGGAGCTTCTCTCCTCATGAGCTGCCTTACATTATGGCTTCGCCGAAAGGACCAGACTGTGGTCTGTTGTGTCTGCAGACATCAAAAGCTATTTCCTCCCTGGGTTTGTCATAAATGACAATATGTGCAGGAGAAAAAAATGAATTTACTGGCTCCTGTCCTTAAGGATGTCCAAGTGAGGCACGTAGAATAGAATCCAGGTGACATAATCTTCCATTTTCACTCCTTCCACATTTTCCGCTTCTTCCATTTTTCCTTTGTTAGTGAGGGAAAGGCTTCACGTGGTATACCAGGAACTTCTATGTGCAATCTTTGTACTGAAAAGCAGTGTACATTGCACTGTCTCGGGGCTGCGCGGGAGAGCGGCGAGTGAGTGGCATTGGGGGATCTGATCCCCGCTGACGCTCACCCGCACTGCGCCGAGACTTCTCGGATTCATCCATTCCCAATGCATTCCTATAGGAAACCACATTTCATAAGATAAACTTTTCATAAAACAAAGTGACCCATAGCCTCCAGAACAGATTAATCCATTTTCAATGCTTTCCTATGGGAAACCACATTTTGTAAGACAAAATTTTCTTAAAACAAATTGACCCATGGAACGAATTAAATTTGTTTTAAGAGGTACCATTGTATGTTCTTGAAGGGAATTTCCCCACCACCACGATGCTACTTTGTACAATATTCTGGGAATGGTTGTTGTTGTTCAGTCCTTCATTCGTGTCCGATTCTTCGTGACCCCATGGTCCAGAGCTCGCCAGGCCTTCCTATCTTCCACTGCCTCCCGGAGTTTGGTCAAATCCATGTTGGTGGCAGTGATGACACCATCCAACCATCTCATTCTGTGCCGTCCTCTTTTCCTTTTGCCTTCAATCCTTCCCAGCATCAGGGACTTTTCCAAGGAGTCCTCTCTCCTCATGAGGTGGCCAAAGAACTGGAGCCTCAGCTTCAAAATCTGTCCTTCCAGTGAACATTTGGGGTTGATTTCATTCAGGATGGATAGGTTTGATCTCTTTGCAGTCCAGGGGACACTCAAGACTCTCCTTCAGCACCACAGCTCAAAAGCATTGATTCTGCAGCGATCAGCCTTCTTTATAGTCCAGCTTTCACTTGCATACATCACTACTGGGAAAACCATAGCTTTGACTATCCTGACCTTAGCTGGCAAAGTGATGTCTCTGCTCTTTAGGATGCTATCTAGGTTTGCCATTGCTTTCCTCCCAAGAAGCAGGCGTCTTTTAATTTCGTTGCTGCAGTTGCCATCTGCAGTGATCAAGGAGCCCAAGAAAATAAACTCTGTTATTGCCTCCATTTCTTCCCCTTCTATTTGCCAGGAGGTGATGGGACCGGTGGCCATGATCTTAGTTTTTTTGATGTTGAGCTTCAGCCCATTTTTTTTCACTCTCCTCTTTCACCCTCATTAAGAGGTTCTTTAATTCCTCCTCACTTTCTGTTATCAGAGTAGTATCATCTGTGTATCTGAAGTTGTTGATATTTCTCCCAGCAATCTTAATTCCGGCTTGTGGTTCATCCAGACCTGCCTGTCGCATGATGTACTCTGCATATAAGTTAAATAGACAAGGTGACAGTATACAGCCTTGTCGTACTCCTTTCCCAATTTTAAACCAGTCAGTTGTTCCATATCCAGCTCTGACTGTTGCTGCTTGTCCCACATATAGATTTCTTAGGAGACAGATAAGGTGGTCAGACAATCCCATTTCTTTAAGGACTTGCCATAGTTTGTTGTGGTCTACACAGTCAAAGGCTTTGGCATAGTCAATGAAGCAGAAGTAGATGTTTTTCTGGAACTCTCTAGCTTTCTCCATAATCCAGCGCATGTTGGCGATTTGATCTCTAGTTCCTCTGCCCCTTCCAAATCCAGCTTGCACTTCTGGAAGCTCTCTGGGAATGGTACTGATGGATAAACCAATTTTCTAGGAATGGGACTGATGGATATAATGGGAGATACCTGGCTGGAAAATAGTACCTACGAAAGGGATCTGAGAATCTTGGTGGACTACAAATTCAACATGAATCAGCAGTGTGACACGGCGGCCAGGAAAGCCAATGTGATTCTTGGTTGCATCAACAGAACCACAGTGTCTAGGTCAAGGGAAGTGATAGTACCACTCTATTCTGCTCTGGTCAGACCCTACCTGGAGTACTGTGTCCAGTTATAAGAATCTCAATTTAAAAAGATGTTGACAACCTTGAGCGGGTACAGAGGAGGGCGACCAGGATAGTTGAAAGTCTGGAAGAAACGTTTTATGAGGAATGGCTTAGGAACTGGGAATGTTTAGCCTTTCAAAAAGAAGGCTGAGGGGGATATGATAGCTATGCTTAAATATTTGAAAGGATGTCATGTTGAAGAGGGAACAGGTTTGTTTTCCATGGCTTCAGAGACTAGGACTCAGGGTAATGATTTCAAACTACAGGAAAAGAGATTCCATTTGAACATTTGGAAGAACTTCATGACAGTTAGAGCTGCTCGGCAGCGGAATATGTTGCCACGGAGGGTGGTGGGGTCTCCTTTTTTGGAGGTTTTAAGCAGAGGCTGGATGGCCATCTGTCAGAAATACTGTGATGGGGGTTCCTGCATGGCAGGGGGTTGGACTGGATGGCCCTTGAGGTCTCTTCCAACTCTATGATTCTATGAAACCTTTCCTTGAATATGGTGGAGCTGCTTGGCATGGCTATGAGAAGCTATGCCAGATGCTCTTCACAGATCTATTTCCCAACCACAAAAGCAGCAGCACTTTGGCAGCTGACAGTGTCAGTCTGAGTGCTGATGCCACATGTCCTTCTCTAGCACATGGGCTCTTTGGGAGAAAAATGCCTTCATCGCCATTTATTTTGGTCCCTTGCCCTGGTTGCCCTGGCTAGATTTCACAAAGACATCAGTCGGATGTGTTTGAGCTCCACTCATGTCTGCTCCACCTTGAACAAGGGGCTTTTGTGTTGCTACCTTGGCAGAAACACACACCCATACTGCTGCCTATGCCTAATGCTCTTTTTCACAGTGTCAGTGCTGATTTGGGGGGGGGGTGTCTCACAATAGCAGTTGCAGGCTATTTCCTCTCTTTCTACCACTCCTCTCAGTAGGAATGGCTGCAGTAAGTGAAGGCAGCACTCCTGCAGTCTTGCCCAATTGCCTGGTTCTTCTACCACACCCCCATATCATGCTGCTTTCCAATTCTATCCAGAAAACAGTATCTGATTTGTACTGCAGCAAAACCCAAATCCTTCTAATAAAAAAGCATAATTAACTTGGCATGCTGTATACTCCACAGAACAAAATCATATTCCCCTGTCTGCTATACCTCGAATGGGCCGAAACCTAGCAGAGTACAGTATTTCCCTGTTGATTTATGATGTATTAATCAATAAATCTACCCATTCTAAATCTTATTCCTAAATATGCAGAATAAACCATATACAATGAGATTTAGAGAATGTAAATGTAAGTTGAGAAAATGGCACATAGAAAACTGCTGCAGTGCAGGCTGGCATCATAGCACATCCTAACAGCAAACACTCAGGGGATTTGTAAGCAGCTATGCCCATTGCCCATGTTCTAATTGGAAAGAACCAATGTGAAAAAATAAATATGATCTGGTATCTGTGCCTGCTTTAGAGGTTTCATGGGTGCACATAGATGTCCTTCACAGCTTTTGTTCTCACCCCAGACTCCCCCCACACCCTGGGGAAACCTATAGCAACCCCAAGCACGAGACACGAGATTCTCTGCCCCCCATGAAACTTGGTGCCAGCATGTCTTACAGTCTGTTTTCTCAAGCCATCACTTTAGGATTCTTGAGAAACAGGTTTGATTTTCCCATCTTCCTCTAATAAGCAGACACCTACTTTCTAATTAATCTATAAGAATAAATGGGATTAAGTGGGACTAAATGAGGAATTAGTATTACAAATGCTCTGAACTATGACATTCTGATTCAGTTATATTTGTAACTGTCCAATTATGGCCTTTAGAGATGGGCACGACTTGAAAAAAAAAATTTTCGAGTTGTCGTTAGTCGGGCCGGTTCCGTTTCGGCTCGTTTCCGTTTTTCGCGAAAATTTGCAAAAATTAGTCGGTTCGTTTTTTCGTTTTTTCGTTGTCGTTAGTACTGGTTTGGGGAGGGGGTAGCGGGCTCCTGGAGGGAGCTGCAGGAGTCAGCCAGAGCCACAAGTGACGGACTGGCAGACTCTTTGCACCCGCTGTGTCTCACGTACTTGCATGTAGTGCAATGCAAGTAGATCTGGCTTAGGGTTAAGACGGATTAGCGCAACGGCTAGGGTTAGGCTAGTTACGGGTGAGGTTAGGGTGAGTATTGGGGTGCATCTGGGTGCCTCTCTGACTCACTTAGAAGGACAGTGTACTGGCGTATGGGTTAGGCTTAGGGTTCGGGTTTGGGCTACGATTAGTGGGCTGTTTATGCCCGATTGGCACATCCCAGAAGTCTCTGTGGTCAACCTGGCCAAGTGGCCATGCGATTGGTGGAAAATTTGCATGGTCTACTCCCATGGTAGAGCCCATCATTGCAAATGTGCAGGTGTAAAAAAATAAAATAAAATAAAATAAAATCAACGGAGACTTTTTTTTTGCAAGAAAAACCCACTGCTGCTACTGTAAAAATTCAAGCATTTAAAATAGCTAATTTCCGCATGTTTCTGTGGTGCTTTGGTGGGGTTTTGGGCAACAATTTCAAAAAAAATATTGCGGTCGCCATTTTGGATCCCCCCCCACCGCATGGCAAATGGATGCGCCCTCCCAGCCTGGTACAGTCAGCAAAACCTGGCCATGCGATTGGTGGAATGGCTCCAAAACTTTGCATGGTCCACTCCCATGGGCGAGCCCATCATTGCGAATGCGCAGGTGTAAAAAAAATAAAATAAAATAAAATACAATAAAATAAAATAAAATCAACGGAGACTTTTTTTTGCAAGAAAAACCCACTGCTGCTACTGTAAAAATTCAAGCATTTAAAATAGCTAATTTTCGCATGTTTCTGTGGTGCTTTGGTGGGGGTTTTGGGCAACAATTTCAAAAAAAATATTGCGGTCGCCATTTTGGATCCCCCCCCCCCCCCACCGCATGGCAAATGGATGCGCGCCCTCCCAGCCTGGTACAGTCAGCAAAACCTGGCCATGCGATTGGTGGAATGGCTCCAAAACTTTGCATGGTCCACTCCCATGGGCGAGCCCATCATTGCGAATGCGCAGGTGTAAAAAAATAAAATAAAATAAAATAAAATAAAATCAACGGAGACTTTTTTTTGCAAGAAAAACCCACTGCTGCTACTGTAAAAAATTCAAGCATTTAAAATAGCTAATTTTCGCATGTTTCTGTGGTGCTTTGGTGGGGTTTTGGGCAACAATTTCAAAAAAAATATTGCGGTCGCCATTTTGGATCCCCCGCACTGCATGGCAAATGGATGCGCCCTCCCAGCCTGGTACCAGCAGCGCAGCAGTAGCAATAGCCAAGGAGAGGGGGGCGGGGAACCCCCCCCCCCCAAATAAAACACCCTTCTGGCCTGGTAGGTGCCCTCAGACAGTTTTCGCCTACTTTTAGGGCCGGGAATCGGGTTTTTTTTTAACTTTTAAAAACTTTTTTTTCTGTGCCGCTTGGCATTGCGCGATGCAAGTAACAAGCACGACAAATCAGACCAAATTGTTCGTTCGTCGGTTCGAGCTCGAAGTCTGGGGCAGTGATTCCCGTTACCGTTTCCGTAGAGTAACGGAAACAAGTAACGGAAACGGAAACGGGAATACCGCTAAGTCGTGCCCATCTCTAATGGCCTTATTTAGTGAATTCCAAGTATTTTTTTTAATCCAAAGTCCCCTTCTCAGCACAATTCAATGAAGATCATACAGCGAACAAGCACCACAAGGCGAGAAGAACAGACTTGGGTGTGTGTGGCTCTGGAAAACTGGCTGATTGAGCAGCAGCAGCAGCAGCTAATGGAATTTTTGCTCTAGACCAGTGATGGCAAACCTATGGCACGGGTGCCCAAGGTGGCACTCGGAGCCCTTTCTGTGGGCACCCAACATTGACCCTTCATAGCCACCTATATACAGGTTAAATTACTGTATTGGCACTTTGCAAAAAAATTAGTGGATTTTGAATTACAGTTTGGGCATTCGGTCTCTAAAAGGTTCGCCATCACTGCTCTAGACTTTGGCTTCTAAGACGATTCCCCGTAGAGGTGCAAGCAACAAAACTTGTCTACCTGACATACTGGAAAGCTTGTAGTTCTGGGTACTGGTGTCCCCAAATGACCAAAAGATGCCACCATTCTCACCAGCTGTCTTGAAGAGGTGTGCTATAGATCAACAGAATTGGGGAGAGCGCCTAAAAAGGAATGACTTAAACCAGATCAGGTAACAGCAAACACGGTCAACTTGCGTGTTATTTAGATGGTAGTCTCCATACATTTAACAGAGCTCTGGAATGCATAACCAAGAAAGGCAGATGCTTTCTGTTGTGTTCTTAGTGTAACCCTTGAACTGCCTGAGTTTGGAGTATATGAATAAATAGAAAGGAAGGCTCGAAACTTACCTTAGCTCCAGCGAAGCACTAGCCAGGCCCCAGTCGGGAGGAGACTGATCAAGCTCCCAAGCACAGGCAATGGGAGACAGGTGTGGGATGTAGGAGCTTGAGGCTGGCGAATAACTGAAGAGCAGGATTCTGGCCTATCCAGTTGTGGGCCAGCAGGCTGTTTAAACCAGTGTTTTTCAACCTTTTTTGGCCAAAGGCACACTTGCTTGATGAAAAAAATGACAAGGCACACCACCATTAGAAAATGTTAAAAAAATTAACAAGGGGGGGGAGGAGTAGATTGAGCCGTGGCTCCAGACCACCCCCACCCCCCCTGCACCTGGGGATGATGGGCTGCGCGGTTGCAGGACGCGCTGGGCGGGCAGGCAACCTTGGGGTCCCGCGGCGGGGGGGGGGGTTGCTGGCCACCCGCGGCACCAGGAAGCCCAACACACCCACACACCCACCGAGCCCAAGCCCACACCCACACACCCACTGGAGGCGTCGTCGGGGCCGGGCCTGGGCCGGGCGGCGTGCCTGGTGACGGGGGCGTCGCGGGGCTTCGGGCGAAGTGTGGCACGGCTGCTGGCGGCGCGCCTGGTGCCGGGCTCGCTCCTGCTGCTGGCGGCGCACTCGGCGGGTGCCCTGGAGGGCGAGCTGCACGTCCAGGCCCTGCCCGCCGACCTGGGCGCCGACAAGGGGCTGCAGCGCGTGGCCCGGGACGCCGCCGACGCCCTGTGCCGCCACCACAACAGCGTTCGCCTCCAGCATCTCCTCCTCCTCAATAACGCCGGTGAGCGTATGGGGGCGACTGGCCGGCGGGAGCGCGCGTGCGGGGTGGGAGGTCGTCCGCCGGCCGGCGCAAGAGCCTCTTGGTGGGCGTCCTTTGTCCATGCGCCCAAGGAGTCCGCCCGGGCTCGTTCAAGGCGAGCGGGCGCGCAGGAAGGGGAAGCGGCGCCTGACGGCAGCAAAGGGGTGGCCCCCACAACACCAGCGCCACTGCTGCCGAGCGCTCTTAAGCGCTGCCGCACGGGCGCCACCTCCGAGTCGGGAACGGCCGCGGGACCAGTGGAGGGTGGCCCTCGTTCGCCCGCTTTTGCTCCGAGCGCTGCGTGCTGCAGCCGGCCGGCCAGCCGGCCAGCCAGCCAGCTGCGGGTGGGAGCGAACGGCTCCTTTTCCCGCCAAAGATGCCCCGTTAGTTGGCTGCGGGTGTGTGCGCACAGGAGTGCGCAGGTAGGGAGGAAACGCAGGGACGCTGTGCCCTTCCCGGCTCTCCTCGTCCCCCCCGTCCTCCCGCTCGGCCGCTGGACACTTCCCGCGCTGGCCCCGCTCCCAGTCGCTGCGAGCCATGCTTCCCCCCTGCCCTCCCTTCCTGTTTTCCGTCCGGGCGGCAAGTCCGTCCGCTTTTTCTTCCCCGCGGCAGCGGCGCGCGAAGCCGGAGGGGGAAGATCAGTCCCCATTCCGCCTTGCCTTGCCCTGCTCTCGCCCCCTTCCGCGGACGCGCGCCACGGCACACCCAGCAACATTCCGCGGCACACAAGTGTGCCGCGGAACAGTGGTTGAAAAACACTGGTTTAAACCATCCAATGGCTAGCCACGGGGATATCCTGGGAGTGTATATAAACAGGCCCTTGGGCCATTTTAGCAGTGGTTTTTATCCCTATACAACCTGTGTTTGTGTCATGGAAAAAAGAGCTGAATTTTCACTTTGGGCATTGTATGGTTTCATCAGACCTGCTATAAAACACTTTCCCCCAAAACCTCCTCCTCTGTGGCAAGCCAGCTATAAAACCTTATTGACTGCAGAGCAGGTCATTTTGGCTGCTTTCAACCACAGAGAATGGTGGTGGTGGGGTATCCAGCTTAGCTCCCTTCTGCAGGAACTGGGAGAGATGAAACAGCGTGTCTGGATTTCAAACAGAGTATCTTCATAGGCAATCACTGCCAGATTGTAATGGGCTCAGAGATGAGAAGTAGAAACTGCCACGATTGGCGACAACACCAAAATTTAAATAGCTCACAGTGGAATCTTGTTCCACTACATCCTGGAGAGGAACAATGTTTTTGAAAAGGATCTTTCATTGGAATTATTCTTCGCCCTCAATGTTTTGTTTTATTTTACACAGTTACAATAAGACAAGGATTGTAAAGATAGTAACCTCCTAAACATTACCTTATTAAGTCTTCTTGGAAACCAGAAGACATGGCCCCATCGGGTCATGGAACACTATTTTAGCTTGTTGTGAGCAAACAGAGGGAGCATTACATTTTTCACTTCATCTTAAAAACCGGGTTACTAATTATAGAGGGTATTTAATGGCAGCGTTTATTTGTGTTTCTGCTAGTTTCAGCCCATCTGCTTAAGAACTGGCCTGGCTGGAGGACTTGAACAAATGGAGCCAGGCAAGTAGGAGAGTGAGGGGCAAAGAGAAGAGAGCGCCTTGTAAAGAACAGAACAGAAGGTAGAGGGCTGACGTTTGTCACTCACTCAGGCAGGGCCGGCGCATCCATTAAGGCGAACTAGGCAGTTGCCTAGGGTGCCAAAATGGACAGGGGGCGTGGGCCACCGCCATCCATCCCCCCGCCTGTCGCCGGCCACCTGCCGCCCCACCGCCAGCACCCACCGCCACCGCCCCCACCACCACCCCCTGCCGCCACCCCGCCACCCCGCCCCTGCCCCACCCCACCCCACCCCTCGCCTAGGGCGCAAAAAAACCTAGCGCTGGCCCTGCACTCAGGCAAAGGCAAATTGTCGACACACATTAAACCCTTTTCTCCTACTAGACGAGGGCCATGATGATATACATTTTCAGATTCCAAACAGGATGGACCTAGTTTCAGCTACGGCACTAACATGGAAAACACAGGTGTACTTATGAAGTCAGTAGGTGCAATCAGATGGTAATCCATCTAAAAAGTCACATAACAGGTAGTCCCTCATTCAGGGAAAGCTTGTCTGAAGAGGAAGGTCTTTGCCTGCTTCCGGAAAGACAGCAGAGATGGAGCAGTCCTGGCCTCCAGTGGGACGGAGTTCCAAAGTTTGGGAGCAGCAACAGAGAAGGCCCTTTCACGTGTTCTTATGAGACACACCTGTGAAGGTGGCAGGATGGAGAGAAAGGCCTCTCCTGATGACCTAAGCACCCGAGCTGGTTCATACTGCGAGATTCAATCTTTGAGGTATCTTGGACCCAGGCCATTTAGTGCTTTGTAGGTTAAAACCAGCACTTTGAATTGTTGTGTGTCTAGGAACAGCCACCTCTTCCCTGAACATGTGGGATTTCTCTGCAGGGTGTCTGCTACTTTAAAAATCCCACATTTCCAAGCAAAAAGCAGCACTGGCCACAATAGTCCATCCCAATTCCTGAGATTCCTTTGTATGAAATGAAATAGCTCCCTGCCTTCAAAGGAGTGTCTGTCTGCTCTAGTCTTAAAGCTAAGAACTCATGGGCAGTCCTTACTTGCAAGAATTGAGATCCTCAAGGATCTCAGTGGATTAACTGCATCTCACGCAGCATTCAGGCCTACATCACGCCATGCATGCCCTTAATTAGCAGGATTAGGTTTTGAAATTAGGACTTTAATTTCCACCACCACCACCACCACTGATTACCTGGAAGTTGTGACTCAAGAAGCAAAAGCCTTAATCTTTCACTACAGCATTTCTAAACCGCACTAGAATATAAAAACATGCTTTTGGTGCGATTGTAAAAAAAGAATAAAGTCAGATCAAGAGATCAGACATTTTGTTCTGGGCAGCAATAAAGCTGGATATAGCAAAGACTTATATTTGTCTTCCAAGCGAACCCCACGGGGGGTGGGGGGTGGGGGAGAGATTCAATGCCATACAAGGAAATCTCCAATCACATATTTTTAGTAGCACCTGGCCAGGTATTGCACTAGCTCTAGCTACCCGCATGTTTTACTTAAGAGGGATGGTTGCCAGGACCCACCCCTGATAGGGTTTACCAAGAAGTGAACAATAAGCCCCAAACTGCTGCCATGCAGAAATGACCCCCTACCAGCTTTTTTCTAACTTGATCAGGTACTGTGCCCATGCTGTTTGAGAAATACTTTCTTCACTCACTGCCTTACTCCTTCCATAAAAGTCATGCTCTTCTTTGTCAACTGATGAGTGATTATAAGCACCGTGATGGTGCTTAGAGGAAGTCAGGGCATAAACCTCAGAGGCTGCAGAGATGCCTATAAAAGACATGGGCATGGGATTTATGCAGACAGCTTTGTCTGGGGAAGAACACAGTGAAACAAAATGCAACAAACTGCTGATGGAGCGTCCCTGTGACCTTAATGCCTTTCATGGGTTTTTGACTGGCTGGTAATTAAATCATTCGGAGAACAGTCCCTACCATACATGGGCTCGTGTTTTTCCAGCCATGCACGACTGAGTTTTATGCTTCTTTCTCAAAATACAACATGGGGGAACTATGAGAACCTGCAGGGCCAAACCAAACGTGGCTGCCCCAGGCAAGAGATCAAAATGTTGTGCAGGCATGCACATATATGTATAACATACACACACACTAGGTAAACATACAGGCTGCCTGACATATCTGTTGAGTCTAGCTGGTGATGCAGAGTCCTCCTCCACCACAATGGAAGGCAGAATGCCAGCAAAGAGATTGTTGGAAGACTACATAACACACACAGTCCCATCCTCCGACTTCTAGCTATAGCTACTGATCTTACCTTCCAGCCTCTGCTGCTTGAGGTAGCAGCCTCCTTCCTACTCCTTATACATGGCAAGGTTTCATTTCCTCTGAGAGCAAAGCATGTTTCCAAATGGCTGTGAGCATGGTCTTTGTGTTTTGCATTGGTATGGCTCTTCCTCTAGGGCAGGGGTTAATGCACTTTGGTCCTCCAGATATTGCCAGTCTGGAGCTCCCATTGTTCCTCACTATGAGGTCAATTGCACTAGACCGATGGTGGCGAACCTTCAGCACTCCAGATGTTTTGGACCACAACTCCCAGAATTCCAAGCCTGTACTGCCAATGACAAAAGACAATGGGAGTTGTGGTCCAAAACACCTGGAGTACTGAAGGTTCGCCACCACTGTTCTAGACTGCTGAAAGTTGCAGTCCAGCAAGATCTAGAGCAATGGTTCCCAACCTTGGGTAAGTCAGGTGCTTGTAAACTGCAATTCCTAGATGCTTTTAGCACCATCAGTACTGCCTGGGGTTTCTTAAAGTTGTAGTCCAAGAACACCTGGGTTACTCTAAGTTGGAAACCACTGATCTAGAGGACTGATTTTATCTAAATGTGATCTAAAGCTATTGGTTGCTTACTTAGTTGTTTCTGTTAGATAAGTGAATCTATCATGCTGATTTCAACTGTATGCTATATGCGGGAGGGGTATGCATGGCACTACCTAGCCTGCTTGGTTTATTGCATGGAGACCAATCAAGGGATTTGTATTTTCTAGGGCTTACAAATGCCACACCTTTCCTCTTCCTGTTCTAATTGCATGGTCTTTGTAGTATAGAGCCATTTTGGCTTCAGTCCACCGTTTTCCCACCTGAGAGAAGGATGTCGTCTACTCTCTCTCCGTTCTCATCACCACATGGGTAGAGAACAAAAGGACCATATTTTTTCAGGACTATTTCTTCTATTACTTTTATATGTTTTACTATGAAGCTAAGAAAACCTGCTGATAAAAGTTATGGTTGTGAGTAAACATTTCTTTATACTTTTCTGAAGAAACAAGACTCTTGTCCTTTGTGGAAAAAGAGCTAGCTTTGCTGGAGATGGGATTTGGGAACTTCTAAGTTGATTCAAAGCTTAACAGCCTGCTCTCATGCTTTGCTGTACAAAACCCAAACGGTTTTGTTTTTTTAACTCTGCCCAACAGGTTATGGGCCCAGGAGAGAAACCTGATTGTTTGTCCTATCTCACAACATCATCACACAGATGAACCAATGACCTGGGAAGATGTTGAAGGTATGTCAACACTAGAGGATGCCAAATGGTGAAAGGCAGCACAGAAGGAAATAGATTCCTTACACAAAAATAAGACTTGGGACACTAGCAAAGCTTCCCCCAGGAAGGAAAGCCATAGGATGCTAATGGGTATTTAATAAGAAACAGCAGGTGGACAAGTCCAATGCTTTAAAACCAGACTGGTTGCAAAATGCTTCCAACAGAAATTTGGAGAGGACTTTGATTAAGTCTTTGCACCTGTTGTGAAACATAGCACAATAAGAACACTTTTTAGCATAGCTGCATCTAAACAAATGCTTGTCAAACACCTGGATGTTAAAACAGCATTTCTACATGGGAATATTGAAGAAGAACTTTACATGGAACAACCACCAGGTTTTATGACAAGAAGCATCCAGAACTAGTTTGTAAACTCCAAAAAGGACTTTATGGCCTTAAAGTGCAAACGCTTGGAACATCAATTAAGTGGACTGCTTCTTCAACAGGGATTCCAACAAGGGTGTGCAGATCAATGTCTGTACACACGTAACCAAAATGGTCATTTTTCATATATTCTATGCTAAGTGGATGATCTGATTATTACCACGGATCAGGAACAGGAATATAAAGAGCTTATACAGGAACTCAGCAAAGAGGTGGAAATCACACAGCTAGGTTTAGCTAAATACTACCAGGGCATACAAATAGATAAAGACACAGATGGTTCTGATCTTTTAAGTCAAAGACAAAAGATAGTTGAACTTTTGGACATGTTGAACATGATGGAGGCTAAGGGTACTGCAACCCCATGCAGACAGACTTTCACAAAATTCTTGGGGAAAGTGAACTCTTACCTGACAATCACAAGTACAGGGCAGCCATAGGAAAATTGCTATATCTCACAACCACAATCAGACCAGATATAGCCACTACTGTAGGAATTTTAAGCATAAAGGTCAATTCGCCAACTCAGAGTGTTTGGACCACCCTGAAAAGAATAACTAGGTACCTCATAGAAACCATAGATTTGAAGCTAAGATTGCCAGCAGATAGTAACCCACAACTGGTAGGTTGGACAGACACTGACTGGGCGAAGAATACACAAGATTGTAAATCAACCAGTGGTTTTCCTTTCACCTATGGAAATGGGGCAATATCCTGGGGTAGCTGAAAACAGGGGATTGTAGCTTTATCTTCCACAGAGTCTGAGCTGATCGCCACTGAAGAGGCCTGGAGAGAGCTGTTTTGCTTTATAAGCTGATGAGCGACTTTGGAGTGGAGCAACCAGAGCCTACCGAGATCTTTGAGGACAACCAAAGCTGCATCAAGCTGATATAACGAGAGAAATTCAATGCACACACCAAACACATTGATGTGAAATGCAAGTTTCTGAAGGACTTGATAGAGAGAGGAACCATGAAGGTGGACTATTGTCCCACTGAAAGAATGACAGCTGACATATTCATAAAAGCTCTTCCAAGTCTTCAGACTCTATGATGCATGATAGGACTTGAAATCTGTGCATGCATGATACATTCAGAAGGAGTATTGGATAAGTGAATCTATCATGCTGATTTCAACTGTATGCTGTATGTGAGAGGAGTTATGCATGGCACTAACTAGCCTGCTTGGTTTATTGCATGGAGACCAGTCAAGAACCATATTTTGGGAGTATTTCTTCTACTACTTTTATATGTTTTACTATGAAACTAAGAAAACCTGCTGATACAAGTTGAGATTGTGAGTAAACTTATTTCTTTATACTTTTCTGGAGAAACAAGCCTCTTGTCTTTTATTGAAAAGGGGCTAGCTTTGCTGGGGATGGGATTTGGGAACTTCTCATTTGATTCAAGGCTTAACAGCCTGTTCTCATGCCCTGCTGTACAAAACCCAAATGGTGTTTGTTTGTTTTTTAGCTCTGCCCAATGGTTTCAAAGAAGACATGTGCCCTAACTTTGATGGCACTCAGAATTGCCATTTGGAGCAGATGCCATGCCCAACTGTAAAGCTGCCTCTGTACTATAATAAGATTTAGAAAAGATCTGAGTTAGCTTTCAAGGATTCCTTTCATCCCTCTGACTTCCTGTTTGTAAGTAGAGATGAACTTCAGATTTGGAAATTATTCAGAAACTATGTGAAGCAGGAATCTGAACTGATTAGAAGCAAAATGAGAAAGCCTAAAGCAGCATTTGAATGAAATCAGAACACTCAAAATGCTGAATGGTAGTTAAAACCATCAGAGCAACAGCTTTTATTTCAAGGGATTAATGAGTGACAGCTGGGCAAGAATGCCCAGCTAAATGCCCTTAAGGACAGCCTTCTTCCATATGAGCCTGTCCGTACCTAAGATCTGGCCAGGAGGCCCTGTTGAAGGCCATCCCTCAAAGACGTGAGGGGGTGGCATGTTGAAAGAGGACCTTCTCTGCAGTTGCCCTCCCCACAACTTTGGAATGCCCTCCCAAAAGAGATCTGCCTGGTGCCGACACTTTTGGTGACCTTCCTATTCAGCCAGCATTTGGTGACCTTCCTATTCAGCCAGCATTTTAATTAGATAGTGTTTTAGCTGGGCTCATGAGTAGCAGGATTTATTATTTGTATTTTATATTGATTGGTTTAAATTGTTTTGTATTTTTATGGTTTTAATAATTATGTTGTTTTATAGTTTTAATATACTGTTGTATGCTGCCGAGAGACCACTTGGTAATGGGGTGGCTAAAAAAATTTTGTGAATGAAATAAATATATAAAAATTGATGCATGGAAAGGCAGGAGCTGGACGAGGTACAAATTTCCATCTTGTGGAACAGTGGGAAGGAAGAAAGGAAGGAAGGAAGAAAGAAACAAACTGACAGGTGTTTTGCCTGCCCACTGAAGGTTAAGCAATAGTTGATGGCACTGAATTTCATTCCCTGTCCTAGGTCACAGTCATTTCTTCCATACGTGTGTGTTTTCACTACTATTTGAACAAATACAAATATGTACAGATACTTTAAAATACCTCCATGAAAATCAGGTTGGATGGGGTACAAAACAGCTCAAAATGTATGAATAATTTGGGTCACATTAGGATATTCAGGCACTCCCAGCTGTAATATTTTTGACTGATCAGGAGAACAATAGCAGAAGAGGTAAGGCTGCCGAAGAAAGTCTTGATGACAGAGTGGTCAAGTGTACTGCATTCAATACAGAGACTTTCCTCAAGGAATGGGCCCTTCTGGAGGAAGGATCTATTTAGGCAGGGGGTTATTTTTTCCCTACTCTTACAGGAATGTGTTGGTTTGGCCAGCGTAGGAGGGTGGACCAAGGCATCACTTTGGCAAGTAAAGGCAGGGTGTGGTGGTGGCTTAGAGGTGAAACTGACCTCTGCAGCAGCATTTTGAATATTAGCTCCCCTCCCCGTAGAGTACAAAGTATTTTTACTGCCAAGGACAGTATCCCCTTTGGTAAGAAAAACCTATCACTGGGGCATATCCTGGCATTGAACTAGCATGGGTTGAAGTCAAGAATTAACATAGGCAGAACCCAAGGCAGATGACTCATGTTCTCTCTCTTAGCTCTCTCCTCCCCTCCCTTTCATCTCTCTGCCATCCTGTTTTCCATTGCCATCCTCCCACTGCTTCTTCCCCCATTTAGGATCAGTTAGAGAAAGCAACGTACCACTCCTGCAGAGCCCTGAACAGTACTTTGCAGAAGGCTTTGGAAGGAAAAATGTGAAGCAAATGAGCTTTGGGACTCCAGATCCTGAAATCCCCCCATCCAGCATAGCCAATGGCCATGTGGCCAAGGTAGCAACAGGCCTTTGAGAGTTATAATATTATTTCCCCCAAACCCCACTGTCCTACATGAGACCAAACTAAGAGCTGTGTGCACTCCTAGATCTCGTGATTGCTCATTTACAGAATGAATGTGTAAGTTATCAACTTTGGGATACCTGTCAGGGTTTTTCCTCCAAATCTTCATCTATGTTTAACTTGTATGTATAGAAATAAACCATCACCATAATAATGGCATGCTGCTAAGTTGATTTCCAATTATGGTGACCCTTTCTAGGGTTTCCTACAGTTAGGGAAATCAGAGCAGACATCAGTCAAACAGCATATGCATCCAATGTCCTGATTCCAAGGAAACCGAAACACAACAGAAATACTCGCATCCCTAGAGTTCCCAATGCTCTGAGCACTGGGAGTGCAGAAAGTATCATATCATATGTTGCTCCAGTTCTCCCTCTGTGCAAATCAGGGAAGAGGGAGAACCACAAAAGCAAAATGCCCCACAGGATGAGGAGCCTTGTGGTGCGATGGTTAAATTTGCTATTTGTGAACAAATGTTGCATTTCGTCTTTGAATTCATGCTCATCTCTAGTTAGGAGTCAAGGTAAAATAGCATAGGAGGTAGTGGTGAGGAAGGTGCCTGTTATTCTTCATATTATCTCAAAGGGAGACTGTTTACATAGAGAAATGGGAACACGGTCTTATCCTGCCTCTGTGTTTTTGCTGTGTGGTGGCCTGCCCCCTCCGTATAGAGTGGCTGCATAGTGGCAACTGTGTGGCTGGGCTAGAAAAAGACATCTGGCACTAGCCTCCAATCACAGGATGGATCACACTGGATGGTTGGGATAGGCCACCCTGACTAAGAGAAGAGTGGAGAAAAGATTGTGGTCCAGAAGAGGCAGGGCTTCACAGTAGTCCATCAGCAGCACTAAAAACTAGGAGCTGGGACCTTAACAAGCCCCCAGTGCCTTCCATGGAGCTCCCCCATACACATATACCTTTTCTTTTTTGATTACACTATTTTGCACTTTTGTATTCAAGTTTTATGACTACACTGTAGGAGGTTTGGTGACTAGAGATGGGCACGAACTGAAAGAATGGCGATTCGTTTCATTTCATTTCATTTAAGGCTTCATTTCATTTCGTTTTTAATGAATTTTTTTAAAAAAATTGTTTCATTGGTTCGTTAATTCATTATTCATTTTTACCCGCTCTGTGTGATTTAATGCATTTGAGCGTGCGCGGGCGTCCCAACGCCCCAGACCAGACGGAAAACATTAAAATAAATAAATAAATAAAACCTTGATAACTGCACTAACTGGACTGGCAGCATCCTCATCTTCACATCCTCCTCCTCCTCCTCCTCCTCCTCCTCCTCCTCCTCCTCCTCCTTGTGTTGTTGTCGTCATGTGTCGTGTTGTGTGTGCGTTGTGTAAGTGAAGTGTTTTCTCACGTGCATGTGACATGTGACATGACATGACATGAATGAGAGTCTCATCCATCCATCCAATCCCATTACCCCACAGATTGATCCCTTTCCGAGTCCATCACTTTGTTTTGTTTGGAATGGGAGGAAACAGTTTATATTTATTTCCAAGAACTCACATGGCTAGCCCATGTGCCTGTGCTCAATGCATGATATAGTAAAATAAAAATAAATAATAAAAAAATAAAAATAAATCCAACCATGCTAAAAATCAACTAAAAAAAGAGAGAGAGAGAAAGAGAGGGGGGGAGGGAACAAAGTTAGCATAATCCTGAGTGTATACATGCATGCATAACTCCTTTTCCCCCTTGCACATAAATTTTAAAAATAAACTGAAAATAAAAAAGAACAGTACAGTCAAATCAACCCTAATAAAATATGAAAAAAGGTTAGGGAACATATTTGCCTCTCCCGGCCACTTTAAGCTTCCAAAAAAAAGCGATCTGAGAAAACACATATACGTTTTAAGCGCTCCTCACCCCCCCCTGCTAGGTATTATCAGGCAGAAAAAATATTTTTCGCTGGGTTTTAAGTATATTCAGGATATTTTAATACCTTAAAAATGCCATTTGCACAGATTTGCTGCCATTAACAAATGTATGTGGCAGCCATTTTGTCCCCTTTAAAAAAAGATCTTTAAAAACACATTTTAGTTGTTTTAAATCACTGGCATCAATCTAATAGCTATAATCAGGCATAAAAAATTTACTATCTTTTAAAAAGTGTTTCTCATCCATTTAAAATGTTTAAAAACAGCTCACTTCATGCACCGCCATTAACGAAACAAAACGTAACACACCAGTTTTTCCCGGTTCATTTTGTTTTGTTTGGATTTTACTCCTGGGTTCGTTTCGTTACTTAACAAAATGAATAACAAATAACGAAATGAATAAAAAATTCATTTGTGCCCATCTCTATTGGAGACACTTTCTCTATTGTTGCAACTTGGTGGGGAGGTTTGAGGCATTGGGATGGATCACAATGGTCACATGATGGCAGGTGTCAGGGATGCAGGTAATAGTTAGCGTGGAATCCCTAAAGGAGAACTCGGGTGAGACATTTTGCCCCTGCCCCTGGTTGTTGAGGAGTCAGAGAATGGCATAGATGCATGTGGCTCCAGAAAATGTGTCATTCCAAGTTGTCTCACTGGAAGCGTCCTATGGAGATGGTGGGTAACATTTGAGTGGCATCCATGTCTCCCATTGAACAGGATCCAACCCAATACTTCACCACGTTAACTGTTACATTAATTAACGAAGTTATGTCCTTTTTACTCCAGTTATGGTGTGTGTGTGTGTGTGTGTTTTATTTCAGGAAGGGAGCTAGTTCCTGGCTTAGTGGGAGGCCAACAAAAGGACAGAATACTCATACTCAGTGATCACACTGCCAAGCATCTATTTCTCTCATTAGCCCAGTCTAGGACTAATTCACACATACAGATGGGATCTGTGCCTCCATAAATATGTCCATGTAGACCACTAGTCCACTTTCAGTAGCTTTATGGCATCATGGTAAATGAGCTTCATGCTTAAAGCAAGGGGCACAGAGACTAGCAATCATGTCAGCTTTTTCACTTATGGGTCAGTCTACATCTTTACCGGTGCCTCTTAAGCACAGAAAAAGCAAGCAGGAGCACCAAAGGAAGTACACTCATGCAGCTTTCAGGTACAGATAAAATATGCATACAGTAGGACCCCCGTATCCACTGGTTCGTTATTACTGATTCAGTTATCCACGGTTGGGAGGGGGGGAAATTAAATAATTCAGCAGCCACAAAGCAAGCTACTCTCACAAAAAGCAGCTGTAAAGCAAGCTACTGTTAAAAAAACAGCAGCCATAAAGCAAGCTACTATCACAAAACAGAAGTTTGGGGGCTTTTGGTGTTCTCTCTTATCCACAGTTTTCATTATCCATGGGAAGGCCTGGAACCAATCCCCAGCGGATACCAGGGTCCTACTGTAATACAAAAGTAGGCTATATATCTCAAGTTGTTCTTGGTAGATGGTTGGATTAGAGCTTCTGAGATTCTCCCGACTCTGTGATTCAGTGTTGTTATTTTTGGCTCTTTTTCTTATAATGAGAGGGTGCATTCTTTCATTTGCTAGAAATAAATCTTTAAAAGATCCATTAAAGTAGAGTTTTATCTTAGTGCCCTGTGATATCACAATGCAAGGCATGAGGTTGCATTGTGCAAAATATGTGGAAGAAAGTACAATTGTTGGTAGTGGTGGTGAATTACTCTAACAAAACATCTTTCTTCCACAACTGGTGTCAGATCATGAAAGTAAATGGAACAAGATTGCCCATACTTAAAATACAGCAACTGTGGGAAGGGGAAAACTAGTCTATATGTGTTTGTTTACAAAAACAACCATGACATGGCTGTCCTTTACTACATTGAGGTGGAAAATATTTAACCTGCTAGATGACTGGACTGCAACTCCCACAGTTACTTAATAGTGACCATACTGAAGGACAGTCCTATCCATGGAGTCAGTACCTATGGTTTCACTTATCTGCTGCATGAATATATTAAATAATCCATATTAAATGATCCATATTAAATAATCCATATTAAATGATCAGTTCCAGAAATATGTACAGTCATACCTCGGATAACAACTGCCTTGGATAACAAATGTTTTGGATAACAAACGGAAATTTCCAGGTATAGGGTTGCCTCAAATAACAAATGTTCCCTATGGGCTGCCTTGGATAACAAATGTTTCAAAATGCCTTGCAAAAAAGTATACCCAGGATGCATTGAACCCCCCCCCCCCCAGTTTGTGGAGGGGTGGGAGGAGTTAGAGTGTTTCTTAATGGTGTTTTGGAGCCATTCTGGACATTTTTTTGCTGATGAATTTCGACCTTTCAAACTTGGAAAAGTAGGGAGCTAGTTCTGGGGGTTTGTGTTCCAGCACTGCATGCCTTTAAAGTGCGCTTTATAAAGAGGTCTTGGGGGGGAGCTTTTTAGCCTTTTTTCGGACCTCTGGAATGGATTAATTGGTTTCCCATTCATTTCAATGGGAAACTATGTTTCAGATAACAATTATTTTCAGATAACAAATTGCCTCTGGGAACGAATTAAATTCGTTATCAGAGGTACCACTGTATTTCCAAAATGTATTACCAGAACGACATCAGAGGGAACCTGTGACTATGCTATCTCTCTCTCTCTCTCTCTGTGTGTGTGTGTGTGTGTGTGTCCATATATGATTTGCTGTATCCATAATCTCTGGCATCCACTGATGGGCATAGAACTGATCCCACCCTCCCAGATACCACAGTCCTACTGTACAATATGTGGCTTCTAAGAATTGAAATCTGCAAAAACAGCTTTCCCACCACTTACTATGTTTGTACTCATGACCCTTAACCTTGAGGGAAGTAGTCAGAGAGTATTCAGATGACAATAATATGGAGGCTGACATTCTAGATGCAGTAAGAGATAATACACCTAGAATGAATGCTGTTGGCTCTACTGATTAAACCACTGAGCCGCTGGACTTTTTTATTGATTAAAAGATCAGCAGTTTGAATCCGCTTGACGGGGTGAGCTCCCATGGCTTGTCTCAGCTTCTGCCAACCAAGGAGCTTGAAAGCATGTACAAATGTGAGTAGATAAACAGGTACCACTTTGATGGGAAAGTAACGGGTTCCATTTGCTTGCCCATCTAATCCTGCTGGCCACATGACAGGGGTGGATTAACCGTTACGCACAATAAGCACGTGCTTGGGGGCATCAAAAGGGAAGAGGGGGCACCACAGAAATTTTCCATAGTTGAATTTACCATGGTCCATGGTCCATAGGATGCAATACTGCAAATGGTGCAGCTGAACCAGGATCCGCAAAAAGCCCCCCCACACACAATAAATGGGGAAAAAAAAACACATACAGATACTGTAGGTACAATGAAGAATACTCAGAGAGTGTGGACGTCAGCCAAGGGTTATGAAATTGAAGGGGGGAAATCCCCCTTCCCACATAAATGAAAGCAGGGGAAACTTTGTTGTCAATTGAGAATGAGACTGTGTAGGGGCACTAGTAGTTCACTCAGCATCCTGCGTGCCAACAGGCAACAACACAGGTGCTAACATTGCAAGTTTGTGTCAGGATTTGGCCTACATGGCCGTGGTAACTGCAGGATCAGGAATTGCCTGGCGTTTGCAGGCTCAGGGCTTGGCCTGAACAGCGGCTACTAGGCCATTCATGAGGCCCACCAGGAAGCCTGGAAGGAAGGCCTCTCTATGGAGAGTTCTCCCTCCCAGACTTTTCCTCAGCAATGCAAATGTCTTCTGTTCTTGTGCTTTGGCCTGTGTGTCTAGCATTGTTCCAGCCTTGACTTGTTCCTGCCATGTTGTTCCTACCTTGCTTGCCAACCTTATTGTTCCAGCTCTGTTACCCTGTGTGGTGGATTGGGCCCTGATGCCCTTGCCAAGTGGCAAAAGGCCAGCTTCTGGACTCTGACACTTTGTAAGTAATTTGATTCCTTTTTTAAAATAACACTGACAACAAATAATGTAATTAATGTTTCATAATTTTGCAGAAGTGCTTATGAAATGTTGTGAAACTCATGAAGATGGCCAAATGTGTTGCTTTTGACTATGCATGTATTTTCTGTTTTTTGTTTATTGCATGGTGGTAAATTGGTGGTGATAACCAAATTTGTATTTCATTATGTCTATCAATTTACGTGGTGCTGGTGATGTCTCCATGTGCATTTTTTGTATGTGGTGCTGTGGTGGTGAGGACAGCAAGAGTTTTTAAAGCACAAAAGCACAATATTCAGTTGTAAGCCAGGAACTAAATTGTCTGTATGGTTCTGCCTATGATATGTGTAACTGTGTTGACTGGCGCATAACAATTCAAACACAATATTATATTTATGTGGTGCAACAAAAAATGTAAAAACAATTTATAAAATAATTGTAGACAACATTATTGAGTGTGCCTTTCCAAATGTAGACATTGGCTTTCTTATATTTTTTTACATTAATGGTCACAAATTATGTTTTAATGTATTGTATTTATTATACTTAAATGTTTTATTGTTTTTATTTTATTGTAATTTTGGTGTTTTAGTTGTTTATTTTGATTGTGAGCCACCCAGAGACCTCTGGGTAGTGGGCGGCATACAAGCTAAATTAAAAAATAAATTCATTGCTCAGCTGAGTGTTCAGTAGAAGTATATTAAAAATTCCATCAGAACAAGTATGCAACAAGGCAGGCTGGATGCCTTATCTTTATTAAGTGTAGAAATAGATGTGTTACATAAGATTAGTTTTGAGGATCTGATCAAAGACTTTGCAATTTTTAAAAAGTAGGAGAAAACTTTTCAAATATAAATAAAGTGGAAGTATACAAAATAAACATTATTTTCCCTCTTACTATAAGTTTTGTTTAACTTTGATAAACAATTTTTTTCATTTTAAGGTTTATTGTTTATATTTTAAATTACATATACTGCATAGGGGGGAATCAAAATCTTTTAAGTGATTAGGGCCTCTAAGGATCTTAATCCGGCCTGCACATGACCATGGAAATATGTCTACAGACAAACGCCAGATCTTCGCCTTGCAAACAGAGATGTGCACTGGCCCTTAAAGTGGCAAATGGCTGGACTTAATTGTCCCGGGGAGCTTTTCTCTTTACCTAATATACCTGATATAATCTTGACTATATGCTAAATAAGTCCAATAGTCTTTTATTTCTCTGTCCTCCCCACCACACAGACGCACCTCAAAAAACTGACCCTGAACAGCAAGATCTTATAAGGAGCAAATTCACATCTCCCCCCCCCCATGCTGAGATTCCTCACGAAAACACACAGGGCGATTGAGGAGATGTGGGTGGGTGGGAGCGGGAGTCTTTTGTGGTTTTTAAAAGCTGCTTTTCATATGCCTAGCTGCCCTTCTCAGCCTGGTCAGATGAAGCTTGTCAGAGTAATGAAGATTACAAGATAGGCAACATCCCTAGATCTCTTATCTTGGTAGCCTGTTCTGCCATCAGCCAGGAGCAGCCACACACACACACACACACACACACACACACACACACACACACACACACACACACACACACACACACACACACACACACACACACACACACACACACACACACACACACACACACACCATGACAGGTTTGATGTGACACAGAACATACCCAGTTGTTAACCCAGAATATTAGCACACACACACCCTGGTGCCATCATCAAGCCAGAATTCAATCACTGCCACACAGAGAGCGCAGGACAAACTGATCCATCCCACTCTGTACCAAGGGGCCATTAAAGTGGGGATGATTGGTAAATAATCTGTATTAGCGGCTGTTACACGAGGCAGAGGGCGTTCTACGTTTCTCACACTGGTGGAGTGGGATTTCCATCTCTCCCAAGCCTGCGGTTCTCAGAGCTTCTCTGCTTTCTCAAATGGGGCAGGAGGGCTGGAGAGGAAGTGAATTATTGCAAACAACTCTTTTGGAGTCAGTTCACTTATGTTCCCAGGCCTTTTAGCTGGCAAGCAACAGCCCTCTCTCTCTCTCTCTCTCTCTCTCTCTCTCTCTCTCTCTCTCTCTCTCTCTCTCTCTCTCTCTCTCTCTCTCTCTCTCTCACCCTACCCCCAAAGCTCTCCCTGCCACCCCTTTCTTTTTCTCTCCCCCCTCTCATTTCCCTCTCCCTCCCTCCCTCTTTCTCAGTCTTAATGACTTCCACATGGGCCTCTGGCGTTCAGAGCATTGTCTGAAATCTCCAAATTTAGAAGAAATATGAAAATTGTGAAGCACGCCTTCCTTAGGGGGTAAAACCAACATTCGCTTTGAACTGTTGCAGGTCAAGGCAGCAGGCCCATGTGACCAGGGCCCGGCCAATGGCCTCCCTCCGAACCACTGACAGATGTGGCCGTCAGCCGTCCAGCATCGTCTTTCAGCTCATATAAGGTAAAAGTGAAGGCTTTTCCAGATTCTGAGCAGGAGTGGGGGGAAAGAGTGTTGAATCCAGGGCCGCTTGGGCCAGCAGCTTAAAAAAGGAGTGGCAGCACTGGTGTGCCAGTGGGCCTTTGTTGTTCTAATTTGAAGAAGTGAGGGAGATGCCCACCTCCTCCATCGGCACTGTAGTGCCCTGGCACATGGCAGGGCAACAGTCTCGGGGCCCCTCTGGGAAGCAGGTACGTCCCTCGTGACGGATTGTGTGTTGTGGATCCAGTTGCGTGCGTGCATGCTTGTGTGTGTATCTGTGTTTGCCCATCTCCGTTAAAGTTGCTCTGTAGTTTATGTGTGCCTCAGCTTCATATGTTAGACATCTGCATAAAAGAGTGCATGAAGACAGCTTGAGGTTACGATGTCCCCAGTGTTTTATATTAGTAGGAACGCTACAGATGAACTTGACATTGCCTCTAGTTTTGTGCTTCTGCATAATTATTTGGGTGCCACACTGATTCTCGTTCTGAACAAAGCAGGAGACAAATGAACTGCAGAAAAGGAAAAGGGTAGACAAGTATTCTCTCCAACCCAACCCCAAATAGTTGTAGCGATGGGGTTCTGCTTCTGGAAAATAGTTTAACTTGGATCTAGGAGCATCTTGTGATTTCCCTCAGATAGCATCCTCAAACGCTGTTGCCATGTACAGTCGTTTTACATGGGAAGCTGAGAATCTAAGCATAACTTCCCGATGTCCTGATAGTCTCTTTTTCATGAGGATTGTGATCGGTTGTCCTTTGTCCTGAAGTCCCCTCTTATCTCCCCATCCTCCGATGTCTTTTTCTGCATTATTAATTGTGGTTATGAAGCACTCCAGGGGGATGAGTTTTGAAGCTGGTACTGCAGATCGTAAGGGAAGGAAAAGAAAACCTGATCTATACAGCAGCAGTTGGTGGGAAAAATTTAAGCGGAATATATTTACCACTCCAGTATTAAAGCCATTATCAGTCCCATCTCCTCCAAGGGCACCCCCCCATGCCAGTACCTTCTTTTAGACTGCAAGCGTGATATACTAGCAAATAAGCAGTGCTGTATTCTGTTCTTCAGAGTACGGCAGTGTGCAGCTGCCTGCTCCCACAACTGCCGGACACACTACAAAGGCTGGCTAGTTGGCTCTGAGAGGCAGATGTCTGAAAGAGCTTCTGGCATTTGTTTGTTCCACAGAGTATGTTCCAAGTTGGAAACATAAAAACCAGAAGAATTTCCCGCCCAGACGGCCCTCTCTACCTCCCACTCTGAAATGGGAAATGCCAACAGATAATTTTTCTTTCGTTCCTGGGACTTGTTCACCAATAGGGAGTGGACCTGGGGTTAGATATGCTACTTAAGCCAGAGGAGTGTCAATGTGTCATGCTTGACAGGCATCGAGCAATGCAAAGGAACAGCTCATACTTCAGCAAAAAAGAAAAACTGCATGGTCCTGGTACACAATTTAAAAGTGAGGGTGGGCAATCCTTTTATTTAGCTGCTAAAAATCACAATCACAAGCTTTCCATCTGTACTGATGGATGACAACCATTTTCAGAGCATGCCGGTTGATGCGCTACAGCACTGCCAGACTAGAACTGGAAACTGCTGGCAAACAATCTCTAAGAGCATCTGGTAGCCACATTTCCAGCAGATGCTGCAGGGAAGCAAAGATATTGCGGGCATCCCAAGATTTACAAACCATTGTCTTTCTGCATGATGAACTGTAGCATACTTTTAGAACATCTTGGAAACCACTTGTGGGCTTACAGGGTGAGTGGGAGTGGGTGTGAGGGTTGAGCTTGGAAAAATCAACAAATATGCTCCAGATGGCCCCAGACCCTCATCCTTTCACCAGTAAATTGGGCAGGAGGAATCCCACACTGATATTTTGGGGCAATCTGTAACGGTGTTCAATTATGGATCATCTCAACGTGTCATTATATTAATTCTAACACAGAAATAAGTTTCCAGGAAAAGGTTGTATCGGCAGTGGCTATACTCTTGTCACTTAGATGATTTCTAAAATGTTATAATGCTGTAATCTGGAGACTATTCCAAGCACAAGAGGAACAGAGGAGACTTCAGTGGCTTTTGGCTGGCTGATAGAGAATTCATTTCCATCTCTCTCCCCACCCCCCTCCTCAACCCCAACTCCCTTTCTCTTTCCCAAAGCAATTATTACTAGGAAGTCAAGGGAAGACTGTGTCTAGACAGGCTGTACTTCTGAATTACTCCTGGAGAGAGTAACATTTCCTCCCCCACTTCTGAAAATGTCATCTGGTGGGGACTTAAATTTCTTCTGAAAAATGACAGCTTACAAAACACAGGCGCAACTTCAAGAACCAAAAGCTAGGGGAACTGATTCTGTTTAATAAAATAATGTTAAAGAATTGCCCTTCCCCCGTTTATTCAGACCGTCTACTGCAGCATTTTCTTCCACCACCCCTTGCCATAAGCACCAACTTCACACTGGCACATAAGCAGTGTGTATGTGTATTCTCAGAGGTTTGCCTTGATAAATTGCTGGATCTTTTTGGAGTTGTAGGGGCATTACTTTTCTATGCTTTCAGTGCAGGGAAGCAGTGAAAAGATGGTTGGAAATGTATCTGTAAAGGGGTTAGCTGTGATTCCGAGATGCATCAACACACCAAGGACAGTAAGCATGTCTTTAGCAGTGGGTTCCAAAATATTCTTCTACCTCCTGCACTAGTTTGCTGTGGAACAGAACTAGACTGCACCCTCCACTTTGGGTTGTACCTCCTCCCTTCAAACAGTTCTGATTCCCTTCTCTGGCCTCAGACAACCATCACTGCCAGCAGAATGGGCTGGTTATATCCTTTGGTCACGTATTCATGTCAGCGAGAATACAAAAGATGAGGTGAATCTAGCTAGCAAGGATTGTACAATCAAATAACAGAAAATTTCCAGACTGTAGTATGCAAGTGTCCTCAGGTGTGGGACTCATGGCCATTTTTTCCGACTGCTTGATCTGTATTTAGAAATGCGAGCAGGGAAGCTGAAGATCAGAATTTCCTTCTGCACATGTTCCAACCATCAAAACACATAGGAGAGGAGGTGTGAGGTGCTACCTGATGTCCTCCTTACTCCCTCGGAATCCCCGTTGTTTTGCGGGTGCAGTGCGCTTGGGTACATGTTAATTATGACAAGATGGATATGAAGATGGACATGGTTTGGCAATTTGTGCCAGTTTGTCAGTCAGTCCAACTGGTGTTCCATGCTTCCAAGTCCATAACATATCGGGAAATAATAAACATGGTTTATGGTAGGAGACCAGAACCCACCCAAGGTCTTCACATTGGGTTCTAGTTCCCATTAGCCCCACCTAGCCTGGCCAGTGGTGGAGGATAGTGTGAGAATAGTCATTTATGAGCATCTAGAGGGCATGTGTAACAGGTTGGATAGCACACACTTGTTTCTTTCAGATAATGTATCTCATTTTCACTTCATGGAAATACATGTCAGTGCTTGGAAAGTGCATTTATCCTAGCATTTGACACCTGGCAATTTAGGCAAGGGAAAGAAACATGTAATGCGACTCTATACATGTTTGGTCAGAAATCAGCTCCACTGATCTGAGTCCAAGGTCATGCAACCATCCAGTTGCCTGTGCCATGGACCTTTCTCTCTTGCGCTCTCTCTCTCTCTTTCTCTCTCTCTCTTTCTCTCTCTTTCTCACACACACACAACACACACACACAACACACACACCTGCAGTGCAGTGTGATACCTGAAAAACAGCTTGTGGATTTGCAAGAATAACAGCAGGGCTGCGGGAGTAGGGGGGAGAGATCACATTTCTCTTGGTTCCACTGAAAACTCTGGGCCTATCATCAGGGGCATCTCAATGGATTCATTGATTTTTTAGTCACAAACAAATGTATACTGTATTAGATTGCAGCCTACATGTTATTGCTGAACAAGTACTGTATTCCATGCCAAGGACCATAGCAGTGATTAAGTCAGTATACTGGACATTCATAGTGACCTTAGGAATACTTAGGATCCATTTTCTGATTGGTGGTACATCTTATTTGGATTAACCCAAGTAACACAGCAAAGGCTGTTGTGGAACAGTAACAGACCACACCCTCCAACTTGGGTCATACCTCCTCCCTTCAAACAGTTTCTCTTTTCTAGCGGCAGAAAGAGCTAGTTATATCCTGACTTTGGGGGGATATAGGAGTGGAACGTTCAGCTATAGAAGCAACAAAAGAGATGAGGAGGCATGATAATCTCAGTCGGAGGCCACACAATACATATTGGCATTTAAGTCTATTAGGATAGCTGTTGTGAAAACATTATGGCAGTCCTAGGTCATCCTAAGGTAGCAGTTGAACACAATGTACCATTAATGCCACTTCCATTGCTGTTCCTGTCTAGTATCATTAAAATAGCTACACAGCTAAGAGTTTCTTTAAGTTAGTATGCCCAGGGGCTTGACGGCACACTTGGTGGAATGGTTGGCTATTTCTCTCTGAAGAGCAGGGGCACTATCCCAAATAACTGGTGAACATAATTCTTTCATTTATCCATCAGTCAGTCAGTCTGTCTGTCTATCATTTCACATATTCTGTTTACAGTATGTTCCTTTTTTGCTTAAATTGCTTTGCAAAGTGAATAAAAATATGCATTTTCTGTTAGAGAAGGCGTGTAGAAATTACAAGTTTATCATTTTTGGTTTCATACCATGCATTAATAAAGATGTCAAACGTGTGTCAAAAATCACCAGAGTTAGCACGGTGATTTAAACTACATATGTGAAAACACCTTTAGACTGATTCAGTTGCATAGCTATACCATGTTGTCTGAAAGACAATGGTTTTGGAGGAAAGACGATGGTTTTAGAGGATTTCAGAGGAAATCATGGAGTTTCTCTTGGCAAGCCTAGTCCAAGAAAGCAATGGCTGCATCATTGCCTTTAGGCTGTTTCCCTAATCCAGGGGCAGGGAACCTCTGACTCTTCAGCTGCTTTTGACTAAGGGTGCAACCACATTGACAAATACTATGGGAAATGCTCCAGGGACAAACTAATACTGCATTCATTATTTTCTCTTGACTTCATGACATAAATGTCAATGTGAATTGGCTTGGAGTTTACTCTTTCAAATTCATATTTTTAACCTCTGTTGCTGAGGCTTTGAATTTTTAGAATCAAATAAATGCCTTTGCACTGGTTCAGCAGGTCTGACTGCTTGAGCCAATGTAGAGGAGTTTGCAGCCATTGTACTTAAAGCCATCCCAGCCATCTAGAGCAGTAATTGGAGAGACAGGGTAGCAGGGGAACTGGCTGCCACTTGAATCCTCTCCTCCCCTTATGTGATACATGGTTCTGCCTTCCTCTTCCCTGCCCTGCCCTGCCCTTCCTTTTCTTTTCTTTTGAAAGCTTGCTGTTCTAGCCTTAGGCCAGCTGGTTGACCAAAGGGGGGGAAGAGTGAGGAACATGAGAGAGCAGGAAATTTTAAGGTAGGTGTCTTCTGATCCAGATTTTCAGAAAACTTAGTAAAAACATGGCTTAAAACCTAAATTTCCTCAGGTCATTCTGCTGGCTCATCACTCTTCCCCCCTTCCCCCAATTTGGTCAGCCAGCTCTCTAGCTTTAGGACAGTAAGCCGAAGGAAGGAAGGTGAAAATAGACCCACACATCCTGTTTTGGGAAACAGAAGATTCAGAGGGTTAACAAGCTGCAAACAAGAGTGATTTCCTCCCCTTTCTCTGCTGGCTTCTCTGCTGTAGTTGACTGAAGTGAATTAACCTTGGAAAACTCTGCTTCCAAAGAGTGACTTAAAAGTGAATTCATTCACATTTTTCTCATTGCCTGGTCACACTTTAAAACTCCTATAAATGCTTACCAACAGGCACATTGGCTGGGGGTTGTAGAAAATAGAAGCACCAAATACCTGAAGGCCCACAATTTCTAAACTTCTGTTCTTCTAAATTCTTTAGTTAAGGAATTATAAATGGTAGAATAGTTTGCTTGCAAAGGCATAAGACAACCCAGAGAATGTATCAGCGTTGTTGTATTTAATCTTTTTAGATACATATCTCCAGTGATATGCAGTATATCATTTTTATACCAATTTAATTGTTATAATGTCCTCCAGAGAACGCAGTGGGAGTGAGTTTGGTGAGAAGGCTATGACTTATGCTAGCAATCCTTAGTCACTTCAAGAATGACAGATCCCCAAGGAAAAGGAATGGTTTTTAAATCATTTTGACTTTGTTACATAGCCATTCTTCCTACAAAGCAGAATTCTCAAGAGCTTGTAGCACTTAGTTACCGTAATCATTGTAACAATAACATAATGAAGGCCAACATAATTATCTGTGTGTGAATTTAGAAGTGAACCAAGATTGGAATCTGAGTCCTTGATTGTGCTCTTACATGCCTACTAGGCTGTGCCTGCTGTCTCAGCTTGAGATACCATGGATTTCCACATGTATCGAGAAGTCCATTGGAGGAAGTGGCAGCTGGTGCCCATTGTGGTTGATACATGGGAGGCATAGAGGGCAGTCGGGGTGGAGCCATAGCAATAGGTAGGAACTAGGATGCTGACAACCTCGAGCGGGTGCTGAGAAGGGCGACCAGGATGGTTGAGGGTCTGGAGGAAATGTCTTATGAGGAACAGATTAGGGAACTGGGAATGTTTAGCCTTTCAAAAAGAAGGCTGAGGGGGGATATGATAGCTATGCTTAAATATTTGAAAGGATGTCATATTGAAGAGGGAGCAGGTTTGTTTTCCATGACTTCAGAGACTAGGACTCGGGGCAATAGTTTCAAACTACAGGAAAAGAGATTCCATTTGAACATTAGGAAGAACTTCATGACAGTTAGAGCTGTTCAGCAGTGGAATATGCTGCCACAAAGGGTGGTGGAGTCTCCTACTTTGGAGGTTTTTAAGCAGAGGCTAGATGGCCATCTGTCGGAAATATTGTGATGGGGTTCCTGCATGGCAGGGGGTTGGACTAGATGGCCCTTGAGGTCTCTTCCAACTCTATGATTCTATGATTCTATGATTCAAAAAGGGATATTAGTAAGAAGGTGGTTTATGTAATCACGCACATTCATTCTCTACTCTTTGGCTCTCCACCCCTCCTCTCTTTGTGTCATGCACACAAACACACTAACATGAAGTGTGAAGCTGAAAGCTCAGAAAATCAATGAGATCCTGACTTTTCACCTGTTTTAGGGAAAGAGGCAGGGGTGTGTTAGCTGGAAGTAGCATAAACCTAATATGGAGCGAGTGACCTATTTACCCTGATGGGTCCGTTGCCCCTGAAGTGCACTGTGCTTGCCAAAATTCAGTTGTGTCGCTCTGTCAGTGCAGCGGGAGTGACGTCAGTGCCAGCAGCCAGATGGCCACTAATTAAAATGTCCCTGCTTTGATTTTTGGGTTGAGTGCTACTTTATCTCATTGTGAACATGTAACACACAACCCAGAACCGAAGCAGAAACTCTTTAATTAGTAGCATGCCTCCTCTGATGCCATGATGGATGCTGTGCTGGTTGAGTTCCACCAGAAGCTGCTGGCCATTATTCCAGAATATGTCAAACTGTATCAGCAAATAAATTTCTGAGATTCAGATATAACATATACATGCACTTGGCACATTTGCACGCAAAAATCAGTATGCTATTTTGGAACGTGACTAGAACGACTGTTCAGAGGCCAGGGGTGTCTATCAATACGTAAGTTACTAATGAGCTGATAAGTTCTGCCACGTCAGTAACTTCTAGAAGAGGAAACACAGACACTCCCTTGGACTGGCAGATAAAACTGTTGAAGAACTGAACAGTGGTTCATATGCTAAATGTACAAACCTAGTGTTAGTAGTGAAAGAGTTGTGGGAAATAGGAACAGGAAAATAATAGACGGAGGAACAAGAAGTTCAAGAAGCTGTATGTAGATCTTCAGAAAGTACAGTGTTACACTTGGCCTTTACTGGCAGATCAGAAATTTTTGAAGTAAAGAGAAAAGTGGGGTGATATGCTAAATGAAGGGCCCCAGAAATTTAGTGTTAGTACCTTTTCTATTCCAGTCAGTGATAAGAGCACACCTCCTTAAAATCCTGCCCTTATTCTCATATGATTAAAAAAAAAACCACCCTATTAAGAACATCTTGAAGGAAAGTCACTTGAGACTCAAATAGTTGCGAGAGGAACGGCAGTGTTTGCAGTACCCAAATTGCTGTGGCCTTTCTTATATATTGGCAGAATTATATGCTACGATATTGCTGGCTTTCTACAATCTTTGCATTGCCATGTTTATTATGCATACTGTTATCTTAACTCTTTTAAAATATATTTGTCCTCATATTTTGTTTATTACTTTGAATAGGGAAAGAAGCTTTCAACTGCAGTATGTAGATACCGTATTCATGTATGTACAATATATACTTCAGTAGAAAAGTGAAACAAGGAAGAAAGGCGGGGATTAGGGGGCAGTTGAGTACTTTGGGCTTCCACCACCAGGTAGACATTTAATCTTCACTCATATGAAAACCTGTCCTAGTTGTACATTATTTCAGGGCATTTGGATTCAGGCTATATGTTTATGTCACTTTGATAACCTTGACAACTCTGAGATGTTGGAGGGTGGGAATTGATTGTGTGGCAAGAAAATGTATTGACCTTTGTCCAATACTTTAGAAGGTCAAAGTCCTCAGTGTCTCCTGAGCTCAAGAAATGCAGGAATTCAACACAAGATTTGTTGTTGTTGTTGTTGTTGTTGGTGGTGGTGGTGGTGGTGCTGCTGCTGCTGCTGCTGCTGCTGTTGTTGTGTGCAGTCATCTCCAAGTTATGGTGACTGTAATCGAACGTTCAAGGTACATGAGGCGTCTAAGGAGTGTATTACCATTGCCACGCAATGGTGAGCTCCTTTGGCCAAGCACAGGTTTGAACCGAGGTCTTCTGAATCCCAGACCAATGTCCTCTACGTACGCCACACTAGCTCTCTCAATACAAGCTATTTGGGGATAATTAACGCCTTTCTCATAGGCAAGGTGAAAACATTACATGAAGTCATGCTTTAAAGTCTTGCTCAAAATATTTTCTCCCTAAGGCACAGTAGCAAATGGTATCTGATGCCATCCATTTGCTGCCTTTAGTACCCAAAGGCAGCAAAAAAAATTTTTTTTTGAATTCTCCCCCACAGCAAAAATGGAGCAATATCAAACAGATCAAAAACAACAATTTGCTATTCTTTCATTTTGCCTAAAAACTCCTAAATAGAAGGCTGTTTCTCCCTGTAAAATGTACAGTATATCTCCTGATTAGGAGAACGTCACTCCTTTAGATTTGTTCAGAACTTGGGCAGCTCATAGATTGAGGAGTGTGGCACTTCCTCACCATTTTGGAGGGAGGGTCTCTCCCATTCAGTCTACAAATCTCCAGGATACAGAACAGATCCCAGACCCCACCAGAGAGACATTTGATTCCACCAACCCCCACCCTTGATCCTTGTTTCCACTCCATCAGCTATTTATGGTCATTCTGTCTCCTGCTTCTCTGCCTCTTCCCATATTTAACAGCCACTAGGGCCGTGAGGCAGTCATGGGAAAGCCAGCAGGCAGCAAAATGTAGGCTTGGTTTACTTGCTGCCCATTAAAGGAAGTGTTTTAAGAATAAGAATTACATCCTTCCTCACTTTCTCCCTCCCCCCATCCCCCAGTTCTTCTGAGCATAAAACTACAATGCTGAACAGAAAGGGGGTGGATGAGCATGATAGTGTGTGTGTGGGGGGGGTTATTAAGAAAAAACAGATTATCTTCAAAAATGAAATCAGGTTAGAACTTGGTGTGCTTGATTTACTCAGACACAAACAATGGTTCCTGCTTGGACAGGGGGCTGAGTCTTCTGAATATCTATTAAAATCCTCTTGAGCTCAATATGGAAATTCTAGTATTAGATCTGGAGTCAAAGTATCAATGACACATTGCATGTCCTAAAAAGGTAAAGGGATGGTAAGATTCTAGAAACCTAGTTCCAACCAGAGGTTTGTATCTGAACAACCAAACTGATAAAATAAGCCTATATGTTTGTTTACCTCCCGGGCACTGACCAGAAAACAAAGGAATTTACAAGCTACCAGATGTGTGCAAAGCTTGCACGGTAATAATCATACATCTTTGGGCACTTAAAGATTTCTGGTTTTTAACTACTGCTATCTGTAATATACAATTTGACATGCACGTTAAGAACATAAGAACATAAGAAGAGCCCTGCTGGATCAGGCCAAAGGTAAATCTTGTCCAGCTTCCTGCTTCTCACAGTGGCCCCACCAGATGCGTACGGGAGCAGACGAAACTAGATATCTGTCTACTGATACCACTCCACTGCACCTGGCTCTTGAAGTACCCTGGTTTTAAGCCTGGAGATTTCATGTTTCCATCATGGTTTGTAACCTGTGATGGATTTTTCCTCCAGGAATCTGTCCAAGTCCCTTTTAAAGGCGTCCAGGCCGTATGCCATCACCACATCCTGTGGCAGGGAGTTCCACAGACTAACAACACAGAAAAGGTGCCATTTCCTCAGTTGTCACTGTTTGCCAGGGGCAGTCTCCATTTCTGTTCTGTGCCCTTGGGAATACACCACCCCTATTTTTTCCACTTTTTTTCTTTTCTTTTGAGGATTGCCTTTTTTATTAGTAGTATGTATGCACAGAAGTATGACAGTGCCTCAGATTTTATCCCCCACCACGGACTCTTTAAATATGTAATCTTTAAAAGGAGTTGGGATTGGGGCAGAGATGATTCCTAATTCTGGTGGACGTGTATGTAAATGTATACGTGCAAACATCAGGCGTGAGTCTGTATTTCTTTCCTTTCCCTCAGCACAAGTGCCTACCCAGAGAGTACTTGTTGCTGGATACCCGGAGAGCCATATTCTGGATATTTTTTAGTTGTTTATTGGGTACATTTGCACTGTTTCTTCCAGGGAGCTCAGGCCAACATAAAAAGCTCTTCGCACACCCATCAGCATCTCTAAGACATTGGCTTAGAGCAGGCATGTCCAAACTTTGGCCCTCCTGATGTTTTGGACCACAATTCCCAGAATCTAAGCTTAGATTGCCAATAGCAAAGGGCTGTGGGAGTTGCTGTCCAAAACATCTGGAGGGCCAAAGTTTGGACATGCCTGGCTTAGAGGGAGTGTCTGACCCTACCTAGATCACCTCCTGAATAGTATATCTCAGTGAGGAGCTGAACTAGGAAATCCCAAGATGCAACCCAACAAGTTAAATGCTACAACACTCTGGCTCTGATTTGTGGAATACTGGAATTTAGAAAAATTCAATTTTTTTGTGTTCTGAGACAAGGTTCCCAATTATGGAGCGCTAGGTATTCTTGGACTACAACTTCCAGAAGCCCTTGCAATTGGTTGTGTTGGCTTTGTGTTGTGGGAGTTCTACTCAGAGCGCATTCTACTCAACGAAGCACACCTTTTTTCCAAAATGTTTTTAATGGCTTCATACCAGGGTTAGAACAAAGTTGTGTCAGAGTACCTAGGAGACAAGAAAGAAAGAAAGAAAGAAAGAAAGAAAGAAAGAAAGACAGAAAGAGGAGGAAATTATCAGTCAGCTCTTATTTTTAGCTTGTTAAGGCAGCTTTTACTGTAGCCAAGCTGCCTTAACAAGCTGCAAACAAATGCTAATTGGCAACTTCCTCTCTCTGTGTTGATTTGTGGCTGGAGGGCTGAAGCAGATTTCCCGAAGGAAACCTGACTTCATGGCTGCAAATTTACAATGGATCATTTTATATTCTCCCACTGTGTTGGACCCTCACCCAATTCAGGAAAGTAATGCAAAGCAGTTATGTAAATCAAGATATAACCAAGGTTGAATGGTCATCTCCAGATCGTGATCTGAGTAATTATAGTTGTTTTGTTTCTATAAATGGCTTCTGTGCTTTTATGTGTCCCTGCTATTAGCAAGTTATGATCAGTAGGTACAACATCAAGTTTCTCAGTTCTCCTCCATATTTATCTATGTGTAATACAGTTGGATTGCTTCTCTACACTTACGAAGGAGTAAACTGCATCAGTTCTGTAAATATTCAGAACAGGAAACCTGGGTAATCCATCTACTGTACTCAGTGTGTATTCTGAATCAAGGGCAACCAATTACAGTTACAATTTCTCAATTGTTTTAAAATAAGGAACATGTGCCTCTCCAGATGTTACTGGATTGCAAAGTCTATCAGTCTCAGCCAACACAGAGAAATGATGGGGTAGCAGTTCATCATTATCTAGAAGGTTGTATCCTTACTTTAGAACAGGCATGTGCAAACTTCGGCCCTCCAGATGTTTTGGACCACAAATCCCATAGTCCTTTGCCATTGGAAATACAGGTTTGGACTTCTGGGAGTTGTGGTCCAAATGTCAGGAGGAGGAAGTTTGGACGTGCCTGCTTTAGAATATAGAGTATCGTTAGGCTTTGTATGGAGAGAAGTTTTATGGGTAAGAATTCTATATGTACAGGCGGCTCAGCATTTTCTTTTCTATAGGAGCTCCCAGTAACCAAGAGGAACTTAACCAAGGTTACACGTGCATTTTGGCTCTCTGTGCAGGGCCTGCCAAGTTAAGTTGAAAGCCAAAACAGTGGGTGCCATTCTGCTCTTTAACTCACATGGTTGCTGGCAGAAGCCAACATGCGTAATGCAGAACAACTCTCCCATTTGTTGGGGGGGGGAAACTGTTGGTGGTCTTCATGACCTTTACTTTATCTTTATACATGTAGGAAATTTAAAAGTTGTAGTTCTTTTTATCATGGTTACTCTGAGCTTTGAAATGTCACTTTAGGGACTTCCCTTTTGCATTCTCCACTCAGTCCTTGGCAACAGACAGAGGTTGCTGGCAAAAAACAAGCAGTCTCCTCTGATGGACCTATTGACGTGATTGTGCCTCTCTTGGGAATGGACCCTGCAAACCATTTCCTCTGTCCTAGGAATGCAATATGTAAACAGAGCATTCCCAGATCTACTGGTTCACATGCCCTAGGACTGAAACTCTTTTTTTTTTAATGGGCTGTTTGTTTCTTTGTTTTATTAAGTTATACAGAAGTCATGTCAAAACAAAATACCAGACACAGTGTACAGGAGAGTAAGTTCCCAGATTGGTCACACCTTGAAGTACTCATTAGGAGGTACCACAGTGCAGAAGAGTGATAATGTTGATAGAATCATAGAATCATAGAGTTGGAAGAGACCTCAAGGGCCATCTAGTTCAACCCCCTGCCATGCAGGAACCCCCATCACAGGACTCCCAACAGATGGCCATCCAGCCTCTGCTTAAAAACCTCCAAAGAAGGAGACTCCACCACCACCCTTTGTGGCAGCATATTCCACTGCTGAACAGCTCTTAACTGTCATGTAGTTCTTTCTAATGTTCAAATGGAATCTCTTTTCCTGTTGTTTGAAACCATTATCCTGAGTCCTAGTCTGTGAAGCCATGGAAAACAAACCTGTTCCCTCTTCAATATGACATCCTTTCAAATATTTAAACATAGCTATCATATGGGGTTCTGTATGCCGTGGTGCCACTCATTATGCTGTACACATAATGTGCATTGTGGGCTTTCTAAGAAGACGTTACATGGACTCATCTCTGGGGTTACAGCAATTTTCATAGATTATAATGACAGCATTAGAAAAGGTGCACTCTGGTATTCTGAGGCACCACCCAGCATGCATGTCTTCATGACAGCATTAGCCCCATAGCTTGCAATCAGACAGGGTCAGTGTGGCACAGGTAGTTGCAGGCAAGAAACAGTGTGGCATCTTTGTTCTCATAGTCTCTGGCGCAGAATAGGCTCTGTTTTCATAGCATTAAAATGGAAACCTCTAGTAAGCCATCATTCTGTCAGCAACATCTGCTGAGAAGAGGGGAAAGACACTGTCAAGAATAGATAATGGTTGAGTTTCACATTTTTGCAAGTGAATAAAGCTAATGGAGAAAGGGTTGGTAGGGAAAGAAGGGGGTATACATGGAATAAAGAGTTTCTGGCAGAGACCGAAGGGTTGAGACACAGCCCTGGGAAGATGATATGGGAAAGAGCTGTCTGTTTCTGAGAGCACATTTTGTCCCAGATCAGTTGGAAACTAATATTCCTTGCAGGAACAAATGTAACATTGCACATCCCATATGTGAGAGGAGTACCATTGGCTTGCTCTGCACAGAATCACTGCTTACCCCACTGCCCCCCCTCTTATCCTGCTGCCCCATTTTCATTGCAAAATGCTAGTTCTAGAGGCTCATGTTGAACCTAAGATTCAGTACTTGGGCCATTTCAGAGAAAGGCATATGTTTTTTTCTCATGGGTAGAATATATCTTGTATACAAATATTGCAATTTAAACACATCAGCTCCTTGCTGTCGAGGGATACAAGGGGGCAAGGGAACCCTTTTTTCCCTTTCCTTTTCTTTTTGTACTATAATTGCCACTGCCCCTTATTAGTCAGCAAACAGGAACATTCCTGAGCTCTGGGAGGGATCGTATTCAGTGAAGATTTAGCAACCACACATCTCAAAGTACACATGGGTTCCAGATGTACTTCTATCCTCACATGGATCCATCTGAAAATCTGTGTAGTGGAAAAGCAGCTGAAGGGCAAGATATGTAGAAGAAAAGGGATGGATAGGGAGAAGGTTAAGAACCCGCCATCATTTTTCTCCTCCAAAATACCTTCTTCTCTTTTCCCCCCAGCAGTTTTGTTACATGTGTTTGCGTGCAGTTTAATTTTGGCCAGTGTTTTGCATATACCTTTTCCATGTACAGTATATCAACACGTTCCTGATCGTGTAAGATTGCAAGGGGAGGATCTGTCCATTCAGCCTCTAATGTTTCCTACACCTGCTTTATTTCATCCTATTCCTATAGGAGTTTGCAAGTTTTTAAAGCATGCACAAAAATGCATATGTATTTTTGTACATATTTCTTCTTATATACATACAGTATGTTGTGCTATTTTGCATTATACAGTACTCATGCTTTCTCTCATATTTTCCACTAATATAAAGATTTCTGTGTTCAGTTTCCCCAAGTATCGTAATTAAAAAGCAAACAGCAGAACTGTACTGCCACAGAGAAATACAAGTAGAAGGACAGCTGCATATTGGTTTGTGTATCAATGTGGAAAATGAAAATTGTGGAGATTCAGAGTGAAATGGCCAAATACTGTCTCCATTCTTCCTACGTCATGCTATGCCTTACTGTGTCCTTTTCACCACCAGGCTTTTGCTAAGTATTTCTTGGGGACAGGTTAAATCATTTCTTTTGCCAGCAACCTCATGACACACATACCCTTGTGAAACAGCCCACCCCTGACTGATGCCTCTCAGTACCTTTCTGGATCCCTATTAGAGACTATTTGGTTTCTTGGTGTGCCTAGAATTGCTTCATTTTGGTTTGGTTCCATCATGAGTGATCACTGGGATCCAATCAAAGCAGCTGAGTGTCTGTCCCTTTGCCGAAGCCACTTAATGGTTTTGAGAACGTGAAGCTGCTTGCTAATTGCCTGCAGAAGGGAAGGGAGAGGAAGTTTTCAAATTATTTATATTTGTTGTTTAAACATCAGTGAAGTTCTCTACCTGTTTTTTAAAGCCTTGTGGCTTTTTTCAAAGCATTGCAGAAGTTCTGTGACAGTTGCAAACAGTAAAAAAGAAATGAAAAACTTCCTTTCTCTTCACCTCCCGAGGCAAGTGGTAAGGAAACTTCTCATTTGTCAAGATCATTAAGTGGCTTAGGCAAGGCACAGAGGAGGAGACAGGGGTTGTTGTTTTGTTTTGTTTTAAAAGGAAAGAAGATCAGTTTAGATCAAATTAAACAGGGTCACTTGAGGTGCATTGTGATCACTCCTTACATGTGGGTACAAGGATTGCCTCAAATGACATATGGCACATTGAAGCAACCCTATTTAGTATGATCTAGAGCAGTGGTGGTGAACCGTCGGCACTCCAGATGTTTCGGACCACAACTCCCAGAATTCTGAGCCTAGACTGCCAATGACAAAGGACTGTGGGAGTTGTGGTCCGAAACATCTGGAGGGCTGAAGGTTCGCCACCACTGATCTAGACCAATCCAAACTATAATAATTGGGCAATCTTGTCACAACCTCAGTGGGTTACCTAATCATACCCTCAGATAAACTACCTGAGGATAAATCTGCCTATAAAGAACAGGAAATGTTAATTAACATATTTAGATCCTGACCTATATATCTAAGGAGCTCAGGGCAGGTTTAAATTAATAGCACAACTTAAAACAAGTTAGGCATTGTAAAATAATTTTTAAATATAGACCTTGCAACCAAATAGGCTGAATACCAAGCTTCTAGTGGCTACTTAAGTAGCAAGTTGTAACTTGCTGCCAAAATGTGGCCAACATCAGCACTAGTAGGGTCTCAAGATCAAGCGTTTTACAAAGAGGATGCTACACCCAGAAAGCCCTCTTCCGTGTGTCTTCCACCAGTGTGCTGCTGGCAATAGTGATAAAAAGGACACCCTATTCCCATAGCATAGACCTCTATGAGTGTCCTGAACTAAAGTCCCTTTTAAATAAATATTGAAAACATAAATCCGTTATCTTGGAAATTCATTTGTTAATTACCGTATTTATTGGCGTATAACACGCACTTTCCCCCCCCTGAAAATAGGGGGCAAATTATGTATGCGTGTTATACGCCGATATAATATGAGGCGACCAGTGTGCTTGGCAAAAACAACGACTGCCGTCCCATAGCCAGTGCTCGCACACTGCGAGCTGACGGGGCAGGCCAGAGAAACAAGGATCCCACGCACGCCCTAACCCCCCTCCCTAAAGCCTAACTATCTCCCCCCCGGGAGCAGGGAGCCTGCCCCCCGGGACCCTAACTAACCCGCCCCCTAAATCTACCCCCCCCGGCGCGAGATCCCTAGCCAGACCAGACGGCCCGGATGAACACGGGCCGTCAAAGAAGTCCCGTCCTGGTTGCGCCGCCGCCGCCACCGAGCTCTCCCACTGCCTGAGCCCTTATCAGGGCTCCGATCGGGGAGCCCAGCTGATCGGCGGCCTGTCAAATAAAGAAAAGACCGGCCAGAGCGCAGCGAGGCCGCAAGCCTCCGCCGCTGCTGCTGCCGGTCACGGGCAGGCCGCCGCCGCCGCGGCCCGCCTCGCCAGACAAGGCCCCGATCCTCGGCTGCACGGACGGAGCCGGGAGCCCTCCCCCGGTAAGGCAAAGGAGCCTCCGATGAGTGGGGGGGGCGCCGGCTGGAGCAGACAAACTGCGCGCGTCCGGAGCAGCCGAAAATCTCGCCGGACCGGCGGCGGTGGCGGCCTTTGTTCCCGGTGCGGGCAGTCCGCCGCCGCCGCGGCCGCCGCCCGCCTCGCCAGACAAGGCCCCGATCCTCGGCTGCACGGACGGAGCTGCCAGGTTGCCTCAGGGACTCCGTGGGTGGGAGGTGGGTTAGGGGGAGGGTTAGATAGGGACCCGGGCAGGTGGGCGCCAAAAAAAATTTTTTTCCTAAAATTTCCCTCTTAAAATGAGGGTGCGTGTTATACGCCTGTGCGTGTTATACGCCGATAAATACGGGTATATTAATTCCAAAAGCAAATAAAGAGCTGGCTGTCCTGAAAGTTATAGACGTATTTCTTTAATAAATCAAGACACTAAGATACTTACAGGAATACTGGGGAAGACAATGAGTATTTTTATTACTAAACATATAAAAATAGATCAAAGTGGTTTTATTATAGGGAGAAAAATAGCAGATTTGACAAGGAAGGTTTTGAATGTAATACATTTTATAAACAAAAGATGGAAGCAGGAATAATTTCATTAAATAAATAACCTGAACTTGCTCTAGCAATGTGAAGAGAAAATATCTATGGAAAATGAGCTCTTAAGTTAGGTTACATACAGCTTGCACACATGTATGCTTTGAAGATCCTACAAATGACAGGAATTACCTGAATTACTCTGTGTTCTGTCCAGCTGTGTTCTTATTTTCGATTGACCTGTTATCTGCCCAGGGATTCTGAAAAATCATCTGTCAATCAGCCATTACATGGTTCTAATTTTAAGGATGTACTCAAGAGTAGAGATGGGAATGAATAAAAAAAAAGAATTGTGATATTCAACGAATATCGCCCATTTGTCCAATATTCATTGCTTAATATTTGCTGAGTCCAGGGGACTTGACAAATACAAAAGGATGAATATTTCCTTATTTTATTTGCCCCTCCTTTTTTCTAAACAAGCAAACAAAAAAACCCAAGACGCAAAAAGCCCTAGTCTGTGCATTGAGATAGATGGGGGATGGAAAAACATGGAAGAACAAACCAATTCATCGGTCTGTGGTTTCATGTGCAGGGAATTCGTGTTTTGTGTTTTGTCAGCTTTGATGAACCATGAATCAGGACAAACCACCCTTTTACATCCATCCAAAGTAATTAGGAATTGATCAAAATATTGGACAATTTATCCATTTTCAACATTAAAATGATGCAGTTCTTGTGTAATCGTGATTTTTTTCCCTTCATAATGTTCAGTTTCTGTCTTGCTTTGGGATTTCTTCTTTCATCTTCATTAGAGGCCATTTCAAATGACTGACACTTTCTGCCAGTAATATGGAGTCATCTGCATACCTTATCATGGATGTTTCTTCCACTAGTTTTTCATTCTTCCTTTATCTAATCTGTTCCAGTTTTCCATATGGTATGTTCTGCAAATAGATTGAACAGATAAGGAGATAAAATACACTCTTGTCCCAAGCCTTTGCCTGTGGGAAACTACAGTATTATGTTTTTTCATCTGCCCTAATAGTAGTATTATGTCCAGAGTATATGTTAAGTATCAGGTCAATCAAGTGTCAAGGCATGGCAATTTTGTTTAAAGCGGCCCATAGCTTTTCAAGATCCACATAGTCCAAGACTTAGCTATAGTCTATAAAGCACAGGCTATTCTGCTTCTGAAGCCAATGTATATTTTCAATATGATCTCTAGTACCCATTCCTTTTCATACATTACAGATGCCAAAAACACTTCTGAAATGGCCCCAAAAGAAGGTAGGCAAGAGCCCTTAATAATCCTTGTTTGCAACATATCCCAGAAATAGAATTTGTGTGGTAGGACTGTTTTCACATTTCCCCAAATACTGGAGGCGGGAACGAGGGGGCCCTGACATACCGTCTCTTCTGGTCCTTTACCTTCACCTACCAATGCTATCTAAAGTGTTCAGCAGTAATTCTGGCATGGGCTGTTGCTTTTGCACTCTCCCATTTCTCTGGTACTGTATGTGAATAAATACATGCAATGAGAAAAGAAGTCTGGCCCTCCAAATAGGCAATGTAAGTTTGCTGCCTTAGGTAGAAGATTCTCAAAGTCACGAGAGGGCAACCAATTCTAAGAATTTGGAACATTTGCATTTCTGCCTTATATGCCAAAATGACTTGGCTTGCTTTGGGTATGATGCACCTAAAGCAAGCCAGGTTATGCACTTTGGGGGCTTTGGCGGCAAAATGCCTTAGACCAGTGATGGCGAACCTTTTAGCGAATGAATGCCTAAACTATGATTTAAAACCCACTAATTTTTCACAAGGCCAATACATCAATTTAATCTGAATACAGGTGGCTGTGAAGGGGCGTTGTCAGGTGCCCACAGAAAGGGCTCTGAGTGCCACCTTTGGCACCTGTGCCATTGGTTCGCCAACACTGCCTTAGACCAACTCTGGCCATGTGGTTGTTCTCAATATTTTTATACCACAAAGGTGTGCTATTATTCCAGCTCTTAACATGCAGCCACCATGTAAATAGAGACTATTATCATGTTGGAGTTCCAGATACGTTCCCAATCTTTTTGTTTAACACATTTCTGAGTTAGGAAATGGAAATTTCAGTTATACTACACTGTTGCAGAGCCAGCTCTAGTATCCAATATTCCATCTCTTCTGCTTCCACTCTCTTCATGCACACCTATGTGCAGAACATTGGACTTAGCTCCAGAACTGACAACCAAAACAGATGAGTTTCAACAATGAGAAATCAGATTGGTACTATACAAACAGAAAACCTGCTCGTTTAGATGTGGATTTATCTGGATCATTGAAACAAATGTGGGCAATCTTTAACAAATGCATGCATCCGCCTAAAAAAAATCACACATGTAAATTATGAGACACTGTATTTCCCTGTGTCACTGTAGGAAAGATGAGCACTCCTTTTCTAAAAGACGGTTTTTAGATACTGCACACAAAGAAAGCATGCATATTAAAGAAGGAATGTAGTTGTCCTCCTGCGCAAGTAGCCATCATACCTCATACACAGAGCCTTCATTTCTTAGAATACATCCAGTACATGTATCCAACGAGTCTCATTTCCGGCCTAGGCTCTTAGTTGAGCAGTAATTTGGCAATGTGTTTACAAAACCACTGGAAACGGTGCCTTGATCTCTAAGCTGAGAGTTTGGCTTCTGATCATGGAACCAAAACATAATATCTAGTCTACAGCCTGCACCCCAGTGATAGGAGCCTGAGGAGAGGGAGCCTGGGAGAGCACAGCATCAGAGGCCTGTTAACCATATGTTCCAAACTCCTTAAATTGCACCAACCTTCCCTTAAGGTCCTGAAAACCTCCCCTTTTACAGTTGGCATTACAATTTTCCCAGCCAGTCTTACTGAAGAGGAGAAAGAACGGTGCGGCGGCAGCTTGGAAGGCCTAGCGTTGTATCCCCCTGGGCCCCTTGGCTCAGCCCCAACATGGGAGATCTGGACTGCGCTCAGCTCTAGGAATCTGCCATTTTGACCATAAAAGGGCAGGCATTTCTTTGCTCTTGCTTGGAGGATGGGAAAGGAAAAGGCAGGGCTATTTATAGTCCAAGTAAGGGCCTGGGCTTGAACTCAGGGTTAATCAGGCTGTGACTATGAGACCCGATTGGGATCTCGCTTTCTCATCAGCATTTGATCTGAAAAGAAAACCCACTGGATACAGGAAGGGACTAGTAAGGAAAGGCCTCTAACCTCCTCTCCCCTCCCGAAGCTCTTGGCTTCTTAAGGTGGCTTCACAAGTTAAGTTTTAGACTTGCGCAAATACAAAATTTGCATGGACCCTGACAGCTGCGAAAGACCTGCAGTGGAGTGGGCCAAGTGCACACCTGGGACTTCTTGCAGCCCCAAATCCTGTTTTTTCTGGCCCTGGCCCTACTAAGGTCCCCTGCACTACCACACACAGGAGCAACAACTCACCTTTTAAAGAAGTTGGGAGTGCATTTAGTTGTAGCGTTCCCCAGGCATGACTAAATTTTGGCAGCAAAACAGGAAAGGCCCAAATAACGCAGACATTTTACTTGATTTAAATGTGGGGTTCTCCCAGTTTCCTGCTTAAATTTGAGTGCAAGCAACCAAAAGCCATTTAAATAATGTTTTCTTCACCTGTCCCCCTCCCCATTTGTACCTTGTTTCGGTCTGTTACTACTAAGGTGGTAGTGGGGTCAAGATAAGTTAAAGGCTTGCAGTCTTTCCATGGAAAGGTTTATTTCTTTTAGTCCCTAATTCTGTATTTGGTATTCTCAATTTCAAGTTAATCATGCTCTATAAAGCTTTTACAGAAGTTAGATTCCAACAGATGCCTTCTGCATATCTTGAAGGGCGATACCAAGGAACCCATTTCAGAACAAATATGTATCAATCGGATTGAAGATCTAACTCATTATTTGTTATTCTGTCCCCTTTATATGGATCCTAGAAAATGATTTTTGTCACCTGTCATCCAGTCATATGTCAATTGCATCTCTGAGGAAGCAGTATTATTTCTGTTCATGATGATCAGTTATTTTCACTTACTCTGTAGCCCAATATGTGATGGCAGCCAAGAAGTTGTGTTATTGTTTTGTCAAGGACCATAATGCTGTACAGCTGCCACAAACATGAGCAACAAGCTTGGTTGTTTTGAAGGCTGCAATGCTCAGTTGGATGCCAAGCGTTCCTGTGTGCTATTATAATTACCTTTTAAAAAACTGTTTATGTATTGTACATTGTATACTCCATATTGTAAAGGCCTTGGGGTCAGAAACAATCAGGTATTTTATAGCATTACTACTGGGGTGGTCCAGAGTGACGAGACACCACCAGAACAAAAAGAAAAATCAGTTTTTCAAAACGGAAAGTGAACTTCTGACCACTTGTTTCATTTGTTGTGATCTGTTTGAAATTGCCCAACCTCAAATTATGTTGTTGTCTGCCATCCAGCTTATGGGGACCTATTAAATGAATGACCCCCAAAATATCCGGCCATCAACTGTCCTGGTCAGCTCTGGCTGACTCAAGGTTGTGGCTTCCTTTATATCCTCTATGTGTTAAAATTTGCACATGATACCCAAATAATCTTTAGCACCAGCAAGAAGGAGTGGTGTTCCTTTGTATGGGCACTACTAAAGAGGACATTTTGGTTCAGAGATGGGGAAAAGTTACTCTTTTGCCACTCAACTCCCAGTGTCTATGCTGCGGACCAAAAGACCCATTTCTCCAACCTCTTGAGTCAGTTCCCCGCTGTGTTCTGTCATTCCCTTTTGTGCAGCTTCCTGAGAGAGAGTTACACGCACTTAACTGCCTGCAGGGTTCTGAAATCATTTTCCCAGCCAGCACGAGGGATCAGGATCATTTCCCAGAGGACAGTTTGAGTCCAAATCCTGCAGGATATGCTCAGTGGTGCTCCATTCCAAGAGAACTGGGGACAATCTATCCAAGACTTCAGATTCCCAAGGGGCAGCCCTTAAGATCTTCTTGATCTGTCTGCCTGGGAAGGATTAAACAGACGTTGAACATTTGCTTTTCTACAGAGATAACTACAGTTATGGGTTGTGTTCATAACTGGGGGTGGGGGTGGGGAGGGACAGGATGGAACTGGAACAGTGTTCAAGCATTATTTTTATAGGCCTAGTGGAAATATGCATCAGGGATGGGAAGCCCTCTCTGCTCCATTGAGGTCCTGCCTGTTTTGAAATGTGGGAGGACTGATTTCTGCCCTTTATCTTCTTTACATTTCTGCCTACTTGCTTCGTATTTTGAGCCGGACATAATTGTTAGAAGCGTATGAGCAACAAATGCCACATGAAAACTGTTCCCTTTGCCTGGGTTGTTTTCTGCTTGCACTCTGGAGACCAGGAAGGGCCTAATGTGTTTATTCAAATATGTTTGACATTCTATACATCCTGAGATCAGGGTTAGCTCCCCCCTGAGTTTCCTCTCTCCCACAGTATTTTCTGGGGCTGAGAAATACAATAGTGTCTGGTGCCCATTGGAGTTAGGTAGGTAGAAGGCACAGCAGCTAGTAATGAACACTACCAAAGGTGGAAGGTAGAGATGGGGCAACAGTGACTAGACATAGACACACATAGCCTGTCTCTCAATGCCCCCCCACACACAAGTGTGATAAAGCTGGGATTTCAGGAGGACTGGAACAGAGATTGCATCCTGACCTTCTCCCTCTAGTTAGAAGGCAAGAAAGAAGGGCTGGCTTGTAGTAGACTGAGCTTGAGCAAAGGCAGTGTCCCATTTTTCCTAATGGACTAGAATTTATTAGATAAACCACACCATATGCTGTGCATCCTTCCTCACAGATAACAGACTCCTGCCTCACCTTGTTGGTTCCTCCTCCTTTGTGTACTGGACGTGCCTACAGGAACTCAGAGAGTGGGGCTTTGTCTCCTCAGAGAACCATGTAACCTAGTCAGGGATAAGCCACCCTCTCTGAAATGACAAGTCCTTGCATTTCTTGCACAAGTGAGGGCACCAGAAGTCTTTCCTCGGTTCTGAAGCCGGCCTTGGCCAGGACCCATTGCCCCTTGGGTTTTATAGCTATTTTGAAATGGCTTGAGCACAAGATCTGTCAGGGTGAGGGTGCTCATGAATCCCACTTTAGGGAGGACATCCCTATATTTGAAGGGCTACAGACATTCCCAATATGGTTGAAATATTTAAAAAAAACACTGCAGCAAGGGAGAGCAGAGACCTTGAAAGCTGCCCATGGATGGCTTCACACCTGGAAAACAGATTAAGCAGCAGACATGCAGCTAGCTGGGAATACTCCCCACCCACCCCTGCTGTGTTGATGAGATCTGCTGAACCTGTACTGAAATTTCATGAATTATTTGCACACTTGGCCACAACACACAGGGTTGTTGTTTTTGTTTTTGTTACAGACCCAAAGCTACACATAACTCCCTGCCGAGGGAAGCTAGGCTGTGTTCCTTTTTGCCCTTCTCTTGGCAAGCAAATAGTTTTTTAACAAGTCAGAACTTTTGTATTCTAATGCTTTGTTTTGCTCAGTATTCCTGTGCTGTACTTGTAGGCAGCACAGTAGGGAATCAAACTTCCAACCTCTGCTTCTGCAGCCAAAGACTTAAGCCATTGAGCTCTGTGGCAATTGCACTGAGACAAAAACCAATGGACGTACGTATCTCAGATGTGTCCACTGTTCAGAGGGTTTCCTCCACCTAGACTGCTGTCTTGTTCAGGATGGGAAACAATATTTAAGGGTATAGAATCCATGATGTCCAGAAATCTGAAGAGCTTTCATTCCACCGTCGACAGGACTAGCTGGCTTGTCATGTATGCCTATGGAGATTTGTTCCCATACTTCTTTTACACTAAATCAGAAAGGTGGAGTGGCACCGCATTGGTAAATGCCCAGTCCTACATGCTCAGAAGTTTATGCATGTTGTTCCAGTTCTGTCCACCAAAGCTGGAGGGTAGATACAACCAAAAAGTAGGCTGCTGTGGAGTTAAGGCTATGACGCTGTGCCTGTCAGTGATGCTGGGCAGAGCCACTATTGTGTAGGAAGACATGAGAGGTGCTACTTGAATCAGTTCTTTGCCCTTAAAGCATTCTTTTTTGAAAGCCCATGTGTCCTCTGAGAGGTCATTTTATGCTCTGGCAAAGCCATTCTGGGAAAGCCAACTTTGCCAAAAGGGATAGTAGCTCACAGTGCCCTTGAGTCAAACATTTATTAAGAACACTTGCATTTCATATGGGCACTCTTATGCTTTTTATCGAAACCCACTTAGAAACCCCATTAGGGTCCCTATAAATCAGTTCTTGCCTCCCATCCACAGTACTGCCTTTCAGTTATTTTACTTGACCTTGAATAGACTTCAGTGTCTGCACTGGGGCTAACATTTTCTTAATACTATATATCTTTGCACAAAACTGTTTTGCAGAGAACACACTGTGGGGCGGTTGGGAATAAAGGTGAGTCGCAGGAAGAATGCAGAGATCAGGAAAGTCACTTTCTGAACAGTTGTTCCCAGAATCCACCAGCCTGCATGGCCACTGCCCATGGTGGCTGAGGGATCCTGGAAGTCTTAGTCCAAAAAAGTAATCCTCCCCCCCCCCAACACGTATGCCTGCTAAATAAAGTATTTGCAAAATGGGCTTTGTTACATATAAAATCAAGTTGGGCTGATGGAAGCTGGAGGTCAAGACACGCCCATCCCTGCTGTTCAGGAAAGCAGCGCTTACTAGTTTTCTAAAGAGTGTATTGGGAAGGAGGGCAGAGCTCCTGCAGCAAATTGTAGCCACAGCAGGAAGTGACTCGAGAGCATGCTGCCTTGCACAGATTATGGCTCAGAGCCTTGTTCGTTCTTCTCAGGAAAGTTCAGATTCTCAGGATTCTTTGGGCCAGATCCAGAAGAGGCAAGTTTCATTTTGCCTTGCTCATATTCAATGCCGTTAAAAGGTCATACTTAAGAGAGGTGAAAGAGAGGTGTTAGTGGGGAATGAATGTAGCACCTATTACAGACGTGAGACTGTCACCTCATAGATGGGACTGCTGCAACTGTCTGATTTTGCTACATATGCTGGAAAACAAGGGTGTATCTGGGGGGGGTAGGGTGCATTTGCCCCAGGGCGCAGCCATCTGGGGGCTCCTGGAGGGGGAGCAGGAGGAAGAAGCCATGTGCCCTCCTGCTAGCAGTCCTCCTTTCTCCCGGCTAAAGCTTGGTGACAAGACCCCCTCCATTTCCTCCGCCGCCGCGCACCAGGCAAGTTATGAAGCAGGCAGGCAGGTGGGCGGGCGGGGAGCGCAGAGGCCACGGCAGCCTCCTCCTCCTCCTTTTCCTCCTCCTCCTCCTCGTTGTCTTGCTTCAGGCCACCATGGGAGAGGTGTAAGGCGCGCATGCACTAACGCATGTGTGCGCATGCATGCACACAAACGCCCGTCCACCTATTTGCACACTGTATGCACGCATGCACACCCCTTCCCACACTGCAGGATTGGGGCCCCGTTGCTGGGTGGGTGCAATGCGTTGGGTGGGTGACAGGAGGTGCGCAAAAACAAACGGCCACAGGCGCTCCAAATCCTGGTTACGCCTCTGCCAGAAAAGCCCCTTTTCTGCCATGACGACAGAGGGAATCACAATTATTAATCTCATGAGTGGCAAGTTGGTAATGTGCAGAATAGAGAAATAAAATATTTGAATGGATCAGTAAGGCAAAGCATGTAGGCGGAAAGCTCTTGTTCTGATTACCTGCCAATATTATATCAATTTTACTTTGTGTTTCTTACAGGACTGACTATTGGACCAAGCGGCCTCTTTGATTAAAAACTAAACCGGAGCAGAATGAGAACCGAGATGCAGCCCACAGGCACTGATTACTCATCCATAGTGAGACCTGAGATCTGACCATCAAAGCCAACTTTCAGCCATCTTTCATTTGTATCTTTTGTTATGAGTGCAAAGTTGCATTAACTTTGGAATTGTACTAGTTTGTGGAATGGAATAGGTAACTATGACCAGGGCCGGTGCGTCCATTAAGGCAAACTAGGCAGTTGCCTAGGGCGCCAAAATGGAGAGGGGGCGCTGGCCAGTGTGCTGCCCCCCGGCCCCACCCCCATTGCCGCCCACCCCCGTGCCCGTTGCCATCTACCCCCCACGCCCGTCGCCATCCCCTGTCATCCGCTGCCCCCCCTGCTGCCCCGCCCCACCCCTGTCACTGCCTGCCCCCCACCAGTCGCACCGCCATCGCCACCGCTGCCGCCGCCTCCCCACCTGCCCACCCACCACACCCCCTGCCCCTGGCCTAGGGCGCAAAAATGCCTAGCGCCAGCCCTGACTATGATATTGGTCCAAGCTGTGCGCACGCATCACACCAATCCAGGAATGGGTAACTTCAATTAAGCCTGAGGCTAATTTCTCCCACTTGGGCCCCACTGTGTGGCAGTAGCATGTTGAATTACACAATTTTAGTGGCAAAACAGGGAAGTTCATTTTTAATTGAACTTTAAATTGAGTTGTCCTGGTTTCCTGTAGAAATTCAGTGGCAAACCACTATAAGCCATTTGAAGTAAACAAAATGCTTTATTTGTAACAGGGGTTTTCCTGTTCTCACTAAAATTCAGCCGTGTCATTTGCTGCTGAACTTCAGTGGCTGCTGAATCTCAGTAACATGTCTTCAGTGTGTTTGATGAGGCCACAGAAATTGACTTGGGGCTACAGGAAACCCCATGCATCATGTGTTATCCATCATATGTTACAGCATGATTTATCTTGGTGGTTGCGAGTGGCTTTGGTCATAACTTGTCCCACAAATAACCAAACAAAACACAACTTTGTTTTCTCAATTTCTGGGCTGGCTCTCTCTCCTCCCCTTTTATCAGCTCTTATCACTGTCATCATTGTCATTTTGCAGACCAGCAACAAACCATAATTCTTCGTTGTTGTTTGTAGCCAGCTCACCACATTAACCATGTGGGAACAGGTTTGATACAACAACCCAGAACTTAACTTGATTCATCAACGCATATTGCCCCTGATCATTCCACTTACCTTTGATGCATTTTGATGGTTTGTGTCTGTGAAGATTCTCAGCCATCCAGGTGAGTTTATCTGGAAGTTGAGACGTGGCTACTGGACTTCTTTTTCTTGGAAGATAGAAACGTTTTGCTGCTTATCGAAACAGCTTCATCAGTTTGGATGAAGCTGTTTGGATGAGCAACGAAACGTTTCTATCTCTCAAGAAAAAAAAGTCCAGTAGCCATGACTCAACTTCCAGATTTGATAATTTGTGTGCTACTCATTCAAATGTTGAAATCTCTTTCCATACATACAAGGAATTTCTCACTCTCCTTTTTATGTCCACATACACAGTCACATACATAAATGTTATCTTTCATAAAATATAGGAACACCATGAATGGGCCCACTGCCTCGTTGTTGGGTGATCTGGCAGCTAAGGTGCTCGACTATAATGCTAGCCCAGCATATCTCCTGGTTTAACAAACTTCAATGCATTCCCGGACAACTATATAGTAGAGAAGGGCATGAATTAAAAAAATGGCATTTTGGTTTCTCATTTTTTGTTGAGGGGTCCGTTTCGGTTCATTTTCATTTTTTGTGAATTTTTGAAAAAAAATCATTTTCGTTTATTCGTTTTTCGTTTTTCATGTTTACCCGCTTTTTGCACGATTTTTAAAGCATTTCCGTGCGCGGGCGTCCCCCAACGCCCCAGACCAGAGGGAAAACACTAAAAAAATGATGCTGGCACACACAGTATAGACTAGGTACGCAGGGAGGCGTTGCCCAGGGTGCAAGGCAGCCACAGAGTGACTGCACTGCGGGGCAGGGGAGGGTACTCACTGAGAGGTACACACGCATGCACACAGGGAGGCTGCAAGACTGAAGCTAGAGAGAAATCTTTCTCTCCCCTAAGAGCCAGGCTGCAGCCGGCAGGAACACAGAGACACACACCTGCCTGGCTGGCCTAAAGTGAAAATAATGAGTCGCAGAGACAGCAATCCCACCCTAACTCCCACCGGAGACTGCAAGGAGGACGGGGGCTGCCAGAGCTTTTTATGCCCTCTGTGGCTGCCAGACCTGCCCAGTCTGCAACCTGGGCATGCTATTGGTTGAAGTTGTCCAAGAATTTACATGATCCCATCCCATGGCTTGCCTCCATTTTGTGGCTGGCGACATCCATTTTGTCATCCTTAAAGGGAAAAGAAAAATACATTGCAATAGGAGAATACAAAAACAAACGTTTTAAGGACCCCAACCCCCCCAGGTAGGTATTATCAGACAGTATAAATAATTATCACTGCGTTTTTATGGATGTCCAGGGCGTTTTTTAACATTTAAAACAGCTCATTTCATTGCGCGTCGCCATTAACGAAAAACGAAACGTAACGAACCTAATTTTCATGGTTCTTTTCGGTTCATTCCAATTTCATCACAATGTTCATTATTTGTTTTGTTACGTAATGAAACGAATAACGAATAACGAAACGAGAAAAGTTCATTTCGTGCCCATCTCTACTATATAGCAGGAGAACTCTTTTAAAACAGCTCTACTTTCAGTTTCTGTCTGAAAGCTTTCAGCGCATTAGGGTTAGACCTCTTCTTTGGTTCAAAAGAAGTTTCCCCCACATCTCCCCCCCCCCGTTTATATCTCTGATCCTTATGTAGATCTGCCTCCATCCACGTAGAAATTTGGAACTCATGGTGCTTCTGTGGATGATCTAACTAAGCCACATAAATGTCTAAATAGTCTGGCGGAGTCAAATGGTAATTCTGAAGGTTTCCTACCCACATGAGTGCATCACATCAGCATCAAAGAAAGCAACAAGTCCTCACCGTTAGGGAGTCTTCAGCGCTCAGAATTACAGGATACATTTGACTAAGTCTAACATATACAGTTATTTGTTTTCCATTTTACCTGTAAATCAGACCACAACTTCCCAAGGGACCATTAACAGGGAACTGTAATGTTCTGGTGATCTGAATACTTTTGAGACAGAAATGACCTTCCCTTCTCATTGTCCTCTGTGTGAATGTGTGTTCCCTCGGTTATACAACTCAAGTTCTCCTTGCTTCCCAGGGACGACTGTATGAGTGTTGGCCATATTTATATTTGTTGTGTAAGTTCATGGCTTGGACACAGCCTAATACTGAACTGAATATAAGAAGGCTCATTCCGATCGATAGTTTTTTGAAGTGTATGTAATCTTGATGCTATTGTTATGTGCCATTATCTTGCCTCTGACTATTGGAACTGTAGGCAGATGCAACTTAATTTCAGTTTAAAACAACCAGATTACCCTAATAGGGCTTTCAAGATATGTGAGAAATTGAAGAAGTGGTTTTACCAGTTCTGTCTGAGTGAGTTTCCATACCTAACTGAGAATTTGCTTATCCCACTACTGGTTCACGGTCACTGTGGTAATTTCCTTCTCCAAGGTCAAGAAGAACACTGCAGGGAAGAGAGAAACGTTAGCTCTCACCATCCACAAATGATTCCACAAATGATTCATCCTCCCCCCACACACACCCTCCCCTCTATTTCTCCCTTAGAAGCTGCTTAAGCAATGACGTCTTGTCTTGTGTTCTGCATGTTCCTTTGACTCTCTGTGGCTCATTCCCAAACTTGGCTGTAGTTTTTTTGGTTTGTCAACCTGACTCTATTTTCATTCAGGAGATAATGTTGTGCTTGGCCTGGTTTCTAAAGCACAGATCTTACAGATTTGGGCTTTTGGTGAGCTTTCCAAATGATTTCAGAATTCAAAGTCTTGTTAAGTTAGTCTGATCTTTCCATAGCCAAGGATTTACAGTCTCAAAAAACAAAAAAACAAAAAACAGGTGCTGTTCATAAATGTTACAAAAACACCAGATCAGATTATATTGAATGCAGAGCTTTTGGACTCTTCGTTGTCAGCGATAAAAGAGAAGGAGGTTGCATCCACTTAGACCAAGAGTGTTTAATCCAGTGTGCTGCTTATAAAAGTCAGCCTCGGGGACTACACATCTCACAATCCCCTAGTCAGCATGGCCAGTGGGGATGCTGGCTGGAGCACTTTGGGAGCTGCCATCCCAAGAGTAACATCTCTTGGCTCCGTTCTAGTCTGGCTGGCATTCTGGTATCTGGACATGACATTTGGTCTCAGGAGAGCTGACAATGCAAATCATTTTGTTCATGTTTGGCAGCAGTGCCTTGCAACATCTAGCAAATGTGGCAAAATAAAGAGTTCTGCCATTCTCTCTTCCCCATCAACATAAAAAAACAGGATGGCTTTTTGCCCACTTGTGTCTGTTGGAAACAGAAGGGAACGGTTGCCTTGTTCCTCTTGAAGGGTCATTATGGCCCTTCTCGTTGCTATCCCCTGCAGTTAACGACCAGCATCTCCTATCATGCAATGCACACCTCCCCCTCACCCCTGCCTGGCAGCTCCAGGGGCTGGAGAATGAGTTGTTGAAAGGATGGCTGTTCGGAGGGCTATGCGGCTGCAGGGAGCGAAGGGAGAGGCGAGACTGCCAAAAAAGGCTGGAGGATGACGAACGCTCCAGACCCTGCAGCTGCCATCTGCTTCTTGTCAGGTTGTTGTGAAGTGCTTGTTTTTGGCTGCCTGATGACCGAGGCTGCTGGATCTCAACTTCTAGATGCTGTTATGACAGAGGCTCTCTCCCCTGCATCCTGCTTAGTAGTCAGGATCACACAGGATGTCCGCTTTGGGTTGAGGAAGGTATGGGGAAGGTACTGCACAGTATCTTGTTCACTTGACTTGTCTTGAAACGCGCTCTCTGAGTCGTCATCTTCACTTGACAACAAGCAGAAGCGTCCCATGTTATGGGCCAAACCCACATAATTTATAGCCTTCCAGGTAATCTTAGGTTATAATAACTTTTGAGCTGCAGAGATGGAAGGGACCCAATGGATCATCCAGTCCAGGAGGCACCGTGGAGCATTGGACTTCCAGTGGCTGGCTCTGCAGCCAGAAGCTTCAACCATGGAGTGATCTAGATAAGCAACTTGAACTAAGCCTAAATTTGTCTTGATTCTTAAGGCATTTCTGACCACCTGATTTCTGTTGGTCTTCCAGGTGAGATCTTTGCTAAGCCTGCTTTCACACGGCCACTAAAATCCGCTGCAAAGTGCTCGCAGATGCGGAGCATGAAATTGTTTTCCCACAAAGAGCGGCCTTAAAGAATAATAAAGTGCAACCGCGGACACTTAAGTGTGACCCAGCGCATTTTACAAGTACCTGGTCTTGAGGTGGTAAAATCCTTGTCGGTGTTCTGATACGGATTTTAAACCGTTACTCAAGTCCGTGGGAACACGAAAATCCACACCAAAACCTTTTCGCCCCCGTTATGGTGTCTTCGCTATGGTTCTCTGTCGTGGGATCAGAACGGTTGCGGATTTTCAAAACGCGAGCATGGGAACATCCGATCTGTGACATCAACAACGTGACTGCTCCAAGGGGTGATCCAGATCAAAGTTTGCTGCAGATTTTAGTGGTTGTGTGAAAGCAGCCTAAGATAGACTCCCAGGAAATTAAAAAAAGAAACTCTCTTTACATCCCCCCCACCAAAATATACAGTAGGGCAGGTTCCTCTCTCTTCTTCCGAAAGTCTAACACCATCTCTTTTGTCTTGCTAATACTGAGGTGCAAGTTGTTTTCTAGGCACCATGATAATTTTTGAACTTCCCCCTGCACGCCATTTCATCTCCACCTCTAATAAGACCTACTACATTGGTCTCATCTGTGAACTTAATAATCACAGTAGATAGATCAGATGATACACAGTCATGTGTGTACGATGAATACAGATAGGGACTAAACACACAGCCCTGTGTGGAACCAGTACTGAACTTCAGGGAGGTAGATGTGACAGACCCAACCCTCACTGTTTGTGGCTGGTCCCTCAAAAAGTCCTTAATCTAATCACAGATAGGAAAAGGTAGAGCCAAATCAGTGGGCTTTTTAATAAGAATGCTCAGCAGAATAGCATTGAAAGCTGAGCTATAATCAACAGAAAGTATCCTGACATAGTTTCCAGGTTTCTCCAAATGGCTTGCTACAGAATGGAAGGCAGTAGCTATGGCGTCTTCTGTTGACCTGTTTCTCCAGTAGGCAAACAGGTATTTGTCAAAGCCTGGTGGGTGGCATGTCCTAACCTAAAGTATCTGAGAACCAATCTTTCAAAGCATTTCATCACTACAAACACTAATGCTATAGGTCTGTAATTGTTTAGGTAGTTAGTTGCTGTTTTCTTTGAGACTGGGACAATGGTGGCTGCTTTCAGACATGATGGAACACAGGCCGTTGGCAGCAACCTAATTGATCAGCACAATTCTTTACCAGTATCCCCAGCACCCCATCTGGGCCTGCAGTTTTACTAGGATCCACAGCTCTCCATGCAGCTCTCACTTGATGTTCATATAAAATGATTGGCTGGAAATTAGAAGACCGGCAGGCAGAAACTCCGGGGTCTGTCTTTTTACTTCATAGCGAGCTAAAGATGTTCAGCTCCTCTGTCAGCAAGGCATCAGCATTGACCGTGTTCTTCATCTTTCCCTTGTAGTTAGTTAAGTGCTGTGGTCTCTGCCACACTTGCTTCATGTTATCAGCTAGGTAGTTCTCCACTCGTGCTTATATTGTTGTTTTGCCGCCTTAATGCCTCTTCTAAGATTTTTCCTTGCCCTCTCTGTATATGCCCCTATCCCGTCTTAAAGGCAGAATCCCAGGCGCTCAGGAGCAATCTTACCTCAGCAGTCATCCAGGGTTTGCAATTCCCATAAACTCCGATGGGCTTATCCAGTGTCACACTGTCAGTGCACACTTTGATGTAAGAAAGTACAACATCAGTGTACATATGCAGGTCTGGATGTTCAAATACACTCCGATCAGTGCTTTCAAAACAATCCTGCAGCTGACTAAGGCGGTTACTTCACATCCCGTTTGTCCCTCCTTGCTGTCCCGCTTGGGACCGGTACAAAAAAACATCCATTGCGTGACAGCAAAAAGTTGTCTCGACCATGCCCCCGGAACTGGGAACAGAGCATGACAAGCCTTACCTGGCCCTGGGCTGGGGAATGCTCTTGTCACAGCTTGTTCCCGGTTCCAGTTCCGAGACAAGGGACCTTGTGGTAACAACTGTCACGCAACAACCAGTGTCCACCTAGTGGTCAGCGGCTGAAGCGGCATTTGACATTAGTTTCCCTATGGGAAACACCATGCAGTGCAAATGTTTATTAAAGAAAGTACTGAAAATTCTGTAGCATTGATGTGTAAATCCCGGAAGACCAGTAAATTGAAATATCGAAAAAAAATTATTTACAATATTTTAAAAAAGGGTCAAGAAAGCAAGACAAATTCAGAATTTTTCACGGAACAAGACCGTGAAGTAACAGTTGTCACGAGACAAGTAACCACGCCCGTGAATAAACGGAAACAGGGACTGAACAGGGACAAAACCACGTGACCGCGAGCAATGCTGTCACAGTACAAACGTAATTGCGGAACAAGGTAGGATGTGAAGTAACCACCTAAGAGCACTCTCTGGCCAGATTTTAACCATTTCCATGACTCACTGGGTTCTTTTCCTGAGAGGGACGTACTTTGGGCATAAAAGAAGTGAGGAATTGTCAGATGTACCTAGATGGGGGAGAGGAATGGCCCTGTATGCTTGTTTCATATTGGAATACACCCAGTCTAAAGTGTTCTTCCCTCTGGTGGAGAATTTCACACATTGCTCAAACTTATGGAGAACTACTGTATCTTTAGACAAGCTTGACCTGAGCATGTGCTCTCAAGCAGTCATTATCAACATGCCCCCCCCCCAGATGCTGGATTTAATTTCAAAATCACATGAGCAATGGTGGATGGGTTCAGGATGCTGTATTCCGGCAGCATCCAACAGACCCACAGGGTCTGGGAACCACTGTCCTGAAATATACCCGGAATCCTCTTCAGTGTTTAGGAATTATCTAACAGATACTCTGGGTCCCTCAACAAAGACACTTCATGTGTAAACGTTCCCTGGTGACAGAAATTACAAAACCACAGGTCTGTCAAAGCCTGTTCTTTTTTCTTCCCTGCAAATTCCTTACCTCCCCACTACAGCCTCTGTGAGGGGAAGCAGCCCACTGGATGGACAGACACCTACCCCCCCCCCAAGAACTCCTCCGATGTCTCCCAGCCCAAGGTGCAGTGCTGCATCTCTGGTCAGTTGTGAGTCTGAGATGAAGCACTGTAGCTCGGGAAGGGAGGAGCGATGCAGCCGAAGGGGGCAGCTTCGTTGTCGTTCCTCCGTCTACATGGCATGGGAGAACCCGGGCAGGTATGTATAACTTAAGAGACCGAGGGAGCACCATGGCGGGACTGGACAGCAGCAGCAGCAGCAGACGGTGCCATAACCTTAGACACCAACCCTAAGGAGCAACACAAGGAAGAAAGCAGAATTAAGTTTTAAGCAGGAAGAGCTTTTATCACTGCCCACTTAGAGAACAAATTACAGAGGTAAACACCAAGGGCCTTTCTGACCAAGAAAGGGAGATACTAGGAGGAGAGAGAAGGTGGTCTTATCTTGTCTTGGACTTCAGCAGGCCTACAAAATGTGTTAAGAGGGGTGGGTCAGAAACGTATGGGTGGGGGTGGGGGTTAGCCTCAGTGGGGAGTGTCAGGGTCTGTGCATACACAACAGGTTAACTTCTTCCTAGTGAGTGTATGTAGGTGACACAAAAGCCCTCCTCTTTTAAGAGGAAATACTACTTTTTTTAGATCATTCACATATCCCCAAATAAAGCACAATAATTAACAGAGGGCAAAAAAAAAAAAAGATGGGTGCCCTACGCAGCTGCCCAGTCTTACAAGCATCACAAAAGCAGCAGCACTCTGCCCAGTGGGTCGCACTTCCCTTCCATGCCTCTTTTAGCAGCATCGTATCAGAAGAAGCTCCCTGTGCCACGAGAGATGGGAGAGCCTATCTGAGGCCTTCTCTGAGCCCACCTCTTACTGTGTCCTTGGGGTCCAGTTTTCCCAGGAATCCCTTAGATGATAAAATGGGGATTCCTGGAAATACTGTTCTTGGGGTCATGGCTCGGCAACGGGTGAGGGGGCCTTATTCATCTCTCTGGGTGGTCTCATTGCAGTGGTTCTGAGGTTTCCTAAGGCTACAACGGCCATGGGGTCGGCTCTGCTGACAAAATGGCTGAAATCAAGGTAGAGGTTTCTGACCACATGATACAAAGGCTGGTTTGAATGGGCCCAGCCTCCCCCCCCCCCGCCGCCCAAAGTGGGCAGTGGGATGCCACTGCTAGGTGGCTTCTACTTTTTCAAGCTGGGATGATTCAAACTGGCTTTTGCTCCCTGTGGTTACTTGTGCTACATACTTATAAAGATGGAAGGCATGTCTGTAGGTGGTGTTTCAGTGACATGAGCAGTTGAGGCATGATGTTCAACATGCCTTCATGTTCTTTCAATTCCCCCAATCGTACTTCAATTTTTTTAAAAAAGACTTTAAAAATTCTTACATATATGAGTTTCGTGCTTGAGTGCTCTATCACCTTATCACTGGGTCATTGTTATCATTATTTCCTGTATTTATGCCTCCACCAGTTCTCTATCAGATCAGCAGACGCAGGACCAGTGGAAGAAAGGAAAGAATCAGGGCTGTCGGCTGGAACGTCAGTCACATCACATCCAGGATAGATGGTGAATTCCCAAATCAGTCTGCAGCCCCTGTGTAAGCACTGGCGGTGATTAAAACTGCAGGAAAGCCAAATTACTCTGATTTAGCTTCACAGTGTAGTTGCACCTGTAGTTAAGAAAATGAGCCTCCTTAAGTATAGCAAAGATTAAAAGTCTGAACTCACATCTCACAAACCTTGCACAGACATTTGCCATGAACTTTTGGGACTCGTATCTACAATTATTGAAGGGGTGTTGTCCAGCATGATGTTTTGTGGTATTTTCTCCACTGACGCTTACAATTTGTTTTTTGTTTTTAGTAGCCCAATGAAAGGCATCACACAACTCTTACAAAGAAAAAAAATAGTTTGTTTATCAGCCACTGTTCATTCTTTTCTTTGCTTAGCTTAGGAGCAAACAGATTAAAAGAGGCAGAGGCAACACAACCATTCTTTAGCAGACTAGCAGTCACCAAGATTTGGGAGCCTGATGTATTCTCTGGCTCCAAATTCAGTGTATTCCACTGGCATACCCTTAAATACTGCATTCCAAACACAGTTAAACTTTTGTATCCTCAGGTGGCACATCCCCATGAGTTGCAAAATAATTTTGTGGATTGAAGTCTTTTCTGGATGCACGTGGCCTGGCAAGGCAATGCCCTGAGGTATATGACTAGAATGTCTCCTCTCCAATCACTTAACTCTTGCAGATATCCGAATCCCTGAGTGATCCCCTCTCTGTTTTACCTGGGCACTGTTCAATGTCAAACAATGCTCTGAGTTTCCATTGCTCCGTGAGCATCTTTGTTTTCTTTATGTAGAACCTTTGTTTCTTTTATGTGGAATCAGCTTCACAACAGTGGTAGGCTGCAAATACAGTAGTAATTTGAGCCAAAAGGCTTCAGCTGAAACTAATATAGCAACAATCACATGAGGCAGCAGGTTTTACCTTTCCTGGGGTGAGGTGGGGGAATAAACAGTGTTTTGACAAATTGTTGAGACTGTGTACTTGTCTGTGTGATGTTTTTGTCAAAAGGTTCTAATGGGTTTTCTGGAGAAAAGAGACATGGCAATAGCTTTCTGTCTTCTCCCCACTCCACTCCTAATCAGGAGTCCCCCAGTCCCAAGCAGAGACTGACTATCATAGGTCAGCAATGCCCAGAAAAATAGATACAACAAACAAATATGAATCTACCCAAAATTCAGTGGCACACTTAAAACAGGAAGTATATCTCTCCATATTTTAGTCGCTTGCTATGGGCCTTTTCACACGACCCCTAAGACCCACTGGCCACTTAAATTCGGACCAGGGATCTTGGGGGTTCGTTGCTCTTCCTGCGTCCCCACCCCTCCGCACTTCCTTGATCCTGTCTGCGTGAGGGGAGGGAGGAAGAAAGAGAGGGAAAAATGCAGGCTCACCTCTGAAGCCGGTGCCGTCATCCTGATTCCTTCTCGTCTGTTTGTTTGTTTTTTGCCTCCCGCCCCTTCTCTTAAAGGGGCGGGAGGGCAAAAAAAAACTGAAGCGAGGAGAGCCCCGCACTCACCAGATTAAATCCGGACCTGGTGATTTTCACTCTTCTAGAGCAGGTACAAGAAAAGTGCACTGGGACGCGCTTAGGTGGGCGTGGTCGCACTTAATTTCCTGCAAACTCCGGAGCTGGTGGGTAAACAATTGTAAGCTCCGGAGCTGGCAGCCATTTGCTGCAGAGTTTCAGGGTCGTGTACAAAGGGCCTATTGGATTCCAGTATTTCATCCTTATTCACTGAGCATTGGCATGCAGAGTACCAACATTCAAGTGCTTTCATACCCTGTCTGCAGAATTAAGCAGTGGTGGCTGATCCATTAAGAAAAGTGGAACACTTTCGCATCATGGGCACAGACCACCTGCAGCCACCACCCTTCAGCCCACCTGCCTCTTTTCCCCCAGGTGGGTAGGTTAATGCTTGAATGCATGCCTCTTTGTGTATTGGGGGGGAGAACAAGAGTATGTAATACCAGTGAGTGCACACATGTATAAATACACATTTTACCCCCAACAAACTCTGCCTGTCACCACCAATCACTGGCTGCTGTATCTTCCACAGCACCAACCAAAATGGCCAACAGCCCTCACTGAAGTTAAGCACCCTCAGCTTATTGAAAACAATGGATAGCTACTTTACATCTTAATTCCATAAACTCATGAATGCTAAATAAATACACAGCATATTAACTCGATGCTTCTGGAAAAATAAAAGAGTTACACGTCTAAGCCCTAAAACTCATTTGGCTCACCTAGCCTGCATGTGTGTGCTATGCAGAGGATCTCTTCACAAACTCATTCCTGGTATTTTCCTCGTTTTGTGGGCAGAAATACCTCTAAGGAATATAACTGACAGCCCATTTGGCAAATGCAAGCCCCAAGGACTACAAATTACCTCCTTCTCTAATATATGTCCCTACACAGTCTCTTACTCCAAGGTTAAGAAAATAATTTTGGATTACAAAGTAATAAGGAAATTCAGTAGCTAAAACTCTTAGGTATCCAACCTTAATTTCTCATTGCCTGTACCTGAGGATATATCAACTTGTAGGGAACAGGAAATGCTAATTAACATATTTAGATCCTGACCTATATCTAAGAAGCTCGGGGCTGATTAAAATTAATAGCACAATTTAAAACAGGATAGGGACTATAGAATAATAAATACCAAGTGCAATCTAATAGGCTGACCCCTAAGTTATGAACACTGGATCTCTAATGGTTAGTTAAGTACCCAGTGGTAACTTGCTGAGATCACTAGTAGGATCTCAAAGAGTAAGCATTCCACAAACAGGATACTACACCTGGAAAGCCCTTTTTATGTGTCTGCCCTTTTATACTGCTGGCAGTAATGGTCAAAAAGCACCCTTCCTCACATAGATCTCAGTGGTTGAACATGCATAGCAAGAGGTCCTGCTTCAGATATTGAGGTCCAAAGCCATTTAAGGCTTTCAGAATCATGACCATTTGTTGAACAGAGGGCGTTTATACACGACCCCTAAGCTCCGCTGCAAATGGCTGCAAGCTCCGGAGCTTAAAAATGTTTCCCCACCAGCTCCGGAGTTTGCAGACAATTAAGTGCGACCCCGCCCACTTTAGCGCGACCCAGCACACTTTTCTTGTACCTTCTCTTTGAAGGTGAAAAATCTTTGATGCGGTGCAACGATAGTGAGCGCGGGGCTCTCCTCGCTTCTGTTTGCTGCTTTTTGGCTCCCGCCCCTTTAAGAGCTACTTTTACAGAGACGAGGGGGTTGGACTTGATGGCCTTACAGAGACGAGAGGCACAACAAGGTGAGCGGCATGCTTTTCTTTCTCTTTTTCTCCCTCCCTCACGCAGCCAGCAACCAGGAAGTGCAGAGGGGGGTGGGGACAGAGGAAGAGCGACAAACCCCTAAGATCTCTGGTCCGAATTTAAGTGGCCAGCGGATCTTAGGGGTCGTGCAAAAAGGCCCTCAGTCAGCTGTGCATTTGCAGTCAATGCAAAATGAGGTAATAGGTAACACTCCTGAAAACAATCTAGTCATTGAACTTTATACTACCTGTAGTTTTCATGTCATCCATTGTGTAGATGTAGAGCACATTGGAATAAATGAAATTCTTCAAAAAAAACTCCTGTTAATGAATGTGGGTTATTAGGCTTCTCCATTATTCAAAAAGCCAGGACATGGCCAAATATTGCTGTAAAATAAATAACATGCCTGACTGTGTTGCCAGCAGGAAAAGGGGATGCCAAGTTTTACATAGTAAAGAGGAGCCTGAATATTGACAACACTGATGACAGCAGTCAATGCTTATCTACAGGATACACTATTGCGCTCATTATCATACACAAAGTGACACCATGCAAGGGGAAATCCCAGAATCTGGCTCTTATTTTTAATATCAGTTAACCAATTCTCTCCCAAACACAAAGCAATTGTCAGGTTTGTTTTTCAATAAGCATGAATGGCAATAGATAGAAATTACCTATGAATGAATGGTTGTGCCCAAACTACTTTTGGCCAAGCTATCTCTGTCAAGGACAGGCCACAGCTAACAGACCAACTAAAGGTATCCCATAGCACTCTGAGCAATTAACCCAGGAGTACAATAAAACTATGTGTTGACTAATTCAGGAATAGGGCAACTCCACTGATCCCAGGCACTTGTCCACAGGCCTGGCATCTTTTTGTGATTCATCTTCAGTTTATTGGTCTTCAGCCAGCCCATTCAGGCACTGGCCCAGCATCTGCACAGCATCCTCTGACTCTGATGACAAGGAGAATTGCAGCATGCCGTCATCAGCCTACTGACGACATCCATATGCAAAACCCTGATGACTCATCTAATGAGTTCATAAGATGTTACTCAGCACAAGGGTGAAATGGATTCCTTTACAGCGTAACAGCTGTACAGCCAAGGGAATGTCATCTGGAGCCATTCTCCGTTACTGGCAAGTTGAAGTAGAATCTCCAGAGTGCTCTACTTTCTACTTCTACCTCAAAGAAATGTTTTTTTAAAACAGCTGGGGTAAAATAGGATAAAAAGCAACAAGGGATCCAGGAGAGCAGCCAGGCTAGCACGTCCTCTGTCCTTTCCATGCCTCAGCCAAACATTTAAAAGTCAGGTTTAAAAACCAGTCTATCTCAGTAATGGTGGAAGGATTCAGCAATTCACACACACACACGGTAGTCTCACTCTATCAAACCAGAACTGAAAGGAACAGATTAGTATGTTTTTAAAAGGGGGGGGAGCTATCAACATAAAAGAACAGTATAGCAGTGTAGCACCATTCTGCTGTCAAACTACACCCAGTCTTCCCCTCAAGGATGAGGCATATCATAGAAATTATTAATAATACTGTACTCCTCTAAAATAATGATTATGTGTTTAAACGGAAAACCAGCATCACTTAGTGGCTATTGTGGAAATTGTCCAAAGCTCAAAAATCATAGGAAGTTACAAAATGAAAATATGGATTACCAAAATCAACATATTATTTTTAAAGAAAACACTGTATTAGAGAAGAGGAAGCCCAGCATTATTTAACCAAGCCGCAGTTTAAAAGACATGATGCAACAATGGCTCCCTATTCCCCACCACAGAAGAGATGCAGTGGAAAAGCAAGGGAGGCATTTGAGCGGAAGAGGAAGGTGTGTAAACCCAAGGAACTTCAGTCAATGAAGCAACATGACAAAAGCCTTCCCTACAATTTCATATAGTCTGATTTTTCATGTTTTTGTTGGTTCTAGCTCAGTGAGTCAGGTATCTGACTGCAGAGCCAGAGGTTGAGAGGTATCAATGGTCAATTTTCACAATGGAGAGAGGTGAAAAGCAGTGTGCCCCAGATATTTGTCCTGGGACCAGTGCTATGCAATCTGTTCATAAATGACCTGGAGACAGGGATAAGCAGTGAGGTGGCCAAGTTTGCAGATGACACTAAAGTTTTCCGTGTGGTAAAAGCCAGAGAAGATTGTGAAGAGCTCCAGAAAGATCTCTCCAAACTGGGGGAGTGGGCTGCCAAATGGCAAATGCATTTTAATGTAGGAAAATGTAAAAAAATCAAAACTTATCTATCAACTCACGGGCTCTGAGCTATTCATGACAGATCAGGAAAGAGATCTACCCAAAAGGGGGATTGAAAATAAAACAGCCATTGTAGAAAAAAATAGTAAGGCCACGCCTGGAGTATTGTATATAGTTCTGGTCACCACATCTCAAAAAAGACATATTGCAACTGGAAAATGTGCAGAGAGAGAGATTAAAATGATTACTGGGCTGGGGCACCTCCCTTATGAGGAAAGGTTACAGCATTTGGGGCTTTAGTCTGGAAAAAAGGCGCCTGAGGGGGAATATGATGAGACGTACGAAATAATGCAGAGCATGAGTAAAGTGCATAGAGGGACACTCTTCTCCCTCTCACAAAATATCAGAACTAAGAGACATACACTCATATTGAAGGAGGGTGAGAATAGATAAAAGAAATATTTTTTTACCCAGCGTGGTGTTAGTCTGTGGAACTCCCTGCCACAGGATGTGGTGATGGCATCTGGCCTGCATGCCTTCAAAAGGGGATTAGACAGATTCCTGGAGAAAAGTCCATCACAGGTTACAAACCATGATGGAGATGTGTAATCTCCAGGCTTAAAACCAGGGTACTTCAAGGGCCAGATGCAGGGGAGTGGTATCAGGAGACAGATATCTAGTCCTCGTGTGCTGCCAGACACATTTGGTGGGGCCACTGTGAGATGCAGGAAGCTGGACTAGATGGGCCTTTGGCCTGATCCAGCATGGCTCTTCTTATGTTCTTATAGTCTTATGAAGGAAAGGAAAAGAAACCAGGCGAGCAGAAGCGACGTTTAGAAAGAAAAAAGTGCAATGCTCGGGAGATAAAAGCATCCAGGAACTGTAGAAAGAAGGAACAAGGCACAAGAAAGCACAATGGAAGGAACAGGGAAAATGAAGCAGATATTCAGAATACAGTACAGACCCTGGTGCAAACAATCAAAATAGAAGAGTAAAAGAATGGAACAGAAAGGCATTTGTAATGGGAATAATCCATGCCCTTGAATTATAAGCTTTTTGGCTGTGGGTGGGATGTAGCACGGGTACTCATGTTACCTACTTATTACAATAATTACAAATCAAAAAGGAAAGTACCTTAGCAGCTGTGTAAAGGCATCCTATGAACAGCAGGTGGTAGTGCTGACTTGCCCTGAACAGAACATTGGGGAGATTTTATTAACTGGAACAATTACTGCAGAATAAGAGCAATAAATATTTAAGGGCCTTTCTGTTCATTTAAAAAAGCATTATTTTTTTAAAAAATGTCTGTTTGCAAACAACACATATCATAGGCAGGCCAAGGACATGTTGACTGTGTTGTGCATTAGCAAGGAGTTGAGGGCATTTCCTGTGTAAAATGTGTTTCCCATCTCCTTCCTCTCTGAGTTGCTCCAGTGTGGGATGGACTGCTGTGATGGAAAGAATAATCACAAACATTTCTTATGCTTAATCACTGAGGCAGTGGCTGACAGAGAGCAATTCCTCCCCATTGTTCCATTTGACTCCATGTTGCTGCAAAAGCCCTTTGCAAACCGAATGTGTGCCCACCTCCCTCTTCCTGTATATCTCATTCTTCCTTAAAGTTAGAAAAGTAGCCAAAGCTGGGGAAACTAACATTTTCAACTACAATTTGGGCGCTCATGTCCAAGAAAGTAACTTTCCACAGCTCTGCAAAAAATAAAATAAAAAAATGTACGTACATCTTCTAGAACTCTGGGTGGCATGCAAGAGCAAAATACAGTATTCTGGCATAGCCTTTCCCTCCACTGCATTCTGTACAAGGGTTTCATTTTCAGTGGCAGTGGGGTGGGGGCAAACAGGTGATCCCACCCACCCAACTACACCCTGACGTGACGCAGACTGTATACAGAGTCACTGCGCCAGGCAGACACTCCCACACCACCCACTGGAGCATTGATTTGTGCTGGTAGGACGAGCGTTCTGCGAAAACGGAAAATTATCTCACTACTTTGCAAATAATGAAAACAAACACAAAAGTACCGTAGCACTTTCGCAACCGACAAATCTGTTTGTTTATTTGAGCTTTTGTGGATGCCATCCAGAGCAGAAACCCAGAGAAGTGGACTATAATCCATGTAAAAGCACACGTAATTTTTTTTAAATAGTTTCATGGGTGCTGCAAAATGCCACCCCCACCTCGAAACAAACACCTAAAAACCACTACCTTGTGAAAGGCAAGCTCTCATGGATTATCCAATTTATGCAATTAGAAATGTGTTAGGCTTTTAAGGAGCTTTGTTGTTGCCTTAACTGTTTTGTGGCTTTCTAGCCTGATCCTCTTTCAGGTATTATGTTTTCTCCAACCAGGCTTTGGGCTCTATCTACTATCATCCCCAGCTGAGCTAACAGCTGCTGTCAGGACTTTTTAATTGATCCTGGGAAAACCCAGGGTAGGGCTCTAAGAACTGGTTCTTTGTGACTCACTCCCCCAGGAAACATAGAGCTGTGAGCTGACTTAATACCAGTCAGGCTGGTTTTCAAGGTCACCTGAGCCCAAAGGCACTCACTGAGTTCTCTGGTTGGAAGGGCAAGCAAGCCTTAAAAACACACAGCCTTCACAGTCATGTGCCTACCTAGGTAACGACCCCTCTGCCATTCCAAAAACCCCAGTGAGGAATGAGTGAGCCTGAGTGGCGTCCAGAGAAGGTTGGGGGTGGAGGGACATGTCTAGAAAACACAGCCCTGGGCACTTAACACAATCCTCCCTGCCCACAGCTGCCACGTCAGCTTTTGCTCCATGAGGCCCGCAGCCCACTTAAAGCAGCATTTCTCAACCTTCATTTTGTCCACAGCCATCAACACAGTGTGAAAGAAATATAGGCCAAATCAGGACTGTGGAAGTCCAAACCTTATAAGGTGGTGTTTCCAGTCTGCGGCTTCCTTCAAATGTGCCAGGGCCACCCAAGGGGTTGTATGGTCCCACGGATAATGGCTTACTTAAACAAAATAGTAGACTCAATGTTTCCTCCCATACATTCTTCTGATGGTATTTCCATAAACTCCCACAAGTTACAAGGATCTGAAATCCTGTTTTGTATACATACTCAGAGATATGGCACCACGATTTTCACATGCACGCACGCCTTTACTTTACACCTTCACATGTTTGTTTGCTTGTTTGTTCTCCTTCTTATGCCCTGTTGAGTTACCTCCAACTTATGACAACCCTATGAATGAGTGATCTCCTCAATTGGCCAGTTATTGTAAACTCAAGGCTGTGATTTCTTTAGGCAGTCAGGTCATCTCCTATTATTGGTCTTCCTTTTCCTGGTGCCTTCCACCTTTCTCAGAAACAAGCCACAGCACCTAGGATTTGTTTCTGAGTAGCTGCTTATATAAGATTGTTCTCTTATGCTAACATCTCATGTGCACATACCTGGGAGCAAATCCCACCGAGCACTTGTGTGTCAATGACTGTGCCCGTGAATATTTTCAACAATGAGATTCACTGATGGGGGGCAGGGGACTCCTGTTTAAGTGAAAGCATGCTTCTAAATATTAAGGTAACATATTTTATACTTACACACACTGTAATCACAGCATTGTCAGGGCCAGGGTGGGAGAAGCCACGTAAGTACCTGCAGAAGCAAGGATGCGTCTTGCCAAGGCTTGCAGGGAACAAATGAAGGGAAATATGTGTTGCAGCCGGAGGCCATGGAGAGCATTATTAGAGGCTTCCTGCACTGCTAACTTTTGGCTTATCTGTCCTGAGGAGCCTTGTGCTTTGGCCTTCCACTACTCTGCTCCTAAGAGCCTTCTTTCTGCTTTGCTCCTGTGGTTCCAGGGGTGCCTGCCTTGCTCCTGGAGAGTCCTGTGGTTCCAGTGGGGCCTGCCTTGTTTGTCTGTGTTCCTGCCTTATTCCTGAAGAGTCCTGTGTGTTCCAGTGGTGCCAGCCTCTGTGTTTCCGAAGAGTCCTGTGTGTTCTGATTCTTTAGTAGCCATTGTCAAGCACTACTGCGTCCCAGTAGAGCCTGCCTTGTTTGTGTATGATCCTGCCTTGCTCCTGAAGAGTGCTGTGTGTTTCAGTGGTGCCTGCTTTCCTTCGATATCAATTTCTGCCTTTTCCAGCCGTACCTCAGCGTGCTCCAACTGCTCTTGCCCCATAGACGTCCGCTCCCAAAGGCTCTAGCCCGGGTGTCTTACCTGTTCCGGCTCATCACCCACACCCAGGCCCTGACAAGTATCCACCCAACCCCGGCCTGTGTGTGTCCATGTCCTTGACAATGACTACTTTAAAATGAGAACTCTTGAATATACATGTATATACTCCTGGATCCTGTAAAGCTGAACGTTTGACAGTTCTGTTTACCGTCATTTCACCAGAAAAATATGCTGCAAGGTTTTCCCACTATGTACATAAATGCAATCTCTCCAGGCAAATGCACTCACTCATAATGAGCTGGCATTGGTGCCCTTTTGTATTATGGCAAGGTGTGGACGTGAGATGCAAGCTTCTGGTAAGTGCAGAATCTTCAGCCTTAAGCTTGTACCACTTGCTCTTTCTGCTTCTGTCTGTGACCGTTTCCCCATCTTCCTTACTCTGAACACAGAGGATAACTTCCGGTAACTACATAATCTTATACAAGTGGTACCTTGTATAAAGAAATTAATTCGTTCCAAATGAAATTCTGTTAAGCAAATTTTCCTTTATACAAATTTCCCATAGGAATGCATTGAAAACGGAGTAATCCCTAATCGCGACCATTTTTATGTTGTATGGATTTGGCCCATAGGTGATTCTGTTAAGCAAATTTCCCCTGTACAGCTAGGAACATTGAAAACAAATGTATTTTGAGGACAACAGAGCGATCAATGGCTTGGGTTAAAACAATTCAAAATTGGTTTTAACTTGGTTATGTTAAATGCATGTACAGTAGTAAATATATATTAGTAAAGTATGCTAACAAATTGTAACTACCTGTAAGTATTGATGGGATTACATTTTGGATTGAAGATTTAAATTCCTCTTTCTAACTTGACTCTTTGGCCATCTGGAAAGCATTGAACTAAAATTATTTAGATTAACTGATGACAATTCAGTGGATTTAGCTGTTGTTGAATACATTTGTGTAATGATAAGTTTATATTTTAAGTGATTTGGCCTGGCATTCATTCATTCGCTTTGATCCCTCCAGCACAGCTCCCGTCTGCGGCTGTCTTGCCTCCCAACCAGGCTGCTCTTGGGCAAGGAAAGGGCTTGAAGGGATGTACCGCAGAGGAAAGAGCGCCACGTTCAGTACCCATACTCCATCCACATCCTCCTTTGGCACCCAACCCACTGCTCTGCTTTAAATATGAGAGTGTCTGGCCCGTATTGAGGACTCTAGTACTCAGGCTGAGCATGGTCTTTGCTCAGGGTTCAGCTCGTTGCAACTTTAGGCCGAATTGGGAAGGATCCAACCTGCAGCTTTGCAGAGTTACAGTGGGTCAGTTTAGCCTAGGGGTGGGAAGGAGAATCCTCCAGTGTTCTTGGATTGCGACCCCCACCTCCCTCCTCCTCAGATAGGACTGATGGAATTGTAGTCTGATAACATCTGGAGAGGCACACATCACCCACCCCTCATGGAGATGAAATCAAGCTTAGCTGACTCAACTTAATGCAGCATCTATGGAACACGCCCAGGTGAGGTGTCTGCAGTGCTGGCGGATGCAAATACAACACTCCACCGGTAAAAGAACAAACTAGGCCAGCCCAAAACAGCATAATGTGTGGCCTACTTCCCTCCCTTCCAAGCCTCCAATTTATGTTCAGAATCTCTCTCTCTCTCTCTGGTTCCTTCTTTGCTGAACTGATGCTTTTTTCATCAGGTTTCAGTCCCTCATTATACTCCCCCCTAACTGCCCTTTGCAGAACTTCAAACCCTTTGCTATGCAGAGCCCAAATGCAGGCAATTATTCCTTCTCCTCTTTTAGCAACCCGGCTGCTTCAGGCATTTCCCTTGAACACGAATCCTCGTGCTGGACCTTATGGTATGAACTGCCTGTCGCCAGAAGCAGCCTGCTGGCACATAACCAAAACCTCTTCAGAACTAGATGGCCAGAGTTCAAATTTAATATGGGCTGTTTTCGTGAAATTATATATTCCTCCTCCTCCTCCCCCTCCCCCTCCTCCCCCTCCCCCTCCTTGAACTGTTGCTAGGCTTCAGTAGGATTTAGATTAAAGGAAGCTTTGTACATATAGAAGACAATTGCTCATAGACAGATCCAGGGTGTGGGGACAATTTAAAGCTTCCGTCGCCAGTTTGATGTTTCACCCAAATCACAGACAGGTAGTCATTGTGGCCTGTGGGAGCCTAAAAAGGATGGCTCTTGTGCATTGTGAAAGACCCTAACTTAATCAGCCTAAATCTCAGCACCAGGCTGCCTTAACTTAAGAAGACAGCTTAGGCATTGGTTATTGTCGACCATGCCATACAACTCTTGATGCACAACAACAAATGCCCGTACTGACTTCTCAGATTAAGGAAAGTCACTCCCAAGATTTATGGTTGACTGGACCATGTCATGTGTCATTTAGCGTTGTTGTTGGGTATTTCCAGATGATGTTATTGATTATGTACAGTGTGGGGATGTGATGAGGGAGTGAACCTAACTCCGTTTGCGTCCTTTCTGCTCACTGGTAATGACAACAACTGCAATTAAATTTGTAAATCATATTTTTAAAGATATTTTTTCTCCTAGTCTAATGCTACAGCTATAGCGCTCATTTGAAAGTGCTGTACTGTACTAGCATTTTCTCAGTTCAGCACTACTCCAGTTGGGAAGCAATTTTAAAAAGGAAAGACAGAACAGGCTTGAATGCCAGCAAAACAGCGGGCAGGAGGTTGATGATAATGACAGAGAAGGTGGAAGGACAAGAAGCCTGCTGTGTGATGTGTGGGTACTTGAACATGCCTTCCAAGGATAAATGAACACTTCTGTGTGAGCAGTGATGGTGATTTAAATGCCAGGGTAGAGAATAAATATGTTTGTATCAACCAAGGACAAGTTTCTGTATGGCCATGCCTTGTCAGTCTGTTGGCATTGGTGAAAAGAAAACTACTACTCTGAGCGAAAACATTATTAGGGAAGCTGTTCCCATCTCCTTCTAGTGTTCATTTTCTGGATACTGGGACCAGACTGGAGGTATGACTATACACTGTGTTCTCCTTAACAACCTGTAAATTTCATGAGCAGTACCACACATTCCTCTCTCACACCAGTGTCCTGACAGATGGTTTTGTTATGACCAGAGTTGCAGTAAGAGGCCTTTGACCTTTGTGAGAATTTCCCCAGGACTTTCCAGTGGTGGGTGGTGTGCAGAAAGAGGAACTCTTCAAAAAGGGGTTAAGTCAAGCCACACATGGAGTGGTTACGACAATGTCTGTCTTTCCTGTATTGTCTGTGCCAATATCTGGTTATGATATGATGCGGGTGACGATGATTGTCGTAGCCTTTCTCCAGCCATGCACCAATGGCCCTTATTGTTACCCGTGATTCCAAGAGCATTGGGGAATTGTCTATATCCATTAGATCTAAACGAGGTTCTTGCTCTGTGTTCAAATGCTCTTTCATTTGGCAGATGCAATAAGAAGGTCAGGAAAAGGGCCAATTTGATTATTCGGAAACTGCCATATTACGGCACAAGGGGACTCTCTATATCAGTGGTGGCGAACCTTCGGCATTCCGGATGTTTTAGACCAGGGGTCCTCAACCTAAGGCCCCGGGGCTGGATGTGGCCCCCTAAGGTCCTGAATCCGGCCCCCAGGACCAATTGCAACCCCCCCACCTACCCCCTGCTTTGCAAGCAAGGTAGCCTCCACAGCTGTTTCTATTGCTGAGGCAGTTCAAAGCAGTGGGCTATGTCGCTTCTCCCACTCCCCCCAACTACCGCCCAGATGATCAACATGCTGATCTAGCATGCTGGCTAGTGGGGCATTCAAAGTGGGAGGGCTACGGCAAGGTCCCCCACTCCCTCCCCCCTTTCCATGTTGGCCTTTCTTTTTGGACTGTGGTCCGGCCCCCAGTGGTGTCTGGGGCATGGTGGACCGACCCACTGTTTGAAAACTTTGAGGAACCCTGTTTTAGACTATAACTCCCAGAATTCCAAGCCTAGATTGCCAATGATAAAGGACTGTTGGAGTTGTGGTCCAAAACATCTGGAGTGCCAAAGGTTCGCCATTCCTGCATATGGTACTAACTGATCCTTGCTTTAGAGGAGCTTTATCCATCCTGCTGCCTCCAGATATGTTGGACCACAAATGCCACCCACAGACAGCTTGTGACTGGAGCAGCTCCCTTCCCTGAAATTTTGGAATCAACCTCTTTTGACCCCAGTATCAAAGCATCTGGAAGGCACCACACTGGGGGTGGAGATGATGTTGCTCTGCAATATGAACAAGATAAGCCATTTCAGGCCAAGGAGGACTTTGCCTTTTCGCAGACTACACTGCAGAGCCAAAGGAGCAAGTGACAACAGCAAGCCCATATGCTTTATCTCAAACAGATGCTCACACATATAAGCCCCCCTCCCATCCCAGAGTTACAGATATTTGCTCCCAGTGTAGAAATCTGGCTTTTTAAAAAAAGCTTTCCATGGATGCCAATGAAAGCTGTGAAAAGGCCTAAGTGGTACTCTGGGGGGTTGGGGAAGGGAATACCAAGAGGTGTATCTGGCCTGGAGACCACTAGATTCCCACTCGTGTTCTATCTAGAGCAATGGTTCCCAACCTCGGATCCCCAGATGTTCTTGGACTATAATTCCCATACGCCTTCACCACTAGCTGTACTGGCTACGATTTCTGGAGATGAAGCCCAAGAACATCTAGAGACCCAAGGTTGGGAACTACTGAGCTGGGGTCAAGCTCTATATATGTCACTCACAGAGATGTTTTGACAGGCCCACCTCATCCCCAGCCAGGCCATATGTCGATGGTAAATCACTCTCTGTTTTATGGGCTTTTTTGCAGATAGACTGCAGAAATCTCCTTTGAAAGCTTGTTTTTCAGAAGAGCTTTTGTTGGTTTGCGGCCCAAATACAGTGCCATGGCAACAGCAAGTTTTGCCAAGACATGTTTGGAGATGCCCCTGGAAATGCCAGAGTTGCTCACTGTTGTTCTATCTATTGCATGTGGAAATCGGTGTGTGAGAGAGAAAGAGATACATAGAGAGAGTGATACTCTGTTATCTGCCTGATGATTTACTGACAGCAGTTTTCAATCTAAATGATGACACCTTTTGAGAAACACACTGTTCTACATAGAATCATACAGTTGGAAGAGACATCAAGGGCCATCCAGTCCAACCCCCTGCCATGCAGGAACCCCCATCACACTATTTCCGACAGATGGCCATCCAGCCTCTGCTTAAAAACCTCCAAAGGAGACTCCACCACCCTTTGTGGCAGCATATTCCACTGCTGAACAGCTCTAACTGTCATGAAGTTCTTCCTGCTGTTCAAATGGAATCTCTTTTCCTGTAGTTTGAAACCATTGCCCTGAGTCCTAGTCTCTGAAGCCATGGAAAACCAACCTGTTCCCTCTTCAATATGACATCCTTTCAAATATTTAAACATAGCTATCATATCGCCTGAAGTAGGAACTGGCAAGCCACTCCAGTACTCCTGCCAAGAACACTCCATGGACATGGAGTCACGTAGAGTTGGTCACGACTGTAACAACACAACACACACACACACACACACACACACACACACACACACACACACACACACACACACATCATATCTTTCTCAGTCTTCCTTTTGAAAGGCTAAACATTTCCAGTCCCCTAACCCGCTCCTCATAAGACATTTCTTCGAGACCTTTAACCATCCTGATCACCCTCCTCTGTACACGCTCGAGATTGTCAACATCCTTTTTAGATTGATGCGCACAGAACTGGACACAGTACTCCAGGTAGGATCTGACCAGAGCAGAAGAGAGTGGTACTATCACTTTCCTTGATCTAGACACTATGGTTCTGTTGATGCAACCAAGAATTGCACTGGCTTTCCTGGCCGCCGCGTCACACTGCTGACTCATGTTCAATTTGTGATCCACCAAGACTCCCAGATTCCTTTCACAGGTACTATTTTCCAGCCAGGTATCTCCCATCCTATATCTGTGCAATTCATTCTTTTTACCTAGATGCAGCACCCTACATTTCCCTCTGTCGAAACCCATTCTGTTAGCTTTGGCCCAGCACTCTAATCTATCAAGATCATTTTGGATTTTCATCCTATCCTCTAGGGAATTAGCAACCCCTCCCAATTGGGTATCATCGGCAAATATAATTAGCATATTCTCTATTCCTTCCTCCAAGTTATTAATAAAGATATTGAACAGCACTGGACCCAGAACAGAACCCTGGGGCACCCCACTGGTCATGTCTCTCCAAGCTGAAGAGAGGCCATTTATGATCATCCTTTGGGTGTGATCAGTCAACCAATTACAAATCCACCTGACAGTAGCACTATCTATCCCACTTTCTACTAACTTTTTGCAAGAATACCATGGGGAACCTTATTGAAGGCCTTACTGAAGTCCAGATAAGCAATATTCACAGCATTCCCCTCATCCACCAGGCCTGTAATTCTATCAAAGAAAGAGACCAAATTAATCTGGCATGACTTGTTTTTAAGAAACCCATGTTGATTTCCTGTAATGACAGCATTGTTAAATAATTACATACTGCCTTTTTAATAATCTGCCCCAGGATCTTTCCAGGAATTGAAGTCAAGCTGACTGGGCGGTAATTATTTGGGTCCTCTTTCCCCCCTTTTTGAAGATGGGAACAACATTAGCCCTCCTCCAATTGATGGGGACTTCCCCTGTTCTCCAGGACCTCTCAAAGATTATTGCCAATGATTCTGAAATTACTTCTACCAGTTCTTTTAGTATCGTTGGGTATAATTCATCTGGCCCAGGAGACTTAAATTCATTTAATGTTTCCAGGTGTTTCTGTACTTCCTCATGCTGCAATTCCCATCCTACCTCATCTACTTTTTGTCCCAGCGGATCTCTTTTTTCCTTTTTGGAGAAAACTGAGGCAAAGAAGGTGTTGAGTAGTTCTGCTTTTTCCTTGTCTCCTGTTAGTAACTGGTTATCATTGCCACACAGAGAGCCTATCATTTCCTTATTTTCCCTTTTGCTGCAGACACAACTAAAGAAACTCTTTTTACTATCTTTAATCTCTCTGGCAAGTCTAAGTTCATTTAGTGCTTTAGCTTTTTATTTTTTACCATCCCCTGCATATATTAACTGTTTGCTTATATTCCTCTATGGTGCATTCCCAATTTTTTCATTTCTTGTACAGTACTTGTTTTTCTTTATAGTTAGCTGAGCTGAACTTTCTTTAGTAAACCATTGTGGTTTCTTTAGACATCTCCCATTTTTTCTTCTTGTTGGAACAGTTTTAGATTGTGTCTTTAATATCTCGCTTTTAAGGAACTCCCATCCATCTTGGACTCTCTTCTCTTTCAGTATTTCAGTCCATGGAATCACAGCCAATAATTCCTTGGGTTTACAAAAATAGGCTTTCTTAAAGTCCAGGATTCTTGTCTGACTATGCTTAGCTTCAACGTCCAACTGTATAACAAATTCCAAGGGGGCATGGTCACTTTTACCTAAAGATCCCACCACTTCGACCACATTTACAAGGTCCTCCTTATTTGTTAAGACCAGTTCTAAAATGGCTGTGCCTCTTGTTGCCTCCTCTACCTTCTGGACCATGAAATTGTCCAGAATTTGTCTGTACAGTTCAATACAGACCCTATGTCGTAGGGCTTTCTGGATCCCCCCTCACCCACTGAAATGGCAGGGAAAATGTTATTGAATGGAAAGCCATTCTGGGAAGGGTTTCATGGGGAGGCAAAGTTGTGACCTGCCATCTGCAGACCACCACCACCACCACCACACGCAATGACAAGACTTGGATGTTGCAAGGGGTAACCTGCAGGGATGTTGGCAAGTCTTTGGGTCTGAGTCCCAAGTCCAAGTCTTTGGTACCAAGTCCCAAGTCCAAGTCCCTATTAAAAATAAGAATCTCCCCATAAAAAGGGAGGGATTGATGGGTGGGTTCCAAGTGGCAAGTCAAGTCTGAGTCATTGAAGAAAAATATTCCAAGTTGCCAATGTGACTTAACTCCGACTTGACAGCAAGTCCCACAACTCGAGCCCCCCCATAACCTGCTTGGTAGGATTCAAATGCAGCACATGCATTCTTCAGGCTTTATTAGGAAGCTCTTTCCATGTGGGATGTGGGCATTCCCCATTCATGTTACGACATCCAGTCAGCTCATTCCCTTTCCACTGAGTTAGCAAGTGAAGCTGCTCTCCAGTCCATGTACATGGCTCTTAACTATAAAGTATGCCACCCTATGCAGGCGGGTCTTTGGGCACCATTCCCACTGACATCTCTGGTCAAATTTGCTGGCCCCGTTTCAACCAAAACTCAGCCTTTTCATTATCCTCACTTCCTTACTCCTTGCCTGCTTTAATCTGTGACACACTCTTATGGAAATCATCTGAGGGAGGAGCAAGATCCTTTCAACACAAAGGCACACTGCTCCGCGTAATCCATTCTGTTGTGTGGGAGGACAGGAAAAGGTAGAGGTGCCTGTTGGAAGTGGCTGGAAGGCAAGGCCAACAGGAATCTCCAGGATTATGTGTTGATGTTGTTGTTGTTGTTGTTGTTGTTGTTGTATTATTACAGTCATGACCGACTGTGAGCCCATGTCCATGGAGTTTTATACTAGAGTGGCTTGCCAGTCCCTCCTCCAGGCACCTACAGCACCTGGTGTTCCCTGGTGGTTGCCCATCCAAGTACTAGCCAGGCCTGACCCTGCTTAGCTTCCCAGGTCAGGCAAGACTGGATGTGCTCAGGGCATCTAGGCAGCTAGGATTCTGTATACATTCAGCTTAAAACAAGTCCTGTTCAACAAGGTCCCACCCTATTCTATTTCCTATTTCTGAGATGGGGCAACATCGCATAAGATTGGTAGATGAGTAAGTCTGTTCATAGAAATGATACAAAAAATTCAGCAAGAATGCAGGCTCTCGCTTTCAAAAATTTATTTATTTATTTATTTATTTATTTATTTATTTGATTTGTTTGTTTATTTGTTTGTTTGTTTGGGTTATATACTGCCCATATAGCCAATTGCTACTCTGGGCAGTGAAGAACAAAAATATAAAGCATAAATTTTATATTGTAATTGTTTCCAGGCACTCAACAGCAGCACTAACAGAAAAGCAACTATTCGGGCAGCAATAACCATTATGGAAATAAACAGTGGCATTTCTTTCCTCCTTATTCTGGTCCCAAAGCTTCTCTGGACAGCTTAGTTTTTAAAGAGTTTTTTTTAATATACTAAAAATAAACCCTGTACCTGCTGTACCTCCTGTGGGAAAGCATTCCACAAAGAAGGTGCCACTCTTGAGAAAGCCCGGTTTCTGGTTAGTGTTTTCCAGACTGCTCTAAATGTCAATACCACAGGGGTAAAGATTGTGAGGATGGAGAGCAGCTAAACTTGGAAGAAGACATTCAGACAAGGACCACCGCCCTAAACCGCTTAGAGCCTTGCATGCTAGAATAAATTTTTCCATTGCAAATAAGTCTACAGTACTGCTAGATTTATCATAAATCTTTCACTTCCAGATGACACTAAAAAATATGATGGAGTTTCAGGCTTCTCACAGATCCACCGTCCAGCAATTCCACAGGCTCCCCAGCCCACCTTTACTCAAACTGGAGAGCACCCTGTTGCTGTCAAGGGCACAGCCCTGTAGCTATCAATACCACGCTCTGCTACTGCAAGGCATTTGCGAATTCCCTCTTGCACAAATGTCAGACATATGACCACCACATGCAAAACAGACTGTTTACACACATGGTTAAGAGGAACAGAATACAGCTCTAGATGTCCAGCTGTCTTCACTCAGCTTCACTTCACTCATGCATGGTCCAGAATCCTCACCCCCATCTAATGGGTATTTACTGTTCATTTTCACCCTACTCCCCAAATTAGCGCGCGCACGCGCGCGCATGCACACACACACACACACACACACACACACACAATGTATTGGTCAGTCCAAATAAAGATATTAACTGAAGGTATTCAGCCTAGAGGTTTTCTTTGTGTATCTTCTCTCTGGTATTTCCTGAAGCAATGCTAAAAGTTTTATTTTAAAATCCTGATTCAAGAAACCATAGGAGTCATGTCCTGTTCCCTCAGTCTCTCCACCGAACTCGTTTTCTTGAAATGCGAGATATTTATGAACACAAAGTCTTGTGGGTTTTTTAAATAGGAAGTTGAGATTTCAGGAGCACTCATACAATTTTCTGTACATTTAAATTGCCTCATTGTAACACACTGTAGCAATAAACTCCAATTTTCCTAATGCTAACAGGTTTTATAATTTTTCAACCCATTCTAGCAAAAGTTGTGGGCTCTTCAGTTCATAAAGACAGTGGAAGAAGGTGAAACAGCAGGGTGGTGGGTGGGAATGCATATCCTACCGTAGTCAAGTGGTTCAGTCTCCCAGTAGGATTAGTTCGGAAAAATGAACTTTTCACACAATAAGCCAGAAACTAGTCTACAATTACAATGGCAATTTGATTCTCAGTCAGCATTACAATTGAATTCATAGTCAGTAATCTTTTCACTGCAAACTGATCCAGTTTAGTGTTCACACTCATTGCAATGTGATGTGCATTTCAGCTACTCTGTTATTCCTTCCTTCCTCTGGTCCCACCTCTGTCAAGCCTTTTAGGGTTCACTGTCACTTAATTTTCAAAGGGCTGTACAGCATTCCAGAAAAGATGGCAGCATTCTAAAAATCTTCTTAATATATACAGAAATACCATATACCATAGGGACATTATTTATTTTGTATGAGTTGTTTCTTTGGGGTGGGTGGGGGAATTTAATTTACTTTTTTAAAAATTGCTCATCTGGAGGTGATCTAGTGCTAAATTAATATATCAAGTCCAGTAGTAAGGTGATTACTATTATTTTTTATTTTTTAATTTTTTTAAAAAATGGATAAGAATCAAGGGAAAGAATGAGGGCAGAGATGTTCCCATGATCCTGAACATCATGCATCAAATGCCTTTGACACCAAACACCATCCATAGAAATGGGCCCCATTTTTACAAGAACAAATCAACTGATCACATGAAAAAAGTCAGTTTAAATCATTTTGGCTTTTAAAAAGTAGAAGCCCTTAGTGACCAAAGCAGAAAAATAGACCCTGGGAGCAAAAAGAGCCTTGCCAATTCAAATTGTGTGATCAGTTAAAAATACATTGTGTGATCAGCTTAAAAAACAAAAACAAATCCATCCATTTTATAAGTGTAGCAAATTCCATTGTACAGTAAGACCCCAATACCTGCGGGATCAATATCCACAGTTTTATCCACATTCTGAAAATATTAAATGAAAATACTCAGAAAAACAGATTTTCAAGATGTAGTTATCACAACTAACCACTACTGGGAACAAGACACTATGCCAGTGGTGGCAAACCTTTGGCACTCCAGACATTTTAGACCACAACTCCCATAATGCTGAGCCTAGATTGCCAGTGACAAAGGACTATGGGAGTTGTGGTTCAAAACATTTTTCACAAAGTGCCAATAGAGCAATTTAACCTGAATACAGATGGCTGTGAAGGGGTGATGTCGGGTGCCCACAGAAAGAGCTCCAAGTGCCACCTTCGGCACCCGTGCCATAGGTTCCCCAACACTGGAATAAGATATCCTGGGCCAAAAAGAAACAAAATTTGACCCAGAATTTGAGGAATCTAAGCCAGGCCGAAGCCTCAAGCCAGTATTGGCCGGCTTCAAGTTATAGGGTTGCATACGGAACTCAGCAAGGCAGACCAAAGGTTTTATATAAAAGCATTAATTGAACTCTTTCCACAGAGCTGTGGAATGCAGGCATCCAAATGGGGACACCATAAAGAAGCTGTGCTGCTGATTTAGCATTGAAAATCTGCAGTGGGGCCGGAATGTATGGGTTGCCCCAAACATGGTGGCAATGTAGGATAAGTTGCGCTGAGAGCTTAGCTGACTTAACCGCTGACTGCCGATGTGTTGCCCAGGTGTGTCTACAATGAAAAAAGACCCCCCAGATACTTGAACACTTTAACCTGCTGGATAGTATTACCAATACCATTGAAAGACCAGAGAAAGGGCTTCCATGACTTGCCCAGCACCATAATTTTGGATTTGGCAAAGTTTAATTGAAGCTTGTTAGATAACAAGTAGTCATGGCAACTGCTTAGTAATCATTTTAGGCCTACGCTTATAAAAGCTGCCGGAGGGAGTATGTCTGAATGGGCTTCTGCCATCGCCACCACCTCCTGTCCGGACTCTTGACCAGTGTCTGGATGCAGTCATGGCATTGACCAAGGCCAACAGGCTCAAACTCAACCCCGAGAAGACCAAGGTGATGTTCTTCGGGAGTTCTCCGTCTGAATATGGAGGCCCCCTCCCCAGTCTGGAGGGCGTTTCCCTCCAGCTGGCGGACAGGGTTCGGAATCTGGGCGTGGTTCTGGATCCGGCCCTCACCATGGAGGCCCAGGTGGCGGCCGTGACCAGGACCGTGTTTTACTATCTTCGTCAGATTGCCCAGATCCGCCCACATCTAGACGGCAACTCCTTGAGAACAGTAGTGCAAGCGTTGGTGATCTCGAGGTTGGACTACTGCAACGCTCTCTACATGGGGTTGCCCTTGACTCTCCTCCGGTGACTGCAGTGGGTCCAAAATGCAGCAGCCAGGCTCGTGGTGGGTGTGCGCCGCTACGACCACATCACCCCAGTCCTGGCCCGCTTGCATTGGCTACCCGTTGCGTCCCGAATCAGATTCAAGGTCTTGGTTTTCATTTATAAAACCCTCCATGGCTTGGGACCGGACTACCTGTCAGAGCGGATCGCCCAGTGACCAACCTCAGCCCGTCCAATTCGGCAGTCGCGAGCGCACTCGCTTCGGGTGGCCACCCCCAGAGAGGCCCGGAAAACGTCCACCCGGAACCGGGCTTTCTCGGTGGCCAGCCCATCCCTTTGGAATCGCTTACCAAGCGAAGTGCGCTCTGCAGAGTCCCTGTCGGCCTTCCGCACAGCGTTAAAAACCTGGCTCTTTTGCGAAGCCTATGGAGACCTTGTTTAGTGTTTGGTTTTTATTGTCCCGCCATCTGCTTATTCGTTCGGTCAGCTGCAGAGCTGGCTGTAACTTTATGCCAAGGGTGCTCATGCTGTTTTAAATTGTTGTGGTCTTTGTTATGTTGTTCTGTATTGTATTGTGTTCTTACATCGTATTGTATTGCTTAGCTGATTGGATCAGCTCATTGTAAGCCGCCCAGAGTTCCCTAGGGAAGATGGGTGGGGTAGAAATTCAATAAATAAATAAATAAATAAATAAAATGCTACTGCAGGACAGAAGAACTATATTGTCCGCGTATATAGGATTGGAATTTGCATAGAGCCTAGTTTGGGGCTATGGCCATTGATACTGTGTAAGAGTGGAGTAAGATCATTAATGAACAGGTTAAACGGAATTGGTCCCAAGATGCAGCCTTGCCTCACTCTTCTGTTAGAGAAAATCTGACAGGAAAGGGATCCCTGTGATGAGATTTTTATGTGACAAAAAGACCTTGCAATGAAGTATTTGAATCAAAAAGAGCAGCCTCCTATCAATACCCAGTCTGGAGAGTTTCCACCATATGATGTCTCTATCAACAGAGTCAAGTGCCTCTTTTAGGTCCAAAAAAGATGCAAAGAGGCGAGTGTTACTCTGCCAAGTATATTTGGAAATTAGATGTGAGAGGATCAAGCAATGATCTAACATGGACTTTCCAGTCTTAAACACTGCTTGTTCAGGACCCAAAAAGCTCTTAGTCTAGGAGCCATTCTTGTAATTTTTGTAGAAGATGGCTGACGTACAACTTCCCAGTGATGGCAAGGAGGCTTATTGGTCTGTAGCTGGCTGCTTCTTTCTTGTGGAATAAAATGGTGGAGAAACTAACTAGATAAAGGACCACTGGAAAGACAAACCTGGAATGTGGCAGCAGCTCTATCTTTCTTCACTGCTTTTATGTTTCTGAAGCTAGAGTGAGAAGCTTTTCATCTACTATGGATTTTGGCTTACCTTACAGTCTTGAAAGGCAATGGTTTAACATAGCCTAAACCAGTGGTTCCCAACCTTCCTAATGCAGCGACCCTTTAATACAGTTCCTCATGTTGTGGTGACCCCTTGCGCTGCTTGGAAGAGGCCACAAGCCCCCTTTGGCAGGTCACTGCCGCAGGTGCCATAGGCCCTTTGTACACGACCCCTAAACTCCGCCGCAAATGGCTCCCAGCTCCGGAGCTTAAAATTGTTTCCCCACCAGCCCCGGAGTTTACAGATGATTAAGTGCGACCACGCCCACCTAAGCGCGTCCCAGCACATACATACGACATACAATGTATTTGCTTCTTGTACATGAAAAAGCCACCCACATTCCCAGGAGTCCTCCAAACCCCTGGGAAACGTATTGCAGATGGTGGCCCACAAAGCATTTCTCAGCCTCTAACCAGTCTCTCCCTTTGCTGATGCATTTGATTATGTTTTACATCAGCTGGGCTGGTGAAGGCATGGGAAATGGCATATTATAATCCGCCACCCACACACAGAGCTCATCCTAATCCCCAATAGCTAGGCATTGGCTTTAGCCCAAGAAGCAAGGGTTATAAACCCTCCAAGGTTTGTTGGGCCATGCAAACAGATTCCCTTCATTGTCACTGTGGAGGGCAAGAACTCTGTGATGGAGTCCCAAAAACATGTGAAGAGCTTGCTCCATTTGAGAGACACTTCCTGGGACACCTCAGGAAATTTAGAAATTACTGGGCTCTTTTATTACATTTTCCCAATCTTCTCAAGCTTTGCCTCTCCAAATGCTTTGGACTTCGGTTCACAGAATCCCAAATCCTTTGATTCTTAGGAGTCTGGACATCTGGACAGCTTGCGGCAAAAACTACTGATCCAGAACAGCCTTTCACTAACTGGTGTTCTCCCAGTGCTGTTGGACTGCAGCATTCATCAACTGAAGCCAGCATGGCTAGTGACCAGGTTATGTTGGCAGGTGAAGTCATCAGTTTGTGGAGCAACAACTTAAAACATCCAGTTATTCATTTGTATTTTGCAAAATGTAGCCTGATTCCTAAGTCTGGCATGCATATTGTGCTTCCAAGTACAGACTTATTTTCAGATCGCAAGAAGTACATGAAATGCAACAATCTTGGGCACATATGTAATACCTAACAATAAGAAAAGCAAGTAGTGCATCTTTTGTATTATTGATATGGATCTCTATTCATTCACCATCCTGGCTGCTCCACCCAAGTCGCTTATTAACTCAGCATGTTTTCCGCTTTGTCAATGTACATGATCCTAACTACATCCCACCCACCAGGCTGTATTATGGGGTGGAGGCTACGTGCTTCTTTTGTAAAAGCTTTGGATTTGCTGCATTCACCGAACCCAATTTTAATTTAATAGCCTATTGGTTTATGGTCTGCCCCTTCAATCCTATCATTAACTGATAATTCTCACAGGAGTGCTGTCTATGGGCCAGAGATAATTCTGTGGGTTTTTAAAATTTGATCTTGTTGCGTGGTTTTGTCTCTCTGTGTGTGTTTGTGAGTGTGTTGTCAGCCACTGCTTTAAACAGGCAGTCTCTCTGCTGTGCCTCTAGCACTGTGAATTTTTCTTGGCCTGCTGGGCTGGCCCTGCTCGTTCATGTTCTTTCTCCCCTTTTCATTTTTCTGTACAAACTCCTGATGTGCCGCTGACCAGCTGACTGTGCTGAGGCTGCAGAAAAACACAGAGACCAACAGAAAGGGGGGAAGGGGCCTGCCTGAAAGCACATTCCTGGTGTGCCACTCGGTGTGTTCTCCTTAGTCCCCCGTGGCTGATGTTGCAGGGAATTTGTATGGCTCTGTTCTCCTATCACGCCACTCCTACACTTGGCAGGAGGCAATTCAAGATCCTACTTGCCAATTCTGCAGGATGAGTCATGCCCAAGATCCTAGACTAAGGCCACGCCTGCCTTCCCACAGCCATCCTGCTGATTCTTTGATTTGACTGGAACTGAATCACAGTGGACGGAGACAACCATTTTGCCAGGAAAGAGAGGGGCAAAGCCGTTGTTTTGGTCAAAGGAAAAGGCACTCGCAGCTCAAGGCAGATCTGGCTTGAAGAAGGCTGCCCTGAGCTTTTTCAGGAGGCAAGGAAGGATCCTGCAAGTAAAACTGGGGACACAGAAGCAAATCTTGGACAAGTTACCCTTTTGGACTGGAACTCTCTGTAAGGGAAGCTGGGTTCCTAAGATTGTCCAGCTTCTGGAAGATGAGGTAAGATCACTACTGCACTCCAAATTTCAACATCTTTTGGCCCTAGGAAACCTAAAAATCCCAGGAGGATGTGTGTGCAAGTGCTCAGATGCCTCTTCGACTCCTAGCTTCCATTCTACTTAAACTTGGTTGTGTACTCTGAAAATATACATCAACTCTGCCAGGTAGGACAACATACCAAAAGTCCCCAAATTACCAAAAATACTTCTCTGGCGAAGACACTCTCTTTAGCCACACTCATTCTCTTTCTCTCAAGGATCAGACATGGGTAAAACATTATTATTTTTATTTAAAAAGTAGAAAAATGATGAGAATTCCAGAACATCAAAAGTACAGCAAAATAAGGCAAAAGTAAGGGGGAAAGATACAGCTTGATGTCCAAGAAAAGCAATCCATGAAAATAATAAAAACTATCTAAATAACACTGTTACTAATGACTACAAAACCCATTTTGGCTGAAAAGCTGCAATGACTAAATCTTCCTAAAACAAAGCCATTTTGCAACTCCCAACTATGCACAAACTAACACACAAAGAAGCATTTTCATTAGTAATGGCTTCTCCCACCTTCAGTCTCCCAGATAACAACCCATTAGAATATAGTTGAGTCTGCATACTCAACAAGCATCCTTCTTTGTTCCCCAACCCAAGTTCTCACTTTTCTCTGCTTCTCATGCCATAACTCAGCACCTATGAAAGCTCAGGACAGAACTTTGGGCGTTTATACACGATCCCTAAGCTCCGCTGCAAATGGCTCCCAGCTCCGGAGCTTAAAAATGTTTCCCCACCAGCTCCGGAGCTAACAGAAAATTAAGTGCAACCACGCCCACTTTAGCGCGTCCCAGCACACTTTTCTTGTACCTGCTCTGGGAGAGTGAAAAATTTTGATGCGGAGAGTGCCGGGCAATCCTCGCTTCTTTTTGTTGGGTTTTTTGCCTCCCGCCCCTTTAAGAGGAACCAGGAAGTAACCAGGGCTCGGAGCAACTTCCATGAGGTAAGGCTTTATTCTTTTGTCCCTTTTTAAGGTGGTTTTTTTCCTCCCTCCCCTCACGCAGACAGAAGCAAGGAAGTGCAGAGTGGTGGGGAGGAAGGAAGAGCGATAAACCCTCAAGATCTCTGGTCCGAATTTAAGGGACCAGCGGATCCTAGGGGTCGTGTAAAAAGGCCCATGGGAAAGTAGTACACAAACCATTTACTCAATTTCTTGACACTCCCATAATTCTCTGCTAAGGGATTCTGGAAATGCCAGTCCACTAAAAATAGCTTTTCTAGCTCTAAGAGACATATATGGACCCACTGGGGGAGTGGGACTATGAATCAACTGTTTGTTGGGGTGTGTGTGGCAGTTTAGAAAAGCCAAGCAAAAGTAAATCTGCAGCTAGACATTAGGCAGTAGTCTAGTGCAGTAAGAAATTAGAAAATGTTAGCAGAGCCTGGGTTTTGGAAGATGGCTTTTCCTGTAATAAAAGTGTATATCACGCAGCACACACATTTTCAGAAGAAATATTTTTGCCAAGAAACTGAAAGGAAACCAACTAAAACCACTGGATAATCATGTTCCATTGCTAATGACACCAAGACAGGTGGTCTTCTTACAGCCTATCACTCTGCCTCTGTATTTATAAATGCCACATTTCTTTCTCTGCTTTTTATTACGTGTCACCTACAATTAAGTCATAGCCAACTTAAGGTTACCCTCATATATTTCTCATGGTATATAGAAGATATTTAAGTAGTGGTTTGGAAGATACCACCACATTCACATTAGTTTCCAGAACCAAGTTAAGGATCTGAACGCAGTTTCCCTCAATCCTAGTCTGCCCCTCCACCCATAATTAGACCTCCTGGGCTCTCAGCGACATCCAGCTAAGAAGTCTCTGGCTGAAATCAAAGAGTTGCATTTACATGCTTTCGAACTGGTAATTCAGACCATTGCCGTGGGGTAATCCTTGACCGTGGTGGTTTTAGCGGATTAAGGCTCCGAAAACTCTCGGCTGCAAAATCGGCAGCTCTGAGGTTCGAATCCCGGAGGCCACGCATCAACCCCAGCTCCTGGGAAACTAGCAGCTGGAAAGCATGTAAATGCAAGAGATAAATAGATATTTCCATTTAAAAAGCGGGAAGGCAAAAACAGCGTTTCCTTGCAGCCATGCCAGCCACATGGCCATGGACTTGCACAACACTGGCTCTTCGGCTTGAATATGGAGATGAGCACCACCCATAGAGTCGGACACGACTAGCACGCATGCGCAGGGGAAAACCTTCACCTTTACTTTAACTCAGCCCATACTAGGGTTGCCAAAGCAGGTGAGAGTTCGCAGCCTTCCTCAACCTTCTCGCTGGGTCGGATTTACAACTCCTGCCTCCCCAGCCAATCGGGCTCTAACCAGGGACTCGCCCCTCTTTCCCTGCTCCCCCTCCCCCCTCCTCCAGGCGCAGCCCGGACTTGGGTTGGCCCCTAAGCCTAAGAAGTTCTGACTCAGGCACTGAGGGCGCTTCCCCCGCCCTCTCTCTATTGGCCCACCTCTCCCCGGAGTCCGCCCGGACAGGCAGGTCTCCCTGGCGGAAGGCCCGCCTCCCCGGCTGACGTCAATTTCTGCTCTGACCCTGGCGCTCTCATAATCCCTAGCCCCCCCCCTCCGTCCTCCTCCTCCTCCTCCCCCCCCGGAGGGAGGCCTGGCGTCACGTGACTTGCGGGTAGCTGGGAGCGATGATTCCAAAGCATCTCTTCCGAGGCTCCCTAAACGGGCGCGGCAAAAGGCGGCTTAGCCTTAATCTCCGCTTGTCTCCCTTTGGCCGGAGAGGCAGTGCGAGGATGTCACAGGAGTGGGGCCAGAGCCTCCCATCTTGGGGCTGGGGTGGGGGGGTGGGGACGAACTGGGAGGCGGACGGGACCGGAAGCGTGGCAAGCCGGAGCTGGCCTAAGAAACGAGTCTTCCTCCCCCGTTGCCGAAGGGGAGAGGAGGCAACGGCGCTCTCGAGAGATGAGTCAGGAGGAGTGCTGGGAAAAGGAGAAGGAGCGGAGCTCTTGCCTCCTTTGAAGTCGCTTCCCTATGTCTGGGCACTGTAGGAGCCCCCAGGCGCACCTCCCAGGAGAGATGCGCCAGCCTTTCACTGCTCGGCTTTGCCCATTTATTTTTGTCTACCTTTCGCAATAATTCAGGGCTGTGGGGGCTCACTTCCCCAGCCTGGGCAGAGGGATGGGCCGGCAATAGTGAGACATGGGATGTACACGTACACTCTTTCCCCTTGGCCCACAAGTGACACCTCATACTGCCTCCTGATGCCGCTTCCTATTTAGGGCTGGTTGAACGACTGTGAATTGCACAATACTGGCTCTTGCTTGAATGCAGAGATGAGCACCGCCCCTAGAGTCGGTCATGACTAGCACACATGTGCTGGTGGAACCTTTACCTAAAGGTCTGGTGTGGAAGGCAGCCTGTACACCTCTGCAGCGTACTAGCTGCAATTCACACCTCTCAACCTCATCTCCTTTGGTATGCACCACTGAAGGCACTCAATTATTGAAAGTTTCTGAATAAAAAAGCACAAAGCAAACATAGCCCTTAGCCCAAATTAGCCTCTGGACCACCCTCTTGGCCTCCTAGTGTTCTGTCCGGAGACAAATCTCTCCAACGCTGAAGCCGAGGACCAGACATCCCACAGCATCCAAAAATTCTTTCTTTCTTTCTCTCTCTCTCTCTCTCTTTCTTTTTTCTTTTTGCTGCATGTGTGATTCCCATTGTGAGCTGTTAATGAGTATCTGTGGAAGGGGAATAGACATGGCCTCTATAAGGCTTTATCTCATCTTGTGTTCCACAGATGTCCCACAGGACAACTACCTAAGTGCCTTACCATCTGCCCTGCAAAACGGAGCTTCTGGGAATTGGTCCAATAAGAACTGGAGGGCTGATGATTTCCCTGCCCTATGTTAGAGGAAAGGCAGAACTCAGATGGTGGACTTTGGCTTCTCTGTTTAAGAAGAAATAAAGAACCTGCAAGGACAGCAGCAACCTCTTTCCTATAACTCTCCTTCCACCCCCACCAGCCATCTCAATCAATAATACAGATACTGTGTTGAGTAAATGATGCAATTAAAAGAGGACCAGGTGGCAGTTCTTCCTGTTATTTCCAAGTCTGCTGCAACCTTTGGCTCTTTTACTGGAGTCTGAAAATTGCACCAACTGATATAACCCCAGTTCTTCCATCTTTTACTGACTTCCATCATACCCTCAGGATCAGAAGCGAGACTGCTAGCCATGGCACTTTATTACAGCTGTTTGCTGCAATGAAAGCCTAAGGATAGAAGGCTCACAGGTTTTTCTTGACTTGAGGAAGATCATGCAGACTAAAACCACAGTCTGGGCAAGTATCACAAGTAATAAAAGGAGAGAGTCATCATAGAGCAAATCCTACCAGTTAAGAAATGGCATTGACAGCAATTTGCCTCAAGCTTCTGTGCTTCTGTGAACTAGCTAAAACACAGGCCATAGTACCAAAAAGTCTGGCTGCCCTATCTCTGGATCCTACTTATTCCTGATCCATGCCTCCAGCCATCCACATGGGTGGCCACTTCAAATGGAACCAAAACCTGTGCCATTTTCTTGAAGCTAACCGGCACTCATTTTAATATGTGGTTGCAGGAAAAAGAAAAAGTATCCTCATGCCATGAAATCATTTCACCAACTACTTTCCTTGCCATCTGTTTCATTGGCTCCTGTTTGGGTGGTGGGAGGAATTATAGTTGTATGTTTCTGCAAACAATAAAGTTTATTTACCTATATTTTTAAAAAACTCACTCACTAACTGTGCAGTTTAAGGTCTATCACAGTTCATCTATACAGTAAGTTAGGAGGGAGTCAGGGGACAGCAACACCCTTGCCCATAACAGGAACTCTGGGAACCTGAAAGGATTAGTGGGAAACACTGATAACAATACAATAACCATTAACATTACTATTATTGTTTTATTTCTTGTATTATTGGCTTTGGTTGTTCACCGCCCAGAGTTCCCTTGGGAAAATCAGGCAGTATATAAATGGGGAAAAAGCTAGCTATAAATAAGGCACTGAAGTACAAAACACATCAATCAGAAGTGTAGTTTACATCTGTTTTAGATCCAGGAACAAGGAAACTCTACTGCTAAAAGTGTGAAGTGGGGGATGCATGTGTAAGGAAGACAAAATACCAGTGCTTGTGTTATTCCAATGGAACTATGAGTATACCAAGAAATTGCGCGCACACACACACACACACAGAGAGAGAGAGAGAGAGTACCTACAAAAAGACACATATACTCTCAGCACCAACACAGGAGGGATTGCAACCACTAGGTAATATAATTTTGGCTTCAATCAGACCCAAATTGGCTAAACCTAGTGAGTTTATTAAATTCCCATATACAGGACTCAAGCTCTCTGTGTCAATGCCACCCCCATAGCCAACCAGAAACATATTGCACAACGGCCAAATGGATAGATGGGGGTAGGCTATTGGCCTCTGCTTTCTTTGTTTGGTGAACTGGGTTGTTACACCCATTCCACAACTGCCTAAGTATAATCATAAAAAAGCAACCAGACTTCCATCTAAGAAACAAGCCTGCCTGGCAAAGCCCATCATGCCAAGATCTACTGGATTTAACATCTAAGACCAAATGACCGGGCAACGTCTATCTTGCAATGTCCATTTCGACTTTTAAGTTTTGGACTCTCGAGTTCTTCACACTGGTACAAACCTGATGAAGCGGTATTTAATCCAAGAAAGCTGGTTTATTATGTGATGTAGTGATCTATATAGGTTATCACCTATTTTTGCATTCGTATATTATTTTGCTTGTGCCACATGGCTACCCTTTATTTCTGTGCTTATGGTGGTGGTGTTTGGGGAAAACTACGTAGGTACTCCAGTGCAGGAGTCATATACTGGGGGAAAGTGGGAAATGCAGCTTTCGAGTTAGGATGCACAGATGGTGGCCTTCCCTATGTGGCAGGGGCACAACTCTCGTCAGGTCTAGGCAACACAGAACCCTTTTACACAACCCCTAAAATCTGCTGCGAACACTTGCAGATCCGGAGCATAAAATTGTTTTCCCACCAGCAGCGGACTTAAAAAAAATAAAGTACACCACGCCCACTTAAGCATGCCCCAGCATGCTTTACAAGTACCTGGTCTCCGGAGGTAAAAATATTTCCGATGTGGATTGTAAGGCTGTGGATGCCGGGCTCTCCTCGCCTTCTGTTTGTTTTTGTTGTCCCCGCCACCCCTTTAACAGACAGGAATCCCTACGCCCGGCAGACGGAGGTGAGCAGAGGTGAGCCTGCATTTTTTCTCTCCCTTTTTTCTCCCTCCCCTTACCACAGACAGAAGCTACAGAGTGCGGAAGGGTGGGAACACAGGAAGAGGAACAAAACCCACATATCTGGCTGGGGGGATCCGAATTTAAGCTACCAGCGGATCTTAGGGGTCACGTAAAAGGGCTCAGAGTCATTGGTGAAGACTGATGGGAGCTGAAGCTCAGTAGCATTGAGGGGTGTGTGCAGAAATCGTGCTCTAAGCAGTGATTTAAAAGATTGTGTTGAAAAATTGGCACAAATACAACCCAAGAAATACTTGTTCCGTCACATTTTGTACAGCACTCCAGATTGCCATTCTTATGCTGGGCTGGGGTCGGGTGATGGGAATCATATTTACCCAACAACCAAGTGCTGTATTGAGTTTTGGAATGTAGACACAATGAGGTGTTTAGCAAGAGAACTGCTATCGTACAGAAAATGTTTGGCTGCCTTGAAAGAGAACTTAGAGGTGTGTCAGTATTCAGCTCATGTTCCGCTGAAGTGGCAAGTGCTCACCTCTCTGCCTTGAGAGAGAGAAAAAGACTTGCTAGGACTGGTTGAGGGATTGGCCTAGCAACTAGCAGCTAATGATTAGGAAGGATGTAGCTGCCGAGCTGGAATGTATGTGTAGGACTCCAACCTTCCCCGTGAGAAGCAAACATTTGCCCTGGAGGGGTCCAGCTGCCTGCCCTTCACCCATCACAGCACAAACTCAAAGCAGAGGAATTACTCTTCGGCAGAAGGGCATGCTTCTCCCCATCTTCTCTCCCTCTCTGTGCTGAGTCATCATTTTGAAGGAGTCATGTGATGCTGAATGGCAAAAAAAAAATAAGAGGACATTTTTCCGCCCTACCTTGTGCATGTGAACAAATAAATACTGCCAGATGGAGCTTGGGAGCAGGAGGAGGAATGCACAGAAATCAATTAACAAACAGGGAATGCAGAAGGGCCAGGCCAGGGCACCTAAGGAAGGAGTTTCAGTGGCTCCACATCTGCTTCACGCTGCTACAGAAGAATTGCTCCAAAATATCTTATACACACCGAATGCTTAAAATCTAGGAAAGGCTTGTACATATCCCACTGTGTCTTACTGCAATCCCACTTTCTGATTTTTATAGCATGCTACCATATTCTCTTGAAAAAAATGGACTGGCCATTGATCTCACAGAGCAATGCTTGCCTTACCTCTGTGTAAATTTATTTCCTGGAGAATGTAAAGCCTCTTTAGTAATATATTTACCAAGTCCTGTGCCTCATCTATTTTTATTTTAATATTGCTGACCACCTTAATTCATACCTTTCAAGGTTTCCCTGGCGCTGGCCGGAATGGGAAGAGAGAGGTGTAATGTGTGCGCATGAGTGTGTGCAAACACAAACACAAATGCATGCACATACACCCACCCACACGCACATGCATGCACACACACATGCACACACACCACTCACTTTGCCTCTCCCATCCCACCAAGCCGCAGCCCCATCAGTTCAACTTTCCTCTCTAACCAGTCCCCAGCCAAACCTGGGGCAGCTTCACAGGCACCGTTTTTCCCTGCTTGGCGGCTTGCCAGTTATGTCAGAAAAATGTCTCCCTGTCAATTGCCGCCTGGGACATTTCGGGGGGGGGGGGAAGTGTTCTGGGAAGACAGTGGGAAAAAGGCTGGAAAACGGTAGTGTCCCGGCCAGAGAGAGAGAGGGGGGGGGAATGGAGCCGAGAGAGTAAACCTAAATTAAATGGCATTTTTTAAATAGCTGACCTTTCCAAGTTAAATGGATTTCATGCTTTAAAAGTGCTTTGGTTGGTGAGCATTTACATCAATGCCTTTTAATCTCGCTTTCTAATCTTCTTCCATGAAAATAAGAAAAAATATTTTAAGTGGAGTCTGGAGTTCTTCACTTCAGTGTCATGATATAATTCTAGGTTTATACAGATCCATGAAATGACAACAACAAATGGGTAAGCGCTGGCAGTACAGGGTGTCCTCTTTTGTTTGCTGGCCCTGGCTGGAGCCTGTTCAGCTTTTTCTTTCTCTATAGCAGAAGGCAGAAAAGGCTCCTTGGTTCATCTTTTCTTTGGCAGCTCTTCCAGTTAGCAGGGCATGCCTGTGCCAGTTTAGGGTGGCAGAAGAAGAAAGGCTGGAAGTAGGCAAGATAAAAAGCTGCACCTTCAAGAACAAGCCTTTGCCCAAGCTTGCCCTTGCATAATCAACAGCCTGCTAGACTTGACTGCCCATCAACATGCAAAGCAGAAAAGAGGGCAGCAGAATGACGGTACCAGGAAAATCTGCTCAAGAGCCGGGGGTGCTCTCCCTCTTCCCCACAGCTTCTCGCACAAGATACAAGGCAGGGTGGGTCAGGCCTGCATATCCCGCTTTGCAATTAGTACCACTTCTGCCCACAGTCTGAGAAGCAGGGCAGTGGAATTAAACCCGTAATCATGCGGCGATGGGGAATTATTTCCCTTCCACCTACGATCCTTTCCAAAGATTAAGAAACACATTTTCCAAATGGGAATTCAAGAAAGAACCACGCCGTGCCCCCTTTTGGGAGCTTGCTTTAGAAAGAAGCGCGTGGATTCTCCATTTCTGCACTCACAGCAGTTTCCGCAGCTTTTGGCAGATGCTACCAAAGAGACTGGTGGCTGCACAATGTCAAACATGAGGACATCAGAGAGTCATAGCCAGCTGGGGTGACCAAGGCATAAGTAATGCAGAGGGACGACTTCCAGCTGTAGCCTCCATAGCAAAAAGTGGGATCGGATCTGCGAGGGAGAGAGCTGAATTGGGGATGTATCTATGGATTCTTTAATTATAAGCTTAATTCGAGGCTAGGGGCTGTTAGCACTCAATAGCCAAAATTCTATTGCTTATACCTGCTGACACAGTGCTCTCAGTCAGTCAGTCAGTCAATCAATCAATCAATCAATCAACCAAACTTTATTACAGTCAGTGACCAGCAATAGGATACGGTATATAAATAGTAGTAAAATAGATAAGATATAAAATATAGAATATAAAATATATATATATATACAAAAATATATAATATAATATAAAAACTGCCCACAAATCCATCCTGACCATCACGAAGCTATACCTTATTAGTATCTGAGGAATTAGTGATGTCAACGAGCCATAGAGGAAGATCATCTCCGATATCGTCCCTCAAGAACAGCTGAAGGGAGGGCATGACATCAGGCCAAGGTAAAGGCCCTCCGGTGGGTGGGTATCTCAAGCTTGGCTAAGTATCTCATTGGGAAAGATAGATACCTGCAGGAGTCATTAACAATAAAGGCAGGGGAGCTAGCTAGATCCAGTTGTCGTTCTGAGTCGGTAACCCGCTGCTTAATAACTGCTTTGGCCTGATCATATTTCATGGTAAAAAGGATGTCTTGGGACAGACCTAAGGATAGGATTTTAGATATTATAGCCCCTTCCCATTTGGATTTAAAGTCATCTTTTCTAATAAGGGGGGCTAAACCCTTAGGGAAGAAATGCAGTCTAATCCAATAGGTAAGAATAGCCACCCAAGTCTAGCCTCCACTTTCATGAGGCCTAACTCTAATCGGAGCAGTGCTCTCAGCAGACATCTTGGTGGTGACTTCTTGCCACAAGTTAAGAAGTTGGCATAGGCATTTGCTATTGTGGATGGACCTGAAATGCAAGCAATCTTTGTGGTACTTTTAGTAGTTTTTAAAATATTGTGATTGGAGGAAAGGGAAAGAGGCATTGCTGGGAGTCCTCATGGTAAAGCTGCATTTCAATGACAGCTGCATTATCTACGTTATCCCCAGCATAGGCCTAGGCCAATGGTGGCGAACCTTCAGCACTCCAGATGTTTTGGACCACAATTCCCACAGTCCTTTGTCATTGGCAATACAGGCTTGGAGTTCTGGTCCAAAACATCTGGAGTGCTGAAGGTTTGCCACCACTGGCCTAGGCTGTCTTCTGGTGAGAATATATGCCAATTGTGTTACCTTGGGATAAAAACACATTGGGGTTTTATTTACTATATTTTTCTCTATATAAGACACCCCCATGTATAAGACACCCCACTTTTCCAACCCAAAATTACATTTGCAACTACTGTATGTGGTTCTCATCTCAGTTTACAGGCATATTTAATGTAAATTTAACACATTCCCTGGGATGTTTCATCATCTGGAAATTTTGTAAACCAGAAATGCATGGGAACACAATGCATCCTGGGCGGGGGGAATGTTTATGAAAAAAATGCAAAAGCCGAAGTTTTTCAGGAAAAAAATCGTAAACCAAGGTACGCCTGTAAATGGATTTCCTTTCATGAACCGAAAATTACATTAACGGAGGCATTTGTCAATCGAGGTATGCCAGTACTTCCATGAATAAAACAACCCTCAATTTTTAGTCTAACAATTTTAGACAAAAATATAGTCTTAAACACAGGAAAATAGGTTATTTGGACTAATCTCTCTCTCTCTCTCTCTCTCTCTCTCTCTCTCTCTCTCTCTCTCTCTCTCTCTCTCTGTAGATAGATAGATAGACAGACAGAAATAGAATAGTCTGATTTTCACAACAGTCTTGCCTTGTGCATAGCCAAGAAGTCATTTATTTTTAGTAGTATTCTGCTTCACCACAACTATTTCTCTAGAGAAGGATGCACTCCCTCTGCATGTCAGAGACAAAAGCTTAACAGCTGGACATTAGCTACAACATTAACATTATCAAATTATTCAATGTTTATTGCCAGTGCAAATGATGCAGCTGTAATTGAAAAATAGCTTGACTATGAGGGCAATTTTAGGTCCATATCCAAACTAAAGCCTCAACGCTCCATCAATATAGGAGAAAGAATGATCATGCCACTGCATCGGTTAAAGAGGAAGCATCTAGAAGGCTTGATGAAGCGAAAGCATGTTTTTAATCTGTGATCTAAATCTTTAAAAAGAAAGTAATGAGAAAACAGTTCTTCTGAGTAGGGGAATTCTACAATTTTGACACTCTTCTAGAAGATACCTTGCTTTATCCCTTGTTGAGCAAATGGACACATTTGGAAGATTGATGGAACATTGTGGATTCTCTGATAAAATGGCTGCCATGGGGGGGGGGAGGCCACTGGAAGGTGACTGCCATAAATGGTTGGTCCGCCATACAATATCCACGCCATGTCTCAGAAGACACAGTGGTGATCTAGAAAAACAATCAGTTGCCCAAGAACTTAAGTATGAGGCAGAAATAGAGCTAGTGTTCCAAAAGATAAAAGCATTCTTCTGAGTGCAACCTTCTGCTTAAGTACAAGTTTGCAGTAAAGTAAGCAAACTGAGGAAGCTCAGAAACGAATAGCCTGACCAACAACGGAGTAATGTCGCTTCAGCCCCAAACGCTAAATCATACATTTGCCCTTCAAGTAACACAATACCAGTCTCACAGAAGGTAAACTGATGTTTGATCCCCCCCCCAAGAGAACTACCATGCCTAGCAAAATATAAACCCCCACACACATATTCCTGGAAGGCCCAGGCAAAATACACACCAGAAAATCTGCACTACCCCAAAAACAAACCAGCAAACCCATACACCACACGAAAACAAGCCAGACATGCTCACACAGCAAATGCACAACAGCCCTAGCCTCCATTATCGCCCATCCCCAGATGTTCCTTACTACCCACCCACACCTTTTCTTTTTGTCACATAACAGCCAATATTTAACTTTTGACTTAAGAAAAGGATGACTCAAAAAACGCCTTTAACCAAAACCAGGATGGAATACGGAAATCTAGCGAGGTCAGAGCTGTGAGCATAAATGTGTCAAGAGTAACCAAGCTGGAGATCACAGCAGCACTACGTGTTTCTCCGCCTGGTCTCCAAGAGAGGCAGAATTTGGAAAAGTGCTGTTCCCAAAGGTCTTAGTACTCAAAACAATTTGTAAGTGGAAGAAATCTCTAAGGTACTCGCCAGAACCATTTCTGTTTGACCCAGAAACCCACTAGCAACCATTATAGAGCAACGTAGTAGCCACTCAGTCCTTTCAGAGGACTGCAGTGGGTTTTTTTTTAGATAATGGGAAGATTTCAACCTTAATAAGTTAAGGGGGATTGAAAAGAGGCCATATACAGCCTGAAATTTTCACAAGATTCAGAGTAATAAGGTGGACGTATGCACAGGATGGAGAGCCCATGCCTTTAATTGCTACATAAATACCAATCAGAATGGTATGGCGGTACAGGCTTTCACACAACCCCTAAAATCCACTGGCAATTTAAATGCAGATCCCTCCAACGTGGTTTTTGTTCTGCTTCCTGTGTTCTCACCTCCTGCACTCTGATTCTGTTGATTCTGTCTGTGGTGAGGGAAGAGAGAGAAAAATGCAGGCTCACCTCTGCCTGCCATCATCAGCAGCTAATTGTTCCAGCCCATTAAGATTCCTGTCTGTTAAAAGGGGGGCGGCCCAAACAAAAACAAACAAAAAGCGGAGGAGGGCCAGGCATGCAATGCTTTAAAACAGGCCTGCCCAACAGGTAGACTGCAGACTACTGGTAGCCCGCGAAGGGTTCAAAAGTAGACCACTGGCCTGTGAAGATTCTCAGTCATCCAGGTTCGTTTAACTGGGAGTTGAGTCATGGCTACTGGACTTCTTTTTTGAGAGATAGAAACGTTTCGCTGTTCATCCAAACAGCTTCATCGACCACTGGCCGTCAATAAAAAAAGTGAGGGGATAAGTTCTCCACCCCTCCCTTCTATGGGAAACTGCTGCTCTACTTACAAAGTTTTTACTTATGAGCATGTGCTCAGAACGGATAAAATTCGTAAGTAGAGGTAAATAGAGGTTTTAGTGTAGTAGCCCTCAGGCACTTTGGGCTGGAAAAAGTAGACCTTGGCCTGTTCAAAGTTGAACAGCCCTGCTTTAAAACATCAACAAGGATTTTACCACCTCTTCGAGACCAGGTACTTGTAAAATGCGCTGGGGCACGCTTAAGTGGGTGTGGCTGTACTTTTTTTTTAAAGTCCGCTGCTGGTGGGAAAACAATTTTATGCTCCACATCTGCGAGCATTTTGCAGCGGATTTTAGGGGTAATGTGAAAACAGCCTTAATGACCAAGTTCCATTCTTACGACTAGGTCATTCAGCAAATTGGTTGTTAAGTGAGGAGTTCAAAGGTGGATGTGTGGTAGTGTGTTGTTGAGACTGCCTTCCTTGTAGGCAGGCCAGAGCTGGGAGGCTCTCCAGTAGGCCACAGAAGAAGTGGAAGAAAAAGTAGAGAAAGATAGAAGGGGGTGGATGTGACAGACACTCTGCCCCACTTGAGCTTTTATCTTCCCCAGCAGAGACATTGGTCTGAACCATCATTATTACGCAGACGGATCGTTAAGAGGAATGACTGTAGAGAGCTGTGGTTCTCAAACTTGTGTCACCCAGGTGTTCTTGGCTTGTGCCTCCCAGAAACCTTGACTAGCACATCAAGTGTTGAAGACTTCTGGGAGTTGCAGCCCACAAACACCTGGATTGCCCAAGGAAGGGAACTACAGGTATAGTGCAACAAATAAGAGAAGACCTGGGTTTGAATCCTTTCTCAGCTGTGGAAACTCCTTGGGTAAGCTGGTACTGGTGAAACTCCTTAAACGACTCACCTACCTTGAAAATCCAGTACACAGGTTGAAATGAAAGTGATAGTACAGTGGTGGCGAACCTTCAGCACTCCAGATGTTTTGGACCACAACTTCCACAGTCCTTTGTCACTGGCAATAAAGGCTCGGAATTCTGGGAGTTGTGGTCCAAAACATCTGGAGTGCTGAAGGTTCACCACCACTGTGATAGTACATAACATGAAATGGAATTCAAATGGTGCACTTCTTCCCACATGACATGTCCTGCACTGAATACCAGTGACCATAAATATATGTAAAAAGGGCCCAGGTCCTGCTCCCCAGGGCATCAGGTTACTTGCTTGGGTCAGGCATTTCTATCCTTGCAGTCTAAAAGCTTTTGCCTCTCTCCCACCCCCACCCGCATAAAGCAAACACTTAGAAAGCCAGATGGCTCAGGCTTTTTGCCACTTGCCCTTTGATTGATCCCACAGGGGTGGAGAAGCGAGTGCCTCCTACTCTCCTTCCCAATCCTGATGCCCCACTGCTCTTTTCAGTCCATGCAATGCTGAACCATGGGTTCCGATCCAGCTCTTTTCACTGATCCTGGAAAGGCTTGAAGGGGCAGTGGCAGAGGAGAAAAAGCCAGCCAGCAGTGAAGTGTTTGCAAAAAACAGAAACAAAACCCTTGAAGGTAACTAATGGGCAAGCATAACGCTGAATGCTGTTTCCACGAGAAGAGGGGAGGGGAGGGGAGTGGGTTGGAGAGGGATCATTATGTGCTTGCGTGAATGCATGCAAGCCCCTTTCTAGAGAGAAGCCGCTTTAGCTTGGCTCCTGGAGCTGCTCTTGCCTCCCTCCTCCCTTTGCTGAGGAAAAGTGAAAGACGTACAATAACACAGAGAATTATAGCCTAATTGCCCTTTCTCTGCTCCATCTGCTCCGAGCATATTGAAAACAAGCCTCTGGGGTGGTGGCGACAAACCTCTCAGCCAAATGTGTACTCTCTCTCTCTCTCTCTCTCTCTCTCTCTCTCTCTCTCTCTCTCTCTCTCTCTCTAGCAACCTGTCTCTCTTTTCCTGCACAAGGAAGGGAGCTCAGAAGCTCGCAGGCCTCCAAAAACAGGCGGTCCTTTTCCTTTCCGCAAAACGATTGCTCAGTGTTGTCCCCCTGCCCCCCCCCCGGACCCCCAGCATCCCCTCACATGCGATCTATGGCCCACAGACCCTCCCTCTGCTCTTCTCCTTGGCCTCCAAGGAGGGCTGCTGGCTGCTCATTTCAAAGATCCTGGCCTTTGGATGTTGCCAAAGAACTGCCCCCAGAAGAAAGAGTCTGCAGCCAGCCCAGAAGCTGGGGATCAAGGCGTAGGTCACCTGATACATGTTTCTTGTGAGGCTAAGCAGGCCCCACGGGAAAGGAAAGCAGAAGCCGTTGTGAGGCATCCGACTCCCATTGTGGGACTGGGCCCCACGGATTGCTATTCAGGCTCTCTGCTAACAAAGAGGTTGCGCTGTAGATCACTCCAGATGCAGGCGAGTCGAGACAAGCTGCACAGAGGGAGAGTCGGGGGAAAGGGAAACATTGCCTATTCCTTTTAAGAATTAATTGCCTAGCAGATACAGATACACCTAGAAGCCCAAGCCGCCCAGATAAGGATGTTCTGGCCTTTGTTAAAGGGGCAATGACGCATCTATGCTGCTGTCCATTGTGCCACCTGGTTCCATGAGGCTCCTCAGGACACTCACCGGGTTTGCTCTGCTTGTAGAGTTGAGAGATAAGACTGTCTAGGCTTTCTATCTGGGTTCTTGGAAGCAAGCTAAAACTCAAGAGAGCTTAGTTACTCTTGCTTGTTCATTTCCCAAGGTGGTTCTCAATTTAGGGAACGGGCTGGCTTGATTACTGGGGACTGGGAAAGCATGGCCCTTCAGATGTGGCCAGACTAAAAACACCATCCTACTTTACCACCTGGCTAAGCACATCCTAAGCACATCTGATCTCGCCCGGTTTCGGAAGCTAAGCAGGGTCGGCCCTGGTTAGTATTTGGATGGGAGACCACCAGGGAATACCAGGTGCTGTAGGCGCCTGGAGTAGGAACTGGCAAACCACTCCAGTACTCCTGCCAAGAAAACTCCATGGTCATGGGGTCACGAAGAGTCGGTCACGACTGTAACGACACAACACAGAACACACTTTACCACCTGTTAGGATGGTGGTAAGGACTGGTGGGAGGTGGAGTTCAACAACACCTGGAAGGCTTCAGATTTACCCATCCCTGATTCTGTATTACATGCAGGCCACGAGGTGCAAGCCTCCACCACTCTCTGGGCAGCTTGTGGAGCTCCATTACTACCATGCATCTCGGTTTCCATACTGTTTTAACATCAGGAAAACGTCATCAGAATCACTCACTTTTCTCACCAATCCTTAACAAGATGGCTGCTCACAGTACTGTTTGAATGGAGGTGGTGGGGCTTTATTAGTTCTATGCCTGTGAGATTCCATTATTTCCTTTCAAAACCCTAACTAGATGCCACACAGGAACAATATGGCTGCCCTGATGACCTTCATCTCCCATCTACCTCTTCACTACTTCCCAGGTAACCTTTGGCACATGCTCATTGAAATGTCATCTTGTCCAACATACACTCAACCACAGATGTATGAATTCACATGTCACAGAGAAATGTTAAATATTGTAAAGATTTTTAACATGGCACCTTGTTTGTTGCATGTTTTTGCAGACTGCACCCAAGTTGCAAAGCAATGTAGGTCAAGTCCATGAAAGGTGAAATAAAAACTTGTTAGTCTTTAAGTTGCCACAACATTCTTGGCTACATTTGCTGCAATGGATAGACATAGCTATCTCTCCTCAAAATTTTGGGATATTATGATTCGATATCAACTATTTTCATGTACAAGGTATTACCAGGAATGCTTGCGTTGGAGTCAGTCACTTGTCACATACAAAGGCTTCTTAGGAACTGACCCTCAAGACTGAATGTTTTGCTTTTTAGAAGACATTTTGTCTTTGTATCATCTAAATGAAGCATGAAGGAATTTTTTAACCAATAAACCTTGCCTGCTCCCCTTGCTCTCAGACTTTTTAAATTCTACCTCTACTTCTCCCTTGAGGTCCAGTTCACAACACAAAATATACATAAATCAACAACGAAAAACTAAAATTAAGCTAATATGAAGATAAAAATGGCAGGAGATTGATATAACGGGGGGGGGAGAGAAGATAAGCGGTAAAAAAATAGTATCTTACTGAATGTTTGACAAATCAGGGAAGGCCATTCTATACAACCAGGTCTTCAATAGTTGTTTAAAGATTTGAAGCGAGGGTGCCAGCCGAATTTCAGGATTTATTATGCTCTGTGTATTTTGGTTTTTAAAATGTATTCCTTTGTTAAATGTCATGTGATTCCATGTTGTAAACCGCCCAGAGTAGCCCAAGGTCTAGAGGGGCAGTATAAAAATAAAATAAAATAAATAAATAAAATATTATGTGTTCTAAGCAGCTGACAAGAGAATAACCAGTTACAGTATTAAACCAAACTGTCCATAGCCTGTGCCATGAAGCTATAAAACAACTAGCAGTGAAATCAAGATATGGCCAAGACAATTCTGTCTCCATAGATTTCAAATGTGAATTGTGCCTGCATTGACCATTGCTTATTATCTTCAAAAGAAAAAAAAAGCAACAACCAACCAGTGGCACCTCACTATGCCAGGAAGGTGAAGGCAATATGCTGTATACGGTTCTGGAACGATTTAATGTACCAAATGTATCCCCCACAATGCATAGAGGTACATGCTGATTCCAACACAGTGGTAGAGAGTGGCCCGCTGTGCTCAGTCTTGCTCTCACCCTCCCCATAATCATAAAATACAATGCAAATAAATAGCTGGTTCAAAATGCAAAACTGACAACACACCAATCCATCTTTTTGACTTCCTACAATTGGACTGGTAAATTTTCAGATAATTCCAGGCTTCCTCTCTATAAAGATGGAAGAATATGTCCACCTGCCACTAACCTTGGCATACTGACTGGCAAGGCAACAGCAGAAGGCCCAGAACAAGTCATGGTGACACTTTCAGAGAACAAATTCCATGAGAGCAGGTGGCTTCCTGAAGCTGGCCTACATCCTTCATGACTGCCATCCACTCCTCCATTCAAACAGCATAGTAACCCCAAGGCAAGCCCAGTTACTATTGGCAGATAATCCCATAAGCACCTGCTGTCTTCCCTAATAAAAGCGCTTGAGTAATAAAGACAAGAACACGAGTCTTTTCATTATGCCTTAGTATTTCCTTCATATCTAGTACCAAAATGCTGTTGGCATAAATTTATGCAATAGAGCCGGATGGTCTCATCTGCTCTTTTGCCTTGGAGAGGCCTTGTGGGGAAGGGACCTTTAATAGAAAAAAAGCTGCTGCTGATTCACCACCATAGGGATCAGGATTAGCATAACTCATGATCTGAAATGGGAGGGAAAGGACGCTTTCAGTTCATTTAAATTAAACATTACTGGTGCCAGATGATGACAACACCCGGCTGCACTGTGTAACTTTGGAATTTTAAAGCAGTTGGTTCAGATTAATGAGTTGATATGTGAGGTACAAATTCAGGATGCCCTCATTCATTAGGCTATGTTAGTGGTTCCCAATCTTCCTAATGCCACAACCCTTTAATATAGTTCCTCATGTTGTAGTGGCCCCTTGCCCTGCTTAGAAGAGGCCACAAGCCCCCTTTGGTAGGCCACTGCCGCAGGTGCCATAGAGAACTTCCCTCTACAGGCATCCTCAGCCAATCACAGCCTCCGGTGCCATTGACTGACACCCCCTCCAACCTATGAAGCTGTAACTCACTCTCTCCACCCTTCCTCCTCCAGACCCAAGCCTTTTTCTTCAAATGGTAATTCGACCCCAAAAGGGGTCCTGACCCCCAGGTTGGGAACCACTGGGCTTATCTCAAATGCACAAGGTGTTTTATTTCTGGTGGTAGTTTATGAATTGAGCTACACTCATGCAAAGGCACAGTAGGGGGAATAAGGCTTCAGTGGAAGAGTACACACTTTGCAACTAGAGACGGGCATGAGTTGCTTTGTGATAGGTCATTGCGAGTCATTGTTGCAGCACCCAGGTGCCGTGTGTTCCCTTCCCCCATGCTCTGCCAGCCCCCCCACTCACCAGCCAGCGTGCACTGCTTTTCTCTTGTTCTTCTCACAATTGCCCAGTTGTAGAAAGCGCACAGACTTCCCTTCTCCACCTCCTCTAGCAACTGCCCACTCAGATGAGGAAGTGGGGCAGGGATTCCTGCAAGAGAGCCTGTGAGTGGGCAGCTACTGGAGGAGGTGGAGGAGAGAAGTCTGTGCCTCTGGTGCAAGTGGAAATCAGCACATGCCAGCTGGTGAGTGGAGGAACTGTGGTGTGTGTGAGACACACGATAGCTATGGTACAGTGACAACCCAGCATGAAGCCCATCTCTACTTGCAACTTCCCAGTTTCGATTCCTGGCACCTACAAAATGAGGCCAGGAAAGAGCTGTCTGAACCACTGCCAGGCCATGAGATAGTACTTTACTACAATGATGAATGCCTTGACCTTATGTAAAGGAGCTGGTCACATGGGTGAAATGGTCTCTGGTTTGGAGTGTTACATTCTTGATCACACATTTTCTGTGGGGAGGGCAACAGGTGACAAGTTGCTTCATAGGGTATGGTTTTCAAACATGATTTCTGAGAACCATCTGGCCACAAACCTAACAAGCAGCCCTTGTTCCCAAAGCAATTGTGCGGGAATTGCCATGATGTGGGGAGCCAACCTTTTGCAATGCTACTCATATACACCAATTATATTTAGCACAGTAAACATGACAGGAGTGGAGACTAAGAACACTGTGGGGAGAATCAACACGACAGAAAAAATATATTCCCATTGCCTGTGTCCCATCTTCAATGTTTGCTCCCTTTTAAAATAGTGGCAGAAGACTACGGTGTGGCATGGGTATAATGCATTTATCCAGAAGGCTGCAGAGAAAATACAGTAGCCTTATGAACACTGGAAGGGCACAAAATGGAAAAATAGTGTTTCGTCCCCCCCGCATTTCGTTTCATTACAAAACAAATTTTATGGTACAGTAGTTTTGTTACAAAACAAAATGAAACAAAATGCTATGCTCCCCTGAATCGTCAAGGACCCAGGGGAGCAAGCGATTTTAGGTCAGCCTCTGAAATTTGGAAAGGTTTGGGGGTCAGGGAATTACGTAATTGAGTCCCAAAGAGAATGCCCCTTGGAAAAATTCTTTCTAAATGGAATCAGAAGTTGACTGGGTGAGCGATTGCGCTGCCATGGTTTCCCATTGATTCCAATTAGAAAGAATTTTTCCTAGGGGTACCCTCTTTGGACCTTAATTACTCAGTCCTCTGACACCCAAGTAGTTCCAGATTTCAGGGTGTTACAGGGGAGAGATTGAGCAAGCTACCCCTGTCACTTTGGGTGAGATACATGGCTGGGATCAGTATTTTTTCTATAGCATAGAAAAACATTTTAAAAATATTCAATGGAAAATTACTGATCCCGCACATGCAAATAGCAGGCTTAGCTTTCCCAAGCGATTTTAGGGGACCCCTTAAAATTTAGAAAAGTTAGGGTTTCTGGGGCAGAGATATTAAAATTCAAAGGAGGTGGTGGGTGCTTAATGGAAGGAGGGTGTCCGGTGCACTTTACCAATTATAGGGTTAATTTACAGCTTCCCCTCAGTGCGCTGATCCACACTCCTTCAATTAAGAATAAGTACACCCCCGCAGCCCCTTTGAAGCTTAATAATTCTGTTCTCTGAAACCCAAAACTACTGAAGTGTGACTTATGCATATAACACTATGCAACAGGGTTTCAGCCAGAGTTCTGAAAACCCAGCTGAAATATTCAAACAGAGACACTTTACTTTGTAGTAACTAGAAAGGAATAATTCCTCAATCCTCTTGATCAGAACAAAACAGGAAGGCACAGTTAGGTCTATAATCATACTCTGTAATTCTAATTTTGGAGTAGGTCCCACAGAGGTCAATGTAAACAGTGTGCTTCTACGGAAGATTAAGCCTATTCAAGAAATTCTAACAAACAACACAAAGACCCTAGGAGTAGGTTTCACAGAGGTCAATGGTCCTTCTCATAAACATCAAACATGGCATGAAGCCATAAGACATTTATAATGCTGACAAATACAATTTCAAACATTAGTGCAGTGACACCGTATTTCCAACACAAGTAACACGGCAACTTTAAAAAGCATCCTAACCTTTTGGTCAGTTGGTCCTTTTAAATGCAACTCTCCTGACAATAACAGGCAACTTACTAGTAAGTCTGGAATGCAAGACAGGATGTTGCACACTACGTTAATACCTTGAACTAGAGTTCAAAATATGCAGGGTTTGAATGTGTATGTAAAAAAAATGTTCTGGTACTGTTCTAATAGTTTACAGTTCTTTTATTTACCTGAAGGACCACTTCAGAAAACAGCCAGAAGGTTAACATAGCAACTGAAAACCTTCTCTTTCCCCTGATGGAACTACCATGCGCTTTAGGCCTTAGCCTATTCCTCTTGTTCTCAAACTTGAGGTCCCCAGATGTTATTGGAATGCAACTCCCAGAAGCCTTCACCACTAACTGTGAAGGTAAGAGCTTCTGAGAGATGCAGTCCAAATATGTCTGGGGACCCCGAGTTTGAGAACCACTGGTATGGTGTGCTTATCATTTAGTTGTATATTCCCTCCCTCCTCTAAACATTGGGAAATGAATGAGATCACTTTCAGGCCAGGAATTATACAGTCATGTAAATTCATGCATTTATATCATCTATGGAAACTGGGTTCCATCCACCGTGTGGCTCCAGGTATGATGAAGTTACAGAGGAGGTGGGATTTATTTCATAATAGGACTCCCCTCTGTACATCTGTACACATTTCATCTCCAAATGTGAAGTCTGTGAGATACTGTGTGGGAAGCATTGCAACCTACTGCAGATGAACATCTGAATCGAACTATGCATTATGTTAAAGACACAAAAGGCAGCTGAATGCTTTAGTATAAGCAAGCACATGGGATCCAAAACACACAGAGGGAGAGAGAAATTCTCTCTCTCCTCTGTTGGATTAAAAAAAGAAAACATCTCCATTGGTGCCAATGAAAACTTGTCTTTATTAACCATGGGGTTATTTGAAGAAACAAGTGACTGGTAGAACATGGGAAAAGTTTGACTTCCTTGCACATAATGCTTTAAACCAGACTAAAAAGTGCCCCATGTTTACTTTAGAAAAGAAAAAGAGAGAGGATCAGCTACACATTATGTATTCAATTTAAGATAATCTGTATTCTCTGTGATGCCTGAAATCTTCTTCAAATATCATCCCAGACTCTGTATAGTATGTGATGGCACTTGAACTCAAAGAGCTGATGAAGTCAGCCTTGGGTCTTGTCTCCAATTATTGTCTTTCATGAGGAGTTTGGTGACATACCAGCCATCTCATAACATCTCTAGCTTCTGCTAAGGCAAGACACAGTACTGTGTAATATTTTCTCATGTATTGCCCCTTTCCTTTACATATATAAAATTTCCAATATTTCCCCCAACAGCAAAATGAATCCATCTCCACTCATTCACTATATAAACACCATCCTCATATCTGCCGGAACATGTGTCAATATTCCAACTGCACAGTTCCATAAAGGCAGCTCAGGGTGTGACTGATCTTTTTTGTACATCACATCCCAATTATCTGGGTGGCAGCACATATTCAGCATTGCTAATAAAGCAAAGATGAACCCACACCCTGAAAAGTGCTTAGGAAAGAAACACACAAACAAGATATAAAAAGGTATGAAAAACGAAAGAAATGTAGCCATTGAGAGTTAAGACTTCTGCAGAGAATGATTTATCCATGCAAACAACAGCTGGCGTCTAAGGGAGCTGATTTTCCCACAACAGAGGAAGAGTCCCCATTTAGAGTTGCCTGCAAGTGTGTGGGGTGGGGTGAGGGGTGGGGAGCCAATGTCCAGGCAACTCTAAATAATGGAAAGAAGCAACTTGATCCAAATGTCACAACACCACATTCAATTTGAAGTCTTCCGCCGAGCAGCAATTAACTCCTGTCTCTAAAGCAAAGCAACCATAACCTTTCTTTGAAATCCCACTACTTCATCTAGTTCCCCTGCCTCCCGATCTCTAGGAAAACGTCATGCCAGCTCCAGGATTCCCAGAAAAAACACAACATAAAAGCTAAAGCTTGCTGAAAAACTTCTGTCCTAGTTCTGCAATGAGAACAGGGGTTGACTCCAAGAAACACTTGGTGTCATTAATCATGTTCTAGGAACATATTGACACAGTACATCCACAATGCTTTCTTGGAAGGAGCTGCTACTAGCTTTCAGTTTCCTTCGGATTGATAAAATGCTGCTTTACCCTTCCCAAGATGGCCCCCAAATTCTTTGCACTTTGTTCAAGAACCTTGAACACACAGGCTCCCTTTCTGAAATGAAAATGCCTTCTCCAAACTTACTCTCAGGTGCTACCAAAAGAGGGGACCATCCCCTTATTTGTTGCACTGCCACGAGCCAAGCGTCAAGAGGAAGGCTCCTGGACATAGGCCATAAATTAATGAATATGAGAGGTGTCACACAACCAAGACTCTTAGAGCTGATATTGTGTTTTACCAGTGAAATTGGTATTTCAGGTAACTCACCCCCCATCCCATGTCTGATGAAGTGGACTCGTCTACAAAAGCTCACATTTAAATATAATAGTCTCTATGGTGCCTAATGATTTTTGTTTTGTTTCTTGGGATTTTGCCTGAGACCCTGCAAAGTAGCTGTCTCCCTTGGGATCCTAATCCAGCTCTCTGTGGTGGTGGTGGGGGCACAACCCTTGCTCTATAACATCATTATTTAGTGGGTTTTTAACATTTTGTTTGGTCTCTCCCACACCAAAATGATGAAAGATCTCTTCTTAAAGATAGTAACTAGCAATAAGACCTTGAGAGGCTTAAAATGCTGATTTTCATATACTGTACAGCCCTTTGCCTCTGCCCTACACTGGAATGCGAGTGTTTAGGGATAGGTTGGAATATCCTTTTGTATATTTCCTATACTAAAGATGCCAGTGCTGCCTGCCATTAAAGATTGTGAAAGCAGTCTATTTCCATTTTATTTCAGAGTGAACCGATCCACCACCTCTCTGTGCCCACCGCACCATAATTTTAAGGTTCTGCTCAACTAAATGGCATCCACAGCCAGCAAGACTGGTTTACCACATGGCTAATTAAGTCAAATAATATGTATTCCCATCTGAGGAGCCCCACCCAACTCCCATGAAACCCAGTGTCTCGTTAACTAACTGCACCATTGCCTGTCTTCTTCACTAAATGCTGACAGGAAATATGGTTGGGTGCGACCGAGTTATCTGTTCTAAATTTGAGAGGGGAAGGCTAGGTTTCATGGCCTCATCCCCTCCCCTGCTTCCCAAAGCAATTAAAATAAATGCACGAAGGTGAAACAGCTGGGCACCAACTGCAGGGAAAGTGCAATGCAATCCCCCTACACCAAAGAATTAGCCCTTGCTATGTTGACCAGTTTCCCAGCAACCACAAGAGGATACTGTGCTCCATTTATAATGCTGGCCAGTTGCTGAACCCCTTTCCCTCTTGAAGGGTACAATCGCAAGTATATCTAGGAGCTAGCAAACGGAGATAAACTACCCGGTTGTTTAAGTGCTGTAACTGGATCCTCCTCTCCTCTCCTTCACACAATAAAATGGAAGGATGCCAGCAACAGGAGGACGCTTTCAATGCTGCTGGAAGACAAGAGTCCTACTCTGAAACTTGAGCGTGGTAGCTGCTATGTGACCTTGGCAAAGACACACACCCCAGCCTCTTCTTGTGTTTGGATGTCAGTGAAGGAAGAACAAATCAATCATATTCTGCTCTTACATTGCAACATGGACACAGCCATTTCCAAACATTTTTAAATTAAAGGTTAAGAGTTCAGGAATAGCCTTGCACTCCCTGAACAAATGTTCAAGGCCCAGGAGATTGGCTTGCCTCCAGTGCTAGTGTGAAAAGGTCTTTTTCCGCAATCTCCACAATTAATGCAAAATGTGTCTGCAGCAAGCACAGGTCTGGGTGATTGTTCAAAAAGGCACACCACCACCACCACCACCCTGGCTATTATCAAATGCTTCCAATTCTTGTAAGCCCATCCAAAACAAACGAAAAACATAACAGCACCATTTTGCACAACCTGCATTATTTATGTAAAAATCAGTCTCATAAGTTAAAAAAATCCTGCTGAGGCATATCTTCTTTTATAGGTGCGAACAACATTTTTGCAGGTTCTCATTTACAGCTAAAGGAGTGTGATACCTTGTGAATTCCACCTCTATCATACACCTGCTGAAGTCTTGAGATCAGCATAAATAATTTTGTTCTGCTCACTTCCATTTAATAGGTCAAGTACAAAATATGCACTTTTAAAAATTATTTCAATCAACAAATCATCTTTACATAACAGATATCAAATAGAACTATAAGGTTCCAGTTATCATTCATCATATTGTCTGGATGTATAATACATTAGTTAGATCATGTCTCAACTCTACCTAATGCACTATTTTTCTCTCAAACCAGTCATAAATATTCAGAATCCTTTTGTAAAAAATTCTCAATGTCATTATATCCATCTCAGCAAAGTCTAAAATTTTTGTATAACTGCTTCTTCCTTAGGTGTATTTTCATTTTTCCACATTTGGGCCTATACTATTCTGGCTGCAGTCAGAATATGTACTATGTATATCTATCTTGTATACTGATATTTTCTGGCATAATACCTAATAAAAACATCTCTGGTTTAAATTCTTTATTCAGTTTAGTTATTGTATTTCATTAAGCCATCTATGTATTTTAACTCAGTATTTCTTAGCCCTTGCACAAGACATATATACAAGGCAATACATAACAAGTCCCATCATGGTTCTTGCATTTCCAACATTTATTTGACAGATTTGTGAACATATCTGCTAATCTAGTTGGTGGTAAGTGCCAACGATTTTCTGTTCTAACAAGCTATAAAGTTTTTTAATTAGTTTGTCTTCTGAGGACAGTACAGCATTATTTTATCAAACTGTAGCTGTTCTTTATAAATTTGTGATTTCAGATCATCTTTATGTGCGTGTGATCTTCCAGTGTCTGTGATCATTAAAAATTTGCATTAGTGGCCACCATGGGAGAATCAGTCCTTGGTTTGCTAGCTGTTCTTTAGTTTTCAGGTTTTCTTCTAAATGTAGATCATTATATGTCACACTTTTGTCAAAGTTTATAAGAGTTGAATAAGTAAATGCTTCCAATGATGAGACCCATCTTGGTGTTTTCATATACAGTAAATTTATTATGCACTTTCTTATAGTACTTTTTTTAATCATCACGCAGACTGGATATTAAGTCAAGTTTCTAGTCCACCCTTTCTGAAGTTCAGTAAAGTTAATCACTTCCAAACTACCCACGTTAATCTCATCCTGTATCATCTTCTACTTCCTAGCATTTTCCCACAAGGGCAGGGTATGCTTTGTGGATCCTGAAATGCCATGTTGCCCAATCAACTGTGTCTTCAGAGCACAGGCCAATGATTTGCATGTCCTTATTGACAGTATCCTGCCATCTGTTTTGGTTGGCCTCTGGACATCAATTTTCAGGTGGTAAGCGGTTTGGGTGACAGTGGAAGCTGCTGCTCTGAAGATATATCGATACCAGTGGAACTGGCATTCCCTCATCTTCTGTTATTGATACCACACCTAGTTGCTGTCTGATGGTATTGTTTGCGATGTGATTGAGCAGGGAGATATCTGATATCCAGTGGAGCATGGAAGCGACTCTCTATGCCCATTGTTGCTGTCCAGCATTTTGTGCCATACAGTAGTAGGGTGGACAATTGTCTTGTAAATCTTGGATTTGAGACGGATCAACATTCATCTGTTGCAAAGTACACCGGAGAGTTCCCACTATCACAGCTAGGCCAGATTCACCTTTGCTTGCATGTCACCACTGATGCCACCTTTTTTAGGTTTTCTCCATTTATTTGGAGCATTCTATGGCAGTAAAAGTACTGTTTCCTTGATGTTTAGGCGCAGTCCAAAGTGGTTGAGGTGGCATTCTATGTCTGAACTTGCCAATGCAGTTTGTTTCTGGTGGTAGTGGCCAGCATGACATATGTGCCACCAAGTCAGAGCTGACTTATCTTTTTCAGTTTTCTAGGTAGAAAGTACTCAGAAGTGGTTTACTATTCCCTTCTTCTAAAGGGTGCTATTGGAGTGGTGCAGCTTGCCCAAGGCTACACTGGCTGACTCTTCTGAGATACAGTGAGAAGAATAGAGCTTCCCATTTCTGACCAGGTACCTAACTTGTTGATCAATCCAACCAGTTCTTCCTTTACCTATGTCTCGCCAATCCACTTCTGAAGGTTAACCAATCATCTAATTTGCACCATTCATGAGGAGTACAAAAGATGGATGTTTTTGGTGGAGGACATATATGTTTTGTTGGGATATAGTATACATCAGCTTTCAGGTTCTGATAAATGGGTAAATAATTTAAGTTCTCATTTGTTACTTTTAAGCCAGGGAACAGACCATGTAATGTACAAGAAGAATACATATCCAGCATACTAACAGCTAAGAGCCTCCTGGCACAGTGGCTGAACTGCTGTACTGCAGCTATAAATGTGCTCATGACCTGGAATTCAATCCCAGGTAGCTGGTTCATGGTTGACTCCGCCTTTTATCCTTCCGAGGCTAGTAAAATGAGTACCAGCTCACCGGGGGGGGGGGATGTGTAGCTTGCATAAATAAAATTGTAAGCCACCCAGAGAGTGCTTTAAGCACTATGGGGTGGTATACAGTATAAGTAAAACACTTTGCTTTATTTGAAATAATTTACTTTCTGAAATTTTCTGAAGACTTCCACCAGAAGGGACTGGTTTTGCACCATATCTTGCAATCTGAAAGTGGCAATGATGCTGACATTTATGCAGAATAATAAAGTTAGCAAGCACTTCTTTGAAACTATTATGAACAGACAGTCCAATTTCACAACAAAATGAGTATCTTAATGCTGCTATTGTTTGACTTCTGTCACGAAGCCATTTGCTTTCCTTTCTTGTTGTAAGGTGCTTATTTTTTATCAAAGTGCCAAATCAGCAAAAATAATACAATATACATAACCGAGAAAGTAGGTACACTAGTTCTGACTAACCTCCCAATCCTCTCCCATAAAAGAAATTATTTGCGCAATAAAGCAACACTTTACTCCTCAAGACATGATTAATTAAGAAGTTCTGCAAGTGGAGCAACAGTCTAGTTTTGTCACTTACCTTGCTGGAGGTCTCAGTGCAAAGCTAAATTCAGTCATCCCAAGTAAGTGCTGCTTCTCTGCATTTAAGCTCTATCACTTCTATTAGTAGAATATAGCTTCAGCATAATCTGCTAGAATTTAAATGCTAAATGTTCTCCATTGAACAAGATCTTTCCTACCACCAACACTCACTAGTCATGCAACTAGGGAAACTTTGGGATGGTGGCTTTGAAAATCAAAGGGACAATTAAGATACACTTATACATACAGATAAAGGCTAGAATACTACAATCCTCAATGTGTCAATCAATTGGAAAACTATGGAAGTGGATCTACAAAAGAAAAACAAATGCAAGGAGACAGTTTTACATGCTGGTGCTGAATTTTAAATGATTTTTACACTTTCAGGCAGATACTTAAAATGTAATACTATAATGAACTTCTGAAGAATAAGCAAAAGTGGGTCATTATTTCAAACAATATTTTAAGAAAAAAAATACAGTGAACCAACTAACTACAAAACTGAGCTTAAGGTCACTGCACTGTGCAAGTTCTATTCACTCAACAGTCCAGAAGTATTACAAATTCATTCCGAATTCATTTCAAAATCCCAATGATTCTAAGGAATCCTATTACCAATGTTAGAAGAAGCTTGATTCCATCAAAACCATTGCAGTTTTGACTACTGCATAAGGCATTCCACAAATCAAAATGAGTAGTGTTGTGGTACATATATGTGCCAAGACTGATTTATGTTAACCAAAATACTCAACACTTGCATTGGTTAAGGTGCATTCATTTAATTTTGCTTTCCCCACAATCAGTCACACAAAGCTAGGAATGAACTACAGTGGACCCTCGTATAACCAGCAGTTTGTTTAACAGAAAATCAATTTAAAGGAAAAAATTTCCAGAGATAGGAGGAAATTGCTTAGCAGGTCACCTATGGGGCGAATCCGTAAAAACAAAAAACAGTCGCAATTAGGGATTAATCCGTTTTCAATGCATTCCTATGGGAAATTTATACAAAGGAAAACTTGCAAAACAGAATTTCATTTGTAACGAATTAATTCCTTTATACAAGGTACCATTGTAGTTACAGCATACACATTCCAATAACCTCCAATTGCTGCATTTTTATTGTTTACATTTTTATTAATTTTATAAATGCATTTTAAAACTACAGCATTGGAAGGAACCCTATGGATCAAGCCAGGCCCATCAAGGAGACTCAGTGGGGAATCGATCTCCCAACCTCTGGCTCTGTAGCCAAATAACTAAACCATTGAATGACCAGCAGTTCTTAAGGTGACCAGACTTCATGAAAGAGAGCACACTTCTACTTACTTTAGCTCATCATAACCTTTAAACTCGTTTTTCAAAAGTGGATTTTTGCGCCAACAACGGCATTCCTTGGCTTTCCGTGCTGGAATCAATTATAGGGCTTGAGAATCTACAGCCTTCCTTTTCTCTCCTCTGCCCTCCACTGACTAAAGGATTGTAACTGGATTTCATCCAAAAGACAGTATAATGTCAAGTCTGTAAGGTGGCACATAACTTTTTTTATAACAGACTAACATGGCTCCTTAACTGGACTCTGCTAAAGAAAAATATGGTCTCTATGTGATTTTAAAACTATGGGTATTTTCCTAATGCTGTTACTGGTACATTTTCAGGCTTTTACTGGAAGTGAATTCAATTTCTAAGTATGGTGTTAAAAGTGTTGCTTGAAAAGTCTGCAACTCAAATTTCTTCTGTATATGACCTTGTGTCAGTTCCTCCTCACCTCTGGTCACAGAATTCTAATTTGAATCCACACTTCAGATTTTGGAAGTTTAATTCAGCATTCAGTACTGGCTGAACTTTTTTACAGACAATAATTTGCTCAATAGTAATTAGATGACCAGTACTAGGCTCTTTGAGTCAAGAGTTTTATTTGTACACTTCATTGTTCAGCATACTTGGTGAAACAGACAAATTTAAAAAGAAGAGTTGCAACATTTGGTCAGTTAGGTCATTTGATTAATGGACTAAAAACTTGTAGGCCCCCTAAAAATGTGACCTGTACTTACCAGGCAATTTTAAATTAGTTTTTTCCTTATGAAACTGCAGAGAGCACTCACACTTTCCAAGGCAGCAAAGGACATTAGTAAGAGGTTGCCTGTTACAACATAAATATGTGTCTCAAAAAGCCTCATTTTAGAAGGCATTATCTTGAAAGTGCTTTTTGTTCAAAACAATTTAACGTACATATATGTGCCAATTCTAATCAGTGAAAGTTAAACTAATAGATTAAGATTCTAATAAATTAAGTTTCCTTTAATCCAGCGACCAACTTGAATGTCAACTGACATGATTATTTCCAAACTGTTTTGCAAAATCAAGAATGCAGTAATAAGAGTAATAACAAAAACACTAACAGTAACCATTTGGCTGGCATTATTTGACTGTGTGCTTCCATGTGGCATCTTGTAGGTTTTGAACACAAGAGGCATGCCAATTCACTCTGAAGTAGGAACTTGCTTATTGTCAAAATGCACAAAGGTCTGCTTGTAGTTAGCTAGAGTATTTGCGATGGTTCAAGATAAATATTTTCCTGCATCTAAACAATATTAGATCTTCTTCCTGATACCCATCTTTCACTAGTTTGACTGAACAGTATTACAACAGCTCAGTCTACAGTAAGGTACCCATAGTCTCAGAAATACCTTCTTTAAAAAGCCTAGTGCATTTATTCAGTTGGAATTATCAAACAAAAGTCAAAACAATGCTCCTGGAGATACTGTACAAAATCATGATGTTTGGCATTCCTGAAATCTCAGCAGATTTTCAAGAACAAAGAGCATCTGATCTGATTCACAAATAAGACTCCTTGGAATGGTTCTTACTAGCATATTCCACATCTTGAACATGTACTCCAGATAACTGTATTGCTTTGCCACAATATACTCATCTATTCATTTTACTGGGGTGGCATGGGGGATACTAGAGATATTCAATGTCCCATAGAAAAATATGCATTGCAACCCATACCTCTAATATGCACAGACAAGGCCCAGAACTCATAAAAACCATGTACACAATAGGCATCTGGCAGCATTTTCAGACTTAAAATTTATTCTGACATGCTATAAAGGAATAAGTTACACTGTTATATGAATTTGCCAGCAGCAAGAATGTCTTTCAGCTGGATTAGAGTGAGGAGGATTGCCTAAGGCAGCAACCAGTAAACCAATGTGAACACTTCACACTGAAAGGCTGCCCGAGAACAAAAGTAAATCGGTTCATATCTGCTTCACAAGAACTTGAAATAAAACCTCTCCCTTTAAAGCCCTACACAACTTCCATGTTGAACCTGCATAACAGTTCAGCCAACGTAACACAACGGCAAGACCTGTGAGGTGCTGTGATAGATCTGAAAAGATGCCTTTATTTTGATCCATCTCTTCTTATAGTGGGCTGGGTATCAATGCAACAGATTATAAAAATGCAAGAGTGCCCCTCCCCATCAAGAAAAAAAATACAAAATTTATTTAAAAACAAAAGTGAGGAAGAGTTACAACACTAGATCTAAAATGATTAAGAAATAGGACTTTTGCTTTAACAAATGGCCTTGTAGTTCCCTGTTTTTAAAAAAGGGTGGTGTCTAATTTAGATTGCAAATTATCAAGGCAAATTAAAAAAAATCTCATTTCCTTACAGAAACAGTTTAGTTTTTAATGAACTTGTAAACAAAAAAGCTCCTGTTTCAAAATAAAAACCCCAGATCATATAGATGTTTACAGTGATTACATTTATCTAAGCAACTTACATAGTTTCAGTTGTAAGATGTTAACTAAATTTGTGACAAATATGCTGTTTCTCTTTTTATACCAAGAACATTATAGAGTTAATGCAGAGTCCTAAAGATAATCTAGTAGTCGCTAAGTTTCTCTTAAGTCTTCACTTTAGATGCTGTTACTTCTAGAACAGGTAAGCAGGCAGAGTCTTTCAAACGCTTAACAACTGGAATCTTTGGTTACTACCACGTCAGCTGGCTTCTTATGTCATTCAGACACCAGCAATTTTTTAGAATGTTTTAAGTGTACAACTTTCAGAATCAGGGAGGAATACCGAGAAGGAGTGCACAATTGTGAGCATTTACAATTATCACAACTGTTCCTGAAGACTTGCTCATGCCATTCTTCCAAAACAATAAGATCTCATAAGCAGTGTAGTTCAAAGTAAAAAGGTTACAAAAATTGGCATATGCACAATTCTTTCCACCACTTGTGTGTCAACCACTCAGTTAACTTTTCCACTTGAAAAATGCAATAGAAAACTGGACACCATGTTCAACTATCTCAGTAATATTCACAATTACAGCTGCTACAACTCAAGGGTGCAGCATCAATGGTGCTGCCCAGAGCCAGTTTATACTGAAATTAAGTCTTTACATCAAGTAGATGGTTGTCCACACCCACTGGCAAGTGTGTTTATGAACTAAAATTCCTAGGATTTGGGGAGTGATACATCCTGCTCCATTCTGCTCTGCTTCATCTCTTCTCTTCTTCATGCTCAAAAACCTGGAAAAACAAACAAAGATTCTGATATTAGGAATAAAACTGCCGCTTGAGTGGAGGAGCTTTTCAAAAGCACTTATGACCTTCTTTAGGTAAAATGTTACAGAACACAATGTTATGATTTATCTCCAAACTTAGTACAGCTTGATCGAGTTAATAATCTGACAGAAGCCCCTCCAGATATGGTGCCCTATTCATGTGCCAAGAAGAGGCAAGCTAGAACCCATTTTTGTTAAGACAGAACTCCAATTAATCACTAATCTTAATGAGCAGTCTCATTCAAGCAAACAGAAGAGACGCTATTAAAAAGTATGTATGAAGAGTCACTATTCCTGTTAGGACTGCCAAGTATGATCTACAAATGATATTTGCAGATTAACCATTTGTCTTTTATTCTGTTACATTTAAAGAGATTGCACATGACAATCTTCAAACACTGGAGCAGAAACGTAAACCAGTAATTCCCAGAATAACCTAGAGGCCCTTTCTCACACTTTCTATTGTTTTATATTAATATTTCCACCCCAAATAACAAGCATATCTTATCTCAGTTTTGCCGAATACTCAAACCAGATCAGCTAAAACATGTAGCGTTTTTTGTGGCTAAAGGCACAATACTACTCAGAAATAAGACCAACAGACTTTAATCATATTTATCCCCCTGTACATAAGGCTTAGATGAGTTTCCTGCAGATATAAAAGGCTATAACTTTATAGATGTTTATATATGTCTGAAGATGTCAAGCTGCAGATATTGCTGTTTACTATATAAAACAAAATCTGGAATACTGTATGTGTAAAAGAGATAACAGCCCAAGAGATTAATCATCCAAAGAGTTTGTGAAATGTACTTAACCAGTCAATATCTACACTAGAAAATAACAATGAAACCAAATCTCAAGTGTGCCCACAGCACAAACCAATGCTTTCATTTTTACTGTTTATATGCCCAATGATGCAGCAATTTCTAACAGCTTCCATTCTTTCTGAAGAAAGGTACAGTATAGAACAAACCAAGTGTGTACACAAATGGAATAAATAAATATTTTTTCAGAACAGAAATAATTTGTGCTTTACAGAATATAATAAAGCCTTCAACTACATCCATCACGAAAAGCTAAGAATCTTCTTTTTTTAAAAAAAATGGGTGTAGTACAATATTTGAGCATCCTGATGTATAACACCCCTGGACAAGAAACTCTGTTAAGACTGAAAATGGAGAAATATTTAAAAAATGTGGAAAAAATGTGAAAATGGTTTCCAAATGTGTCAGACATGCCTGTTATTTTTATCTATCAATCATCATCTTCATTAAACTGCAGAGCTGGGAGGGAACACTGAGTACAAAGGGCAAGATCACCCCCATGTTCCTAATTGCTATAAACAAATATGAAAAGCAGGACATAGATCACCACAGATCTCCAGAAAGACTTAATCAATTAGTAGATTTAAATTTACAATTATAGATCAGGCAAACCTAAACTTTCAGTAGATGCTAAAATGACTTAAATGAGTATGCTGTACTTCAGAAGCCTCATAAGAAAGCAAGTCTCCCTGGGAAAGATAATAAATGGTAGAATGAAACTCAAATGTGAGCTGAAGTGATTGAATAAAGAAAGCCAGACTTGAACAAGCTGTTAATGATACCACCTTATGGAGGTCCATTAATTCCCAGGGCAATGCAGCAGCATTTAATAAAAAGTAGTCTTTCAAATCATCATCATCTTAGAACTTCAGAAGACACCCCATGGATCATCAATTCAAGCACCTCTCAATGAGGTATCATGGAGAAATGAACTCCAAACCTCTGGCATACTAGCTAGATACTGTACCTAAACCACTGAGCTAATAATATGTTGATCAATAATTCTGGTTTAAAACTGAAAAACTCAACTTTTTGTTTCCCTACACCTGTTCAAACTGTAGTGTAGTGCTAGACATTTAATTAAGGAAATAAATCCAATAATTCATGTTTAATGCACATCAAAGTTCTCTAGATCTATTCAAATTCCTTGTGGAACATTATAAGGAATCTATCCAATTCAAACATGTAGAGGGAATCCCCTTAAAACAAATAAACCTGCAAAACCTAACATCAGATTACCATCCACATGTTTATCCTAAGTCAGTTTTACATGAAAACCAAAGTCAGATGGGGAAGCTCAGGAAAGAAAAAAAACAAACAAAACAAAACAAAACACACTACAGTGCAACTTATACGAAAAAAACTGAAAATTCATTCGGTTGGGAAAATCTTGGTCCAAAGTCTGTGAACATGCTCATGCATGTAAGCGCAGGAGGGCTGAAGACTGAAAGGACCACCAGTGATAAGGGGTGATATGAGACAGGGAAGCCAAAGGCAGGATGAATGAGTCAAATCAAGATGAGGCTGGTATTCAGGCTCCTAATATAATGGAAAATTAGAGCAGTGTTTTTCAACCTTTTTTGGCCAAAGGCACACTTGCTTGATGAAAAAAATCACAAGGCACACCACCATTAGAAAATGTTAAAAAAATTAACAAGGGGGGGGAGGAGTAGATTGAGCCGTGGCTCCAGACCACCCCCACCCCCCCTGCACCTGGGGATGATGGGCTGCGCGGTTGCAGGACGCGCTGGGGGGGCGGGCAACCTTGGGGTCCCGCGGCGGGGGGGGGGTTGCTGGCCACCCGCGGCACCAGGAAGCCCAACACACCCACACACCCACCGAGCCCGAGCCCACACCCACACACCCACTGGAGGCGTCGTCGGGGCCGGGCCGGGGCCGGGCGGCGTGCCTGGTGACGGGGGCGTCGCGGGGCTTCGGGCGAAGCGTGGCACGGCTGCTGGCGGCGCGCCTGGTGCCGGGCTCGCTCCTGCTGCTGGCGGCGCACTCGGCGGGTGCCCTGGAGGGCGAGCTGCACTTCCAGGCCCTGCCCGCCGACCTGGGCGCCGACGAGGGGCTGCAGCGCGTGGCCCGGGACGCCGCCGACGCCCTGCGCCGCCACCACAACAGCGTTCGCCTCCAGCATCTCCTCCTCCTCAATAACGCCGGTGAGCGTATGGGGGTGACTGGCCGGCGGGAGCGCGCGCGCGGGGTGGGAGGTCGTCCGCCGGCCGGCGCAAGAGCCTCTTGGCGGGCGTCCTTTGTCCATGCGCCCAAGGAGTCCGCCCGGGCTCGTTCAAGGCGAGCGGGCGCGCAGGAAGGGGAAGCGGCGCCTGACGGCAGCAAAGGGGCGGCCCCCACAACACCAGCGCCACTGCTGCCGAGCGCTCTTAAGCGCTGCCGCACGGGCGCCACCTCTGAGTCGGGAACGGCCGCGGGACCAGTGGAGGGTGGCCCTCGTTCGCCCGCTTTTGCTCCGAGCGCTGCGTGCTGCAGCCGGCCGGCCAGCCGGCCAGCTGCGGTGGGAGCGAGCGGCTCCTTTTCCCGCCAAAGATGCCCCGTTAGTTGGCTGCGGGTGTGTGCGCACAGGTGTGCGCAGGTAGGGAGGAAACGCAGGGACGCTGTGCCCTTCCCGGCTCTCCTCGTCCCCCCCGTCCTCCCGCTCGGCCGCTGGACACTTCCCGCGCTGGCCCCGCTCCCAGTCGCTGCGAGCCATGCTTCCCCCCTGCCCTCCCTTCCTGTTTTCCGTCCGGGCGGCAAGTCCGTCCGCTTTTTCTTCCCCGCGGCAGCGGCGCGCGAAGCCGGAGGGGGAAGACCAGTCCCCATTCCGCCTTGCCTTGCCTTGCCCTGCTCTCGCCCCCTTCCGCGAACTGCGCCACGGCACACCCAGCAACATTCCGCGGCACACAAGTGTGCCGCGGAACAGTGGTTGAAAAACACTGAATTAGAGAAACAAATTTCTGAAGGAAACATGACAGAATGTATGGAAAAAATTGTCCCACCCCACCCAGGTATGGAAAGCCATTTGCAGTGTTAAAAACAGGTTTTGGGAGAAGGGATTTGTAATACATTAATATGAAACAATGTTCCCCATCAAGTTATATACATCTTGGTCTTGGACCTTTTTCGATTTGCCATTGATATTTGGAACAAAGAGTGTCTCAGAATTCTTCTACTTACAATGCCTTTGTCAGAAATTCCCAGTTTTGTTTTGGTTTTAAAAACATTCAGTAACCACTGCATTCTCTCTCCTCTGTTCTGAATACTGTACCAAAACACACTAGCATTTATTAAAATCCTTCCAGAATGCTTTTGACCCCAACTTCATCCTTCTAATTATGTCATTTCCTATTCTTTGCTATAAAATGGAGACATCTGGTATGCATCACACAGAATCTAAAGCATATGATTTCACACATATGGCATTCATACATGATGGCATCTTACTTTGCAGACCATGGAATACCTGATGAAGAAAATCCCATCATCTATATAGCAACCAGATGAAGACATGATCTGGACAAACAGTTTTGTCAGAAAAGTACCAATAACTGGAATTCCTGCTAAGCTGTAACCACACCTGGAAATCTGACCTTCTCCAAATCACTTAAAATATAAACTTATCATTACACAAATGTATTCAACAACAGCTAAATCCACTGAATTGTCATCAGTTAATCTAAATAATTTTAGTTCAATGCTTTCCAGATGGCCAAAGAGTCAAGTTAGAAAGAGGAACTTAAATCTTCAATCCAAAATGTAATCCCATCAATACTTACAGGTAGTTACAATTTGTTAGCATACTTTACTAATATATATTTACTACTGTACATGCATTTAACATAACCAAGTTAAAACCAATTTTGAATTGTTTTAACCCAAGCCATTGATCGCTCTGTTGTCCTCAAAATACATTTGTTTTCAATGTTCCTAGTTCACTGTACAGGGGAAATTTGCTTAACAGAATCGCCTATGGGGCAAATCCATACAACATAAAAATGGTCGCGATTAGGGATTACTCTGTTTTCAATGCATTCCTATGGGAAATAAAGTAAATTTTGCTTAACATACTTTCATTTGGAACGAATTAGTTTCTTTATATAAGGTACCACTGTACTGATTTTTAAAAATTGGGTAACTCTCAAATGTCCATATACAATAAGAATTCCTTAGGCTTGTACACATAATTTTCAAGAAACCTCTGTATGCACAAACCCATCCTACTGATTTATCATGCATGTTTCACAAGGCTGATATAATTACCATGTACAGTACATATCTCGATTCAAAAAGGTGTGGCTGCCTTTTTAGTTTGGCTTGAACCTAAAGAAACCCAAACCTAGGAAACTCTATCAAGGGGTTCAGTTTTCTTCCTTAGTTATGGTATATGATGCTCATACCCTTTGTAGTAAAAAAATGCCGACAGCACTAAAATTATCCAGGGTAGTAAAAACTGAGAGAGAATGTGAGGAGCTCCAGATGAATCTCTTGAGTGGGCAAACCAGTGGCAAATGAGTTTCTATATTAGTAAGTGCAGAGTGATGCACATTGGGGCAAAAATCCCCAATTACATTTATAAACTGGTGGGGTTAGAACTCTCTACAACAAACCAGGAAAGGGACCTTGGTATCCTAGTACACTGCTCAATAAAGGTGTCAACCCAGTGTGCCACAGCAGTGAAAAAAGCAAACTCAATGCTAGGGATCACTAGGAAGGGTACAGAAAATAAGTCAGCAAGTGTCATTTTGCCTCTTTATAAATCTATGGTGAGGCCATAGTAATGTGTACAGTTCTGGTCACTATGCCTCCAGAAAGATATTATGTTTTCCATATCAGACAACACTAGAACCAGGGGGCACTCCATTAAACTTTTGGGTGCTTGATCTCAAACAAATAAGAGAAAGTACTTTTTCACCCAGAAGATCACTGGTCTATGGAACTCCCTGGGTAGAAGAAGTGTTGACAGCTGTCAGCCTTGACAGCTTTAAGAAAAGATTAGACAAGTTCATGGAGAACAAGGGTATCAATGGCATTTGCAGGGAATCATAAGCAGGTAAAGGCATCTGCTTGGGAATACCCTGAAGCAAATGGTGAGCTGCTGTGTGAGACAGAATGCTGGACTGGATGGGCTGCGGCCTGTTCCATCAAGGCTGTTCTTATTACCTATCCTCTCTATTTCTTTGACAGGCTTTTATGATACTACTATTGATTAGGAAGTCAGCTGAAAGTTGCAAATTTACTGATTGCTACTCTGATTTACCCCTTGTCAGTTATTTGAGTTTTAGACATTCAATTCTCCCATTAATATCATAAGAACAGCCCTGTTGCTTCCGGCCAAGGGACTATCTAGTATAGCTTTCTGTATCTCACAGTTGGCCTACCATGTGCCTATGAGAGCACATGACACTAGATAATGTACTGGTCTCCTGATACCACTCCCCTGCATCTGACACTTTGAAGTACCCTCCTTTAAGCCTGGATATAAAGTATTCTGCTTATATCTAACAGGTATCCCCATCATGGCTTGTAACCTGCAATGAACTTTTCCTCCACAAATCAGTATAATCCATTTTAAAGGCATCTAGGCCAGATGTCATCACCAGATCCCTGCAGCAAAGAGTTCCACAGATTAAAGGCACACTGGGTCAAGAAATATTTTCTTTTGTCTGACAAATGCAATGTAGGTTCAATGTGACAGAAAATATTGCCACATATTTAGTTTTGTTTAATATTATCCAAAGATTAATAACATTTTAGCTGACAGAATTCTTCACTTCAAAACAAACAAACAAAAAACAAAAGAAAATCAGGATTGATTTAGAAAGCTTTTGAATGGAAACATCAGTCAATTCAAGCCATTTGTTGCTTGAGAAAAGTTTGATTATCTGCTACTTCATGCTTGAGTGCAGAAACAGAAGTAGGCAGCAAGGTTGAGAAAAAATGTACATGTTCATCTATGCATATATTAATATCACAACTGAGCTACAGTAATCCCCCGCTTATTATGGGGGTTAGGAACCCAACCAGACCCACGATAAAGGAAAATCTGTGATATGTGGATGCTGGGTCGGGTTGGGACTAGGGGACTCGTCTGGGGCCTCCTACACTTACCTTACACCTGCCGCTGCCCCAAACGGGCCTCCGACACCTGTTGGAGGCCCCACAAGTGGTTTCAGGCACTTCTGCTGGAAACTATTTCTGGGGCCTCCAACAGATCTGAGAAGCCCATCAGAGGCCTGCTCAGGGCAATACCAGGCCTGGGTTAAGTTCAGGAGGCCTCAAACAGGCCCACACAGCTCTTGTATTCCCAGAGCTGAGAATCGACTATGCATTTGTAGGTAGTGGATCAGAGTGAAGATCTTCTCCCGATGGTCCATAGGGAGAAAGATGCGACCCACAGAACAGTTCAAAATTGTGCCTACATATGGAATTGTAGTGGGAGTGAGCTTGGATTTTTGCTCATTTATCTGAAGGCCCAAACTTACTAGTACAGACAGGGTAAATCGGGTATCGAGTAGAGACTGGTGAGGCAAGTAGCCAATCATCCAAATATGGAAACAAGGTAGTATCTCAGTCTGAGGAAGGCCACAACGAGAGCCATAGTCTTGGTAAAGACTCTTGGAGCTGAGGAAAGTCCAAAAGGGAGGGATTTGAATTGAAGAACCGTGTCATCCATGATGAAGCAAAGAAATCTTCAGCAGGGATGAGCAATGGTGATATGACAATGTGCATCTCTGAGATCTATTACAACAAACCAATCCCCTTGCCTTAGGAGAGAGATAACAGTATCACAAGATGCCAAACGGAAACATTTTTGGATGAGGTATCTGTTGAGACACAAGTCTAAGATATGCCATAGGCCGCCATCCCTTTTGGGAACTGTAAAGTAACAGGAGTAAAACCTGTACCTTAGATGTTCGGAGTGGACTACCTCTATAGCATCCTTTTGGAGAAGCGAGTGAACTTTGCAGAGGGGCTGAGAGATGAGGTGGTGACCTGGAGGAAGTTAAGTAGCATTGACAGAAGGTGGTTCTACACCAAGGTTGACAGTAAGATTTGTAAGAACTCTGGTAGGAATAAGAGTGTGAGGTTTTATGTTATTTAAAAGCCTGTCAAGAATGGCATCAGTTTGAAGATCATAGAGTCCCTTACCATTGAAAGAAAAATCCTCAAGGCAAACACAGGCATCATCAGGTACTGCTGCTGAGCACAACCATGCATGCCTATGGAGAACCATAATGCTGGCCAGCTGTTTGGCAGCCGCATCAATGGTGTGTAGGGCTGCTAGTCTTTGGTGTTTAGCAAGATACATGACATCTTGGTAAGAATTTAGGGCTCTGGTGTGGTGATTTTCAGGTAACAAGTTCAGAACTGACTGCGTCTTCCATACATTGCAAAGGTATTCTCCCATGGCTGCTGAATAATTAGCCAGCCTGATGACGATGGATGAGAGGGAGTACAGTCTGTGGCCTGTAGGAAGTCTTATTTCCTACCTTCCTTGATGGTGGGAGCATTGGAAGATTTGAATCGGGCTCTGTTTTGGATTGAGTCTACTATAAAAGAATTAGGGAGAGGATGCTGATGTAGAAAAGCAGTCTGATCACCATGGGTTTTGTATAGATTTTCCACCCTGCGTGGCATCTGGTAAGAAGTCATCGGTTCCTCCCATGACTCCTTGATAAGCCGAAGCATAGGCTTAATGATGGCCAAGCAGAGTGGAGGGACCTGATCCAGTGAAATATCGCCAAAAACCTGATCATCATTGTCCAGAGGAGGCTGGACTAGATAGATTAGCATTTTTGTGATCATCTGAGAGTAGGATTTGTAGTCCTCCGAGGGGGGCAGGGGAAGCTCGTCATCAATGTCAGAGTTTTTTTGGGGGGGAGGGCAATTCAGAATCTTGCAAGTGATCAGAAAGACAAGAGTCTGCAGCATCACCATCAGAGTACTCCCTAGTGGGAGAGTCCGAGGGGTCTCACACCTGTCTATGTAAAACGGAGGAGGTGGGGCAGCCAATGGGTCTGGCCATTGAGCTCTAGAGGTGGCCTTCGAGGCAGAAGGTCTTGTCAGGATTGTCAAGCTTGATGAGCATGTGGTGAAGGCAGTCGGCAAGGCTCTGTAGTGTTTGAGGCTACTCCTTTGTTATGCTTGGAGTGTTGCCTAGCGACTGACTGAGCAACCAGAAGGCGGTTGCATTGAAGTACCACAGAAGAAGCATGCTTACGATGTTTGTCTCTGCGTCAAGGAGGAGGAGGAGAACCAGAAGTCGAAGCAACTCTGCGTTGAGCCTGAGGTGTCGTCGATGTGGAAGATGAGGAATATCGTCAATGATGTTGGTGTGACCTATGGGACAGCATATCAACAAACTCGGGGTGCAGGTAGACCACATTAGGTTGTTCATATCGACACCACTTAGCGTGTCAGAAGCAATCATCAGAGTACGACTCATCGGAATCGAAGGGTTGAGGTCAACGTTTGTGCCTCCTTATGGGTCCCAAATCCAAATAGTCGGACTCATAATGTCTTCGATGTCGATGCACTCGATGTTGGAGAGAACTCTGCTCCCTGTCATGCCCTTTATATCTGTGACACCCATGAGGCTCCAGAGAGATGGTGTCAGGGTTGGAATGGTGTTGAGCCTGGTGAGCCAACTGCCGTTTCTCACAGCTGGCTCGCGCGATATCTCATCGACATCTGCCTGATGTGGAAGGTGATTGAGAACTGGAGGAAGATTGGCTCGTATAATGTCAATGTCGACACACCTTGACAGTAGGAGGGGTAGACTGTGCTACCTTAGACTCTATTACAGATGAGCCCAGAGACATACTTCTTACCCCATATCCAGGAATGAGGGGGGCTTCGAGCTGGAACAGCATCCCGCTCGGAGCAGAGCAGGTCCACATTGACCAATTCCGATGCCCTGCTCGATGAAGGTTCCAGTTGGGGCGCTTCGGGCTTGGCTTGGAAGGTTTTCACTGTTTTTTGTCAACCTTAGCCAGCTTCAATTTGTTGCCAGGACGGGATTTAACCTTAGGAGCGGTGGATGACTGCTCCGAAGAGACGATGAAGGTTGTGACCCAGATAGACTAGGCTGAAAGTTCCCCGTGGTTGAGGTGGAAGCCATGCCAGCTTGTAAAGAATACTTCCAAAGATGTGATTTTAGCCGCTGAAGCCGGGCACGGAGGGCAGCCTTGGTAAGGTTTTTGCAGTGGCTGCACAAAGAGTGCTGGTGTACCTCTCCAAGGCAGAAAAGGCACAAAGAGTGTCCGTTTGTGACTGGGATCTTATTTCTACAGGAACTATGTTTGAAGGGTGAAGAGGAGGCCATAAAAATGGCGGAAAAGGAAATGTTTGGGGGGGGAATAGGTGGCAAAGGGAAGACAGTGGTGGGGAAGTTCCGTCAAATAAAATAAAAATAAAGGAACTAAAATAATTAATCTAAACTCCTCGTGTTGTTGTTTTTTAGGTCAAAACTCGCAGCCAGAAGAACAAAAGAAGCACTGGTGGCAGAAAAGAAGGAACTGAGGTAGGAAGGGGCGGAGATGGGTTATATAGGGTGGGAGGTCCTTCCGTTTATACTGCTTCCAGAAGGTTCTGAGGAGTGTGCAAGCCATTGTGTGCAATCACAGAATGCTTCCAATTTAATTATGTCACTATGTAATTCTGTCTTGAAATATTCACTCAGTTTCTTCCAAATTTCAACAGCACCAGCAATAAAATAATTACTTTTCTATATTTTGTTCAAAGCTTCAGAAATGGGTTTCAGAGTCCTCAGAGTATGTTCCAACATTTATCCCAGATTTTGGCTATGACTGTGCCATCTCTTTTTTCTTGATTTTGTTCACAAATTGTCATCAGGTAGGCCAGTTCTTGATATACTGTTCAAAGCAGTCCTATCTCACATCTTGTGGGAGTGTTATGTTGGTTCCACCCATTTTTTCAGAGCTGCTGCAGCAACATGATTGTTACAGAATTATTTAGCAATTTCGCTGAAGTATTTGACTAGAAGGTGCAGCAAATGTGCACTGTAGCCATATGTTATCAGCATTGCATTCTCTTGCACTTCTAGATTTCTTCTCATCTTGGATACATTTGCAGCATTATCTGTGACCAAACTATGTACCAGACATCTGAATTTGTTCATATATTACAGATTTTGCTGCAACTTCCTGTTAAGCATTCTACTGTGCGTGTATTTACTGATGTATCAATTATTTCTACAAGGAAGGCATTCCCTTCTTGTATTATACAAGCACATACAACAGAGTCCTTGTGGGCATGACTCCACCCATCAAGACTTAGGACACAATTTTTAACCGAGCTGTTGCACATTGGTCCATCTTTGTACCATATACTTTATCCAGCAGTTTCTCTGCAACAGCTGCTCTGCTAGGTGGACTGTATGTACCATGATTTCAGTGACTGAATCACAGTAGTGAAGTGTGGGTTATCAATCAGATGGAAAGAAGAAACTGCCGAGTGCCCGAACTGGGCATTTCCCCCCATCATTTTACTCTTTTTCTAAACTGATAGTTGTGACAATGTTCAAATTTGGCCCAAGTAGCTGTTTTCCCTCCCTGATAATGAACTATCTGAGGATGTGAAAAAAGATGTCCAAATTTCAACCCTTCTGATGTTTTGGACCACAACTCTCAGAATTCTAAGCCTATATTGCCAATGACATAGGACTGTGGGAGTTGTGGTCCAAAACATCTGGAGGGCCGAAGTTTGGACATGTCTGGCTAGGCCATAAGCATACTGCCAAGACCCTGAAACTGAGATGCAGCATGGTAGCCAAGAACATACAATGGTTTAACAGGACAGGTTCCACTCAGAACAGCCTCACCATGGTCGACCAAAGAAGCTGAGTGTCCATGCTCAGCATATCAATAGGTTGGCTTTGGGAAACAGACGTATGAGTGTTGCCTGCAGAGGTTGAAAGGGTGGGGTCACTGTAGACTGCACACCACACACTGCATCAAACTGGTCTGCAGAGCTGTTGTCCCAGAAGGGAAGCCTCTTCTAAAGATCATGCACAAGAACGCCCGCATACGGTTTGCTGCAGAGAAGCAGGTTAAGGACATGATTTTCTGGAACCATGACTTGTGGTCCGATGAGAACAATATAAACTTATATGGTTCAGATGGTGTAAAGCGTGTGTGGTAGCAACCGGGTGAGGAGTACAAAGACAAGTGTGTCATGCCTACAGTCAAGCATGGTGGTGGGAGTGCCATGATCTAGGACTGCATGAGTGCTGCTGACACTGGGAAGCTACAGTTCATTGAAGGAACCATGAATTCTAACATGTACTGTGACATACTGAATCAGAGCGTGATCCCCTTCCTTTGGAGAATGGGACGACAGGCAGTATTCCAACATAATGGTTCCAAACACACCTTCAAAACGACCAGTCTTGCTAAAGAAGCTGAAGGTAAAGGTGATGAGCCTCATGGCGCAGTGGTTAAATGCCTGCACTGCAGCTAAAATTGTGCTCATGACCTGGGGTTCCTTCCCAGGTAGCTGGCTCATGGTTGACTCTGGCTTCTATTCTTTTGAGGTCAGTAAAAAGAGTACCCAGCCTGCTGGGGGGGGGATCAATGTGTAGCCTGCATAATTAAATTGTAAACTACCCAGAGTGTGCTTGAAGCGCTATGGGGCGGTATATACGCAGAACACTTTGCTTTCACTTTTTAAAAGCATCTCTGGGGCATCCTGAACCAGAAGATGGAGATGTGCAAGGTCTCCAACATCCACCAGCTCTGTGATGTTGTCATGGAGAAATGGAAGAGGACTCCAGTTGCAACCTGTGAAGCTCTGGTGAACTCTATGCCCAAGAGGGTTAAGGCAGCGCTGGAAACTAATGGTGGCTACACAAAATATTGACACTATGTGCCCAATTTGGACATTGTCACTTAGGGGTACTCACTTTTGTTGCCAGCAGTTTAGACATTAATGGCTGTGTGCTCCGTTATTTTGAGGGGACAGCACATTTAAACTGTTATACAAGCAGTATACTGTCAAGCCCCGCACACAGAGCACACACACAAACAGGGTTCTGTTCTTTACCAAGATCTTTAGTGGAAAGCCAGGCAAGTTCAAGTCCGTTGCTAACAATCAAGTGCCAGATAAATAACAGAATCCAACTCCCAGCAATTAACAGTCCAAGTCAAAACCAGAATATCTCACGGAAACTAGATGCCAAACCCAAGGGAATAGATCAAGCCGTGGTCCAGGAAGCCAGTCCGAAATCACGAAACAGAGCCAAGGTCAGACAGGAATGTGGTTGCAAGTTCAAATGACACGTTGCTCCCACAGAGAACTCAAGGTGAGCTTACCAGCTTTATCCCAAAACAGGGAACACACCCTTATTCCTGGAAAGGCTTCTGCTAGTACTCAGGGCTTGCTGCCCTGATTCCCCGTCTAGCATCAAAGACCCTTTCCCTAGCCCTCCTGGTAGCATGTCTTTGCAGAATCCTGCTCATGGCCCTTCTAGGGGGAGAAGATATGTTTTCAGCTGAGTCATCAGACCCAGCTGCCTGCTGATTTGAGCTGCAAGGCTCCTCCAGCAGCTCTTCACCATTTAACCCCTCAGAATCAGGTTCTGTGACAGGCAGGGTCCTGGCATATACTCGCTGCTTTTACATTGTAGCCAAGTGTTATTTCCTCAGTGTTGTCACATGAAAAGATATAAGATTTGCGAAATGTGAGGGGGTGTGCTCACTTCTGTGATATACTGTATCTATGATGGTCCCTGAATGATGGGCTTTTTTCTATCTATTTAGGCGATATACTGTGGAAGTGTGATGTATACGATGTGACAGAAACACTGTCCTGGACAGGTAACTCTAAAACTGTAGAACAGGAAGATGATGAACTCATAAGTAGATAGTTCCCAGAATCCTGATGATCGATTCTCCTAATCAAACAAGTGAATGCTTGCTGGTATTTCATTATTTATACCATTTCTGCTTATTTAGGATTCCCATTGTATTCACTGCCACTCAATACTGCACCCAAAAATAAATATTTGCTTGTTTCAACTCTCTCTTTTTAACAACTATATCAAACAGTAACAGACAATGATAATAACAAACATTTTTGTTCAAACATGGCCGTTCCTCAAGGCAGTCTTTAGTATGATAAAATCTAAATGTTTACCAACCTGAATGCCTGTTCAAACATGTTCCTTTTCTCGGTTTCATCACAATACTTCTCATGCTGTATTTCATTTAGGTCACCAGGCCTTGTATTTCTTGGTTGCAATGTTTGCAGTTTGCACATATGGCTGCCTTACCCATATAGGTAGAGGACCTGCTGCACAGTATCGTTCCCATGTTCCCAGCAGGAGAAAGGATGCTAAGTAGACATGGGCACTTCATGTTTTGTACATATTTGTATGAAGCATGTCTGCAATAGCATGTGCTGCTGAGGCCCATCTCCCACGTCCAGCCCACTTACCAGGCTCTGCTCGGCACTGGGGTTGGGGCTGACCTTTCTATCTGTGGAAGCAGCCACCTCTTTCCCACATCTCTGGGCAGCTCACCACTTGAGGCACAGTGGCTGAACTGCTAAACTGCAACTATAGCTGTGCTCATGGCCAGGTAGCAGGCTCAAGGTTCACTCAGCCTTCCAAGATCATTAAAATGAGTACCCTGCTTCCTGGGGCCTCAGGGATGGGGGGAAATGTGTAGCTGGCATAATTACTCTGAAACCATCCAGAGATTGCTTTGAGCACCCAAGTACATAAGCAGCATGCTATGCTTTGCAATTATGCCTTGTTATGTTTTTTGTGTGTGTTCATTCTGTTTATCTGTGGCATTTGTTTGATCCTTTTTAATATTTCTATACATATTGGTCTTAGCTTTAAATAATGTAATGTAACCCACCTTGGATCTCTTTAAGGAGAAAGACATGGTAAAAATAAATAATTGAATAACTTTAAGAGTAAACCATTCAATAACTATGTTTGCTGAGTTTTTCACCTCTTATCTTTACTAATTTATTTATATTTATACTGTCAGTTTTTTATGATTTTTAGGTTTTTAATAAGTACAGTGGACCCTTGTATAACAAACAGCTAGTATAACAAAATCCGTACAACATAAAAAATTCCAGAGATAGGGGAAATTTGCTTAACATAATTGCCTATGGGGAAAATCCATACAACATAAAAATGGGATTACTCCATTTTCAATGCATTCCTATGGGAATTTGCATAAAGGAAAATTTGCTTAATATAATTTCATTTGGAACAAATTAATTCCTTTATACAAGGTACCACTGTATTGTTTTACTGAGTTTTATATTGTAAATCACCCAAGGTCTCCTCTGGGGCAATAAGTGGGGATAAATCAAAATTAATCAATCTATCTTAGGAGCAGACAGTGAAAAAGACTATTGCACTGACTGAATCGGCCAAAACGTTAAGTTTTTCATGCTTTAATCTTTTTTTAATAGTTAAAATATATTTGATTTTAAAACAACATAATGTAAATAACTACATATTAAAAACAAAAAACATGCTTGATAAATATTATTTGCTTGCTACTGAAGAAAAAGCATCTGCAATACAAGCTAAAATCTAGCTGCACTGCAATCCAAACAGTGTCGTGTTTATACACAAACTACTGCAAGAAACCTCTCTAGATGTTTCTGTTGCACACAGTCATGCAACTCAGTATGGAATTGTTTGAAAATTAATTGTTAATTATTAAAAAAATATATCATATGACCTTTCTAAGTATGAAACTTGCACCTCTGAATTATGAAAAATACATATTAAGGCTACACCAACCAAGAACTTGGGGGGCACATAACTATCTCTTAGTTGTTTTAAGCCATGAGTTAAACTAAATCTGCTTTTCTTTAATGCAATACTTCCCCCATAATGTTGTTTCATTAATGCAATCAAGCCTTATGTTTCTTAATTTGCACACATGCCTGTCTTACTGGAAGTACAGCTACATCATTAAAATATTCCCAGACACCATCTTGTTTATGGTCTGCTGCCATTCAGGTTTGTTCTTCTAGTGCACAGGAATGTCATGATTGGTGTTGAAAAACAAAGAGACCATTAAAAAGATGTCACAACTTCAAAGATGTTCTGCTCAGATCGTCTCAGTTTACTTCCTATTACTGCCTCCCTTTCCTTATACAGTAATACTTTGGTTTACAAATATCTTGGTTTACGAGTGTTTTGTAAGACAAGCAAACATTTCTACTAAAATTTTGCCATGATCAATGAGCAATGTCTTTCAATACAAGCACTGGAGCAGGTCATATCATCAAAAGTGAGCCAATAGTGGCTCTCTCTTTCTCCTCCTGCTGGATTGTGGGCGATTGTCTGGAACGTTCCGTCTCAGGCAGCCTCCAAAGAACAGTCAGGAACATTTTCAAAGGACAGTGCAGATTTGGCTTTTATTTTTCTCTATTCAGTGACCTCCTGCCTATCGAGGGGGTTAGGGACCCGACCTGACCCACGATAGTTGAAAATCCATGATATGTGGATGCAGGTTGGGTCGGGCCTGGGGGGCCTAGCTGGGGCCTCTTGAAGTTATCTCCAGCCTGATGCTGCCCGAATGGGCCTGCGAGGGCTTTCCCGGGCCTCCCTGAGAACCGGAAGTGACCTCCAGATCGCCAAAAATCATTTCTGAGGCCTCCAACAGGCCTAGAAATGCCTCTGGAGGCCTCAGAAATGGGTTTCTGAGAACCGGACGTGACTTTTGGTTCACAGGGGAGTCATTTTCGGGCCTCCAGAAGGCCCAGGAAGGCCTGTTTGGGGCAGTGCCAATCCTGGGGTAACTACAGGAGGCCTGAAACAGGCCTCCCCCCCTTACCCCAGGGGGGCTTTTTTCATATACTGCAGTCCCGCGATATAGTGGGACCACAGTATATGAACTGCGAATGGGTGGAGGACCACTGTATTTATATTTAATTTGTTTTCAACATCCGTTCTTATTTTTCAACCCATTTGTAGTCAAGGGGCAGCTAGTCAAGTGTGCATATGGCTACATATTGCACTTTATTATTGCCACATTAAAAAAACAGAGTAAAACCCAGTTGTTAGTCCCAAGCAGAGCAGATTTCACAGGTAAAACTCAAAGAATTAGAATATCGTGCAAATGTTCATTTATTTCAGTAAGTCAACTCAAAAGATGAAACTGATTTATGGGATAGACTCATTACCTGAAAAGCGAGATATGTCAAGCCTTACTTTGGTATAATTGTGATAATACAGTTTATGAAAACCCCAAATTCTCAATCTCAGAAAAGTAGAATAATGTGAAAAGGTTCCTATTCACAGTAGTGCATCAAGAGCCACCACACAGACGGATCCTGGACATGGACTCCAAATGTCGTATTCCTCTTGTCAAGCCGCTCCTGAACAACAAACAACGTCAGAAGCATCTAACCTGGGCTACGGGGGAAATAAATTGGTCTGTTGCTCAGTGGTCCAAAGTCCTTTTTTTCTGATGAGAGCGACTTTTGTATCTCATTTGAGAACCAAGGACCCAGAGTCTGGAGGAAGAATGGAGAGGCACACAATGCACAATGCTTGAAGTCCAGTCTGAAGTTTCCACAGTCTGTGTTGATTTGGGGAGCCATGTCATCTGCTGGTGTTTCTTTGCCTCATTAAGTCCAGGATTTGTGGACTTCATTAAGTCCAGGGTAAAAACAGCCATCTACTAGGAGATTTTGGAGCACTTCATGCTTCCTTCCACAAATGAGCTATATGGTGATGCTAAGTACATATGCATGCTTAGACTTTTCAGAGGTCCGATATTGTTCTATTTCCAATTCTTGTGTTATGAATGTCATGTAATATTCTAATTTTCTGAGACTGTGAATTTGGGGTCTTCATATGTTGTACGCCATAATCGTCACAATTATACCAAGTAAGGCTTGACGTGTCTCACTTAGCATGTAATTAGTTTCACCTTTTGAGTTGACTTACTGAAATGAATGAACATTTACACGATACTCTAAGTTTTTGAGTTTCACCTATAAACCATGGTGTGGACGTGGCCTTCTACCCAACTTTTCTGGGTTTGGGCATTTTTTTGTGTACAGTGTGTGGTCTATCCCTAACCCTAACCCCAGAACAAATCATCTCACCTTCCGTTACTTCTTATGGGGAAATTAGCTTTGATATACAAGTGCTTTGGTTTACAAGCATGTTTCCGGAACAGATTATGCCTGTAAACAAAGGCATTTCTGTATTCATCAGCAGGTTTCTTCACTTTACCTGGATTGACCTCACTTCCAATAGTATTTTATTCACTGACCCTTCCACTGTCTGAAACTAGGCACTTTCAGAAACAAAGAGGTAAGGGTTTTGTTTGTTTTTTCTCTACACAAAGTTGTAGAGTTATAACAGCTATAGTTGCTATTCTAAAGGAATCAGCATTAGCCAATAAAACTAATGAAAGCAAAGCCTAGAGATTTGAATCAGGTTTTCAAGAACTTTTCAATCTTATGCTGAGAACAACTCCAGCAACAGAATAACTTTAGTGATATATAAATAAAGATATAGAAAAGGCAGGTCACATCTATTATTTCTCATATCCATGAACTAGTATTAGCAACTAAGTACTATATAACTGTACATGTATAGCTGTATACCTGTTACTGTATGGTAACCCTAGATTCCCTAAGCACATCTGATCTTGCCTGATTTCGGAAGCTAAGCAGGGTCAGCCCTGGTTAGTACTTGGATAGGCGACTAGGTGCCTGGAGTAGGAACTGGCAAACCACCCCAGTATTCCTGCCAAGAAAAACTCCATGGACATGGAGTCACAAAGAGTCGGTCATGACTGTAACGACACAACAACACACTGTATATTTGGAGAAACAAAACTAGTTTGATAATTTTCTGATGGTATCTTGCTCACGTGGGCAAGATCTGTCTTGGCAAGTCCATGATTTAAAACAACAACAACAACAACAACAACAACAACAACAACAACAACAACAAAATTTGCTCATAATGTCCCCATAGATAATATAAAAATGAAAAGTTTCTCATAATATCTTACTTATATCTCAATATAAGTTGTATAAATAAATAAATAAATGATATAATTAAAACTTATTTTTCTATTTCACGAGATCTTTCAAGCATATCGCATTTCAAAATGAAATTATTTTCACATATAGAGTTTTTAAAATTAATGATCAAAATGTAAAATTGATGATTAAAATATGCATCCACTATACTTTTACATTATTTCCTTGGTTCTGGAAAACGTATGACTTTCTTTTTCGCTAATTTTACCTAGCTCTGTGGCAGGGATAATTTGTCCTAAAAGTATTCTCCCTCTGCCTAAGGATTACTTTGCAAAGTCTACATACAAAGGTTTTTCTGCCTTTTCTCTGGTACTGTACCCCTTTCTCCTTGTTTAAATGCCATTCATGAGATGTGGCATCCAACCCACTTAACTACACAACTGTCTAAAGCCCCCACCCTGAGTTTTTCAGCTTTTATTCATTCTCAACATCTCCTTGAACAGCCCTGATCTTGACAGCACCATTCCAGAAGATGGTAATGCATGTTCCTTTATGGAGAATAAGCCAAATTGACAAAATCCTTGATACAATAAAGGGCATCATCTGTAAAGCATGACTTCACAAGGCAGACATTCCCATGCCTTGATCTTCACACATGACATTTTTTCTAGAACAGTGGCCCCCAACCTTTTTAGGACCAGGGACCAGTTTTGTGTGGAGCTTCTCAGGCACAGATGCATGCAGAGTTCCTCCACATGTAAGGTGCACACACAAAAGTCCCTCCCGCTACTTCCGTCATGACCTAAACAAAAATGGTCATAGTGGGCAGGACAAGCCCTGGGCAGAAGGGGGAACCATGCGAGGCCACGTAGGCGCACACCTCACAGGGAACCTTGTGGCCCAGTTCGAAGGAGGCCACAGACCAATCTTAGTCCACAGACCGGGGGTGGGGACCCTGTTCTAGAAGACAAAAGCTTACCACTCTATAATTTCATTCCAGGATTTGTAATTGAAGATGGAAAATTGACATTGCTGATGACAAGGAATAAAAATTCATCAGACAAGTACTTAGGCAGAACTTCAAACAAGATCATACCTAGCTTTCCATCCTCATTTGAAATAGTTAAGAGCAAGGACACTCATACCAAAGCCGCTACAGATGGGCCCAATAGAAAAGTCAACAAAAGAGTGTCCCCATAGAGTGTCCCCTTAAAGTGTTAGGTCTAGGATTTTGGATAATATTACTTATCACGTTCCCATCACCAAGCCAGTTTATTTTGAAGAGGGGTTAATGCGGGAGCAGAAAATGCAGTGGTTAAAATGACCCAATATCCCCAAAGAAATGATATGAAAAACAAGGACACTTGGTTTAAAGTTAGTAGTCAAATTTTCCAAGGACGTCCATTTTCTTTAATACTAAATAGCCAAATGTGTGTTTTTAATGACCTCCTTGAGCTAACACTTAACTTCACAAGACATTGTCCAAATTAGTGTTTATTATTTTTGGACTGTAACGTCACTTGGTTCTTGGCTACTAACCTTTCATGTTACTCTTGGATTTGTCAGTTTGCTTGCCTGTGGGGGTTTGGGCTTGCTGCCCCTGCCCACTGGAAGAGGCTGCCTGCTGTGCTGCTTTCTGCTTTAACATTGTCCAGTCAAATGTGTAGTCATATTGGTGATTCAGGGTCCTGTGGACAAGAAAGAGAAAACATAATCATACACTTCATTTCAATGTAATACATACACATTGGTGCTGTTGATCAAGCCTTTTTTTTTACTGCAGCTAAAGACATTCTGAGGATCAAACAGAACTGGGGATTAATAATTAAAACCTATTTGGAGGCAAACCTGATTGCCATATGGCATATATTTATAGTAGAAACCAGTAAGCATCACGTGTGCTGCACTGAGCAGGAATAGGAGTACTTTTAATGAAGTGTAGGCCATTTCCCATGAATCCACTGATCCTCACACATTTTCCCCCTTCTCCACATGATTCCATTGTCAAGCAAGAAAATAATCAGAAGCAGCTTTCTGGGGTACTGGGAACAGAAGCAGGCACGCCACCATATCTGGTGCTGCAATCCTGACCATTTAATTTGTTAACTTAGTTGGCACTGAAGCTCTGATCAATTCTGTAGAATTCTGTACAATTTAACACCTGCAAATACTAGGGTTGATGAACAGCTAACAAAGCAATTACCGGTAAGACACAAATTAAAATGCCAGCCATGTTGAACCTAACAGAATTAAAAAGCTTCAGATTCAGAAGTACTGTAGTTTATTACCCTGTCAAAATGGACTTACTTCTAATTCATTTGTAGGGAATCCTCATTTGTAGGGAAAGCTTATCCACCCATTTTTCAAATATGGGGAAATTCTGCTTACTTTCTGAAAATGATTTGACAGTGCAATACTGACAACAGCATTTTATGGCAACCAAATGTTTCTCCACCCACCCCCTTAAAAATTAAACTAAGTGAAGCAGCTTGAAATTGCTCTTCTATTTCCCAAATATAAGCTTTAGCCTTTACTAAAAGTTGCAAGAAATATCAGAGTTCCTCTCTGATAAATTCTAAAATACGTGTTTCAGGATGGGTACTGCAATCATCTTTATCCAGGTGAAGGTGGCCATGTCTCATGTTCAGTATCACAGTAACTCCCCCGCTTATCGGGGTTAGGGACCCGACCCACGATAATTGAAAATCCATGATATGCGGATGCAGGGTTGGGTCGGGACGGGTCTTGCACTTACCCCAGACCTCGCATTGGCCCGAACAGGCCTCTGACGGCCTTCCCGGGCCATTGGAGGCTCCAAAAGTGCTTCTCGCCATACCGGAATTGACTTCCGGAAAACTGGAAGTGACCTCAGGATCGCTCGAAAGCACTTTGGGGGCCTCCGAGGGCTTTTCTGGGCATGTTGGAGGACTCAGAAATGATTTTGTGTGAACCAGAAGTAAACCGGAAGTCACTTCCAGTGGGAGGGGGAGGCACTACTAGAAGTGTTACAACAAATTTTTGATTATGGCTTTGTAGGTATCTCACAAGTACAGTTTTTCTGATATGAAAATTTCTGTTGAAGTTAAAATGTTTCCTTACTACTTCCTGGTATTTTGATGTTTTAGTGGTTACTAGAATCTGACCAATTATGTTTAAAGTTTGTGCAAGTTCTCTTCCCCCAGAAGACTGACCTGAAGAGAATACGGAATAACTGTCTCAGATACATATAGTCAGGAGCCTCCTCAAAGCGCAGGCCACGGCAATAGTTCAGGTACATTGCAAATTCTGCAGGAAATCCCTGTAAAGAGAGTCAAACCATAATTTACACATGGCAGCCAAAATAAACCTTCAGTATGTAGTCAGATTTCTCTCTCTCTCTCTCTCTCTCTCTCTCTCTCTCTCTCTCTGTGTGTGTGTGTGTGTGTGTGTGTGTGTGTGTGTGTGTGAGAGAGAGAGAGAGAGAGAGAGAGCAAAAAGCTAAAATTACTGCCAGACAATCTAATTATCATTTGTTTAAAAAACACCCTCATTGATAAACAGGCTGAAACACCCAGTGTAACATTAATAATGAATTTATATATCTTCTAAGACATACTGGCTGCTATAGTCAACAAATGGTTATTTGCCAGAACACATTTCATTTTAAAAATGGTTTTAATTACCTTACCTTACACAAAACTTCAACAGGAGTAGACATCTTCTTTTCACTAATCTTTTCATATTTCTGCTTCTTTGTTGCGGCCTGTAGAACACAAATCAATGTTAGATGACACAAGGAAAGCTGCAATACTACAGATACAGCCTAGAACACAAAAGCTTCAAATTAGGTTTTGTATGAAACCTCCCAGTTCCAGAAATAATTGCTAACTGAACAAAGGTCAACCTGGTATTATGTTTTGAATACAGTTGAATACCACTGACTGCAGCCTAAAGCCTTTTCTTCAAACCATTATCTTATGTGGCAGTTATCTGATAATTTTCTCATTAAATCAGGTAACTAATACAATGAAGTTACTGTATAGTGTATCTCCTGAAACGTTACTGCATTAGTCTGTATCTGGTGGCTTACCATTTCCAACATAAACTGTCATGACCGTGATTTTATAATCAAAGTTGTGCAGCTGCATGTGAGAGACCCGACACCATCCAAAACATTTTTTTACACAAAAGACTAACAATTTTATTTCAATGTGTGCTTTCACAGGTCAATGCCCACTTTTTAAGCTACAGCAAGGAAGCTGTCGATTTTCCATACAATTTCCCTCTAATTTTTGGTCTCATGCATCTCTATATCTCATGCATGTTCCCCCAGCCACGTGGGTTCCATCACAACCAGAACACAAACAGCTGCAGAGGGTGTGTAGGGAAGGAAAAGCCCTGCGTGGATGGGGGGGGGGGGAAGAGAACCTTGTTTCTTGTTTTGTTTTATTTTTCTTCACCAACATCTCAGATAGACTAACATGACTATAATCCTTGAATTCTTTTCACTTTACTATTTATACTGCTTTGGAAATATTTTCTTTTACTAAATCCAACAGCAAGATTTAGTTGACAGTTTTGGCCATCCCATTTACCCTATCTTAACACTTAATAACTACATAAAACATAGCCCTATACCAAAACATAGAAAAACAGCCTGGCATTTATTTTCAACACAGAGCTTATCTCTGAATGCAGTTGCATTCACCTAAATCAGGTAAATTATATACTGTTCTAGTATTGGAGTAAATACAGAATAAAGGGGGTACAGTACAATGTTCAATAAAACCCTCTACAATTCTTGAAACAGATTTGGAACAAATTTTGAAGGCATACCTTTAATCCTTGCCATGGCAGGCTAGTTCTATTGAAGTACATCAACACATACCCTAGTGATTCCATATCATCACGACGACTGTGGGAGAAGAGAAATTTTTATAAATGTATGCTTAAAATCCACACCAGCATTTGAGGCCTCAAGATCTAAGTCACTGTTTTCAGAACAAATTTTGTAATATGCTTGAATTTTAATACTCAAGGATTATAAGAAAGTAATTTACTCCACAAAGTAAAGTAACAAGTACATCATGAACTAGTCTCAATGACATCATTTAAAGTAAAAGGGGAATGGGATACACATTTATTAATCTGGGTCTTTTTGTATGACATTTGATTGCAGCAAAGATCAAACACAGCACTAACATACAATTTAGACTGTGACCAAAGTTCATTACTCTTGATGATTCATGGAGCTCAGCTAAGCAAGAATGCTGAAACTAATTATGGGCTTTGAAGAACAAGACTGGCTTAACACAAAGTACTATTGAATGAAGAAAGGTTTGCCCATTCAAATAATCCTTTAACAAAGATTTAACAGATGTAGACAAAAATGCAAAACCAATAAACTAAAAACACAACAGCTAGAATCCTACTTGTAAGTTACACTTTCTTAAGTGCAACGTCAAATTGAAGCTAATTAACAAATCACCATTTGTATTCCTCTTTGTATGCCAGTCATGAGTTGGTGTATGATAATAATATAAGCGGATGACAGAGAATGAGATGGTTGGACGGTGTCATCGATGCAACCAATATGAATTTGACAAAACTCCGGGAGGCAGTGGAAGACAGGAAGGCCTGGCGAGCTCTGGTCCATGGGGTCACGAAGAGTCGGACACGACTGAACGACAACAACAATAATATAAGTAGCAATTTTTATTTACTAACTGCAACTGCTACCACTGTATTTATGCTGATGCAACTAATTAATACATTTTTGTCCATTATGAGACCAAAATCAACAGAATGTGGAATTTTTCCCGTGTGCCACCAGGACAGGAGAAAATTTATCTTCAACTTGTAAAATGTACTTTTTAAATTTGCATATTTTATTTACAGTTTTCAAAGTTTATTTTCAATTCATATCGGAGTTCTCAGAAATTGTTGGGGAGGGGAATTTCCATCCACCATTATAGGAAACATCATTACTATGCTACTCATGAAAGTAGGGTCTCAACTATTAACTATGTCTAATATGGTATGTCAAATATGTATACACTTACCTTTGCTCAATGCCAAGGTGTGCATTAATGCTGGCATATCTGGCTGTACCAGTAAGATTTTTATCTTCTCTATATGGTATGTGTTGCCTTGTCCTGTTGTCCCGGTACTTTTTGGCCAACCCGAAATCAATAAGGAATAACTTTTGGGGAAAAACATGAAACAAGTTAACCTTTCTAGGCAACATAAGGATTGAAGAACCATGTTTTCAAATTCAAACTCATCAGAGACTTAAGATTTAACGATTCAATTATGGCTGTAAATAAGGAACACACAAAACTGGTTTAAACATAAATTATGCATTCTTTAGAATATATATGAATATTCTAAATTATGCAAACAATCTTCATCCAACTCAGGAGAGACTTAAGAATGGTTAAATAAATTAAATGACAGTAACATTCAACATTTGTAATTTGACAAATGGGCTGCCTAATGCCCGGGTGATGCCCCTCCTAACCGTAATTCCACTTTTTGTGACATCCTGCAACAAATATCATATGGACTGTAAATCAAAGGAAAAGCAGATCATAAAAACTGTAAATTACATCTGACAAATGTTTTTGGGGTTTTCTTTAAAAATTTGTTGCTTTTTACTGATGCCTTCTTTACCTTTAATCAGTAATTTTGCTAAGTATGTTGGACTGACATGTACAGAAACAAAAATAAGGCAACCAGCATTTAAAAGTAACTGGAAACAGACAGGAAAACACTGAATGAATCCTAGATCAAATTCAAAAGATACAATATTTTTTCACTGCTCTTTAATAATGCTTTGAATTTTCATTTTTATCATTTAATTTGAAATATCCTATGAACAGACTGTCTTGCCTGTATGTGATCTGTCACCAGTAAAAAAAAGTCCAAGGATGTACATTTAAATTATATGGTTGAAAGACTATTATTAACTTTTGCTAGAGTAGGGTATAACTGATACTTTCTTCTCCATTTAAGCACAAAGACACAATTTCAGAAAAAGACTGGAATTGTTTAGGCTTAATGAATTTCTTATATACCTTTTCCTAAAAAGACTAAAAACATTTTACAACAATCCACTTCTCCTATTTACAGAATTATAAATACAGAAATCATAAAGGCCCCATTCCTGACAGGAATATTAGACATTCCACACATCACAATATGTATCTTTCTATTATGAAGAGTGTGGGGAAGAACATTACCAGCCAAGGGAAAAAAGTTCCCTGCAAGTCAAGGTGTTTCAGCTGCAAAGCCAGCAGATAACAAATAGGTCGAGAAAGACATCATCTCGTTCACACAACTGCATGACAGGTGTGGACTTGGCTATACAGTACAGGGGCCAGTGAGAATCCTAACAGTAAGAATAAAGGGGTTTTAAGATGTCTCAAGTATCTCAAGTGTCTTCTTGCAATCCAAGGCTAGATCAGAATCTTCACCATACACACATGTATTATTCGCCCTAGAAGGAGAAGTTCAATTAGGACTAAACCGCTGCTAGGTATCTCAGTGGATTAAAACATCTGACTGAAGAGCCAGATGTTGGGGATTCAATTCCCACTGTGCCCTCTTTGACCACGGGGGGGGGGGGAGAGAGACACATCTCCAGTGACATTAGCTGTGCTATAGAAAGCAAACTGCTGTTCATGAATAGCTACAGTATGTACCTCCGATGCTTTTTTATTTTAAACTCATATAAATTAGTAGCAAAGTAATATATTGTTCCATACTTTAAAAAGATACAGCATCTACTTTTCCCACCGAGCTGATCTGCCCACAGTCTAAACCACGGTTTGAACTGCATGAACATGAATGAAATCAAGACAGCCATCATGATGACTGTCCATTCCACACAAATGGGGGAGGGGGTAGTCCTTGCAAGACTTTAAAAATATTTCCATGGAAGGTAGCCTGTCTTACATACAAACTGCAAGATCATAATGTAAAACAAAATGAATGACTGACCAACATAAGCTTTGTGTAATTATGTAACTGGCCTTGGGTCCTTTTTTATGAGAAAAGTGGGGGTAAAAATATTTTAAATAATTAAAATAAAGGTTAGCTAGCTTGTTTAAACCAACCAGTCTGTTTCAAAACATAAACCAGCTTTCACTGAAAAACTAAACAAATCCTCATCTCTCCTGAAGTCTTCCCATGCTAAGAGAGAAGACACTGGAACATGAGCCCAAGGCTTAATGCATGCTCACTTCATCTGGTGCACATTCCAGTTCAGCATGATTGAGCATTACCTATAAGCAGCTCACAAACTAGATTAGAACAGCTTTGTAAATGGGATCTATAGAAGTGTATGAATCATATGCTAATACCAGCCCAATAAACAGGGTTTATATAATGAAATACTGTCTACTTCACCTACAGATTTTTGAATGTGTAGCACATTTAAAAAGCACAGCCTTCATAAGCAAACAAAAGAATGCAAGACATCTTGTGGCAATTCAACTGGATGTACTAGTTTTAGGAATAAAAAAACTATTTTCAATACCTTAACTTTCTTTGTCTTTCCTCAAAAGAAATCTAAGGTAAACACTTCTGAGTCCTTCCCCATCCAGATGCACTCCATGCACACGTAACAGGCATATGTGATCCTTCACTGCTGTATTTTAGAGCACAAAGCAATTCCCCAAGTACTTGACACAAATCATTTGGATAAAGGACACCCAACATGTTTCATATTTAAATATTCAGGGGGGGGGAATATAAGCACGCACTGCCAAGAAAACAACTTAGTAATGTTACATGTTTGCCAAGTATGTCTGAATAATGCCAACATAAGGTGCTTTTTGCAAGTCTACATATCTTCTGAACGAAACAAAAAAGCATGAGAGTTTGGGATTGAGGTTGGAATAGGAGACAGATTCAGACCTGGTTTAATCCTGAGAAAGATGGGTCCTGAGAAGTACTAACAGTCATGCTTCTTTTCCTCTTCCCCACTGGAGATTCTAAACACTAAACAAACAATAGAGGGTGGCAGTGCATCAAACAGTATTGCTTACAATGCAACAATGGCTGGCGCAGACAGGCAACACCGAGGCGTTAGAGAAAGAATAGGGTAGCCAAATGCCATCCTTCTTCCACCAAGCACTACAGTTTTCTAGAGGATAACATATTGTAAGAGGAAGAAAAATTTAGAAGTTGTGGCAAGATGAATTCTGAGCATGAGCCACTCCAAAATGACACTGCCTCAAATAGGGATAGCAATGGCAACATTTGGCTTTAATAAAAAGGTAATTTGGATTTTACAAACAAACATATCCTTTGATTACACAAACTGCCCTTCCCCCAAACAAGTGAAATCTAAATCTTCAGTAAGGAAGAGGTAGAAGGCATTTAGTCACCTTACGTACACTTTCATAAGCATGCAGGGCTTATTTCTAGCAGAGCTCATAGTACATCCTATGCTAAGAATGAAATGGCTAATGAAAGTCAAATTCATTCAAGAAATTCAGCATTCCATTTTGACTCACTACATTTTATAATGGAAAATATACCTGGAACAAGATTACCAGAGTAACCTAACATAATATGACTTAGATGTCTTAAAAGTCAACAAAGAACAAAATTTACCTGCACATTTACTATAAGAAAACTGCAATCTGTGAATAAAAACTAACTTTCTTTTAAGGCTTACAGCAAAATAAGATTTCCTTTAATTCTCCTTAGATTAAACCAAGGGAGTTTCACTCCTATGTCCAATATTATTTGAAATGTTAAACAGAAAGCAGAGGCCCACTATTTAAGCATTTGGCACTGAAAGTGAACTTCTTGAAAACAGGCAATGGAGTTTGCATCTTAAATCTTCCAACGTGATCTTAACAAGATCACCCGATAAAGCACAATCATGTTTTTCGGGCCACTTGTCCCCTTGAAGGAAAAACAAGATGCCGCAATGCCAGCCCATTATGACTGCCAAAATGATAGAGAAAGGGCCCCAAAGAGAAGAAAAATCAGAGTAAAACTTGTTTTGAAATTTCCTTTTTTTGACAAGAAGTTAAAGAACTGGACTATGCTAAGAGAATCAAATGCTACAGCACGAGACTTACAGATAAGTGAAGTTTAACAGAGAGAGCATTACAGGAAGGCATCCTTTTGCATTTGACTTGTGACATTTCTTCCTACCCTCCTAAAATAATGGCCCCAAGTTGGCATTCATACAGGCAAACAAAGGTAACATTTTATAGCTAGTAGTATCTGAAAAAGATCCACGCTGATGGGCTATGAAAAGCCCATGTGGGAATGTTGGTCTCAATGAGAGAAATCCATTACATTTGCCCTGCACTTGAGAATTTCTTAATAACAGCATGCACTGCCAATGCTGCCTGTCTGCCCGAGCACAGAAATAGCAAACTTTACTCTCATAAGCTAGTCAATAAAATATTTTCCAACAAAAATGGTCAAGGTTTCAGAAGGAAACATGCAGCTCCAGCTAAATTAATGCATTAGCTAGCCCCTTTTGTCCCAAACACAGTTTTAAAAGGTTAACAGTAGTTCACATCTGCAGCTGTTAATCTATATCTATCACAAACTGCATTCTGAACTTCCACAGGCTGTGAAAGAACAGGGAGCAATTAAGTCAACAGACGTGTGTTATTAGAAGCCAATGGTTTGTCTACAAATTGGTTACAGCCAATTTAAAAATTATGTAACAGGTAGTTGATTCTCCACCATGCTGGTATAAATGCAGTCTACAATCGGAAATTGCAGTTTATGGTAAATGGTGCTACTGCAATTTATTGATTCTGGATAATCAAGAGTATCACTGAACAGGCTGAACTTAGGTACTCTATCAGGAGTCATTTATACAACTTATTTAATTTAAGATCTAGCCAAAGACTGGTGGTACAGCCTATTTCTGCATGTAGCAGCATAACTGCAATTCCAAGTCTTGCCAAATATAACATGTTCGCTAATCACAAGCAATTAGCAGCACAGCATTTCCATGAACTGCCATTTTCAGAGGCGTTATTTTTTGTTCTTTCATGCAAAAAAAATCAGACTAACCTTATTACAGTGACGACCGATACCCATTAGGAAGTTATCTGGTTTAATGTCTCTGTGTATAAAATTCTTTGTATGCACATATTCAATTCTACTGATCATCTGTAAACAGAAAAAAATGGTCAAGGTTTCAATGCCTTCAACAGTATTTTAGGTGGATACATGTCTGTCAATAATTAAAACATCAAAATACAATTACTAGTGCAAAATTAAAGTTACTTGTCAGTACAGTACAATCTCCGCATCCGCTGATTCACCAACCACTGATTTAGTTATCCGCGGCTGGTGATCAGGGTGCAGGGGAGGTCCGAGTCCGGCAGCAAAGAGGTGGAGAAGAAAGAAAAAAATTACAGCCACTGGGGCTGGCCAGCCACACTTCTTGCCGCTGCACACTGGCTGCCCTCCAGAGGGGTAGGGTGGGGACTTAAGAGGACCCGCCTGGCCAACCAGCCCTTGAACTTCCCGCTTGGGTCCCGGGGGGGGGGGACCAGAAGTTTGAGCTTGAGCACAAAGTTCAAACTTCTGGTCCTCCACTGAGGACCCAAGCAGGAAGTTCAATGGCCGATTGGCCAGGCGGGTCCTCTTAAGTCCCCACCCCATCCCTCTGGAAAGCAGCTAGTGTGCAGCAGCAGTGATGAGGAGCATGGCGCAGCAGCATCAGTAAGTTTGTTTTTCTCCTCACCACCGCCATTGCCCCTACAGGCTGGCCGCCGTCAATGGCGAGGAAGACGTGTGGCAACAAGGAGGGTGTCTGGCCACTGCCACCACTGGTGAGGAGAAAGAGGGGGGGAAACCTTTATTTAATCCTTGCTGCCGACGACGCACCACCCTGTCGTGTTAGAGCAAAAGCTTTCATCCCGGCACCCAACCACCCTGTCACCACTGTCAACCTGGATAAGAGTGTTTGCTCTTATATGCGGATTTCGGTATCTTGGGGGGGGGGGGTCCCAGAATCAATACCCAGCGGATACAGCAGTCTTACTATAATCAAAACAGGCTAATAAGACTCCTCATGACAACTAGTTTATCTAAAACACCACTTTTCTAGGTATCAATCAGGGCTGTGGAGTCAGAGTCGAGGAGTCGGAGTCGGAGTAAATTTTGGGTACCTGGAGTCGGAGTGGGCAAAGAACGCACCGACTCCTAATAAATTTAGATTGGAATTTTTTATATGCGGATTTCGGTATCTTGGGGGGGGGGGTCCCAGAATCAATACCCAGCGGATACAGCAGTCCTACTATAATCAAAACAGGCTAATAAGACTCCTCATGAAAACTAGTTTATCTAAAATACCACTTTTCTAGGTATCAATCAGGGCTGTGGAGTCGGAGTCGAGGAGTCGGAGTCGGAGTCAATTTTGGGTACCTGGAGTCGGAGTCGGAAAAGAACGCACCGACTCCTAATAAATTTAGATTGGAATTTTTTATATGCGGATTTCGGTATCTGGGGGGGGGGGTCCCAGAATCAATACCCAGCGGATACAGCAGTCTTACTATAATCAAAACAGGCTAATAAGACTCCTCATGACAACTAGTTTATCTAAAACACCACTTTTCTAGGTATCAATCAGGGCTGTGGAGTCGGAGTCGAGGAGTCGGAGTCAATTTTGGGTACCTGGAGTCGGAGTCGGAAAAGAACGCACCGACTCCTAATAAATTTAGATTGGAATTTTTTTTAAAAGCAAGTTTAAATGTCCCAATTCACAAAAAGTTATAATTAATGACTTCTCTACTGTAAGAATAAACACCAATGCATGCAGTGCCTCACGTAACCGCAAAACGAACACATTAAGTGACCATGAAGAAGCATGCTTTTCATCTGCTTCACTATATGGCACACAACGCACAATTAGGAGCGGCAATACTTATACAACCAAATAATGGGGTTTGTATTTTTGAACTGGTAAAGTTCCTGTTCCTGATGCTTATGCCTGCTGCTACTATCCAGCCACTTGATTAATTAATTAAAAAAATTAATAAAACGTTGTTGTTTTCGTTGTCTTTTGCTTAAACTGTTTCAATACAGTAGACTGTTGGTTTCCCAGCCAGCAGTCTTGTGGTAATGACATGTATGTTGCCTTTCTTTCCTTCAAGGAATGTATAAAATACATTCGCATATTAATACAGAGGCGTCAGAGTCGGGGAGTCGGAAGTACAAAAAAACTTAGGAGTTGGAGTCGGAACATTTATCTACCGACTCCACAGCCCTGGTATCAATACAATCTCTGTGACATTCGATGATTTGTGATTTTTGAAACGCTACAAGATCATTCTTATTTTTAAAAATGCTTTTGAATATTAATTAGTATTAGAACCACCATCACCATCAACATGTGGTCCAATGTACTCTATACAGATCATCAGCACTTAATTTCCCAGTACTTAATTGCTAGCAGGGTTTATTTATGCACAGAATTTCATTATGTTCAGATGACATTCCATTATTGCAGTGATAGAAAAACATGGGAAATTTTGACATAATAAGTTTAATCTTCCATTAGATTTCTCCATACGAGCACCTGCATATAAAACTCACTATATGTTAATAGCTCCATTTGCAAAGGGAAGCTATCTGTACCAAAACTGGTTTAAGTAGAAGGACTTTAATTCAATTCTGTTGACGTGACTATTTCAAGAGAAATTATTCTCCCTAATAACTGTGGCACCATGTCAATCATGAAAGCACTCAAATGATCCATTCATTTAGAAGTCGATAACCAGAAGCCTGCCAATACTGTGATCTTTCAAGTAATTAGCATCAAATGCGACTACTAAATTGCCAGCTTAGGAGCAAGCCTTTATTTCTAGGAGTAAATGTATCAGTACTAACTCATATTCCTGACTATACAATGCAAACTCTTTCCCAACATTTGTTTACTAATGTTCTGCCTTTCTTCCCCCAAAGGAGACTCAATACAGCTTACAATGAACCTGAATATAAATGTAATCAAAGCATAAAACAAATATATGTGGAAAATACATTAGGACCCCCATATCCACTGATTCATTATCCACCATTCAGTTATCCATGGTTAGCAGAGGGGAAAAATAAATAAATAATTCAGCAGCTGCAAAGCAAGCTAATGTCATAAAACAGCAGCTGTAAAGCAAGCTACTGTCATAAAACAGCAGCTGTAAAGCAAGCTACTGTCACAAAACAGCAGCTATAAAGCAAGCTACTGTCACAAAACAGATTTAGGGATTTGTTGGTTCTATCTTATCCACGGGAAAGCCTGGAACCAATCCCCAGCAGATACCAGGGTCCTGTTGTATTAAGAACATACTATCCTAATTAAAAGCTTCTTCACTGTGGCCCTGAAGCGTCCATTGATTCCTGTCCTCATTGTTCTTAATTTCACTTGGTTTCAGTTTACCACTTATTACTTCAGATATGTAGAAGAAAATAACAACCTCAGAAGTATGCAGTGAGTAGTGAATCACTATTGTTGTTGCCCTACTGCAAACCTATGTGCACCACTATGATATAAATAATAAAGTATAAGCATGAGGCCAAATACTTAAAATGGTTTCATCTAACACTTTCTCGAATGTTAGTTTTGTGCTTCACACCAAGTAATCTGCTATTATCACTCCTTTTTGTTTCTATCTAGAGATGTAAAATTTTCAGAAATGTATAGAATGGAGTGGGACTACATTTCAATGAATGGGCATGAAATTTAATCAGAATCATTTTTGTTGCTCTGTATTTTCTTCCAGTGCTTTGAGGCCTAGTGAAGAAGACATAACAGAACCAAACATACCCACCCACATGCAAAAACAAAAGTGACAATAGCAGGACTCCCTAAAGGAAGAAATGCATCTTGTTCTTGCATTGGAGAGCTCAGTTTGTAACCTAGGACTTGCTTGTCCTTAATGCACAGAAATTAGAATAATCTGATACTCTGCATATTTTTAGAAATGATTTTGAAAATATTAGAACACCCTGTCTTAAAATATTTTATCCATCACATTAAAATAAATATTCCATAATCATTTTTTTCTTTTCTTTTTTCCATTTTTCCAATTTTTTGGGGAAAAAAAACCCAATAAGGCTTCAGGAAAAGAACAGGAAAAATGGGTCTTTCTGAATGTTTCTGGGTTTTTTTCTGGGCCTTCACATCTCTATTTCTATCTGGGTCAGGTATTCACTGGAGTACATGTAATACCAAGTCTTGCAGTCTGACCTACTTGGGAGTATGAAACAAACAGAATTTTAAGGCACTGCACTATCCATCATGTAATACTTGCAGGTTCACTTACCTGATCTGCTAACATAAGTACTGTTTTCATTGTGAACCTGCGAGAACAGAAGTTGAAGAGATCTTCAAGGCTAGGCCCAAGAAGGTCCATGACTAGAACATTGTAATCTTTTTCTTGGCCATACCACCTGCAGAAAAACAGAACCTATTAGAACGTCCTTTAGTTATTTAAATATATATGCAGATTAATATACAGCAGTTTGTTATAATTCATTTGAACCAATAATATTTCCAAATACAATGCTCTTAATGTTTTTGATGATGCAAAATTGCACTGATCAGTACTGGCAGTGTGAGCTACCTGTCAATATGCACTATCAATCCTTCCTGAATCTGAGCAAATATATCAGCAAAAACACAGAGATTTAAAACCTTTTTTCTTTTTTAATAAGCAAAACATTTCCACAGCTTCAAAATTTCTAGATATTTTACATCTCCAACAAGACGGGGGAAAAGAGGGATAATGAAGGTTCCAGCATAGTAGTTAGTCTTTACTGCACAACACAACAGTATTACTTTTTTAAAAGCATAGAAGAGAAAACAATGATTTTTGTATACTTTGCCTTTTCTGTTCTGAAGTGGCACTGAGATTAGGAGCGGGAGGCATGCAGAGGAGCAGCAGCAACACCAGTCCAAAAAAGGGTCACTGGTTGTTTATCACTTTGTAAACCACACAGAGTGACCTTTGGTCAGATGGGCGGTATATAAATCAAATAAGTAATAATAAATAATATTATTTACCATATTTTCACCCCGTAAGACCCCCCCCCCGGTGGATTCTCGTTCTTTGGAGGTTTTTAAGCAGAGACTGGATGGCCATATTTTGGGAGCACTGTAATGGGGGTTCCCGCATGGCAGGGGGTTGGATTAGATGGCCCTTGAGGTCTCTTCCAACTCTATGATTCTGTTCTAAGTTTAACTGCAAGGAGAAATGTCTGTGCGTCTTATGGAGTGAATGCATCCCTACTGGAAGCCTCCAGACCAGCTGCTGCGGAGGACTCCGGACCCCGTGCAGGTTTCAGCCTCAGCTGCAACTCTCGTGGAGAGTAATCAGCCTTACTGGAGACCACAGAGATAAGAAAAGGGGTAGAGAGTAACCACTCACCATGATGACCATAGAGCTGCATCTCTATGGTCATCATGGTGGGTGGTTACTCTCTAGCCCATTCCTCATCTCTATTGTCTCCAATCGGGCTGCTTTCTCTCCCTCTCCTATTATATGGAACAAATCAATCATGCAAAGTATGTTTAACAGCCTGGCCAGGAAGCCTCTGCAAGGGTTGCAGCTGGGGCTGGGACCTGAACCGGGTCCGGAGGCCTCTGTGAGGGCCCAAGGCTTCCCAGCATGGAGATCCAGGCAGGGGTAGGGGAGAGGCTTGTCTTTGCATTTCACTCTCCAGCCATGCCTCTCCAGGCCTGCCAAAAGAACCATGTCTGGAGAGTAAACTGGATTGGAGATGGACCAGGACCACAGTATGTATGTATGTATGTGTATTTTTTCACACATACATACCTCTAAAAACTAGGTGTGTCCTATGATCCGGTGCGTCTTACGGGGAGAAAAATACGGTAAGTCTTTCTACCAATCCAGAACCATCAGTAATATCCAAACCTGGTAACATTTATATTTAAACACTACATTATCAAGGATTCAAAAACGTAACACAGATTTGTGTGAATTTAGCACAAGAATACCTCCAGTCCAACACTACCTGAAAGTTCACACTTTCATTACTGCTGTCTTAGAGAGTATGATTCATCTTGAGGAACACAATAAAGACCTTACCAATTTAAACCACAAATATAAGTACAGTACTGTAAAAACAGGAGACCATGAACTACATGAGTCTAGTAATGCATACAAGAGTACATTTTTTACAGGACAATTAAAAATGCAAGCAGTGCCAATACGTTAAAATATAAGTACCAGTAGCACTAACACAAATGAGGATTGAACAAAAGTGAGAACCCAGGACGTCCGGTGCCGGTTTTGCCGTGGTGAGACAAGTTGGTATGTTCTGCAGCTTATCAGGCTGAATTCCTCCAGATAAAAGGGACCCAAAGAAAGGTAAGTCTCCTTGGAGGGGAGACAAACAGAGGCAGTACCTCTCTAACCATGGAAAAAGCGGTGGTGAGCTTCATCTGTCCAAGAAAATGTCTTATCTCCCGCTGGAGGAAAACCGGACGCCATCAACTAAGTTAATGATGACGGCATGAGCTGTTGGCACTGGAGAAGCATAAAAAGCTGTACATATCTGGAGTGTTGTGATTAAAACTACTTTATCTTCCAACTCTATGATTCTATGATCTCTCTGCAAAGTTTCAGCTTGGTGATGTTTGGAATTCTTTCTTCAAACAAGCACTAACACACACACCTCTTTGTAGAAGAATGGCTTTCGGCAAAGGTGGAGCTATCTGAAGAAGTGATTTCTCCCACACTTGTTTTACGAATTAGCTTTGCCTCTTTGCCTAATGGTTTCCTGGGCTGGTAGAAAAACATTTTTAAAGGAATCTTCTTTTCACTTTGTTCTCTTTATATGTGGTGGACACAAGGATTCAGTGCTGGGAAAGCTGTTTTTCAAAGGAATGTCTATTTCACCTTGGTCGGATTCCAATGTTTTCAAAATAAACTGCTGGACAGTGCCTGTGCTCTACCTCGTTTCCTTTTTTTCAATTCAGCCTCCTCCTTCTACATCCCTCCCTTTCGAAACTGAGTGGCAGAAACTACAACTACAACTGATAGTAACCCTTTGATGACTAATCCTTTGAAAGGTGCAGACGAGAGTGACTAAAATGATTACTGGGCTGGGGGACCTCCCTTATGTGGAAAGGCTAAAACATTTGGGGCTCTTTAGTCTGGAAAAAAGGCGCCTGAGGGGGGATATGATTGAGACATACAAATTATGCAGGGCATGAGTAAAGCAGATAGAGGAACGCTCTTCTCCCTCTCACAAAATACCAGAACTAGGGGACATCCACTCAAATTGAGGGCTGGTAGAGTAAGAACAGACAAAAGAAATTTTTTTTTTACCAAGCGTGTTGTTAATCTGTGAAACTCCCTGCCACAGAATGTGATGGTGACATCCGGCATGGATGCCTTCAGGAAGGGATTGGACAGATTCCTGGAGGAAAAGTTTACAAACCATGATGGAGATGTGTAATCTCCAGGCTTAAACCAGGGTACTTCAAGGACCAGATGCAAGAGATTGGTATCAGGAAACAGATATCTAGTCGTGGGCGCTCCCGGACACATTTGGTGGGGCCACTGTGAAATACAGGAAACTGGACTAGATGGGCCTTTGGCCTGATCCAGCATGGCTTTTCTTATGTTATGTTCTTATGATGTGAGATATAAGAACACAGTGAGTTGGAAAAATGTTGCCAGATCAACAGTTTGCCAACGCAATTCTATGTGGATTACAGAAAATAATATTTATTTATTTATTTATTTATTTATTTATTTATTTATTTATTTATTTATTTATCTAGCTAGCTTGTATGCTGCCCACTACCCAGAGGTCTATCGGCAGCTCACAATTAAAATAAACAATCAGAACACCAAAATTACAATAAAATTAAAACAATAAAAACATTTAAGTACAATAAATACCATACATTAAAACACAACACTAAAATTGCCATCAGGACCCACAATCATCCGTTTAAAAACTTCTGGAACAGGAAGGTTTTTACTTGGTGCTGAAATGTTATCAACATTGGCGCCAGGTGGGTCTCACTCAGGAGGGCATTCTATAGTCTGGGGCAGTTGCCAAAAAGGCCCTATTTGTTTATTTATTATATTTATACCCCGCTCATCTTCCCGTAGGAACTCTGGGCGGCTTACAATGGTTGACAAGCAACTAAAGCACAATAAGAAACAAGAGCAACATAATAAGACAACAAACACAGCGAGCCATCCCTTTTACCTCCTTGAGGGATGGCTCTTTCAGGAGGGCCCTCTGGCTGGATCTTAATTGCCGGGTAGGTTCATATGGAAGGAGACGGTCCTCCAGGTATCTAGGTCTCAAGCCATTTAGGGCTTTATATGTCAAAGAAGCACTTTGAACTGGGCTCAGGCAGCAACTGGTAACCAATGAAGGTTATACAGAATCAGCGTGATGTGTTCCTTGGTGGCCCTGCCACTCACCGGCAGCGCAGCATGATTCTGAACCAGTTGCAATTGCTGGACCATCTTCAAAGGCTGCCCAACGTAAAGCACATCGCAGTAATCAATACAGGATGTTACCAGTGAATGCGTCCAGGACAGGGAAATGGCTCTCTAACCGATCCAGCAAAGTACCCACTAACAGCACTTGCGTCTTCTCTGGATTGAGTTTAAATTTATTAACCCTCATCCAGTCCATTATCTGGTCCAGGTACGAGTTCAGCACAGAGACAGACTCACCTGGATTGTTGGAAAATGAGAGGTAGAGCTGAGTATCATAAGCATATTGCTGACTCCTCAGCCCAAACCTCCTGATGACCTCTCCCAGCGGTTCCACGTAGAAGTTAAACAGCATGGGAGATAGTATTGAGCCCTGCGGAACCCTAGCACTACCTTTTGGACATGGTCAGCCAGGAAGGAGTGGAACCACTGCAAGACATGCCTCCAATTACCAACCTGGACAGCCTATCCAGAAGGCTGTCCAGCCTTCGATGGTGGGCTCCCTGGATATATGGTGGGCACCATGGTCGATGGTGTCAAAAGCCGCCAAGAGGTCCAGCAGTATCAAGAGGATCGCACTCCCCCATCTCTCTCCCAGCAAAGGTAATTGTACAGGGCAACCAAGGCAGTCTCTGTTCCAAAACCGGCCTGAAACCCAATTGAAATGGATCCAGAAAATCCGTTTCATCCAGCAGCGCCTGGAGCTGTCCGGCCACCACCCGCTCCAACACCTTGCCCAAATAAGGGAGGTTCGCTATTGGTCGGTAATTAACCACCAGCCCTGGGCCCAGGCTAGTTTTTTTAAAGGAGTGTTCTAATTACAAGGCAGCAGGGACCACTCCCTCCCTTAAAGAGGCGTTTATAGGTTCCTGGCGCGAACCCCCTTGGCAGATCTTTCAATTAGCCAAGAAGGGCATGGGTTGAGCAGTGTAGTGGTAGAACGGACAGATCCAAGCACCCTGTCCACATCCTCGGGTCTCAACAATTGAAACTCATCCAGTAACACTGGACCTAAGCATGGTGCACTTGACACTCTTACATCACAGATGGATCCCCCTTTTGAAGACACGTAGATTTTTTAAATCTTGATCAGGATACAGAGCCAAAGCCAATGGCTGATTTTAGTCTACAGATAACAACAAGAACTGTGCAAGATGAACTTGTGAAGAAAGCTGAATTTAGTTGTGAGCAGGAGACAGAACCAGAACAGAGAGCTGCTGGACAGGCCAAATTCAGAGAAGAGGAAGATAAGTACATTTGTTTTATTGGATGGGGATAGAGAGGAGATAAGAGCTTGGGAACTTTCCAACAGGAAAACAACTATCAAGATAGAAAAACAACTTATGAAGATAATGGCCCCAGCAGAAAAAGGGAAAACCCAGAAAGGGAAATTTTGACTTAGTGAATCGATTATGTATTTTGATTGTCTAAAGCAGGCATGTTCAAACTTTGTCTCTCCTGATGTTTAGACCACAACTCCCAGAATTTCAAGCCTGTATTTCCAATGGCAAAGGACTGTGTGAGTTGTGGTCCAAAACATCTGGAGGGCCGAAGTTTGGACATGCTTGGTCTAAAGCTATTAATGGATTGCTCATCTCCATATTCAATCCAAAGAGCCAGTGTTGTACAAGTCCATGGCCACATGGTCGGCATGGCTGCAAGGAAATACTGTTTTACCTTCCCACTTTTTACAGGGGTACCTATTATATACAGTATTTTAATTATAATTTCCCTGACTTCAGACCAAATTCCCTGCCTTTCCCTGACCAATTTCCATTTCCCTGACTTTCCAGAAAGTGGCAACCCTGAATGAGTACAACACTAAGTAATTCACACACATAATGAGCATCAAGTCTTGGTTCTATAAGCAAGCAAAATTGCTTTCCATTATCACTTTGCCAGGAATACAACCCCTGCAATACCTTTGCTTTGATACAAGAGGACCAAAATCCCAAGTCAGGAAATTACAGTATCCATAAGAATGTATGAAAATTGCTGACACTTTTTGGTTGTATTTGTACCAGAATTTCACAATCAGGAAAGCAGTACAACTCAACTTCTGAATTTTAGTGTAGGGGCATATATACAGTGTAGGGGCATATATACAAGCCAGAGCCATGCAGACTAGTACAAAGATAATATGAAAAAGATTTCAGAATGAAAGAAGTGTTGTTTTATTGTTAACAGTTTAAGCCAAACACAGGTCAGCACATGTAGAAAAATTCAAAAGATCCAACACAGCATCCAGACCAGCATATATTTCATGATACTTGGTATGAACAATTATTTTGTGAACCTCCGCAACTAGCTACCTGAGAGATGTCCAGCCTAAGCTCATATAAATTAAACACACTTCATTCTGAGCCAAATCTGGCAAGAACTGCATATATCCTGCCTATGAAGTATCATGCAGAAAGTATGAACAGAACTTTCTGAACAGAAGAGACAGTTATCATGCATGACTGCTGTATTCTTATCTACATTATTTAAGTGTGACTCTCAAGTACAGGCTTGTTATTCCATTCTGCTAGCAATCTAATACACATAAAGTTGTTAAGAACAGAAACAATTGGTAGAACCTACTCTGCCAGGTCTTTTTTTCCATGGTGAAAAAGAACAAACTATTATAGGAAATTATGCTTTCGCTAATTTTTTTCCAGAACAAGTTAAATGTTTGAGAAGGTTTTTTCCTTACCTCCCTCACAACAACTTTGAGCAATCAACTGTACAAAAATATAGTTAGTACTCAACAATTACTCTTGAACACTGAAAACATGTATTTATTTTATTTGCTTATTAGACTTTTATACTGTCCATCTTGAAGCCATGGCTGCTCTATATAACTGTTAAACCCTCTCATTCTATCCAAATTTCTCTGCTGCACATAAGAAAAATGGTTTGCACAACAAATCAATAACTAACCAATGTAGATGAGCAGAGAACCCTGTCTTGACTTTTAAAGAAATATATCTGCTGAAGCTCATAGAAATAAAAATGAATAATCAAAATCTGAAGATAGCAATGTTTCAGAAACAGATTCTGATAAGAAAACATGAGATGGCAACATTCAGAGGCACTAACTAATCTGGATTTAAACTAATTTTAGAACAAAAGCAAAAGCTAACTTTTTCCATGTCTTCCCCAGAGAATCTGAAGCAATTTGAAAGAAGGATCAATGGTGATTTGTACTGTACACAGCTGCACACCTATACACAGGGCCCCACAAGCTAAATCAATGTTGGTTGTAATCCTGATCCTTTCTCCCCAGATCCTGATTTGCCTCCTACTCCAAGCTTTCACACTTTTAGTCAAGTTTCAGAATAACCCTGAGTTGAGTTTTCACATCATTAACAGGCAAAAAGCACAGTAGAAGGCAGGCAAATGACAGAAGCTGAGCTCCCTACCTTTCAACCACTTGAGAAATCCACCCAAAAAGTTCCAAAAAGTCCCCAAAATGGTGCCAAATATTTACAGAATGGCTCCAAAATGGGTAGCTCGACCAGGACACTGAAAACAGAAGTCCTGGTTCTCAGCTTCCCTTTTTGAAAATGGCTCCTTCTTGTTTGCAACTGAAGTACTGTAGTGGGGTTGGCCACAAGATAGCAGTATTGCAATTGCAAACAAGCAGGAACTATTTTGAAAATGAACCTTTACTTTCCCTTTCTGTTTTGTAACTCAAAAAACAGGGCTAAATTGTCGTATCTTGAATATTCCTCATATCCATGGATTTTCCTTCATATCTCGAATATTTTGTATTTAGGGGCAATCGCAATTTGATGTATCACTTGAATTCTTCTCATAGAATCTAGTTTCATGCCCAGACTTCCAGCTGCTTGTACACATTCATATACAGTGGTACCTTGTATAAAGGAATTAATTTGTTCCAAATAAAATTATGTTAAGCAACTTTTCCTTTATACAAATTTCCCATAGGAATGCATCGAAAATGGAGTAATCCCATTTTTATGTTGTACGAATTCGCCCCATAGGCAATTATGTTAAGCAAATTTCCCATATCTCCGGAATTTTTTATGTTGTACAGATTTTATGCTATACAAACTGTTTGTTATATAAGGGTCCACTGTATACTAGCGCCCTAAGCATTTGATGCTCTATAACGACAAGCCAAAAAATTTCATTCCACACTTTGGATTAGATGGCATACTTGTGGAAGATGGTTTATGTAGTCAGTGAAGCAACTATATTTATTAATATTATTGCCATCATGGGTGTCTACCAGAGAGGCACACAGAGCATAGCACTCCAAGAGTTTTTATGTCCTAGCCCCGACTGGTCGCAAAAGTTCCTTCCTCAAACTCCCAATGGATAGGAGCAGAGAGTCAGACTTTCCAATTTGCCTAGGTTACACACACCCCTGTCTTTATTCCTCACCTACAACTTCACTGTATCTAGTGTTGGAATGTCACTGTTTCCTGTGGTCCATCAAATCAAAAGTTTACCTTATGCAAGGTAACTCCTTTGTTAAGCAAGATTTTCTGTCTTTGCTTCAAATATATGTCCATTCTGTTTATGCTCAGAGTACATGTGAAAATACCATCTTTTCACTTCTCACATAAGCTACATTATTTAGCACCTTCCACTTTAGAGCACCAACAGTTTGTCAGATATATTCTTATACAATAAATTGGGCCAAATGACTCCAAAAGCTAAAGAAATGAATCTGAGCCAAACTGATAGCTATGATGAAAATATAGTGTTGCTCGGTTATAAGGCTAAGTCAATTTTAAAAATTCAAAAGCAGATTTGCATAAATATTTGTAAAGTTAACCCCAATACAATCTGTGAGAAGTCAGAAGAAAAAGTAGTGGAGTAGTGTATTTCCCACCCTCCATGTTCCCTTCTCTCTCAAGATGGACAGAATAGGTTCTAATCTAGGTGAAGAATCTGAAAACAAATAAGTTTATTTATTATTCATTTATTCAGTTTTATACCACCTATCTAGCAACAAAGCCCACTTTGGTTGTTTTACAACAAAATATAAGACATAATAACAGAATCCCCAAAATAAAAATGAAATAAAATTAAAATGAAAATCACATACTGTATTAAATAACTGTGCACATAAAACATTTGTAGAGTTTAAATAAAGAGTGTTTAGAAGAATCATTTTGACCACAGCATCTTTGAGTAGTCCAATAAGATTGCAACAGATTTCAAAAATGCTGCAACAGATTAAAAAATATTGCAAATACAGTACTTCAATATCCACAAATATGATCCTCATCTAAGGCAAGAAATAGGTTTGTCTACAGGACAGATTGAAAACATGAACAGATTCTGAGCATCCTGAAACAAACTTTCCAGATAGAAAGGAACCTGTTATAGTTCAAACAGTTGCATTTTCTTTCACTAAAAAGTACAATCAGGAATTTGTTTATTTGCAAGAATCAAAAATACATCTGCCTGGAGACTGTAAAAAGCATCAAAAGTTTATAACTGCATAGACATACAAATTTTCATCATTGAGTCTCTGTGTAGTAAACATATCACAACCTCCTCTACACAAACTGGGCTCCCTAAAATTAAAGATGTGTAAATTCTCTTTTGTATGCTATTTCAATTGTCTTAGATTTAGAACAACACATCCAGCACATCGACATATCTTCAACACTGCACACCATGATATTTCAGAATTTGTATGTGCACCTGTGGCTTTTGTTTTGGACACAAAATCCCGGAATTCTTCATTCAGAGATCCATCTGCCAAAAAGAAATCTGAATTTTACTCACCTGGAAAAAGGCTGGGCTAAAAACCTCATGGCCAGGATAGTCAAGGCTGGGGCAAAGTCTCCTTTCTTGTTGGAAAAGGAGTATTTGCCATCACCTTTTCCTAACAGAAACTAGGCTTAAGCAAGGTCTGTTTTGTGTCAGGAGGCCTTCTAGCTCAGCCTTCCTCCAGGTAAGCACCAATGAGTTATTTGTCTGGCAAGTGGAACTACCACAACAGAGGATCTGAGTTCTTAAAAAATCTAATGCACATACCTATTCCAGAATCATATTGTGATTCTGTAAGTAAAGAAACAGTTTTGAAGACTATGATTCAAGACTAACATCTCATCGGTTCACATAATCCATACTATTATGCATATACCAGAGTAGATAAAAACTGATGATTTTTAAACCATCAAATTGATTTAAATCATAATTTAAATAACACAATCAATTTTTAACAAATTTAATCAAAAGCATTTGATTTTCCCCCCAAATTTAAATCAAATCTATCCTAGCATACACTAAGTATTTCTTCAGCACAGGCAAACCAGGACAGCCTTCCCAATCCAGTACACGCAGATGAGAATGATAATGTTGGGAGGAAAACAGCTTACACGAGACTGGTAACCTGAACCTCCAGAAAGATAACTGTACAACTGCTTACGTTATATTCACGCAGATCATTCCATATACTAATAATATTAATACTGCAAGTGACAATCCTTATGCACACACAGCATCAAGTGTTTCCCTTCGCATAAATACAGTGGTCCCCCACCATTTTGCAGTTTATATACTGTAGTATATGTGGTATATCGCGGGACCACAGTATATGAAAGGTAAGGCCCCCTAGGGCAGTGATGGCAAACCTATGGCATGGGTGCCAAAGGTGGCACTCAGAACCCTTTCTGTGGGCACCCGACATCGCCCCTTCATAGCCACCTGTATTCAGGTTAAATTGCTATATTGGCACTTTGCAAAAAAATAAATAAATTAGTGGGTTTTAAATTGCAGTTTGGGCATTTGTTCTCTAAAAGGTTCGCCATCACTGCCCTAGGGTAACCTGCATGGGCCTATCTGGGGCCTCGTACACTTACCCCAGGCCCGGTGCTGCCTCGAACGGACTTCCAACAGGCTTCCCGGGCCTCTCAGAGGACCCAGAATTGGTATTATATACTGATATTAATTTTCTGAATGACAGTCCTTACACTCAAAACAAGCACTATCTATACACAAGAGGAATGGAACCAACATGTTTAGATGACCTCTTACTCAATGAGAACTGAGCATACTCCCTGAGTATGGGATGCTGACACTTAAAATATGGAGAGCAATTTGAATAGCACCACTACAATATTTTGGTACAAGTTCTATTTGTAAAGTATCCTTTAATCTTATAAACTAAATGTGGAGCAGGTATGATTGCATCACCCCAATTCTGGCTTGCCTGCATTGGCTATCTGTTGCCTCCTGAATAAGGTTCAAGGTATTGGTTTTGATTTATAGAAACCTCCATGGATTGGGACCAGAGTATCTGGCGGAACATATCTCCCGAAGATCAGCTATGGCCCAGCCCACCAGAGCATCGCAGGCCCTCTCACTTTGGGTCGCCACCCCTAGGGAGGCCCAAAAATCCTCCACTCAGAATCAGGCCCTCAGTGGCTGGCTCGACTCATTGGAACCATCTCACAAGTGAGATAAAGCTTGCAGAGCTCCTTCCTGTGTTTAAAAAACAAAAACAAAATTTGGCTATTTAAAGCCGCCTTTGGCAAATGCTGAGGTTATTGGTTTTGTCCACTTGTTAGTCTATTGTTTGCTGCTGCCATCTTGTTTTGCCGGTCCTATTCCTTTTATTTATTACTGTTACTTTGTCTGTATTACTGTTTTCGGCTGTTCACTAGCCAGAGTTTCTTCGGGAAAGTCGGGCAATATATAAATGGAAATAAATAAATAAATAAATGTAATACTTTCAATTAGTAATGGATTCATGGCTAATTCAATCATAGTTCCCAACTTGCATACCAAGTTATAAACCCAGTTTAGGGGGGAAAAGAGGTTATATCTGAATCAGTGGTTCCCAAACTTGGATGCCTAGGTGTTATTGGACTAGAACTCATAGATGACTTCATCCAAGAATACTTGGGGACACAAGGTTGGAAACTAGCTGACTTAAAACTTGTACAGACATATCACCAAAGAGCACCTTAGGAACACGATATTATTAGTGATTCATTTCAATCCTGTGAACATTATACATCATAACACATCCTTCTCTGATTGGCCACTGCAATGTGACTTCTTCAGAAAATGATATGAACACAGAGACACAAACACAGGCCAATCTACATGCTTCTACAAACATTTCTGGTTGATGCTTGTTGTATGTTTTCACATAAATGTCTACACCGATTGGCAAAGAATAACTGAATGATCTGACCAAAATCATTCTACACATATGTAGATTATTGCCATCAAAATCTGAATATGCACAATATGAGTTTTGCTGCTCAATCAGACAGTACCAGTGCATAACGTGTACCTATTGATTTTGGTTTAAAGTATAACATTAAGATTTGCTGAATTCAAAACAAGACTAATTTGACAGTAGAGAATTACAAACTTATATTTGACTTCTGAACTTGACTAATGTCAAGTCTCAGGACTCTCACTAACATAAATAAAAGCCATACTGAATACAATCTCTTTACCTTAAAAGAAGAATTCACGGCCAATGACTGCTGAAGATTAAAACCTATGCCTGATCACAACTAATCCTAGTTAGTCTTCTCAATCCACAACCTAAAGGACTAAAATACTTATGGAGTGTGCATATCTAAACATTGTATTTAAAGAAGAAAGTGGGGCTCTGATATATTCATGAAGCTTTGAATTTTATTTGTCCTACAATAATTGTTTTATATATAGCATTCAATAATAATTCACAGGAATTGAATATTGACAGATATGGAAATCAATGTGCGTAAATTCTTTCCTGCTCTATAGCCATGGCCTCAAAGATCTACCCTGGTGGCATAAAGAAACCCTTGAGAATAGCAGCTTGTATATGTAGGGATCCTAGCAGGAAAAGGAACAGGCAAAGATAAATAAAGCACATGTATTGCCACTCTACACATCACAATATCACATGAAAGAAAAGGTTCCGCAAAGAAAGTTTTAATTCATAAAATAACTACATCTTTACTATATAGCACAGCTTAAAAGAAATAAAAGGCCAGCAAGAATAGGTTGATGTTTAAACTACCAGTTACTGTGTCTACACCTCAATACTCCTACATAAAGATAAATGAAATAAGAAGTCAAGCTAAAAAATGTCCAATTCTTAGCACAGCACTTCTGAAGCCTTTAATCAATGGCAATTTGCTTACGATAGCAGCACCATTCCCACTGTACAAGAGGAGCTATGCAAAAGCTTTCCGCCAGACTCCTACACAAGAAAATAGTTCAAACAAGGAAGCTCTATTGAGGTTTCAGATTAAAAGCCTATCACATTCAGCTGGTAATGGGGCAGGGTACAAATGGAAGTCCTCCTCCCACTCCACCTGCTAATATGTAGATGTTCACATGTTCAGCAGGAAGATACATTACATTTGTTAACCGCCTTGAGCTCCCATTTGGGAAAATCTGGCAGCATATAAATATAAAAATAAAAATAAATGAATAAATACATAAATGTGCATGGGCACTGTAACTACATTCAGTTCAGTAATTTCTATGGTCAGCAGCTTGCCGCTTTCAGACCTATTGATCACAGAAACATAGTACTGTATGTGTGCTCATTTGAATGCAATGTTCCCTCTAAGGCACGCATGCACGCAGCTCCACCTGCTCTGCGCAGAGCTTTTCCACTCCTGCACAACCATTTTGGTTTTGGTTTTGACAGAACCCATGCAGAGGGGCACTGCACAATCGCACAAGAGAGAGCCCCACATAGTGAGGATGCAAATTAGAGGGCACATTATTTGAATGCACTTATTAACATGTGCAGATATCTGTGTTGCACATGCAACTTCCATATTTTGATGGGGTTTTCCTGTGCCCTCATGTCACCATTGTGCTTTGTGCCCTATACACTTTCAGGATGAATGCCTAAACACTGCTAAAACAGTCAACCCCAATTTTCCTCCTTTCCTCCACAAGTCTTGAAGATATAAGTAATGATCATTTGCAACCATTTATACAATTAAATAATCTATGCTTTAGCAACTTGAGCTCACAAGAAGTTAAACACATACTACCAAGTTCTTTTCTATAACTGGTATGCATAATATCTAACAAGAGGTTAGATATGAAGCTGCTGGAAAATACATAACCACAATCTCAGATTTGACCATTAACTCAATGTATGTGTAGCCAAGTCCTAGCTAAACGGGTCTCACTACCTAACACAGTGATGGTGAACCTTTTAAAGACAGAGTGCCCAAACTGCGATTCAAAACCCACTATTTTTTTTTTTTGCAAAGTGCCAATACAGCCATTTAACCTGAATACAGGTGGCTTTGAAAGGGTGATGTCAGGTGCCCACAGAAAGGGCTCCGAGTGCCACCTTTCGCACCCGTGCCATAGGTTCGCCAACACTTGACCTAACATCACATGGAAAAGAGACTGATAAACAGGAAATTATTTATGTACAGGATTAGATTCTAGTCAATCCAGAGAATTTTGTGAACCTCCAATCTAGCAATAATTACGCATTTTTAAATCCACTGATGGAAACAAACATACCAACATTTGAATAAGCATGACACAGCCTCCTAATTTAAACCCACAGGAAACACATAGCCAGACACAATGTAGCAAGGTGAAGTCAACAAGCAACGGACTTTGAAAGATTACAATATTTTTCCATAGGCTACCCTTAACATCTGGTAAGACTGAAAACATCACAGGACACTACCTCGAAAAAGAGGGAAGAAATGTGACACGTGACTTCAGGGATTTTTTAAATAACAGCCCTCGTGTACATTCAGAAGGAAAACACCAGCACTGAGGAACTGACTGAAAAACATGACAATAGTCCACAAACCTGAAATATTTTCTCAACTTTATAAATGTTACACAATCATTTCGTATTTTTGAAACCAACCCTACATTTTACAGTACTACTATGTTATACAGAGATAACAGGCATTATCAGATGAATAAATGGAGATTGCTGCGAAATGCAAGTCCTATGCTGCCTAAGGGTGATGGCTGATAGACAGCTGCAGTGTATGAATTCTAATCAAAACTAAGCATTTTTTCAATATTGACTATTTCACAAAAATGTTGACTGAACATTAAACCAGAAGCAAAGCTTAAAAATATTTATACTGTACATACCTACCAATCTATAATACATGATCAATATAGAAGGCTCAAGCGCAAATACTTTTGCAGCTTGACCCTAGTCTTAGGACAGAAGACAAAACCAAGAAGGCTTCTGAAATACATAGAACTCCATGCAACACTAGCTCCGGATAAACTGACAACTCCTATTTGTTAGCAGCAAAAGAGGAATCAGCAGTTCTTGTTGCATCACAATTCGAGGCCTCTCTCTAATAAAATCATCACACTTCAACACAATCCACTCTTAGACAAGCATTTATTTGTAAGCCACCTTTCAGCCACACAAGGGATCCTTACAGTAACAAGAATGTAAAGGAATATAGAACAAAAGACAGGTACAACTATTAAAAAGAGTACTAACCAAAGAAAAGTGTACCAAGTTAATGGTGAAGAAGAAAAGAAACTATCTGTATCATGACTTTCACAGCTTGGCAAGACACTGATTTATGAACAACCAATTCAAGTTATCTACCTCAATGCTTTATCTGTATTTCTGTGAAGATTCTCAGTCATCCAGGTGCATTTAACTGGGAGTTGAGTCATGGCTACTGGACTTCTTTTTTGAGAGATAGAAACGTTTCGCTGTTCATCCAAACAGCTTCATCGGTCTGAATACAGCTAATGCAAGTAGTCCTTCTTATAGTCAGCTTAACCTCTTGTCCCCTGGTCTGATTGGCTCATAAGATGAGCAATAGCCTGAATAGGCTCGTTAGGGAGACATTAGTGTCCTTGGCCTTAAGGTAAACAATGGCTTAAGGTACTGAAACCCATCAAGAATGGGTCATTAGCTGTGACCTTGGTGGTGAAGGCTCTTTGATTTGCCTGGGTACTTTGGAAAGTACAGCCTGATAAGTAGCAGATAGACTATACCGGAGCCCACCACCTCTGTTGAGGGAGGGATTTTCAATGCTAACATGAATGGCTTCCCTTACTCCTCTCTCAAACCACCTCTCTTCTTTGTCTAATATGTGTACTAGAGATGGGCACGACTTGAAAAAAAAATTTCGAGTTGTCGTTAGTCGGGCCGGTTCCGTTTCGGCTCGTTTCCGTTTTTCGCGAAAATTCGCAAAAATTAGTCGGTTCGTTTTTTCATTGTCGTTAGTACTGGTTTGGGAAGGGGGTAGCGGGCTCCTGGAGGGAGCTGCAGGAGTCAGCCAGAGCCACAAGTGACGGACTGGCAGACTCCTTGCACCCGCTGTGTCTCACGTACTTGCATGTAGTGCAATGCAAGTAGATCTGGCTTAGGGTTAAGACAGGTTAGCGCAAGGGCTAGGGTTAGGCTAGTTACGGGTGAGGCTAGGGTGAGTATTGGGGTGCACCTCTCGGTGCCTCTCTGACCCACTTAGAAGGACAGTGTACTGGCGTATGGGTTAGGCTTAGGCTTAGGGTTCGGGTTTGGGCTACGATTAGTGGGCTGTTTATGCACGATTGGCACATCCCAGAAGTCTCTGTGGTCAACCTGGCCAAGTGGCCATGCGATTGGTGGAAAATTTGCATGGTTTACTCCCATGGGCGAGCCCATCATTGCAAATGTGCAGGTGTAAAAAAATAAAATAAAATAAAATAAAATAAAATAAAATAAAATCAACAGACTTTTTTTTTTGCAAGAAAAACCCACTGCTGCTACTGTAAAAATTCAAGCATTTAAAATAGCTAATTTTCGCATGTTTCTGTGGTGCTTTGGTGGGGTTTTGGGCAACGATTTAAAAAAAAAATTGCGGTCGCCATTTTGGATCCCCCCCACCGCATGGCAAATGGATGCGCCCTCCCAGCCTGGTACAGTCAGCAAAACCTGGCCATGCGATTGGTGGAATGGCTCCAAAACTTTGCATGGTCCACTCCCATGGGCGAGCCCATCATTGCGAATGCGCAGGTGTAAAAAAATAAAATAAAATAAAATAAAATCAACAGAGACTTTTTTTGCAAGAAAAACCCACTGCTGCTACTGTAAAAATTCAAGCATTTAAAATAGCTAATTTTCGCATGTTTCTGTGGTGCTTTGGTGGGGTTTTGGGCAACGATTTCAAAAAAAATATTGCGGCCGCCATTTTGGATCCCCCGCACTGCATGGCAAATGGATGCGCCCTCCCAGCCTGGTACCAGCAGCGCAGCAGTAGCAATAGCCAAGGAGAGGGGGGCGGGGGAAACCCCCCCCCAAATAAAACACCCTTCTGGCCTGGTAGGTGCCCTCAGACAGTTTTTGCCTACTTTTAGGGCCGGGAATCAGTTTTTTTTAACTTTTAAAAACTTTTTTTCTGTGCCGCTTGGCATTGCGCGATCGCCGCGTGCAAATAACGAGCACGACAAATCAGACCAAATTGTTCGTTCGTCGGTTCGAGCTCGAATTCTGGTGGAGTAATTCCCGTTTCTGTTTCTGTAGAGTAACGGATACGAGTAACGGAAACGGAAACGGGAATACCGCTAAGTCGTGCCCATCTCTAATGTGTACATCCTCATCTTTGAAAGAGTGGCCTTTGTCCTTCAAATGGAGGTGTATCTGTATTCTGCAGTGACTGAATTACCAAAGGCTTTTAAGCATGGGAATAATCTATAAATGGCAATAAGCCAGTATAGCATACTGGTTACAAATGGACTTCTATTAAGCATAAAAATCACTGGGCAACCTTGGCCGAGTCACACTTTTTCAGCCTTATCTATCACACAGGTTACTGGGAGGCTAGTGGGGGGGGTTAGCCATGAATATTCCCTTCTTACTTTAGAAAAAGCACAATACAATTGCAATTGATTAATAGGTTCTGTATTACCTATCTAAAAGGGTTGTTGTACAAAGAAGCAAACAAAGAAGAATAGGCAAGATAAAACAGTGATAAACCAACTGAACATATTCCGGCTTGTATTGACCAACGTTACAATCCAAACCATGGTCTAAACCAGGGCTGCCCAACTTTGAACACCCATGGGCTCCTTTTGCCCCCCCCCCGCATGTCCCGGCGGGCTCCTTTGTGAAGTGTTTGCGTGTGTGCGCGCGTGTGCGCACACCCAATCCTCACCGCTGCTCTGTCCCCCAGGTCATTGGCGCTCCCCATGCTCTACGCACGCACATCCATACGCATACACGTGTGTGCGCGCGCGCGCACACACACACAAATGCTCCCCCCCCACAGACAAGGAGGAGTGGTGGCGGCCATGAGGAGGCTAACGGGGCTGATACGCTGCCCAGAGCTCCCTGTCTGCTGGCTCCAGCTGCCTCTGCCTGGCCCTGCCACTCCGGTTGTGTTGGTGTCGGAAGGCGGAACGGGAGGAAAAGGAGGAAGCCTCCTCTCAGAGTTTCCCGCTTCTTCCACCCAGCTGGCTGGCTGGTTGGCCAGCCTACCACCGCCGCTGCCCTTACCCCAGGTCCCTGGCACTCCCCGCCCGCCCTCCCCCCCAAAGGTGTTCTATGCTGGCGGCCCCTGTCACTGCCGCCTCAGCCCCAGGAGCCACAAGGCTAAGGGGCATAGCAGGAGCCCCCTCCTGGGTGCGGAGGCATCACCAGCCAGAACAACTCCTGGGAGCCAGGGTGGCATGAGCCAGGCCGGGCCCAAGCCGCCGGAGGCTGAGGAGGTACAGGGTGGGTGGAGCTAGGCAGTGACGGTAATCCCCCTCCTGCTCCGCCTCCTCCCCACTCCTGGTGGTGGTCGCGCCTGCCGCCAGCCGCCCCTCCCAGCTCGGCCGAGAGCCGAGGACAAGGCCAGCCGGGTTGAGGCACCTGGCCCAGGAGAACCTGGCAGCTCCTGCGAGTGTCACCAGTGCCCGAGCGGGGGGAACTCTCCCAACGCCTCCAGGAGTGTTGAGGCCGGCAGGGACCCAGCGGGTGCCCTGCCAGTGCGCGATGTGGGGAAGACTCTGAGGATGGCAGGGACCTGGTGGGCGACCTCCAATGGCCCCGCGGTCGACTCGTCGCCCGCGGTCAACACGTTGGGCAGCCCTGGTCTAAACTTCAAAATGATTACTTTAGTGCCATGAAACTGATTTTACCCCATCTCTACAGTGCAGAAGTCTTGAAAGGTAGAGCAATGGCAAATGCTTCTTTTAGTTCAGACACTGCATCAAGTATTAGTCAGCACAAACACCTGAAAAGCCACCTCAAACCGTGCATACTGAATTCTGATTTGCCAAATGAGAGAAACAAACATTTGTTAATTCAAACATCATCCCAAATCAATGGGAAAATCCCTTTAATCATGGTTTGGCATTATGTCTAGTTGAGATATAAGGTACACAATAAATGTAGTTTGCCTCATCCATTCAAAGTGGATTTTAAATTAATCAGATAATCAAAGCCAAATAATGACATTGAAAGAAAAGATTGAAAACAAATATTTTAACCAGCAAAATGTTTGTTTTTCTGCCCTCTTCACCTATGCCCCTTATTTTTACTCTTGAACACAGTCAAACTTTCAACATTATTTCCGAGGCTGAACATCACTGTTTCCAAAAGTGTCCTATATTCTAGAAGTCAGTTACTGTGACGTGACACTTTGCCTCATCAAATCAATTTATTTGTGAAAACAGGCCTGAACTGCTTCTATTACATAAGCCAAAATGATTTGTCAGCTAAAGGATATTCTGTTTCCTGAAAAACCACTTTCACTCTTCCTTTTCACTCCTCTTAATGTTTTATTAATATTATTTTTTTAAAACAACTTAACTGCCAATCTTTATAAATGGAATACTATGATGGAAAAATGGAATCAAAGTTTCTGCCTCATGTTGACATGCAATTCAATACAATCAAATTCACACAGCATCTAAAGCACTTTTTACAATGTACACCATGACAAATTCTGCAATTTAACACAAGATCATCTAAATCTGTATACAGTATTTATATTTCTGAATTTAACAGGCCCAAACAGAATCTAATGTAGAGAAATGCAATAGTCTGTTGCTTAGTAAATACACTTTCATTTCTACTATTTCAGAGTATAATTAAAGGTGGGAGCGAGTTCTTTTTTCAGATGTGTCATCAAATTCTGCAGCCATTTCACAAGGGACTTAACCATGCAATAACATGGTCTTTCTGGTTATATAGTTACCAATCCATCAACAGCCAATATTTGTGGTGACCAAAACCCTAACAGTTCCTACTAGTTTTAACTGTCAAAAAAATTCTAGCACTGACAGAAATGAACTGGATTGCCCCTAAATAATAACCTAACATTCTTCTTTGCTTATACTTGTGACACTTTGATCTTGGTATCTAAAGGCAAGACAGCACTACATACAAGTGAGATATAATAATTCAGTATACCCATGCATAGAGAATACAAGTTAGACAGAATAGAATTATCAAACTATTTCGTTTCAAAAATTCTTACAATTAATTTATCACTAACAAAATTCAAAAGTATAACTGAAACAGTTTCCAGCTGTCCATTGCTTTCAGAATGGTCACCAAACTTCTAAGAATGAGTACAACCAGGTTTATAAAAATGGAGCTTGTGGATTTAGAATTGGTGCACCACATTAATTTTTTTTTAAAAAACTGATTTTTATCAACCTCTCTACTTAAAGACTAACTGAACTACCACATCACTTATTCTCTTACCTGGTTATTACACTAAATCACTAGTTAAGCAGATACCTTTTGAAAAAGTTTAAGAAAATTATCATTTTCATAGGATAGAATGAAAAGAAACTGCTTGGAAAAGGAGCACGTAATTAGAGAACTGCATGCACAATCGCCATCAGAAAGAGGCTTCCATGTACCTCTTATTCCTTTCTTCCCTCCAGTACTCAAAACCTGCAGCCTTGCGGAATATAACATTGATACTAGAAGAGAAAGGGGGATATTAAAAAGCATGCCCCATTTCTCTGGAATGTTTTAAGTATTGACATCCGCCATTTTCTGAGCAGAGGAGGAAGACATATTGGAACAAAACACAAAAGAGAGCAGCCATTTCCACTGGCACATCCCAATCTTCAGAGTAGCCGACTACCCTTTTACTACTTCAGAAAATACAATCTCTTCAAGAAGAAATGTTTCACTTGAATTAGGAAGAGGAACTGCAGCTGGCAGGGAAAGATTTTCCCCCCCAGACACAAATTACTGGAACTCTTAAGAAAGCCGGTAACAGTTCTACTACAAAGAAAAACCAGAAAGACTATTAGGGAGAAATAGATAACAGGTACTCTGTCTTTTCAGGACTTTAACTCTTACCGTATGTGAGGGATGCCCACTCCCCCTTGCAGAATCTTGTACAGTTTGCTTTCATATAACAGCTGGGGATGCCTGGCCTTCTGGGACTCTAACTTCACAGCCACTTCCTGCAGTGTAGAGGGACATGGGTCAGATATTCTACTGAGGAAGAACACTAACCACAGCTCTCAAACTTAAAAGTAAAGAAAGTCTATGAGAGGGATCATCCTCTGAACTAACAAATGTTAAAACAATGCTGGGATAACATATGAGTGAATATCCATCTTAAGGAACAACACTCCCAGGTTACCATAATCAATAGTTCCAAGAAAGATAGTTAACTGGAAATTCTTTCTCTTGACTCTCTGAAAAGTCATATGAAGAGCTGAAATGGGGTCTTCTTATAGAAAAAAATGTACAAACTCGCGACTTAAAAATACTGTAACCTCATTTCGCACATCACCAAGGAGCCACCCATGTTGTTTACTACAAACACTACTAGGCTTCCTAGGGGATCAAGATCTTGCGGGGGTGTATGTGGTCATTTTCAAAATCTTGACTCATGCAATGCACTTTCATCACTGCAAAGCCACGTAAGAACATACTCCAAGCTTTTACCTGCCCCCCCCCACCATCAAAATTTCTACGATTGTCAGAAACTTCCCTGGTATAAGTAAAGGAAAAAACACCCAACATAAAATTACGTGGAGTTCGATACTAGGCTACCAAAATAGGTATTTTGTACAATACTAGAAAAAGAGGCAGGGGGTAACCCTACGAGATGGATCTGGGGGCATGGTTTTTTGAAGAGGTTTCTGGCGTTTGTCCAGGGAGGGGGGGGAGAGGGATGAACACGACCACTATTAACGGACGCAGCGAGGAGTGTAGCAGGAAAGGGTCGGTGCCTTCAGCCCTTACCTCCCCGTTGGTGATATTGATCGCCAAGTATATATCCCCGAAGGAACCCGAGCCGATCTTCCGCACCAGTTTGTATTTGGACCCGACGACGAACTCGGCCTTGGAGCCGCTGCTGCTCGCCATGGCGAACGAGGGGTGAGGGGGGAAAGGGGGTTATTCCCACGTTGTAGGCCCGCTGAGTTCTTCTTCCTCAAGGAGCTTTCGCTCCGTCGCTTCCAGAGAGTTGAGGGAAGGGGGGGGAGGGAAAGAACGGGGGGAAAGAGCGGGAGGACTCCGGTCCCTGCGACTTCGTTCACACCAGGCCCCCCTCCAGAAGGCGGCCTCCCCGGACCCCTCCCCGGTTGCCGACGCGCCTTAATCCCCTCGTAGGAAAGGTCGTCCTCGCGGTTGGGAAGGGACGGAAACGTCCAAGCGGATCCAGCCGCCGCCAGCAACGGGCGCTTCACTCGGCGCCTGCCGCCATCTTGTCTGTGTGTCTCTCTCTCTCGCGCGCGCGCGCGCGCTCCGCTCTCTTTCCTCGCTACTGATATCCAGGACACAAAATGCCTCCAGCCCGCGACCGACGCTTCTTCACAGCGCAAAGCACTCTGGGAAACAGAGGCGGCGAGAGCCCTCCTGCGCATGCGTTTTCCAGAGGGAGAAAAAGAGGACAAGCAGGAAGTGTGCGTGATCTTAACGCCTCTGCAGGGCGAGGCCGGTTCAAAGGATGCGCGTGTGCAAAAGGCAGTTGGCGGGGGTGGGGAGGGGGGAGAGAGAGGAGTGAGCGGAGGGAGGCGCGCTTCTCTCTTGTAGCTCCGCCCTTCGATACAGAGAACTCCTGGAAGGATGGGTTCTCCGGCGTTCTGTATTCGCGAATGCGATTACACAGTATTAATGTTCAGGGATGGGAGAGAAGGCCACGTGCTCTCTCTCTCTCTCTCTCTCTCTCTCTCTCTCTCTCTCTCTCTCTCTCTCTCTCTCTCTAGGCCTTATACAATGGCAGGGATCGCGAGGTAGTTTCTGTGCTGGCATGTCAGGCGAGAGAAAAATAAATAAAATAAAAAAGACAAAAAACATTGTGGCTCCTTAAAGATCATCTGTTATATTTCAACGCGAGCTTTGCCGCTTCTTCAGACTTGTCCATGAACGCTCACATCAAAATACAGCAGTTTTTTAAGGTGCCACGTTTTCGTCCCCCTTATTTGTTTTTCTCGTTTGCTTTGTTCTTGCCTGACAGAAATATTAGAGGTTCTGAAGTTTGTCTCTGCCTTCTCCCTAGAACAGTTTTAAAAAGTTGGCCGGTATGCTCCAACGGTGGACTGAAGGTGGTATTGCCTTCATTCATTCAATCAGCTTTAGTTGTCAAAAAAGTGCCCTTTGTTTATGAATAATAGAAGTAGCAGTCCAGACACTTGAGAAGTATGTAACTGCCCCATTTCTTTTGAACTGTTAGGTATCACTAAACACAGGCAAATCAATGTGTATTTGAGTTCTCTTCTCCTATCCGGCACCACCTATGCAAAGGCATCAAAGTACAGGTGTAGTTGTGTAGGGATACAGTCCTAGATTATAGATTGGTATTTAAACAGAATTCGACTGACTTAATAGTTGATAGCTAGTGTGTAGTGGAGGGATTGTTGGATTAGCACTCCAGACCTGTGTCCAACTTTCTGCTTTGTCATGAAATCTCACTGAAGCATGGCAGCAGTATATCCATCCTTGAACATTTCAAATGCTTTGAACATTTTATTAGGGATGCCATAAATCAGAAGCAACTTGACAGCATGTAACCTACACACCCAAAGATAAAATGTGACTTGGGAGAATACTGAGGTTGTTTTGTCTTTTTAAGATGTGAACGGGGGAAAAAAACATTTCAGAAGCGGAAAAGCTGGCTCTTAGTTCCTTATTCAGCACAGGGAGGTATTGGCACTATAAACAAGCAATGGAAGTATACATGCCCCTACAGCCCAAACAGCTGTTAGCTGCATATCTTGGAGTTCTACATTGGTCCTTAGGAAGGATTGAATGTGCCATGGTGCCCAGGCAGGATGATAGGGAAAAAGAGATGTGTGAAAATGAAGGGGAAAGGATACCAAATTTTAAAAAAAAACTAATAATCAATTGGCAGTTTGATTTTATACAGCTAAGTACTACATGCTTTAAATCTTCTGAGTTGAATTGTTATAGGCATGTCTGAGTCCACTGAATCAGAATCCAGTTTTTTGCATTGCAGATACTGTTAAGAGTGTTTTCCTTGGAAGGAATACAGAGTAAAATAATATGATTTTTAGTTATTTATATTAGGTGCAGACATAAAATGATACTGCTATTCCTACCCAGCTAAATCGGATAGGTCAGTGAGTTAGGTTATCTGGTGGGGGAGTCAGAAGTTGGCAGTTCAGTTCCATACTGTTCATTGTGGGAGAAAGGTCACCTCCAACCCCGAGCCTTGGGAAATCTGCACAATCCCAAAGCTCTCCCAGGCTACTTTATACATAGAAAACCTGGAAGGGCTCACCATCAACTGGAATTGATTTGAGGCTTATATTTATAATTTTAAATTGAATAGCTGGATTTAAATCCATTTGAAGGGCAATTCTATGGGACAAACACAGGTTTATACAATCAGTTCAGGCATTTTGCAGTAAGACATCTGTCATTCAGTGGGCATCTCTGGACAAAAACATGCATTTGTTTTATCAGTTCATAGCATTATCTGTGCATAGTCACATAGCTTCCTTTCTATACTGTAATAAGCAATTACTTTTTTACATATTGCAATAGCCTCTTTTCCTCTCATTTAATGTGAGTGTTGAATAAACAACAACATCTGGGTCTCATGGTTCTGTCAGCTTCCACTTCCCCTTCTCTTTCTTATAACACAAGCAGAGCACAGGATGCATCTGCCTAATGAAGCAACACATGATTGTACAATGTACAGTAAACAATACATGCAAGCAGTATTGAGAATAAACAGTAGAATCTTAATGGCAATTCAGAGTGCTAGGCCTGCTACCTATGGCCATTGGCCAAACAAAATGTCTAATTTTGAGCCTAAGGATCGGAGACATGTTTAATTTTCTTCTGACTTCTTTTCTTTTTCTCCTTTTGCTTCAAAATTACGGTAAGGCCTTTTCTTTGTGGGAGTCCCCCCCCCCTTTTTAAATGCAGAAATAAGTAGCTGTTTACTAAACCATTTTAAAGTCAGGAAATTATTAAAATTCCCGTAAAACAAAGAATCAAAAAATACATGGCACCTTTGCCCAAACAAACTGAATCTTTTCGAAAACCACTCCCACTCACAGAAGAGAGAGAAATTGCCATTTAAGAAGACATTCCCTGCATACTACAAGGTATTACTCACAGACCTACATCCCTCAGAGGGTGGTAAATGTTCAAAGTTTAGACATGTTCCACCAAAGTCTTGTCCATCCAGTGAAGAGGAGTTGGAAAATCTCACTGTAATAGCCATTGTATAGAGACTTCGTGTTTTCAGAAGGCAGCAGGATAGAAGAAACTGTAATACAGTAAACCCCCACCTATCGCAGGGGTTAGGGACCCCACCTGACCCACAATAATTGAAAATCCACAATATGTGCATGCTGGGTCAGCTAAGGACTGGGTGGGCTCTCTGGGGGCTCTTGTACTTACCCCGGGCCTGGCGCTGCCCCAAACGGGCCTGCAGGGGGCTTTCCAGTCAGTCCCCCAGAGGCCCCAAAAGTGCTTTCTAGTGATCTGGAGGTCATTTCTGGTTTACCGGAAGTCACTTCCTGTTTGCAGGGAAGCACTTTTGGGGCCTCCGACGGGCCTGGGAAGGCCTTTCCCCCCTTACCCCAAGGGGCCTTTTTTCATATACTGCGGACGCACGATATACCGGGACCGCAGTATATGAACCGCGAAAGGACGGGGAACAGCTGTATGACTGAACAATGGGGATGGGGAAGGTAATAGAAAGGAGTTTCTTTAGCATGGAAATCTCTCATCAGACATAACCACTGATTGCTAAAAACCGCATGCGATCATTGCATAGGCACCTTTGATGACAATTGGTACGTATCTCTAGATATTGTGGCTGTTCTGAAACATCCACAGCATTCCATAAACATCTTACTAATATAGTAATTAAGTTATTATAGTCTTAATGCTGAAAATTAATTCCCAATGGTTTCAGTCATCATTTCTTGTCAGAGTACATCAAACTGGAAACTCAACAGTTTCATTATGTGCAAAGATAGACAAACCCAAACCCATTTATACCATAAGTCTAAACTCTTTTTTCCTAGATGAGTTGAATGAAGATCAAAAGTGACCAGTTTCTTTTGCATTAACATGTCGAGCACCCCACTTTTTATCAGTAGCGGCCAGCTGTTGCCCTCTAGATGTTGTTGCACTAGAGAGGCCATGATTCTTCACCACTTATTGTGCTTGCTAGCACTGACTGGACTTGCAATCTGGCAACGTCTAGAGGGCCACAGTTATCCACTCTGCTCTAACTCAAATATCCAGTGTATTGTTCAAGAGAAGCCTTTAGATGGGATGCAATATATAAAGATTTTTCCAAAGATTTAACTGTGTTAACCTGTCTCAGCAGGTTGGTGAAAAGTAAAAGAGAAGTGGGGAAAGACCAAATATTTTAGCACTTTAAAGCCTATCATCTAATTCAGTGTGGACTTTGATGCATCAAAATCTACTTTTGCATTGGCACTAGACATCGGCACGAATTAAACAAAAATTAAAAATATCTCTTTTGTTGATTTAAATATGTATTTCTATCCCTCTCAAACACACAAATGAATTTTTAGCAATTTTAATTTATTGATTTTAATTCATCCTGGGAGGAGGCAACAAATGGGGTACCCCAAGGCTCAGTCCTGGGTCGGGTGCTCTTCAACATTTTTATTTATTACTTGGACAAGGGAGTGCAGGGGATGTTTGTCAGATTCGTGGAAGACACGAAATTAGGTGGACTAGCTAATACCCTGAAAGACAGAAACAAAATTCAAAATGATCTTGATAGGCAGAATGAGAATGGGTCCCAACAGAATGAAATTTAACACGGAAAAGTGCAAAGTACTACACCTAGGAAAAATAAAACCAAATGCACAGTTACAAGATGGGGGAATTCTGGTTCAGCATGTCTGCAAGCGAGAACCATCTTGGAATTGTCATAGATCATAAGCTGAATATGAACCAACAGTGATATGTCCATAAAAAGTATGTTATACAAGCTGTTTGTTATACAAGGGTCCACTGTATCAGATATCTTTTGATTGGTATTCCTGCATGGACCAGGGGGTTGCACATGATGTCGTTGTAGCCCCCTTTCAACTTCACTATTCTATGATTCTATGCTTCTAAGGTTCATTGGTGCATAGAATGGCCCCCAGGGGTGTACCCAGTAACACCAAAATCACAGAGAAGTTTCCCCTCATTCGCCTCTATAGACCCTGCAAGTTTGATGAAGTTTGGGTTTCAGATGTCTGAGTTATACACCCTCAAAGAAGCCAGCCCTACAGGGACGTGACCCCAGACACTCAGAGACATCAAAATCACAGAGAACCTTCTTTCCAACCCCCCACTACAATTATTTATTTATTTATTTATTTATTTATTTATTTATTTATTTATTTATTTATTATTTGTTACACTTATATCCCGCCCATCTTCCAGAACGGAACTCTGGGTGGCTAACAATAACAAGTTTGTGAAGACTGGGTTTCACGCATTCGAATTCTACATCCACAAAGTGGGGCTCCTGGGAGCAGTTTATAGGTTTTTTTTTAAAAGGCAAAATGATTTGACAAATTGATTCTTCAGAAAAAAAACATAGATTTGTTCATTAGTCTATCTTGGTTAATCATAAATTGAAATGTATTGACATATTTCCGATTCATACCCATCTCTTATTTGGCACTCCCATAGGAGCATATATAGACAACATATGTTAGCACTCTTTCTGTTTATATGATAAATACATGCCCTCAATATTTATTCCCATGGTGATGCCAGTCATGTACAGATAAGGATACCTACAACAGGCAAAGTGTATGGTTCATTCTATTCCTATGTTAATGAATAATTGTCACTGTTTTGACCTGGGGATTTCTGAGTCTGATTGTGCAGACCATGACTCCACTTCATTGGCTCCATGACTACCTATGCCATCCATACAGTTGAGTGTAAGGGCTGGTAATTGTGCATGGAATACTACATTGAAGAAACAGATGGACCCATGGTTGCTGTCTTGGAAATAGTCTTTAAGGTACCGCAAGTGTGTGTGTGTGCATGTTGGTGTTGATGTTTTTGTATATGGATTGCCACAAGAAACAAAGTTGGTGAGTCACTTTCTGTAAGGCCAAGAGTGCAAGGATACGGAAATATTGTTCAGCAAACTGAAAGCTGAGAGGTCAATTTCAATGAAATTGTCTCAACTGCACACAGATATGGTAAACAAACAAATAAGAATTTGTAATCCCCTTTGTTTGTAATGATAGCAATGCATTGTGCGTTTTAATATGCCATGTTGAATGATAATCGTTTTTCATGAAATGTTTTCCTTCAGAACTCTGTTTTGCCTCCATTCTGTCTCTGTAGATATTTAATACTGTATTTCACATAGCTGTTCATCAAGTTCAGATGTATAGTTTATGCAGAGCTGGTGAATAGTAATGAGTTAATTATAAGGGTGTTCCCAGACCATAAGACAATTGCAATGTACCAAGGATTAACTTTGCTATCTTTCCAATATAACTCACTATTTTTACTACTCCTCTAGTTATGGGAGTGGTCTTAGGGATGATCCCATGACTTAGATTTATTAAGTATCACAGGCCAGCAGTTTAGAGCATTTTGCTTTATTAAAAAGTAACGGACCAACAGCTATTCAGTTACTTTTCAATAACCAGGATAATATATTTACTTCAAAACATGCTATAAGACATGGTAACAAACTATTTTGCTTTTATAAAAAAGATCTGTAACAGAAACAAAATTATTTTCCAAGCTGATATTTATGCATTATCTGTTTACCTCGGAAAGATGGGTGGTATACAAATATATAAATAAATAAATATAAAATAGATTTGAATGTGATTTTCATGTGTTTGTGAATCATGTATGTTTGCGGGAATAATTTCTTTCCTTGTCTGTGAAGATTCTCAGTCATCCAGGTGAGTTTATCTGGAAGTTGAGTCATGGCTACTCTTTCTCAAGAAAAGGAAGTCCAGTAGCCATGACTCAACTTCCAGAGAATTTCTTTCCTTCTTTCCTTCTTTCATCATTCTGGGGTCTTCCTCTTTTTGGTTTCTCTTTTTTGTTCTGGTTATGATCTTCATTGTTATTATGCAGTGTTGGTGGCCTTGGTCTGCTGCTGCTTCACAAACACCATCAGTTTCTGGCAGTATACGATTGCACTGGAGTATCACAGCGCAATCACACACTGGCCTTTGTAGGTAATTGCTCTTGCAGATGAGATGGTGAAAGGTGCTAGGAATGTCACGTGGGTTTTGTTAAGAGCAATCTTCTCCTAAGGTAGCTGGCTTCTTTTGGCCCTCATGCTTCTTGGGGGCTTCCCATCTGCAGCTGACTCCACCCCAACAGCCTTGTAACAGGTTACCCCACTGAAGGAGGAGTTGTGGATATTAAGATTGTTAGGTTCTGTGCTATATGTTGGCTTGTTTCTCTCAATAAAGAAGTTGGACCCAATAATTTATTGCAAATGGGCAAACATTGTGTAGTGACCTCTAGGACAAATATGTGGCTGACTCACAAAGTCTTGTCTCAACCATAGCTGGAAATAAAGGAACTTTATACTGTACTTTCTCAGGTCTCTAGCTCAGTCAAGGAGGCAGATGCATCAATCATATGCATCCTTACTTTGGAGTATCTCTGAGAAGAAGTTTTGTAGAATCTTAAAGAGGCATGAGTTTTATTTGAGAATCTTAAGGAGGCATGAGTTTTATTTGGCACAAGCTTTCATGATGTTGGCCGTGTCTTCAGGTGTGTACTTCTTCACACGCATCAGAAGAAATAGGCTGTAATCCAGAAAAGCATGTGTCACCTAGAACTTGATTGTCTTTAATGTGCCCCTAGACTCTTTGTTTTATGTATCTTTGAACCGATCCCCTTGAAATTAGTAAAGCTTACTTGAGTAGACATGGATAAGCTTACAGTGACAGATAAATAAATGTCAAATACTTAAAAGTGCCTTTGGGGAAAAAACATGTTCTGAGTTGTATTTGGCATCACAGGTTGGCTACTATTTTGAGATGGCTGAAGTCCTTTCCTTAAGAGACATAACAGGTTGAACTGTGGGCCTTTTTACACGACCCCTAAGATCCGCTGGCCCCTTAAATTCGGACCAGAGATCTTAGGGGTTTGTCGCTCTTCGTGCATCTCCATCCCTCCGTACTTCCTGGCTGCTGGCTGCGTGAGGGGAGGGAGGGAAAAAAGGGACAGAAGAATAAAGCCTTACCTCCCGGTGTTGGTGGATGCTGCCGGGGGAGCCCCGGTCACTTCCTGGTTCCTCTTAAAGGGGCGGGAGGCAAAAAACAAAAACAAAAAGAAGCGAGGAGAGCCCAGCACATCCGCATCAAATATTTTTCACCTCCCAAGAGCAGGTACAAGAAAAGTGTGGTGGGTTGTGCTTAGGTGGGCGGAGTCGCACTTAATTGTCTGCAAACTCCAGAGCTGGTGGGGAAACATTTTTAAGCTCCAGAACTTGCAGCCATTTGCAGCGGAGCTTAGGGGTCGTGTATAAACGCCCTGCGAGTGGTAGCAGTCTTTCAACTCTCTGTTTTGTTAGTAGATATTACAGCAACACTATATATCGTTGACATATCTGGGAGAGTGTAATTTGATTTGACTCACATCCATGTCCAGCTACTGGCCTCTCTTGACTGCATTTACGTTATGAATGAAACATTAATTTCCACATATGTTTTAGTGCATCCCTGCTGTGAGCTGTCTAAGCCTTTTAATGCATTTTGAGTCTGAGAATATTTTCTCCTTCACCACTTCAGCCCTATCCTTGCTCCTTTGTTCTTATCCTCCATAGCCTATTTATTGCATTGTAATGCAGTGTATGTGATTTGGAAAATTATTCATTGCTCGGAACTTGATGTTTTAGATATTTGTCATTTATTTCTGCTTTAGATTTGTATACTGTTCGCCCAATATAAAGAGCACTGATGAAATGGAATGCTGTTTAATGAGCTACCAAATATGGATTTTTCAGGGATTTTTGAAATGCTTCAGATAATCTCTACTGGTTTCCTAGCTAAATGAAGACCATTTTGTCTTTCCTTTTTTTCCCCTTTTTGGTCCTAATTTGTTCTCGTTCTTTGGATCATGGAGTCCAAACTGTTTATGGTTGAATAGCACATAAAATAGCACTCCCACCTTGCTTTAATGGGTACTCCTTATGAGATCTGGGGGTTTTTGGAAGCTGTTACAGCTTGCGTCATACCAACTTGGAGGATCCAGAAAAAAAGGTCTTCACCTATGGGTGCTTCAGTAGCCCATATATGGGTGTGCAAGAGCAAGGGCATTGCACAGTTGGGCCTCCTCTTTGCATTGTTGTGTAACACTGCCACCTAATGGGCATAACAGGCAAAGAACCAAAACAGATTCAGAAACAACCTTTTTTTTTTTTAAAGGAGGCAAAAATGTGGATTGTTTGAGGAAACGGACTTGATGCACGTAAGCTCACATTTAAATACAACAGCTGGTCTTTAAAGAGCCTCAATTATTTGTCTCATTTTTGTTTTGTTTTGTTCTGGTTTGTTTTGTTTCTTGCCCAATATGCTTGCACAGATTAAGCCCAGGCCACATGAGGGAAATGTTCTCTTGTTTCCCCCCAATTCATTTGTCATTGTTGTTGTTTTCCTGGTCACATGATGCGCAGTCAAGCTTGGGACATTTTCACAGCCAGCGGTGCAACTGCAGAACATTCTCCCTTGCTGGGAGGGCCGCTTTATGTCGTACCTCTTTTACATCGATGCATTCCTTATTGGGATTGTGTCTTGTGTGCATCACCGGCCAGAAACTCCAGAGAGCTGTTGCCACACACAGAGTTGATAATACTGTGCTAGTCTGAGAGACCAATGGTTTGACTTAGTACAGGGAAGGCTTCCCATGTTCCTCAGTTCCCGGCACAGAAGCATGGTGAACACTGTGTGTCCATAGTAGGCAGATTTGTCTATGTATCATATACTAGGGCTGCCGTCAATCTCTAAAGAAAGAAGCATTCCAGATATCTGCTTAACTAACTGTATAATAGGACCATGCCCCTTCCTCACCTTCTCCTCCTTCTCAGGGATGCTGTGGAAGCATGATGCAGGAGAAGAAGCAGCGCTACAGAGACCAAAGAGGCCCACACAGTGTTCACCAGTTGGTAGCATGGTTGTATGATGACTGTAGGACAGGCATGTCCAAACTTTGCCCCTCTATATGTTTTGGACCACAACTCCCACAGTCCTTTGTCATTGGCAGGCTAAGCTTAGAATTCTGGGAGTTGTGGTCTAAAACATCAGTAGGACAACAGAGCAGAAGAGATGAAACCAGCTTCTCCTGAGAGTCCATGCATAAAATACTCTGGATTAGTGGAGTGAAGATGGAGACGGGCAGCAAGCCATTTGGCCCAGTTCATCAAAATTCATCCATAAGGCACCACAAATGCCACACATTCCCTCCCGCCCCAAGCCGGCTGCCCCACTCACGATTTGGTGTGTGCTGGCTGAATCCATGGGGAGGGGGGGAGTGACCAGTCTAGGGAGGGGTGGGGATTTCCCTTCCCCACCTCCTCCCTCAGCCATCCTCTCAGCTAGCTAGTAAGTGGGGCAGCCAGCCTGGGTGGAAGGGTGGGCGAATACAAATTATGATAAACCAGGCTGAGTTGTTTCATGCCCCACTATGAGCTGTCCTAACTACAAGGATATTTATTGTATATTTTCTGTTCTGCACATGAAGCAAAACATGTATTTTAATGGAGATGGAGATGGATCAAATCGTGTATCAGGCATATCTGTTAGCACTACTGAGAGCTATACTGTTACAATCAACTATACTCCAGTTTTACAAAGCTGCAATTGTTAACTGTTCTTTCTCTTTCTTCTCTTTAACTAAAGCTGATTGAGCACAAACACAAATGTTGGGTTTTGCTCTCAACACAGATAGAATCTGTCCACTCTTAACTGAGCTATAGATTTTCTTTTTCTTAGTGTCTGTCCCACTTGGTGGTAGGCTACTTAATTTAACTATAGATTTTGGGCAAAATTCTGTTAGATTGTTTTCTGTTGCTCACATGGTTGCCCCCCCCTTTAAAAAAATTAATGATAGTTAAGGGGTAAATTGGGATACAGAAAAAAGAAAAAGGGGATGCAGGTTGGGCAGAACACTTAACAACATCAGAGTCCTATTACAATTATAAACAGTTCAATTCAGACTTATGTGAACATATAAATAATAGCACAGTTTTGGCTTTTGTCATAGGGCGTTTATACATGACCCCTAAGCTCCGCCGCAAATGGCTGCAAGGTCCAGACCTTAAAAATGTTTACCCACCAGCTCCGGACTTTGCAGACAATTAAGTGCGACCCTGCCCACTTTAGCAAGACCAAACAGCAGTTTTCTTGTACCTGCTTTTTGGAGGTGACAAATATTTGATCCGGTGTAAGGATAGTGAGTGCGGGGCTCTCCTGGCTTCCGTTTGTTTTTTTTTTGCGCCCCGCCCCTTTAAGAGATCTGAATGCTGCCGGGAACAAAACGGAGGTAAGACGGCATTCTTTTCTTTCTTTTTTCTCCCTCCCTCAGGCAGCCAGCAACCAGGAAGTGCCGAGGGGGGTGGGGACAGAGGAAGACAGAGGAAGAGCTAGGAACCCCTAAGATCTCTGGTCCGAATTTAAGTGGCCAGCGGATCTTAGGGGTCGTGTAAAAAGGCCCATAGTTTCAACTTAGCTTTGCCTTTTTTTGTAACAACATGTAAAACTTCTCCCAATATGTTTCCAACTTCTCCCGACTACTCTCCTGTTGTTTCACCTTCCAGTATATCTCTAACCATTCTGACAATTTGTCCATTTCTGCAGTCTCAGGTAGAGATGGGCACAAAACGAAAAACAAAATGCTATTTCGTCGTGTTGTTACATAATGAAATGAAACGACATGGGGAAGCAGCATTTTGTTACAGATGAAACAAATTGGTGGTTTGTTTTTTGGTTGATACGAACCATTTCGTTCCATCTGTAAGCCGCTTGGGGGAGGGGAATAAGTTTTTTTTAAAAAAGCTCTGGGCTTTTAAAAAATCTCCCAAGCCGGACCAGCTGACTAGTGCTAGGGTGTGTAATAAAGGTTTTTTACCCCACCCCAGCACTGAGCAACTGGCAGGTGGGGCTTGGGGGGGGAGGAAAAAGGTTTTTTTTTAAAAAAGCCCTGGGCTTAAAAAAATATTTCCCTCCCCCAAGCCCCGTCTGCCAGCTGATTGGTGCTGGGGTGGGGGGGAAGGGTTAGTGGTTAGTTTCGTATGAATGTTTTGGGAAAAAATTGTATGAAACAAAATGAAAAAAAATGTCGGGGGGGGGGAGGAAATGAAACAAAACATAATTTTTTCATTTTGTGCCCATCCCTATTCTCAATGTTTTGGGTTATCAACTCCTGTTCATTTGGTATTCCTGACTCTTTCCTGTGTTTTGCAAAGATAATTCTCGCTGCTGTTATGATATGAATACTAAATACACACTTTGCTGATCCATTGTATCTGGCATTATATTTGATAAGAAAAAATATATCAGGTTTTAGGTCTATTGGACTCTCTAGAACATCTTCCAAAAGCTGTCTAATCTTACTCGAAAACTTTTGAGCTTTTTTACCTAACCACCACCTATGGAATAATGAACTTTCTTTTTGCTTATATTCCCAGCAAGCATTCGATATCTGGAGTATTCATTTTAGCTACTTTTGTATTTTATTGCAGAAATCCACCTTATTTTTTAATTGGAAGAAAAACACAATATCCAGGGGTATGACTGGTTTTTATTTTTCAGGAATTTGAAGTACTATATTCTGTGATTTTGCACAGTCTGGACCCAAGTCATACTGTATAGGTGCCCTGCTAGCTGCATCGCTCAGTTAGTTAAATATCTGAGGATGGGATTTGATTCTCCACGGGGTGCCCTGGGATAAGAACCAGTCTGTGTGCCCTTGGGCAAGCTGCACAGTCCCAGGTCGATGTCCACAAGAAGGGAATTGTAACCAGTCCTATGCAATCTGTACCTAGAATGCTCTGGAAAGGGTAATCATAAGTCAGAGTTGATTTGATAGCATATGATTGCAGTATTAAGTTGTCTGAATACCTAGAGCACCCCTAGCTCAAGGGTGTGGTAAAACAATTTTGAGTACATATAGTGCAGTGGTCAAACTGCAGTACAGCAGAGAAGATCTGCTCGTGACCTGAGTTTGTTCCCGGGCTCAGGTAGCCAGTTTGAGTTGGTCTCACCCCACCATCTTTCCAAGGTTGCTAAACTAAGTACCCAGCTTGCTGGGGAGGTGGAAGGAGGATGTGTAGCCTGCATAATTATATTGTAAACTGCCCAGAGAGAGCTTTAAGTACTATGGGGTAGTATACAAGGAAGACACTTTGACTTTTCTTTCTTTCTTTCTTTCTTTCTTTCTTTCTTTCTTTCTTTCTTTCTTTCTTTCTTTCTTTCTTTCTTTCTTTCTTTCTTTCTTTCTTTCTTTCTTTCTTTCTTTCTTGAGTTGCTTTATTCTATGCCTATAAAAGAAACCCCGACAATTTAGAATAGCTATCCAACTGAAAGCAGCAGGCAGTTAGGGGCTATAATGCAAGGTCTGACTGAATAATATTAGACTCCATGGAAAATCTATTATCGTAATCGTAACCATCATTCAGATCAGCGCTCCAGCTACCACTGCTAAAGAAGATGACGTGCCATGATTCTTTGTGCTTGTTGGCACCAAAAGCGTCCAAACCGCTGCCATATGATTGTGGTTTACCAAATTAAACTCAAGTTCCTTCCTTCTTCGACTCAGAAGTTAACATTATATGATAGCGGCAGTGGCAGTGAGGGAGAGCAGAGGAAATGGGCACCGAGGAAGTGAAAGGAAGGACCATTCAGAGAAAATTCTCCACGCCACTGCAGTGGCATTGTTTCTGCATGTGGGGCTTTGTGCAGTCTGCGTTCTTTGCAGCATTGTAGTTATTTCTGTATCAAATTATCTCCAGGTGACTGTTTCACAGACTTGGCAGGATACTGCTTTCAGGACACCCATTGTGTGCTAGCATATGCAAACACCCTCTCAGCTTCCCCATCCTTTGCCATTACGCCTGCACCACGTCCTTCAAACAAGGGCACAGTCCCTGCCAGAATAGCCTCCATGCTGAAGCAGATCTGTGACTCGTCCATGACCTTGGCTGGTGCATTATGATTGCTATAAGAGATGGAAGGTTGTTTATTGGGTTACATTCAAAGCTGCCCGTTCCATTACTGACGGTGGGCGGGTGGGCGGACGAGCTGTAATGAAAGTGTAAGATTTGGTACTCTTAGAAGACAAAGGTAGACAGTCACATAGCTGGACTGTAAATGGACTTGGTGGTATCTATTATATAGGGAAAGTGTCTTTGTATGGAATGGAAAAAATTGAGATGTTAACGTTTGAAATAGGAGAAATTGCAACAACTGACAAGTTCATGGGTAGAGGAGCATAGATTTGAGTGCTTGGCATCTACCTGTTTGAGTTTGGATGCTCGTGTATTCCATTATGCTGGTACTGAGTTCAAGACGCCACCTCTTTTTTGAGAGCATTTCCTCTCAGCGCAAAAACTGATTGATGGCAGGCAGGATCAACAATATGTTCCCCTCTCCTCTGGGAATAGCTGTGCCTCCTGAATTAGACCAGTGCAAGAGTCTCATAATTCTTTTAATCCCAGTTTGGGTTATTTACAAATCAAAACCAAACAAAAACAAAAAGCCCTTCCTGTTTTTCATATTCCTGATAGAAATGGTGTGGAATTTACAAAACCGAAGCACTAGAAAAAGCAGAATTGTGGGTGGGGCTTTTCCCATTCCTAATGGGAACCATTCTATTCAATCTTTTAGATTTGTCTTTTCAAAAAAGCATATAAAATACACCCGACCTCCTGTTATCCCACGACTGTTATAATGCACTGCAAATTTTCATGCGGAGTTTCCCCCAGAGTGGTCAAGTGGTACAAGTCCCAGTTCCTGTGTTCCCACCTACTAAGACCTTTTTTAATTAAAAAAAAAATCAAAGACAGACACCAAAACAGGAGCAGAGCAGGGTCAGATTCGATGCACAGAGTAACCGATGGCCCTTGATCCTCAGCGTGTGTGGAGCTTGGCACTCTGGGGGTTGGGGGTTCTCGCCTTCTCTCCCGCACCCTGGGCTCGGGACTTGACATTGCGGGCACTGAAGCCTTACGAAGCCTGCCTGCATTTGCTGCCTGCCTGCTTTCCCTTCCCTTCCCCTCGCTTTTTAGGGTGCCGCTCCACTGGACCGCCCAGGAGCCCCTGCGCTCTGATCTTGGGGAGGTGTCTGGTCTCCGAAGGGACAACCCTTGGGTGTACCCTTGTCTCAAGAAGATGAGTGGCTCTCCCCTGAGCAGTGGCTCCTTCCCAGCTTCTTGCGGCAAGCGGCTTGTCAGCTCTTAAAGAGACAGGCCTCTCCTCATAGCTACTTGGCTGGCAGCGCTTGCACGACACTAGGGCTAGCGTGTTTCTTGCTGCGGATTTACCCCAGTACCCACGGACTCATGTACTGGTTTAAAATGCGCTTCAGAACAGTGACAAGATTTTACCACCAAAAGGCCAGGTGCGGGAGGATCCTGATGAAAGAAGGAAGACTCGAGTCCAGTTGTCCGACCAGCGGAGCCAATCTCTCGCCCCTGTGCCATTGGCATGTTTTATTACATATCATTTACATCTCACAGCATGCACAGAATCAGGGATTGGTTACAAGGGAAACGTTACATATGCTGGTCGGCTAGAATTGCCTCGTGAACAGAGCATGCTTTTGCCCGGTTATTGATTACAATCACCTGTCCTTGCTGTTTACAGACGAGAGGTGACTTAATGAGAAATAGACAAGAATAGCTAGAGGTAAATGAAAAGTAAGCAGAATTAGCCCAGTAACCAAAAGTAAATAACTGAGAGATGAGCAGAGCAGGGTACACAAGCTGAGTAATGAAAAGTGACTAATGCTTTAGCTAAATAGTAAGTAATAGGTGAACAAAATTTATCCAAGCTGGTTTGGGGGAATTACAAGGTCTGCAAACATGTGGATTCCAGTAGATCTCATCAGGAGGGCGTTCCCTCTCATGAAATGAAGACTCTGGACCCAAATGTAGGCTCTAGGCCCCATCCCAGCTGTCTGAATCGGATTCCGTCAGCCAGGTACTAGAGACAAAGATTTGGCCTGGTGGCTCCATTCTGATATGCTCATCGCCCTGTTCAAGACCCTGTTCAAGACCTCAGACTTAACATTGCTCCAGGCAATGAAGAGTCTGACACGAATGAATGAAACAACAACAACAACAACAACAACAACAACAACAACAACAACAACAACAACAACAACAACAAAGTTCTCAAGACCTTCCAAGGATCCCGGTTCTATTGTGACAATCTGGTTGTCTGCCAGATTAAGAAACTGAAGAGCAGTGGGATTTAAAAAAAAAAACCCTCTTTGTGCCATCCAGTTTATTTTGCCTTAAGATCAGAGTTCTAAGCATCTTCAGGCTTGCAGAGAAAGGTTCTTTGATGTCTTTTAAAGCATTTTCCCCTAGGTCCAATTCTTGCAATCCATGCAGGCTGGTAAAGAGGTCTTAAGATATGATTCCCTGTAATGTAGAGCAGGGCTGGTCAACTTTGAACAGGCCAAGGTCTACTTTTTCCAGCCCAAAGTGCCTGAAGGGTACTACACTAAAACCTCTACTTACGAATTTTATCTGTTCTGATAAAAACTTTTGTTAAGTAGAGCAATGGTTTCCTGTAGGAATGCATTGAAAACCAATTAATCTGTTCTGGAGGGAACAGATTTCAATGTGCCCTGGCCCTTGAACTGCCCTGTTCAACTGAGACAGTGGGTTGGCAGACCCCGAACTTTGCTAGGGAAGGAGTGATCTTTGGCATGGGGGAGGGAGGGATGGAGAACTTATCCCCTCACTTTTTTATTGATGGCCGGTGGGCTAGTTTTGAACTTTTCGCGGGCTACCAGTAGCCCACGATCTACCTGTTGGGCAGGCCTGATGTAGAAAAACTTGGGTTTATTAAATAGGCAAAATCATCTGGGAGAATTTTGCAGATCCTGTTAAAACTAGCATCAAGGCTTTCTAACAACGTAACATTAGAAGTGAATTTGTTGTTTGCCAAAGACAGAAACTCCAAATGCTACAGTGGCTGAAAAAAGCATATTGGCAGCACTTCTAATTTATTAAATGCCATATTCAAGTGTCTTAGATGTGTGCAGCTTTCAAAAGCTCTTGCATTAACACATGTGAACATATTGCCTAGTAAGTTAAGAGTCTCAACATGTTGGTGCTGTGGACACACCTGCTCAATAAGGCCATCTGACTCAGACAAGTTTAAATGGTCTAAGGTGGATCACTTGTAGCAAAGAGCAATTCAGCGTTTGCATCACCTTGGAGACATCTGATGATAGCCAACCCGCCCAAATATAATGTCCTTAACCCCTTTAAGAAGCAAGAAAATTCAGAGAATTTTGCCTTTTCTTGATGTGCCCAAAGTAGGACAGCCCCACTGTCAACAATTTTGGATTCAGAGGTAGTTTAGGCTTGATTTGTCCTAAGATTCACATGTTTGTCTTTCTGGCTATCTGGGGTATCCACAATTTCTCTTCCTTGTCATCTTTCTTAACTGTCCAGTGTTCACACTAGAGATGGGCATGGAACGAACAGAAACACCAGAAATTTTGTCGTCCATTTCGTGTTCGTTACGGCAATACATTGAACTGCTTTAAATGCTAAAAAAATCACAAAAATTGAAATAAATGGTAACAAAATGGTAACGAAATGAACAAAAACAAAAACAAATTTTTTGCAAAAATTCACAAAAAATGGAAATGAACCGAAACGGACCCCCTAAATGACAAACGACAAACGAAACACCATTTTTTTGATTCGTGCCCATCTCTAGTTCACACCTACACATGGGAGTTGGAAGTACAAGAGTGTGGATAATTTTGGTGTTGATCTTCAGGGACACATTTTTACACTAGATGATTTGCCCCCTAATTCCTTCGTCTTCTGATTCTCAGTCATCTTTTGCTTTCATTTCAACTGAAGACTGATCCGATATGTACAAAATATCTAACTATTCCACTTTCTTCATTGTCAATGTTAAAGACGTGTAGTTCTTCTGTAATCATAATGTTTGTCTTCTTAAAATTCAGCTGAGTAGTTATATGAATTAACCTTGATAATAGCTTTAAAAGTTAACATTCTAGGAGCTGTATTTCCAACAGGAAGGAGGGTGGGTGTACCAGCACTCTACAGAATTGCTGAATCACACTTCTGCATTTGGCCAAGAGTGAAGCAATCAATATACAGAACCACTCCTTATTCACAGCCTTTGCCACATGATGACTAGAGTTTTAAAATACGTAGGGCTCAGTCACACTAATAAAAGTATGCCCTAACATAGCCATTTTGAGCATTAACAAATTCCAGCATGTCCATCACTACAGCAGAAACCAGTGAGCCACTGAAGAATTTGCTTGTTTTCCATGGAAAGACGATATGACACTCTCATGTCCTGTGCAGGACAAAACTGCCTGACACACAATCCTTAAACCCCCTATTCAAACCCTCACTTTCTTTGAAGCCTTAGGCCCAGCCAGTTGACTCCTATGCCTTACTGCAGTGCATCTTCTCCACCAGTAGGTAGTACATAGAACAGAAGATTTTTATAGTCTACAATATGGAACAGAGAGTTTTCATCGCTATGCAGGCCTGGCTCATTTTCACACCTGTGTTGTCACCCAGGGCAATGGCCTCCGGTAGCTACTAGGTCTACCTCCTCCCACTGCTTCAGTAGAGAGGCCACTGACCAATTGCCAAAATGGTGGACAGACATCACCAAAAAGGAGGAGTAGGAACACCAAAGAAGAGATCATTCTTCACAAAATATGAGAGTATTTTTGCATTAAATGTACATACACAATTTAAACTACCATAATATAGGCAAATATAATCACAGGCAGTATTATAATTTAAGTTGAAACACACTACTGCTCACTATAGTGAACAAGACTTGGTAACCATCTTGAATCGTAGAATCATGAAGTTAGAAGGGGCCTACAAAGCCACTGAGTCATAGTTTATCTGACAGGTGGTTGTCTACATTTCTCTTGAATGGCTCCAGTGTTGGAGCACTCACCATCTCTCAAAATAATTGGTTCTATTGCCTTACTGCTCTAACAGGAAGTTTTTTTATGATATTCAACCAAAATCTGGCTTCCTGTAATTTGAGCCCATTGTTGCTTGTCCTGTATTCTGAGTTGATTGAGAACAGATCTTGCCACAACTCTGAGAGAAAATGGGAGAGATATCAAAGAAGGAAATAAGTCATAATGTTTAATAACTCTCTGAAATGCCCTGTGCCTTGTATTTCATTTAGCTTACTGGAAATGAATATATACGGGATATGGAAAGAAAATAAATAGATGTTAATGTAGTTTTGTTGAAATATCTAGCTAGGCAACAATAAGTTATTGCAGCTTGGATGCCCAGGTCATGGCTGTGGCCAAGAGCGCATTTGCACAATTAAGGCAAGCACACAAGTTACACCCCTTTCTTGAGAAACCAGCTCTGACCACGGTGACACATGCCCTAGTGATGTCCCGGCTAGACTACTGTAATGCGCTCTATGTGGGGCTACCAATGAAAAATCTCAGGAAACTTCAATGGGTCAAAAATGCAGCAGCCAGACTATTGACTGGGGCGGGGTACAGAGATCACATTACACCCCTATTATAAAGCAGCTCCACTAGTTGCCAATCAGCTATCAGGCACAATTCGAGGTGCTGATCTTGACCTACAAAGCACAGTATGACCTGGATCCTAGCTATCTCAAAGATTGAATCTCACAGTATGAACCAACTCGGGTGTTAAGGTCATCAGGAGAGGCCTTCTCTCCATCCTGCCACCCTCACAGGTACGTCTCGTGGGAATCCATGAAAGGGCTTTCTTGGCTGCTACGCCCAGACTCTGGAACTCTCTCCCACTGGAGGCCAGGACTGCCTCATCTCTGTTGTCTTTCCGGAAACAGGCAAAGACCTTTCCCTTCAGGCAAGCTTTCCTTGAATGATGGACTACCTCTTATGTGCCTTTTATATAAATCTATAGGATCACACAGACTTTGTGTTTATAACTACAGTACTTATAATCTTATGTCATTACATTGACATTGTGTTTTCAATGTTAGTTTCCATCGCTCAACTTTACATGGAACTTTACTCTCCTTTTAACTGCTCGTGTTCTCTAGTAGCTTTAACGTAACATTGTCTATTAATGCTGTAAGATGTCCCTCAATTCCATGTTCTCAATACTTGAACATGTCTTAATCTTTTTAATTGTTCCTGTGTTTATTGGTGTAAACCGCCTGGAGTTCTATTGGAAGATGGGCGGCATATAAATAAATAAATAAATAAATAAATAAATAAATAAATAAATAAATAAATAAATCCTTTTGTGCCAATCAAACATTTTGAGCATGTGAGGATTTGCATCTTTCAGTGAAACAGCATTTACCGGCTCCAGTTTGAATCGAAATCTACTAGCCAGACAAGATAATACAGAAGAAACTGACTTCTGCCCCACAGAAGAAGTATGTGTTTCTTTCCAGCTGTGATGGCCATTACTTTAAAAGAGAAACTATGCATTTATTGCTAGAACTAGTGAAATGAGTTTGATGGATTTTTTTTAAAAAAAACTGTACATGTATGGTGTATGCTGATCAAAACTTGGAAAAGTTTTTTTTTTCATGGCAACGCGGCATGGAATTTTAGTCCCCAAAAGTACCTTTTCTCAAGTGATTTCTTCTGTAGGAAAAAAACTTCTTCATCTCTTCTTGCCAACAGAGAAGCATGCATGTGCAACAGAAAGGCTTTCTCTTGGACTGCATATTGTGTTAAACTGCATAAGCCCAGTACGTCTGTGAAGATTCTCAGTCATCCAGGTGCGTTTATCTGGGAGTTGAGTCATGGCTACTGGACTTCTTTTTGAGAGATAGAAACGTTTCGCTGTTCATCCAAACAGCTTCATCGGTCTGAATACAGCTAGTGCAAGAGACCTTCTTATAGTCAGCTTGACCTCTTGTCCCCTGGTCTGATTGGCTCATAAGATGAACAAAGCCTGAATAGGCTCGTTAGGGAGACATTAGTGTCCATGGCCTTAAGGTAAACAATGGCCTAAGGTGCTGAAACCCATCAAGAATGGGTCGTTAGCTGTGACCTGGTGGTGAAGGCTCCTTGATTTGCCTGGGTACTGGGCATAAGCCCAGGTTGCCAGCAAAACCTGTGCGGTGTAACCGGCCTAGCAACTTTCTCTCCTCCTCCTCCTTCCGAAGACTTCTTTTCCATGCCTTCCATTCCAGACAGGCCTGCCAATCAGGAAAAGCAAAGATCAGATCCTGTGAACCCGAACCCGAGAGTGACTCCAGCAAGCCGGCCTCTCCTGCAAATTTGGTGCGAAACACAGAGGGTGGCCAAGAGGAAGGTTGACAAGTGGCTCAGGGATCCTTAGAAGGTATCAGAAAGGAGGAGCAGTGGTAGGGTAAGCATCTCTCTGGGCTTGGGATTTCCAAAGTTTCCTTGGCAATAGTCGTTTTTTGAGATAATCAGAGGCTGGTGCTTAAAAAGGATAATAAAGGATTTGGCATGATGGTGGCGGGATCTGTGTTCAAAGTGGCTGCTGTGTCTGCTCACCATTTTTGCAAACTGGCAATCGTGGCTGAAGTTTGCTGACCACAGTGGCTGGTAAATTCTGGGACCTGTAAACCCCCCCCCCCAAAGTTCTATGTATTGAGGGTGAGAATATATTTTCAGTGCGAGACCTATTGAGCACGGAGCTTCCAGAATAGCTTCCCATCGACATATCATGAGACAAAATCAAAGAGGAAAAGCAGTCCTCTCCAAACAGCAAGGTGCTGCTGAAGCAGGAGAGATGACCCGTTCTGGTTTGTACAGAATTTTGAATATAGATGACAGGAGCATCCCTCCCACACACATAGTTTGGTTGCGCTACTGAGGAAGCCTGCCCGTGCCACGGAAGGCTTATCATCCTGAAACAACAGCAGCGCCGACAACAATATTTTCCACTGTCAAACTTTAAAAATAGCAAGGAAATGAAATGTGTGTCTGCCGCTTATCTCACTTGCTTCTGCTGATGTCACAATTACACAAACAGGTTCACTGTACTGCTCCCCATTTTGATGGAGCAGTCACGGTGGCAATCAAGGCTGTGGGGGAGGGAAGAGAAAACAGCATTTTCTAGAACTTGGACATTTTATTTTCTGAATCGCAGCTTCCAGAATTCTCCAACTCGCATCGCATTAGCACATGACGTATATTAATGGCCCGGCTTTAATATATTAACGGCCCAGCTTTATGTAATACCTTATCAGTATAAAATAATTTCCTCCACTGGGGAACTCTGATCTCTGTCCCAGAAACAATTCTTAGCATTTCTGTCATAGCCAGTTCACAGTGAAATACAGCTTATCATCTTGATTAAGGCCTGGACTCTTGATAGCTTAATAGTCTCATTCTTGTGTTAATGAAGCATTATCTGTTTGTTTGTTATCCTCACATGGTCACAAAGCATTCCAGCATGGGGAATATGTGCAAATATAAGAGGATCTAATATTTGTTCTCATGTCTGAAGAAGTATATTTTGATCTATGAAAGCTGACATGGAGGTAAATATGTTAGTCTTTAAAGTACCACAATATTTTGCTTCCTCACCCTCCTTTCCCCCCTTTTGATTTTGGCATTCTATTACTGTAATTAATCCTGTCATTAATAACTCTGCTTATGTCTTGTTGACTGAAAACTTTGGGTTCCTTTACTGAATAGTCCATCTTATTTTCATTCTTCCTCTTTCTCTGCTGCTTTCTATTTTCCTCAGCATTATTGTCTTTTCCAGTTGTCTCCTTGTGATATATCCAAAGTATTTCTAGTCATTTTCCTTTCTGAGGAGAATAAAAGTGTGTGTGTGTGTGTGTGTGTGTGTGTGTGTGTGTGTGTGTGTGTGTGTGTGTGTGTGTGTGTGTGTGGTCTGTGGCATCTGTAAAGTTCTCATCTGACACTAAATTTCAAATATACAGTATTTTCCTGTCAGTTTTTTCACTATCCAAGTGTTATATTCTTCAATAGAATTAAGGAATTCCACGGGGTGGATGGTCTTGGCCTCGGTCTATAATGACACACCTGTACTATTAAGCATCTTTTAAAAACTTCCTTCATAATAACTGTCCTGCTGGATCTCAGTGGTCTTATTTATTGGTTGCAGTCTCCATTTGGCCTTATGACTGAATCAAGATACAGAAATATGTGTGCTTATATATACATACACACTCCTTCAAGTACAGTAGAGAAAAGGTATGATACAAGTGTACTTTAAAAAAAAAAAAGTGTTTAAAACTCTTGAAGCAGAGAAGAGTCAGTAATGTATATGAGGGAAGGCCCTGCATGTTTTCCCTTACAAGACAGACATTGTGAGAATTTTAACACACATTTTACAAAATATTGACTTTTCCACAAAAGAATACATTTGTGTAACACTGTATACAAGTGCAATGCTGATTAGTGCAACACTGTGCAGGCACTAAAACAAGTGCAGTACAGTGACCTCCCGCCATTTCGTGGTTCAGGTCCCGCGGTCCCTCTACATTGCGGGATTGCAGTACCTGCACCGCTGGGGGGTAGGGGGGTGATCAGGTCGCTCCCCACCCCCCGCCCCTGGGGAGACATCGCGTTGCGCCCTGCCACCCCCACATGCCTCCCAGGCTTCTGGAGGGGGCGGGGGGTGACGGGGAGCCATCACATGGCTCCCCACCACCCCCGCCCCCTCCGGGAAGCTGCGGAGCCGCCCGGGGGGCTGGCGGGGAGCCATCACGTTGCTCCCCGCCATCCCTCCGCACGCTTCCTATTGGCAATGCTTTTCAATGGAGAAGGGACCAAAAGTCTCAGGCGGCGCGGGCCAGCGTGCGCCACGATCGCCCCTCCCCCTCCCCCTCCCCCCACCCGCTTCTGCATATCGCGGATTTTCATGGATTGCGGGTGGGGTGAGCCCCTAACCCCCGCAATCGGCGGGGGGTTACTACTGATTAGGACAGAAGTTTCAATTAGCCCATGTAAGCAGTTCACTGTTTTAGATACTTATCATGATGTAGACATGAGTGATCTGAAAAAGACCATTACTGTGGAGCAGTGCCATAGAGTTGAAGATACAAATATGGATTTAAGTAAATGTGTACGAGGCATTTAGTGGTGTATCTGCTACTATACTCAAGTACCCATATCCTCATAACCACCACAAAACCCAACAGCTGCCTTGTGAGTCTATAGAATGCCAGGATGTTTTAGGCAACATGGTATTTCACCTTACTTGGTGAACATCCTGTCAATAAGCAATCCAGGTGGGACCTGCTTCTTTCACTATTTATAGTAAAACATGTTTTAGCCCTCAAAGCTGAAGTGTATGTGTGATTCAGAGAGCTTTACATATCGTTGCTCATGGCACTCTTTTCATCAGTGCCATGTCTCTGTGTTGTATGCTACAAAATCACTTCTACTTTATGGTGACCCTATGAATTAATGACTTCCAGAATGTTCAGCAAGGCTTTTAAAATCCACATGCTGTAAAGCCAGATTCCAGTCTATTGCCTATATAACAAGGATTAGCAAACTACTGTAGTACCTTTCAGCTGTTTTGAACTGGATAGTCTATCAACCCAGTCGGAGCACCCCGTAACTGGGGATTATGGGAGTAGTAATCCAAAACACATGGAGGGCACTGTATTGCCTACATCTGCTGCAGCGATTCTGGAAATTTAGCTCTGATGATGATAATCATTCCCCGCCTTGCTATCATTATATGGAATGACTAATGCCAATAATACTGTGTGTCATTTGCTGTGAGGCAGCATTCTTTCCAGCAGTGGTAAGAATCCTGTGGTGCATAGGTGTGGCTATATGATTCTGGGTGGGTGGAAAACACCCATAAATCCCATGCTTCCTTGCATTCCTGTATGCCTCAGGTTGTTTTCAGTAAAACATTTTTGTGTGTTCTTTACAGAAAATTGTGTGAAGTGTTAAAAAGAAGATTCCCCCTTTCCCAGTGAATAGATTAATTCTATAATAGTACAAGAGTACAAGTGGGGTGGTATTGGGGGAATCTGTGTGTCATCACAGACTTCATAGGAATGCACCTTACTTAAAAGGCTGAAATGGACACACAAACCATTCAGTCACAAGATATACTGGTTTAATGGGCTCTAGAAAGGAGTCATTAAGGACAGAGAACAGCAGTGTGGCATGTGCTACATAACTGAGCCATATGTTACAATGACATGAAGGTCCTTAGTGCAGATTAGCCTTTAATGGTTAAATGCAGAATTGTCACATACAACAAGGAAATGTAACTGGTTGAATATCTCTGTGTTCTTACTTGCTCACTGTGCTTTCAAGTTTATATACTGTAATTGGCTTACTGTGTGATTCAACAGCTAATGATGTTGGATGGAACAGTTGAATCAACGTGTTCCAGGTGTCCAGCTCTAGCTACTTTACAGGCTAGAGCGCTTACATGACTAAGAAGCATTATTGGGATTCAAGGTCACCCTTTAGTATTTTGGTCTACATGTACTTGTTGCAACTCTTTCAATGCTGTGTGGAGGAGGGATTATCTCAGGTGTCTCATTTTTTAAGAACTTTTTAAAGGAGTAGGTAGCTATGAATGCAGAAGTTGAAATGTTTTGCTTAAATACTACAGTTCATTGATCACTGTTATGTGTTTGTATACACACACACACACACACACACACACACGTTATTGTTGTTATGTGTTTTCTAATAATAACTGGATTGCGGTGACCCCAACAGGGTTTTCAAGGTGAGATATTTTAAGGAGTAGTTTTACCAGTTCCACTCCACCAGTGGGTTTCCATGGCAGAGCCAGGAAATTGAGCTGAAGTCTAGTCCATTACTCTGTTGATTATACCACACCACACACACACACACACACACACACACACACACACAGAGAGAGAGAGAGAGAGAGAGAGAGAGAGAGAGAGAAGGCAAGGGAGAGACAAAGCCCAAGCTGACAAGAGACATTATTGACTAGGCTTATGAATAAGAAAGGCACAGAGTCAAGGCTGTGTATGGGCCAATTCTATGAGGTGTGATAAGAATAACTATATTTTCTAAGCTTTGAATACCAGCTGGACATTTCATCTTTTGGCTCTCAGTCCCAAATAGATGAGAAGTACTACATAGTCACTACTCCATGGTATACTCTTTCTGTATATCTTAGTTTCAGAGAAGGCATCCATGTTAGTCTTTTCAAGAATTTCAGGCAAAAATCATAGAAAAACAAAACAAAACAAAAGACACAAAACATGTGGCACCTTAAAGACTAACTTTCATATTTTAATGTAATGTTTCGTGGACACATCCATGAAGGTGCCACATGTTTTGTGTCTTTCGTTTTGTTTTTCTGCATATCTTAGGAATGGTTGATCTTGTTTTCTTTTTATGTGTTGAACATCTGTAAAACAGATTGTACACCTGAAAGCAGAATTGTTTCTTCTTTTTTGCTTTATTTTATATAAACATTTTAATGCCGCCCTTTAATGAAACGATAAGTATGGAATAAGAATGGTAACGGCTGAACATAAATTATAAACCACAAACATACAGTAGTATGCAGTAGTATCAAGACTCAGAATTAAGGAATAACATGGCAGATGGACAACTACAACGACTTTAGTTAGGGCCTTTTTACACGACCCCTAAGATCCGCTGGTCCCTTAAATTCGGACCAGAGATCTTGAGGGTTCGTTGCTGTTCCTCCGTCCCCACCCGCTCCGCACTTCTTTGTTCTGTCTGCGTGAGGGGGGGGGAGGAAAAAAAAGCCTTAGACAGAGACAAAAGAATAAAAGGCTTACCTCCGGTGCTGGTGGAAGTTGCTCCGACCTCTGTTTACTTCCTGGTTCCTCTTTAAGGGGCGGAGGCAAAAGAAAAACAACAGAAAGAAGCGAGGAGAGCTCAGGCAGTCTCCGCATCAAAATTTTTCACCATCAAAGAGCAGGTACAAGAAAACTGCTGCTTGGTCGCGCTAAAGTGGGCGGGGTCGCACTTAATTGTCTGCAAACTCCAGAGCTGGTGGGTAAACATTTTTAAAGTCCGGAGCTTGCAGCCATTTGTGGCGGAGCTTAGGGGTCATGTATAAACGCCCTTAGAGGTGCCTTTTTAGAAGCATCCCATTCCTAAGATTTCAGAGCCACCAGAAGTGGGTCCTTGTGATGTGACATTGGAGAGCCTTTGTAATGTCCCAGAGGCAGACCAGGCAAGATTTAGGAGGGAAATAAACACAACACACATAAAAACACCTTCACACTGAATCAGTGAGTTCTGGTGCCACCTGGGAATTTGTGAAGAGAGATGCCCTACCTACACAAAACAAACTTTTCTCCTTCTCCAGCCCTACTTTCCCTGAGATTGGTCTCCATCAGCCTCTACACTTGGCAAAGCATGTGATTCCTTGATACTTCAGCCAGTGCCTTGAGATCTAGTAACACAATTTTTAGTTGTTAAAAATAGACTTTTCTAGCTTTTTGATTACATCAAAGATGGTAACAGGATTGCTCTCCGGAGAAGGCTATTGGCATAAGTAGAGTGCCACAAGTAAAAGTTTTTTTCTGCGTAAAAAATCCACCTAGTGGGGACGTCCAGAAGAAGTTATCAGACAAATTAATCCAATTAAAAACAAATAATTGAAAAGGCCCGCCCTGCCCCCAATAAAAATCCACATAGTGGAAGATTCTCAGATAAATCAAACAAATTGAATCCTGGTTTTGAATGTATAAAATCTGGATCGAGATTCCACTTCATGTGTAATGAAGACACAGTACTTCAAAAGCAACAATTTTTAACTGCTTGAAATTGGAAATCAGTGTTTAAAATTGAAAACTTTTATGTCATCCCACTGCATCATAGTGTCCAGTCAGTCTAAGCATCTTTCCCCCTTTTCTTTTCTTCTTACTGCTGTCAAAATATGAAAGCACTGGTTTAAAAATAACTGGTTTAACAAAAGCAAGCATCTGCTTTCTTTGCACCAGGAAGAGAAAGAAAATTCATTGTTTAGCATTTCTTTAAAAAACAACAACAATAAAGCAGATGTTAAAAGCTTGGTGGAAGTTCCTGGAGATTCAAATGCATAGCATCACAGAAGTAAACCATACCAAACAAAGAGTTGGAAGTGAGAAAACATTTTATGTTTATTAATCATTGGGCATCACATGCAGTACAATTCATATACTTCCTCATCCTTAAAACTGAGCTTGGTTTCGATTTAACTGGCTTGCTCCATCTGTTAAAATAAATGCAAAACTCTAGGAAGTTCATCATTGGCTGCCCAGCCTGGAATAAAAGAGTAAAGACACGGGGATTTGGGTAAAACTAGGGACACAATTTTATTCAGCATTTCAACTTCAAGTTCCCCTTCCACAAGGCCTGCTGTAGCAGGAGATCAAATTTTGAGTCCATGGTCACTTGGATCATCCTTCAAATGAAGAGTTCCTAGCACTGAACTGTGCTGTGCTCTGTACAAGCACATCTTCTGTATCCAAATATAGGAATACCCCCAAGGCCCCAGCCCACCTGAGCCTCCTGACCCTAAGTGCTCTGGTGCCCAGGATATTCCTAAAGCTCTCTCCTCCCAGTCGAGGCCATTTGATTTGTCAACTTTGGGAGGTGCAATGTCTTACACCCTCCTTGGGTGGTTTCCCTTGCACTACCCACCACAGCACAGGGTGTACTTGTATGCCCCTTGCCTGCCACCCAAGCCGACTGTTACATCCCTAAGACCCCCTTGTAAATCATGTAAAAATATACTCAGGCCCTAAACAGATAAGCCCAATCTAAACAATCTGGGCTGGTCCACCTGCAACTCCAGGTGCTGAACCACAGGCCCCAGGACAGCAACCACAGCTCTACCCACTTCCCGATTTACTCCCCTTCTGGCCGGATCGATTCATGGCACTCTGCCTTCCATTAAAAAAAAAAGTTTTCTCTCCCTCTCCCCCCCCCCTTCCACTAGTTGATCTGATCTGATCTGATCTGGTTTCTGTCACTTGAGGAATTTACTTCCCAAACAAACAGGGGCTGGCGTGGGTCATAAAACTATACAGCTCTAGCCCATACTTCTCACCATTTAATCTTCTCACAATTTCTACGAATTAACTCTCCCTCCTCTTCTCCCCCCCCCTCCCTCTCCTCCCCTATCCAACCTACAGTCTATGCCTATCTAGACTACAGCCAATCAATATTTGGTATGAATGAAATATATATTTCATATTATACAGTATCTCACACCTCATTCTGCTGCTATATGCCTGAAGAAGTGCACATGTGCACGAAATCTCACATTAAAATATGAAAGTTAGTTTTTAAAGTGCCACATGTTTGTGTCTTTTGTTTTATTTTGTTTTGTTTTTCTTTGATTTTTGCCTAAAATATTAGACCAAACTTTCCCCACATGCAGGAATTTGGCCTTTATGTCCTGCAATTCATTGACCACTTGTAAAATAAGGGACTTACCCATCTTCTTGGCCAAGTCATCACCACCCTGTGAATCGATAGTATGTTAGGGGGACATACTGTCCCAGGGATGCCAGTTCAAATAACCCATCCCAGAGCACAGTATCTCTCCATCCCCTCCATTCCAACATAGCCACAGCACCAAAGCTCAAACTGCAACCCCGGCTGGTTCGCATGGCATATTTGGCCACCCAGTGTATGAAACTAGAGCTCTCAATCGACATGTGCTTCTTCCTCAACAGAAACTCCAAATCTGCAAAGAGAAAAACAAACAAACACCGGGACCTACTGGGGTAAAGACTGAACATATCCCTTATATCTAATGGAGGACCACCTTTTCTATTTGATCCTAACTGTAACCTAGGGCTGCTGCAGTATGAAACAAGTAGGTGCCGCCCACTATACCAACAGCCTTCAGTACACATTAAGTTTATTTGTTTTTTTGTTTATTATACTTTTATAAACTCATAGTTCGTCAGGAGAGAAGTATCTGCGTGGCAAAATAAATCCCCAGCTTCCATTCTCCTCATAGTTAAGTACTCCTGTAGTGCCTTTATTGGACATAACACAACTATTGAAAACTGCCCTAATGAAATAAATTGGCCCGTCCCCTCTTGATCTGTCTTATATTTAATCAAGTGAATAATGACTCAATTTTTGTAGATCATTGTTGTTCACCCAGAGAGCCTTGAATTGTTGTGAATTGTCAGTTTTTGAAGTTCTGACCAGCTTGCTCACAGTGAATGCCTCCCAAAATGCTAACAGCGTTGCAGCTCTTGCAAACCTCAACAGAGTCCCTACAAACTCTCCCCCAAATTTCTCCCAACTTCATAAGCATATGTGGAGAAAATGGAGTACTATCTGGCTGAACCCTGCCCTCCCTTGATCATCTGTCCACAGTGGTTCTCAACCTGTGGGTCTCCAGATGTTCCTGGACTGCAGCTCCCAGAAGCCTCCACCACTCGCTGTGCTGGAAGGGGTTTCTGGGACTTGCAGTCCAGGAACCTTAGGTTGAGAACCACTAGTCTAACATCCTCCCAACCCAGAAATCTTTAGCCAGTTCCAGAAAACCCTGGGCCTTAGCATAAAATGCAAACACTGCCATTTTTCCCTTAATGGAAGATAGCACCAATCCTTTGCCATGCAAATAAACTCCAAATCTCTGAAGATGCTCTACTATAATGGGCCATCATCTGCCTAGCACTTCAGCCATGCAAAATGAAAAGTTGCCTTCTACTTCTGTGGGTACTGGTAGCTACTGCTAAACTCGTTGCCTTGTTGGCTTCCAATCTCCAAGGATCCATACCTCCTCTGGTAGCACCTCCAGCTGGAACTGTGCAGTCAGAGCCAATGTCCTGAACCAGCCAATCTGTTGGTGGGGCAGGGTGTCAGCAAGAAGGTTTTTAACTATTTGGTTAATATGTAAGTCAAGTTTCCATAACCACAATCTTAATTAGAATGGGGCCCTTTTGGAAGGTTGGATGGCCCAGGTGGCAGCTTCTTAGGTCCATCAGTGTCCATATTCCCACCCCCTGGGAAGCCTCTGAAGAAATTTGCCAATGCATGGTAAGTGCCACAGATGGAACACTGGTACCGAAATTTAGAAGGTTTCCTACTACATGTGCCATTTGCATTAAATTATCAGCAAACCAAGCAGGGTTGACCACCTGGCCCACTAAAACAATGGGAAAATTATGTGCTTATGCTCTCTGAATCAATCAACCACTATTGAAGCACTCACCAGAATTGGGGTGGAAAAGGTCATAAGCTGTAACCACAGACCATGGTAGTGCATGTCAGAATGCATTTCTGGTTGAATTGCTGGTCTCATATGAAATCTTTCATCATATAACAGCCACATATGCCCCTGGAAGTCAATGCATGCCCTGTATATCAGATCCATGTAGTGGGACCGGGAACACTGCACCTTAACCACAGTGCCAGGATAGATGAAAAATCCCAGTAGCCAGTTGGCCCAACATATTTCCAGTACTTTCTCCTAAACTGCTCTCTCTTTGGTGGTTACTTCACGTCCGTTTTGTCTCTGTTAGTGTTGTACTTAGGAGCAGTACAAAAAAATGTTACTTCACATCCGTTGCACAACTACTGAAATTTGTCTCAACCACGCCACTGGAACGAGTGCTAAACGCAACAATACTGTACTTTGCTGGGGTAGGGTTTCCCCTTGTCACTCTTTGTTCCCGCTTTCTGTTCCGAGACAAGACATCGTGTAGTAACGACTGTCACGCAACAAAACATTCGTTTCTCTCAGAAAACTGTCCAGTGTTGGGTTTATTTGACTTTTCAGAAGTGAAATATCGAAAAAGAATTTTTAAGCCCCCCCCCCCACAAAAGGAAAAAGGAAGCTAGACAAATTCAGTGTTTGTCACGGTACAAGACCATGAGGTAACACATGTCACGAGACAAGTTATCATGACCATGGGAACACTGAAACAGGGACAAAACGACGTGATCACAACCAACGCTGTCACAGTACAAAACTAGTCGCGGAACAAAGAAGGACGTGAAGTAACCATCTTCCTTCCTTCCTCCTTGTCTCCCTTATTCTCTTCCAATTTCCTATTCAACAGTTTGAACACATCCACATATTCACTCCCCCAAATCTCAGTTATTGTGGCCAGTAGCAAAGCAAAGCAAAGTGTTCTGCTTATATACCACCCAATAGCACTTAAAGCACTTTCTGGGCAGTTTACAATTTAATTATGCAGGCTACACATTGCCCACTCACCCCAGCAAGCTGTCTACTCATTTTACTGACCTTGGAAGACTAGAAGACTGAATCAACCATGAGCCAGCTATCTGAGATTGAACCCCAGGTTGTGAGCACAGTTTTAACTGCAGTAGAGATGTTTAACAACCGTGCCTCAAACTACAGGTAGTATGTAAGCACCTAAAGGCAAAGATTGGCCCCCATAGGGCACTGAGTTATATCCTGTATTGCAAATGGGAAGAAGTTTAAGTGGTGGAGTGCTGCTATTAAATCCTGGCACTTGGCGAGAGTTCACAAATTTTTGAAGGCTTTAACGTCTTGCTAAGCAAGTATTTAGAAGATATTGGGGTTGACAAAGTCACCATCAGTCAGTTGCAGAAAGCCACCTTACTGGGATTTACTCGCATAATTCGCCGATACATCACATAGTCCTAAATGCTTGGGAAGCATTCGACTAGTGATTTGTAATACAAAATCCAGCGTAGTTATCTTGTCTGCTGTGTAATAATAATAATAATAATAATAATAATAATAATAATACAGTATCGCCCCCTCTGGTTGGTACCTAAGATCCTAGGCAAGCCGATGCAGGCCTTTTGTGCTTCTATGCCCTATAGCAGTGTTGGTGAACCTATGGCATGGGTGCCAAAGGTGGCACTCGGAGCCCTTTCTGTGGGCACCCGGTATTGCCCCTTCACAACCACCTTTATTCAGGTTAAATTGCTGCATTGGCACTTTGCGAAAAATTAGTGAGTTTTGAATCGCAGTTTGGGCACTCAGTCTCTAAAAGGTTCACCATCACTGCCCTATAGGGTCTACAGCTCCTTCTGCTATTAAGGATGGCAAGTATTATATCAAATGTACTAATGTTGCAGATCAATACATTAAATAGTGTCTATGACACCTGATGGTGAGCAGCACAACTTCTCTTTTCTACACCTGTGCCAAAGTAATTTTTAAACCATCCCCACCACCACCACTTCCTGCTCTAAACTACTCAGAGATTCATGAGTGCTTACAAAACTCAGAAATTGCAAAAACATATGAACTGCCAACAAGACTGCCTTCATTTCTCAGCAGTGTGCCATCATTTCTGCTTTGGCCTTTGGACTTTTAGCTCCTTTCTGTCTTTTTGAAATCAGATCTGGAGGCAGCATATCCTTATCAATGGTGGTGCCAGTATATGTCAAATAATACAACATAGGCCGTTACTTCACGAACCTCTCGCTGCGTGGCGAGCCGTGATTTCTGCGCGAATCGGTCGGTTTTGTCCGCACGATCCTCCATTTTGGATGCGGCGCCACCCCGACCACGCCCCGACCACGCCCCTAAACCGTGCTCCAAGCGGGGCGAGAGATTCCCCTGCCGGAGGCCGGGAATCTCCCTCGCTTCGCATCCCGCTTCGTATCCAAATTCACGTGTGGCCAGTTAAAAAGTATATATTTTTTTTTTAACTTACTTTTTCTCCGAAATGCCGATGCATAGATATTTCGTTTTAACCCGTTCTTTTGATCTTGCCTTCTGTACACGGGGCAGGGGCAACAGAGGGGGGGCAAGCGTCCCCGGGTGACGTGAGCAGAGCCCCTCCGCTGGCAAGGGATGGCGAAGGGCTGCGCAGAGGGAGGGGGGATGGGGTGTCGGTGCCGCCGCCGCAAGACACCCCCGCGCGCGCCCACCCAGAGAGCGGCGGCGGGGCACACAGGGCGATGAAGCTGAGAGAAGCCTCTCCCCGCCCCGCCCCCCCCCCCAGGAAAAAAAAACCAACCCAGCAGCTCTGCTTCAGGGAAACACGATGGCCGCCCACAAGTCCTCTGACCGCAAATGACAGCCGGGTATTGATGCATCGATACGCCGTGGTAATTTTTTAAAAAAAATAAAAGAAAGCAGAAACCGGACGTTGCAAGTAAGCTTCCGAATGCGAAGGGAGCACGTGAAGTACTACTGGATTCGACCCTAAAACCTCGCCCGGTGAGGACACGGAAAGAGGGGTGGGGGCGAATGGAGACCATGTGACTACCACGTGACCGCCTTCGAATTCATAGCGAAGGCAATCACGCTGCGAAGAGAAGTTCTTCGTGAAGTGACGGCCAAAGAGATTTTGCTGCTTGGAACGTCCCTGAATTTCATCCATTAATCCAAGAAGGTGATGTCTCAGAATCTGGGAAACGAGTTTGGCTTGCTTCACAACACCTTGGGAAGCTGCAGTTTAGCAGGTAAGGTTTAGGTCTCTATCCTACCCAAGACTCTCAGAAATTGAGAAGGGTGTGTACACAGGGCAGGGACTGTGTTCACTGTGGCCTTTCAGATTGGGTAGCCATGTGTTTTGTTTTACAGAGGACAATCCTTCTGTTGAAGGTGTCCTGCATTTGAAGCGTTGTCCAGTCTGATTTAGCAATGAAAGAACTAAAGCAAGGGAGATCATGGAGCCTTGTTGCCCATCCATATTGAGAACCAGGACAGCAGACTTGGGAACCACACAAGCCACCTGGCCATAGTTGTCCTCACTTGAATGAGACAAATTCTCATTCTGAATGAGATGAATTTTTATTCTGTTTACACTGTAAAAATCACTTTTGATTTGGCACATGAACCTTTTAATTAATATATGCAATTTTATCCAATCTGTTTTTCCTTCTCCTTTTTTTAAATGACACATATCCTCCTTGCCCCAGACATTTTTGCTTTTGCCCTCTGGAAGCATTCCACGCTCCATCAGCCCTAACTAGCATAGCCAGTGGGCAAAGAGAATGGTAACTATATAGAATCATAGAGCAGGACTACTACTGTACTTCACAGAATTTGGAGACTACACGTCTGTTAATGCAGCCTAAAATAACATTGGGATATTTTGCAGCCACATCACACTGTTAGCTTATATTCAGCTTGCGATCTACAACAATTCCAAGTTTTGGAAAAAAGGGGAGGGCACTCTCTCTGACATGGGTTTCTGGAGCGAGAGAGAAGATATTATGGACAATGTACATAGATACTCACAATCCTAAATACAGTGGTACCTTGTATAAAGGAACTAATTAGTTCCAAATGAAATTCTGTTAATCAAATGTTCCTTTATACAAATTTCCCATAGGAATGCATTGAAAACGGAGTGATCCCTAATCGTGACCATTTTTATGTTGTACGGATTCACCCCATAGGCCAATGATGGTGAACCTATGGCACGGGTGCCAAAGGTGGCACTCAGAGCCCTTTCTGTGGGCACCCAACATCGCCCCTTCATAGCTACCTGTGTACAGGTTAAATCAGGGGTGCCCAAACATTTTGTAAGGAGGGTCAGATTTGGTGGCTGAGAATGTGTCAGGGGCCGGTTGCTTCCCGACCCTGCCACCCCACTGCAAGCCCCACCCACTGACCCCTTGCAACCCCACCTTGATCCTGGGGGTAAGTTCCCCTCTCATTACCAGCAACCTTGCAATCCACGGCGGGCCGCAATCCACATTCGCAGGAAGGAAGGTTGGGACCAAGGGAGGGAGGGAGGGAGGTGGAAACCAAGAGAGGAAGGAAGGAAGGTGGGGAACAAGGAAGGGAGGGAGGGAGGGAGGTGGGGACCAAGGGAGGGAGGGAGGAAGGAAGGAAGGTGGGGACTAAGGGAGGGAGGAAAGAAGGAAGGTGGGGACCAAAGGAAGCACAGGGAGCCGTGGCCACAGGTCGCCCCTTGGAAGAGGCGATCTGTACGACCTTGCACCCCCCAATCTCCCCAGTGGTGGCGACAGCTCGCCCACCAGCCCACCCTAAAGCTCCTTGGTGGTGGCAGAGGCCCGCTGGCCTGCCCACCCCCACACATTCCCCTGCGGTGCCGGTGGCGGCAGACCGCTCAGCCGCCCAAGCTTCCCAGTGGTGCCGGTGGTGCGGCCTGCCCGATCACTGCCCCTGCGTGCGCCCAACCTCACAATGTTCCCGGCTTTGTCAGTGGCGGAGGCCCGCCTGTGCACCGCCCTGCGTGTGCCGAGCTTCACAAGGTTCCCAGCAGTGTCGGTGTTGGCGGCCGGCATGTGCGCCACCCCCCTACACGCTCCCAACCTCACATGGGTGCCCGACCCGCCCAGCCCCACAAGCTTCCCGGCGGTGCTGGTGGTGGTGGCCCTCCCCCTCATCCGCCCCCCCCCCAGCCCCACAAGCTTCTGCTCACCAGCCAGCCGGCCCACCCAGCCTCTCAAGCTTCCCGGTGGTGTCAGTATTGGCGGAAGATTTAAAAAAAAAAACATGGGGTGAAGAAAGGGGAGGGAGGGGTGGGCCAGCCAGCCGCCGGCCACTCAAAATGGCCTGACGGGCCGGATTTGGCCCCCGGGCCAAACTTTGGGCAGGCCTGGGTTAAATTATTGTATTGGCACTTTGCAAAAAATTAGTGGGTTTTGAATTGCAGTTTGGGCACTCGGTCTCTAAAAGGTTCGCCATCGCTGCCATAGGCGATTCTGTTAAGCAAATTTCCACTATCCCCGGAATTTTTTATGTTGTACAGATTTTATGTTATACAAACCATTTGTAATACGAGGCTCCACTGTAGTTTGTTCTCCTTCTTTTGAAAATAGCTTGTTTCCCATCCAAAGGCACCAGTGCAAGCATTACTCTCATTTTTCATACTGAAGATAGATTCAGGCTTTTCTCTGGAATGTTAGTTAAATGTGAATGCTACAGACTAGAGATGGGCACGAAACAAAAAATGGCATTTCGGTTTTTCGTTTGTCGTTGAGAGGTCTGTTTCGGTTCGTTTCCGTTTGTCGTGAATTTTTGGAAAAATTTCGTTACCGTTTTTCGTTTTTTCGTTTGTCATTTCTACCCGCTTTTTGCGCGATTTTTAAAGCATATCCGTGCGCAGGCATCCCCAACGCCCCAAACCAGAGGGAAAACACTAAAAAAAATGGATGCTGGCAGAGACACAGTATCGACTAGGTATGCAGGGAGGCTGCAAAGGCAGCGGCGGGTGTTGCCCAGGGTGCAAGGCAGCCGCAGAGTGACTGCACTGCGGGGCAAGGGAGGGTACTCACCAAGAGGTACGCTGCACGCACACACACAGGGAGGCTGCAGGACTGAAGCTAGAGTCGCAGAGACAGCAATCCCACCCTAACTCCCACCAGAGACTGCAAGGAGGACGGGGGCTGCCAGACCTTTTTATGCCCTCTGTGGCTGCCAGACCTGCCCACCCAGTCTGCAACCTGGGCATGCTATTGGTTGAACATGACCCCATCACATGGCTTGCCTCCATTTTGTGGCTGGTGCGACATCCATTTTAAAGGGAAAAGAAAAATACATCGCGATGGGAGAAGACAAAACAAACCTTTTAAGGACCCCAACCCCCCTGGTAGGTATTATCAGACAATATAAATAATTATTGCTGCGTTTTTACGGATGTCCAGGGCGTTTTTTAAAATTTAAAACAGCTCATTTGATTGTGCGTCGCCATTAACGGAAAACCACAATTTTCATGGTTCTGTTCGTTTCGCTGCATTTTCATCACAATTTTCGTTTGTCATTTTGTTACGTAACGGAAACGGCAAACGGTAACGGAAACGAAAAAATGTTCGTTCCGTGCCCATCTCTACTACAGACTGATCTCCTACTTAACATTCTGTGGCTGTCTTTCCTTTCATTGGCCTTGTCTCAGTCAAAAAAGTTGCTGGCTGGTTTTGTTTGTGCTACCAGGGGATTTAAATCATTTTAGAACTATAAAAGTTGATAGTAAAAGGGGCTTCAGAGATAACCTAAATCTTTGCTGCTAGATTTATGTCTATGTTATCATTGGGGTATGCTGTGAGCAGTGCCGACACACTGAAAACACGGGTTTGCTTTCCAAACTTCTCTTGCCACTAGGAATGTGCAATCCAAGAAGCAGGGTGCCTCACCATAACAATTTTGGAGCAAAACACCCTCCCTCCTCCTGCTGTGAGCCATCCCTTACCTTGTCTCCATCTTTCTTGGTTGATTCTTTCCCAGACTGACATTCAGAGAGCTCCAGAATGAGGGCTAAGGCATGTTAGCTGAAATCCAGGAGTACGTCACAACTAGGATAGGCCCATTGGCTCAGGGGGGCTTGGTGAGTCTATTCTTCTGTAAGTTCCACTGATTCATTGGGCCTGTTCCAGCTGCTAAGGAGCATTGGATCACAGTGAATAAAATAAGTGGATGATGTTAGACTGGCAAAGAGGGATAACAAGAAACAAAGAAGAACCTGCTGTATCTTGGATGCAGGAGCACATTGCAGTTATAAAGAAAGGCAAGATGAAGTTTCATATCATCCTGATTAGCAGGATTTAAACAGCCTGACTTTAGACCCATGGAAACATTAGGGGGGAAAGGTTAACAGCAACCATGTCTGCCTGGGAGATAATTATTAAGTCTTCAGTCAAGATTTTACAGTCTTTAATAAAGTTCAAAGGGAAGGGAAAAGACAAGGAGCAAAAACCACATTTAGACTAGACAAAACCATGTCTAGTGGTGGTAAAATTAGAGGGAAGGTTACTTGAAACCCAGAAAGATAATATTCTGCTGAGGGCATGTCTGATCACTGAAGAGACCTTTGTCCTATCTTAAATCAGAGCAGCCAAGCCTATTATGGCTCCCAAGCTCATACATATTCCCCTTAGAACTAACATGCTGGCATTTAAATATGTTCTACTTACTTCAGACCCATCTAACCCCACACACAAATATTTGCATGCCTCTTCCCCCCCCCTCTTGTTGGCTGCTTGTGCTTTATTGGAACAGCCCACACAGTCAAGGTGGGATTCCAGCACAAGACACAGCCTCTCCCCACCCTTTTAATGCATTTTTGAATGGAAGGTCAGAACATTATAAAAAAAGGTTCAGCATGTTTGAGCACTCTGTGGAACCTTGAACAGGGAGCTATTGGTCTGCAAAATAGATGGGGATGAATTAAAAATGGTTCGTGATTCATCAGGACTGGCAAATCGAATTTCTGGCAATGAATCAAAGAATGGATTGGTCTCCCGTTCAAAATGCTATAAAAAGCCTTCTGGCATTTATTTGTCAGAAAATGCAATTCACGTTTCAATTCTCCCCCTTCTCTAGTCTGCAATAAAACAATTGTGTACAGTATATTTCTCTCTTAGTCTTCTTGTGCCCAGACAAGATTCAAAAGTATGCATCTTTAATTTTAATTAAATTAATTTGAAGATTAACTGATTTGCAATTTGAATACTGTATAACTTTAGATTGCCCTGATTCCTTTCTGCTATTGTATTACCATAGCCACGAATCAGTGCTATTAATTATTGCTTATTGAATTGCAAAATGGCTCCTCATTTTACTCAGGGTGTCAGAAAGTCCCAGAAATAAATGCTCCAAGAGCATCTACTTTTAGAATTTATGTGCGTGTAATTCAAATTTGTATCATTTATATCATCATCTTAGGGGATAAGCTTAATCATCAAAGAGTAGGTGTTAATGGGAAATTTTCACAATGGAGAGAGGTGAAAAGCGGTGTGCCCCAGGGATCTGTCCTGGGGACGGTGCTTTTCAATCTGTTCATAAATGACCTGGAGACAGGGATAAGCAGTGAGGTGGCCAAGTTTGGAATGGGCTACGAAATGGCAAATGCGTTTTAATGTAGCCAAATGTAAAGTCATGCATATTGGGGCAAAAAATCAAAACTTTATCTATCAACTCATGGGCTCTGTTATCCGTTCTTGGACAGCTCCATGAAGGGTCTCCCCAATCTGTGGCAGCGGTGAAGAAGGCCAATTCCCATGCTGATTGGAAGCCCACTTCACATACTGAAAACAAACACTCTCTGATCATGTGGCTCTTTAACTAACTGTTCCAGGACTGAGTCGGCAATGACCAACAGCTTTTTTACCATTGGCTGTGCCACTGAGGGCTGATGGGTGACGCAAACCAATGATATCTGAAGTGCAGCACATTCTCCATTCTCAATTCAAATTCAGTTCTTCAAAAGAACTCCAGTTTATGAATGTGAGATATTGAGTGTTGATTCAAGAAACTAAGGAAATGACCCTGTATTGCTGCAAAATATGATGCCTGTGTTGCCAGCAGGAAAAAGGATGCCACATTTCGCACAGCAAACGGCAGCCTGAATGTTAACAACACGGAGGGCACAGTTAAGATGGTCTATACATAAGATATCCTCTTGTGCTCTCTGTTCTTCACAAAGGAACATCAAGGAGGGGAAATTTTCTAGGTCACCTTTAAGATACCCAAAGCATTTGAAAAAAAAAAACCACCTGGCATCTGAGAGAGCTAGGCCATCCTAACATTGAAAAATATGGCTGGTCTGGCTGCTGCTTTATGGTGTTATGTCCCCCTTCCCCCTTTCTTCCTGAACCTGATTATAAAGATGTGAAAATTTAAGATATGTGAAGTAAACACGAGGCCTACCTCAACTGCTATACAATTTGTGCTCCTTCCCAATCAAATCTGTTTTGATTTGGGGCTGTTATGGTGCAAAAAAACATGTAATTACCAAATGCTCGGAAATCAAGCCCAGGGGAAAGCTTACGTCCCCACCTGCCAGGCCATTGCATCGCAAATACAGGCCATTTATTTATTTAGGGTTATTTTTAAAAGACCAAACCTCCATGCTTATATGGCTGTCATAAAGCCTCTCACTGTGCTGGTTAATAAAGGTAAATGAAGCATCCTAGAGATGTCCTTACTGGAACACACTGAGGGATTGGCTTTAGTTTAAGCAAACGTGTGTGTGTGTGTGTGTGTGTGAGGGGAATGCTCTTTGGATAAAGTGGGGCCACAGCAGCCAAAATGAACTCCGGGGGATTGTGGCCTGCACTCTCTGTTAGCCATAGTGCTTTCCCCACTTTGTGGAGGTGTTGGTTTTCTCTCAGAGGGTGGACTCCTCCTGCCTTGGTTCCCCTGGCAGGATGTCACAGAGCTCCTTTCAACCAGCCGACTCCACAGCTGGCCTGCTGCCACAGGCAAGGCTTGTTGCCTTGGCTGCATTTTGCAGCACAGAGGGTAGGGAGCGCGCACACACACGCACACGCACACACAGATCTGACTCTCTCAGACTGGCATGCCAGCTTGTGACTGCAGTAAACAAGGGAGAGAAATGGCCGTAGGGAATGAACAGAGCCCGGGCCAGACTGACAGCAGGCACATTCATACAGCTGAGTGGGCCGGTCCTTTCAGCCCACGGAGGCTGTGTCTGTGTCGTTGCAAGTGAAACTGCAGTGGGTTGATCATTAATTCCCTTCCTGGCAGCAGCAGCCGGCAGCTCCACCAGATGCAGCTTGAACAAGTTTCAAGTCCCAGGCTAATTAGCAGGTAAGAAATTAACACCACAAGGAGAGAAAAAATGAGAACTCGAAAGCCGTGGCTTTGCTGACAGTGGTCTTTTTTTTGTTTTTCAACAGCACAGGAACCAAGCAAGGCCTTGGAAATGTGTTTGGGTTAGCGAATCCACACAGGGCCGAGGCCATGAATCAGGAACGGGCGGTCTCTACCTACATGGAGGGAGAGAGGACTGGTTGCATAATCACATTCCAGACCCACTCCCTCCTGGAGGAAAAGAGCAGGTGCCTGTCACAGGAGGAGGGAAATGCGTGGGGGAACAGTGATTTCCACATGTTGCATCAAGCCAGGAGTTTTGCCAACCGTGCTCTTTCTGGCGGGATTTAACGTCAACACAACAGGCAGGAATTAGAGGCAGTTAATCTAGGATGCTGCAGTGGCCAGGGAAGTGTTTATCTCTAGCTGCCATGCAGCCATTAACAGCTGAGACATCCTGCTGGGAAAAGTGGGGAAACCCTAAGTATGTTGCAGTGTCTGTGAAGAGATGCAGATAGTAATTAGTAACTGGACAGTGCAAGCCATCTACTAGGTGCTATTTGTTTAGAGGGGAAGGGGTAAGAGAGTTCTGCTAAATAAAATACTGCTTCAGAATATAAGTGAGGGGTGGCATGTTTGCTGCTGCTTCGTATTAAGAACTATTGGCACACAAAGCCAGTGTGTGAGGCAAAAGGCTTACAGTTATTGTTTTCAATTTTAGGCACTTGGGATTTGCAGGCAGGGGATTTTCAGTGTTGTTGAGTGATGCAAAACCCTTAAAATCCTCCACGGGCCTTCTGAAGTCCAGTTGTAGCTGAATTCAATCACAGAAGACCCGTTACCTCCCAAATAACTACTCTTATTTCATCCTCCTTGGCCTCACAACTCGAAGGCACAATTATGCTAAACGAAAGATGAGAAATAAAGCAGAAGCAACAAACAGAACATCTGTTATGTGCAACAAAGTTCACAGTCGGACAGGGATTTGTTTTACATTTTGGCTCTCTCTGATGGACTAGTTTGTTCCTTTTCCCAGAAATCATTCTGTGAACCAATGCGCCCATACACTGGGAGTCCTTGTCAAGGACTACTGGTTTTTTTGGTACATGCAGGCCAAATTGCTCATTTTGGTCTGGTTCAAGTGTGTGTAGTCGCTGGGATCAAATCAAGGGGATGGTTTAAACTGGCACTGTGCTTAAGCTGCTTCAAGGATATTGAGAGGTGAAAAGCTTCCTCCTGCTCCTCAGTGGAGAAGAGAGATGAAACAAAGGTTTTTTTTAACCAAAAGAAAGAAAAAGAAAATGGGAAGGGAAGATGAAAGCAGACCTATACGCCAGGTGTGGGGAAGAGAGCCAGTTCAAACCACAACCAGTTCCCTCACAGAAATTTCACTTTTCAGATTTCTCAGTAGCTCTGGTTTGCCTTTGGTTTTAGTAGTTCTGAACCTACACTACTGACATCAAGAAAAACAGTCTTTGTAAAATACTCTAGAACTATGACTACCAATCCCAGATTCCTATAAATAAGAAAGCTTCAGAGCATCCACGAGATTCTTTGGCAATCATAAACGTTATCTCTGCCATAACTATGTAATGAATAAGCAAGCTCAAATTTATTCATTTTGTTTTGTCTCCGTTCCACAATTAAATTCACAATTAGATGTTCAGAGTTGTTCTACATATGCAAAAGTTCCAGAATATGTAGTCTAAAATGTTCTAATCTGCTCCTGGAAGAACAAACTGTTCCATATTCTAGATGAGAGCGGGCTGTTCTTCTGATGATCTTTTTTCAAGGGTCTACCTTAACAACGTGATTCTGGTTGGAGCATATTGGCAGTGCCTTTTTCTCTTTCATTTTGAAGTGTTAAGCAGAATTTAAGAAAGGCTAGAGTTCCTTCTACGAGCAGGAAGGAAATAGGACAATGGGAGGGGGCATGCTTCTTCCTGTAAATGTCTCCCCTTCCACCACCACCCGTGATAAAGCATCATACAACAGTTTAAACTCAACTCCTGTGTGTTCAGGAAATGTCCGTTCAGGAGGCCTATTGCAAACTTTTCTGACTTTAGAGTTAAGTTTACTAAGGAAGAAACAGATTGACCTCAGAATTTTGGATGTTCTACTAACTGCAGGGTAATTAGAGGCAATGTGGCATACTGGTGAGAGTGTTGAAGTAGGACCTGGGAGAGTCAGCTTCGTCTACTTAGTTATTCAGTTGACTGGCTGGTCTGGGGCTAGTTAATTTCTTTCAGACCAAACTACCTCACAGAGCTGTAGTACAGATAAAATGGCAGGAGGAGAGCCATGTACGTGGCCTTCCGTTGGCTGGAGAAAGGCAGGATATAAATACTGTACAACACAGAGAGAAATAAAATTTGGAGAGTACCAGGTTTGAAGAGGCTGCTGAAGCTAGGTCATCATCTTCTTGATTCATCCCGCTAAAACTGCTCACTAACCCAAAGCGCACTTGGATCAAAAAGCAGCAACAGACGTAAACATCCTTTGGTGCACCCAGGTTATCAATCTAATGATTACTGCAGATTTCGTCAGGAATCCAAGCCTGTTCCTGCTAGCTCTTGCTCTCCTTTTAAAGGGAAACGAGAGAGGTTCACCACTGCAGAAGTATCCAGGTGACAAGAAAAGGATGCTATGCTTTGCCACATGGGACAGTTTGTACATGTGCTGGAGGGATTTGTAATGACCCCCCACTTAACCCCTGGTGGAAAAGGAAAAGTACAAGAGATAGTATTTACCAGGCCTAAAATCCAATGATTGGTTGAGCCAGAAAGTGTTGTGCATAAAGTTGAAGGAAGGAATTGGGGGAAACATCTAAAATCTAATAATTGCCTGTAGTAGGTTGTCCAAGGACTACATCCATTCTGAGTTTTTTAAATTTGTCAAATGAATTAAGTGACATTTTAGAAATGCAAAATTTGAGAGTGAATATTTTGTTGGTGGTTTATTTGCAACCCCACATGTTTGTTTGACTGGGAGGGACTTTTCTAGATGGAATGGTTATCTATCTATTCAGCACTAAACAACTTTCCTTCCAGCCTTTGATTTCAAAGGGAGCCTCACTTCTCTGCTGAGTGCTTTCCCTTGGTTGGTAGCAAAATGTTTTGTTTGCTGTTGATCTGTGTGGTTAGGGTTAGTGCTTGAGGTGGGTGAAAATCCCCAGGTCCGGATTTAATCTGGTCAGTGCGGGGCTCTCCTGGCTTCTGCTTGTGTTTTTTTTTGCCTCCCGCCCCTTTAAGAGAAGAGGTGGGAGGAAAAAAAGCAAGCAGAAGAGAAACAGAAGAGAAACAGAGCTCCGGGAAGCTCCTCCAGGTGAGCTGCATTTTTCCTCTCTTTCTCTGGTGGGGAGGAAGGAAGAGCAACGAACGTACCTGCTCTCGGAGGGTGAAAATAACTGATGCGGATATAACAGTAGTGACTGCCGGGCTCTCCTTGCTTCTGTTTGTTCTTTTTTTGCCCCCCGCCCCTTTAAGAGATCTGAATGCAGTGCCAGGAGCAAAGCGAGATGGCAGAACGGAGGTGAGCGACATTCTTTTCTTCCTTTTTTTCTCCCTCCCCTCACGCAGCCAGCAGCCAGGAGTGCGGAGGGGGTGGGAACGCAGGAACGGCGACAAACCCCTAAGATCTTTGGTCCGAATTTAAGGGGCCAGCGGATCTTAGGGGTCGTGTGAAAAGGGTTAGGGTTAGGGTTAGGGTTAGGGTTAGGGTTAGGGTTAAGTATGAATACAGGGGAGGGGAAGCGCATAGACGTCTAATTTTAAGCAATTGTAAGTAAATAAATGATTTTTATTCTTTTTTCTGCAAATGTCTTAGAGTGAGTTAATGAGATTTTAAGTGCCATTTAATGAGAAAGGGGCAGCAAAAGAGGAGTCATCTAGTCAAACAGATCAGCAGCAAACAACTGTTGGAGGAAAGGTCATTCAGCAGACAAGCGGGCTTTCTTTGAAATCAAAAGCTGAAAGGAATGATTGTTCACTGCTGGACAAATAGATAATCATCCCAGCTCAGAAAGGTTCCTCTCAGTCACTCAAACTATAGACAGCATGTAAACTAGAGATAATATGCAAGGTCGCAAATAAAACTCCAACAGTGCACTCCTCCTGGTGCATGTTTCTTCTGGCTGAAAGATATCTAGAAAAGTTTATCTCCCTTTTCATAAATAGGAATACTTTATCAACACTTCCCACGTAACCTGCTGTGCAGTTATCCTGTTCATATCCGTTATGCTGAGCAGTGGGTAGATATGTAGAACTACTGATTAATCATAGACTGCAGTTTTTGCATTTAATGCCTGTCTGAACTTACTATTTTTACATTACTGTCTTCTCCAAGAATAAAGTTCAGTACATATGAGTTGCATCCACCCAGGACTTTATAGGGTCCACACTTGCCCTGTGTTTCCCCAAGCTTCCCCATTTACATTAAAACATCATCATTTTCAAGGGTTCCCTGATCTTATTCAGGCCTATGTGAGACATTAAAAAAATCAACATTAACAGCTGTCTATCACTTTCAGATTTTTTAAATCCCTAAGCGCCTAAAGTGATATGCAAGATGTGACAAAGGCTTTTTACCTTATATTGGGTAAGAAATGCCTGACGGTAAAGCTAGATTTCAAAAAGAGGCAGTTGAAATCATATTACAAATATCTGCTGATATGTCTATGAAGATTCTCAATCATCCAGGTGAGTATGTCTGGAAGCTAAGTCATGGCAACTGGATTTCTTTTTCTTCATAGATTGAAACGAAGCTGTTTGGATGAGCAGTGAAACATTTCAATCTCTCAAGAAAAAGAAGTCCAATTGCCATGATTCAACTTCCAGACAAAAATCTGCTGACTACTAAAGAATTTCAAAAGATCAGTCTATGCTCTATAGACTACAGCAAAGCATTTGGCTGTGTGGGCTATGAGAAGCTATGTGTTGTTCTGAAAGAAATGGGTGTGCCTCCACACTTGACTGTTCTGATGTACAACCTGTATTGTGGACAAGAAACTACTATTATAACAGGATATGGAGAAACAGAATGGTTTCCTACAGGCAAAGGTGTCAGACAAAGGTGCATTTTTCTCTCCTTATCTGTTCAATGTGTATGCAGATTGTAATATACAGAAAGCTGGATGAGATTCAGATGAAATGTGTGCGGAAATTAGTGGATGATGCCTCAGTAATTTAAGACATACAGCTTCACATGCTTTTGCAGAAAGCAGCAATGACTTGAAATGAGTTTTGATGAAAGTGAAAGACATTGCCAAAGCAGGACTGCAGTTGACCATTAAGAAGGCAGATTTCAGGATTACAGAAGAACTATATGCAACTTTCATGTTGACCAGGAAGAAATTGAAATTGTTAAAGACTTTGTGTACCCTGGCTTAATCAGCATTGCAAATAGAGACTGAAACCAAGAAACATTGGCAGAGCCAGAGGTTGGAAGTTTAGTTTCCTGCTGTCCCTGCCGTCCCTGCTGGACTCAGGGAACCATAAGGTCTCTTCCAGCTCTGTAGTCCTAAGATTATTGTTATAAAATTGAATAATGCAACATTCAGTGAGTCAATGCATAAACATAACAATAGCAGAATTGAAGGGAGGAAACAAATGAAAGCAAGAATTGTCTGTTATATATGGCTCACTGTTTCCAATCATTTGGAACTATTACTGACACAATGAAGTGCTCTAATGCCGAGTTTATGATTATAGAAGGTGTGTGTGGGGGGGAGGGCAATTACTGCAGGGTTTGGAGGCTGATATGAAGGAAAAGCAGTAAAAATTACCCATCTAACAGTTTGGATTCTTAAATCAAGCAGAAGTGGCCCAAATTTGGGACTACTGATACAATTCATGAAATTTACAAATAGTACAATTTGCACACAATAGGCAACGTTGCACAAACATTGTCATAGTTTACATAAAACACCCTCATCAAAAGAAGAAATCTATTGAAAACAGCAACAGATTCTCGCCATCTTCGCCAGCACGGAGAAGAATGCTGCAATTCCTCATCCTTGCCTGCAAAGACAGGACAAGCATGGATTAATGTTTTTATTTCCCTGTTGGCAAATCTTTTGCTGATAGCCATTTTTCTTACCTGGAGAGGAAGAACAAGGAAGAAGCTTCAGGGGAGAAGGATGAAGGATGTTTTAAAGCAGTGGTGGCCAAACTTCGGCCCTCCAGATGTTTTGAACCACAACTCCCACAATCCTTTCTCATTGAGAATACAGGCTTGGAATTCTGGGAGTTGTGGTCCAAAACATCTGAAGGGCCGAAGTTTGGCCGCCACTGTTTTAAAGGGTCGATCTCGACGTAGCTTGAGAAATCACTGGAGGGGAAGCCCCATGGTATGTCTAAGGGGGTGACTCCTGACATTTCCCTTCCAAGAGGTGGTGGTGGCTCACACTACGTAAAAAAAAAATGGCAGCAGGCCAAGATTGGATCTTAATAGGAATAGGCTAATTGGTTGGCAGTCTGAAATTTAAGGTAACCTAGGAGACATGTAAAGAACATTCCCATATATAGTATAATTACCGTACCCTTTAATGTATAAATGTACCTTTTGCTACAGAAATTATACTACATTTTAAAACTGCAATTATAAACATAACAGAAGATGACTGCTCTGGAATCAGAGGGTGGCCAGGCCATTAGAAAGCCAACCATGAAGGCACTTCCTCTCTTTTGCAGCTCCTGAGATGGCAAATGAAAATTCAGAAGAACTGTCAGCCAAGGAGGCACCAGAGGCTGAAGAAGAGCATCTCTATGAAACCATGGAAGGGCTTGACAAAACAGAGCAAAGCCAGCGACTGGCTGTGGAGGAACTCATCAACATGGAGATAAGCTATGTGCACAACCTTCAGCTGTGCATTTCAGACATCCGTAGCCACCTCCAGAAAAAGCAGGTGAGGATCTGAGGAACGGAGGACCCCTGTTCCTCAGCATATTTACCGGGGGAAAGTATTCTGCACCAAAATACCATATTTAAAACTGCAACACATTGGGGAAGTGATCAGCCTTTAGGGAGATGGACAAAGGGACCGAAGTGATGAGAGAAGAGACAGTGGAGAGAGGGGTTTTCAATACCGCAAGAGTGCATGCCTTCTGGAAGCAATCAATGACTGCATGTTATAGTGTACAGCAGAACATAATCCACAACCAATCATTATCCCTTCCTTGTCGCCCCCCCCCTCCGAACAACAAGGAGAATGGCTACCTGTTCAAAGATTTTCCCAGAGGTGGCAACTGACTTATATCGCTAGGGGTTTTCTCTTGATAGACAGTGAGTGCTGAACAGCTGATGCTCTCAGAGCCGTAACCATGGCATGGTGACCAGAGTTTTGACCAAGGTCACTGAAATCTAGAAAGAATACAAATTTGCTGTTAAAAGGTCATATGTTGGCTACTCTTGAGCTAATATGTCATAAGAACATAAGAACTATGCTGGATCAGGCCAAAGGCCCATCTAGTCCAGCTTCCTGTATCTCACAGTGGCCACCCCAACAAATGCGAGACTAGACATCTGTCTCTTGATACCACTCCCCTGCATCTGGTCCTTGAAATACCCCAATTTTAAGCCTGGAGATTACACATCTCCATCATGGTTTGTAACCTGTGATGGACTTTTCCTTCAGGAATCTGTCCAATCCCCTTTTGAAGGCATCCAGGTCACATGCCATCACCACATCCAGTGACAGGAAGTTCCACAGACTAACAACTCACTGGTTAAAAAAAGTTTCTTTTGTCTGTTCTTACTCTCCCAGCCCTCAATTTGAGTGTATGTCCCCTAGTTCTGGTATTTTGTGAGAGGGGGAAGAGTGTTCCTTTATCCACTTTACTCATGTCCTGCATTATTTTGTATGTCTCAGTCATATACCCCCTCAGGCACCTTTTTTCCAGACTAAAGAGCCCCAAATGCTGTCGCCTTTCCTCATAAGGGAGGTGCCCCAGTTGTCACCTCCAACTATCCCTCCCTAGGCAGAAGCAATGACAAAACAGGAAGGTTGTGTGTGGCACTAATAAGGCATTGCTTTCTCAGCCCAGGTGTCCCTTTGCATTGCTCTGTCCTTCTCTCCTTGTATCTGGTATAAAAACTGCTTGTGAAGGCTCATTGCATTCTGTACATTCATCCTACAGCAATATGTTGTACACTTCTGTGCTAATGGACATCAGTAGGTACTGTATTATGTGTAAGTTTGGTAGCCAAGCAGAGACAATAGGAGATGACTGTTCCAAGGGTGGCCCCTTTCTTATTCTTGGAAAAGAGGAATATGAACTAAGCACAGGGAAGGAACTGGCCTTATTGTGTTTTTCAGGTGCCTGAAATCGACCTGGATGGACTATTCTCAAATATAGATGATGTTCTTCATCTTTCCAAGCATTTATTGAAAGGACTTGAAGCTACAGTGAATCAGGAAGATGAGCAGCTCCTTCGCATCAGTGAGTAGGGATATGATTCTCAGTCCTCCTATACATCATGGTTTGGGAAAGCTGTTACTAAATCATCAGCAGGCCTTATATTATATTAACTCTTGCATGTTGTTACTAACGGTTTCTTGCAATGCTGCCAGTTGTTATGATGTGGATCAAACACAGCCCTGACTCTTAGCCCGTTAAAAAAGGGAATCAGCCAAGGTACATACAATATAAGCATTTACTGAATGAAAGATTATTAGGGCCTTTTCACACAACCCCTAAGATCCGCTGGCCCCTTAAATTTGGACCAGAGATCTTGGGGGTTCGTTGCTCTTCCTTCCTCCCCACCACTCCGCACTTCCTTGCTTCTGTGTGCGTGCGGGGAGGGAGGAAAAAAAGCCTTAAAAAGGGACAAAAGAATAAAGCCTTACCTCCGGTTGCTCCGAGCCCCGGTCACTTCCTGGTTCCTCTTAAAGGGGCAGGAGGCAAAAAACAACAAAAAAAAGAAGCGAGGAGAGCCCGGCACTCTCCGCATCAAAATTTTTCACCCTCCGAGAGCAGGTACCTGAAAGCTGCGCTGGGTCGCGCTTAGGTGGGCGGGGTCGCACTTAATTTTCTGTTAGCTCCGGAGCTGGTGGGGAAACATTTTTAAGCTCCGGAGCTGGGAGCCATTTGCAGCGGAGCTTAGGGGTCGTGTATAAACGCCCGATACCAGTAATCTTTGGTGACTCACTATTCCTGTGATTCCAGAACTGAAGCCCATAGCAAGAGAACCTCAGAAGCGTTTACATGCCTAGGGAGAAAGCCTAAATTAATATGTGCCAAGATAATTTTTTCGCCCTGCATTATGGACAAGAGAACAATCAAAGCAGGATTTTTCTTCCACTGCCTTGGCATCAAACTGATAAAAAGGCATGACCTGCACCTCATCAATCATTTGAAGACAAGTGGTTATCCCCCGCCCCTCCCATCCTGCCACCATTTGCTGATGATACTGGTAAGGATGCCCGGTGGGCAGAAAAGCTGGTGGCTGGGTACATGTTGCCTAATCTGTGTTTAGACCCTGCCAGGGAAATTTTGCCTGATATGGAAGCGTTAGTGTGGAATCATAACCTGGCAACCTTTAGAGAGGAGCAAGGGCCAGTAAGCAGTGGGTGATGATGGGCAGGAGTACTACTCAGTACTACCCATCTTTTTTGAAGGCATGATCTGAGCTAGCTAGCCAATTTTGGCTGCTGGTGACCTCCATAACTGGTGAAATACCCTTGTATGTAGGTCCCATTTTTCTCTTTTTCTCTGCCTTCTCTCTTTCTCTGGCAGAGGGATTTGCTGTTGATACTGGAGGACAATGTTTCTAATTATAAGCTCCAGTGGCTCTGGGGATTTTCGTATTCAGTCCTGGAAATCTGATTGACTCTCCGATATAACTGTCTTGTCACTTGGCTATTGTAGGTACCTTGTTCCAAGAGCTCAAAGAAGAGATCGAGAATGTCTATAAGATTTATTGTGCTGACTATGACCAAGCACTTCTGCTCCTGGAGATGTATAGAAAGGACCCAAAACTGCACAAGGAGATTGCAGATACCTTGAGTTCCACGGTGTAAGTACTGTAGTTCTCTTGAGGGTAGCAACCAGGCGTTCCAGGATTTTAATGTGTTCATTCTCTTGAAAACAGTACTAGAAGCTGATTTAACATTGGCATGGCTGGCTCAATTTATTTGCTAATTGAATAAGAGGTTTAACCCGCCTTCTCTCGAGCCTATTGGCTTGGCTTAAGTGTAGTCGAATACAGAGTAAATATTTTTTTCAACTGATTGGGTTTTGGTATTGTACATGCAGTTTATCATATTGCACGGAGACGTATCTTGCACTATAGTTTTATTATCTGTGATCACTGATGTCAAGTGAATGTTTGGACATACATTTTGAAATAGCAGAATCCCTAGAAACACATAGTTTATTTACTTGGAGGTAACTTTCACTGAGTTTAATGGAAGTTATCCCCAGGCTAGTGTGCCTAGAATGTTCATCTTAAAGACTCTTGTGTTTACTGCTGAAATTAAGGAGGTACAGATACTTAAGTGACAGATTAGGCAATGGCTTTAATGGAACTCTAGAAACTTAAAAGGCAAATGTGTGAGTTTTACAGAACCCAGGCTAACGCCCATCTTCGCCATCAGGCTAACATGGTATAATGCATGGGGTTCAAACAGAAAGGCAAAAGGAAGAAAAGGAAGACCTTTTACCCTATTTTGCTGAGTTAGAGCCTGGCACCAGCTTCACTCCAAGCCCTACAACAGAGATCTGTGCATTGACCATCGGGGGTAGTCAGATGTGCAGTGGTGGTGAGGGAGGCAAGCCAGGCTTTTAATCTCAGTGTGACGGAAGGCCTGCGAATGGATGCCTTTGTCTAAAACTCCAAAACTCCCTTTTACCCCCCTGGATGTCTGACTGCATGAGCCACGGGCATAAGATCCAACCCAATGCTTAGACTTCCTGCTTGGACCCCATGTTCTATACTTGCTTTGCTGGATGACGAGTTCTGGAAAACGCAACCGGTCATCTTATTTGTAACCTTTTAGTGACCCAGTAAAGGTATCATCTAAACTAGAATTTTGCTTCCGTGAATGGATGACAAAGTTACTGTTGTTTTTTGGTAGATGAGTAATCACTTTTAATATTTATTTGGTATTTTTTGTTGTTCTATAACTGTTGTGTTTGAATGCTGTTAATGGCATGAGTGGTGTGGCTGCTGCTGTTTAGATTGCTTTTAACCATACATACATGTGTACATGGCTAGAACAGATTTTGCTTGCTCAATGGCTTTCAATTTGCCCTTAGCGATACTTACTCCTCATACTTTCTCCACCGTTGCTGGCGTGGCTTTTAGCCAGGTCTCTGCTGTTGGTTAACTTAAATGTGAGAGGAACTGGGACAGCCTGGATGTAAACATTCCTTCTTTTTCATCCTTTTGATTTGAGTATACTCTGGTTATTCTGAAAATGGTTACAGTACCAAAGATTGTTGGCCATGTTGTGGTACACAAAGGATCAGTAGCTTCTAATTAACGTGGTTGTGTGCATCTCCTCCAAGGCTCTGTTGTTTCCTTTGTTTGCTGGTGAAAGAAGAATCAGTCCCAAAGGGATTCTGCTAGCTAAACAAACATGACAATGTGAGTAATGAGGCAAGGACATGAGGCAGTGGCTGGCAGGGTGTGTGTATGTCCTTTGGGTTGCTCCATCACTTTAGCTGACTGAGACTGTTATCTGAGTGACTGAGCAGGACTGTGAGAGGAGGAGATGGGTCTGTTTCTGCAAATGAGCAAGGGCACCTTTCCAAACCAGACAGTGTAAATTCCCCCCTCCCCTCATCCCCAGATAAAAATCATATAGGATGTCTATCACTTTGTACCAACTAATGGGTAACTTGGGATTTGGAAGAAATTCAATTTTCAAGGAAGGAAGGAAGGAAGGAAGGAAGGAAGGAAGGAAGGAAGGAAGGAAGGAAGGAAGGAAGGAAAAGATGGCCAGCCAGATGGACAGATGAATCACGTAGAGTGTGCGTTGGCTACACAAGAGGAACTGTAGGTCATCTTTCCATTGTGGTTGATTTCTGGTAGTTCTTAGCAGCCATGGTGCATTCTCTATATACGTGGCACCCTCCACCCTTTCAGCGCTGGCCTCCCTTACCAGAACGGAGTCTTCTTAGCCATCCTTTTGCACTCCTTCTTGCAGTGCGTAAGAAACTTACAGAAATCATGACCCCAAGTAGTTATTAGTTTGGGATTCTGAAGGGAACCAGGAGAGTCAGAGTGCCATATTTGGGCCCTGGTGGTGGAGTTGTGAGAATAAGGCTATTCATGACCATCACTCATGGTGGCTACATAAAAGCTACACATTCAGAAGCATTGACTAGGGTGTTTTGGTCTAGCTTGTGTTTTTCAATACGGTGTTTGATCCTTTTTTACTCTGGGAATTGAGTCATGGCAACTGGACTTCTTTTCATGAGAGATTGAAACATTTTGCTGCTCATCCAAACAGCTTTTTTAGTATTTGCATACTTACTGTTATAAGCTTTAATATTGTCTTTTGATGAAGTAAGCAGCCTTGGGTCCTTTTAACCACAAAGCTTTTATATTCGGGGCATCTCCGTCCTGGAACCTCTTGTCCACCCAGCCCAAAATAAAGAGACAAGACCCGTTTTGGGATTAAACATGGGCCACACTTTATTAATATTTCATTGTACTATTTATCCTACTGTTTAGTCTTTAAAGGGGAACCTGAAAGGGGCAAGTGGTGCTGGGGGATTTTCCCATAACCAAACTCCGGTACAAAGACCCCTTTGATGGGCTGCTATCTCCTTACCTAGAGGCTATTGCCAGGGGTCAGCTGACCAGGGGTCAGCCTCTGGCCAATCTCGCCAGCTGTGCTGGCAATGCCCGATTGGCCAGCCTGGCAGCTAGCCAGCGTGTCTCTGTCGGGCTGGTGACAACTAAGCCCCTCCCAGGAGAAGCCTGGTCAGAGCCCCCATCTGCTCGCATTCTCTTAACCTGCATGCCAGTAAGCAAATGCCTGTTATTCAGTGGCACAGATGGCCTCATTTGCTGCATCAGTGCTGCTGCAGCAGAAAATTTCAAAGCCTCAAAGTCTATGTGTTAACCTGGCAGTGATGCAACTGCTCTCTGCCAGACAGTGATAAAAATCACAGTTTGACAAGGCTCAGAAGGTTCAAGAATCCTGATCCAGGCCTCCTTTCAGGCCACATTTATATAATCTCAAGCCTAATCCAAAGTAGGCTGTAGTAAGGTGGATGGAAGAACCAGGTTTAAAGTCCAAGTTCTCCAAAACCCACTACTACATGCAATAGCTCCAAATACCCCAGAGGATTCTGCAAAATAATGCACCCTGTTGCCTGTGATCCATCTGTAGGGCTGGAATGACTATGCTTGCCTCAGGGAAGCAAAAGCAAACACAGGGTATATTTCTTATCTGCCTGTTGAAGAAAATGGGGATCATCCTCCAGTTTGGAAAAGATCGGAGAGTTCTGAATCCCCCTTATATGTTGATCCCATGATGCTTCTCTTATGCAGGCCCCACACTGGCGCTTCAGACTTGACCTTTTTCCTGGTGATGCCAGTGCAACGGGTCATGAAGTACCCACTGCTACTGCAAAAAATATTGGACAACACACCAGAGAAGGACCGCGCCTACCGAGCCCTCCAAGCTGCAGCCACTGCCATGATAGAGGTCAACGCCAATATCAATGCGTACAAAGGACAGAAGGAAGTAGGTGAGTGATGCAGAAATTCTCTGAGCACCTTCTGGCACAAAACCACAACAAGTCACAGTAGTCTGGCTTATTTCAGCCACCGGGGGCTGTTTCCTTCTGCTGCATGTTGTGAAAGGTGAACCTTTGGTTCTCCACATGTTTGTGGGTTAGCACTCCCCAAACGCACCACCACTGGCCATGCCAACAAGAACTTCTGAGAGCTGAAGTACAGTCCAAAGCATCTGAAGAGCTGCTAGAGCTTCTCCACTCCTGCTTTATGTTTGCAGGTTCCCCGCAGGCTACTTTAATAATTCCCTAACCTTAATAATTCCCAGTGTGGTGCGGTGGATAGAGTGATGGACTAGGACTCAAAAGAACAGGGTTTGAATCCCCACCTGGCCATGGAAACTCACCGGAGGGGTAGAACTGGTCAAGCCACTCCTTAAAAATCTCAATTATCTTGAAAGGCTTGTTAGGGTCAATATAAGTTGGTTCTGACTCGCCAGCACAGAACAACACAAAAAGGCTTAATAATGGTGACCCAACAAGTTAGACGACGTTTTTTAAAATGTTATACACATACGCTACCATTTTGCTGCCAGTGTTTCCTGAGCCAGCACTTGGAACTTAGAAAGCTAATAGGCTAAGAAGATTCAGAGAGCCATCCTGGACAGCAGCAGCAGCATGTGGCATTCTCATTCACAGAGAGGAGGGCTCCTACCCAACCCCTTCCATTATCAGTCCTATTGCCCTCCTGCCCTGTGGAGAGCAGTGAGTGTGAAGGGAGAGGAGATCTGCCATTCAAGGGGATTGTCACGAGTGAGTGGTGACCCTGGAAAATCAGAGCCTCTGATCATGTGGAGAACTCCCATTGGTTAGCATTGCTCTCCAGACCCAGAGCCCCTCCTGTGGGGGTGCAGGACTAGAACATTCTCCTGTATGTGAGCATCATTCCCAGTTGGGCGATTTCAAACAAACATACAAACCACATGACGAAAACCTCTTTCAAAACAAGGATACTTTTCACAGGACAGCTTTGTTGTTTTGCCTGTTGGTCCAGAAGACTTGTGGGCTTGGATTTACGATTGCCTGCCAGACTGGAAGCAGCCAGTAGTGGAATTTATTTGCAGGTAGCCCTTCCTAATAGCAAAATGGACAGGAGGAGATGAGATATTGCTCTTACCTGTAGCCTCTCCTTTTGACAGTACTGTAGATGTGGTGTATGTTACAGAACTTTGAATTTTTGGTTACATTCCTTTAGCTGTGCCACAGAAGTGCAGCAATCCCCAGAGCAGAAGGAGCTCCAACTTCCTCAGAGCCACCCCCCTTTCCCCCTCTCATCAATCGGCACTTAGGGCCTTTTCACACGACCCCTAAACTCCGCGGCAAATGGCTCCCAGCTCCGGAGCTTAAAATTATTTCCCCACCAGCTCCGGAGTTTACAGATAATTAAGTGCGACCACGCCCACCTAAGCGCGTCCCAGCGCACTTTTCATGTACCTGCTCTCGGAGGGTGAAAATTCCTGATGCGGATATAACAGTAGTGACTGCCAGGCTCTCCTTGCTTCTGTTTGTTCTTTTTTTGCCCCCCGCCCCTTTAAGAGATCTGAATGCAGTGCCGGGAGCAAAGCGAGATGGCAGAACGGAGGTGAGCGGCATTCTTTTCTTCCTTTTTTTCTCCCTCCCCTCACGCAGCCAGCAGCCAGGAGTGCGGAGGGGGTGGGAACGCAGGAACAGCGACAAACCCCTAAGATCTCTGATCCAAATTTAAGTGGCCAGCGGATCTTAGGGGTCGTGTGAAAAGGCCCTTACAGTCACCATCTCTCACTCTGAGACATTAGGAAAACGGAATACAAAAACATTTTCTTTGCTTACAGCTGTGGAATAGCTCAAACAGCGGATTGACAAAACATAACTGGTTTTCAGTAACAGGCTTCAACAGACTCACTGACTGCTTCCGACAGACTACGGGGAGAGGGAGGAGAGCAGAGAAATGGGACTCTCTTAGAATTCAGTGGCAGGAGTTAAAAATTGGTTAGTGCTGGATAAATTGGCAATCACCCCAGGACAGAAAGTACCCTCCTCCCCCAGACTAGAAGCAGGAGGTTGCAAAAGATTCCAATAGAGTAGTACACTAAGCAGAAGGGAACCCCTGGCCCACATACTAATTCTCACCTGCAGAAGGTCTCCATTCAGCCCACAGAGAATTATTTTTCTCTTTGTACCCCTAGGGTCAATTTCAATGTTCCAGGAACTTAGGAAGGCTATCCTCTGATGTGTGCTGAACCCCCCGTCCTTCAATTTAAAAAAAAAGAAGAAGAAAAGGTTTCAGAAAACTAAAAGGTTTCATGCCCTCCCTAGGGGATGCAATTTTACCTTTCAGTCTCCCTGTTTTTTAAGTCCATAAAGTTGGAGATCACTGGCCCCTGACAGCCTAAATCAGTGGTGTCCAAACTTCGAGCCGTCCAGATGTTTTGGACCACAACTCTCACAGTCCTTTGTCACTGACAATACAGGCTTGGGATTCTGGGAGTTGTGGTCCAAAACATCTGGACGGCCGAACTTTGGGCAGCCCTGGCCTACATGCTGCCCACAGGGTCACACTGGGCCCATACTCCATATGTACTGAGATATGCAAGCTCTCCTTCAGCCTATCTTTGCTTGGAAAGTGTCTCAAGTAGCTTTATTTCATGGGTCACTCTGGGTCCAGTTTCTGTTTACAGGTAGACAATGGAATGCCACCAAATGTCCAGGGTTCCTTTTTTTAAATTAATTTCCCCCCTTCTGTTTCTTCCTTCTAATCCATGTGACTGGGGACAGCAAATAAATACAATAAACCTGGATATCTGACCCTACGGGACCGCCTGGCTCGCCTCAACCCGCACTCCATAGCCAAAAAGACCTCCCGACTGAGCCGCCTCTTTATGCAAGAGGCTGGGATTGTGCCCAAAGTGAGTACATATAAGCCTCCTGTGCAGCAGGTGTGTCCCGCTGTCAGCAACGGTAAGGGATCGATGGCAGTGTCCTGGAATGATGGCGGGATGCATGTGTGTGTGTGTGTGTGTGAAGGGAGGACACGTACACTAACTGAGACCGGCAGGGCCAAAGTCTACCAGCGGTGAGTGTGGTGCCACCCATTGTTTCCATTCCATTCCGGCTCAGCTTCCCAGTGACTCCAGGCTGCTGCGTGGATGGAAATAAGTGGCCACATTTTAGCATCCCTGAGCACCTGGGATGATCCCATTTTGGGATCATGACATCCTCACCAAGGGGGCGGGGAATCACATAACAAGCACTGTAAGTTTTTGTGCCTCAGCACACCCCTTGTGGGGACGAATCCTGCCCAGCAGAGTTCCTGTTTTAACAGATGCTGAGACTTCTGGATCCTGTTCCAGGGTAGCTAATCATCAACCAGCTGCAGGGAGAGGCCACCCTGAGGGTCCAAGTTCACATAACAAGCCTTTTCACTTCCAGTGATCCATTTCAGAGTAGTGTTACCAAGTGTCCGTGACTTCTCATGTTTGGGAATGGATTAAAAATTCAGGGGTTGAAGTTGGGGGTGGAATCTAGAAATAAACCCAGTGAAATGATCCCAGTCTATCGACTTTAGTGCATTTCTCGCACTCTCCCACAGTAGCCTCTCTGGTTAAACATTACTTTTAAGAATGAATGTAATGCCATGCTGGAGCCATCCATGACTGAGCAGTGGTAGATGATGTTGTGGGTCAAAGAGCATCATCCTACCTTTGCTCAGTTAGGGATTTTGTCACTGCATTATTTGCATTTATAACTTCCCACCCTCTGTAGACATGCCATGGAGGAGTGTCACAGATTAGCCGTGATAAGAAAATTTACTTTTTTCAGAGTACAACTGCCAGGATACTTGGCCCAGGAGGACTAGCATTCTGGAGGCTGTACTTCATTTCTTATACTTTTCTGATTGGCCGTCGCAGCACTTCAGATGTTCCACAGACAAATGTGATAACAGTACCTATGTTCAGTTGAAGCAAAACAAGTTGAGGAGCTCTCTAGCCATCACAAAAGCCAAATACAAAAGTGGAACAGGTGATACCTTTAGGCTATTAGAAAAATAAGAAAAGTGTTGCTAATATTTCGAGGTCGAAAGCCTCTTCCTCAGAGCAGTACCAATAGGTTATAACATGGCAAAAGATGTTATTTGCCAGGAGTTGTTTCTTAGATGTAAGGTCCTTGGCAAGATGGGAAAAAGCCAGGCAGTTTCTTAGCTGAGGCTGCATCTGAAATGAAGGGAGGGAGGTGTTTTTATTGTCGCAGTCATTTGAAAGACATGTCACGGCTCATGTACACACATTCACACCTCTCCTCAATGGGGCTAATCGAGGCCAATGGCCCCTGCCTTGCCAGCGAAGGGGGAGGAGGGTTGGTGCAGAAGGCCCATTTGGGGATTGGGATAAAATTTGGAAAAGCCCACAAAATGTAGCCAATTGGAACCTATTTTCCTGTCAGCCTAGGGCTGCTTTCCTCTCTGTCTGGTGCCCTTCAGATACTTTGATTTCCATCTGCCCACATTTGGGTCACTGGCTGAAGCCCACAACATCGGGAAGGACAATATCTTGCAGAAGGCGGTGGCTGTGGTGTGCGTGCCTTGAATTTGAGTGATGTTTAATTTTTCTGAAACCTGCCAGAGAAAGCAAGTGCTTGATTTATTAGCAATAGCATCATCTTTACTGCCACCCATGGTTTCCATCCATGCAGGACTCCTACTCCCCTGTGTATCCTCAGCAACTGTTTTGGTATCAGTCGCAATGGAAGCCAAGTGTGTGTGTGTTTTCTCATGCACAGGCATGTGGGTAAAGTCACAAGGGCGAGGAAGAGAGACCTGCCCAGAAAGGCTGAAATTACAAGGAATGTTGTCACCAGCGTTCTCTCTCTCTCTCTCTCTCTCTCTCTCTCTCTCTCTCTCTCTCTCTCTCTCTTCCACACCCCCCCCCATCCATCCATCCAATTTTGTACTAGGATTTTGAAGGAGTTTTAATGTTATGTTTTTCAAAATGTGGAAGCATAGAATAATTGAGTTGGAACGGGGTCTGTAAGGTCATCCAGTCCAACCCCCTCTGCTCAAGGCAGGAATCGAAATCAAAGTACTGGGGATCTGGCAGATTTGTTGTCCCCTTTTCTCTTCAGTGCCTCCAGCCCTGGAGCACCCAGCATCTCCTGAGGTACAGTAATTGGTTCCGTTGCTGTACTGCTCTTAGAGCTAAGGAGTTTTTTCTGATATTTCAGGATATGTGTTCTGCACCCTGGGATAATCAGGAACAGATCCTCTGTAAGACTGAGTACCTTTTAAGTACAGTATTTGAGAAGGGCTATCATATCTCCCTTCGATCTCTACACATTTTTGTATGCATTGTTGTGTGTGCTGCTTCAACTGTAGGCATTTCTATGGATAGCTTTCTATTGCATACAGCATTCTGTATGCGTTTTTTTCCAGATACATGTTACTTTGCATCCACTATTTCAACCTAGGCATTTCTGTACACATTTTTTCAAGTGTACATTTTTCCTATAATTGTGGTTTCCTTCCTCTCCCCCAACTCCTTCAAAAACATTAGCAAAGTACAGTTTTTGATATCTAAATATGTCCTAGTTTATGTTAAAATTTAGGAAGGGAGAAAGTGACAACTGTAAAGAGAATGGATTTCTTGTTCATCCAAAATATAGCCATCTGTACAATCTGCTTTGATGCAAGTCCACTCAGTTTCTAACCTGCTTTTCTATCACCCGGTAGTTCAGTGCTTTTCACCCAGGAGACGAATGGCAAAACGATAATATCTCTTCCTTCTCTGGTCTTTAGACAGAAGACAAGGAGTTTGATGAGCTGGAAGAAAAGTTCCAGTGGTTAGCATCCGCTGTGACTGGTCTGAAAGAGAATGTGGCATCGTACCTAGGGAATATTGAGGTAACCTTCCTTCATTTCACACTGAAGTGGGATCCTGAGCAGGAATGTCAGAGCATTGTCTTGACCACACTCCTGCCTGTGTGTTGCAAAGTTTCAGGAACTGAGCAGAATGAACTCTGAGGATCATCATAGATATGGATAGGATCATCAAACAGATATGTCCATCTGTGTCAGGGTTTGAAATCTTTAATGCCAGCACCCTATCTCAGTGGTTCCTGGCCTTGGGTCCCCAGATGTTCTTGGACTGTCACGAGGCTTCATCAGTAGCTGTGTGGACCAAGATTTCTGGACGTTGTAGTCCAAGAACATCTGGGGACCCAAAGTTGGGAACCAATGCCCTAAAGGATTAAGGTTGACTTTTGTAAGCCACAAAGGAAGTAATGCAGTCCCAACTAATGTGTACAGCACATCAGAGGAAGCAAGCCCATATGCATCACTACACATCAGAATGTTGCCACTTCTATCTAGTTTCCTGCAATCTGGGCATTGTCTGCACCTCCTTTGCCCCCAGGGCTACCGTTTGCAGCAGCTGGGCAGGTCGAAGGGGCGGGGGGGCGGGGTGGCTATGGTCTTTAGGGACTCTTTTCATGTCAGTAGATCCACGAAGTTGGTGAGTCCGGGTTTGGAATGTCTCCACCTTATGGTGGGTCAAAGGGACAGGTTTGGGGTAGTGCTTGTGTACCGTGCTCCCCGCGACCCTGCACTCTCCCTTCCGGAGCTCTCCGAGTTCATCTCGGCGGCACTTTTGAGGTCCCCCCGCCTATTGGTGGTGGGGGATTTCAATGTGCACGCCGAGGTTGGGCTGTCTGGAGTAGCTCTGGAATTCATGGAGTCCATGGCCTCCATGAACCTGCCCCAATTAGTCACCGGACCCACTCATACTGGTGGTCACACCCTGGACCTGGTTTTTGCCTCCACATCGCGGGGTTTTGATCTGAGGGTCGAGAGTCTATCGGCCCGGCCCGTGTCATGGTCTGATCACTATCTACTGACTTTCTCTCTTGCGGTAGCCACCCCGCCCCGCGGGGAGCCGGGCCCGTCCATCTGGGCCCGCCCCCGGGGGCTCCTGGACCCTGCGCGGTTTTCGGAGGCCCTCGGGGATGTACCAGACGGTTTGGATGACGATCCGGCCGACTCCCTAGCCCAACGTTGGTTTGAGGAGGTGGCTGGGGCTGTCGACCGGATCGCCCCCAGGCGCCTGATCCGATGCCGAGCCCGTTCGTCCCCTTGGTTTACCGAGGAGCTACGGGCGATGAAGCAAGAGCGGAGAAGGCTAGAGAGCAGATGGCGGAACGCTCGGACGGCTCAGAATTGGGCTGCGGTTAAGGCGTTGAACGGTCGCTATTCTCGCGCGATAAGGGCGGCTAGGAGATCTTTTGCCGCCCTGAGAATTGGTGAGGCCTCGAATCGTCAAGCGGAACTTTTCCGTGTGGTCCGAGACCTCACCAATCCCGCTCCGCCTGGACCTCCTCCTAGTGATTTCACTAGTGAGTCATTCGCAGCCTACTTTAAATCCAAGATAGAGGCCATCCGTTCCGAGTTGGATGCCGGTTGCCCTGATCCGGCCCCTGTCATGGCCAGTGTCGGGCCGCCTCGGTCGCCTCGGTTTGTTGAGTTTGGGCCTGTTACACCGGTGGATGCCTCCAGGGCACTGGGACATTGCAGGCCTGCGGCTTCTCCGTTCGACCCTTGCCCTTCCTGGTTGATTAAGAGCGCAGGGGGGAGCATGCCGAAATGGGCTTCACTGATTGCCTCAACCTCCTTCAAGGACGGGATTTTTCCCAGTCTTTTGAAGGAGACGGTGGTGAAGCCCATTACTAAAAGACCCGGCTTGGCAATGGACGATCTGTCCAACTATCGCCCCATAGCCAATGTTCCCTTTTTGGGCAAGGTGATCGAGCGAGTCGCCGCCCTGCGTCTCCAGTCGTTCCTGGAGGAGAACCATGTCCTGGATCCTTTCCAGTCCGGGATCAGGCCGCGTCATGGGACCGAAACGGCCCTGGTCGCGCTGCATGATGATCTGTTGAGGAGGGCTGACAGGGGTTGCTCTACCCTGCTGGTCCTTCTCGACCTGTCAGCGGCTTTTGATACCGTCGACCACGGTATCCTGCTGGAGCGGCTCTCTGAGGTTGGGATTGGAGGCCAGGCTTTTGCCTGGCTCCGGTCCTTCCTTGGGGGTCGCACCCAGCGAGTGAGCTTGGGTGGTGAGTTGTCGGCTCCCTGGACACTCTCTTGTGGGGTGCCTCAGGGGTCGTCGCTCTCCCCAATGCTCTTTAACATCTATATGAAGCCGCTGGCTGAGATCATCCGGAGTTATGGAGTCTGCTGTCATCAGTACGCTGATGACACGCAGCTCTATCTCTCCTTTTCCACCTGTGCAGTGGAGGCCGTCGGAACCCTTGATCGTTGCTTGGCTGCGGTACTGGACTGGACCAGGTCCCACAGGCTCAGACTCAACCCAGGCAAGACCGAGGTTATGTTCTTCGGGGGCTCGTCGGAGGGGTACTGTGGCCCTCTTCCCAGTCTGGATGGGTCCGCCCTCCAGCTGGCGCAAAGAGTGAGGAATCTGGGCGTCGTCCTTGACCCGGATCTGACCCTGGAACCTCAGGTGTCAGCCGTGGTCAGGTTGGCCTTTTACCACCTTAGGCTTATCGCCCAGATTCGCCCGTACCTCGATGAGGGCTCCTTGAGGACTGTGGTACAGGCACTGGTCATGTCGGGGCTGGATTACTGCAACGCTCTCTACATGGGGCTTCCCTTGAACCTTGTTCGGCGACTGCAGCGGGTCCAGAATGCGGCAGCCAGGCTGGTGGTTGGTGCGCGTCGTTATGACCGCGCCACCCCCATCCTGGCTCGCCTACACTGGTTACCCGTTGCCTCCCGAATAAGGTTCAAGGTGTTGGTTTTGGTTTACAAAACCCTCCATGGCTTGGCCCCGGCTTATTTGGTGGAGCGTCTCTCCCGACAATTAAATCTGGCCTGACCCACCCGAGCCTTGGTGGCCTTATCACTGCGGATGGTCACTCCGAGGGATGCCCGTAAGGCTAGTACTCGTGGGCGGGCTTTCTCGGTAGTGGCCCCATCCATTTGGAACAAACTTCCCAGTGATTTACGGCTGGCTCCATCGCTGCAGGCATTTAAGAGGAACCTTAAGACCATCCTCTTTCGAGAAGCCTACGGCGATGTCTAAGGTCCCACTCTGGTTTTTTTTTTCCCTTGCTTATATATATTTTGGATTTTATAACCCCGCCTAATTATTTTTGTTCATTGTAGTTTTGTTATTGCTGTTCTCTTTGTTGTTTTAATTGTGATGTTGTGAACCGCCCAGAGTCCCCATTGTGGGAATGGGGCGGTATACAAGTGTAAATAATAAATAAATAAATAATAATAAAGGGGGAGTTTCTGCAGCTCTCCAAATGTTATCATTCAACATCTCCTGCTATACTAGCACGGTTGGTTGCCATGGTGAAGGCTGTGGGACTTGCAGTCCAACAACATCTCAATTTTAGCATTTAAGATTAATTGAAGTATTGAATGTGGTTTTATAATGTATTCTATGACTGATGTTGTGAGGTAATAGTTTAATTATTTATTGCTATCTTAGTTTACTATATTAATTGGTTTGTTATGTCTTCTTGCTGTGTGTTCCGTCTAGTCTTGTTGTAAGCTGCCCAGAGTGGCCAGATGGGCAGGGTATAAGTTAATTAATTAATTAATTAATAGGGGAAAGCATTGTGCCCTTGCCCACACATGCCATTGCTACACCCGGAATGTAAGAAGAGCAGCCTTGCTAAGATCAGACCTTAAGGGCTTCTCACCAGCATCCTCTTTCCCACAGTGGCCAGCCAAATGCTTGTAGAAAGTCAACATGCTGCAAAGGTCATAAATAGCCCTATCTTACTGCCCTAGCAATTTGTATTCAGAAGCATTCTGTCTGTCAGTCTGGAGGTTGATATAACTACTAATCTCTGTTGATAGTTGTCAATTGGAAGCAGGGCATGCAGTAAGATGTGGGGGGGGGGGGACCTCATCCCCAAATGGGAGTGGGCTGGAGACCTCACGCTTCTGCCACAAGCTGCCAATGCAGTGAACCCAATTTGAAATGCAGCCCCTTTAGCATACAGCTTCAAGTACAATCAATCTCCCCTATACAATCCAACAGTGCCACTATAATGGTATCCATTGATAGGGAATTCCACCTGAAGCCAATGACACCAAACTTTAAAAGATAAGTCATATCAGTGTATCTTCTACTCCTTCTGAACATGGAGCCAGGTACTGTTTGAAGGACTTGAATTACTTTGGTGTCATCACTTTATGTCAAAAGATGGAGTCTGGCTGGCAAGAAAAATAATCAGGAGAAGTGTCTTCACAGCTAATAATAATGATGCTCGTCTTGCATTGGAACCTACTACTTTTGAGATTTCAGCAGACTGAAGGCGCCCCAGATGTTCCACCGATTTGGGAAGTCTTCTTGTGAAGGGAATAACCTCCTGGGATGATATGGACAACAGGCAGGCTTGACCTCCACTGCCTGTCCACTCTTTGATGGGTTGCAAACAGTCTTTCAGTATCTGTACTACACCTCACATATCTTTGTCTATCCTTTCTACTACCCAAAGAATAAAAACTCCATCCATGGGTGACAGAGGCGGCAGCAGCCATTTTCTTTGCCACCATAGGATATACACAAAGAACAAGCTGAATCGAAAGGGATTGTTTTACTTTCTTTGAAGCTGGCTTTATTTCAGAGATAGTGCCAAATTATTTTGAGTCAGAAAAGGATTGGAAAGGCCTCTATTCCCCACCCTCACCCCCAACATGCTTATAGAAGTTAGTGATATTAAACACGCCTCTATATTGGCTACTCTACAAGGTGACAACATTATAATGAACAGAAATTTTGTGTGTGTGTGTGTGTGTGTGTGTGTGTGTGTGTGTGTGTGTGTGTGTGTGTGTGTGTGAGGGATATCCTATGGAACTGAAAAGTGCCTTCAGCAGTTAATTTTACCTGGGGTATTACCTGAGGTATTACCTGAAGTAAATGTACCTAAGGTGGGTGGGGGGTTCCAGGGTTGACCCCCCTGGACCCAAGGGATTCCTGCACTATGGTTGCCCCCCCCCTCCTGTTTTAAGTTTGATTTGTGTTGTTGTTTTCAATAAACCTGACCCAAATTTTTATCCCACATGCTTGTCTTGCGTGTTCATTTTGGCAAAGATACTGCAAAGATACTGTATTAAGAAATTTGGGAAATAGAGGTAGAAAACTGTGCTAGTCAGTTAGAGCAAAAACAATGAAGTCTTTTGTAGTATCTTAAAGACTAAGCAATATGATTTGGTAAAAACAGCTTTGTGGAAAGCAGCCCACTTAATCATTCGCAATACAGTACACAGATTGTGAGAGCTTATGCTCAGTAAGATTTGTTGCTCTTTAAAGTGGCACAAGTCTGTGATGTTTTTGTATTCAAAAGAAAGATCAAATGCTTAATGAGGTTCCATGCTGTCTTTTTCCGAAGTGGTGGAGATTTAATCCTGTGCTATATAATCAGAGACAAACCACAATGACTTCAATCAGGGATGTGGCATGGTTAGACTGCCACTCCACCTCCCCTAGCCTTAGCCAACACAGAGCAAATAGTGTGGGGTGATGGAGGCTGTAGTCCAACATCTAACCAAGCTAATGCGCTCATGAATTAATGAAAAGATTCAGAAAAACAAAGTATGTGGCAGACAGGGGTGCAAATTAATGAAGCCATTTCGCCTTGAATTATTAAATCACATTCAAGTTTTTTTTTTCCAGATCAGTTTCTTCCTTGCCCTCTTATACAACTTCCCACACATATCTCAGTAGTATCCCTGCAGGAGAATTGGGAACAGTGTTTGGGAATGCAACTACCATGAAGCATTCCTGCTGCCTCGGCATAATAATGCTCCTTCTCGCAGAGTCTTTAAGCAGGTTGTGCTTTTTGAAGTGGAGACAATCCAAGATCAGAAATGTAGAAGTGTTTTGATTCAGCATTTAGCTGGGTAGTGCAGAAGAATGTGGGCAGAAAAGCTGGGCAGCACAGATTGGGTAGATGGGCTAAAAAGAATTGCTTTTGAAGCTGTAAATGAGACACCCTGTGTATTCTGAAGAAAACACCCTGGGTCTCCCTCAGAATTTGCTGCCTCCGCTCCCTTCCTCACCATATGGTTTTTTGTCATTTCCTCCCCTTTTAGCTGCCCTGTGGTTGGGTGAGGCAGGATGCCAACTGGTGAATTAATTAAAATTTAAGCCCCCCCTCTCTTTTTCCCTTTTCTTCCTTCCTTTCCACTGCACTTTGGCTGCTTTAAACAGTGTGCTTTCATCAAGGACTCATTTCAGTGGCTCTTGAACAACATTGCTTGCATCAGTCATAGAAAAATGCAGGTTCACTTGCCAGCTGGCCCTTTCTTTACAAGTGACACTGTAGCACACTTTTGTGGCATTTTGGTTAGCCCTGATACAGTATAATTACTGCCCAATTGTGGATTTTGATCCCACTTGGTTTTTCTGAGTAATCAAGAGAACCTAATCCAAATCCTGCCAATACAGTCATGTCTATGTTACTAGGACCCGTTCTTTATATCTTAGGTGTTCCTCAGTTCAAGACCCCATGAGAATGAGCTGGAGATAGGATTGGAGACCACCCAGCTCTATTGTCAGCTTGCAGGAAAACTCCACAAAACGGTCTTCCCCGAGTTTGTAAGTACTGTCCGCCCACTCTCTCCCTCCTTTTCATGCCCCAGATTCTCCAAGGTCTGGAGAGCAGTTACAGGGAAAGTCTAGTTTATTTGTTTTCCCTTCATCCTAGGTGTCCTTCCTTCTTCAAGTAGTCAGAGCTTGTTTTAGTCCGAACTCATGCACCTTTTCCCCATGCATTCTACAGAACCAAGGCATTGACTTTGATCTTACAGCACTGGGTTTGTGCTTTGTCTGTGCTGCCTCACTTTCTGTATTGCTGTAAAATAGGAGTGGATGAGGCGCCTCACTAAATCACCCCAACCCACTGCAGGTTCTACCACCTGCCACTGTGTCCACTGAAGTTTTGTGGCCACCACTAAGTTTCTTATTACAGCTGCCTCAATTGCCATTGCAACTTGCAACCTTCCAACACCATAGAGCAGTGTTGGCGAGGCGGCAAAACTTTTAGAGACCGAGTGCCCAAACTGCGATTCCAAACGCACTAATTTTTCGCAAAGTGCCAATACAGCAATTTAACCTGAATACAGGTAGCTGTGAAGGGGCGATGTCGGGATGCCCACAGAAAGGGCTCCGAGTGCCACCTTTGGCACCCGTGCCATAGCTTTGCCAACACTGCCATAGAACCTTGCTAGCTAGCAGGGACACAGTGACTTTGGGCCTTTTCACATGACCCCTAAGATCCGCTGGCCACTTACATTTGGACCAGAGAACTTAGGGGTTTGTCGCCGTTCCTGCGTTCCCACCCCCTCCGCACTCCTGGCTGCTGGCTGCGTGAGGGGAGGGAGAAAAAAAGGAAGAAAAGAATGCCGCTCACCTCCATTCTGCCATCTTGCTTTGTTCCCTGCACTGCATTCAGATCTCTTAAAGGAGCAGGGGGCAAAAAAAAGAACAAACAGAAACAAGGAGAGCCTGGCAGTCACTACTGTTATATCCGCATCAGGGATTTTCACCCTCCGAGAGCAGGTACATGAAAAGTGCGCTGGGACGCGCTTAGGTGGGCGTGGTCGCACTTAATTATCTGTAAACTCCGGAGCTGGTGGGGAAATAATTTTAAGCTCCGGAGCTGGGAGCCATTTGCCGTGGAGATTAGGGGTCGTGTGAAAAGGCCCTTTGTCCCATCCTGAAGGAAAGGGAAGCCAAGAACACTGGAGTCGTATGCTTCGGGTATCACCTATAATTGCCACTATGGTGTTCATTGCTTGTGGCGCCACCACTTTGGACTACAGTGGCAAATTGCAGCAGTACCTCACCCAGCAGGCTTGTGTGTGCTCTGTACTGCTTCCCTGTTGCTTCTGTGAAATATGGCTTCAAATTCCTTTTTGGAGCCAGTCTTAGAAGAGGTAGCCGTATCAGGCAAAACCAAAAGGAAAAGGAAAAATAAAGACAAAAATGTTGCGGCACCTTAAAGACTCACTGCTACAGTTTAATGTGAGCTATCATGGAAAAGTCCACTTCCTCAAGTGGCCACTTCCTTCAGATTCCTTCAGGATGGGCTCTTTGTGATGCCTAATGAGTGCCTTTCTGAGGAGAGAAGCCTAATTACTCATCTTCCTGTACTGGGAGAAGTAGCAGTTCCTTCAGTTGTTTAAGTAAAGGTTGTTCAGATCAAAATTATTTCCCTGATTTTGAGGAACTCACCTGGGGAGAGCATGCCCATAATTTGTAGCTCTAAAGAACTCTATTGTTATGTCCACCCAAGGTTGTAGAGAACACCAGATCTCATAAATCCCTTTGATTTTCACAGAAGAAAAGGCTGGAACGCCTGGTGTACTTTCCGCTGTGCAACTTGTCAGAGACGCTGAAGGGCCCTCAAAAGCTGATCAAGAAGCGCTTTGACAAGCGGCTGGACTTTGAGGAACTGGAGGAGAAGCGGAACGAGACAGGCAGTGTGACCTATGAGGAGGAGGCTGCCATGAACACCTATCTCGCCATGCACTCCCTGCTTGTGTCTGAGCTGCCAGTGTTCAACCAGGTAGCCCTGCAGTGGTTGGGGCACATTCTGCATTCATTTGTGTCGATTCAGAAGGACTTGGCAAAACTAGTACTCCAGGAAGCAGAAGGAGAGATTATCCAGGTAAGCAGCTAGAATTAATATGATCATCCGCATGGATCTGGGCCACTGTTCCTAGAGCTAACAAAAAATTACCCATAATATGACTCAGCTTTGGAAATAAAGAGATCACCACCAGAAAGGGGAGTGGGGTGGATCCCAAACACTACATTGGAAAGCTGGTGTGAGTAGCAAATACAGCTGTTGGATTGTACCTATGGCTACATTGCTAGGATGGCCATGTACTGAATGATGAGTCTGGGCTATGAAAGGTGCTATACTGTGGGCAAGACTGTTGGGAAAGCATCAAACCCCATCTCCCTTTTTCTTCATCCATTAAACAGATTGGTCAACAGTCAAGAGAGAGAGAGAGAGCACATTTGGCCACTGTAAAAAGCTGTCTCTTTCTTGTTGCCCTGAATGGCCCAGGGACCACATGAGGGTATAATGAATTGCTAGGCAAATACCCCCTCCAATGCAACCCATGTCCTTGTAGCACCAATTCATTCTTTCTCCCCTCTTTTTCTTATGATGGCCATTGCGCTTTCCATTAAAGACATGTACTCTTCCATTTTTATCTATGAGGCTTCATAGAGCTGTTCTGTTTAATTTCCTTCTGTTCTTCTTGCCTGAACAGAAACATATACTGTACAGTATTTCATTGTTTTTAGAATTCTGTCTGCATGAATCAATCAACGAGGACATGGTTCTCTTGATTGTTCCAAGAATTTGTTAAATGTTGAATTCTCTTGTTCAAAGACTGAATGTTTCTTTCTGGAAGCATTTTTTTTCTGATACCTTGTATATACTGTGTTGGAGTCCATGTTTCTTCCCTGTTTTTTTTCTTTCTCCCACTTCTGGTAGATGATTCATTTCCTTCCCCACATGGTACAAGTGCACAATAATTAATTAATTAATTACTTGTCTTGACTTGTCGTTTCATTGTATATTGAAAGTTAGGCACTATCAAGTAAAGAGATTAACCTTAAAACACATAATTCACTGAATTCCAAATTCACAAAACCATTGAAACCAACAAGCTAAATGCAGGTTATAGAAATGCATTTTAAAAACGACAGAATTTACTTAAAACATAGAAAATAGCACCTCTCTCAGGGGGACTGGTTACACTGTTTTGTGCCATGCCACTGAAAAAATTCTGCTCCATGCAACAGAAAATATTTACCATCTTACTAGATAAACACACAAAGCTTAGAAAACTGGCAGTGCTAGATGGGGAAAGCTGGAGGTTGAAGTCCCCCAAACCTACTTATCTAAGGTCTTTAGATACATAAGAATATTCCTGCTGTATCATTCCAAAGGCCTGTCTAGCCTAATATTCTGTTTATTGTAAAGGGATGATTCTGGAAAATCTACCAGTAGGTCATGAACGCAACACCGTCTTCCCATTTGATCATGGATGACTAACATTCACGCTGACTGGATAGCTCAGCAAGTTAGGCATCTGGTTACAAACCCAGAGGTTAAGAGTTCAGTTCTTCCCTCTGTATCCCAGAAGATCCAGCCTCTGTGGCCTTGAGCAAACTACCCCCAGGAGAAGGGAATGGTAAACCACTTCCGAGTACTCTTGTTGCAGAGTTTTGTGTTTCTGGTAAAATTCTCTTTTTGCAATATAGTAGAACTACACATATGCACAGATGATAATAACCACAAGTTCCCTGGAGTCCCTTCTCTTCTTCTCCGCCTCATGGAACAGTGGTTAAATGCCTGTACTGCAGCTAAAACTGTGCTCACGACCTGGGGTTCAATCCCAGGTAGCTGGCTCATAGTTGACTCAGCCTTCCGTCCTTCTAAGGTCAGTAAAATGAGTACCCAGCTTGTGGGGTGGGGGTGGGGAGGCAATGTGTAGCCTGCAAAATTAAATTGTAAACTGCCCAGAAAGTGCTGTAAGCACTATGGGGCAGCACATAAGCAGAACACACTTTGCTTCTACACACAAAGCTCTCTATCAGTCGGGTACATCTACTGTAGTTTAATTTTTATTTACCTTTTTCTTTTTCCAAAATTTCTTTGTTTTTCTCTCTCTGCTTTCAAATGAGCTCTGTTTAATTTTAGCATTCTTCTTCACAGCTGCCCCACAGACACGTCCCTGAAGCTGATTATTGGAAGATGGTAAAGGATACTTTAAGCCAGGCTGAAGGTCAGCTTTCCTCTTTCCGAAAGAAATTTGAGATGGTCATGCCAAGCCCTCTGGTGCAGGTATGAGACTATAGTGGCACGCTGGAGCAGTTCTCTCCGTGGGTCAGTTTAGGCCAGAGACCTATCAGCTAGTGTATATTGATGATGCTTAATTGGGAAGGCTGGGCTCAAAGGTGGGCTTCTTGTGTGACCCTCTCCTTCATCCCAGCCAGACTCCCCAGTTGCACTGGAGCCTGATTGATGCAGAGAGAGATGTTTGACTTGGAATGGGAAGTCACTCATCCTTCTTCAGGACATTGGTGTGATCAGATTCTTCACAACCCTCTCAGTAGCTGGGCTAGCTTAGAACATTGGTTGTGTTATGCTGTTGATGGATAATTATTGATAGCTACTGTATACGGAGTAGCACTGAGTACTGAACAATTCAGATTTGTGAGAGGTAGCAGTGTTAGTCTGTGCAAGAATTACAGGCAAAAATCAAAACAAAACAAAATAAACAACAAAAGCATGTGGCACCTTAAAGACTAACCATTGTATTTATTGTAAGCTTTCGTGGACATGTCCACATCTTCAGACATATAGTAGCAGCAGCACATATTGTAGTAGACATATAGTGCTACTATATGTCTGAAGAAATGGACGTGTCCACGAAAGCTTACATTAAAATATAATAGTTAATCTTTAAGGTGCCGCATGTTTTTGTCTTTTGTTTTGTTTTGATGTTTTCCTTAATATTGAACAATACAGTCATCCTAAAGCAGAAGCCGGGGGCCAATCCTACCATCAGGCAAGATGAAGCACATATTCCCAAACCATAGAAGTCAGGACAGTGCTATACAGCATCAAAATATGAATTACTTTGTTCAAATACATGGTTGTACCTCTCTAGCATGCCAAAATGTCTCGTGAGCTATGTCTTTCCTCAGAAAAGAGCAAAATGAGGTAGACTTTTATTTGAGCTAAATTCAGGCATTGGCCCCAACTAAACAATAACCAGCGAACCAGTCGATTTTTCTACTCTGGTCTGGAGTAACAGTTGAATGTTCCCCATCTTCCAGTGCACCAACCTGAGAGCGTAAGTAACTGGAGGATAACCAATCACTCCCTTTTCCTCCCTGCCTTGTCCACAGCCTCTGGCTCCTGCAGAGGAGAGGAAGGTCCTCTTGCTTGTGAACAAACATGGTGCAGATAAGTTGTACCAGGTGACAAGCAACGTCAGTGGCAGCAAAGAGATGGATCTAACACTGCAGAGGGGGCAGATTGTGGCACTCTTACATGACAAGGACACCAAGGGAAATCCAAACCGATGGCTGGTGGATGCTGGAGGTACTGTAAAGGCTGTAATGACTAATGAAACTGTGCTTTGGTTCCAAGGGGGCCATCTGTTTGATATCTATGACCAGGGTCAAGGCAGTTTGCATAGAACATGGTCTCCTTTTGTACTGGGATAGATCCCAAATGTGTTCATCCCAGTATGTTTACTTTGATCTTGTGCCACTAAAAGAGAAACCTGTGGCTTCTCATTCAGTGGTGTTTTTAACAATTCATTTTCATGTGCAATGGGCCTAACAGTGCATATATTTTTAGGGTACAGTACAGCAATACCTTGGTTTAAGAGTAACTTGATTTAAGAGTGTTTGTAAAACAAGCAAACTTTTTTCTAAATTTTGCCTTGATCAACAAACAATGTCTTGATATGCAAGCACTGGAGCAGGTCACATGATCACAAATGTGCCAATGGTGGCTCTCCCTCCCTCCCTCCCTCCCTCCTGCTGGATTGTGGGTGATTGTTTGGAACGTTCCATCTCAGGCAGCCTCCATAGCAGAGAGAGGAGAGAGTAATAGAGATCTCACTTGTTTTCAACTTACTTTCTTACTTTTTCAAACCATTTCTAGTCATGGAGCAGCTAGTCAAGTGTGTATAGGGCGACAAACTTCACTTTATTATTGTCATATTAAAATACAAATTATTGTCACATTAAAAATACCAAAATCCAGTTGTTAGTCCCAAGCAGAGCAGAATCCACAGCTAAGTACAAAAATCATGGTGTGGACATGGACTTCTAGCCAACTTCTTTTATGAGTTTTGGCACTTTGTGTGTATGTGGTCTATGGGACCCCAGAATGAATCATCTGAGCTTCCATTATTTCTTATTGGGAAATTTCCTTTGAGATCAAGGTGTTTTGGTTTACAACAGATTATAGTAAATCTCTTTGACACCCCCCCTTCGCCCCTCTGACTGCAGAGGGGCGAAGGGGGGACTCGGCTTCCCCGCGCAGGTCATGACAGCGCTGGGCTCTGTCATGACTCCCACGAGGAAGATCCCTTTGACACCCCCCTTCGCCCCTCTGCATGCATGCAGAGGGGGGAAGGGGGAACTCAGCTTTCCTGCGCGGGTCATAACCTCCTCCGCCTGGGCGGAGGCGAGACCATGGCTGAAGCTCAGCTGATCTCCTCCGCCCGGGATGACAGCTGCGCCGGCCATCACCCGGGGTGGAGGAGATCGAGCCACGGTCTCGCAGCCCCTTCCTTCTCGACTCCGCCCCACAGCCTGACAGCCCACTGGACTGTCAGGCTGTGGGACGGAGAGGGCTCCGATCTGGCCATCATGCGCGGAGACCGGATCGCAGCCCCTTCCTTCCCGACTCCACCCCAGAGCCTGCAGCCCACTGGGCTGTCAGGCTGTGTGACGGAGGGTGGCGAGAGGGGGCTCCGATCTGGCCATCACGCGCGGAGACCGGATTGCAGCCCCTTCCTTCCCGACTCCACCCCAGAGCCTGCAGCCCACTGGGCTGTCAGGCTGTGTGACGGAGGGTGGCGAGAGGGGGCTCCGATCTGGCCATCACGCGCGGAGACTGGATTGCAGCCCCTTCCTTCCCGACTCCACCCCAGAGCCTGTAGCCCACCGGGCTGTCAGGCTGTGGGGTGGAGGGCGATGAGAGGGGGCTCCGATCTGGCCATCACGTGCGGAGACCGGATCGCAGCCCTTTCTCGACTCTGCCCCCGACTGGACCAGGAAGCCAGAAGCCGGAAGACTGGACCAGGAAGGCCAGCAGCACCATGGTAGGACATTCTTTCTCGTTCATCGTGCAGCCATTAACAAAAACAAACAGAACCAAAGAAAATTTTCTTGGTTCTTTTCGGTTCGAGCCTGGCCCGTCCAAATGGTCATTATTCGTACCATTACGTGACGGTACGAATAACGGATAACGGTAACGAAAAAATGGTCGTTTTGTGCCCATCTCTTGTTGACAGCACCAGATTGCTAACCCAAACGGACTTTGGGATTGATCCAGTTTAGATTCTGTAGCTAATACATAATTCTTAACAAGTCATATCTAGTTGACACTTACTTTGACTGTAGCTTTTCTGCATTCTGGGGACCGCTAAGTGCATGCCTTTTCATTTCTAATTCTCCCAGATCCTGGTGTTAGGATGGAATGTCCAGTTTACACACCTTGTTGCACAGTTCTAAGCTTTCAGTGCTGAACGTTGAGAGATTCCAGCAAAAGAAGGACTGGGTTAAAATGAAACGAGAGCAGGTAGCCATAACAAAGCATCCTGGTTATCCTGGGTAAATATTGTAGGAAACTGTCTTCTCCTAGTAGGCATGCACCTTTTGCTGGAACCATAGTGGCTAGGAAATAAGATGCCCAGTTGCCCAAACTGCCTGTGGGTGGCGCAGATCCACCAGTCCCAGGAACTAAGGTGGATAGAGGGCCTTCAAGCTGGTTAAAGGTCCCCTGGCCCCTTGTGGGCACCTCCAAGGTCAGGGGATACATGTATCCTTTTCTCCTCCCTTTCGCTTTCGCTTTTGCTTGCTCTCTTCTCCTGAAGGTCTCTTCCTGCACTTGTTTCCCTGTCACTTCTACTCCAAAAGGGGAATCACGAATAATAATAAGAAAAGCAAAAATGTTAAAAATCCCAAACCAACTTAATATAAAAAGATGCAGTTTGAGAAACTTCTTACATTACTGGATAGCAGTCCAGCGCATAATATTGTTAATCATATTGAGAAGCCAACTGTAAATAAGGAAGCAGACCCCCCCCCCCACCCCAAGGAGCATATGTAAATGCAGAAGGCCCTCTTACCCAACTTCTGATACCAAAAAAAAAAAAAAAAGCACAGAAGCATGTTGTCCAGAACTCACAAGCTCATGTGTCACAGAAACCGAGACCCTTAATGGACAGGATTATAACAGATCATGGCAGGAAACTAATCTTGAAGAGAGAGAAAATAGCTTTGCATTTACTTCTGTCCTTCTTCTTTATTCATTCTAACTTCAGATTTCTCTTCTCACCATACAGTGGTCCCCCGCCCTTTTGCGGTTCATATACTGCGGTCCCGCTATATCACGGGACCACAGTAGATGAAAAAAAGACCCCCTGGGGTAAGGAGGGGAACGCCCTGTTTCAGGCCTCCTGTACTTACCTCAGGACTGGCGCTGCCCCAAATGGGTCTGTGAGGGCCTTCCCAGGCCTCCTGGAGGCCCCAAAAGGGCCTCCAGAAGGCCTGGGAAGGCCCTCGCAGGCCCTTTCAGGGCAGCACCAGGCTGGGGGTAAGTACAAGAGCCCCCAGCTAGGCCCCCAGGCCCAACCTGACCTACATCCGCACATCACGGATTTTCAGTTATTGCGGGACAGGTCGGGTCCCTAACCCCTGCAATAGGCGGGGGAATCACTGTACTTCTCTTCTTACTGCTTCCACGTTCCGCTTTTCCCAGGCATTGTTCCAAGTCCTATCTTTCTTTATTATCATACAGTATCTCCCTTGATACTTCTGCTTCCTAATAATTATATACCTTTTCCTAGCCTTGATCTCCATCTTTGTCCCTCTGTTTCCTCTTCTTTCCACTTGGATACACCACACACCCTACCTTCTCTCTACTCCCTCTTGCCATAAATTCTACTTGCAGGTCCATCTTTTAAACTATGAACTCTTATTTTCAAACAAACCTTTTCAAACAATGCCAGGGACTTTCCCTGGAACTGGAGTCCACCCACCCGTAACTGCGGCTTAATAAAATGCAAAGGCTGTCCATAGCCTGAACGTGACTGTCCTGTTTGTCTTGCAGGCCCCCGAGGCTATGCCCCATCTGGAAAACTCCAAAGGTATCACATAGCACAAAGCCAAAAGCCTGGAGCACAGAGGCCAGCCCAAAAGGATGGCTCTGATAATGTACATTATTCTTACTACTGGCCTCAGAACCCTAGTCCACCTGTACAGTTCTGCACACCGTCTTTACAGGTGAGTGGAAAGAGAAGGATTTTGGCATGGGATGTTATTTGTCTTTTGTCACACTGTGGGATATGTGCACGCAATACCTGTGGGGAGTGGAAGCGAGCAGTAGTTTGCATTCATTTGTGCCATTTTATTGTGCAGATTTAAACATTTCTCCCAATCAAGCTTCTGGGTATTTTCTTTAAAAAATCATGTTGTTAAATAGGACATAAAGTTCCAGTTACCTAAGGGACTGCTTAGGTAAGCATCATTAGCACTTAGAGATGAAATGACAGAGTGGAACAAAGTGACCAGCAGTAGAGAAACTAGGGGTACATATCTTCCCTTATCTCATTCTCACACAAGGAACAAAGAATCACGATTCCCATTGTCCGGAATACTTTGGGTCTTTTTAAAAGATGTGTAGATGCTTCCAGTAAGTAACGAACTATTTTTTTGTGCGCAGTAAGCAAAATGGCAGAAATAATGCTTAAATAACACAAACTTCCCAAAGTGATGACTGCTGCACTTTGTTACACAAACTTTTAAGGTTTAGAAGCATTCGGTGCTTCCCCCTCCCTTCCTTTCTGCTCGGACATAATATGAATAATTGCACATTGTTGTACAGACCTTCTTGTATCATATTCCCCCAATGAAAGAAAACCTTCCGTTTAAAGAAAAATGTTATGGCTGAAGCTGTACCCCTCAAAAGTAGAGCAATTCAAACAACACAGTGATGTATCCCTTGTGAACCTTCACATCGACCCCAATTCCTTTATCAACCATAACTTTTATTTATTTATTTATTTATTTATTTATTTATTTATTTATTTATTTATTTATTTATTTATTTATTTGGTTGTTTGTTTGTTTTTGTTTGTTTATATTTCTATGCTGCAAATCCATCCATCCATCCATCCATCCATCCATCCATCCATCCATCCATACTTTATGATTGATAAGGAAATCGTGGTGGAGTTGAAGGTTCACACTTTTTTTGCTTTAGGCTGATTTTTTAAAAAAAAATATATTTGGCCAGTTTCCCTGATTTTTAAAAAGGAACACATCAGTATTAATAAAATCTATATTTACTAAACAAAGCCAGTTTTTTGGGGGAGGGGTGTGGTTTAAATCACCGTACAAATCAGCAAACTGTCAATAGCCACAAGGCACATTAGACCCACTGATCTCTGCCAAAAAAGCTGGATCTCTACAGAAACCCTACCTGCTCACACAAGAGAGGAAGTTGCCACTGATGGCTTCCTTTTAAAGAGACAGGCCCTTTATACTTTAAGGTGCTGCTCATGGGTGGTATGCAGTTAAAAGTCCTCCCACCCAGAAAACATGTTCTAGGGCAGTGTTGGTGAATCTATGGCACAAGTGCCAAAGGTGGCACATGAAGCCCTTTCTGTGGGCACCTGTCATCACCCCTTCACAACCACGGCATTTCCCCCTCCGCTCAGAGCAGGGCACTCTGCTCCATGCAGAGAGCGGGGTGAAAGGGAGGCAGTGGTTTGTGGCCTTGTTCGTACCCCCAGTTTACTCTCCAGCCTCGCCGCTCTTGGCATCCCAAAAGCAGCATGGCTGGAGAGTAAACTGGGGCTATGAAGCAGCCCACAAGCCGCTGTCCCCCCTTCACCTGGCTCTCTGCACAAAGCCATTTCGGCAGTCTTGTAACCGCACCTTGAAGAGAGCCAAGAAGGAAATCAGCTCAGTCACCTTTCCCAACGAGTTTCCAGAATGTGAGCGATCTTGATGCTTACTTGCCGGTACTTAATTCCTTAAGAATTAACAACTTGCTTGAGAACAGTTTGATTCCAAGAGGAAATGCTCGGTTCCACACCTGATGCCAAAATCGCTGGTGGTGTGATTAAGCTGTGAAATTATTTTGTTGTACACAGGCCAACACGAGATCTCATGTTCATTCCGCACTTCCCTCCTGGTTTGGTGGGTGGAAGCATTTTTTGCCGTTGTACCACAATTGGCCATCTGCCCTTCTTATTCCATATTGAATACTGAACAGTATAGCAATAGCATGTTGTTAATAAATCTCTCTCTCTCTCTCTCTCTCTCTCTCTCTCTCTCTCTCTCTCTCTCTCTCTCTCTCTCTCTCTCTCGGCTAACATTACAATAACACTTGGTCAAAAATTGGCTGGAAGACTAGTTCCTTACTGTTGTCCTTGCCTGCTGCCACTTTCCCCTTCCTTCCTGTCTGCTTTCCTATCTGTGCCCAGGGGCTGGATGATTAGGAGTCTTTTGTTCACATTCCCTTCAACACAGAGGTGCCACCCTGACGGTTACTTCATGTCCCTCTCATCGCGGTTCGCTGTCCTGCTTGGGACCGGTACGAAAAAAGGTTACTCCACATCCATTGCGTGACGGCAGGAGCTCGTCCCGACCACACCCCCTGAACCGGGAACAAAGCGTGATGATACATACCTCTCCCTGGCCTTGGGAATTTTCTTGTTTTGGTTCTTGTTTCGAGACAAGTGCCCGTGAATGAAGTAATATTTGTCACACAACGCACACATTCTCCAACTAGTGGCAGGAGTGTGAAATTGCATTCTCCAGTACAATCCTAATGGCGTAAAGAATGCATCGCAGAGAAGGAAGAAGGCATGAAACCGAGAGTTTTGCCATTTAACGCATGAAAGGCAAAGTTGCAGAGATTCGAAATATCAAAAAACGGAAGCCTGGGCCAAAAAAAAAAGGGTAAACGAAGCCAGTGAAATTCAGTAATTGTTCCGAAACAAGGATGTGAGGTAACAGTTGTCACGGTAACATTAATCACGCCTGTGGGTAAACAGAAACAAGGACAAAACTGGGACAAGACCATGCGACCGTGAACAACATTATCACGAAACGAACGTGACCACGGAAGAGGAAGGACGTGAAGTAACCGTCTGTCATGCACACCTCTTGCAAAAGTGGATGCTATGGCAGAGCTCTCTTCAAGATTAATGTGTGTTGCAGTGAGGCCAGGCTGCTTTTGACAGACACAAACTGCAGTAAACGTGCCTGCCAGATGCATGCCAGGTGCCTCTTTGCCTCTGTGGTTAGACCAGGGCCAGCTCTGCGATTTGGTAGAGTGAGGCAGCTGGCCGATGCAGCTTGACCGTGGCAGCTCCTGCCATTCATTTTGAGGACTGCAAATCTACTGGAAGGCAGGCCTGTGTGTTTGTTTCACGCAGCCTGGCCTCACCTGCTTAAATCAGCCTTCTGTCTTCAGGTGTGGCGTGGGAAGTTATCTCCTTGCCAATATTAGTTGCCGTTCTCTATGGAGGGAATGCCTTTTTGCCTTCTACCATGGGCCAGTCCTGGACTGAGCTCTCCCTCCTTCTCCCTCCTCTTTTCTTTCTGTTTCCCAGGCAGCATTACAAACGTATCCCTCTGCCTTTTCTTAGGTCGTCGCTGCTTACGCATTCACGGCGAGAAGCAGCCATGAAGTGAGTGTGCAGGCGGGCCAGCCAGTGACGGTGTTGGAGCCTCATGATAAGAAGGGGAGCAAAGAATGGAGCCTGGTGGAGGTCAATGGACAAAGGGGATACATGCCTTCTAGCTACCTGGTGACAGTGCCAGCCCCAGGACCACCTGGATGGAGCTCACCTGTTTGGCCCTTTCCAGCTCACCAGACATAACCACAAAAAGATGCTTGTATTTGTTTTTTAAATGGCAGTCCTTCCACTTCCCTGCCCTTTCCATTTCTTCCACAATGGCTTGTCATTTCATGCCTTGAAGGAAGAGGCCAGTGGTGGTGCCAGGAGATGACCGGATTGGCTGTGGGGGGGCAAGAGCACAAGCAATATTTATTTAAATGATGTGAAGGAATATGGGGGGCACGGCTGCTGATGTTGGGTTCCTTTGTGGTTGTGTTTTTCTAGGTCTAACACTGCTGATAAGAATTCCTCCATAGATTATGGAGGTAAAGGTCTCACACAAATAGAGGATGCGACTCTGTGCCTTTGGTCTAGCTGGATAAAGAGATGCTCCCAAACCAAAAGTCCCTGCAAGATTCATCCAGCCTAGTAGAAGGATAGGAGGCTGATGTATTCATTCCAAAACATCCATCTCTATGGACAACAGCAGGAGGGCATTGCAGGAAGCCAGCAGACGTCCTGTTTTGCTTTAATTGAAGAGTCATTTTCTCTTTTGCCCTGTGTTAGCCAGAGAAACAGGCTCCAATTGTCCCAATTAATATACAGTATTTAGCTCCCATGTCGCTAAACTCAGCCTTTCCCCTCTCGTAATAAACTAGATTTAATGAACTAACAAAAGTATGGCAGTATTTGCTAGCTATAGGTTGAATCATATTGTATTTAAGATATAGCACTATGGTACTTTGATACCGAAGATGAATTACTTGAAGTGTAAGCCAAATAACAAAGTTATGGATAGCTTTGATAGCTTTAATTTTTACGTGTGTCATGTTCACCTACCTCTCTGGGCGAGGACTCAGGATCTCAAAGTATTCCTGCTTGTGGTGGGTGAGGTAAAAGGCCTACCACTGAGGTTACAAAATACTGTAACACAAATATGTGCCTTTTATTTGTTTTCCCAACCTTTCTTTCAAAGGAAGAATAATTACAAGTGAAAGCGGGGAAAGGATACTGTCTGAGGTCCTTCCCAGGACCTGTGATTTGTAGAATAGTGAGGTGTAGCTGTTAGAGCAAAAGCAAAAGTGTTCTGTGTGTGTACTGCCCCATACCACTTCAAGTAGTCTTTGGATGGTTTACAGTTTAATTACAGTATGCTGGCTACACATCCCCCCCCCAGCAAGCTGGGTACTTATTTTACCGACCTCGGAAGGATGGAAGGCTGAGTGAACCTTCAGCCTGCTGCCTAGGATTGAACCCCAAGCCATGAGCACAGTACAGCTGTTTAACCACTGCGCCACAAGGCAGTGGATGACGGTGCAGGAGGCCTCCATTCAATGGCCCACTGAACTATGAAAATCATTGGGTGACCATAGGCGGGTTGTGTGCTATCCATCTAATACGCCTTCCCTGGTTTGTTGAGAGGATAGAATGTGGAGGAAGAGAGCCAGGCACACCACCTTGAGCTCAGTGATGGCAATGGGGATGTTTCAGTTGTTTAATAGGGATTAAAGAGGAATGCACCCCTAGAGAAGGAACTCTGCATTGTTCCACTGCTAAGAATTAACAAAGAAAAGTCTTGACTCAGAAGAATAACAGTTGCTGCCTAGTATAAACAGGAAAAAGCCAAGTGGGAGATGATCAGGCCCCACAGGTAGAGTACTTTTTCTGTGTTGCCAATAAAAACAATATACTGTAGTTTCATTTTTCTGCCTCCGTCTACCTGGGATAATCCAAGAATAGTTTTGGCACCAGCATATTAAAAACAACAACGGCCCCGTGTCTCTGCTGAGCTAAGGGATCGATGCTATGTGGTTAAGATGCGCTCATGCTCCTCTTTGTGGCTCATAATGCAGCTTGGGCTGTTTAAAAATTTAGCTGGAGAATTTCAGGTAGAGCTCTTGAAAAATGAATGGACCATCTCTTAGCTATATATATAACATATTATGCTAGCCTAGGGACAAAAGAAGTGGATAGCATGATGTTCTAGCTGACCCTTAACTGTGGAGCTCCTTGTGTTTACATCCCAGTACATACTTAGTGGGCTCTCTGTTCTCTTGGGGTGGGGAAATTAAGAGGAGGCCCGAAAATGCTGCCAGACTGTTCTTGTGTGAACTTTAAGAAAAGTAAGACCATCCTAATATACTTTATATTTAAGCGAACACCACCATCTGTTCCGATTGTGACTTCAGCATGGAGTGTTTGGCATGCAGTCTCTCTCTTCAAGACTTCTAATAGACTCCATTCTGTGGAGGCTGCTGTGGAAACGCTAATGCCAGCATCCGCTGATCAGCCTCCTGTGATTCTTGCGTAGCTCTTTTTTCCCTTTCCGGGGCATTGTTGCTTTGCAGTGAATGGGTTGTGAGAAATAAACAGTACTGATCCTCTACTTAACTGTGGCACTGAGACAATTGAAGCGTGTTTTTTTTTTTTAAATGGTACCTGGCTATATGCAAATTTACACCTCTTCAGCCTTGCTACTACTGTATGAACTTTCCCCCCTGTCTTCTTCATGCTGCATGCAGCTGCGCATTCATAGTTTCACCACCAGATGGCTTAGTCACTCCAATTCCATCTTGTGAATGTCAGGCACCGCAAGCCCTGTTAGTACAGTACTTAAGGGCTCTACTCATTATTTGGGTAGATTTCCATTGGGAGCTGTCTTGAGCCTCTCATGCAGAGAAAGGCAGCCTAGAAATGATACCGGCAAACAGACAGGCAGACATATAGAAGGGCATAAGAAAAGCAACATTTGATGTTCATTCTTTATGTCCCCTTAAGTAACTTTCCATTACTGCTTTGTAGTTTCCTAGTTATTTGTGATGAATTACCTCAGAGTCCAGGAGCCTGAAGTCATTTCCCCGATAACAGACAAATTATAATTCTTAACAAGAGATAACTTCCCATCTTTTGCAGTGTGACTGCAAACGAGTTTCTTCTACACAGGACCGTGATCCCTGGGCTTGTTAAATGGAGGGCGAGGAATATCACACAGTTGAATTGCTGATTCCTGCTGTGCCTCATGTGGCTGCATTAAAATATTTTAAAAAGTAACTGCTTTAGTTACTTTGGCAACATGTGAAAGTGAAGAGCTGGTTTTTAACAATGGTAACTGTAAGGGTAATGAACCACTTTGGTGCCTGAAACCATCTGTGTAACAAAGTTGAGTTAAATGTCAATTTCCAATCCCTGTTATCTCTCCCTATAGTTCCACAGGCCTGATTATGGGCTTGAGCTAAGTAGCAGTCAAACTGGAACCAAGGTATACACTTCTAGGTCCCAGGTCTAGAGAACAATGCCACCTGTCTCTTAGCAGAAGGCCTGATACATGGTGAACTGTGTAAATTACCTTTCATAAGCATATGGAGGACCTGGGAACCACAGGGAAGTTCTGGGCACCTCCCAGATTATGGGGAGATGTTCCCCTTGCTCCGTTCACAAACTGCCACTGGAGGAGGATAGTGGCAGCCTACACATCTCCCGAGGACCTTCCATTGTCCCTGCAAATGTCCTGTATTGCTGATCAAAGCTCAGAATGGCCACACTGTTGGGGGAGTGACAAAAAGAATAGCATACTGCAGGGCTGTCCAACTTTGAACAGGCCGAGGTCTTTTTCTGGCCCAAAGTGCCTGAGGGCTACTACATGAAGGAGCTACGAGGGGGGAGGGAAGCAAAGAATCGGGAGCTGGCCCAACCAAGCAGCACTCCCCTCCTCCACCACAGAACACATTCCACAAGGGGGTGAAATTTTAAAAATCTGGAACCGCCTAAATTAGCCCCCCCCCACCTCCAAAATCACACATGCCTTGCAGCCCTCAGGGCTGAAAATTAATTAATTTTTTTAAAAACATCCGCCAACCAGACTGGGCCAAGCACAAAGTTCCACAGGCCTGATTATGGAAATTCCTTGGTGGGCTACTTTTTAACTCTTCGTGGGCTATCAGTAACCCACGGTCTACCTGTTGTGCAGGCCTGGCATACTGTATTGAAAGGCGTACACTTGCAGGAATGACTTCATGCCTGCAGTGTGGCTGGCCAGTCATATTGTGTGGGACATTTCTGCGCCAGTTTCAAGGATGAAGTTGTATCTCCCCATGTCAACCTGTTCCTTGGATCCTTGATGGTGTGGCATGTACTGCACTGAGGTTCCTGACTGGCTAGAACAAGGACTGTCAAAGCATAGCTAAACCATTTTATTTATTTATGATTTATTTATTTTTATACTGCCCGTCTTCCCAAAAGAACTCCGGGCGGTTAACAAAAGGGATAAGAATGATCCCATTACATCATCACTAAAAAAATAAAATAAAATAAAAAGATAAAGAATTTTTTAAAAAGAAACAAGACAAAAGAATACAGAGTCTCAGGGAAGATGGCGGCTCAGAAGAAGGGAGGGGAAAAAAAGATTAATGATCGCCAAATGCCTCCTGAAAGAGCAAGGGTTTAAGAGTTCTTTTGAAGGCGGGCAGGGACTGTGCAAGGTGCAACTCACTCGGAAGGTGGTTCCACAATGAGGGGCCAGCCACAGAGAAGGCGCAATTGCAAGTGATCGATTTATGCACTTCCCTGGAGGTGGCCACCCGGAGTGAGAGCGCCCGCATCATTCTAGTGGGCCTCAGTTGATCTTTGGGTGATACACTTCGACAGGTATTCAGGTCCCAAAGCCGTGGAGGGTTTTGTAAATCAAAACCAGGACTTGAACCTTATTCGGAGAGCAATGGACAACCAGTGCAAATGAATCAGAACTGGGGTGATACAGTCCAATTTACGTGCACCCACCACCAGTCTGGCCGCTGCATTCTGTACACGTTGCAGTCTCTGGACAAGAGTCAAGGGCAGCCCCACGTAGAGAGTGTTGCAGTAATCTATCCTTGAGCTCACGAGGGCCTGCACAACTGTTCTCAGGGAGGCCTCATCCAAGCACATACAGATCTGGACGATCTGACGCAGATGGAAAAAGGCAGTCCTGGAGACGGCCATCACCTGGGCTTCCAGGGATAGGGCCGGGTCCAAGACCACTTCCAGATTCCTGGTCCTGTCTGCAAGCCAGAGAGTAGTACCCCCCAGATTGGGGAGAGGGCCACTGTACCTGGTAGAGGTCGCCCCAAAGAACAGAACCTCGGGCTTCTCTGGGTTGAGCTTAAGCCTGTTGGTCCTGGTCCATTCCACTGCAGAGGTGGAAAAGGAGAGATAGAGCTGTGTGTCATCTGCATATTGGTGACAGCGAACTCCAAATCCCCTAATGACCTGTCTCATATAGATGTTGAACAGCATGGGGGAGATTGCCGACCCCTGGGGCACCCCACAGGGGAGCGTCCAAGGAAGCGACAAGATAACTCATCCCCCAGCCGCACACCCTGGGACCGGTCACTAAGGAAGGATCGAAGCCAGCTAAATGCTGAGCCTCCAATCCCCACCTCAGCGAGCCGGTCCAGCAGGATACTGTGGTCGACGGTATCAAAGGCCGCTGACAGATCAAGGAGGACTAACAGGGTAGAGCAACCCCTGTCAGCCTCTCTGAGAAGGTCATCTTGCAGAGTGACCAGGGCAGTCTCGGTCCCTTGAAAAGGCCTGAACCCAGACTGGAATGGGCCCAGGACATGATTATTTCAGAGCTGAAATTGCTGCCCAGCAAGTATAGGGTTTAACTCATTGTGCCCATTTGTCATTATGGGGCATTTGTAACCAGACCTGTCCCCCCACAATATACCCACAGCTGCTTGTACTGCTCTTTCAGTCATGCATACGTACCATACCCAAAGAGTTTCAAATGAAGTTGACCCAACCTCTGATAAATTGTGCCCTACCTACTAGTATCATTATGAGGTCATAAGAAGCAAAAGGGACAATTCTATTCCTGTTTTAAACCTTCCTTTGATTGGAATGGTGTAAGATTACGGCCAAAGACAGTAAATGTGAGAAGCCCAAAGTATAAAATTCAAAGCATTTTAAAAATAAGGTTGCATTGACTTTGTATTATGTAGACCAGGACTGTTTATTCCACTGGCATGTCAGTGGCCAAATGGATAGCTTTGGTGCTGGCTGATGACTAGCCCAATGAGGCAAAGAAGAGACTTCAGAGGCAAAAACGTGAATGTCAGCTGTCAGCTGATCTAATACACATTTTCAAAGGTCTCTTTAATCAGGTGAGAAGAGATTGCCCGTTTATACTTTCAAAGGTGTCACCTTAACCTCTTACCTAATGCTTTCAAGTGTAGGGAATATTTAAGCAAAAGCAGAGATCCACCCTAGCAGCTTTAGGATCCCTTGACTGGATGTAGACAGAAACATGAGACTCTGTGTTCATGTCATTCCATTTTCTTCCAACCCTTCCTTCATGTGACAGAGAGGAAGATTTTCCAGCATACAGATCTATGCATTTTTTTTTTGCATACAGTTTTCCTAACTCATGTACTTGTGGATGTCCTTTTCGTAATCCATGCTTTTTTGTATACATTTTCCCCAATGATTTTGTATGCATTCATCAAAGGGAAGCATTTTGAGTTGTGTACATGTATTTGCCTATGCTCTGTAAAGGTAAAGAATCTCCCCTGCACTGCTGCTCCTGAATGATAGGAAAGTTTACACATCTTCACAGGTTGTCTTGCTGACCATGAATAGGATAAATTATTTAAGAAGAAGAACCAGAAGGAAACACGAAGCAGAAGTGTAAAAATGGGCAGATGCACATTAGCAACATGTACAGCATTGAGGCTCATAACAAGGACTGCCAAAGCATAAGTGACACCAAAATTATGTTTATTTCGGAGCTGTAGTTACTGCCCAGCAACTATAGGATTTAAGTCATTGTCCCCATTTGTCATCATGGGGCATTTGTAATCAGCCTGCCCCTCCCCCCCCATGTAGCCACAGCTGCTTGTACTGCTCTTTCACTCATGCATATGTACCATACCCCAAGAGCTTCAAATGAAGTTGGCCCACCCTTTGATAAATTGTGCCCTACCTACTATGATCATTATGAGGGCATAAGAAGCAAAGGGGACAATTTTGTTTCTGTTGAAGGCAGTTTTAAACCTCCCTTTGATTGGAATGGGATAAGATTATGGCCAAAGATAGTAGATGTCAGAAGCACCATGTATACAATTTAAAGTTTATTTCAATATGGTTGCACTGATTTTGCATTGGTTGCAATGCACACACCTTTACAAGTAGCCTTGCCCACTATGAATATGATAAATTGTTTAAGGGAAAAAAAACAAGTAAAAAATTGATAATATATATTTTCCTCCATACCAAGCAGTAGCAGGACATCTTAAGTAAATTACCCTTCCTCATAGATCAGTTACCATTGCTGCTTCTGAAATGGCCCAAGGCAGCAACTGTTATCTTTTTGTTGCACATATAAGGTGGCCAGGTTTATCTTCTCTTTTCTGGCACTCAGAGGTAAAAATGACTATGGCAGGAACTTCATTGCGTCTTTCACTTGTGCCATTTTAAGGCCACAAAACAAGGATCCGGGCTGCAACATGGCAGGCTAAACAGCAAAATAATAATAATAATAATAATAATAATAATAATAATAATAATAATAATAATAATAATAATAATAATAATAATAATAATAATAGGAAAAGGAGCTATTGTGTGTGAACCATTGGCCAAAATTTGGGCAACCATTTTGTGAAGTTCCAGAAGATTGCAGTTGGCCAGCCAGGATACCAGTGCCACCAGGCGTGTGCCAGTACTGTTGACCATTTTCTCCATTTATTGTGGACAATGTGATCACACAGTATCCGTACGTCTTGGCTGTTTCCTCAAGAGCAATAGAATGACAGAAAAGGAGAAGAACAGGAGTGGAAGTTGCCTTCTGGGGTGTGCCTCTCAGGGGAAGCTGGCTCTGATTGCCTTCTATGATCTGGATACAGAAGCCACACTTTTCCCCCCCAGCCAAAACATGTGGCAAAATAAAGGACAGCACGCATGTCTTTAAATAGCCTGTCAAGGACATACCCTTACTCAAGGAATGCCCTGGCGGACACACTGGAACATGTTGTGTTTGTATTTTGGAGGGTGCCAGTGGAAGGTGCAAATGGCACTGGAGGGCTGGGAGACAGGCTGACCCAGCTGGCTCGTTCAACTCACAGCAGTCAGGGCAAGGAAAAGAATCTCTTCCTTCATACTTAGCGGGCAGCATCTGCCATGGCTTTCCTTACAGGGAACCTCCCCCCTCCCCCCTCCTCCTTGTGTGCAAGGTCACCACAAGGGCGGTGGATCAGCACTCCTTGCTGTCTCCTTTCCAGCTCACGTGGGTGACTTTGATCAGCCCAGAAACTTTCCAAAGAGAGCCTTAAGCCCCCCAAGGCCTCCTGTTTCTTTGGCCGCCGGAGTTCTCTTTCAAAGGCACAACTTGGGAAATTTGTCCGGCTTTATGTTCCTTGAAGGATGGCACCTGTCTGGGAGCTTTGCCTGGCTGAAGGGATCAAGCCCAATCTTCTTGGTGTTCATCTGCAGAAAACAGCCCTGAAAAATGAGGAGGGCAGAGTGTCTTTCAGACAGCATTTTATAATGGACTGCACTTATTGGACTACTACGCAGTTCAGAAAGGATGTTCTGGTTTGGATCATGGAGTTCTCTGTACTTTGCAAGGCTATCCTCAGTTTGAAAATAAGTACACAGCATGTCTGTCTGAGGGAAATATGTACAAAAATTCATGGCTACAGGGAAATGTATATGCGACGTGGTGCCAGACATGTTCATTTGCAGATGCATTTGGAGTGGGTGCTGGCGAATGGAGGGAGTCGACAAAAGAAACCAGTTAAAGTGTCACACTTGCCTCAGGTATCCAAACTTTGAGGAGTGAGGAATCCCCAGCACTGTCAGGGAACCCCCTCTGGGGACCTTTAGTGGCAGCTGTCTGGCTGTGATTGTCCTGGGTCCCCACGATGGGGCCTTGGTAGTGTGTCACCAACTGCCCCTCCAGATCCATCTATGTATCTCACACAAAGCATGCACAATATTTATTTATATGGCTCATGGCCAAAGAGGAAGAAGTATGGAAGGCAAACAGTGCGGCTAGAATGCCACTGCTAAACATACATCTTGGGGACGTGGGCATAGGCCAAATGAAAATTTCCAAATGGCTCAGTCTGATGGACTGTGAACTTACACTCAGTCTCCTGAACTAGGCATTTAAATGTGGCAAGGTTTCCACAGTGCCCAAAGTCTAACTAGAGAAAAACTGTATGCGTAAAAGCAATTGTGTGGCTATTAGGATGGGCACGAAATGGAAAAAGCAATGGCTATTAGGATGGGCACGAAATGGAAAAATAATGTTTCGTTTCATTTTGTTTCATTTCATGTTCACCTTGTTTTGTTTTGTTTTACAATTTTAAAAAAAACATTTCATATGAAACGAAATGAAATGGCTCCCCTGGTTCCTTGAGGCACCAGATTTGGTGCCCGGGACTCCGGGAACCATATTTAAAGGGCTCCAGCCATTGACAACTGGTCAGGGGCCCAAAAATGATGGAACGAAACAGTTTGTTTCAATGGAAAAACGACCATTTTGTTTCATCTATAACAAAATGCTGCTTCCTCGTTTCGTTTCGTTTCGTTACATAACAAAACAATGAAACAGCATTACGTTTTTCGTTTCCTGCCCATCCCCCATTAGCCATTTTCCTTCTCTTGTAGACTCACCTTTGTGCCTTCGGCTGTGCTACTGGAAGTGTTCCCAATTTTGCAGGCAGTGCAAGATCAGGGATGGAAAAGTGGCTCTGTAAGGTGGGATAGGTGGTGGTGGTGGTGGTAAGCTTATGTAACCACATAAGCCAACCATATTTCCATCCAATGTATTGTTATTTTACAAGGTGGGTTCAAATAATACGGCTCACACAGTACACAGTGTTGGAGGTGTTCCTTAAGGCCTATGCCTGCCACTCCAGTTATCAGCAGTCCCCCCTCTTTAGGGCCAGCAGCAACCAGCATCAGCAAGGCAGGGATAGGTAGAATTCTTACTATAGTTCTCATTCCCATTCAAGGCAAACTGTCAAGGACGTGCTTCATCCCATGAGTGTTCTTGTTGTCAGCACAATAACAAGAGGATAGGCAGCTCTTTACTTACCAGGGTTTATGTTTATGCACACACACACAGAGAGCAAGCGCAAAAGGAGTGTCTGATCAGGGCAAAAGGACAGAAGCAACTCGTTCAGTGCTTCCATTTTATTTGCCCCCAAACTGTTTTTTGCAATATGTGCAAAAATCATTGTTGTGAAGGGGGAAATTCTCATTATAATTCCCAGAGGTGATCTCACTGTCTTACAAGTGAAAAATATTTAGCATTCCCAACTTTCAGGTGCAAATGTGATGAGACAAGTTAGGATGTCCTTTTGCAGCAGTAGGAGAAGTCCAAAGGGCGCTTTTACATGACCCCTAAAATCCGAGGCATAGGGTTCCCAGATGCGGAGCTTAAAATTGTTTTACCACCAGCTGCGCACTTTTAAAAAAATTAAGTACGACCATGCCCACCTAAGCACACCCCAGCGCATGTTAAAAGTACCTGGTCTCCGGAGGTAAAAAAAAATCTGATGTGGATTGTAAAGCAGTGAGTGCCAGTCTGTCCTTGCCTTCTGGTTGTTGTTGTTTTTTTGCCCCCCGCCCCTTTAAGAGACTGGAATGCTTCCGGGGCTGCTCCCAAAGGAGGTGAGCCTGCATTCTTTTCTCCCTTTTTTTTCTCCCTCCCCTCACGCAGACAGGAGCAAGGGAGTGTGGAGGTGTGGGAACACAGCAAGAGGAGCAAACCCCCAAGATCTGTGGTCCGAATTTAAGTTGCCAGTGGATCTTAGGGGTCATGTAAAAGCACCCAAAGTGTCTCTCTCCCCCCTTATTGTGTTCTCTCCTCCTTTATTTTTTTCTCTGCCTTCATGTTACGTCTCTTCATCATTAAAGAATCTCGAAAGGTCCCTTTCCTACCTAGAAGAAATTCAGAGCTGGTTTTACAATGATCTATATAGCAAGCGTATCCAAACTTTTCTTCTGCCACAAGCAAGGAAGCAGTTGATTTTACTGAGTTCTGGGGCCATGTTCTCCAACGACCTTCCTGCCTTTATTCCAAAGAAATTCAGTCTCCAAGCAATGGTCGGAATGTTTAGGAAGCCTTCCTTGATCCATCCAGAGAGAACGGTCCCAGTTTATTCTCTTACTTCTACAGAAATCGGCTGCCCAAACCTGCAGTTCAGTCAACAGGCACAAGAGGGAGTGAAGCCAAAGGAAAAGGTGGGTGAAGAAAGGGAGTCCAGCCTGTAGAGTCCAGAAGACAACAAGTTCTTTGGCACCTTTGGGACTAATTGATTTATTGTAACCATGAGTGATGGGGCAGAGATGTGCTTATTCCAGGAGCCAAACCGACAGCATAACCGTGCTCAATCTTGTTCTCATATTTTTGTGATACATTTCCTCTGCTTTTATTTTCCCAAGATGTGTAGGGTATTAATAGATACCACTAGAGATCGGCACGAAATGAGCAATTTTTCGTTTTCGTTTTTTCATTTCGTTACGTAATGAAATGAAAAACGAATTTTGTCTCCAAAATGAAACGAAACGAAATGAAACAACAGAAATTTTGTTGTGCGTTTCGTTTTCATTGCGGCAAATACATTGAACTGTAATGAATGCTAACGAAACAGCAATTTTTCATTTTCGTGTTCATTTTTTCGTTTCATTACATAACGAAATGAAAACGAATTTTTTTTTTGCAAAAAATTCACGAAAAACGAAAACGAACCGAAACGGACCCCCTAAACGACAAACGACAAACGAAACACCATTTTTTGAGTCGTGCCCATCTCTAGATACCACATAAATACCTCAATGTGTTTTTGGCATCAAGGGTCCACATGGCAGCCTCCCACCGGGAACCCTGAGGGCCCTGCGTGATTTCAGCGTGGCAGAGTCAGGAAAAGGGAATGAAGAGGAGTCAAAAGGAGCAGGGCAGGCAAGGAGAAGAAGATAAGGAACGGTGACCAGGAGTAAATGGCTATGAGGTGTCCTCAGCCTATGGGTGTGGATATTTGTCTGTCTGAGTCCCACAGCAGTGTTTCCACGTGATCAGGAAGGGCAGACATCTGCAATTTGGCATGAATTAAGGGGACCAGAAGGGTTTTGCATCCTGAGATTACTCTATGTCTTTTTGACAGGGTTCATTAACTAAAATCTGTCCGTTAGACTTCTCCACCTTTCCCCGACTGTCACTGAGGAATCTTCAGTCTGGGTTGGGTTGTTTGTTCAAAGGCCTTCTAGCTACTTCCATGTGAGGTAATGGCCCAAATACTTCAGAGATAAATTTGGAAAACAGATGTGGCTATCAGGACAGTCCTTACAGCCAGCCACCAATAAAAGAGAGTATGATAAGGCAGGCAGATAGAATGTTTCAGATCAACAAATGGGAGCAGGTCTTTTGTCAAGCTAAAGGTTCTTAATTGCCCATTCAATAACAAATCATTCTCAAAATACAAGAGAGACAGCTTGCAACAATACACTGTTCCTGGAGAAAACTATTCCTCTTCTAGGTATTGTGAGAATTGAAATTAAGCTCAGAGTGAATAGGGAAGCTCTCTCTCTCTCTCTCTCTCTCTCTCTCTCTCTCTCTCTCTCTCTCTCTGACATTAAAATGCTTGCTGTTTTGAAAGTCCTGGGACATTGACCCAGCAACCCCTGACCCCACTAAGCTACCAAATGGGCTCAAACTCTTCAAGTGGTCAAGACTTGAAGGAGGTGAGGAAGAGAACATCCACTTGTCGCTCATGGTATACTAAACATGTCTTATTTGGATGATGCGGAAGTCTGTGTTGTTCATATCTGATTTTTGTGGAGGATTATTTAAGAATAGTTAAATGAGCTGACAGGAAAAATTGGCCAACCTGTATGAAAATGAGCCTCACCTGATGTCCAGGGTGGTGAACTGTAAGGTAGGCAGTGGTTTTAATGTGACAGCCATTTTGAATATCCCACAATTCAAAAACCACCCTAGAATGGGATTTTCTATTAATGGCACTCATTCTGATTCCCTTCCCTTCAACAGGGAATACAGCTAAAACAATATAGTCAGTTCTATAGTCAGTGGATGAAACTGTTGATACATGATCATTGTCAATTTGGATCAGAGCTAGCATAGGGAAGATGAGAGTAAATGAAACTTCCAGCCCATAGGCCTAATCTGACCCATGAGGAATCCTAAATTGGCTTTCCAGAGAATCTTCCATGACCCCCACCATCTGCACAGACATTTTCCTTCTTTAACCCCTTCCTTCCCAGAGTGTAAGAAGTCCCTGCTGCTTCTCATCACATCTATATTATAACTATCACTTTCCCCCTACCGTTATACAGCAATAACACTGCATATGGTGAACAATATGTTGATTATTCATTAAAGTAAGCATCTGGTAATTGCATCCCTCCAAACGCATGGGGTTTTCTTTGGTACAAGGATTTGAAATTTCCGTTTCATTTAGCAAACTATTGTTCCTCCTCCGTTTATACCACTCTGGCCTGCCTCCAGATATCTGAGGGCCATATCTGTCCATCCCTGGAACTTAGGCCGGGGGGGGGGCTGCACCTGCTTCCATGATAGTGTGGAGATGCAGGATCACTGAGTACCACTGCCACTGTCCAAAAACAGCCAGGTTCCTGCTGATTTTTCTCCATGTCATTTTACTAGGACTATGGCAATAATAAAGTGGAGAAGAAAAATTAGTCTGTCCCTCCCCATCTCTCTCTCTCTCTCTCTCTCTCTCTCTCTCTCTCTCTCTCTCTCTCTCTCTCTCTCTCTCTCTGTGTGTGTGTGTGTGTGTGTGTGTGTGTGTGTGTGAGAGAGAGAGAGAGAGAGAGAGTGAGTGAGTGAGTGAGAGAGAGAGAGAGAGAGAGAGAGAGAGAATTGGTTCTTGCTACTTCTCTGACCAGGGTGAGGGTGGAGGTGAGCTTGAATAGTTGTGAGCTGCATTTCAAACCTTCAGCTGGAGCATGGTTTTTCAAATGACAAAAATGGCCGTTGCAGCAGCCTTGTGTTGCAAAAGAGACCCGAAAGAACCCCACGCCGTTTCAAATAAGAGAGCAGCTCTGCTGACAGTTGATAAGTCGTGTTTAACAAGCAAACAATAAAAAGCAGTTTGTGGGGTTTTAGCAGATAAAAAAGTAGTAAAAAGAAAGGTTTTTTAGCAGATAAAGCAAAGCATATCCTAAAAGAGAAAGAGGGGGGAAATCCTGGGTGGGATTAAGGAGATGACTAAGTGAACGTAGCTGATGATTAAAATGATCATGTTTGTTTTTATCAAACACTTGTACCAAAGAACCTTTGTTGGATACTTTGATGCTCCATAAAGAGGGGTTTAGAGGGGCTGTAGCAGTTCATCCTGGCTTCTCTCTTATCCCCTCTCTCCTTTCTTTCTACTAGATTTCCCAGCACTGCTTTCACTCCTTCTTTCTCTCCTGGCCACTGGGACTAGCATGACTTACAGGCTGACCCCACAACAAGCAGGCCCAGTCAGTGAAATGATGAAAAAGGAGCCCCACAGGCTGTCTCTTAGTGCTCCGGGTCACTGATGGAAAGGCAGACTACTGCCTGCATATGAGGAGCCAGCAATCCCATTATCCTTGTGGTGTGACGCCCTGCTGCCGGCGTGACAAGCCGGGCCGGGCTGCAAAGTGAGCTTGCCTGTGGGCTGGCAGCACAGCTGCAGCAAATACAGCATTTAGGATGCAAGGGAAGCGCTGTGTGCTAAGCCCAGATTGCAAATGCTGAGGCACTGGCCCTCGGCCAGGCAACACATTAAACTCAGCACTGCTGACAGATTTGTTCAGCAGAGGTTTCCCCTGCCTCCTCTTCCTCCTTTTTCCTCTGTTGGGCCCATGTTCCTCCACATCCAATTCTGCCTGAGGAGGAGGAGGAGGAGGAAGAAGAAGAAGAAGAGTGCCTGCCTATCAACGTAAGGCAAAATTCTGTTTCCACCTCCTTGCACAAATCTATTGCACCAGGACTTTAAAAGTGGTGATTCAGTTCCCACACATTTCCCACCTAATGCATGGCCCCTCCAGGAGCAATCCTCGGAAACGCTGCTGTTTTGGATAACAGCTCCCAGAATTCCTCATCCAGCACTGGCCATTGTCCCTATGTGTGTCCTCACTGCCTTCCACTTAGTTACGTCCATCACAGATGTCTTGTTTTTGGCCACAAAGCATCCAACTTGTTCTCCCAGAAATTCCCTTTGTGAAAGACAACCTGGACTGCATGTTTTCAGGCTCTATCAACCATTATGCCTCATAATGGAGACCAAGAACTTCAAGAAGCAGATGGACCAGCGAGCCCATAGTCATCATCTTAGAAGTGCAGAGCTGGAAGGGACTCTGTGGGTCCTTGAGTCGTGCCCCAGGCAAGGAGGCAGAGTGAGGAATTGAACGGCCAACTTCTGCCTTCCCATACAGATGCATGGGCTACTGAGCCATCCAGCAGTTCATGTCTTAAGATAAGATGACGGACATGATTGTGGCTGGAGAACCAGTGTGAGGTGCCCTCGGGCACAGAGCAAGCATCATGCAGCCCTACAGGTAGTGCGTTAAGCAGCTGCCACCCCAACAACCCTTCCCACTGGCCATGCTTGTTTCTGTGCCAATGAGTATCGCAGTCCAAAAACTAGAGGGAAACATTTGACTGCCCATCAAAGGTTAAGGGATTCTGCTGGGCTGGCACTTCACATTTGCCCCAATTCAATGTCCAACAAAAGTAAAATCCATCACTTCCCATGACATTGGCCTTATTGTGCTTTAATATGGTGCACCCTGGGTGCCATTTTAAGCTGCAGTAAAGTGTTGGAGAGGGTAGAGAGCCCTTCCCTCTTTCTAAGGCTTGCTTGTTTGGCTTTTCCATCCGGTAGCTGGATGACAGCATCAGCATCCGGGGAGTGTGGTGGCCGTGGCATCTTTGAGGGCCGAGGAGACACTCTTGCTGCTGCCACTGATGCTGGCACTACCACCAGGTGTTCCCCATCATCAACCCACCCACTAAGCCCTGTGGAGGAGGAAGTGCTGTCTAGTCCACCTGCATTGAAAACGGAACTGCAGAAGTTGACTCCCGGGATTAAAAACAATCTGCCGATTGCTGGCTAGTCCTGTTGTTCTACCTGGTGGGAGGTGGGGCTGGGATAGCCATGGGCTCCAATTTTGCTGTGTTGAAACATCTGTGTGATTGGAGGGCTTTTGCTTCAGATTGCAGGTAACCCATAGTAAAAAGCTTACTCCAATATTATTACACATTCTCAGTGCAGAGAAAAGCATGGAAAGATCTTTCTAGTCTCACTCCTTCCCTTGGGAAAAAAGGGGGAGGATTGTGAGTTTGGATACATAGCATGGAGCTGCCTCTCATTGAAGAGTGGGAAATGAAGGAGAGAGAAAAAGAGAGCTAACAAAGGAAGGAATGCGAAGGAAGGGGTTAGGTCAATGACCTGGAGGCATGGAGGTGGGGAAGTCTTCTGAGGGTGTGTCTACAGTAGCAACATAAGTTGAGGGCTGGGAGAGTAAGAACAGACAAAAGAATTATTATTTTTTACCCAGCATATTGTTAGTCTGTGGAACTCCCTGCCGCAGGATGTGGTGATGGCATCTGGCCTGGATGCCTTAAAAAAGGGAAATGGGCAGATTCCTGGAGGAAAAGTCCATCACAGGTTGCAAACCATGATGGAGATGTGTAATCTCCAGGCCTAAAACCGGGGTACTTCAAGGGCCAGATGTAGGGGAGTGGTATCAGGAGACAGATATCTAGTCTCGTGCGCTCCCAGACGCATCTGGTGGGGCCACTGTGAGATACAGGAAGCTGGACTAGATGGGCCTTTGGCCCGATCCAGCATGGCTCTTCTTACGTTCGTATGTCCTTATGATCTGGAGTCTCTTTTATGGCTGCCTTTGGTTTAAGGATCGTACAAAGACCCTGGGATATTTCAGTGCCAGTATCCCCTCTGGCCCATTAATCTGAGGCAGTTAAATCCATGCCCATGGCCTTCTTTCTTTGATGCTGTCCACCTGCTGATCCATGACTTGGCTTTTATGGTCGGCCACCAATCCACTGAGCTGCCTAGATGCCCTGAGATCTGATCTCGCCTGATCTCAGAAGCTAAGCAGAGTCGCCCCCTGGCTAGTACTTGGATGGTGACCACCAGGGAATACCAGGTGCTATAGGTGCCTGGAGTGGGAACTGGCAAACCACTCCATTATTCCTGCCAAGAAAACTCCATGGACATGGGGTCATGAAAAGTCAGTCATGACTGTAACCACCACCACCAATCCACTGGGACTGTTTAAGGGTTGCGTGACAGTATAGAAAAAGGGCCAGTTTTCCAAAGTTCTCAATACACATACAAACCTACATATGTAACATGGCAACACTGTAATTTCCTGGAGTTTGTCAGAGTTGTTTTAATTTTACATGGATTTTTATCTCTATTTGGGTTTTTTGTGTGGATAATCAAGTGATAAGCTAACATAGCAATGCACTGCTAAGGTGATCTAGCACTAAACTCAATAGTTGGTCTTAAAAATGAACAAAAAATACTTGCAGGGACTAGGAAGATTGAAGGGCGGAGTGTTCTTGCTGTCCCAAAACATGCTGCCCCAACTTACTAAAACCAACCCAAGTCACGCCCCTTGGCCCTTTTGCCCGACAAAACAAATGATTATATAGGCAAAACATCATGTGAATCCTTGTGGTTATAAAAAAACTAGAAGCCCCCAGCGGTAGGAAACAAATTCCAGATTGGAAGGTGGGGGCGGGTGCGGGTAGAGGACACATTGATTTGCATTGACCTTTACATCCCCTGTCCCTTAAAGAATATTTTGAATTCATCTGTATGCATTCTGGAAAGTATTTTCTACAAAGTTTACTGCAAAGTATTTTCCAATGCAGTCGCACACTCAGATACTGAACGACTACTGCTAAACTGCTACTACTGTTCCTCTACTGCAGGCATGTCCAAACTTCGGCCTTCCTGATGTTTTGGGCCACAACTCCCAGAATTCTAAGCTTAGATTGCCAATGACAAATGACTGTGGGAGTTGTGGTCCCAAACATCTGGAGGGCCAAAGTTTGGACATGCCTGCTCTACTGCAGTGATGGTGAACCTTTTAGAGACCGAGTGCCCAAACTTGAATTCAAAACCCACTAATTTTTCGCAAAGTGCCAATGCAGCGTATTTAACCTGAATACAGGTGGCTGTGAAGGGGTGATGCCGGGTGCCCATAGAAAGGCCTCTGAGTGCCACCTTTGGCACCCGTGCCATAAGTTCACCAGCACTGCCCTACTGCATGATTATATTTTCCAATGTTAGAGTGGGTCTTAGGAGATCTGGGTGTGAGCCCTCCCTTGCCTTGCGTCAGTCGTGGTCTTTCAGCTTGTTCTATCCCCTAGAGTTGTTGTGGGGATAGAATGGAAAGGAAAAGCCTTTTGGGCATATAGGTCAATACAAGGGGATATAAATGTAATTTAGCAGCAACCCACTGACAATAACTGGCTCAGTGATGTAAGTATCTGGCTGAGGAGCTATAGCTTGGGAGTGCAGTACAATAAGTCAGAACTGAGTTAACAGCACACGATGACGATGAAGAATTAATAATAAGAATAAAGTGAGAACCATCCCATGTGTCCTACTCTGAGCTCTTTGGAGAAAAGGTATGCCTGCAATACAGATTTCTGCGTCAGAAAGTGGAAGAAAGAGAGCTGTATAGATACAGGGAGAAACAGAGAGATCATCTGACATGGAGAATATTGCTCTAAATTGCTGAGCAGAAGAGATATCTTGCCACAACCACATGCCCTTTAAAAACTGCTCATATATTAAAGTGTACACCCTGTACAGATGCATGTACGCCAGGTTTTTTTTCTCAAACTGAGATACAAATATCCATTATCTCTTGTGAGACAGTAATGCAGACACCCCAAGCAACAAATGACTTGGATGTATTAAAAATGAAACGCCCTGGCCATAATTTAACACTTAATTTAACATAAGCAAGTACGGGTAAGTCTCATGAAATCCACAGTCTACTTTGGTGGCCCTTCAGTCTGGTTTATTTTGATGAACTGCCAAGGTTTCATGCTGCATTGTTTAAAGCTAAGATACTGGGCCGATAGATTTGCCCAAAGTCTTTTTCATCTCCGAAGGGATCTGACCATTTTATAGGCAGTAGCCAGTTTGTCCATAGATTCCATTTGACAGCTGTGTGACTACAGTTGAATGCAAAAGTATCCTCCAATGCAGGATTTTAACCATGAAGGCAATGGCGGTTGGGCATCTCCCTCCCTCGAGTGTATTCCAAAGGGAGTGGACTAAAGCTCCCAACATGAAGTGCTGACTGTGGCCATGCTGCCAGAGGATGTGGAAAACATGAGCTGTTTGGCAGTGGAATATGGTGCCATGGAGGGTGGTGGAGTCTCCTTCTTTGGAGGTTTTTAAGCAGAGGCTGGATGGCCATCTCTCGGGAGTCTTGTGATAGAGGTACCTGCATGGCAGGTGGTTGGACTTAGATGGCTCTCGAGGTCTCTTCCAACTCTATGATTCTATGATACTGTGTTTCTGTGATTCTATGAGATTTAGAAAAGTGGTGTTGAGACCAGCAGTTGTGTTCCTGCAAATGTTATACCTGTCTTATCATCCTCACTTCACCTTCTCCAGTCCCTTGCTGGCATAATCTGTTTTCACATGCACACCCCTTACCCACCAGGGTTTTGCAGTTATAAATAAAGAGATGAGTTGGCTATGCATTTCTCTGTACAGTGTGTGAATAAAACTAATTGATCCCTCATTGAGTAATCACCCACACTGGTTTGTGAGTACAAAAGTACAGTGGTGAGAGCAGAGAAATGCAAGTAGTACTGGATATAAATAAATAGCAAATCTAGACTATTTTTTCCAGTTACATCCAACATTAAAAGAGCACAAATGCTTTAATATCAATGGAGCCCATATGGGACAAATGAAGGCAAAGTTACAAATATCATAAGGATTAGTCTATTAAAAGCCAGGAGGTCCAGCAAGGACAGATCATAAAAGTATATGGCAGGGGTGCCGAACCTTTAGCACTCCAGATGTTTTGGACCACAACTCCCACAGTCTTTGTCACTGGCAGGCTAGGCTCAGAATCCTGGGAGTTGTAGTCCAAAACATCTGGAGTGCCAAAGGTTCACCACCACTGGTATATGACATGTTTAAAGCATTCCAATATATCAGGTGCACACTTAACCATATATTTCAAAATTGTCCTCTCCCAAGTGGTGAAAAATCATTTGTTTGGCATACAATGTATGTCTCCTGATATTTATATCTTGCGTATGATCACACTATGCCTTTTGGCATATCATTGGAAGAAGAATCCAGGAGTAGGGCCATGGCAACTGGTCTTTTCTTGTTTCTCTACTCATTCAAGTAGCTTCTTCAGTCTGAGAAAAGTTGATGGGAGGCTTCGAATTTCATAGTTCACCTTGGTTTCATCCCACCCAGGTCTGAATAGGCTTGTTAGATGGGCAATGGCCTGGGCTATTTGAAAATCACAACTATGCAACCCTTCCTAACACACATTAAGTATGGGTCTTTAGCTGTGGCCTTGCTGGTGGAGGTGTGAAGTGCTCCTGATTTGTTTGGGGACTGATGAAAGGGCAGCATGATAAGTGGGAGACAGTTTGTGCCTAAATCCCCACCCCACCTCTGTTGAGAGAGGGATTTTCTATACACTCATGATGAATAGCTTCCCTGACTCCTTTCTCGAACCACCTGTCTTCTCTGTCTAATATGTGGACATCATTGACTTTGAATAAGTGTACTTTGTCCTTCAAATAAATGTACACTGTTAACTCCCCTCCTATACTGGGCCAACCTCTTGTTTTGTGGCTGTTTAGTTTCTTCAGTGTAGAAGACACTTCACACTCCTCACTGCATTGGACTGCATATACTACATTGCTCCTGTTGTGTTTTGGTGCCGGTCTTTTAGGTGGACAAGTCTCTGCCTTAGAGTGTTTGTGGGTTTGAAGTGAATGAATATATGGTGTTTGCCAAAAATCCTTTAAAACTTTTTGGACATTCCAGCCATGTAAGGAATGGCCAGATTCTTCTGTGGACTCTGGGTCTGAGACTGATTCATTGTTTTTCCATTGATCATTGTTCTTCTGGGATGGGACTCTGCCTTGTTAAAGGCCCACTTTGGATATCCACAGGCCTTAAGTGCTCTCGTCACAGTGCTGTCCCCCTTCTTCTTGGCTTCTGTGGAGGTAGGGATGCTCTCTGCTCTATGGTTTAGAGTCCTGATGACTCCTAGTTTGTGTTGCAGTAGGTATTGATCAGTGGAAGGAGAACACTTACACTGAGGCATCCATGTCTCAAGAAATGCCAGCACTGGAGGAAAAACATTTCAATCTCACAAAATACATATTTGACATAATGTCTAGTTTGACCCTCAGGAATTAGAGACTTCAGTGTTTGCTGGCAGAACTGTTGATCCATCGTTGGAGGACATGATGTGAGTACCCATCTTTGCAGTGACAAGAGTAAAGAGTTGGGATCATCTACAACACATTCCAGGAGTGGTTTTGACCCGGTTCTCTCCTTCTTAAACTTCTCAGACTTGCATTTTTGATTCTGCCTCTGTTCTTAAGTGTTAGCTGTAAAATTATTGTCCTCTTCCAGGCACCACAGGGAACACAGATTCTTCTGTTAGCATATGTAAACAGACGTGACTTCAAAAATTAAATATCATCACACTGAGCAAACTGCCTGCTCTTCATTTCATTGATCTGTTTGCTCCTGTTTGCACAGCGGCTGGGTTTGAAGACGTTCAGCCTGTGGAATCATCTGAGGAAAGAAAGAAAAAAAAGTTGATAGTACAATGTCTGTCTCTTTTCCCTCACGTTCCCTGCCCATTTTATTTCAGCAGCAAATACAGTTCTGGGTAAGTTCAAGGAAGCAGATATACATCGCAAACCTCCACTAGAAGAGGCCTTTTACAAGGTGAAGGAGCTCACATCTCCTGGAAGGAGAGCTGACTTCTATGATGACCCTAACACTGCCGTCCTGTGTGTTATTGCTAGAGCAAGCCTCATTCAAAGCAAAGATACTTACTGCCCAGTCGATAGCATGGGGGGCAGGTAGGAAGGAAAGTCACAGTCATCTAGAAACGGAAGAGCCCTGTTTCTCTTTTCAAAGCTTAACCTGCAGTTCTGAGTCACAAGCACAAGAGCACAACAGATGGACATTTTCATATAGATGGATATCTTTACAGATGGGTAAACAGAACAGGAGTGTTAATATGGCTTTTGTTTGCTTGTTGTTCTCAGGATAAACAATTTTGGCTTCAACATGCTTCACCAGAGCTTGCAAAAGTTAACTTTTCGGACCACACCTGCCACAGACAGCAAGGCCATGGAGAATGATGGTCCAGAAAAAGTAGGTCCTGCAAGGCAAAACCTCACCAGCCCTATCAACAATGCTGCAGTGAAGACCATGGCCTAGATCAGTGGTTCTCAACCTGTGGGTCCCCAGATGTTCCTGGACTTCAACTCCCAGAAATCCCTTCCAGCACAGGGAGTGGTGGAGGCTTCTGGGAGGTGCAGTCCAGGAACATCTGGGGACCCACAGGTTGAGAACTACTGGCCTAGATGTTATAGTTGTGTGTATAACCATATTGGCTGTTATTGTTCTTCCCAAAGCTGGTCTAGCACTTTCAAACAGTGATGCAGTCATTTCCACTACTAGCAGATCCTAGTGATGGTGGGTGAGGAATAGCAACAAGGTGTTGGAAGAGTGAAATGTTTGGGTCATGTGGTCAGGTTTGCGCTGTTTAGGCTGGTCTGTTTCCTCAGGTTCCCACAAGAAGACAATGCCTTGCTCTCAATGCTCAAGTAAGATGTAGCTGCACTCTACTCAGCGTTGGTTCACAGCATGGGGAAAAGGTGGCACCTCCTTTACCTCAGGCTGCAGCTTTCAGTTATCCCCAGCTGTTCTCAGCTGCTGGTCACAAAACCTGCAAGATTAATGTATTTCAGAACACCAATAATTACACTGCAGTTTACATGGTCTGGATGGGCACGATGATCATGGAGGAGCTATTGTTTACTGGAACTACTGATGCCTTCATCTAAGCTGATGGTACCTTTAGTACCTTGGGAGACTGGCACAAGCACATATTCCCCCCCCCCATCTTTTCAAGGCAAGGTGTCAACACACCACATCCCCATATTCAGACTAGCAAGCTGTCCCTCTGTCATACTAGCAAGGAACTGGTTTCAATAATGGCTTGATTCTGATCTCCTGAATACTGTAGGAAGCTGGCCTTCACTAACTCCTGAATTAATGATGGAAGAAGCCCTTGTACAGATGGCTCCTTTGAGCAAACTGTAGGATACCTCATCACACTTCCAGATGACATATTATCAGGACGAGAGGCTAGCTCTTCACATTGGATAGATTACAGGTCTCCTCGTCTCTGCAGCCCCATGCTTGTCCTGAATCTCAGGGCAAACAACGCCGGGAGTGTGGCTAATGCTGTCCCTACTGCTTGGAATAAGATGATGTTTGAAACTTGGGCGACACATCAGAGCCATGTAAGGCTGCCACTTCCTGGGAACTATCCCTGTGGTGGCTCCATCGTTCATATGACGCTAGGAGAGCTCTTGTACAGATAGGAGAAACTATGTTTATTACAAGGGATGGCCAAGTTGAAGAAAGATGCGGGGTGAAAAGGGGAGATTATTATGGATTTTAGGAATTGGGCAATTGGCAGCTGAATTGGCTAATAAAGTGTGAAATTGGTTTCATGCTCTGCTACCTTCTTGGAGACATGCTTTCATTAGAGTCATTCTCCATCTCCTCCCTTGTGGTGATCCAGCTGCTTCTGACATCATTTTCTACTGTCATGGCCTGCCAGATGAATGGTTCAGTGGCATATGTCCCTTGGGCCACTTTAAAAACACTGCCGAGGACAAAGTACTCTGGTGCCTGCGTGTCCTTCAATTCTCAAGGGGTGTACTTGATCCTAGGATGCTACAGTACAAAATAGTGAAGCACACATCCCTTCTTCAAAATGCTTGCAAAAGGAATTGCATTTGGACACACCAATCGGCTCCGCATACAAGAACAACAGGCAACGGTCAAACAATTGTAGGGCTGTTTATACAGAAGTCGCAGAGTGCCCACTTGGGCAGGCTCCCTGAGCAGCACCTGTAGCATTGCAGTCTCAAAGCTGCAATGCCCAGCTCGATTGCCAGCCTTATCCCTCCAGCTTCTCTGTGTCAAGCAGAACTGGTTGCCAGGTAGGGGGTACAGCAACTTAGGTTGCCATTGGCCGCCCTCCTCTGGCATCTCTGAAAATCTCGTGTGATTGCTTTGGATTCTTTATAGGTTCTGGAAAGCAAAGCTGGAACCAACCAGGCAGCGACGCTGTCAAATACTTTGCAAACAACAGCCTATGCACAGACAGTGTTGCACAATAAGTGTGGTGCCACTCCAAAGAACATCAACATGTGTCCTCAATAGTACATTTCACAAGACAGCACACATCTGCAGCCAGCTCAAGGGGTTGTTTTGGTCGCAAAACCCCATGAAGCATTCGAGGGTGACCCAAACCTGATTGCAGGGAGCATGCCTTCAGTTCTTTCTTTCTTTCTTTCTTTCTTTCTTTCTTTCTTTCTTTCTTTCTTTCTTTCTTTCTTTCTTTCTTTCTTTCTTTCTTTCTTTCTTTCCATATTGCCTATTGTTTTCATGGGGATCATTTTGCTTAACTACCTCTTATGCCCCAAGTATTGGGCAGGATTTGACTTATAACCAGAACATTGTGTCCAGCACTGGGAAGACCATACTTTTTTCAACACCAGATTATTTTTTTCTGGGCCATGCCTTTGCACAGACGGACACCCCACTCATGCAGATAGCCATCCGCTTACATCCCAACTTTAATACACCACCATACCAGGGGAATGAAACTAAGTAGGGAAGTCATTTAAGTGGCTTCTATTGAGTCTCTGAAAACCCTTGTCTCTCTTAAACAGCTGCCTGACAATGGAGAGTAAAAAAAATGCCGGAAGTACCATCATGGCAGTTAACATTTGCACCCCCTGCTCCAGTTTATTAGCTATTACTTGAAAGGGTGGAAGGAACATGAACTACATAATGGTGCATCAGAAGTTTCTTGCACTTGATATTATTAGCGAGCTGGGGAGAGAGATGTAGGTCAACAGTGGCCATGCATCCCTTGTAATGTCTAGCTAGGGCCACGTAAGTCCAACTAATATGTCAAGCAGCAATCACGTGACAGAATCCTTGTATACAGCATTTCCATCCAAGAAGCCTGTGAAGAATATTGATGTCATGGTCAAAGAACTGTTGTGTGGTGAGCAGGGGAAGATATGATTATAATATTCTGTTAAACCAGTAAAGAAGAGAACCTGCCCAAAATTACTTCGGTATAATAAGCTGCAGTGAGAGTAGGCCCATTTGAATCAATAGAACTTAAAGAGTAGACTCTCTAAATCCCCACTGAGTCAATGGGCATATTCTAGAGTGATTCACTATGCTAAGCAACAAGAACTCAGTGAATAATTTTAAGTGATCCTCTAGCAGAGCATCTCTCTGGTGGACAGATCCAGCAAGGCTGAATATGGATGGAGCACACCTTTGCTTTTGCTTATTATTTAGAGAGGGTTTGCAATGGGATTTGTTCTTTTTTGTCCTTCTCCTTTCTATTGATTCCACTGGAAGGGAAGTGCAGTATCCCGTCTCAAGGATGTCAGCACTGCTTCCCATTGTTTTATTTATGGGCTTTGAATTCTGTGTCTCTGCAGCCTTCTGCAGACAGACAGCCTGTGATGTTGTCTCATCTTCTTTGGAAGAGGACACCCTTCTCGGCCAGGAGAGTATAGACAGCACCAGCGAAAGCAAAATTCCTCATTCCTGATTTCATAGGTTCATGAGGGAAATATACACTGTCTTGGATCTCGATGTGGATTCCTCAGATGGGGTGGAGGAGTCTTTGGTCCTGTAGACTTTTTGGAAAGCAACTTCTGCAGTACCTTTCTACTGACAGTTCTGACTGAAGTTCCCAGCAGTAGAACATTTGGCGGGACAAGCATTACTCCAGGGAAAGACAAGAGCAGTGAAGAGTTCTGTGATACCAAAAACATTTCTTAAGAACAGCATACTATTTCATGGGGTATAGTAAAAACTCTTTTACATGGGTGAGAAATAATAGTTACTTTCTGCCTGCCTTCTCTGTAAACAGGGTCTCCCTCCTCTACAGAACTCAGTTGCAGGCCCTTCTCAACATCCCCTTCTTTCCTATCTAGATGAGATGCTGCCCTGGTGAGAGATATAACCGGTACCATCCCAAGCGGGTGCCTTTCCAGGGTGCTGGCCTACAGCTTCACCATCTGCAGCTAGCACTCCCATGGCCCACACTGGTTTGGAATTGCAGTCCAAAGAATCTTAGGTGGAAATGCCTGAGACTCTTCCCATCCACTGATTTCTGTATGGCAGGAGATTGCTTTTGGACTATGTGCCACCCTAACCGTTGTTTCTTATCTCCACTTTGCTCCTTGGACTAGCAAAGGACTGCAGTCCGGTACTTATTTTTCAAAACATAAGTTGTCTTCAGCACTGCTTCCTGTGCAGTTTATAAAAGGAAGATAAAAACACAAATAGTACGTGGAATAAAACCACCTGCGGTGTCGTGTTAACCATTGGAATAAATCATTATAGCCAGGGACAGACAATATAAACATATAGTAACACGTTTGCAAATTTTAAAAAATCCTCACTTTGCATTTATTAATAATAACTATTGAACTGCCAAGCTGGAAAGGACACCTATAGATCAGTGGTTCTCAACCTGTGGATCCTCAGATGTTCCTGGACTGCAACTCCCAGAAGTTTTCATCACTAGCTGAGCTGTCCAGGATATCTGGGAGTTGCAGTCCAGGAACATCTGGAGACCCACAGGTTGAGAACCACTGCTATAGATCATCAGGTCCAGGTCCTCTGAAAGAAGCATAGTGGGGGACTGAACTGAGCTATCCAGCAGATTAAAATATAGTGACATACTGTGGGGGTTAATAGATAGAGTGATGGGCTAGGACTTACGGGACTTAGGTTCAAATCCTCCTATTTTCAAGAAATTAGAAAATAAGTAATGGTGGTTTTCAACTGTTCCATGAAATAAGGCCTGCTAGTCTATACCTGGGATGAGTAGTCATAGAGACAGGGGAGAAATTGTCCATTAGTGGAGAGGCTTTGTCATCTGTGTCTTACCTTCATGAGAAGGTATTCACAAGGCCATAATTGACCCCTAGTATGATTTAATTAACAAAACTAGTTTCAGGTGAAAACGAGGGGGAAAGAGTGATGTAAGTTTGGAGACATTACACTCTTCTTTGCAAAGGTTCAGGGTAACTTGAGACCTGCTTCATGCATTCCCTTAAAAGCTCTAGAAAACAGAATGGAAACAGAATTTGATTGGTATAACCTAGTCTCTTTAAGAACACTATGCTCACTTGCTGTCTTGATTATTTTTAAAAATATGCTCTGGAATTATCCTGAAGTTCTGCCTTAATGGTTAGGACATTTAGCTTTCTTATTTTTTTGTGGGAAATGTTCTGGAATTGTCATTGACTCACTATCATATGAATGCTTATTTGCTCCACAACTTTTTTTTACTGCTTTTGGCACTTTGAAAACTACATTTTTAAATTATTTGAAACTTTATTGCTTTTCACTCATTTTTGCATCCTTTAATAAAATAATAAATTTTTACAGCAGTTTGTTCATTTGAGGGAAAGAGGGTTATTGGTACTAAAGAAGGGCCTTGCCTCCATCAGCTTCTGGGTACTTTGCATTTTTATTGGTATTTTGGTATTTGTACTTGATAGGGTTGGCTTACAAACTAAAATGCTTAACCTTGTGAATTTTTGCTAACTCCCTGAAGATCTGAATAGTTAGAGTGACTCATAGTGTTGGGAAGAGTATTGGGCGGGATTGTTAGCACATCTGGCCCTCTTAGAATTTACCCACACCAGGCAGTGTGGCTCAGTGGTTAGTGTGGGTTTCTTGACATCATGGAAACTCGGTATGGGTTTGGTAGAACTGGTATAGCACTCTTTAAATATGTCACGTACCTTAAAAGCCCTATTTAAGTCAGTTACTATAAGTCAGTTCCAACTTTATGGCAGATAATACACACAATGTTGGTATCAGGATAATGTTTGGGGGAGGGAACTCTATAGATGGGGTGCTAGAACTGAGAAGGCCCCCCTACTGTTATTTACTCACCATGAATGAAGGGAAGGGGACTGGGTGATATGGGAACAACTTTTCAGTACCAGTTCATGGGAACTTCTGGAGAGCCATCCCAGGAGAAGCATTCTAACTCCACAAAATTTTTGTCAGGGTTTCTTTTTCACACGACCCCTAAGATCCGCTGGTCCCTTAAATTCGGACCAAAGATCTTAGGGGTTCGTTGCCCTTCCTTCCTCCCCACCAGAGAAAGAGGGGGGGAAATGCAGCTCACCTGGAGGAGCTTCCCGGAGCTCTGTTTCTCTTCTCTTTCTCTTCTGCTTGCTTTTTTTCCTCCCACCTCTTCTCTTAAAGGGGCAGGAGGCAAAAAAAAAAAACACAAGCAGAAGCCAGGAGAGCCCTGCACTGACCAGATTAAATCCGGACCTGGGGATTTTCACCCACCTCAAGCAGGTACAAGAAAGTGCAGCTGGGTCGCGCTTAGGTGGGCAGGGTCACACTTAATTGTCTGCAAAGTCCGGAGCTGGTGGGAAAACACTTGTAAGGTCCGGACCTTGCAGCCATTTCCTGCGGAGCTTAGGGGTCGTGTATAAAGGCTCTAAGTTGAAGAAGACTCCCATCAAAGTCCTCAGAGAAGAAGCCACCCTTAATTACTGACAGGGAGGGGGGGCACAAGAAGGCATGGTGACTCACACAGAAAGACAGTGACAGAGCAGGAAGGGCCAGGAGCAGCCTCTTAACTTGGCTTCCTCCTATTTTATCCACGGGGCTGGCTGAACAACTTATGAAGGCAGTTTTTATGCCATCAGATCCTCAGGTTATAAATGCAGAGAGAGGCTGACATAAATGGCAATTAGAATCCCTCTATGGGACAGGATCCCATGTTTGCAATGCACTTCCAGCTGCGGACTTGGACTTTGGATTGGAATCCAATGTGCTTCCAAGTTGCTCCTGGTTGTTTTGAAGTGTGACGCTTGAAAGCAGGGGTATGCAAGAGACCAAATTCCAGCGGCATTTCTCTGAAGTCAAAAGTACAGTGCCCCCAGGGAACAAGAACACTCAAAACATGAAGGGCATGTGGGGATTCTGCAGGAACTGGCCGATCTCTCCCTACTGCCCTTGTCACCCAATCGAGGCCAAGAATCCATCATGGAGATCAGCCAAGGGCAACACCAGCAACAGATTGCTACTGGTGTTCTGCTCACTTGCTACAGTGAGGGGTGAGCCAAAAGTAGACATGAAGCTTCAGAAACAAGGATGAGGCTTGAGGGTAAGCATCTTCAGGTCTTGGAGTAAAATCTGGCCTTCCTAGACCCTTAAACAGCTTTCTATGATTCCCAAGGTGGTCACTTCCCCTTTTCCATAACATCATGGGTGGTTTGCTTCACATTTTTGAAATGGTTACTCTCCCTTCTAGAAGGCTGCCTTGAAATGTATTCCCTAAGGCTTAGGGGCTGATGAAATATGGTTGGTATTTTCAGTACTTTTAGTAAATGGGAATGAAGAAAATGAAATTATTACATATTTTGTATACCTTTGTCCAGTCATAAGTCCAAATGGAGTCGAGAAATCATAAGAAGACCGAGGTTTGGAGGGACAGCCATGAAGGAACTGGAGAAGCTCATCAAGTGGAAGGAGGTGTCACTCGCACCCAAGGCCATTGTCTGCTCTATGGTGGCTGTGAAAGTTGGACGGCGAAGGAAGCTGACAGGAGAAGGAAATGCACTTTTGCCTAAAAGTATGAGCTAAGCCGTAGTCTTTAGTGAACTTTTTAGGTGTGGAAACTTTAATGTGTATGCATGTGTGTGTGTGTGTGTGTGTGTGTGTGTGTGTGTGTGTGTGTGTGTGTGAGAGAGAGAGAGAGAGAGAGAGAGAGAGAGAGAGAGAGAGAGAGAGAGAGAGAGAGAGAGAGAGAGAAGTAACATTTTCAAAGTCTGGCTTTGCCTCCTTATGATTTTTGCCTTATGATTTTGCCTCCTCTTCACACACCCACACACCCACCCACACACCCACACACAAACACACAAAGAGAGAGAGACAGAAAGAGACACGCTCACTTTTCTTTTTAATTTCCACAAATCGCATGCGTTCCACAGCTCTCCTGTGCACGGATAGTGCTGCTTTGAGCAAATACGGTCTGCAGTGGCAGAATTCAGACTCTGGTTGGTATAAATGATAATACTCTTTGCCCTCCAGGGAGTGGTTTTGTGCTTTTCAAACTCTTTATAACATTCAGCGTCTGATCTGGTTAAAGGTTAAAAATCTACCATAAAGTCCTGCCTTGTTTATTGGGGATGAGGCATGCCCTCCCCCACCACTTGTATCAGATACTACAGAGATTTATAGCATACATAATGTGCACCAATAAACAATTAGCAGTCAAAAAATAGAAGTGGAAGAGAAAGATGAACAGTAGAAGAGACTGGGAGTCCAAGAGGTTTTTTGGAGGGGGTAGAATAACAAAGATGTAAGTGCTGCATAATTGAACACATTTGCGTAGGTGGAAGCTGCTGGCTAGTTCTACCGCCCGATCAAGCTGTCTCCAGGAAGACACGAAAGACGGGAAGCCGCCTCCATTTGCCTCTGATCAGATGGTCCAGGCAGGAGACCCGGAGGGACACTGCCAAAATGTCTTGGCATCTCTCGGGGTCAGGCACATTGATGAGAACAGAACTGGAGGAGGAATACACGCAGGACATGGAAAGCATGCAAGTTCGGGGGCACCCAAATAAATCCTCAAATAGTACTGATTAGGTTAGCATGTTATCTGTACTAGGCCAACTAAAAGGTAGCACATATGTATGAGCTTGGAGGTTCTCTGGCAATTTTCATCAGCTAAGATGCCAACCGGGGGAGGGGACTGTGATGGTGACGTTACAGAGTCCTGGAGATTGCAGCATGGGAGGGGAAGCCAGCAGGAACCATAAGGATGGATGCTCTGAAAATCCAGGTGAGGAAGTTTAGGTTTTCTCTCCAACTGGTCCTAGGATTGTTGGGAGGAGGAAAAGCCAAAGAAATTTGATTTCCCCTACACAGGAAAATGTAAAATCCATACCAGGTATGGAACACCGCAGACAGCTCGGAACTGGAGGAGGGCTGCGTATGGCATGTCTCTGCTGCTCACTCCATTAGCCACCCCTGAGGAACACATTGTGAATCTAGGGTGTTTAGCCTAGTAGGAAAAGGGGTTGTCTTGTGGATAATTCAGGAGACTTAGCACTACATTAAGGAGTGCAGTACAGGCACTAATGACAAATGATGTGCAAAAAATACGAGCCATTTTGGAAAACACAATGCAGCTGAAGGGGGTGGATGGAATTTTGCAAAGTTCCATCACCTGCCGGCCACTCCTCTGTTCAAAATAGATGGCAGGTGGAAAAGTTGCATGATTCACATTGTGGATATGGTGGCAAGGGAACAGGTAAATCATACACTGATGAATTATTGCATTTATATGCTGTTTTCCTTCCCATAGGCAGCTCTCAATAATTACAACTATAAAACAATCAATTTTTTAAAAATGTCATATAAATATCATAATAAAAACAATTAAACTTCCACATATTCCAGACATTTTAAGTTCCATGTACCGTATAGACTTTTGGATACAAACTAGGTAAAAGCATCACGTCCTGTGTGACTATAAAGCCCCCTGCTCTCTCTTTTTCCCCAGCCTCTCCTACTCTGAAGGACTGCTATGAAGATGTAATGTAATCCAGCATGAAGCTTGCATTTAAACAGCTCCAAGTAGACAAGTGGCCAATAAGTGCATGCAAAAGCATTTTTAAAGGGAATGGTACTAAAATGGAGTATTTAATCTGAACTACATATATTCAATGTGTTAATCAGGAGAAAATTCAAGAAAAAATGATTAATAACATGGATGCCATTTGTTTAAAAATGTCATACTGGGTTGTCTTTTAAAAACCACACAAATATTAGCAAAGCAGACTGCATATTGACACACACATTTGTCCTCCAGCTCCTTCCATCACTCCCTGCTAACTGGATATCTGTTCCACAAGAGACAGTCATTTCACTCTCACTAATGATTGGGCCAGCCCCAGGATTATAGGGAAGTGGTTTTGCAGCATATAGGCTGGAGACCATCCCTAGCACCATAGAAGACACAAATGAAAACCTTCTTATACACAGTAACTTTCTAGGACAGGACTGGCCCAGCCATTAGCCAGGATGAGGAAGGTGCCTTCGTTGCTGGGAGCAGAAGTGATCCCCCACATCTTTTCCACCAGTGCCTCTGCTGCACAGAAACCCCTTTCAGAGGAAAGGAAGGGAAGGAAGAACAGGACATGGTGGCAGCGGCAGGAGAAAAAGGAGCAGTGGGTTGCTTTGAATTGCCACTGGCTACCTTTAGGACCATGGCCAGCGCATGGCTGGCTATTGGCATATGGCAGCCTCCCACAAGTCCTCAGCCCCAAAGTTTCTGAACTAAACAAACTGATAGCTGTGCCATGACTAGCATTCTCACCATCCTCCTTCCCTCTCCCTTTAGTCCTCTTGCTCTCATATATTCCATTGTTTTGATTTGACTTAGCTTTGCTTATTGTGTTTACTATATCATCGTGTGTGGGGTGTGTGGGGGGTGGGGGTGTGTTGGCCACTGTTGCCAATAAAGAGAAGGGTTCCTGCACAGTGTTTGCAGCCAGGGCCAGAAGAGGCAGTAGGGAACGGGGACAGTTTCTGTGCCTCTCTGATTCCCTCAGGGGGCATTTGTGCTTGTCCTGTTCTAGAATGTATAAACCATACAGCCATTGGCTCTAGATAACGATGTAATGTTGTTTCTTAATGCTTTAAGATGTCCCTCAGTTCCCTGTTCTCAATATTTGAACATGTCTTAATGGTACTGGGCTGTATATTATCCCTCATTCTGTAAGCCGCCTTGGGTCCTTTTTCCAAGGAGGAAGGAGAGGTAAAAGTACTCTAAAATAAAATTAATACCTTCTGTAATGACCCTGATTACAATAGCTTGACTTTCTAAATCAGAGGTTTGAATGCATTTCACTGATTAGTTTTTCTTGAAAAAACAGAAAAATAGAACAGAAATAAACCACTAGGGCTCTTAAAGAACAAGCTCTTGTGAAACACTCGTGCTTCTGTAGCGTGCTCATAAATCTGATCCCACCTACGTAGTCGGAATTAGCAGGGTATATTTCTACAGATTCATCCTGTGCTTCATGCTCTGTCTGTGTGCATCAGTGAGTGGTAGAGCGGCCTCTTAGGCATCACCAGTAAAGACAACATGCATTTCCAAAAGCAAGGATAAAAGAGTACCCTGTGTTGCATAGAACTACATATTCTAAGCTGTATGCACAGGTGCAAAATAAGAAATATTTTTTCAGCATTTAAGCGCAATCAAAATACATCACTCCTGTTACTAGGTGCCTGACACACTAGCTGAATCAGGGGTCCAGGTGCTGCCTGTGGATAGATAACTTCAAGGTCCCTCACTTGCCTGGTTCTTCAGAGTAAATCTGACTTGGATGGAATAGCCTTTCAAACAGAGGACATGCCTCTGTAAAAGAGGTCATCTAGCCACATTTAAATATATCATGTAGATGGAAAATATATTATGTACATGGCTTCTCAGTCAAGCTAGGTGTCCATAAAAAGGTGAAGCCAGAACTCTTCTTCAATACCTGCAAGATTTCTGTGTTAGCATTATCACTGCATGGGAGTGCAGTGATGTTATTGTGCAGTACAGCAGATCAGTATTCTACAAGGCAATTCTAAAATTGAGAGCAGCCCAAACAAAGCACTGTAACTTTGAAACTGTACTTCAGATCAGTGTTGATTTGTAGCAGTCAGCCTGTTCTTGTCTGTGTCAAATTTGGGGAACTTTGGGCAAACAGGTTTTGAGTTACAGTGGTAGCTTGTATAAATGAATTAATTCATTTCAAATGAAATTATGTCAAGCAAATGTTCCTTTATACAAATTTCCCCTAGGAATGCATTGAAAATGGAGTAATCCCATTTTTATGTTGTATGGATTTTCCCCATAGGCGATTATGTTAAGCAAATTTCTCCTATCTCTAGAATTTTTTTACAGATTTTATGTAATACAAGCTGTTTGTTATACAAGGGTCCACTGTATTTTTAAGTAAAACTGTTCCCCACTTTTGCAGGCAGAAGTGACCTTTTTTGTCTGCAGATTTAAAGTGGTCACATAAATTCAAAAGACCCGTTTTGCTCATCTTGAAAGAGAATGGTTGTCGGCATCTACTTTTTTCATTTGGAAGGAAATCCCCCCCCCCCAAATAAGATATTTCAAAAGAGTAAAGCAGGCACTTTATTATAAACTCAGCATGGGTCACACAGGTTTACCAGCAAGAAGATTCCAAAGCAGATAAATGTTTGCAGCTTTGTGAGCCAGTAAGGCAGATGTACCATTTGTCAAATAAATAAATAAATAAATAAATCTGACAACTAAGAAGTGGTTAGGTGAGGGCAAAAGGAGTCAGTTTCTGAGATTTACCCTTGCTTGGGGCAATTTTGTGAACTATAGTGAATTCCAAAAGGTATCCTGCAAACCATCTTGACTATTGCCACTGGTGTTAACATGCAGGCTGCCCTTTAATATGTAGCGCTTGTTGCTTGAAGAGCCTCATGGCTCAGTTGTTAAACAGTTGCATTGCAGCCAGAACTGTGCTCATGACCTGGGCTTCAATTCCAGGTAGCCAGCTCAAGGATGAGTCAGCATTCCACCCTTCAGAGGTTGGTAAAAGGAGTAGGGGAAGGGGGGGGGACAATGTGTAGATTTCATAATTACTTGTTAATCACTCAGAGAGTGTTTTAAGCACTATTCTCTCTTAAACCATGGGGAAGACCTTGGAATTAATGAGGAAGAATTGCAGTGGGCTACCAAAATCCCATCACCTTCATCACATGTCCTGTAGTCTGTTCAATGTGTAGACCCTAGTCCGGAATAGAATGAGGATTCTCTTGGTTACTGCCCACATGACTGCACAACAATCTCCATTTTTAGCTAGTTGAGCTAGCCTTGAGCATGGTGCTTTTTTGCATGATATTGTGTAATATTTAAAAACCATTCATTAAAACCATTCAGTTCCACCACTTACAACTGAAAAGCGTACAAGAAGAAAGTTGTTCTGTATGCTTTTTACAAACATGCAGAGTGTATGAATTGCCAGCTGTGTCTCTAAAAAGCCTCCAGTTTGCGCTCAAGTGAAACCTCATCCCAGGACACCCAACCGGTCCGACAGATCATGTTCCTATACGTGCTCTGCTCACCTTTCTTATGGGCAGTTTTTCCTACTGAGAAGAGATGTGTTAGGAATGTTTTTCAAGGTGCAAATTCCTGTCTGCAAAGATGTTCTCCTTGTGTACGCCCTCCCCACTGAGTGGCCACATGCATAAAATTGTGCATGGGTTTTCATACTGGAAGGAGGGGGGGGACAAAACAGAAATACATAGGGGGGAGGTGGCACGGTCGTGTTAAGAATTATGCAGATCTCAAAACACTGCCTTTGGAGTGCTGCCAGAACAGTCCAATTCCCCAGGTCACGAATCAATAGGACTCGCAGATACCCTGTAAAAAGTTACTCTTTGGGACCACACCTCTCAGAATTCCCCAGTCAGCATATTAACCATACTCATGTTGGTTAAGTGCTTCTGGGAGCTGTGGCCTAATCAAGTATCTTTTTCAAGTTTTGGATTCCCAGTAGATATCTTTAGAACTCTCCATGTTCGTAACTCTGTACAGAATCTTCATTAATTATGAGCAGGGAGGGATTCTGTGCTTTCCGTTCAAGCTCATGTTTCAGTCCAGAAGTACTTAAGCCTTCTGTGGCTGTGACGGCTCAGTTTAGAAAATGTAGAAAACTTGGCTTTGAATCTTATGAGTTTTGATCTAAACTTAGCCATACGTAAGACTATATTTGTTGTAATATATTGGAAGAGTTTGCTACCCTGACTAACTTTATGTTCACTGATTTCAGTAGGTTGATTCATGCATCGCTAAATCAGGATGCAATTTGTAAGTGCTAATATTTTGTATTGATGTGTGTTGGATTTTTGTACTGCACTGATGAATACAGGAGGTTTATAAAAATACTGCAGAAACAAAGTGAGAAGATAAATGTATGAGACAGTAGTTTTATGTCCAGACATAATATTTAAGGAATAGCTAAAATGCACATTTGGATTTTCTAAGTATTTTTATTTTAACAGAACTTAAAGCTTCCTACTTTGGGACAGGCTGACAAGTTGACCTTTTCATTGCCATCACTTTAAGTGCAAGAAGTAGTTTGTTGCTTTGTGTATTATTAGCAGGTTGTGTTATGCAGTGTCCAAGACATGAAGAATATTATCATGTTCCCCCTAGTGGCCAATCCTGATACTGTATGTGGAAAATCTTGTGCCTCATATCAGCAGGTGAGAATACTGTGATGAACATGAATGCAAATAAAAAATAAAAGATAAAAAATAAACTAAATAATCCTTTCTTTACCATTTGCAACTGCTAGGAAAGTGGCATAAAAACATAAAAATTCCTTTCAAAATATCTCTAAAAATACTTTGAAATGTTTTTTCTACAGTAATGCTGAAAAATGACTTTGAAATGTTACCAAAATGGTAACATTACACCTACTCATTAAATTGCCTTTGAAATGTAACTGAGTCACATTTTCAAAATGTAACTTGTTGCAGATAGATACATAATATGTGGCTTGTTACATCCCAACTCAGCTCAGAATAATTTTCTCTAGGTTTTGTAGGGCATACAACAAACATACATAGTATTATGATCCAGGTAATGTCATCATGGTACCAGCTAAAAATAATACTGTGTGGAAATACTAACTGTACTGTGAGATAAGGTTATGGGAAGGTTAAAATAGAGATTTAAATGAAGTTTTAAGTCTTCTAGTAGGCCATTTAATTAAGGGGACATATATAAAGTGTTCAGTTGACAAATCTCGTTCATTTGCTAGGCCTACTCTACCTAGAACTAATTGTTGGCTTTAGTACTATGTGTACCACCTTTTCCTGTAATAATCTGTGCTACTCAACAATGTCACAAAGGCACTCAAGATGGGGCCCTTCTTTATTCAAAGGTGAATACAAAAGCAGCTTGTGCTCCATTTAAATTTGGCAACATTTTCCTCCTCAGAATTAATCTTGGACCGAGAAGCTTGAGCTACTGTGATCTCAGTTTGTTATTGGCAAACTATAAGATTGGTGGTTCACATGTTGTGTAAAATGACATCAAGTTGAGAACAAGGTGGAAATCAAAGACCTCTGGTTTGTGAATTTGGGATATTGTGCTTTTGTACCCACAAATCAATGAGCAAGGAAATTACCCAATATTGCTGCACAATATTGTGCCTGTGTTGCAAGCAGGGAAATGAATGCCATGTTTTACACAGTATAGGGCAGCCTCAGTATTGACAACAACAATGGCAGCAGTCAAGATGGTGTACAGGATACCCTCTTGTGCTCACTACTGTTCACAAGGTGACATCAAACTATGGTAAATTCCAGAGCCTGATCCCCCCCCATCAGTTAACCATTTCTCATCCAAACACAAAACCACTGCCACTGCTCTTTTCAACAAATGTGACATCTCTGTCTTCCAGGACCATAAAGCTGCATCTCTAATTTGGGGCAGTCTTGCTGGTAAGCCTGTTCTATGGATGCTCAGTTTATAACAAAGTAAAAGCAAAGTGTTCTGCTTAAAAAGTAACCTTTTTACCCATTTCAATGTTTTTGTTTTGTTTTGTGGGTCCCTTATATCATGGCTTTTTAAATGTTCAGATGGTTGTGGGTCTAGGAGGTATAGAACAGGTTCCTATACCTCCTTTCAATGTGCTTTTAAAACCCCCAACAACTTTGCATTTTATTCACAACCATTTCGTGCTTTGAGAGAATTGATAGCAGTGTGTTGCTCTTACTGACAGATCCCACTATAACATCAGAGCATCTCCGTTGTATTTCCTAACAAAAATGGCAGGTTTTGTCCTTGTTTTATGCTTCTGAATGACAAGTAATGAGCTTGCGAACTATTTCAATCAAACAAGCTGTATCTTTGCATGGGGGGGGCTTGTTTTGTTTCGTTTTTATTTTTCCAAAGGTATCAAAAAGATGGAATCATTCCAAACTCATAAAAGTGAGTGGGGCCAACCATTATCTTTTGAGGTAAGCAAGATTGGTCTTTTCAATTTATTTGATCTGTTTTCAATTTGGGGACATTTAGGGTCTCTTTTTTTCTGTATGTGGGTGGATAAAACAGGTTGACATTTGAAAATCATTTGCCCAAACGTCCTCAGATTAAGCAAAGAGCTCCAGCAGACTCTCTTATATATATGTGCCATATTTGATGCTGATCTGAAGTGCAGTTTCAAAGTTTTTTTTGTTTTATTTGGGCTGCTCTCATTTTTAGAATTGCCTTATAGAATACTGATCTGCTCTATTGTACAATAACAACATTGCACTCCCATGCAGTGATAATATTAACACTCAAGGAAAAACTCAAGAACACCTGCAGGCATTAAGTAATCTATTCTGCTGGATACCTTACCTTTATGTTAACATGGGCTATTTTAAACCCATGTATGATGAAGTTCAACGAAGGTCAGTGGGTCAACTCCTGCAAGCTAACCACATTGGCATGTCCATCTTTTCCATTTTATTTATTGAAGTCTTGATGTCATTTAAAGCAGTCTGTCTTTTAACTCTGCTGCTGCCTGCATTCACAACTTCTCACTCATGCGACATATTAGCCATATTTTTCCTTTCTGAAATCTTGCTTTTGACTGTGTTCATATAGAACCACACCATTGCTGTCTTTTGGGGGCAACTGAAAGTACAACTACACAGTCAAGTACCACGAGATATGCTCTACTTATAAAAAGGGTGGATTCAAAGTATTTTGACTGACCACATAATTTGAATCAAAACAGTCCAGCCTTTTTAGTTCCCAGAGTTTCTTTTCCCCCCCCCCTATTGTTTTTGGGGGGGGTCTCCTTTTTCAAGCTGGAAGCATTTCAAATGACTTTTATTGTATGGTAGTTGTCATGTGTTTTTGTAAAGACAGAGGGTGTGCCTGTAAGCAGTGTTTTAGGTATGATGTTTGGGAGTTGGGATGAGGGAGACATGTAAACCCAAAGCACCAAGATGATGGTTAGCTGTCAGACTATTACATTCCTGCAAAACGTTTTTTATAGAAAAATAGCCTGGAATGATACTTCAGTCTCAGAATAAATAATATCAAAAGCTTAACAGCAGTTTTGCAAAATGCACCATGATTCACAATTCTGAATGAATCTATGGAGTATCATTACTTTCCAGCATCCATTTATTGCTCCTTTCCCTCATGTAACACTTACAAGAATTACCTCATCTTTGTTGACATATGGTTTTAAACTACAGTAGTTAAAACTGATTTAAAACCATATGTGACAAGAGATGAGACACTTCTGCTCTACTCCTTTGGTCATTCTAGGCCAGAAGAATCGACCCCTTGCCAATTCCAAGGTCCTTTGCACTCCAGAATGACCCATTACATCATCAATTCCTTCTAACGCTCTTACTATGTGAATAAAGAATCACAAGTTGCTCTACTGCATCCTCTCCCCTCAATTTTACTTTCTGGTACAGGCTACTATCAGTCAGGAGAAGTCTCTGACACTCTCATAAATACAGTTGAGTCTCATATTCTTCATGTCCTTCCTCATTTTGGATAGATGTGTCATTTGCATCTAAATACAGTAGACTCTCATATAACAAGTGGTTTGTTTAACAGAAAATCTGCTTAAAGGAAAAAAAATTCTGGAAATAGGGGGAAATCATTTAATAGAATCGCCTATGGGGCGAATCTGTACAACAGAAAAACCAGTCGTGATTATGGATTAATTCATTTTCAATGCATTCCTATGGGAAAATTTGTATAAAGGAAATTTTGCTTCACAGATGTTCATTTGGAACGAATTAATTCCTTTATACAAGGTACCACTGTACTATATTGCTTTGACTATACACACATCTCTTCTCTGAAGCTTTTCCCAGTCGGGTAGGATAGCACCCTGTTGACAGAACAGGCTACCAATACCGCCTTGGTTTACACATTCATCTGGAATACTGTCTTAAGAAGGCTGCTGCTCTTTCTCAATGATTTTCTTGACTTCCGGAAATCAGTGAAAGTGATTTGCAGACTTCGGCATCCCATTATCTCCAGATTTATTATGTTCTATAATCACTTATATCTTTGTGTTTCTACCTCTCCTTGTACAATTGCATTGACAGTATGTTTTCAATAATGTTTAGTTTCCATACCTCATAAATTTAGATGGTCTACCTTACATGATTGCATTGACTGACTTCATACATACACCAGTGTTTTCAATGTTTGTTCCATCACTCATAATGGAATTTTTATTCATTTCTTTAACTATTCCCTTTCTCTTTTAGCTTTAATGTTGCCACTTAATGCTGTAAGATGTCCCTCGATTCCCTGTTCTTAAACTTGAATATGTCTTAAATGTACGGTATGTTGTCCCTCATTATGATAAGCCGCCTCAGGTCCTTTTCTGAGGAGAAAGGCAGAGTAAAAATACTCATAAATAAATAAATAAATAAATTTTCATGGACAGCTAGCTTGAAGAAGAAGCCACCTACTAAAAAAACTAGAGGTTCTACCTTTCAAAGCAATGATTTTTGTTTGGGACACCTCCATTTATTGAGTTGCCTTATGGAATGATGATTTGCTGTCTTACACAATAATACTTATGAAAGTGAAACACCATAACCTGAATGGCATCCTTCTGCATCTGGGTACTATCTGAGTGTATGTATTGACTACCCAGAATTCAGTAGAGAGAGCTTATTTCCATAGACCTTCTACGTGTTTTTGAAGGGCTTTTGCTACTTGCAGGTCAAACTAGAAAATAATTTATAAACAGATTTTTCAAAGATGCTCTCCCAAGTGGCAAAAGACATTTGGTTGTCAAAACATTTTAATTTCCTCATCTATTTAGCTTTTAAAATTTTTAATTCTCTCTCTCTCCCTCCTCCATCGCAGTACTGGCATTCAGAAGACATACTGCCTCTGAACATAGAGGATCTTTTTTCTTGTTATGACCACAAATTGTTGATAGGCAGTTCCTAGTCATAACAACATGACAGTTAACAACATAACAATATGTCATAACGATATGGCAGTTGATCGGCACATACATTTGACTAATTTAGGCCCTACCCTCTCATTACGACATTAGATCTGAATCTTGAATAGTACAATAAAATCTGTTTGGAAGAGGTCTTGAAGGGATGGGGTGGGATTATTGCTCTCTGAACATGTCAGTCAGCATGACTATACAGACTGGGAAATTCTGAGACTCCTTTTTTAGAATACTGGGGTGATGGTACCATACACTGGGAGAAGGCATGGGGAAGCATGAGCAGAACCTCTTTGGGACATTGGGGGATGCATGAGTCCAAAGACGGAGATGGGGACATTCCCTTAGGAAGGTGCAATAAACCATCCCAGAATGGTGATGGAAGGGAGGAAAACACTCATGGGGGTCTTCCTTTTTGACCAATTGTATGAAATACATTCATGTCTCCCCCATGGCATCTTTTGATGCTCCTTTGCCCAAGGAGGGGAATGCATATTCTAAAACTACACTACAGTATGTGTGACAGATCTCACTTTTCAAGCATCTACAACACATTCTCCTTATGCCTCTGGACAAGATCAGACCACCCCCCCCCGGTCAATCAATTAACAATCTTGATCACTCCAGATGTTGAGGCATGGCGACTGGACTTCTCTTCTTATGAGATCAAAACGTTTCACTGCTCATCCAAGTAGCTTCATTGGTCTGAGGAAAGTTGATGTGAGGCCTCTAAATTATAGCTCACCTTGGTTTCACGACACCCTGTTCTGAATAGGCTCATTAGGTGGACAGTGGTCTGAATAGGCTCATTGGGTGGATGATCTCATTGAACAGGCTCATTAGATGTACAATGGCCTGGGGTATGTGAAAGTCTCACCAATGCAACCCTTTAAAATACCCATTAAGTATGGGTCATTACTTGTGGCCTTGCTGGTGGAGGTGTGAAGTGCTTCTGATTTGTTTGGGGACTGATGAAAGGGCAGCTTGATAAGTAGCAGGCAGATTGTGCCTGTCCCCCACCTCTGTTGAGAAAGGGATTTTCAATACACACATGATTGGCTTCCCTGACCCATCTCTTGAACCAACTATCTTCTCTGTCTAGGCTGTGAACATCCTTGTCTTTGAATGAGTGTCCTTTGTCTTTCACATGAAGGCACACCACTGAATCACCAGAAGGACTAAGAATCTTCAAAGAAACACTGATCATTATTTCCCATAACATAACATGCCAGCTTTTACATCAACACATGGTGATTGGAAATACAAGAATGTGGATGATCTTAGTCTTGATCTTATACTGGCAGGGCCGGCGCGTCCATAAAGGTGAACTAGGCAGTTGCCTAGGGCGCCAAAATGGAGAGGGGGTGCTGACCAGCTTGCTGCCCCCCTGCCCCCCACCACTGGCCACCGCCATCCGTCCCCTCGCCCATCGCCGCCCCCTGCCCCTGCCCCTGCTGCCCCACCACCACCCCGCCGCCCGCCACCCACCGCCTCCCCCTGCCCCGCCCCCCACCCCTCGCCTAGGGCGCAAAAAAACCTAGTGCCGGCCCTGTATATTGGATGGTCTTTTCTAGTTCCTACATTGCTGCCCTTCCAAGTCCCAATCCTCTTCTGATTTCTTGGCTGCAATCTCCATTTGGATTGATGATTGGACCAAGGGGTGCAAGATATCTAACTATTTCAGTTTCTTCTTCGCCAATCTTAAACTTGTGTGTCTTTTTTTTGTAGCTGTGATTATTGTCTTCTTAACATTTAGCTGCAATCCTGCTCTGGCACTTTCTTCTTTTGCTTTTTGTAACAGTCGTTTCAATTCATTGTTGTTTCCTGCCAGTAAAATGGCATTATCTGTATAACTTAAATTATAGATATTTCTTCTGTCAGTTTTTTCTCCTTCATTTGAATCAGGTCTGGCCTTCCATATATATTCTGTATACAGGTAGAATAGATAAAGGGATAAAATGCACCCTTGCCTGACACGTTTATCTATAGGAAATAGAGATGGGCATTTTGTTTTGGAAGGGGTCTGGTTCTGAAATAAAACATGGCAGAATAGCTGCTGTTCAGTACCGGGATCCACCTTCCAGAATGAAATCAAACAGTCTCCTACCTTGTTTTGGGTAGCGTGGCTTAACTCCAACAAGGAAGCAGCCTGGTATGTGTCATCTTTCACTCTCCCTGGTGCTGGCCAATCAGACAGGGAGGCGGAATGATGCATGTGTCTGCACAGTTCCTGATTGGCCAGCACCAGGGAGAGTGAAAGATGACACAACCCAGGCCGCTTCCTCATTGGAGTTTAGCCCCGCCCTGCCCCAAACAAGGTAAGAGATTGGTTGATTTCGTTCTGGAAGGTGGATCCCGGTACCAAACAGCAGCTGTTCTGCCGCGCTGTTCTGCCCCGCTTTGTTTTGAAATGCCCATGAATAGGAAACCATTCTGTCTGTCCGTATTCTTTTCTAACAGTAGCTTCTTGTACACAATACAGGTTACACAACAGGTCAATCAAACGCTGAGGCACAGCCATTTCTTTCAAACAACCCACACTTGCTAGAGTTCTTTACTCTCATCTTGTGAACATTCATAACATTCTTAATGTTCAGCTGCAATCCTGCTTTTGCACTTTTTTCTTTCACTTTCATCAGCCACTCTCTATTTTGGTACGAATACCATGTTTGAAGATTGCTGTATTGCATGGCTTCCAAAGATGGCAAAATTGCAGAGAAATAGATTCCCATGGAATTTCCACACATCAGACGTACTGTATGTTCTGTTCCTATACAGAAAGCACCATCTTCCTTTAGGATACAGAATAAATTGAAAAGGTTACTTTAAAGACAGAATCACTAAACCACCCCAGCCAATCATCATGTTGGGTGGGAGATTCCAGGGGAGTAGTACAATTCCACCCCATCCCCCCTCTCAGCCTGCAATCTCACTTTAGGCCCACACCATGGGTTAGCGTGAACCAATAAACCCCACATTTGCAATGCTTGCTACTTAAAAGAACAGCAGTCTGCCTGTAACTTTCCTTTGGCCTATTCCATATTGCCAGATACTCTTGATTTCTTTATCTGTTACTGATTTGCATTCTTTACATCTGGACCTGAAGAACCTGTTCTGATTGCTACCCTTTGCTAACTAAATTGCTTTTTGCACCTTTAGGCAATGAAACATCTGCATACTTTTCACTGTTCTCTATCTGTACGTGTGTCCCCACCCCCCTTCCTGGCAGACACATTACTCATGTTTTAGCGAAAAGCCAGATGTACAGAGATAAACACTATCAGACTTCAGGCAATGAGGCTGGCATTTGATGGCAAGGAGCTCCGCTACAGCCCGTTGAATTGGTGCTGGGGGTGTGCATGAAATAAATAATCTCAAAATGCAGCCTCTGAATTCAGGAACTTGAAAACTGGTGAATAAGCTGTGGAACTTCCAAGATTTCTCAGAATGAGGAAGACTGTGTCAAGATGTGGAACTGCCCTGGCTGTTCCAAGTGGGAGGTGGGGCCCTGCTTCCTGCAACTCATCTCTTCCATTCCTCTACAAATATTTTAAGCAGTTAGCAAGAGTGGGCATCAAGCTGTCAGGGATTGTTTGAGAAGTTAGCAATGCAGTGGTGGAGGGAGAATGAGATTAGATTTAACAAAGCCAACATTGGTCAGAAGTGGATTATATGTCCACAAAAAACAGCAATTTCTGCAGTAACATCTTCCTACTTAATCAAGTTTTTCTTAAAAGTAAAACTTCAGAAGCTGTGGATGCCTGTAAACAGGCAGCCCTGTTGTAGTGGTGGTGGTGGTGGCGGTGGTGGCGGCGGCGGCGGCGGTGGCGGCGGCGGTGGCGGCTGCTGCTACTGTTGACATCATGTATTGTCAAGTCACCTTTGATTCATGATTGAATGGTCTCCAAAATGTCCTGTTCTCAAACAGTCCTGCTCATCTTCTACAGGCTCCAGTCTGTGGTTTCCTTTAGGGAGTCAGCCCATCTCATATTTGGCCTTCCTCTTTTCCTCCTGCCTCCAGCTTTTCCAAGCATTATTGTCTTTCCCAGGAAATCCTGCCTCCTCATGTTGTGCCCCATGTGGAACTGCCTACATTTCAACAAACTGCTGATCAAAAAACAGTCATGCAAATTCCCCCTCATCTCCTCCTGTCAAGGGGAGCAGGAAGATGACACAAGACAGAAGAAGCAGTGGTAATGAACAGAAAAACAACTTCCTCTGCCATCCCCACCCTCACATCACAAAAATGTCTGTGTGAAGGAGAGCAAGTGTTCCCGCCTCCTTTTCTCCATCACAGGGTGCACCCCAGCACTGGTGCTTTGAATAGGACTATGGAATATATTGACCTCACACTACCCCGCCCCCCACAGAAAGTCTGGTCCAGCTCCACCAGGGCTATCCCTCTTTCCAGTCTTCTTCATTTTCACTTATCTCAGTCTCATGGCATCTCTCCAAAGAGTTCATTGCTGAATTCATGGTTCTCCCTAAGGATGCTAAATCTGCCAGACACATGTGACTCAGATCCTTGGTTGTTTTTATTAATGCTAAAATCATTCTGTTTCGCTTTCGCATTGGACTGGGATTTTGATTTTTTTTTTCAAAGAGTGCTCTGAAATGCATTTGTGTTTTTGCGCACTTTGCAAATGATTTGCATTCTTTGTTTATGGTTCAGTGTACAGTATGCATTTCTGCAAGTGATCTTTCCATTGATTCAGCCATTTGATGAATTTCCCCTCAAACATCTACTGTTTGTACACAATGTTTCTGATATACATATTTGGGTTTGTTTGTTTTTACTAAACAAACACCTAAGTCTACATTGCAAATCTGGATTTTGTCAAGCAGATGTGTTCAGGTTTCTCTGCTGGTTCAGAAGTACAAATGCAATATATTTGTGCTGATGCTGAGACATACATTCCCAGAATTTCGCTTCCTTCTGTAATCTTCTCCTGACCTACCTGCATCTTTATTGTCGCAGCAGCCTGTAAGCTAGATAAGGCTGAGAGTTTTGATGAATCAAAAGTCACCTAGTGGGCATCATGGCTCAATCCTTTGGCAGCTCGTGACTCCACCTTGGATGTGATGTGAATGCGCTCCAGATTTTAGTCAGTGTCTTACATTACAGGAGTCCTCTGAGGCGCTAAATCTAATTTCACACTCATTGTTATGAGCTTTAAATATGGTCTTTAATGTTCTTAACAACCATTGCAGACTCATTTGTCTTCAATTTTCAATGTTGTCTGACCATGTTGTAAGCCGCCTTGGGTCCTTTTCAAGGAGAAAGGCAGGGTACAAATATTTTAAATAAATAAATAAATGTGGGCATAATCTCCCGGTGGATTTGCATTGGCCTTTAAATGTGTAGATTTGAAGCCACATCTCCTCAGCCATATCTGAACACTCACAGGGTTCAGGAAGGACGTCACCCTGAAGGCAATTAGCACTATTTTAACAGTCACTACCAAACCAAGCAGTTTTCTGGGAAGGCCCGTAGCCAAAGGAGTTCATCAAAGAAAGACACTGTGCATTCATCACTCTCTCAGGTTCTCCGCGAAAGTATTGTTTCTATTCCATTTGCCAGCTAGGTTGTAAAGCCAACCTTGAGAGCAAGGCTCATAGGGCCTTTTTAAAGAACAGGATTTTTTTAAACTATTTACACTGTAAGCAAATCAAGCTTTTGCTTGAATTGTACAAAAGGAGAGGTCACATTGTAACAATGTTCTTGTTGAGATTTAATTTTAACAATGTGGATGGAGTCTACGCCTTACTTCTGCTGATTGGTGTGTTTGCTTTTTTATCTTGTGACTTCAGCAAAGCTGCCATTCAAAATCTGGAATTATGTGGATTCTACTTGCTCTAGTCACTTTTACTAGATGTTTAAGGAAAAATGAATTCCCAATCATTTCACATTATATTTATATTGATAGAAGCACTGGCTCTTCCCATTGCAAATTGCTTTGTACCAGTCTTTATGGACTTGTGCAGACAAAGAACCAAGCAGTCAATAATAACAGACCGAGCCCCATTTTGCAGATGGCCTTTGGCTGACTCATCATCTTGCTGGCAACACTTTGCCTTGTTTTGCTGGACAAAACGTGTCACTATATCTAAGATACTGTGGCTTCTTCTGATGAGTTCTTGAGGCAAATTATAACACAGCATCTCCAGGGAAATTATCTGCAGCGGATGTGATTCATTAAATAACTGATTTTTGCCATGCTGGTACTTATTAGCAGACATTTAGATGTCAGGGAAGTGCTGCACAGTGCCAGCTGGATATCTCACTCTGCTGGGGCACCTGGTTAGGAGTCTGATGCCACACTTTGCCAATCAGGAGAAGGGGCAGCCTGTGTAGCCTTGGGCAAGCTGCACCAGCTCAGATGTTCCAAGAAGAAGGGAATGGTAAACCACTTGCAAGAAATTTATACATAGGAAACCATGAGTCAGCCAATGGCATGTTGTTGTTGTTTTGTTGTTGTTGTTGTTGTTCAAGTGTGCATAGGTGTGGACGTCAAAAATCTGTGCATCTACTAAAGTTCATAGATAAAGCTTGCAACCAAGAGCTGAAGAGATGGGAGAAATGCTGAATTATATAGCAAAAGCTTCAAGCAGCATACCCCACACCTTCTCTCTCCAGCCTGGACTTGCTGTCCTTTTAGGCTTATGGCAGTTTCCAAGAGCAGCCTCCCAAGCCTTCCACTGGGACACGGATCCAGCCTCAATCCAGGCTCATGCCAGGAAACTTAGATTGTGGCACAAGTGTTTCAGGTTGTAGGTGAAGAATGAGCTTTGGTCTGAAAATGTCAACGGCTTCTTCTATAGACCTTGAGGAACTATGACAGACTGGCTGGAATCCTATAACTATGTAGAGTAATTTGCACTCTGCAAGTTCCATTGATTTGAAAAGGCCCACTCTAGTTGTGTCTTACCACAGTATACACTAGACACAGTTACCTTGGAGAGCTGAACTGGGATTATTTTTGCCTTTGATTCGCAGCCTATATTAGTCCTGAAATTGCAACCAGCGCTCACACAGGGGCTGTGATGGATTTGAGAGTTCACTCGTCATACTGGCTGCAATGCAAGCCACCTTCTGACCCCCAGAAATCCTTCCTTCCTTTGTTCCTTCCTGGTCTCACCTCTGCTGATCTTTTAATAGTTTGTAGCCCAAAGGAGTCCCATACTTCACTGCAAGAGTGAAAGGAAAAGAGGAGGTGCAGCCAACAGCCTACAGCTCAGCGAGACCTTTCCCCAAGGAACAGGGCGAAGTAGCTGAAACTCCAATTGAACCATCAGAAATCCCACAGATTGGTAGGCTTCTTCTATTTGCAGCCAGGAAAGAGCCATAGTTGGTGCATGTGTTGGCTGGATGCCAGGATCCCGCAGTGGTGGGAGGAAGAGTAGAGTAACAGGTGGATGGTGGTAAAGCGGTGATCCTGAATGGAATCATGTAGTACGTCTGAGAAACTTTAAAGAAGAAAGCAGCTTCACTGCACACTGCACTCACAACACTTTGCTTTTGCATGCCTCCAACCTCAACCGCTGTCCAGCCACCAAGTTGGGAACCTTTAAAAATGGCTTGGAGGAGGAGAGGCTTTGGAGAGAGAGGTGTGTGCTGGCACTGCTTCTGTGTTTGTATGCATACATGTGCTTATGACAATCTTGTCCCCCCTTGAGATGATATGTCATGGAAACACACCTCCTACAAACCCACCCTGATCTTTACAAGAATGTCTGCAGAGGAAAAAGTCCTATCAAATCTTTCCATCATGAAAAAGAGGCAGAGAAAAAAAGCCACATTGTTATAAAAAAGGGATGGAAACAATCAACTCAGCCTTTGTGTCATGCAGACAGTAAGAATACTTTGAATCCATCTATCTTTCAAGTGGAGCAAATCCTGTGACCATGTAGTCAACCTCTAACTTTAAGAGGTCTGTTCTGTTTGAGACCTGACTGTTGTTTAAAAAAAGAAAGCGAAGTATGCTGCTTATATACTACCCCATAGTGCTTAAATCACTTTCTGAGGGGTTTACAAGTAATTATGCAGGCTACACATTGCCCCACACACCCCCAGCAAGCTGGGGACACATTTTACCCAACCTCAGAAGGCTGGAAGGCTGAGTGAACCTTGAGCATGTTACCTGGAATTGAACCCCAGGTCATGAGCACAGTTATGGCTGCAGTTAAAGCACTTTAACCACTGTTCTATAAGGCTCTCCCACTCTGGAAGAGAGGCTTGTGCATCCAGCCACTTTCCCAGAGTAGGTAACAATAAATACTCACAGCAGCAACCTCTACAAAACACGTTAATGGGATTTTCCTCTATGCTATATATGTACACTGGTGCCTTGGCTTACAAGTACTGTACCTTTTATTGTGAGTATTTAGCAAACCAAGGAAACAAAGTTGTAAAATTTTGGCTCAGTTAGTGTACCTTGCTCCGGTTTGCACCTCAGGCCTAGTGTTGCTCAGCTGGGGCCTCCACAGCGCACCCCAGACCCAGTGCTGCCCAGCCATGTCCTCTGGAGCTCTCCCAGAGCAACGCTGAGCCCAGGGCAAGCTCCAAAGCCCAAGGAAATTTCCCCGTGGGAAATCATGGAAACTGGGACCTTAGAACACATCAGGTGAGTTTCTATGATTTCCTACAGGGAAATTTGCTTTGATTCATGAGTATTTTGGTTTATGAGCATGCTTCCAGAACAGCTTATGCTGGTAAACCAAGGTGCCACTGTATAGCATTACAGTTGTGCTACGTGGAGTAGATTTACACTTGATGTTATGGGTATCACAATGACAAAAGCAAGGCTTCCTAAGATATTTTTTATCCTGGAGACAAAAATCCACCAAATGGCACGTCCTTGCCCCTGGCCAAATTAACAAGGGGCGAATTTCCTCACTGAAATACACTCTACCTTGGTAATGCTCCATTACATTTATTTTGCAAATGTTTGGAATTTCTCTAGGGATGCCACAAGTCCAAATCTGTCTGCTTTTCATGTCTACAACTGTGGCCAGAAGTTGACCTACTGGAAACACCATTAAAGCTTACATTTTATATTTGTAATTGAGTGTTTCTAGAATATCAAGATGCATTGATGAGTGTTCCTGTAGTCAGTCCTTTCACTGTTAGGCAAAAAGGTTGTCAAGGAGCTAATATTCAGGACCAAATTATAGCTCATGGACAGGTTATCTGTAAACGCTAAAGATCTGTCCATTTCCAAGAGATACAATTCAGGCAAACCTGTTGTGGTTGTGCAATTATACTTGTAACCCCCAACTACTACTACTACTACTACTACTACTACTACTACTACTACTACTACTACTACTACTACTTGTGTTAACCTTGCAAGGACCCATCACATAATAAAGCAGGTGTGACCAGCTCTGGCTGAGACAATTGGAGAGCCTCAGCACTTAAGGAATTTATCTCTATAAGGACAGGCTATTCAATCAGAGAACTTCCAAGAACGACACTTGACCACTTTCTGGTATCTGCGCCACCTAATGTGTGTCATGCAATGGCCCTATGATGCTACGGCTGCATGTGGCCTTGTGCCCCTGAGTCAACACAAGAAGTTCTAAATCTGGTAGATGAATAGAGCAACGAAGGAATCAGGAAGCCCTGTATTAATAGCCAACATTCTTGACCACCAGCAAAGACCAATGTCTCTTTAGACATTTTCTGGCTGTAAGCAGAAGCCTGTCTTACTGCATATGAGCATGCAAAGGCCCTTTTTTGCTTGAAGAATATGGAGTCTTGCAAAAATAAAAATAAAATAAAAACACATTGGACAATCAAAGCTAATTTCTCTTTTTATTTGCTTATTAGGATACTTCTGATAGTTAAAAAAAAGCCTCTGCAGTTTGAATTATTCACATTGACAGTGGCTGTTTGTTCTTGCAATGGCGCTATATAACAACTGGGGACTGACTATCTCCATGATTGATTAACTCACCGTTCCAGAGTTATTTCCTCTGATGAATCACTATGTTTAACTGATCACCATTGCTCTGGATCTTACCATTAGATCAGGCTCCGGCAATGAAATAGAAATGAGGGGGAGAAATTCCATCATATCTGAGGTTGTGGTAAAGATGGCAGATCTTTTTCCCCCCCCCAACACAATTGGTAGTTAATGGGCTGCGAAATTAACATCCCCTTTTCTCCTGTCTGACTAGCAGAAAGATTTGCCTCAGAAAACAAAGAAGATGCTTATGAGAAACGCATAGGCGTGGACTGGCATTATAAAGCATAAATACATTTGAAAAATGGTCTGTGTTAAAAAAAATAATAATAATAATAATCTCAGCCAAGCTCAAAGGATTCATTCAGTTCCTTTCCCCAAAGTGAGAACTTCAGATCCAGGTCTCCACAGCTGGTTACCATGCCAGGGCATTGCTTGCTATCGGATAGGAGCCACTCCATAGTTTGTAGGGTGTACTGCTCAGCTGTTTGGTGGGCCTGCTGGCCTGCTTGCCTACTCTTTGCAAGTCAGTGCTAGCTCCTCCTTCCCTCAGTGTTGTGCCAATCAGCTGTTGAGCAGTTTATATCACCTGCCTGCTCTCAGCTGGCCATGGTACACTAATCAGCTGTTCAGTGGACTTGCTTGCCTGCCTGTTTGCCTGCTTTCTGCATTGTTATAACTGTATGTCACTTTGAAATATTAAACAAAAAAAGGGGGGGGGAGATCGCCTAACAGTAAGAATCGTAACAACAAATATTAGTAGTAGCTCAAAAATCAGTTTCTTAGGCGTGACACAGAGCTTCATGATCGTTACATAAATGTTGCAATCCACAGGTGTCTTGGAGCTGCAACAATTTAAATAAACAAAATTTAAATTTCAAGTGTAATCTCCAACATCGATCCAGTATTTAAAAACATGCTGGATTAAAAGTTGTTCCAAGGGAATGCACACAACTTTTCAAATACCATGTGACTGCTATGTGAGTTTAACTCTATTTCAATAATGTAACCATGCTCTAAATCTGTTTCGAGGATCCAGAGAAACTAGCCTACAGCACTCAGGCCTGGAAGGAAAAGGCTAATGAAGGTGAAGTGAAAGGGTGCAGGAGAGCAGAAGGGTGGGTGTTACCTCATGTCCACTTTGTTGCTCTAGAAAGTGCACTGAGTTGCCGTACTTAAAATTGTTCCCCCACGGCCATCGCGCTTTAAGCAAAATAAAGTGCGACCACGCCCCTCCCCTGAAGCGCGACTCATCACATTTTCCTTGTGGTGGAATCCTTGTCACGTTTCCGTTGCGGTTTTTAAACCTGTACACGTGCCCATGAGGTAACCTATATTCCGTAACATAACTGTTTTTTCTGTCTTTTGCTGCAGGGGGAAAAGAAAACAAATGCACTTTGATGCAGCACCCGGCTGTGAGGTCACAGAAGTTTTGTAACAATAAAGTGTGTCCTTGAAGATGCATGAACAGCAACAAAACCATGTGACCTCAACAAGATATATTACATATTTTATTTTGTTGTGGTACAAAGTGGATATGAGGTAACGCCCCTAGTCCATAAATCCATCACAAGTGAAGGCATTTGAATATCATTAAATCAACAATAGGACAGTGAGAACTTTCACAAGAAAGTCTGAAAAACAAAGTTCAGTCTATTCTTTTTCACGGCTCTTATACAACATCCACAAAGTGTTCCTTGAAGATGGAAGTGTATGCCTTTTGCCTGTTCTTGAGATGTTTACCATATTGCTTCAGGCATTTATTGCAGCATTTCTCAGAAGATTTTGAATACCCATCTCATAAAAAGTGCTATCTTGGGAACAATGCCAAGGATCTTGCCACACTGCTTATAGATGTTAGGGCTAAGCGCAAGAGCAAAGGAGTGTACAGTACTTGCCTTCGGGTTAATGCAGTGGCGGGGCGGGTCACATGGGCAAGGAGCTTCTGGGCACCTAGCAGATATTCTCTCTTTTCTCCTGTTCCCTCCTCTGATCAAGCACACGCCAGAAGAGTCAGGGCTGGGGAGCGCCGCTGCTCCCTCTGAGGAGGTACCTACTGGAAGAAGGGAGGCAAGGCAAGCAGGGGTGCCCAAAGAACAGTTGGGCTGCCAAATTGCCAAACCACAGGTTGTGCCAGTCTCTCTACCTTCCAGTCCTTTCCACTGGTTCTGCTCGTGCTAGAACTTGTGGAAGTTGCTGTACAGTCACATTTGGAGAGCCACAGGGTGTTCATCCCAGATCTAGAAGGTCTCAGCATAGAGAAGTCCAGGGTAAGAGGATATTAAAGACCTGATCAGACAAGCATTTCTCCTGCTGTTTGGTGTGCTGTGGGGATAGGTTGACTCACTCTTTTTCATGGCAGCCAAGGTGACATAATCACTAAAGAAAACCAATCCCTTTCCAGACCACCCTACATGCACTTTTCGAAGCCCCCCCCCCCCTTTTTTGGATAGGTTCACTTTAATTTGGTCCATTTCCAGCACATAAGATCACTGAGAAGGGGCCAAAATGGAGCTTTAAAGCTGCCAAGGCTTATTCTGCTGTCAGGAAGCAAGCCACTTCAGGATATCAGCAAACTGAACACTTTCTCTGCTCCTCTGCAGACAACTTCTTCTTCTTCTTCTTCTTCTTCTTCTTCTTCTTCTTCTTCTTCTTCTTCTTCTTCTTCTTCTACTACTACTACTACTACTACTACTACTACTACTACTACTACTACTACTACTACTACTACTACTACTACATTATCATCAAATTGATCATAGTTGATGTGCTGTGCCACTCACATTAAATTTAAAAAATGTAATTATTTGCCTTGGGTGTAGTGCTGATTGAGAAACTTGCCCACAGCTGTAGTTTCAACTGGGACTTCACATAATGCACAGAAAATATATTTTAAGATTTAATATAAGTGATGCAGCACTTGGTTTACCAGAGGCGTTCCCCAAAGCAATAATAATTCCAGAGAGGAGAAGTGTTCAATTTGCCAGTACAGTATTCTGAAGTGCCTCAGTTTTTCAAATTGGATAATGGAAGGATCCAACTCAACAGAGTCACTTGATGTCCAGGGGCATAGCCAGGGTCTTCAGTGCCTGGGGACAAAGTCCATTTTTTGCACCCCCTCCTGACAAGATGTGTGTGTGTGTGTGTGTGTGTGTGTGTGTGTGTGTGTGTGTGTGTGAGAGAGAGAGAGAGAGAGAGAGAGAGAGAGAGAGAGAGAGAGAGAGCATATGTGTGCCTTGCAGGGGGGCACCCTTAGTCAGATTTTTATTGTCTATCTAGATACCTGTCTGGATATTGCAGTAATTAGCAGGGATGGAGACTTGAATGGCAGGACTGACTGAAAAGTCCAACCGGAGCCCGACCAGTGACTCAACTTGAACTTGACCTGATTTTCTTTCAGTGACTAGAACTCCATTCGGAGCCAAACCACCCCTCCTGTTTTTGGTGGGGGGTTGTTTTTAATAGGGACTTGAGACTTGGTACCAAAGAGGGGATCCAAAGCCTTGCCACCATCCTTGTGAATTGTTCTATCTGTCTATGCAAATGCATGGGAAACTCAGCAGAGGGCTGGGTGGATGACAGCCAACCCTGGGGAAGCATAGTGGGGCCATCCGGGGTCTCTGCAGAGGGGTCCCTTAACATTCTGGCCCCCATCTCTTTAGTGGAAAAGGCCTGGAAGCACTGAGGAGGGAGGCAAGGGCTGGGGTCCCATGGGAGGGGGGCACTTCCCTCTTTGCCAGAGCCCCTTTGCTTTCCTATAGGGTGGTCTTCCCTTCCCAGGGACCCCGGCGGCAGGAGCCGGCCAGCGAGCGAGCAGGAGGGGTGATCGCCACCTCCTGGGGAATGGGGAAAGAGGCACTCTTGGTCCCTCCCTGCCTCCCTCCCGCTTGTTGCCCTGACGAGGTCAGCAGCCAAGCAAACAATGCTGAAGGATGAAGGAAGGCTGGAGGAGCGGTGCGGCATGTCCCTGTCCAGGCTGGCAAGCGGGTGGCAGCACAACAGGGTTTAGGAGAGCCACTGCACCCCTTCCTAGCACTCCTCCCGGGGTAGGGCAGCCTCAAGGGCAGCGGGATGGTGGTCTTCCTTGGGAGGAACCTGCCTTCACTCTTGGCCCGCCTCAAGAAGAAGCCTGGGTGAACCCAGCCCAGGCAGCCTGGAGGAGGGACTGCAATGATTTTTGGCACCCCTAGATGCTGTGCCTCGGGGCTTCTACCTCCCCCCCCAAGCTATGCTAGTGTTGAGGTCCATCTGCCATTTGAATGTGAGGATCTCACCAAATGGCATACTTCACCTCCGCTTGACCTCAAGCAACCCTATTTAGACTGCACCAGCCTGCTCCTAATGGGCCAATGTAGACATACCCTAAACTGCCTGGGTAACCACTGCCATGTGCAGTTGAGTGCCTTGGCACTTGTACATGGATCTTAGGATTCCATCTTCAAGCTGGCTTCCTTCCAGGATTGCATGGTCACACAAAAATCCTCCACTCATGCTTCACAAAGGTTGTTCTTGACAGCCTAAGCAACAGTTAAGCATGGCCCACAGTGGGTCCATCGCACAGGGGGGTTCTGTTGAACTGGCTAAGATGATATAACCTGTTGTACTCCCACTATGTGAGCAGGTGCATGCCCCTAGCAGGTCTCCTGCTGTCATCTCTGTCTTGGTAGATCATAACAATAGGGGTCACAGAAATTATGGTGGCTACCTTGGTCCATAAGAATGAAATCCCTTTCCACAGGTGACAATCCTTTTATCAGGACGAGCTGTAATTCCACAACAGTGCTGAAGTGAAACTTCTGTTCCCCAAACTCATCACCAAGATAAAATGTTAGGGATACAGGCAGGGGAAGAAGTCAGGAAGTCCAAAATATGACGTGCATTAAATTGTGAAGTCTGAGACTAAAATCTGTCTGCTTTACAGGACATTACACATCAAAGGACATTTGTGTGTACATTGGATAAGGACATGGCAGCAATGGAAACATATTGTGAAATTTGATGCTTATTGTTCCTGTCAATAGTATCACCAGCCACTGGGAGCTACAATAATCACAAGATTACTGTACATTTTAAAAGAATAATCTAAGTGCAACACTGGTTTGAATGATTTCCCCCTAATAGGGAGGAGCTATCTTGGGGACATCTGGAAGTTGAGTCATGGCAACTGGACTTCTTTTCTTGTGAGATCGAAATGTCTCGCTACTCATCCAAGCAGCTTCATCAGACTGACGGAGCTGCCTGGATGAGTAGCAAAACATTTCGATCTCACAAGAAAGGGTCCAGTTGCCATGACTCAGCTTCCAGATAACCTCACCTGGATGACTGAGAATCTTCACAGATATCTTGGGGACATTGCTGAAATATAGTGCAAATGGTGGGAATTTGCATCATTCAGGGGGAAGGGGAGGGAGAATCCTAAATCAGAATTTAAATGTTTAACCTGGAAGAACTGCTTTTCAGGTGAGTATGCTTACTGTGCCATTGTAACAGAGAATGCAGAGAAAAATGGCACATCTGCACTACAGAGTCTACGTGGCTGCATGCACATATACATGGTAGGGATCCCTACCAGAGAATTCTACACACACCACCCCAAGTCCAATTCCCCTGTGAATCTTTTTGCTGGGAGTCACAGCAGTGAAAAGTGAGTTGAACCCTTGATATAAGGGTGAGGAGCTGAAAGCTATGCAGCACCCAAAAAGGACTACAATCAGTTTACACTTACACAAGTGCTTATAGGCAAGCATATACCCTGTTCAGCTGTCAAAGGGGGTTGAAAAAAAAGTAGTTTGGTTGTGGTAAACTGGGGACACAACAAGCGAACTTGGTGATTGCAAGGAACAGATCCCAATAGCAGCAATGCAGCAACATATGATCTGTAGAAAACCTTTTCCCTTGCATGGAAGAGCTCCAGAATGTTGACAACAAAAGGGGATCAGTAACACACATGCACCCCACGCACTTCAGGCACTCTTTGGATGCTCTTTCCGCCACATTCTTTTCCCTCCCTCTTGCTTGTAATTCGCTTTCGTAATTGAACCATAAGAAGGAAGAATATCAAATTAAAAATGACGCCATACACTTTCCTAAAGCAACACGGGAAACAAGTACACATTTGGTAGCAAAATCAGACCATATGCCACTCTATTTTAATGCCACTCTACTTAAATGCTTCTTATTGAGACATTTCTGGTGGATGTGGCCACACAAAGCCTTAGAGTGCAAACGAACTTTTCTTTCTTTCTTAGTAAGTATTCACGAAAGTGCAGTAATTAATACTGCACTTTTCAGCCCATAAGATGCACAAGGCTGCTTAAAGCCAAGGTATAAATCATCCCTTTAAAAAAAAGGGGGGGGGGACACAAGCTACTGACTAAAGTGTCTTAAGGAAAACAAAATGGCTTCTTTCTTTGCTCAACAGCTGAGAAAACCCATCCTTCCAGAACTGAAGGTTTGCAGTCCTCTTCTACCTGCCTCGTCTCCTCCCCAAACTACCTGGCGTGTTCACCCAGGTTTGTGAGACCCTTATTTTGACCATATTCCTTGACCAATAACACAATTCTCCAGCCAGGCCCCCTAATAACTCCGCTTTCCTATTCCTGGCCTTCTGTGATTGAATGGTGACAACGTGTGCAGCGGCTTCATCTGTTCTTTTCTTTTTTAATAAACACCAACACGATAACAAATGGGAATTAAATTGAGGCCAGCCAGCTCATTTTCAATCGCAGTCACCAGCGTAATAAGATTTCAGTGGTTGTCTTCACCCATCGGCTCTTCGCAGCAGCTGTCTCTTTCCACTTGGAAAATGCTGTCCACTCTGACTCCTGCTGCGGCTGCTGTCTCTCTCGCACGCTTCAGCCTGCCTGTTTGGAAGGATCTTTGTCTTTTGCACAGTCTTTATGGAAATGCACAGACAGATAACTACCTGAGTGTTTTCTTTTCTTGTTTATCTGTATCCATCAGGCAGAGAGAAGGAGCTGAAGGACGGATTCTGCGATGCCTCCCTCCCTGCTTCCCACCCCACCCCCCTTGCCGGATTACCAGTTTGCTGGCTGGCAGCTTGTGCTAGCATCATAATACTCAGGGTCTTGCATTTAGCACTCCTTCTGCATTGGCTTCCCGGAGAAGTAATAGCACATAGCCTGCAGCAACTGGCTTGCACCTCTCTGCCACCACAGACCTTGGGCGGCTCCTGTTGGCATGCATTTCCAAAGGGAGGATTTTAACCCCCCTCCTGACACCTTAGCAAACAGATCTAGTCCTGCTGCTGCTGGCGTGGGCTGCCAGGAGGAGTCCAAGGTCTGTTTGTTGAGGTGGCAGGAGGGGGTTGAAAACCTCTATTTCGAAGCGCACGCTGGCAGGAGCAGCCGAAGGTCTATTTGCTGAGGTTTCAGGAGAGGGTTAAAAACCATTCTTTTGAAGTGTGCTTCTCTCAAGAAAAAATCTGTGATATACTGGGACCGTAATATATGTTGTGGTGGGGGACTACTGTATTCTATATGTGACCGTGGTTTATTCTCTAGCTCAGGGGTCCTCAAAGTTTTCAAACAGCGGGCCGGTCCACTACCACCCAGACACCACTGGGGGCCGGATCACAGTCCAAAAGCAGCTGCGGAGGCTGGCTTGCTCCCAAAACAGGGGGTAGGTGGGGGGTTGCAGTTGGTCCCAGGGGCCGGATTCAGGACCTCGGGGGGCCGCATCTGGCCCCGGGGCCTTAGGTTGAGGACCCCTGCTCTAGCTCATTCACCAAACAGCAGGAAGCTTAGTGGCTCAAAGCAAATCAAAGTGTTCTGCTTATATACCACCCCATAGCACTTAAAGCACTCTCTAGGCGGTTTACAAGTACATGTAATTATGCAGGCTATACACCCCCCCCGCAAGCTGGGTACTCATTTTACTGACCTCAAAAGGATGGAAGGCTAAATGAACCTTGAGCCTGCTACCTGGAACTGAACCCCAGGTAGTGAGCACATTTATAGCTGCAGTACAGCAGTTTAACCACTGTACCAAGAGCCTCCTCAGTCTTTTTACAGTGTATTCACACAATAGTTGCTCATTTGCAGCATGAGATTCTGATATTTTCTCTCCCCCCCCCTGAGATATTCCAAATTGTCATGATGTCATGAACGGGTGACCAGATGCTGATTCTCCAGGTTCCTAGTTCAAGGTGGAAAGAGAGGAAGCAAAAAGGGACTATCGTGGGAGTGTCAGTTTCCCTTAAATGACCATCATTTGTCTCCAAACTGTTTTTTAAAAGACTTAGAGAACCATGAAACTGCATCAGCTGAAGTGAGTACATCAGGGTTGAACTGATGTGAATGCATTCAACGTGGGGAAAAGAAGAAGCCTCAGTGCTGGCGGTAAAAATGCAGAGTAGGAGGGAAAACTCTTAGGTGATTCACTTTGTATGGTCAACTGAAAATAATATAAATCCATATCCTGTCCCCATCCTGGGGCATTTCCTGTATTATTTCTCAATGCAGATGCTCCCTAAGTGGGAGGACAACATCAACTGCCCCCCCTCCTCCCACAGGCTTTCATGTGGCCTCCTGGATTAACTTAGTTTTCACAGTCCCTGAAAGGGTCGTGGATGGATTTTTCCTCACAACAATGTATTGCTGCATTTTACTTATGTTGCAATGCAAATTATCTTGTGATGGCTTGGTCTTGAATGGGCAATTAAGACTATCAGCTTTACAAAACTCACACTTAGCATGGAGACAAAAAGTTTTTGAAGTGGTTTGTTGATATGAATGCAAAGAACTGCTTCCATGCCTGGATGCAGTTTGAAGGAACAGTTATGGGTTTGCTACAATGATTGTTGCAAGTAAGGCAAAAACCAACACCCAAGGCCTGATTCTCATGCCAGCCTGAAAAAACAAGGCTTGTCCAGCTACTGCAACTACTAACTAATCTCATAGTACAGCATAAATGGGCCCATTGTTAGGTTTATTATGACTTATTGTACTATATATTGTTTGTATTCCTATATGCAGTAGTGCCATAAAACAACAGCAGCAGTAGTAGCAGCAGCAGCAATAACAACAAAAACAACATGCTGTCAAGTCAATTCTAACCTATAACAATCCTTTAATCTTAAGCTATTTTAGATCGCAAACATTCTACAAGGAAATAGCACTTGAAGAAGATATATACTGTATACATATACTGTATACTGTATTGCCTGACAGCCAGTGTAATGGATGGAGTGTCAGACGCTGCCTAGATGCCCTGAACTGATCGGATCTTGACTGATCTTGGAAGCTAAGCAGGGTTGGGCCTGGCTAGTACTTGGATGGGTGACCATCAGGGAATACCAGGTGCTGTAGGTGCCTGGAGTAGGAACTGGCAAGCCATTCCAGTATTCCTGGAGTCATGCACATGGGGTCACGAAGAGTCAGTCATGACTGTAATGACACAACAACAACATTCTAAATAGAGAAGTTGTGCTCATTGTGTGAACCATAGGCTTAAATCCTTAAACCAGAATTTTCTTCTGTACCCTGGGTCATGTTTCCTATCTATTTTTCCTTGAAGGATTATTTGCAGCAGATGGTATTTGTTGTTGTTGTTGTGTGTGTATCTATCTATCTATCTATCTATCTATCTATCTATCTATCTATCTATCTATACACACACACACACACACACACACACACACACACACAATGCAAAGTCACTACGATTGTCATTAATGAAATTGTTTGTATACTAAGTTACTGAATTTTACAAATGTGCTATTTATGTTCTCACAGCAGTTCTTTGAATAGCTGGACTCCTTGATAAACCAATGTTTGGTCTAGGGTTCTTTTTTTGCTTCTTGCATAAAAATACATCTGCTACTGCTGGAAAACTCAAGTATTAGAATCTTAGATCACTGTTTGATTAAATAATCTTACTTTGTTTACACTAAGGATCTTTGAGAAACTAATTCAGTTTCATAATTTATTTATTGCTCATTTGATATGGATTTATTCAGACTATGAACAGCAAGAAATGCCTGGTTTAAAAGAATGTTAACAGCTGCACATAAAACAAGTCTAATATTACCAGAAACAAAATGAGGCTTTGCTCTTCTGGGTATAAAATGAATTCATGCCACCAGTATTACCAACTACACTTCAAACATGATGTGCTCAATAAGGGAAATATATCTAAAGTGTGCTGCTTATATACAGTAATGCTTAAAATTAAAACACTTTCTGGGTGGTTTATAAATTAATTATGCAGTCTATAAATTGCCCAGCCCCACTAGCAAATTGCAACTCAATTTACTAACCTTTGAATGACAGAAGACTGAGTCAACCTTGATCCAGCTATTTATTTATTTATTTATTTATTTATTTATTTATTTATTTATTATTTATTTATTTATTTATTTATTGCATTTATTTATTGCATTTGCATTATACATTCTCTTTTCCTCCACATGTAGAAATTCTAGAAAGCTTTAACAAAATGTTCCTAGAAGCTTTATCTCACCAGTTTCCCAGTGTGCTGTAGTGGATAGAGTGACAAACTAGGATGCAGGAGAAGAGGGATTGAATCCCCTCTTAGCCATGGAGCTTCGCTGGTGGAGTGGAACTGGTAAAACTATACTTGAGCCTGTCGGGATCAAATTCAGGCTGTGAGGAGAGTCATTGAAGGAGGCTGCAGTGGTGCTGCAGTTTACCATCACAGTCACCAGCATCAGCCTGTTGGAAGACAAAAAGATGGAAGTCACATTACACGGTTTTCAATAAGGCTCTGTTGTATCCCAGACTAGTCACTATACCAACACGATCAGGGAGGCCCAAAGATCTTTTTTCTCCCTGAGAATTGGTGAGGCCTCGAACCGCCAGGCGGAGCTCTTCCGGGTGGTTCGGGACCTCACCAATCCTAGTCTGACCAGGCCTCCTCCTACTGATTTCAGTAGTGAGAATTTTGCAGCCTTTTTTTGTTCTAAGATTGAGGCCAATGGTTTCGACTCCGGTTGCAGTGGCACTGCCCCGGCACCGCCGGTTGCTGGTCCGCCTTCGTCGCCTCGGTTGGATGCGCTTGGGCCTGTTTCTGCAGTTGTCCAGGCATGGCTTGCTGCCGGCCGGCGTCCACTCCTTTCGATCCCTGTGCCTGGCTTATAAAAGCTGCCAGCGGGACTATGGCCGACAAACGCCTCCTTAGGGGGTTCCAGTCTGAAGGAGACGGTGGTTAAGAATCCCCGTCCTATAGCTAACGTCCCGTTCATGGGTAAGGTGATCGAGAGTGGCGGCGTAGCTGGTAGCAGTGCCTCGATCCTTGCCAGTCCGGGTTGGAGGGGACCGAAAAACCTAATCCGGGCGGCCGACAGGGGTTGCTCTTGTTGGTTCTCCTGGATTTGTCAGCGGCCTTTGATACCGTCGTCCACGGTATCCTGTTGGACCGGCTCTCTGAGGTTGGAATCGGAGGCACTGCTCGCAGTTGGCTCCGATCCTTCCTGGAGGGCCGTCCTCAGTACGTTCAGCATGGGAGGGAGTTGTCGGCTCCTTGGATACTCCCATGTGGGGTTCCACAGGGGTCGTCGCTGTCCCCTTTGCTGTTTAACATCTACGTAAGGCCGTTGGCTGGGGTCATTAGGAGATTTGGAGTCTGCTGTCATCAGTCTGAAGTTATCTATCTCTCCTTTAACCTCGGCATGGAAGCTGTGGCATCCTTGATGAACGTCCACCTGGACCGGGGCGAACAGGCTTAAGCTCACGGGAAGACGGAGGTTATGTTCTTTGGGAGCTCACCATCTGGGTACGGTGGCCCTCTTCCCTGTCTGGGGGGGTTTTCCCTCCAGCCAAAGGGTGCGGAATCTGGCGTGGTCCTGGACCCGGCGCACATGGAAACCAGGGCCGCCATTACATCTTCGTCAGATCGCCCAGATCCGCCCATACCTGGATGTTGACTCTCTGAGAACAGTGGTCCAGGCACTGGTGATCTCGAGGCTGGACTACTGCAACGCGCTCTACATGGGGCTGCCCTTGACTCTTCTTCTCGGGTCCACGCGGCGGCCAGAGTGCACAAGAGATGGGAGGGTTCTGTTTTATTCTCCCAACGGCCAACTGAAGGAGGCTAGGCTCAGAAGTGGTCCCTGCTTTCGGAAAGCTGTTCCGAGAGGCCTTTGGCGATCTCAGTTGCATTGTTTTTAAAATTAGTCAGCCTACTCGGTGTGCCTAATTTTTAACTATGTTAGGACTTGTCCCTCCGCATGCTGGGATGTAGGAGGATTTTACATGTTATGTTGTTAACTGTTTTATGTTATCTTTGCTTTATATTTTATGTATCTCATTGTTGTTGATTTGCATTTATTGCTTTGTTAGCCGCTTAGAGTACTACATTGTAGTAGATAAGCGGGATATAAATACAAGAATAAATAAATAAATAAATAAGACTGTGTCATGTGGCAAGCTCATAATGGCTGGAACAGCCCAGAAGGCTCCTTCTTTAAAGCCTCTGTAGTTCTGAGCCTTCCTGGGGTTTCAGAGGATTTAACTTTAGAAGGTGAAAATGGATTAGTTCCATTCTTCGCCCCCCACTCCTGCACACCGTCTTCGTACAGCGGTGATGTGACACCAATCTAGTGCTGTTATATTTAGGTTCCTGCTTCAGGGTAACAGCTTATACTTTCAAAAGGTGCTTCTATTGTATACTTTGCATTTGTCTGGGCATCTTTAAAACTTTGATCCAGACCCAAAATCCTCCTATGCAAGGGGGAAACACTTCCACCCAGACTAAAAGGGTTGTCTGTTCCCTGCTTTTACTTCTCTCCACCCGCATTGATATTTTCACTTATAAACTGCCTGTACAGCACTCTTCTACAAGCTGCCGCTTTCAGCTATTCTAAAAAATAGTTTCCAGCCCACCTTTCACCTAGTGTGCTTAAGAAAGCATTTGTGGCTCTCCTTCTCCATACTTGATCTACACAACAGTCCTGCAAGGTTGGTGACTAACTCGGCCCACCAAACATCACCATGTGAATTTGATGGCTCCCTAAAGACTTAAAGTTGGGTTGCTCCCATTTCAGCCCATGATTCTTAATCCCTAAACTATCGTGGCTTTTGCATTACTGAGACATGTTACAGCACAAATCCCATCATCCCCAGGTTCCAGCCATCCTTCAGATGTTTTTAGAACAATTCTCCATTTCCCTGGCCAACTGAATTTGTAGTTCAGCACAGCTGAAGGATCCCAGACTGGGAGAATGGTTTGGGAAATTCAGGGATCCTCCAAAATAAATTTCAGAGGGGATCTCGCTCTCTCTTGTTGTCTCAGTTTCAACCTAACACACATGCAGAAGTGCCTTGTGCTAGTGCCATAAGATCTTTGATATCAAAGCTGTTTGCTGCTTTTAAAAAATCAGCAAAATCTTTTCAAAACCTGACATAAATTGGTCATTAAAGAAGCACAAGTGAGCAAGCAGAAGTCATTATTGGGGCAGATTATAGATTTACAAGATAGCTAAATATAGATGGATGCATTTGTTTTACCTTACAATTTAATTTAGAAATAATTCAATATCTGGAGAAGTGTAGGGGGGGCGATCAAAGTCTAGTTACTGGAAGACAGATCAGACTTCCCAAGTTATTCCTGCTTCTTGTCGTAAACTGCCTGGAGCTGGGTCCATGTGGAGTTCTTAATCTGCTTTTGACTGTGTTCAGCATTAAGAATGTGCCTAGCCCTTGACAATTTGAATGTTCCCAGCCACACATGACCCCAGGATGCCGTCTGAACATGTGCAGCACTATCCAGCACCTGTTGATTTCTTCTGCAGGTTTTTTGTTGTTGGTTATTTTGTTTTGTTTTGTTTTGTTTTGTTTTGTTTTTTGCAATTAGGACTTTTCAAAAAAGAATTGATCAATGCAATCAGAAGGGCAAATTTAATTCCAGGGCATCCTTGTTACTGCTACCTGGGCAACGCCTTAAGCCAGGGGTCCTCAAAGTTTTAAAACAGCGGGCCGGTCCACCACCACCCAGACACTACTGGGGGCCGAATCACAGTCCAAAAGCAGCTGCGGAGGCTGGCTTGCTCACAAAACAGGGGTTGGGTGGGGGGTTGCAATTGGTCCCAGGGGCCGGATTCAGGACCTTGGGGGGCCTTAAGCCTTGCCAGTCTAGGCTTATGGGGTGGATTGGATAGGGTGGCAGGGTCTGACTTGCTTTGAGTAGTTCGTGCCTTTTGCTAGAAGACATGCTTACACACCATGCAAGCAACGCTGGCATTTTGTCCTTACGGATCAGCTTGTTATCTGTATTTGATCTGCATTATTGCAGCTAAAGTGCATCCCAATGCATATGAAGGCAAAGTTTGCTTGGCCTTGTGTTTTCAGGAAACATCTCCCTCCTATAGGAGGAGTTATAACATTTCATACCTCATATTATATCATGCCTCATTGACCTATTCTGCTCCTATCTATCTATCTATCTATCTATCTATCTATCTATCTATCTATCTATCTATCTATCTATCTATCTATCTATCTATCTATCTATCTATCTATTTGCCTGCTTGCCTGCCTATTCCATTTATATCCAACCTCTCTCATGGCAAGTCACTACTCTGAGCAGAAAACAACAAATAAACACATAAACCATCCACGTACCCACACACCAACAGAAAACAACTACATTACAGGATAGAAACTCACTGGATTTTGTGCAAGGGCTCTTGAGTGACACATTGTATGTGTGTGGGAGTGTATAAACTGTATGTGTGTGGGAGCTGTATGTATAAACCCAGCTGCTGGAGCTTAATCCTAGTGTACTCCTTAGCTCAGCCTCCCTAACCCAGAACCCTCCAGATGTGCTAGAGTTGTGGGCCCATCATCCCCAACCATATTGGAAGGGGAAGGAAGACAGCTGCAGTCCAACCTATCTGGGAGGCACTTGCATGCTAAAGGCTCTCTTAACTCCTCCCTGCCAACGGAACAGTTACTCAGTGTTTCTGAAACGTATGTACATGAACCAGGTCTCTGGAATTTGTAATCCATAAAGCCAACAATGGCCACACTGTTTAGTCTACTGAGGACTTAACAGACCTTTTCGGGCAGCTAATGTGGAAGTACAAAATCAGGGAGTGCTATGAAACATCTGGAAGGCTACAAGGCACATTTTGTCCGGGTTCTAGGGTGTCACAAGCCTTCCATGGATGGGAGGAACTCCATTTGCCATTTGAGGCACAGGCCTGGTCTCTGCTTCCCTAAGGGTGTGGTGGACCTTAGACCTCAACACAGGTTGGCAAAAATGGCACTGAGAAAACAGGTTTGATGAGACATGGGCAGTTCATTTTCAGAATCCAAACAGGACAGAGGTGGATGAATACTGGGGAGACCGGTTAGGAGTAGAGTCAGTCGAACATATTCAGCGGGCACAGGTCACGGTGGCATATCATCAGTGAGGTGCCAGGCAGGAGGGCCATGCAATTCCCCTTCTTACTCTTTGGAGCTGGTTTACTATTTTGTTTCTGTGTATGCTTCAGAGTCCTAGTGCTTATTACAGTCTAGATGTAAACCTGATGCAGTCCTACAGAGAGACTCCCACCTATTGAAGTGGGCAATGCCCCACAAAGCTTACATTTAAGTATAACAGTCTTTACAGTGCCTTGTTTTTGTTTTTTTGCTTTGCTTTTGTTTTGTGTTTCTTGTTGAAACGATTTTACAGATTAACATGGCAACAACATTGAAAAGTATTACGAACCTAAGTTGCTTACCATGTTTACATCCATCATTGCATGTAACACACCCAGACATAACATTGATATTGGGACTCGGGAGCCTTCTGAGATGGGTCCGTGTGCCACAGCCACTGCCATTTGAGGCCAAGGCTGCTTCCCCTCCCTGCCTGCTGACTTCCCAGCAGCAGTGGCAAGACGTTGGAGCTGGCACCGGTGACCAGGATAGGGGCAGTAACCAAGTGCCCATTGCCAGACCTGGGACATTCGCTCAGGAGGATGGCTGCAGCCAGGGGTGCAGAGACTCAGGGGAAAGAGCTTGGGAAGAAATGACAGAGTAGAGGTTGTAGGTGTGGCAACCCCCCCATCCACTGTCTGAGGAGGGAGTACAAAGTGATGCATTACTTATTTATATGCATTTCCTCCACTTTTATTCAAATGAGCAATAACATAACTGTATTGGCTGTAAACAGGAAATGTGTGTGTACACGTGCGTCCAACTCCTGCACAGCCTTTGGGCCTGTGACCAATGACCAGCTCCACCTGCAGGCCCAGGTCAACAGGCAGGTGGAGCGCACTCTTGTTTTCTGATAGGGAAGGAGGAGAGCAAACGTTCACCACCACCACCACCACCGTCGTCGTCGTCGTCATCGTCGTCATCATCATCATCATCATCATCATCATCATCATCATCATCATCATCATCATCATCATCATAGAACTGCAGAAGTGGAGGGGACCCTACTGGCACCCCCATATTAAGCACGGGAACACTACCATAATAAGCTGAGAAAGTTCATTTTTAGGGAATTACAACTCTCAGAAGCCACAGCTGGGGAAATGTTGGGCAATGGGAAATTGCTATGCAGAATAGTAAGTTTTCCATAGTTCTCAACCAGTGGACCTTGTTTCCAGGTGACTCCCCAAGCACAGAGTGAATCTTTGTGGTCCTTTGATGAGGAGAGGAGGGCTGCCCCGATTTTTATCATTTGTGGCATTAGCTACATATTTATATACTGTATATATGTGTGTATTATATTGTCTAAATGTGCCACTATTCGGGTTAGAGGATTTGCTTACTTTTTTGAAACAGGGTAGATTTTGTCTGGAAGTTGAGTCATGGCTACTGGACTTCTTTTTTGAGAGATAGAAATGTTTCGCTGTTCATCCAAACAGCTTCATCGGTCTGACCGATGAAGCTGTTTGGATGAACAGCGAAACGTTTCTATCTCTCAAAAAAGAAGTCCAGTAGCCATGACTCAACTTCCAGATAAACTCACCTGGATGATTGAGAATCTTCACAGACAGGGTAGATTTTGGTTTATACGGCTTGCTTCATCTTTCCAGCTAGCAGTTTGTTAAGGGAATATTTAAACATGGAATTGGGGGAAACTTCCCAAGGACTTTAATGAATCCACGTTCTGTGGAAACAGCCCCTTTCTGCAACCAACTGTCCCATATTCCAAATCCTCCTGGAATCACGAAACACGCACAAGGCCTTGATTATTGTAGCAGGCATGTGGAGATGATGTAATAACTTGGGAGGGGTTGGTGGCATTGCCTGGTTGAACCGATTACTGTAGCAAAAAAGCAAGTTCTAAAATAGAAGCAAAATTGAAGCGCAAGGAAAAGAGGTTGGAGGCCTCTCTTGCTTTGTCCCAGAATCATCTCCTTTGAACAGCTTGTGGCGAAGAATGGCCTCCCTTGGAACACTAGTAGGAAAAAAAAGATTGCTTTATAACACAAGAGGCAATCATGCTGACTGGCTTTAACAAAACCTCCTCAAAGCCTGTTCTTTGAGAATGATATAAGGGAAGTTCCTCTTGAAAACGCCTGGAGTGACTTCTTAGCCCTCCCAAGGGAAGGGATAGAAGCTTCATCCACTGTGTCATCTCAAAGTGGACTGGACAAAGCCCTAGAAAAAATATCCTGTAGTAAACAAGCCTGCCTTGCCTCCCAGGAGATTGACAATATAAGCTTTAGTCCCTTTTAATTCCAGATCCTAAAAATAGCAAAAAGCCCTGCAAACTTCAAGCCAGAAACCAACTTTCAGAAGGGTTGAAGATTACAACAAAGCTTCAGAAAAGAGAACAGAGGCAATGAAATGGGGTTTTCGTCAGTGTGGGCCAGCGTGGGCCAGTGTGGTAGCCCAAAGGCTGTAGCAGAAGTGGAAATGAGAAACACTGCACTGGTCACTCAGGCAGTTATAAGGGTCCCTAGAATGCTGAATAAGAAACAAATGAGAAAACAAATTAAACAACACAGAATTCTAAAGCCTGTTGGCAGCAGGGATCACTACCCAGATTATAGTTAATTCATCAACAAACAAATTCTGGTTTATGAATATGCTTCTGTGTCCATAATTTAAAATGCCAGGAAACAGATCAATATTGCTGCATAGTATTGTGCCCATGTTGCCCGCAGGAAAAAGGATGCCAAGTGCTACATAGATAAGGACAGCCTGAATGTTGACAAAACCAATGGCAGCAGTCAGAATGGTTTATAGCAGTGGTTCCCAACCTTGGATCCCCAGGTGTTGTTAGACGGCAACTCCCAGAAGTCTTTGGTACTAATTGTGTTGGCAAAGGCTTATGGGAATTGCAGTCCAAGAATATCTGGGGACCCAAATTTGGCAACTCCTGATCTACAGGACACTCTCTTGTGATCAATGCCACTCACAAAGTGACACCAATCAAGGGCAAATCCTATAAGCTGACTCCTTTTTCATCAGTAAACCACATCTCACCTAAACACAACGCTTGCTTTTTAACAACTGAGAATGTTTGTGAGCACAAGAGAGCATCCTGTAAATTACCGTATGTTCTAATTTTGAAATCCTCTCCTTCAAGTAGGCAACCTGAGAAAGAAAATATAGGACCAAAAGAGCTATGAACATTCTGTGTGTGTACTTTCAAAAATATGTCCCTTGGAACTAGCAAAGAATGCCATCAGATTTGGAGTTAACAAAGAATGTCATTGGAAACCCAAGTCAAATTCATCCATATCGTGAAAGAAAAACAGTGAAGAAAGACACGGTCAAAAATCAACTCATTTTAAATGCTGGTTTAAAATGTTGGATGAGAGCTTTACAGAAAACACAGATGGACAAAAGGCAGAAAACTAGTTGCTCAGTCAAGTCAAGCCTGAACTCTAGAGCAAAAAATGAGTAAACAGATTAATGGAAATAAGGAACTGACCAGAAATGGCTATAAAAGTGGTTGAGGAGAACATAGGAATAGAGGAAGACCTAACATGAGACTAATTGTCAGTAAAGGAATTACAGCTGTTAATTTGCAAGACCCGAGCAATGCTTACAGGAAAATGCAATATTGCTTGAAGGGGGAGCAGTAGGAAGAGAAGACAACCTAATATGAATTGTTGGTTTGCAAGATCCGAACAGAGCTGTTAATTGTATGGCATTTTAGGTCATTAACTCATGTAGTCAACACACATCAGAATTGACTTGATGGCACATAACATCTTGTTTCTTGATCACCAAACAATTGTACAGTGATGAGATGGATGGAATGGTTGAAACTATGATAGGCTATAGTCACCAAAGCTCCGCTAATATAAAATGACAATCTCCAGCCACAAAGCAAAAAGCAATAATTTCACATCTTAAGCAAGTAACCTGCTGAATATTTGTTTTCTATTCTTTTAAAAACGTCTTTTAAAATATTATAAAACCAGACACAATCTTTTTCCAGCATCAGCACTTGTTTGTCCAGGAAGGAGTTATTAAAGTTCTCCTCTTGAGAGTGGGCTAATTGGATCCTTAAAAGTTCATATTGCCTGAGAGAATGCTTACTGAAAGCAGTCTGGGCTGGGACAACCACAGCTGCTTTGTGTTTTTGTAACACATAAGTACTTTGAATATTCCTTACAAGATTGTATGCTTATCCTCTGGTTTTGGGGTGTTTTTACTCTTTTACTATCAGGCAAAGAGAAAAAAGGAGAAAATAAAATAAAAATTAAAAAAATAAAGAAGGCAGATCATTATGGTACCTTAAAGACTAACTGCTATATTTTAATGTGAGCGTTCCTGGGCAAATCTACCTCCTCAAATACTATATAAGAATGCCTTCTGATTGTTTCTTTGACCTTTCATTGTCTTCCAAACAATATATTTACTTAGGAACTCTCTTGCTGGTAACCTGTTCCACCCACGTTTAGTATTATAAGTGGTTGTTGTTTTTTTACTTTTGAAAGGACTTTTTTGAGATCAATGTTTCAGCCCTGCAGCCTAGATTCTTTCCAAATTAAAAACAAAATGGTATTTTCAATTTGTGCAAGGTATTTTGGATCTGCAGATATTTAGGGATGTTTAAGGTAGACTTTTTTCTGTACAGGGGGAAACAGTTTTACTTTTAATAAATCACTAGCTAAACCCCCTTTCCTCCAAAATTGGGCTGCCTCCATTTTTAGGGTTGCCTTCTAGAATGCTAATTTGCTCTGCCGCAGAATTACAAGAATTACAAGAATTACAGAGAATTACAAGAATTAAAAGAATTACAGAGTGTCTAACAATATGTAACACTGATTTTAAGAACACTTGTGTTGTGTTTTCAAAAGTTCAGCTGCTTCATATGCATGGCCCAATTGGCCCATGAGCTTCTTCTGCATAGTTAACTTTTTGGAGGTCATCTTTGTCCTTAGTCTTACTCATATTGCTATTATTCTGTGGGATCCAAATGCATTTGCCTGGAGGGGGTTGTTTTAATCAGTCCCCTATTTTCTCAATTGTCCAGGTATCTCATATTCTTGGGAAATGGCTCTTATTCTGTGCTATTTTTCATAAACATTAGAAATGACTTCACTGATGTTGCATGGCTGACATAACGTTGGAAAATCTAAGCACTAACCCACAGGTAGGTCACAGGTGTTGAATGCTAGTAGGATACAGTGGACAGACCCTGTGATTCTGTTTCTGCATTTCTAATATGGCATTCCTTCAAATTTGGAAAAGGTGTCTAGTTGTAGCTCTTGAGTGGCCCCTTCTCCACATGTGGTTTAAAAAACTGAGGAGGAAAATGTCGTATCAGATGCTACTTGTCCTTTTGTTCTCTTCCTACTCTAAATAGAATCCATTAGTCATGGTTCAAACTTGAAGCTTGCCTCTCAAATCTCAGGTTTCCTGTTGCCTGACATGACACCTAGAACAAAATGGCATAGAGCTCATGTGACAGAGTAAAGGACCCACATCCAAAAACAAGCAGACTGAGTAACTACTTCTGTATGCCCAAGGGAGGTTTTGGCCATCTTAATTTCATACAGGAATACTCTTTCCCCATTGCCACATTTCCTTTTGGAGCAGAGAGGATGTTTCATAAGCAGGTTTTGACCAGGGCCATTGGACAACCAATTCCACAAAAAGGCTGCAAGCCATCCAGCATGGCTTGAAGTAGTTTTTGGAACTCCAAGCCACTGGGACCACAAGGATGACCGGGAACTGTGGTAAATGGCCTTTACACTGGCCTTTTGCAGTTGTGTTTCACTCCTTTTTAACTCCTGGTTCCTACATATAATCTTTCCTTTGATTACAGGCCAGTGGAGGGAACTCATCTTTGTACTGGTTAGTGTGGTTAGAAGGCAAACCCTTGCTGCATGCACAAAACAGTGGTGCTACAAAGAAGAGGGACACAGCTTCATCACGACACACAGTGTATATGTAATGTGATAGCTGGAACTTCCCTATAGGTTTGGTGGGAGGAGGTTTTGCAGGAAGAAGAACACCCTGCTGGAACTTTGCTTGCGTGCCATGACGTTTCCACAAAGTTGAGCAAGATCTCTTCTCAACTCAGTGAAGCCGGAACTTCTCAGAACTGTGGAAACGTGGCTTTGGAGTCCCCATAGGGCAGTGATGGCAAACCTTTTAAAGACCAAGTGCCCAAACTGTGATTCAAAACTCACTTCTTTTTTTTTGCAAAGTGCCAATACAGCAATTTAACTTGAATACAGGTGGCTGTGAAGGGGCAATGTTGGGTGCCCACAGAAAGGGCTCTGAGTGCCACCTTTGGCATCCGTGCCATAGGTTCGCCAACCCTGCCATAGGAAAAAGTTTGGCCCTATGCAGGTTGAGCAGAGATCAAACCGAGCAAGATGTTGGACATGTTTTGGAAGAGAGGTTGTCTCAAGAAACACAAGGCATCTCTACATCAGAGTGCACAGGGTTTCCCACCTCCCCTATCTTACACCCATCATGCTTTGCTTTATGACTAGCACTGGAAGGTAAACATAGGCTCTTGTCTGCTTGTCGAGGCACGTACTGTGAAAGGTGGGAGGAGGAAAGGCACATTCCTTTAATGTCTCGTTTGCCCCCAAAATGTCAAAAACAGCAGCCATCTCTCTTTCTTCCATCTTGCTCCTACGCCATGCCTATTAATACAAAACATGACATCACTGCTCTCTGATTTCCCCCATGGGGCACCATTATGTGGAGGAGGAGCAGGAGGAAGAGGAGGAGGCAATTCAAGGGCCCAAAAACATCATATCACACATATCTTGTTCATGAGACATTATTAGATTTCAAAAGGAAGGGGAGATGCAGTTTTTTCTGAGAATCAGGCATGCTTCTTAGTGTCTTGTTATGGTTTCGAATGGGTCATACACAGGAATAATTGACCTAATTCCATGAAAAATTGAGATGTTAGTGCTTCATACTTAATCAGTACACCTGAAGGCCAGCCAAAAGTTGTCATGGATAGAGCATCTTCTGCATATAAAAGAAGTAATATTTAAAAGCCCTGTTTCTTGAATTATGAAAGGTCAGAATATCACTGCCAATAATATATCAGAACTAATGTTGTATACTCAGAATTTGTTTTGAATACTCTGAATGCAACTGGTGGGTAAAAGCAAACATCATACATAGTGTGATTAAGAGGAAAATCTTTAACTAATGAAAACATTTGAGTGCGAGTCTTTTAGAGTATGCAGACTGGGGTGCTTTGCTCAGTGACTGGCCCTCAGAACATAAATGGGAGATTATTCCAAAGTCTTATTTCACAAACCTGCAAAACCACCTCACTTACCTCTCTCCAGCATTATTTATTTATTTATTTTATTTTAGAGTATTTTACACCACCTTTCTCCTTGGAAAAGGACCAAGGCAGCTTACAGTAATGAGGGATAATATACAGTCCAGTTCAATTAAGACGTGTTCAAGTATTGAGAATAGGGAATTGAGGAACATCTTACAGCATTAAAAGACAACGTTACATTAAAGCTACAAGAACCTGCTCTCAGCTCTGTTTATTTTCTGGGAGACAATGGAGTTTTAAGAATATTTTACTTATGAAACACTGAGAAAAGAATGATTACCAGTGCCCGTCTTGTCTTTAATTACTGCCAGACAGTTAATTTGTACACAAACAGTGCCTTTCAGGCTTTGCTGCTATTGCACAAGTATTTTGCCCCCAAATCTGCTGCTAGAATTATTTAAAAATGATGATCAATTGAGAATGAAATGATACATGTTGAAACCGTTGTGTATGGACTTCTTGGCCACCATATCAGTTGCAGCCCCCCACCCCCCCCCCTAATCAATCATGTTGTGTTCAATGTAAATATATAGTGTACCTCAAACTGGTTTTTGAGTTGACATGATGAATCAGGCTTATATAACCGAACTTTTTGCCTCAAAATACAGCCACTGTCTCCACTGTGTTAAAAAAACCAATTCGTTCTGTCCCTGCCTTTGACCGGGAGCTGAATTGAGGGTCTACTGAAGAAGACAGAAATGACCAATAGGATTCCATTTACTTTTGAGAATCCACGTTGTTCAGCCAACAGAGTGCTTTGCTGTCTAGCTCAGTATTGTAATAACATATTCATCAAAAGCACAGAGTGATTCCAGCCTTTAGGCTACACCTGGATTCTTAGATGATAGCTCTTCCTCAAAGATCCCCATCCGTTCCCATCTGTGTAGCAATGCAAGAGATAGTGGTTTTTCATCTCTGATACAGAGTTTAGCCATCAAAGCTGCATTTCTTTATAACCATAGCATTGGAATACAAACTATCTGGAAGGGCCTTTTGCAAACCATTTGGAGATTCCAGCTGGTATGAAAAGCAGTAGCTCAGATCTTGAAAGACACTGACTCAGAGGGAACAACTTTTCTATGGAACTCATTTCAGAAGCTTCCGGGCAGTTTTAAGACGATGCTTTAATCTACAACACCCTTGGAAGCTTTTGGATGGAAAGTGAAAGACAGCTTCAGCCCATATGGGTTAGGACAGGATGAAACCTGCTTATTATTGGGACTAAAAATGGGACAAAATGTTTTACGGATCTCTGGAACCCTGAACCTGCACTGGAACACTTTTGTCCTGCTTTGGTGAACTTCAAAAATTGTTGAAAGTCTTTTAATAATTTGAGTGACTTGGCTAAGTTACTCGAGCCATCTTATCCTGAGAGTGTAAGGAGTGGCGATCATGTCCACTGGGAGGGAAATGTGCAGTACATTGGAAAAACGGGGGGGGGTGCACTTTGTTAGCGTTCTTGTGACTCAAGACACTTGTGCAAACATTTCCCCTGTGATGGTTTAACTATCCTCCTGGGAAAATCACAACACATTTAGGTTTCATTTATTAAGTGGAAGACCTTTAATCAAGTGTTTTAAAGGTGGCTGGATAATTCAGTGAGTCAGTCAGGTGTGGCATCAGAGGGAAGCAAAGCAAGCAAAATGTTCTGCTTATATACCGCCCCATACCACTTTAAGTAGTCTCTGGGTGGTTTACAATTTTTAATTACAGTGTGCAGGCTACACATTGCCCCCCAGCAAGCTGGGTACTCATTTTACCGACCTTGGAAGGATGGAAGGCTGAGTGAACCTTGAGCCTGCTACCTGGGATTGAACCCCAGGTCGTGAGCACAGTTTCACCTGCAGTACAGACATTAACCACTGTGCCACGAGGCACGAAGCAGTTTAATTCACCTCTATACCTCCTGCGAGTGTAACCAGCCTGTGTGGCCTTGGGCCAACAGCACAGTTCCAGAGCACCCCCAGAAGAAGGGGGCAGCAAATCACGTCTGAATACTCTATGCCTAGAAAACCCTGGGAAAAGGTCAGAACTGTCTTGATGGCATGCCATTGTTTATTATGAACCCTAAAAGGCCACAGTTCTTAAAAACTGTAGTAGCATCATATCCTTTATATATACACATTTGAACCATCCTCAGAAGTCTTTGGACATGGGTGTTTCCAGTTACAGTAGTAGACTTTGAAAGGAAACAATAGCAACAAAAAATGAACAAAGTATTAGCATGTGAAAAATATGTCTTATAAATCAGACAGCTAAGTTCACGTTACACTTGAGAATGAGAAAAGAATTAACAGATCTCATCTTTAGGAGGTTAATATATTTTTTAATCCAGTTGCAGGCCAAGCCGTTCATCACATGCCTAATCCATTTTTATCGTCTTTGTTAAGGAGCTGAAAGAAGTGAGGAAAGACAGAGATGCTATGCCTACCTTGTGGCGGTCCATTTGCTAAAACAGAGAACGGTCTTTTTCTTCTTGCAGAGGTTCACAGCACACATTTGTTGCTGGGCATTTGGTTTGTAGGCATAGGATAAAAGCACGGAACCATGCCCCAAGCTGTAGGGGGAGAAAGGCAGACCGTTTCTTAAAATATTTGATCTCTGAGTATTTCTACGCCAGAAATAAGCCACTTCCACAGACGGCAGGCTGTTTGCTCACAGAAATACATACTTTTGTTTGTGTACATATTCCATGGTAATTAACCATGCAAATTAGGTGTGGAATTGTATAACATTTGATATGGTGGTGCAGCATCAACCAGGAAAAAACTAGATTATGATAGAGACATGGCCACATACTGCAGTGATGCTCTTTCTGGAACAAAACACTGCATTTGGATGAGTCATCCACAACAATTCCACCGTAACCCACCGTGCCAGTGCTCACCCACTCATGCTGTTCCGTGTTGAATGGCAGAATGAGATTGCTTAGAAGCTCCCTTCTGACACGGCGTGTGTCATGCAGTAAAATATTTATCAGTGTCTAAAACATGGAAAGTTGGATGGAAGAAATTTGAAAGGAAGCAGAGGGAGGACATGCAGGGGCCCCGACAAAGAGGAGGCAGCAAGGCAAGAGGAAGAGAATGGGACCCAAGCGGCAGGTCCTGCAGATAGTGTCTTTGTGCACAATTATGAAAGGTTCATAAGCTTATACGTGAGCTCCTTCTCTATTGTCAAGCCCTCTGCAAAACACACTGGTGTGTACGCTGGTTATCTGGGGACACTCCAGATTTGATAAGGGCTCTCTCCATGCCTCCTTTTATGGGGATGCCCGGGGCAGCGCTAGGGGGTTCATTTTCCTTCCTGTTTTCCTTTCTGTTTGGGAGACACTTAGCAGTATCATTTTGTGATGTGTTTTACTCACAGATATATATATACTCTGAGTCTACTGGAAGCAAGCAAAATTCTCAAATCTGGCCACATAAAACACTAAACTCGCTTCAGATTTCTGGAACAACTCCCCTTCCTGGATTTTGTTTTATGAACTGGGGGAAGCATGGCCAGACAATGAAAGCCAGAAGAGCAATGGCCCAGAGCAGCTCCCTTAAGATGAAGAATGGAATAGATAACAAAAAAAACTTAAAAGAAGGCACAGTGAATGATGTGAAAAAATGGCTTGAAGGGCAAGAAATGATCAAAACAACACCACGTAGCTAGAATATCCTGCTCCCATAATGAGAAACACGACATCAACCAAACATTGATTACTAAGCTGATCATTGGGGCGCTTTTACACGACCTCTAAAATGCGCTGGCAACTTAAATTCGGACCAGAGATCGTGGGGGTTTGTCACTCTTCCTGTGTTCCCACCCCTCCACACTCCATTGTTCCTGTCTGCGTGAGGGGAGGGAGAACAAAAGGAAGAAAAGAATGCTGGCTCACCTCTACTCACCTCCGTCAGCCGTAGGGATTCCTGTCTCTTAAAGGGGTGGCAGGGACAAAAAAACAAACAGAAGGCGAGGGGAGCCCAGCAGTCACAGCTTTACAATCCGCATTGGAAGATTTTTTACCTCTGGAGACCAGGTACTTGTAAAGTGTGCTGGGGCGCGCTTAGTTGGGCATGGTCATACTTAAATTTTTTTTAAAGTCCGGAGCTGGTGGGAAATCAATTTTAAGCTTGGGATCTGGGAGCCCTTTGCCTCAGATTTTTGGGGTCGTGTAAAAGCAGGGGCAACAGGACTTTGGGATGACTGGTTCGGAGGCAGCACAACATTGTTTGTTTTTTAAAAGCTGCAACATTGAAAGACAAAACAGCCACGATTATGCCCAAATCACCAACAGAAGAGGAATAAAAAAGAGAAGAAATGGGCAAGTCCATCATTACGGCTGTATCTAGCCTTTCATATCAGAGGGAGCAAGTCAAGCCCAAAGTAGGAGAAAGCTATTGCCCTCTCCTCTTGCCTATGTGTCTCCCTAAGAGGCATCTCTATGACCACCCTGGACAAAAAGATGCGACACAAGATAACTGGGTTAGAATTAATACAATTAAAGAGAACATGGAATGTTAGTAACCAGTGGCTGGAAAGGCGAGGCAAGGGAAAAAGCAGTGTGTGAAAACACTGGCCTCAATACAACATATTGGCAAAGTGCAATGTTGGTCGGCTTATAGGCTCCACGTGAGAGATTTCCAGACGGCAGGCTTCTTGGATAGGAAGTGGGTCCCAGTTGGTTGCTGTAGTTCATCTCCTGCTTCATTTCCTCAGCAGCCACGGCAGACTGGAATCGATGCTGTGGTTCAGAGACTACTGTTTCTGCCCCCAAATATTGGGGGACTGGTTGCCTATATATCTGTAAATCAAGCATATTGCAAAAGCGCCACAAGCCTCCTGTGCTCTTTCATCCAGTGGGAGCAACTTTTCCCCAATGCCATAAGCGCAGTGTTTGAAGCTGCTTTACCTATTTAAGCGCTCTGGTGCTCCCTTGATCTTCTTGTGGCACAAAGAAGCGGGGAGCACTGCTATCAAACACAGTGAAAGCCTGCAGACAGCTGACCCTGGGGGACCCTCCCTGTCCACCACCATGCCTGGAAGCTTTAGTATCAGAGCTTGCTGCTCTGTCGGAGCAACATGTCTCTGGAATATAAAGCATCTCTCCCTTTCCTGAATGCTGCTGTGAAGCTCAGACTTGTTCTGTTTGTTTGTTTTTAATTTGCTTTACCAAGCACCTATCGGCCCTACTTTGAGCCCCTCTGATAATTGTTTACTGCTCTCAAATGTGACCTCTGGTTATGAACTGCGCAAGAGTATCTGCTTGCTTCTCACCCAGTTGGCTGACAGCCAGCTCTCTAGGGTCTTCCTGGAACCCAGTTGCCTCCAGCCAGTCAGATCTCCTGCAATCGCCTAACAGGGGCAAATGACGGTTAAGAGGAACACGTTCCAAACTTTTTGTGCATTATTGCACAACCACTTCCATTCATTTGGCTGTATTGTCTCCCGTTCATCCACTTAACCAACCAGAAAACTCTCAAACCCTGGTGATATGAAAGATCCAATCAAGGGGCTGTCCGGCCTCATTTATTACAGTTCAGCTAGAGTTTGAAGGGACACAGGAGCTTTGAATGTTGGTGTGCTGCTACAGTCCACACCGTCTTCCTTTAAAATGAGATTTAAGGCATTCCTCCCAAAGCCTGAAGCTGTCGGTATTCAATACCAGTTTTTGTATCCTTTTGCCGAGGAGACAGTTGTCATACTCCAGCAATATATCCTTTCACTCAAGAGCTGCTAGGTGAAAGCAGCCCAAGTACAAGAGGGCAGGGAGTAGATACTGACAGGAGACACCTTGTACCTTTTGCAGAACGTAGGTTCTGGTTGTGGGGTTTTCAGTAAAGCCATCCCAGCTGCCTACAGTGTCTTGCTCAAGCTCCCATTAGGAAAGCAGGGCTGCAGGTAGTAACTGCTGACTGCCTAACAGGTGCCTGGAGAGAGGAGGACTTTGGGCCAAGTTGATTTAGGCCTCTCCGAGTCCTACAGAGGCTGACAGGTTTTGTTCTGGTGACTTAACTAAAATACCTTGGGGATGGGGAAGAAAATCTCTCTCTCTCTCTGACATACACACACACACACACACACACACACACACACACACACACAGATAGATAGATAGATAGATAGATAGATAGAGAGAGAGAGAGAGAGAGAGAGAGAGAGAGAGAGAGAGAGAGAGAGAGACCCAACTAGAGGTACAAGAATCCTTTACTTGATCCTCAGTAATACACAGGATCTGGTGCAAAATGTTAATGTGACGGATCCAATAGGGAACAGTGGCCACAACACAATTACTTTTAACTTAATCATAGACTGCCAGTCACTGATAAAATCTAACACAGAGACCTTAAATTTTCAAAAAGGCAATTTCCCCAAAGATGAGGAAACAGGTTTTAAAAAAAGCTGAAAGGGAAAAATGAGAGAGTCCAAACACTCCAAGAGGCATGGAGGCTGTTCACAAAAACAATAACAGAGGCCCAATTTGAATGCATACCCAAAAGGGAAAAGGGCACTGCCAGGTCCAAGAGGACTCCAAGGTGGCTTACAGAAGCTGTTCAGGATGTGATCAAAAGCAAGAAAAGCTCATTTAGCAGATGGAAGGCTTTTCCAAACGAGGACAACAGGCAGAAACATAAATTCTGGCAGAGAAAATGCAAGGCAACAATCGGGAAAGCAAAGCAAGACCTTGAGGAGCGTATAGCTAAAAACACTCACAAAAATAACAAGGACTTCTTTAAGTACATTAGAAGTAAGAACCCAACTAGGAAGGCCATTGGACCACTAGATGAAAATGGAAGGCAAGGGATAATTAAAGAGGAAACAGAGATTGCAGAAAGACTCAATGACTTGTTTGCTTCAGTGTTCACTGAAGAAGACAGAGACCACACACCCAAAAGTTTATCTTCATAGGGAGGGGAACTGAAGAATTAAGTCAGATAGAAATAACCAGGGAGGAGGTCCTTGCATATCTTGTTGAACTAAATGCTAACAAATCACCAGGACCAGATGGCATCCATCCACAAGTTCTCAAGGAACTTAAAGATGAAATTGCTGAGGTCCTAGCCAAAATATATAATCTTTCTCTCAAATCAGGCATTGTGCCTGATGACTGGAAGGTAGCGAATGTAACACCAATCTTCAAAAAAGGATCCAGAGGTGATCCAGGAAATTACTGGCCAGTCTGTTTGAAATGTATTCCAGGTAAAGTAATGGAAACCATCCTAAGAGATAAAACTAATAGGCACATAGAAGAGAAGGCGCTGCTGAAGGAGAGCCAACATGGCTTTTGCAAGGGAAAATCCTGCTTCACTAATCTGTTGGAATTCTTTGAGAGTGTCATCAATCACGTGGATAAGGGAAATCCAGTTGATATTGTTTATCTGGACTTTCAGAAGGCTTTTGACAAAGTAACACACCAAAGGCTATTGAATAAACTTGCCAGTCATGGAATCAAGGGACATGTCTTGTCCTGGATCAGCAACTGGCTAAGAGACAGGAAACAGAGAGTACAGTCACCCCCCGCCATTTTGCGGTTCAGGTACTGCGGTCCCACTATATTGCAGATTGCAGTACCTGCCCTGGCTCCAGCTGATTAGCGCTGGGGTGGGGGAGAAAAACCTTTATTTCTCCACCCCAGTGCCAATGAGCTGGAGCCTGGGGTTTGGGGAAAGGATGGCAAGGTTTAAAAGCCCAGGCTTTTAAAACCTTCCCCCCTTCCCCAAGCCCTGGATCTGATCCCCCTTTGCTGCCAGCCCACGCGGGGCCGTGGGGATGCAGGACGGGGGGCGATCGCATCGCCCCACGCAGCTGGCCCGCACTCCTCCGACAAACTTCACGGGTGGGCGGCGGGGGGCGATCGCATCCCCCCACCCCCCGCCCGCGCTTCCTGAGGCTTCTCGGAGGAGCATGGGCCAGGGGCGTTGGGCGCTGCCCTGCAATCTCCATTGAAATGCATTGGCTCAATGCATTTCAAAGGACAATTTTTCCCCATTGGAATGCATTGAGCCAATGTATTCCAGTGGGGGAAATTTTCTCCATTGAAATGCATTGAGCCAATGCATTTCAATGGGGACAGCCCCAGACAAGGAGTCTCGGGGCAGCGCAGGCGGGTGGTGGCAGGAGGTCAGATCCCGCCACGCCGCTGGCGCATGCCGCCCCAAGACCTCTTGGACCAGCACATGCCGGCGGCGGCAGGGGGATCTGATTGCCCCCCTGACCCCAGGCCCCCCGACCCGCATCCGCATATCGTGGATTTTCAGTCATCGCGGGTCAGGTGCATCCCTAACCCCCGTGATAAGTGTAGCACTAAATGGACAGTTCTCCAAGTGGAGGGAGGTAAAGAGTGGGGTTCTGTCCTGGGACCCCTGCTTTTCAACCTCTTCATAAATGATCTAGGTCTAGGAGTAAATAGCAAGGTAGCCAAATTTGTCATTGACACTAAATTATACAGGATAGCAAAAACTGAGAGAGAGTGTGCAGGGCTCCAGAGGGATCTCTTCACACTGGGGGAGTGGGTAAACCAGTGGCAAATGAGTTTCAACATTAGTAAGTGCAGAGGGATGCACGTTTGGGGCAAAAAACCCCAATTTTATTTATAAACTGATGGGGTCTGAACTCTCTGCAACAAACCAGGAAATGGACCTTGGTGTCCTGGTGGACAGCTCAATTAAGGTGTCAACCCAGTGTGCCACAGCAGTGAAAAAAGCAAAATAAATGCTAGGGATCATTAGGAAGGGTATAGAAAATAATGCAGCAAGTATCATTTTGCCTCTCCATAAATCTATGGTGAGGCCCCATCTGGAGTATTGTATACAGTTCTGGTCACCATACCTCTAGAATGATATTGTGGAAATGGAAAAAGAGCAGAGGAGGGCAACCAGAATGATTAGGGCACTGGAATACCTTCCTTACCATCTGAGGCTGCAAGATCTGGGCCTCTTCACTCTTGAACGACAGTGCCTAAGAGATGGCCTGATTGAAGTTTATAAAATCATACATGGTGTAGACAAAGTAGATAAGGAAAAGCTGTTTTCCCTATCGCACAACATTAGAACTAGGGAGCACTCAATGAAACGTTTGGGTGCTAGATCTCAAACAAATAAGAGAAAGTACTTTTTTACCCAGAGGATCACTGGTCTATGGAACTCCCTGGTATAAGAAGTGGTATAAGAAATGGTATAAGAAGTGGTGACAGCTGTCAGCCTTGACAGCTTTAAGAAAGGATTGGACAAGTTCATGGAGAACAAGGGTATCAATGGCTATCATTATGGATGCCTAAGGACAACCTCCGGGTTGGAGAGAGAGGCAGGATATCACTCAATGCCATTTGAAGGGAATCGTAAGCAGGTGAAGACATCTGCTTGGGAATACCCTGAAGCAAATGGTGAGCCACTGTGGCCTGTTCTAGCAAGGCTGTTCTCGTGTGTGTGTGTGTGTGTGTGTGTGTGTGTGTGTGTGTGTGTGTGTGTGAGAGAGAGAGAGAGAGAGAGAGAGAGAGAGAGAGAGAGAGAGAGAGAGATCCAGAGCGAGCTACTTCCTCTGCCACAAAAGTGCAGTGTTTGAAGGTGCTTCATCTATTCATTTTTTTTATCCGTCTTTGCAGCTGGTGTCAGGTAAATACCCCGGGTTAGAGAGGCCTATTGCTTCTTTCCAGAGACTGCAGCCCCATTTCTTCTGTGTGCTCATGTAGATGGTTCACCAAAGGGTTTGAGTCGACAAAAGGCCCCCACTGGGCTTGTCTTCCCCTTTGCGCACAGTGAAGTGGATTGGGTCTTGAAGAAGATGGTGGGCATATGGGGCAGAGATAGGAAGGAAAGGCGCAGGAGGCAGAGCCTAAGCCAGAACTCTGAAAAGTGCCCTTTTTTGGACAACTCACAGAAGTCCATAGCTCCCCTTTGGCCCAGGTGTTCCAAGTGTCCCTCACGTCAATGGGTTTTAAAGTCACCGGTTTCAGTACCTGCAAAAACTGTGAAACTGGTTATATTGCTCGGATATCCCTATCTGTTTTTAATCTCCTTCTTTAATGGCAATATAATCAGTTGCAGTGAATGGCATGTGAATTGATGCTTGGTGGGAATCTAGTGATAACATGGGCTTTGATCATAGAATCATAGAATAGTGAAGTTGGAAGGGGCCTATAAGCAGGGCCGGTGCTAGGTTTTTTTGTGCCCTAGGAGGGGGACGGGGGCAGGAGGCAGTGACGGGGGGTGGGGCGGCAGGGGGGCGGCAGATGGCAGGGGACGGCAGCGGGCACGGGGGACGGCGGGGGGATGGCGACGGGCGGCGGGGGGACGGGCGGTGGTGGCCAGCGGCAGGGGGGGTGGCGGGGGGCAGCAGGAGGGCCAGCGCCCCCTCTCTATTTTGGTGCCCTAGGCAACTGTCTAGTTCGCCTTAATGGACGCGCCGGCCCTGCCTATAAGACTATCAAGTCCACCGCACCACCGCTCCATGGAGGAATACAGAGATAAAGGATATCTGCCAGGTGGTCGTCCACATTATTCTTGAATGCCTCCAGTACTGGAGCACTTGCCACCTCTTGAGGTAATTGGTTCCGTTGCCGCACTGCCCGGCCTTGGGGGGCTGGATAGGCCGCGGGCCGACCCCTCAGAGGGGCTCTGCCTCACCGGATTGGCTGCTGCTCACCCCACTAGGTGCGCCGCCTGCCTCCTCCTCCTCCTCCTCCTCGGCGGCACTTCATAAGCCCAGTCACCTGCGGAACCCGGGTGCAGCGGAGGTGCGATGATGGGGCGGCGGGTGCCTGGCTGGGGGGGGCGGCGGCGGCGCCCCCACCGCCTGCCAGCCGCCCGTCACCACCTGCCCATCGCCACCCGCGCCCATCGCTGCCCACCCCCCGTGCCCGTCGCCATCCGCCCCCCGACGCCCGTTGCTGTCCCCCGCCATCTGCCGTCCCCCTGCCACCCTGCCGCCCTGCCGCCCTGCCGCCCTGCCCCCCGCCGCTGCCCGCCCCCGTTCCCCCTGCCGCTGCCCACCCCCACCCCCACCCCTCACCTAGGGCACAAAAAAAAACCTAGCGCCGGGCCTGCCTGCCCCTCTTCTGGATGATAGCCCTTCAAATATTTGAAAAGTGCTATATGGTCCCTCAGTCTTCTTTTCTCTAGTCTAAACTGTTTAGTTTAGTTTATTTCATCCTGCCCCTTTTTCATCCCCCCCCCCTTCTATCACCCCTGATGAACTTTGGTTAGGGCTTTTTTCCTCTTTTTTGTATACTGATGTTTTTAACTTGTAAACCGCCCAGAGTTCCATTTGGAAGATGGGCGGTATAAAAATGAAACAAACAAATAAACAAATAATAAATAAATAAATAAATAAACTAAACATCCCAAACCCTTTTCATCTGTAATCACGATTATTCACAATGATTAAGGCTGGAATTAATGTGGATGAAATAGATGGCTTAGTGCAGGGATGTCCAAACTTTTTGCAAGAAGGGCCAGATTTGGTGAGGTAAAATGGGCGGGGGCCGACCATTCAGCTGCATTTGGCCCCTGGGCCGGACTTTGGACAAACCTCTAGGACATGCAAGTAGGTGGGGAGGACGCTGCAGCAACAGAGATGGGGGCGAGTAGGCTGGGCAGGTGGCTGGGGAATGCACGGAGACAGGGAGGGCAGGCAAACCATAAAACTGCAAGCTGATATCTCCATCTGATATGGGGAGGGGCCAGCTGGTGGGGATGCGTGGCAGGCTGAGCCAGTGGGAAGAAGAGGCTGCGGGCTGCTCAAAATTTGAAAACAGGCCGCATTTGGCCCCCAGGCCTGACTTTGGACATGCCTGGCTTAGTGAATGTTTCGTTGGCTGAGATCCTCTTGCTTAGCATAGCAATTTGCCTTAGAGAAGGCCTACTGAATCAATGGAACTTAATGCAGGATTTGACTCACCCACGGCTCACTGATTCAGAGGGCCTAGTCAAATTGCAACTTGCTACACTAAGCATCAGGATTTCAGCCAGTGCATCTACTGTGTGGGGGAAAGAGAGACAAACCAAAAACTTGCACATATATGTAAGGCATGTGCGTGTGCTCTGTGCCATCAAATCAGAACCAACTTACAGAGACCCTAATAGGGCTTTCAAGGTAAGTGAGAGATTTAAGGAGTGGTTTTACCCCTTCCATTCCCCCAGTGAGTTTCCAAGGTTGAGCACTAGGGATTCAAACACTATCCTCCAGAATACTAGACCATTACTCTATCCACTATGCCACACTAAGAATCCATGCAAGGCCTAAGAGGGCATTTTTTTAAAAAAAATCTCTTTAAAAGCTGAAAAAGAGCTGAAGTAGCAGATACTGCTCTATGCTGAATTGCAAAATATTCTACATTGTTTTAATATATCATGGCCTTGTTAAGGGCCCAGATGGTGGGGGTTGTTTTGCCCCCAAATCCATAACCAGGCTGTGCTTTATGAAGAATGTACTGAAGGTAGAGAACACAGCATAGAACAGTAGGGCTTTAATGACTGAGCGCAGTTGTCTGCTGAGTTCACATATCAAAGGCAGGGAAAATCACTAAAATCAATTGGAAAAAACATTTACTGGGAGAGGAAAGTGTGACTTTATTTAGGGAGGCAGCTTGAGCCATCCTTTGTATCGAGACATAGCAATTCCACTCTGCATGAGGTAACCATAGAACAGGAGGAGGTCTGCTCATACAAGGCGGCAGAGTGTTACACAAATGCTTGAGTTGAAACCCCACCTATTTTCAAAAGCTGTGCCACAATCTTCACACCGCTTGCATTGGATAGTTGCCATTTTCTGTTCAGGACCAATCACACTAAACTCAGTGGGATGCTGCAGTTCACAAACATTCACTGATGCAGGCATCCTATTGCAATCTTATGTTGGTGTTTACAATCTTGCATGTTGCCTGTAGTTTGTTTGTTTGGGAGGGACTTTTCTAGGCACTGGTGATTATTTATCCAGCATTAACCACTTGTTCTTTCCAGCATTTGGATTTGAAGCTTCTCCTGAGTGTTCTTTCCCCCTCCTTCCTTGGTTGATGCCAATTGTTTTGTTGCTGTTGATCCGTTTGGTAGGTTGGTAGTATGTTCAGTATACACAGTGAAGAAAGCAGTATGCACAAGTCTGTAATTTCAAATTTTTATTCTTTTTTCTACAAATGTCTCAGAGTCAGTTACTGAGACTTTAAGTGCCAGTTAATGAGAAAGGGATGGATGCTAAGAAACTTGTTACTAGTCTCCTCTGTGGATCTCTGTACGTCTACTGTGTAGCAAAAAAACAAATTTTACCAGAAATTCAAAACTCTGAAACATCTCACAAGCTACAAGTTACTAACACAGTACAGTGGTACCTCGGATAACGACTGCCCCAGATAACAAATTTTTCAGATAACGACTGCAAGTTTCCGGTTATAGGACTGCCTCTGATAACGAATTTTCCCTATGGGCTGCCTTGGATAACGAATCACAATTTCTAGGTATAGGTCTCCCTTGGATAGCGAATTTTCTCTATGGGCTGCCTTGGATAACGAATTTTCCTGTGGGCTGCCTCGGATAATGAATTTTCCCTATGGTCTGTCTCGGATAACGAATTTCCAGCATGCATCAGTAAAAAATAGTTATCCCAGGTGGCAGTGCACTTTATAAAGAGTTTTGAGCAAAAAACCCAGGTGTCTGTGCCTTTTTCCTAGGCTCCAGAACAGATTAAACAGTTTCCCATTCATTCCTATGGGAAACCGCATTTCGGATAACGACTGACCTCGGGGAACGAATTACCATCGGTATCCGAGGTACCACTGTACCTGGTTTTGTATGGAAATCTAGGAGGCATCCACCCAAGGGTTATTAAGGAATTGAGAAATGGAATTGCGCATCTCTTAATGGTAATATGCAACTTGTCTTTTAAAATGGCCACAGTGCTGGAGGACTGGAGAATAATGGATGTCACACCAATTTTTAAAAAAGGAAGGGGGGGACCCAGGAAACTACAGGCCGGTTAGCCTTACGTCCGTCCCAGGGAAAATGGTGGAAAGCCTCATCCAAGATAAAATCTTAAAACACATAGAAGAACAAACCTTGCTGAGAGAAAATCAGCATGGCTTCTGTAAGGGTAAGTCTTGCCTGACAAACCTTTTAGAGTTCTTTGAAAAAGTCAACAGGCATGCGGATTTGGGTGAACCGGTGGATACTGTCTATCTTGATTTTCAGAAGGCTTTTGACAGTCCCTCACCAAAGGCTGCTGAGAAAATTGCACAGTCAGGGGATAAGAGGGCAGATCCTCTTATGGATTGAGAACTGGTTGGGATCCAGGAAACAAAGAGTCGGTGTCAATGAGCAATTTTTACAATGGAGAGAAGTGAAAAGCAGTGTGCCCCAGGGATCTGTTCTGGGACCGGTGCTTTTCAGTCTTTTCATAAATGAACTGGAGACAGGGATAAGCAGTGAGGTGGCCAAGTTTGCGGATGACACAAAACTTTTCCATGTGGTAAACACCAGAGAAGATTGCAAAGAGCTCCATAAGGATATTTCCAAATTGGGGGAATGGGCTGCCAAATGGCAAATGCATATAATGTAGCAAAATGTAAAGTAATGCATATTGGGGCAAAAAATCCAAACTTTGTCTCTCAACTCATGGGCTCTGAGTTATCCGTGATGGATCAGGAAAGAGATCTTGGTATGCTGGTGGACAGCTGTGGCAGCGGTGAAGAAGGCAAATTCCATGCTAGGGATTATCAAAAAAGGGATTGAAAATAAAACAGCCAACATTATAATGCCATTGTACAAGACAATAGTAAGGCTGCACCTGGAGTACTGTGTACAATTCTGGTCACCACATCTCAAAAAAGACATAGTGGAACTGGAAAAGGTGCAAAGAAGAGCAACTAAAATGATTACTGCGCTGGGGGACCTCCCTTATGAGAAAAGGCTAAAACATTTGGGGCTCTTTAGTCTGGAAAAAAGGCACCTGAGGGGGGATATGATTGAGACGTAGAAAATAATGCAGGACATGAGTAAAGTGGATAGAGGGACGCTCTTCTCCCTCTCACAAAATATCAGAACTAGGGGACATACACTCAAATTGAGGGCTGGGAGTGTAAGAACAGACAAAAGAATTTTTTTTCCACACAGCACGTTGTTAGTCTGTGGAACTCCCTGCCATAGGAGGTGGTGATGGCATCTGGCCTGGATGCCTTCAAAAGGGGATTGGACAGATTCCTGGAGGAAAAGTCCATCACAGGTTACAAACCAGTGAGATGTGTAATCGCCAGGCTTAAAACCATGGTACTCAAGGACCAGATGCAGGGGAGTGGTATGAAGAGACAGATATCTAGTCTCGTGCGCTCCCAGATGCATCTTGTGGGGCCACTGTGAGATACAGCAAGCTGGACTAGATGGGCCTTTGGCCTGATCCATCATGGTTCTTCTTATTTTCTTATGAAATCCTACTGGAGTTCATGTAAGGCCTGTGTAAGCTGCCATGGCTAATTGCAGCTAACTGATGAGATGCAGCCTGGAACACATCTTGGTCATGCTCCCAATTGTACTACTGAGCTGTACGATAGTGACTTCCCAAATGGCTGTTAGAAGCAGAGACATGCTATGCAAAACTTACTAAAACACCAGGAGAATCCCAGGCAATATGCCAGATCTTACTTGTCTCTCACAATTTCCCCCATATAGTAGGCATAGATAAAAATCCAACCATCTTGTGAATATATATTGATTATTCAGCCCATTTGTAATTTCAGATACAGATCAGGTTCTAGCATTAAAAATGGTATAATTTGTATATTATATAATCAATATAATTTAAGGTAGATTCCATCATTATTCTATGCTTCATATAAGAAGCAACGGTAATAATTCTGCTACATATAAAATCTCCATAGGTCTCCTACTCAGTTGGGCAAGCACTCATTAATTCCCCATGGTTATTAAAACATCCAGATATTTTAACAGCCACCTATATGTTCAAGTTCTCAAGAAGAGAATACTCAAATGGCCAGAGACTTAGAAGTCTGTCACAGTATGAAAACTGAAGACGTATTAATACAGTATTAATGCATGTATGATCAGAAATATTAGTAAGATCTTTGTCACATACTGCAGTTGGAAGCAAGAAAGAAGAGGAAAGTGAAGAATAGCTAAAATAGGGTGAGTAATATTTTAACTATATAAGAAAAATATTAAATTAAATATCAAACTAGAGTAGCTTTTTTGCTAGATGGTTGCAGTATATAAATCAAATAAATAAATAAATAAATAAGTTTTAAGGGAAACCATAAATTTATTTATTTATTTATTTATTTTCATACTTGTATACCGCACCCATTTCCCAGGCGGGAACTCTGGACGGTTTACACAAAATTAAAAACAATGGCATCCATAACAAACAAACGATATTGGCAAGAGGCGGAAATAAATAAATAAAACTCCAGTGCTTCCTAGCAATTCCCAAAAGCGTTCCTAAATAGCCAGGTCTTCAGTGCTTTTCTGAAGGATGCCAACGAGGGTGCCTGCCGTATCTCACTCGGCAAAGAATTCCAGATTGCGAGGCCAGCCACCGAGAAGGCCCGTTTACGAGTGGTCACCTTGCGGGCCTCCTTCGGGGTGGCGACCCGGAGCGAGAGGGCCGTGGAGGATCGGGTGGGTCGGGCCAAATCTAATCGTCGGGAAATACGCCCTGCCAGATAGTCAGGGGCCAAGCCATGGAGGGTTTTGTAAAATGGTGTGAGTTAGTGTACTGCGGTTGACACCATTCCATCAGCAACATTTGTTGTTGTTAACTCTTTCAAATTGGCTCTTTTTGTAGTATAAGCTAGCTTCCCTAACCCAGTTGTCTTTATATATAAATACCGTAAGTCAAGTGCAGATGGAAAACGGTATGTTTTGAAGTCCATAATCTGGAAAGTTCCTGGTTGGAGACTACCCTAAAACACTGATCACAAGAACCTGTGTGACTGAGGTTTGTTGCTTTATCTTCACCTCCCTTCCCTTCCTTCCCTTCCTTTCCCCCAGAAACTTTATGTTGTTTACTTATCACTGAAACACCATGGATCATTCCCATGGAGAAGGTTAATTAATAATGATGTCTTTATTCTAGTCAGATGACTCTGAACTAGTGCAATAGAGGAGTGCAAACAATAAGGGGTCATCAGAAAGATCAATCAGTAAATTAAAGGTGGAGGAGTTTTAATCAGAAATATTGTATCTCTGACTATATAGAGAATATTTTTCTACACCACTGAGTAACCGTGTCTGCCTCTCCACCCACTGAGATTTAAGCATAGTCTACAAAGATTGTTAGTAGGGCACAGTTTTCCCCCAAGAGGGCCAAGAGGCCCTGAATATTATTTATTTATTTATTTATTTATTTTCAGATTTATATACCGCACCTACTTCCCGAGCAAGAACTCAGGGCGGTTCACACAAAACATAAAAAGCTAAAAGAAAACTAAAAAGGCACCAGGAGTTTAAAGGATCAGATTAAACCCCGGGCTCTTCTCATAGTGTTTATTACCTTGATTCTCACTGAAAGAGGGACTGAGTGGCACCGGCTCATCTGATTAAGTGGCTATTCTCTCTTATTTGCACACCCGCACACAACTGCACGTACACTCTTTGCACTCTGTATACACACGCACACATGCACATTATTGCCAGCTCTGCCTCTTCTCCCATCCTGGCTGCTGAGATTTTTTTGTATCTAATTAATTAAAACACATCTAAATTTAAATTTTCAACCTTTAGTTTTCAGTGAATTAGAACCTAATTAAATTAAGCCACCATTCCAACTGCAGAATTAGAATGAAAAAGTTGAAGATTAGCCGGATTAATTAAAATAATTAATTCATTCTGAGTTCTGAAATCTCTACTTCGACACACACACACACACACACACACACACACACACACACACACACATCATCATCATCATCATCATCATCATCATCATCATCACCACCACCACCACCACCACCACCACCATCACCACATAATCAGGACTAGTAACAGCCAGATAGATGAAAGATTCATGAAATATGACAGGAAAATTCACATTTGGAACTCAAACATTAACAATGGCTGTAATATAATAAGTGAAATTCACGCCAGCATAAGAAAGCAGCTTTTGGGGGGCAATAACATCCAGGAAAGAAAAAGTTTATTAATAAAAATAACCATACTTTTAGACTGACCAAGGGATGCTGTAAAAAGTACAAAAGGCCCATGGATGCTATGTGACCTTATGACAGCGTAAAGGACTGTTAAATCAGCCATTTTGAAAAGACAAACAGCTAGCTCCTGTTCATTAATGGACAGAGGGCCTTACAATTCTCTCAGTGTCTGAGTGTTTTCCATATAGGTGGCAAACACATAAGGGGGTTTCTCTGGACATGAGGTCAGTTTTCAATTCATGCCGTAGTTCTGCTTAGATTCTTCAGAGTTTGATTCTTCTGTGTTATTCATCTTGTTTTGGGGTTTTGTGTCGTTTTTGTTCACTGTTATTTATATGAGTTAAGTACAGTACAATGAAAAATGTACACATGCTCTTCATATGCAAGTCTCAATGCCATGGAATAGGCATTCCTATAATGATTAGTTTGAGCCTGGTGTTAATAGGGAGAAGGACAACCTGATCTCACTTTCATATTCTTATTATTTCTTGCCTTAATGTTGGTATTTTGCAGTCTTTGTACTTTCTGTTCTTTTGAGGTTGCCTGGTGACGAAACACCAGCTTCTCTAAGGAATTGCTACTTATCCAGAACGAGAATATCAAATCTATTAAAATCAACTGCTTTTATTTGTGATAACTTGCTTCTCCTAGTAGAGTGTGGTGGTTTTCTTTTCAAAAACTGGAGGTAGCTGGAATTTTTGAGATGTGAATAATTCAGAAAACATAACTGTTTCAAAATGATCTTTCCAACTTGCTTATGCCTGCACGTATAAGCTGTTGATGCTGGCTTATGGCATCCAGCTATGACATGATGAATTGCTTCTTTGGATTCATGACGGGTCCTACATGTATCAGTTAACACCTTGCTTTACAATTCTTTTCTGATGGTATCTAGTGTAGATAACTTGGTCTTGAATGGTGCATTGAATCCCTCAGTTGCAGCTTAAGATGGAATGATTTAAGCCACAAGTTTGGCTCTCGCTTATTGACATTATCTTCCAGGAGGTAACTTGGGTGCTTATTGTCGGGTTATTTTTCCCTTCAGCAAGTTTACAGTGCAATGCTTCTGGACAGGAAGGATTAGCAACCAAGTTTCATTTACAGATGGCCAAACTAGGCAAGAAATTCAACACATTTTAGGAGCAGTGTTTTCTCAACTGGTGAAAGACATGTTTGTCACAACACATTATCTTCCTCAACTGTGTGTCTTGCATTTAGCATACTTTCTTTTATAACTGGCTACTGCAAGGTAAACACAGTGGCTTGATTTACAAGTCCAATCCCTGATGCACACATATGTCAGGAAATCCTATCGTAAAATGAAAAATTAATTAATGGCAGGGATTACACATTCCCATTGATGGGAGAAGGCTTGAGGGCTAATTAGGGGAGTGCCTCAGCCTAAACTTTGAGGGAGGCAAAGTGCCTGTGAGATGGGGGAACACGGAAGAATAAAGAAATTATCCTCACCACATGTTTCTGTGTAAGGTTCTCTGCTAAAGTAACATCCTAAAATGAAGGCTTGAGACTTGTTCCATCAGCTTGAGGTGTCAGGTTTAATCTTTGATGATGCAGGGTGAATTGTCTTTCCCATCTCTGGAGACAAAGGGTTGCCAATTGCTTAGTGCAGTCTCTGTTAAAAATTGTGTGATCATACAGGAACTGTCAGTCGTACAAGGGTGTTCATTTGCACGTAAAACTGAGGTCTGGTAATAATTCAGAAGATGCTTTAAGAGGGAATCTCTTGGGGAGAACACCCCCTGAAGGCACAGCATTGCATTTAGAAGCACATCGCATGGGAGAGTCGGAGTAGTAGGTTGAAGCTGGGTACAGAGAGAACAGCATCGTACACCTCTGTGTCCAAACTGGCCCTTCGTCATTGCGCCTTATGTCCAGCAGTGGCATTCAAATGACATTCCTACAGCTGGTGCTTGGAAACTGCAGCAATTGCTGTTGCTAAGAAGCACTTTTGAGCAGGAAAGCAATTATCCAAGCATGGTGTTTTCCTTTTAAATTAATGGGAGGACATTCTTGGGAGCATATGACAAATTGTTGAAGGTCTAGCGTAGATGGGGCTGCTGGATAATCCACTTTTTGCTGGCCACCCCGAGGATCGTTGCCTAAAGAAGTGGCACTGGCGATTGTCATTAAGGTAAAAGGGGACATTCTGGCTACCAGCCAGTACGTGTCTTTTGCATGGCAGTGGGACGCTCTGATGTGATTGCCAGTAGGGACGCCCCGTTCCTATGTACGTTCTTAGACAGAATTCAAACAGCTCCTCTCTCTCTCTCTCTCTCTCTCTCTCTCTCTCTCTCTCTCTCTCTCTCTCTCTCTCTCTCTCTCCTGGAGGTGATAAACCTCAGGTGTCAGTTTGCATGGCATTCCTGCATTGCCATTTGGTGGCGCGTAGAGTCTACCTCCTCTGCTCCATTTGACTGAGGAAAGGAAAAGGATGCCCAGCAGGTGCCATATCAGCTTCAAGGTCAAAATGCCCTTGTTTTGCTTTTAACGCAATCTGCCGGGGCTCTCTTCACTTTCTTATTATTCATTTCACAACAGTCAAGTAGGCTGAGGGGGCTGAGGGGGCCCGTTCCATACGATAGTCATTCACATTTAGATAAACAGAGGAAGGCAGAGGGGGAAAAGTGATCTAAGCATTTGGGATGGGAAGGTACACCGAAATAATATCCAGTGCTCCTGAAGGGAGGAGGACGTCTCACCATGTTCTCAAGACCACAGGGATTATTATTTTTATAGTACTTGGAAACAACATCAGCTCAAGTCCTATGTAACACCCGGGAGCTCTGGTGTATGTAAAAACATGGAGTGTATTCAATAAGGCATTATGGGTGTACATCTGGATGCGAATCCGTATAATCTGCAGTTGTCCCTCTGTTGCTCAAAGGAAATAATAACTATAGTTAACCAAGCTATTCATATGCCCATTCTCAAGGTGGGAACTGATGTGGAGCAGTGGGGAGAGAAGGAGAACAGCTTGCATGGTTCTTTAGTTTTCTTGGCTGGATGTCTTCAAAGAGGTGGCCGTGTTAGCCTGTCTCAGGATGTACAACTGAAATGGAAAGGAAAGGGCTGGGGAGCTTTAAAGGCCAAGAGATCTACATCAGAATGGGTTTTTGAGGATTGATGACAATCAATTGCCTCAGACAAATGGAGCATAATAGTGAGGCCACTTGGTTTATATACCACAGAGTTCACATTCATGAGGTGAGGGCACTACGAGAATGACTGTCACATCAGTAATGGGCTTTCAAAATCATGTTGGCATTGTTAACACAGTTACGATCACTCCATGTACAGATAACACTGGTATCCTGTTATAGGTAATCAGATGGCATTTGGAAAGTCTGGTGAGAGTTGTGTCAAGGAGAAAAACTAGTTAGTTCTCTGAATCCAGGGTATTAATATATAAAATGTGCAGGGGGTGGTATCAGGAGACAGACATCTAGTCTTGTGAGCTCCCAGAGGCAATTGGTGGGGCCTCTGTGAGATACAGAAAACTGGACTAGATGGGCCCTTGGTCTGATCTGGCATGGCTCTTAAGTTCTTAAAATATTTAGTAATGCGCTAAGAATTATTGATCCTTATTTAATACTTTTTGAGCATACTGGAACCTCTGAATATATCACTCTTCAACTATCTTGGTCTCAAATCTTCTGTTCTAATTCCTTTTGTCCACCACTGTGGCTCTGAAATCTATAGTAGTGAGTCCTTGTAAGCTCAAGTGTTCTGAAACTGACGATTGTGTTGTGCCATTCTTTGGAGAAAGGTGGGTTAGAAATAGTTTAAATTTTAAAAAAATCTGATGTCAGATTTGTGTCATTTTATTCTTCTACATAGAAATTTGTCACTTTGCCCTACATAGACTGCAGCAGGCAATACCAGCACAGGACGGGAAGTCTGATAAGAATAAAGGGCTATAAGTTGTGTGGTTGGAGCTTTTTTCACCCTCTTGTCTCTTCTACACACTTACTCATTGAGGATTTCCAGAGCATATTTGGTGTGGGACACAAGGGCATTCTCTACCATTCCATCAGTAGATGGATGTAGAAGTGGATGCAGTTCCATGAACAAATGGACTAAATAAATAGATTTTACCCATTCAGCTGTCTTGTTCAATCAGCTCAAAGGTCTAACTAGTCCATCAAACTTAATTTCTCCATAACTAGTGAGCTAATCTTTGAAAGTTTGCTACTGGGACTTGATAGAGTTAGCTGGCCACAGGCATGGAAATTAGAAGTTCCATTGTCAAATATGATAGCCAATGATTATCCATAGTTTTATCCTCCCATGATATGAGAAACGGGCAGTCACATCTGTTAAGTTCAGAGCATCTGTTTTTTCAAGACTCCCCAATACACTGTATATTCAAAAACCCGTCACTTTTCTTAGAGGAATTAATCCTATGCCCTTTTGAGATTACAGGAGGAAGAAAGAGAAAATCTTCCTTTTATGAAAGAATTACAGATTACACATTACAGAGTGCTATTGTACCCTGGAGACAATCTGTGTTGATGTGGGGTGCTCTCTGGAATGTTAACGTACACAGATAGAAACAACATCAAATAGGAGAGTATCAAGCTACCCTCACAGGCATAGCTGTGCACACATAGATGGAACTGAAAGGAATCTCATACAGCTGTGATTCTACATTGTTACCAAAGAACTCTTCTGATTATTCATTCATACAACCGGAGGCTAGGCAAATAAACAAACACTCGGGCAAATGTTACAGCCAAATGTTTGTCTGCTTATTTCAACTGTGAGGCTCTCCGGCATTTTATATATTTTCTTTGCCCATTCTCACTCCAAGCTTTCTGTCTTTTCTTTCCTCTATTTAGATTAACCATTTCCTTCTCGCTCTCTTTCCTCTGGTCCACCTGCTCTACCAGCACCCTGCTCTTCTTATGCCCACAAACTCTTTTTAACCATACGGCATTCCCGAGTTCCTTCCTCCTTTGACTCCTACTTTCCTTCTGATCTTTACCGTTTCTTTGCTTAGTCCTTCTTCTTTGCTTACACTTTTGTTAGAAATGATGGCAGTCAGAGACCCTTATGTCTGTGGAACACATTAACCCACTTATATTTACAACGCCTATGCCCATGCTGACCAAAAAAATTGGAAGGGGAAGGGAAAGGAAGTCACAGCACAGTTTGTCTTGAAAACATGGCATGCACTGTGGTGATGTCTTGTTTGATTTGCAGCTCTGGAATGTTCTGGTAGCACTGATCTCATTAGCAACAACGTGGACACCTTATGATAAAGCAAATTATGGATCCCCTCAGTTGTGGAGCTTCTGAAGTGGGGCAACCGTAGCAAATGCAGCCCCCTTTTGACTTGTTGAGGCTTGATATGTCCTTACCAGTTCTTTAAGTTCTTGCATTCTCAGCCAACCTGGTCTTCACTATTATTTACTTATTTAAAACCTTTCTATCATACTGTGGGTGGGTGACAGGGAGATCAGTCCCCCTGTGGGTGTTGTCCACTCTTCCCCAAGATGTAGAAGGGTGCAAGACTACCAGTTCCCCCACCGAGATAGGTATTGAAGAAATGGGAGCAGCATCTTCATGTAGAGCAGGCACCCTGGAAGCCATAGATAGCCTGGGAAAGGAATCAACACACACACACACCTGACATTGGGGAGCCTAGTAAATCCCTGGGGTAGGAACAACCGCCAGAGGAGGAGAAATCTAGAGCAGCCGTTCTCAATGGGTGGACACAGGAGCCTGGCACATTTAAAGGGGCCACAGACTATAAACAGTTCTCCACAGGCCACCATGTAAGGTTCATCATGCGACCTACACACAATCCTGATTCGGACTTTCGTGTTGTGTTTATGATTATAGTTTTAAAAAAATAGAGAGTTGAGAATGGCTGGTCTAGATGGATGAGATTAAAGAGTTGGATAAAGGGAAAGAAGGAAGGAGAAAAGGGAGAAGGAGATTGTTGCAGACGAAGATAGTCCTGGAAAAGAGAAAACAGGTAATGAGTCTAAGGAAGAAACCTTTCAGCCTGAGTTGCCCAACCTGGGCATATAATGTCTGGGCATTTTACAACGGGTTATGCAGGCCACACATTCCCACCGAACCAGCCCCTGTGACATACACACACACAGCAAGCTGAGGACTCATTTTACTGTCCCCGGAAGGATGGAAGGCTGAGTGAACCTTGAGTCAGCTACCTGGGATTGAACCCCAGGTCATGAGTACAGTTTTGGCTGAACTCCAGCAGTTCAACCACTGCACCACAACCCCCTAAGCAAACTCTCTGATTAGGCAGAAAAGGAAAGGTGAAAAGGGAGAAAGAGAGAAAGGGGGGATCATAGTATCAAGAGGTAATGCAACAGGGATGGGAACCCCAAGGGCAGTCAGAGGGTGAGGACCAAGGGAAGGTGAAAGAGAAAGAATCTGGGAGGGGGTTGGACCCACCATCCATGTTATGGCACTTTGCATTTGGGGCCACATCCTCTAGTATGCTTGTATATGGACTAGGAGAAATGTGGAAAACATCTCCACCCCTGGAAGAGATTTGAGGGAAGTAAAGGAACAGTGTGTTACAAATGCTTGACATTGCTGTTGAAGGGTCTCTCGGTTAGGTTCATTAAAAAGGTTGGAGTAAAACCTGAATTGTCCCTGTCCCTGGAAGTGGGAGAGCACCTCAAACAACATCAGGACCCAGTCCCACATCCTCACACATATGATATGAAGGTGGCTCCCCACGCGGATGACAGCAGGTGAATAATATGTCAAATACAAAAACAAACTGTGGAGCATTTGAAGAGTTCGCCATCAAGGGGGGGGGGGTTTACGTTGTCCTCTCCTTCTCACAGGACACTTGGTTCTAATGGCCTCAAGAAAGGGAGGATGGCTCCAGTCCCAGCTAGGGGAAGCTTCTAGTAGATGGAAAAGGTAACGGTAGTTGTCTTCCGCTCCTTTCCCAGTGCATTCCAACACACAGGCTGCCGATTACTGGCTTTGAACCACAGGTGGTGAACGGAACCAAAGGAAACATGGAGAAAGTGTGCCCCTTTCCTCTCCTGGCATGATTTCTGATGGCATTCTTGGATAACAGGCCACAGCAACAAACACCAAAGTTACTCTATTAAAGGCAGTGCCCCTCAGAATTTCACAGCATGACCCAAAGTGCCTGTGATGTGAGCATAACTGAATGTTGTTTATATACACTTTGTGTAGTCTTCAAATAGATTATACGCATGACCCGTTCTCCCGCTGTGGACATCTGCACTGAGAATGCAAAGCTAAGCATGCACAGAGAAGGGAGAGGATGATGTTTGTATTGGTCTTATTAGCTAGTATTTGTAGAGTGCTCAACAGGGATGGCGGTGCTGCACAATTTAAATATTAATCATAAAATCAAGATCCCGGCATGGAATACTGAAGTTTTGAAGTCTGATCCAAGGAAGATTTGAATGCAATAGTACTGAGCACTTTGGAGTTGTGTTGACTTTGGAGCTTGTTGAATGGCTTTGGTGTTTCATGTTGTAAGTTCAAAAGAGGGACAATGTTTACATTAGATTAATAGGACAACTCCCTAATTAGTAGGACTGTGTAGGAAGGAGAAGTAGGGACGAGGAAAACGCTGTTTGGATTGAAGTCTCTGATGTGGGAAAATCAAGATTTAATGGCAAGAACACTTGTCTCTACCGTTGCACTGACATTACTATCCTGTTCACGTATTTCAATAGTCACGGTTAAAAAAAAACACACCATCAGTTAGGAATAAAAATGTGAGCAGATTATAAAAATGGCTTTTCTAGTTCACAACTTGATGGCCAAGGACTGCTACTGATACAGAACAGGGAAGACATGGCAGTCTTCTGACCATTATTGAGCTCCAAGCTGATGAAAAGTATAGTCAGTTTTCCTTCCAGAGGAATCACCCACCTCATGTTGATTGTGAAGCATTTATGCCCGGGTGGTATCACATGAAAGGACCTTCTCGGTGGTTGCTCTCAGGCTTTGGAATGTACTGGGGGGGGGGGGGAGCCAGGTTGACTCCTTTTCTCCTTTCATTGTTAGGCAAAGACTTTCCCCTTCCGGAAATGTTTTAAGCAACAGTTGGGGGTCTAGGGATCACTGTATTTATTAAATTGTGTATGGGTGTGTGTTGTGTTGTTACAGTCATAACCGACTCGTGACTCCATGTCCATGGAATTTTCTTGGCAGGAATACTGGAGTGGCTTGCCAGTTCCTACTCCACGCGCCTACAGCATCTGGTAGTCTCCCATCCAAGTATTAACCAGGGCCGACCCTGCTTAGCTTCTGAAATTAGGCCAGATCGGATGTGCTTAGGGCCTCTATTCATTTATTAAATAAATATACTTTAAAATGTTTTTAAAATTGTTTTCAGTCTTAGTTTTAATTTTAATTGTAATTGTTTTAATACAATTTTGTGCAGTGTTTTATGCTTGTTCTCAGAGTCTAGTTTTAATGGCTGTGAGTAGATAACGGGCACAAACCTGAAAAATGATGGCTCGTGATGCCTCACTGTCCATGGCTGGCCACCAATGATCAACCACCACAAGCCAACCAGAACATTGAACTGCAAACCAGTTTGGTTTTCAGTTCATGCCAGGGACAGACGTTTACCTTCTCCTGTTGTGCTATCATGGCTGCCACTGTCACTGTTTGCGTAGCCTTCCAGGAGTCAATCTGCTGCCTTGGGTCCTTTTCCAAGGAGAAAGGTGGGGTAAAAATACTCTAAAATAAATAAATAAAGAGATTTTGTGCAAGCATTCATCTCCCAAGTGATTAGGATGATCCTCTGGGAGGAGGGCACTTATGCAGAAAGCAATGTCCGAGCTACCTGGAGTTCCCACTGCCATGACACTACCATGGTGACAACAGTGATGATGATGACAGTGGGTATGGGGGGGGAGGTGAGTGCTGTGACAGAAGGCAGCGTGTAGGCTCCTTGAAGGCTGTGCTGGCACTGCAGGTAAATAGTGACAGCAACAGAGGAGGAAGAAGAGGAGGTCGGAGGACCAGGTAAGGTGGTGCTGGGGGGAAGACGATCATCTACTTGGCTGAAGCAAAATGAAGAAAAAAGCAGGAAAAAAAAGTTTGGTACTTCACTTCATTTTTGGCAAAACAGGTTGCCAGAACTGAACCCCAGTTTGTTGTCTAGTTGTAAGCCATCTTGCCCCCCCCCTTTTAAAAATATGCATACTAATATGCTGAGAATCAAAAACATTAAGGAAACATTTCAAGCAAGGAAATTTCTCTATGCCCAGCAGCATCCATCGCAGATGTGCCTAAAAATAATGTATTGAATTTACTGAATGTGTTGAAATTACCCTCTACCAATTTTGCTTTCATTTTAGAAGGAATCCTGCCGTGCCCTTGTCAACCTCAAAGCTCTATAAGTTGTGTAAGATGTGGGCGTTGGGGTGGGGAGATCACATTGCCTTCATATGGTCAACATTTCCCACAAATGGATCTGTTTGCCACAGTATTCCAACCTAAATACTATACCACATAATTGCATCATATTGAGCAACCCGTACAGAGACTAGGGAAGGGAAAGGGGCAGCTGGAAATACTGCAAAGCAAGGAGAAAGGAAAATGTTTATTTTACCATATAGTTGATTCCTATTTGAACATGGAATTTGAGACATGGCACACATGAATAGTTTCCCTGACCACTCTCTCAAACCACCTATGTATCTTTTTTGTCTAATATGTGTACATCCTCATCTTTGAATGAGTGTCCTGCAAATGAAGGTACACTGCTGATTCAGGTCCTGAGCTATTGCCCCTCTTGTGTTGGCCCATCCTCCTGTTTAATGGCTGTTTGGTTTAAGAACATAAGAACATAAGAAGAGCCATGCTGGATCAGCTTCCTGTATCTCACAGTGGCCCCACCAGATGCGTCTGGGAGTGCATGAGACTAGATATCTGTCTCCTGATACCTCTCCCCTGCATCTGGCCCTTGAAGTGCCCTGGTTTTAAGACTGGCGATTACACATCTCCATCATGGTTTGTAACCTCTGATGGACTTTTCCTCCAGGAATCTGTCCAATCCCCTTTTGGAGGCATCCAGGCCAGATGCCAACACCACATCCTGTGGCAGGGAGTTCCACAGACTAACAATGCACTGGGTGAAAAAATATTTTCTTTTGTCTGTTCTTACTCTCCCAGCCCTCAATTTGAGTGTATGTCCCCTAGTTCTGGTATTTTGTGAGAGGGAAAAGAACGTCCCTCTATCCACTTTACTCACGCCCTGCATTATTTTGTACATCTATCCCCCCTCAGGTGCCTTTTCTCCATTGTAGAGCTCTGTACACTCCTCGCTGCATTGTACTGCATATACTATACTGCTCCTTTTGTGTTTTGGTGTTGGATCGTTTGGGTGGATGAGACTCTGCCTTAGTGTGTTTGAAGTAAATGGAGGTGTGTTTGCCAAAAAAATCCTTTTAAGCTTTTCAGACCCTCCAGCCATGGAAGGAATGACCAGGTTCTTCCGTCAGGTCTGGGTCTCAGGCTGATCCATTGATCTTCTGGGTTGGGACACTGCTTTGTTGAAGGCCCACTTTGGATATCCACTGTCCTTAAGTGCTGTCTTCAGGTGCTTGCCAGTCCTTGCCTTCCTTCTTCTTAGCTTCTGTGGCGTTGGGGACGCTCTCTACTCTGTGGTTTACAGTCCTAATAACTCTTAATTTGTGTTATAAATTGTGTTATAGATGGTGTTATAAATTGTGTTATAGATGGTGGGAATCAAACAGTAGGTACTGATCAGTGTGAGTGGATTTCCTGTAAACCTCTATTCCCAGGCCACAGTCGGGTCCTATCATAACTACACAGTCCAGGAAAGCCAGCCCGTTTTCGTGTGTGTGTGTGTGTGTGTGTGTGTGTGTGTGTGTGTGTGTGTGTGTGTGTGTGTGTGTGAGAGAGAGAGAGAGAGAGAGAGAGAGAGAGAGAGAGAGAGAGAGAGAGAGAGAGAGAGAGAGAGAGAGAGAATAAATAAATTTAAAGCAGAGGTGGGCAGCTTTTCTGGATCCAGGCCCCAAATTTTGCTACTAGCACTCCTTAAGTATACTGTCTCAAGCCCAGAAATGACTCAAAATGGCAAAAGGTAATATTGGTTTTGATTATATTTGTTTGGAATAGTTTATTTTGGGGGGGCCTGCAACTCACCTATTCACAAGTCACTGCTCCTGGATGTGCCAAGAATAGAAAAACACTGCATTCTCAATGGTGAGGGGCACATGTAAGTCTCCCATGGGTGCCTGTGAACCTCAAAAACGGTCCTGGGGGAAAGCTATGCTTGCCCAGAGGATTATCTTTTTTATAGGACTAATCTGCTGGATCTCTTTTCCTTACATATTATGCTGTGAAGAGTTCATCAGAGATGAGCGGGGGGAGGGGACACACCAAGTGGGCTGGTCTTGAGATTTCTGTTATTTCTTGGTAAATTCTCCTACATGTCCATTTCTCACACTGGGTGAGATACATTTCTTCTTTCTGTCCCACAAGTTCACATTCAGCCTGATTCATAGACTATCATTCTATGTCTTTATTTTCATTGATCAAATGCTAGATGGCAGAGGACCATAGCAAACTAGAAGAGCCTGAAAACATCCTGGGACGAACCAAAGATCAATGAGGGAAATATTTTGCCTTGTACTGCTGCACATGCAAAAGACCTTCACTTTAGTACAGTACTAGGATTTCAGGTCAAGCTAGTACCAGTCGGTGTGGATCATGCCAGGCTACACAAACCCAATTGTTTATTACAAATCAGAGTATGTACTTAATCATACCGAAGACCCACCAATGGCTTATCAGTATTAAGACAGTAGTTCCATGGATATGCTTTGTATGTTTCTTCCAATTAGTGGTTAACTGAGCGGGACTCCTGGACAGCCATGATTTTTGGGATAGAGGGGGCCACACAGCTAGTCCTGGGAGAACGATGGGTGGGGATATCTCTGTTTTAGGACAAAGAGCCCACCGGAGTTCTATACTCTATCAAGCCCTACTCTTAGAAAAAAGAGAAAGGAAAATGGCTGATTATGTGAAGGAGACAAAAGCAAACAAGGTCTTTTAAAGAGAAAGACATGTGGAAAGATGCAGTGCATGCAGGCACACATAAGATGCAGGTGTGCACACGCTGAAGAGCATTCTGTTGCATTCGTCTCCAAAATAAAACGGATTGCATGAGAAGCCAAGGACTAGTGCTAGGAGAGAAGAGGACAAGTGGCAGGATCAAATACAGCCAGGCAGCACATTTAGCAGTACAACACGATGACATCAATACAATATGACAGGCAACGTAAGCTGAGCGTAATAGCCTGCAGTGGTAGAGTGCAGCAGAGTAAGCAGAGTTCATTTGGAGAGCGAGAGACTGAATTGAATGCATGGCTAAGGCACTCCGGGATGGAGCGATGTCTGGTCCCATACCAGTCAATAGCTTTCTCCCTCTATCTATCCAGATCTCCTTGGAAGGCACAAATCACTTTTAAAGAGGGATTAGGCGAGAGACAGAAAGTAGAAATGAAAGAGAAGTGTCAGGGCCTGAGAGTCAGACAAGGACACAGCCAACTCCCCAGGTGAAAGCACGAGTCTCCCCCTAATTAGAAGTAACATAAGCTTCTAGATTTCATCTCAGATTTAGGAGAAAAATACAAAGCAAGGAGCTAAATACGTTTATGGCCTCCCTGGCCCTGGGACAATGCACACAGTGAAACAAGGGGAGTTTGTCTACACTTGGAAATCATGGAAAAGAACCAGACAGTGTCTGATTCCTCTGATTATCACGACGGAGGCCTTGCACATTAAAGGTGGGTAGCTTGGTCCCAAACTAGGCATGACCACTGCCTGCCTGTTCCGCCATCGCTTCCCAGTTAATTCTACGGCAAACAACAAATGTGTAGATTAAACAAATATGAATGATTGATTTGATGTTCAATTGCATAGTTTCTAATAGCATGCCCTCACACCAATCTTGCAGTTCTCCTCCTTTTCCAGTATTTCAACTCTCAATTTTTTAAAAGCATCATTTAGTGAATATGGGGGTGGAGGGTGGGGGCAATATTACCACTCAGTTTCCCCTCCTATCTACCCCTTGACATTTTTTCAGAAGGCTATGGAGTATATGGATATTATGTGTGTGTTGGGGGGGGGGGGAAATAGGGCCCCAGTGGGCCATACACTGTGCACCCCATTCTAGAGCCTTGGTCATCACATTCTTCCTAGTGCAGCTGTTTCTCCTGCCTTTCAAATGGTGGTGAGAGATGGGCCTGGGGGAAGCCCATCAAAAGTCTAAGTTACCTAAATGGCAGTTCTCACTAAAAGATCCTGCAATGAATGTCCAAATCTGGTGAACATTATATGTCACCATAGTCCCAGGCAAAATCTTCTGCCTGTATGAAAACTCAAACATGCAGCTGCAAGTGTTAACAGATAACTAACTACATACCAGCATGTTTTACTATAGGTCCAAAATGGCAGGACACATCTGGGATTTTCCCTACCTCCAGACATTTACACAATTCACATGAGGTTATCAACACTTAGGATCCGGCCACTGCCCCATTAGATGATTGTTTAGGGGTAAGGAAGATGGTCCTATTTATTCTGAAATGATATAACTACTGTACAAAAGAGCTTCTACATTCTGTTAAACGCCAGTGGGGCCACAGTGCCTACATCCCTCAAAGCTGCTCATCAGGTCTGGCATAACTAGTCATACAATGGCAGAATATGATGAAGAATTATGTGAATCCCTTTTACGTTTTATCCTGGAAGTGCTGTTGAATTCCTGGAATTTATTACAAATACCATGCCGTTACAGTCATGACCGACTCTTCATGACTCCATGTCCATGGAGTTTTCTTGGCAGGAATACTGGAGTGGTTTGCCAGTTCCTACTCCAGGGCCTACAGCACCTGGTATTCCCTGGTGGTCTCCCATCCAAGTACTAACCAGGGCCGACCCTGCTTAGCTTCCGAAATCAGGCGAGATGGGATATGCTTAGGGCATCTAAGCAGCTCTACAAATACCATACAAAGCATTAAAAGCAATTTACAGTTTATTTCCTACATGCCCAAGTACAGTGGACCTTCATATAACAAACGGTTTGTATAACACAAAATCTGTACAACATAAAAAATTGCGGAGATAGGGGAAATTTGCTTAACAGAATCGTCTATGGGGCAAATCTGTACATCATAAAAATGGTCGTGATTAGGGATTACTCCATTTTCAATGCATTCCTATGGGAAATGTGTATAAAGGAAAATTTGCTTAACATAATTTCATTTTGAATGAATTAATTCTTTTATACAAGGTACCACTGTATATACAGCCTAAGTCCACTCGAAAGATGCACTCATCACAAATCTCATTGTTATAACAGGATTTCAGAAAACTACTGCTTTGCTTCTGGTTGTGCCTTCAATGGAAAGGGAAAATGGAAATATGCAAGAACAGGTGGTGAAAATATGTAGGATACCTCAGTATGTGTTTGGATATGTATTCATGTTTTGGGCTGAGGTAATTGAAGAACAAGCTGCCTAGATGCCCTGAACACATCCGATCTCAACTGATCTCAGAAGCTAAGCAGGGTCAGCCCTGGCTAGTACCTGGATGGGCTACCACCAGGGGATACCAGGTTCTGTAGACGCCTGGAGTAGGAACTGGCAAGCCATTTAGATTTTCATTGAGATTCTGACTTTGTAAGGGGTTCAGAACTGGGATGGCTAAAGCAGAAACCTTGAGTAGCTCTTTCTGTGTTTCATTGTTTTTATTCATTTATTAGTACTAGTATTAGTATTAGAAATTCCTGCAGCCGTTTTAAAAAACTGCATTAGCATTCCCCTGTAAGTCCAAAGAAATGTACATTGCAAAGTGAAGTTTCCAATTCTAAAACAAAGTTGGAGGCTGGCCGGAGATACTGTATGTTGAACAAAAAAAGAGGAAGAAGTTATTTTAAAAAGCCTTTAGTCGCACCCTGTGAAGCAGGGCCTTCCATCTACCACTTACCAATCCTGATAGGCAAGTTGTCATAGCCAAGTATGCAGAAAATGGTGGGTTCAGGCACAGATCTTTTCAGTCAAAATGTGGTAACTGCTCAGAAGCATCACTTGTCTGAGAGCCAGGATAGCCACCGCCTATCAGAGCACAGCCAGGCCTCCTTAAAGCACGCTGTCAGTGCCATGGGCAGGGAGCACAGGCACTGCAGAAAGGTGCTTGCAACACAGACAGCACAAAGTGACACTTGCAAGCGAACTCAATCAAGGTACATATTTGGGCAGAAGGTAATCTGCTGCCCACAGTCACTGTCCGAAAAGTCATACTCAGAGTGGAAGCAAAACTCATGTGATGCCTTCCAGATCCTATCACTGCCACGTAACATGGCTCTGGGCAGGGAATTGTGGTGCTTGGCACCCAAAACGTCTGGACAACATAAGCTAAAGGAAAACTCCTCTCTGATATCTCACGAAGGATGCCACCAGGGTGCACTTTCATGCCACTCTGCATTCAGATTCTACTTCTCCAGTTTATGGGTTGGGTAAATCACAGTCCTTTTCAAAATCAATGAATGTTGTTCCAGAATACTTAGAATAAATGCTCAAAATATAAAAAAGTATTATAATACAACAAATTATTTAAACATGAATGTTATCCCTTGATGTATCTTTTTTATTTATTCCATCATATATCATTTAAGATAAATCAAGATTTGCATAATAAAGCATGTTCACTCATGGAGATTGTTAGGATAGTAACAGCAAAAGGAATTTGTTGTTGCAGTAAATCTGAGAAATGATAGAATTTGGCAATGACGAAACCACAAAAGCGGGGGAAGAGGATGATGTAATTTTGAATGGGCCTCTCTGAACATTTCTGCCTTTCACCATGTCATCTCAGTTGTTACAACATCTACTTTACAAGTATCTGAGATATCTGAAATCTGAGACCATGCTGTAGCGTTTACATAGCATTTGGGGTGTCTCCTGCCCAGGCAGCTTTTCATTGGCTTGTTTTTTTTCTGTGTCACACATTTAGGCTTGGGTAGGCTAAGGGTAGAGATAAACTCTGTGACTCCTCCTGACCAGTGGCCTAGTAACATTGCTTGGTCTCTGAACTATGCTATTTTGAAAGGACACTGGCAGACTTTTCCTGTTACACTTTAAATTGGTAACTTTATACCCAGTCTGCCTGGGCCTAGATCACATCACAGCAGCTGGCTGTAAAGCTATTTAATCTCTTGGAAATGGTCTCTGGTCATAATCCATGACTCACAACCATATAAAATTATGGCCTACCAAGATGCTACAAATATTTTCTGCAAAGCATAAATGTCCAGGCAACACCTGAGTCAGTCAGTCTCTCCAGCAGACTCCTCACGACCGGATCGACACACACCTCCAAGAGGATCGCTGGAGCCAGCAATATCAGAGGAACTGTGTTAAAGGCATTCATAGTTAAAAATTCATTATCCTTTTATGTTTTTCAGATGCCAGGAAATAGCTTAGCCGTTTTCACCAAGAGAGGAGATAAACATCTTTATAGTACCTTCCTTAGTTTGCTGGTACTGCTGTACCTTAGGCATATAGCCACAGGTGAAGTGCACCGCCTTAACTGTCTCTCATTTTGCAATGCAACTCATTCACAAATGTTAGCTTGAAATGCAATTACTGTACTGTACTTTAAAAGGGAAAATTTAAAAAAATAAATAAACCAGAAATCTATTCACTAAGCTTCTCCATCTAGCCTGATCATTTTAGCAAGTTACCTAAAGTCATAAGTCAAAGTTGTAAAAATAACCAAGTAGATTTTGCTGCTTTGTTTCATTGAGATGGGGAAGTGAACTAATTAAAAATTTAGTTGTGCAATGTATACATACAATGAGTGAGTGCATACCATTATTTCCATATCTCTCAACTGGCATCTGTGTTCTTACTTATCCAACAGAGAATGCTTAAGCTTCATGAATTCCCAATAGGCTAAGACAAGCGCCACATTTTCATAAATAAATGTATTCATTATAGGAACAAGCTGATCAACAGCAAAATTAAATTCAAAGTACTGGCATGGTAAAATCTTTCTAACTGAGAGCCATACAGTGATACCTTGTATAAAGGAATTAAATCGTTCCAAATGAAATTATGTTAAGCAAAATTGCCTTTATACAAATTTCCCATAAGAATGCATTGAAAACAGAGTGATCCCATTTTTATGTTGTACAGATTTGCCCCATAGGAAATTATGTTAAGCAAATTTCCCCTATCTCTGGATTTTTTATGTAGTACAAATTTTATGTTATACAAACTTTGTTATACAAGGGTCCACTGTATATATTTATTATTTTTATTTTGCTTAAAATATTTTACCCTATCTTTCTCCTTTAAAAAGGATCCAAGTGCTTTTGACAGAAGTGAGAATGGATTAGTTTTTAATGAGAGTGCAGGACAAAGAATAAACCCATCTTCCCACTGCCTTCATCCCCTTTTTAATTTGAAGAGTAAAAGTCATGGTGTTTAAACACCTACACAAGCATTTGGTGACATGTGTAGTTTGAACCACATGCTTCAGTGAAAAAGTGAATAGTCCGATAATGTAAACATGATATTGAAAGCTAAGTTATTAAAATAACATATGGAACCAAAGAACCATGTAATATCAGATGTAACAGGCAGACTGCTTGGTGCAGAGAACTTCAACCCTAAATGAAACCCTTGGGGACAGCAATATCCTACTGTAGCATATGGATGTAAGATAGGCAGACACAATACAGATGGTGGTTAAGAAAATGTGCACTGCATGTTGTGCCAACTCCTCCCTGCCTCAGTCCATGTAAGGTTAACTGCTTATTTATAAATAAATGTAATTATTTGCTCAGCTGACCTGTGTGTGAGAAGAAGAAAGGAAGAAATGTGTGCAAGAAGCTGACCTGGAAGTTTAATCTCTAGTGAGAACACAGATCTGAGTCCATTTGGTTGCTTGCCATTTTATAACTCAGGAAGAGCAATGAAGAGGGTAGTTCAATGAATCCTCTTCCTGTCACCTGGAAAATATTGATACACCTTGAAATCCTACAGTGTAGAAAGAGACAAAACAGCAGAAACTTCTGCTGCCCTAGTCCTGTTGTCCTGTTGTTAGTCTGTGGAACTCCCTGCCACAGGATGTGGTGATGGCATCTGGCCTGAATGCCTTCAAAAGGGGATTGGACATTCCTGGAGGAAAAGTCCATCACAGGTTACAAACCATGATGGAGATGTGTAATCTCCAGACTTAAAACCAGGGTACTTCAAGGGCCAGATGCAGGGTATCGTGCACTCCCAGACACATTTGGTGAGGCCACTGTGAAACACAGGAAGCTGGACTAGATGGGCCTTTGGCCTGATCCATCATGGCTCTTCTTATGTTCCTCTCTGTTTTGTCTCTAGTGGTGAGAGAGAGGGAGCAGACAGTAAGACGGGGAGGGGGCAATCAAAAAATGAGGTACAGGCCTTGGCTGTTACTGCTTCAGGAGATGTATGAGTGTTTTGCCACGTACAGCCTCAAAATCCCTTCTCTGAATATTGGCTTCTTCTTCTTTAATTAGAGTTCTCATTAACACAGTCCCTATAGTACCATTAATTCCAATGAGTGGTGATACCGTCCTGGGTTTCCTAAATATACAGCATTCAGAAGTGGTCTACTATTCCTTTCTGTTGGGGGCTTATAGAAACTGTGAAGCTGTTCCAAGGCTACACTGGCTGACTCTTAGAGTCAGGCATCAAATGCCCAACCCCTGGTGTCAAGAGTCCCTGAGCTATGCAACCAGCGTTCCTTCCTCAGAGTACACCATATTTTACAGCTAAGGCACCCATCAGCTGACGGGTGGCTCCCAGTGTATGAGATGGCTGTCAAAGAGCATTGCTGTTGTCAGATTACAGTACAACTGTTTGAAGAAACGATTGCATCCTTTTTCTGTTGAAGAGCCTCAGGTTCATTTATTTATTTATTTTGGCCAATGATTACATTTTCCTTCAGTGCACTCAGTGTATTTTTAGTTCACTGTAAAAATGACGAGACGGAAATTCAATACCTGGATACCACTGGGAGTGTTTTGCTCAGCTTTGCTTGTTCACCCTTTGTGGCAATGGTAAATGTCTGTCAGAGTGCATGAGCATTTCTTGTTTGGTACACTAAGGTGAATGCATTTCTACTAGTTAACCTGGTTCACAGAGGCTTCTTTCTCCTGTTCCCTAGAAAACCAAACCTGAATTTTCCAATTTTTTCTTTTTTTCCTTTTTTTTCCTTCTTTTTTTTTTGGTTATCTTTCTCTGTCTTATACCGTGCCAGAATCTGCCGATATACAAGTTTTCAGAATGGGGTCATTAACAGTTTTCTCCAAAAAGGAAGAAAGAGATCTGCTGGAGTAGATGAGGTAGGATGGGAATTGCAACATAGAATAGGTAGAGAGCTAGTACAGGAACACCTGGAAACATTAAATGAATTTAAGTCTCCTGGGCCAGATGAATTACACCCAAGGATATTAAAAGAACTGGCAGAATTAATTTCAGAACCATTGGTGATAATCTTTGAGAAGTCCTGGAGACCTGACTTCAATTTCTGGAAAGATCCTAGAGCAAATTATTAAACAGTCAGTATGCAATTATTTAACAAACAATGCTGTCATTACAATAAGTCAACACGGGTTTCTTAAAAACAAGTCATGCCAGACTAATTTGATCTCTTTCTTTGATAGAATTTCAGGCTTGGTGGATGAGGGGAATGCTGTGGATATTGCTTATCTGGACTTTAGTAAGGCCTTTGATAAGGTTCCCCATGGTATTCTTGCTAAGAAGTTAGTAGAAAGTGGGATAGATAGTGCTACTGTTAGGTGGATTTGTAATGGGTTGACTGATCGCACCCAAAGGTTGATCATCAATGGCGTCTCTTCAGCTTGGAGAGACGTGACCAGTGGGGTGCCCCAGGGTTCTGTTCTGGGTCCAGTGCTGTTCAATATCTTTATTAATGACTTGGAGGAAGGAATAGAGAGTGTGCTAATTAAATTTGCAGATGATACCAAATTGGGAGGGGCTGCTAATTCCCTAGAGCAGGCCTGCCCAACAGGTAGACCGGGGGGCTACCAGTAGCCCGCAAAGGGTTCAAAAGTAGCCCACTGGCCATCAATAAAAAAAGTGAGGGGATAAGTTCTCCACCCCTCCCTCCCCGACCCCAAGGCTTACCACTGCTCCAGCAAAGTTCTGGGTCTGCCAGCCCACTCTCTCAGCCAAGCGGGGCAGATCAAGGGCCGTGGCATAGTCCCCTGCTCCCCCTCCGGGCCAGATGATTGGCATGCCACTGTCTAGTGACCAGCGGAGTCACTAGTGCGGAGCAGAGGGAGGGGAAGAGAAAGTGAGAGGCAGGGTTGCAGATGTGTCCACCTCCTTTGCATGGTTGCATGGTGATGTCTCCCACCCTTCCCTCCTCTTCCTCCTCCCCCTCCTCCCCCCCCCATGGCTGCCTCACAGAGACCATGACCCACCACCAGCGCTGCTCCTCCTGCTCCCCTTCTGAGCCATTCCCTCCTTCTTGTGCTGCCGTGGCAATGTGATTGCCACACTGCTAGCTCAGCCCACCCCAGCTATGTAGCGAACATGGCAGAGGTGAGTGAGAGCTGCAGGTGGCAGCGGCAGCGGCAGCAAGGAGGCTGGAAGGGAGAAGGGGGAAAGAGGAGGAGGCTGGAGGAGGAGGAGAGTCGAGTCAGGCTCCAGGCGGGTTGGGAGGGAAAGCACACCTTTTTAAAGTCTTCCAGCAGCCCGGGCAAGCATGCACACATCTCCCTTGCACCCACCCACACCAGCTCAAGCGGGTGCAAAGGAAGCATGTGAATGGTCAGCCTTCCCATAGAAAAGCATTGAACTATGTTCCCTCCAGAATGGATTAATTGATTTTCAATGCATTTCTATGGGAAATGCTGCTCTATTTACAATTTTTTTTTACTTATGAGCATGTGCTCGGAACGGATAAAATTTGTAAGTAGAGGTTTTAGTGTAGTAGCCCTTAGGTACTTTGGGCTGGAAAAAGTACACCTTGGCCTGTTCAAAGTTGGACAGCCCTGCCCTAGAGGATAGGATAAAAATCCAAAATGACCTTGACAGATTAGAGTGCTGGGCCAAAGCTAATGGAATGGATTTCGACAGAGGGAAATGTAGAGTGCTACATCTAGGTAAAAAGAATGAATTGCACGGATATAGGATGGGGGATACTTGGCTGGAAAATAGTACCACTCTATTCTGCTCTGGTCAGACCCCACCTGGAGCACTGTGTCCAGTTCTGTGCACCTCAGTTTAAAAAAGATGTTGACAACCTTAAGCAGGTGCAGAGGAGGGTGACCAGGATGGTTGAAGGTCTGGAGGAAATGTCTTATGAGGAAAGGCTTAGGGAACTGGGAATGTTTAGCCTTTCAAAAAGAAGGCTGAGGGGGGATATGATAGCTATGTTTAAATATTTGAAAGGATGTCATATTGAAGAGGGAACAGGTATGTTTTCTATGGCTTTAGAGACTAGGACTCGGGGCAATGGTTTCAAGCTACAGGAAAAGAGATTCCATTTGAACATTAGGAAGAACTTCATGATAGTTAGAGCTGTTTAGCAGTGGAATATGCTGCCACAAAGGGTGGTGGAGTTTCCTTCTTTGGAGGTTTTTAAGCAGAGGCTGGATGGCCATCTGTCGGAAATATTGTGATGGGGTTCCTGCATGGCAGGGGGTTGGCCTCGATGGCCCTTGAGGCCAACTCTATGATTCTATGATTCCAACTCTATGATTCTATGATTCTATGAGTCTATAACATAATTAGCTAATTAATTAACGTGATTATCAAAAGCTATACAGCACATTAAGGGAACAAAAAACCTCAGCCAAACCCTAAGGGAGCAGTTCCCTAAAACCAATGTCGAACCTCTATAATTACAGTGGTACCTGTATGAAATGAAATTCTGTTGAGCAAATTTTCCTTTATACAAATTTTCCATAGGAATGCACTGAAAACAGAGTCATCCCTAATCGCGACCATTTTTATGTTGTACGGATCCGCCCCTATAGGCGATTCTGTTAAGCAAATTTCCTTTATCTCCGGAATTTTTTATGTTGTACACATTTTATGTTATACAATTTGTTTGCTATACGAGGGTCCACTGTATTACATTTTGTTTTGGTTTTGGTCAATAACCTGCAAGTTGGCCATGATAAAGTAGAGCAGTCCTCCCCTGATCGCAGCCTACATGGCTCTCTCCCATATCATCATCTGCTATTTTGAAGATGGTGGAGAAACATTCAGCAGGGGCCCAGAGGAAGTGTGTGTGTGTGTGTGTGTGTGTGTGTGTGTGTGTGTGTGTGTGTGTGTGTGTGTGTGGTTACAATCGTGACCGACTCTTCGTGACCTCATGTCCATGTAGTTTTCTTGGCAGGAATACTGGAGTGGTTTGCCAGTTCTGCCTTATAATTAAACACCTTAAATATGGGAGAAAGCAGACCTTGAAAGAAGACCTTGAAGTTTCCATTTACACAGGCTTTAAACAAGCACTGTGAATTGAATCTAAAAACAAGTAGAAAACAAAACTGTTTGAAAATTGGTTTCATTCTACGGCCAATACAATAATAAAAAATCCAAGCAGGAAGCTAATTTCTGCAGCTAGCCAGGAAAAGGTGTCAGATTGCATGTTTAGGAATAGGGGTATTTCCTGCTCTAAAGATTTAGCCCTCCAAGCAGGCAGATCTTTCAGTGCTACAGGCCAGAAACACTAAGCATGCACACAAAACTACAACCTTTCCCAGCTGATGAATTACAAAACCAAAGCAGTCTAATTTTGCCAAATACAGACTGAGGGCATGGTTTGTTTAGAGACCCAACAATCGTTCTTGTAAGGGTGCTCTGCTGGCTGAGAGTGAATCAGTGTCTTGTCTTGCCCCATGTACTTCACAACATGGAATGACAGGATGCTGAAAGTAGATTTCTGAAATGGTTGCTTGCTCTCCGATATGCTATATTAGCAAAGGTTTGCTATACTTCCATGTATCCCTAGAAAACAGATCAGTTGGCAAAAGCCCCATGGAGATGCACCATATGTTGAAGAAATGGGTCCCACTTTGATTCTTTCACAGGACCACAAAAATCCGCTGTCAACTTGAATGCGGATCCCCCCCCCAACCAGCGACCACGTGGCTGTTGTCGCGGTTCCTGTGTTCCCACCCTCCGCACTCTGATTCTGTTTTCTGTCTGCTGTGGATTAATGAGGGGAGGGAGAAAAAATGCAGGCTCACCTCTGTCTGCCCAACACACTTCCTCTGGTCGGCAGCAGCTAATGTAGCAGGACAGGAAGCCCTTTAGGAATTTCTGTCTGATAAAAGGGGGGAAAACATGCAGAAGGCAGAGGAGGGCCAGGCATGCACCACATGGGGCAGGGAGTGCCTGCTTGCTAAGCAAATATGACAAATAGGTTTCTCCATACCAGTATCCTGTATTTGCCTGTTTTAAAAAAATACATAAATCAATGAAAGGCACCGGAATGGGGGCGAAAGGCTTTTTGTGCGGATTTTTCCTTTTCCCATGGACTCGTGTACTGCTTTAAAATCCACATTGGAACAGTGACAAAAATTTTACCACCTCAAGACCAGGTACTTGTAAAATGCATTGGGTTGCGCTTAAGTGGGCGTGGTCGCACTTTATGTTTTTAAAAGTCCACTGCTCGTGGGAAAACAATTTTATGCTCCGCGTTTGCGAGCACTTTGCAGCGGATTTTAGGGGTCGTGTGACTCGGGTGAAAGCAGCCTTTGTGTACAATTCAGATTCATTGACATGAATGCTCCAAATATACTAGTTCACGTTTAGCACAAATTCACGGCCACTTCTTTGACTATGTGACTGGTGTGAGCTAAACCTGAAAAACATGCTGTTGAGCACTCATAAGTGCTTCACAACACCCTCCTGGCCCTTTTTGCTATTTCAGGCATGCAGCAAAAACAAGAAATTGATTGAGTAAGTAGATGAAGATGGTTAGGTTGCCTTTAGTGACAAGAAGGTAGGTCTGCAACAAACTGAGCATATCAGGTGATCCTAAATAGTGAATTCTTTCACTTTTGCCCATTATCCTTTCTAGTCAACAACTTCCTGTTCTCCACTGCCCTACTCATGAGGAAAGGTTTTGAAAGAATACCAGCTCCACACACCATCCAAATAATACAAATGTTGTGCTAATCCTATCTTTCTCTGTTTTGAAGGAAGCTGCATCCAGGTTATTGACTGATGTGTTATATGTCATCAAGTTGGAACCAAATTAAAGAAAGCAAAGTGTTCTGCTTATATACTGCCCCATACCAATTCAAGTAGTGTCTGGGCGGTTTATAGATTTTAATTATAGTACGCAGGCTACACATTCCCCCCCCCAAGCTGTGTCCTCATTTTACCGACCTTGGAAGGATGGAAGGCTGAGTCAACCATGAGCCTGCAACCTGGGATTGAACCCCAAGTCATGAGAACAGTTTTACCTGCAGTACAGGTATTGAAGGAGTGGTTTTACCAATTCCCAGCATGGTGTAGTGGATAGACTAGAACGGTGGCAGCCAGGATCTGAATCCCAACCAGACCTTTCAAGTGTCACATTTTGGGTGGGGCATTCACGGATCAATCACTCTTTCCCGCCATCTTTCCAAAAAATTATTTCCCCCTGAAATGTCTTGCATTTCCAGTGGCGGACGGCTGAGCTCCTGATGTTGTTAGGCGGCCTGCGGCCAGCCTCCAGGTGTCCCACCAGAGAGCACGTCTCCCTGCGCAGCCCCTAACCCACACCCCAACAGCTGTCCGGATTGGTGTGTGTGTGTGTGTGTGTGTGTGTGTGTGTGTGTGTATCTCCCCCCTGGAAAGCCGAGACACCTAGGTCACAGTGAGCATTTTGAAGCCACCACAAGGGATTCTGGGAACCCTGTATGCAAATGAGGCTCCACCCCCTAGCCAAAGGGCCTGGCTGCCAGTGCCCCGCCTCCTTGCAGTTCCCAGTGGCCAGGACTCTCTCCTTCCATCCCGGCCGGCCATGGGGAACACTTGACAGCTATGATCCCAACTTCGCCACGGAAACTCACTCGGGTGGGGATACGGCTGGCAAAATCACTCCATAAATATCTCAACTTGAAAGCCCTTTTGGGGTGAAAGTCCGTTCCGACTTGACAGCACATAACTTTGCCAACTCAGGGTGGGAATGGTAACACATCTACATAAGGTGAGGTTTATTTATGTGAATTGTCTTGTAGTTATAGTGATGTATAGAAAGAGACAACAGTGGACAACAGTGGTAGTTATCGACTAACTCCTCAGTTCTTTCCTTATCACTTGCCACTGAATTCAGTTTCTCTAACTCCACATTTTTAATAAATGTGCTTTTGATGAAGGAATATCCAGCGTAAAGTACTTTTGGTACACTGACAACAGCCAGTTTTGTTTCTCCTTTACGTAAGACCTGGGTCCTGTGATTTTATTAGTTTCAGAGTATCACCTTCACTCAAGGACTGGGTGTAGGCAGCTTAGCAGCAACTGATGAGAACACTGAAGCAGGGGGGAGCCCTGTGCTATCATTGTTAAAAATTCCCCAAACATGTGTAGAGAATACCTTAATATCAAGAACAAGCAAGCTTGGGGGTCTTCTTCAGGCTGAGCATCACAGAGCCAGGAGGTGGGGAAGAGAGAAAAATCCAAAATTCATCCAGTGAAAAGAAGTCCAGTTGCCATGACTCAACTTCCAAACTCACCTGGATGACTGAGAATCTTCACAGACATCCTGTGATAACAGCTACTAGTTTTGTGACAGCCTGGGAAAAGGGGAGACCGTGATCTCATCATCATAATCATCACCATCTAACTACAGAGCTGGATGGGACTGTATGGATCATCTCTTCTGGCTCCACAACCAGTTACCTAAACCTCTATGCTTTCCAGCAATTCTTTAATGACTTCTGTGGGTTTCTCATTTCCTCTTCCTTTGTAGGATAGTTTTGTTACAGCCCAGGGAACTACAACTTACGATTGCAGATGGAAGCACACGTTTTTGAAAAACTAAAGGTGGCCATGTGGCCCTGCAGATCTTTGGGGATGGCCACTTTTATCCTTCTTCAGCAGCAACCAAGGGCTGTAGGGAATTGCAGCCTGCAAATATGTGAAGGACTACATTCCTTGCCCATATTTTATTGCTAGTTTTCATACTACATGTGACTAACCATTGTAATGCAGACTATGCATTGCAAGGTCTGGCGAGTGCTCATAGCTGTATGAGTGGCAGTTCACTGGGTGAAGGACACTTCCTGACTGGGAAGCTTGTTGGAGATACATTATTTCAATAGACCCAAGTTCTGCACTGATGCCCCATGAGCTTCCAGACAACTCAATAAGAACATAAGAACAGCCTTGCCGGAACAGGCTACAGCCCATCCAGTCCAACATTCTGTCTCACACAGCGGCTCACCATTTGCTTCAGGGTATTCCCAAGCAGATGCCTTCACCTGCTTATGATTCCCTGCAAATGGCATTGAGAGATATCCTGCCTATCTCTCCAAAGTCCAAACCACAGGTTGTCCTTAGGCATCCATGATAGCCATTGATACCCTTGTTCTCCATGAACTTGTCTAATCCTTTCTTAAAGCTAACAAGGCTGACAGCTGTCACCACTTCTTCGGGCAGGGAGTTCCAGAGACCAGTGATGCTATGAGTGAAAAAGTACTTTCTCTTATTTGAGATCTAGCACCCCAAAGTTTCATGGAGTGCCCTCTAGTTCTACAATAGGGAAAAGAGTTTTTCCTTATCTACATTGTCCACACCGTGCATTGTTCAATATGTACTCTCAAAGTTTCTGTTGCATATTAAATCAAAATGTATGGCTTAAGCACCACCCCGTAGGGCTTAAAAGCGTAATTACACATTGCAAAACCCCACCACCACAACCACGAGGAACCTGCATACGCAGTTTACTGACTTCAAAGGATGGAAGGCTGAGTCAACATGGAGTTGGATACCTCAGCCCAGAATCGAACTCAGGTCATGAGCAGAGTCTTCATTCCAGTACTGCAGATTAACATTCTTCTTTAAAGGAGCTTTTCCTTTGTACAGTGCCTGCCAGTGTTCAGAAAGGTGTTGTTGTGTTGTCAAGTCACCTGATTTCTGAGGACCCTATGAATGAGCAATCTCCAAATGTCCTCCTCCACTGACCTGCTCAGCTCTTGTAACATCAAGCCTCTGACTTCCTTTAGGGAGTCAGCCCATCTTGCTTATGGCCTTTCACTTTTCCTGCTGCCTTCAACGTTACTCAACGTTATAGTTTTTTCCATCTCCGCAGAATCGCCCAGATCCGCCAGTATCTTGATGAGTCCTCCCTGAGGACAGTTGTGCAGGCCCTGGTGATCTCGAGGATCGACTATTGCAATGCCCTCTACGTGGGGTTGCCCTTGACCCTGGTCCGGAGTTTACAGTGGGTGCAAAATGCGGCGGCTAGGCTGGTGGTGGGTGCTCGCAGATACGAGCACATCACCCGAGTCCTGGCTCGCCTGCATTGGCTCACCGTTGTCTTCCGGATCAGGTTCAAGGTCCTGGTTTTGATTTTCAAAGCCCTCCACGGCCTGGGACCAGAGTACCTGGTGGAGCGTATCTCCCAAAGGACAACTGGGTCCAGACCCACGAGACTGGCGCAGGCGCGCTCACTGAGGGTGGCCACACCCAGAGAGGCGTGGAAATCATGCACGCGAGACCGCGCCTTCTCTGTGGTGGGCCCCTCGCTCTGGAATCATCTTCCCAGTGAGCTGCGCCTGTTGGAGTCCCTGCCCGCCTTTAAGAAGGCCTTGAAGACCCTCTTTTTTAGAGAGGCCTTTGGCGACCTTTTCAGTTAGTCTGATTTTTTTCCCCTTCGCCCGGGCCCTGCCGCCATCTTGCCTCACCATTGTCCTATGTTTTACTACTTGTTTTTATTAGTGTTAGCCGCCCACAGTTCCCTTTGGGAAGATGGGCGGGATACAAGTCAAATAAATAAATAAATAAATAAATAAATAAATAAATAAATAAATAAATAAATAAATAAATAAATAGTCCTTTTCAGAAAATCCTAACTTCTCATGATGTGCCTAAATGAAAGTTAAAAACCATTATTTAAACTAGGTTTATCAGCATTCACACATTTCCTCAAAATAACGATACAAATAACCTGAGAAAATCCAGCTGAGAGATAAACTAAATCCAGAGGGCTGTTCGTGCTTAATTCTTAAAAGTCTGGAGTTGAATCGTTATACATTTGACCATTTTGTCAGTAATTGGGGTGGCCATTTCCCCCCCCCCCCCCCTTAGAAGCTCCATGGCCTTTACATTTACATGAGAGAGAAAAATCAAATGCACAGGAAAATGAAATTGACAGATTTCACCATTCCACACAGATGGTAGTGATAGTGGTTAGGAACGGTACGCACTGTATATTGCAACAGCATTCCAAAAGATTCTCATGTGTTGTTCAGATAGGAAGCTTCCCATGTGTGCCAGATGTACATGTTGCCCATCAAATATCACTTTTTGTTTTCACCAGTGGTTGGAGATAAGAGGGCATTTAAGAGGTGCTCTGGTCTGCAAAGCAGAACAGCTGCTGCCTGCATGAAACGGTATTTTTCAGGTCGAAAAGATGTTGCACAAGGATTTAGTCCAGAATGATCATGCAAAGCTGTACTTCAAACGCTTGTTGGGAAAATGTTGAGACTGAGAAAAATATATTTGGTGCTATTTGTTTTGCTATTGACTTAGCCACACCCATGCTAAGACCTGTAGCTTTCCATGAAATTTTGCCCCTTTCAGAAAGAATCCTCCCACAACTGTTTCTGTATTTCTTGCAGATAACATGTTCAAGTGCATGATCATTTCCCTAAAGTTAGCATGTGTTGGTGTATCACCAAACCACAACAGGTTTAGAAAACTGCCAACTTTCTATGTGGCTGCCATCCAGTTAAAAGTCACAAATTTGCTTTTCAGTAAATTAACCTAGGGCTTCTTATACTGATATTTACTGAATATCAGTAAAGCTGGATTGTAGCAGAACAATTCTTTTTAGCTGAACATATTTTAGAACATGAATGTCATTCTTGTCCTGAACTGACTGGATAAAATTATAATAAAGTGCTTTCAAGTCATTTCTGACTTCTAGCAACCCCTTTCAAGGTTTTCCAGGCAGACAATACTAAGTAGTTCATCGTTCCCCTTTTCTAGGGGTCCTGGGATTGTGCAGCTTGCCCAGGGCTACAGAGGCTGGCTTTTGGGGAGAGCCACAGTGGGGAATCAAACTCCCAACCCCTGCCTCTGTAGACAGATAGCTAAACCACGGAGTTAGATATCTGGCTGCAGAGCCAGAGACTGGGAGTTCAATTCCCTGCTGAACCTCTGTAGAGAAAAGTCAGCCATGTATAGTCAAGGGCAACCTGCATAGTTCCAGGGCACACAGTGGACCACTTCTGTGTATTCTCTAGCAAGAACACCTTAAAAAAGGTTATCATAGGTCAGAACTGATCTGATGGCACAGAATTGTTTTTGACTGGAACGACTATACATTTCTGATTGAACGTGTTTTTTTGTTTTATTAAAAAGAAATTTATGAATGGATAGAACACCATTTCATACTTATGGAAGGATTAATAGGTGTGACAAAAAGTGAGTCTTCATTTCCATATACTGCATAAATGTTCCGCATATAAACTAAGAGTGATCTGAATTAGGTCTTTAAGTATCAGAGGTATAAAATTCTGGGGCACTGGTAGAAGCAAAGAACATTTTTGGGTTCCAGAGGAGAGCTGGATATAGTATAGCAGAATGGCATATTTTTACTTGATTCCTCAAATGTGGCCTACTGAGATTTCTTCTTTTCCCTCTCCACTTCCAACCTCTTTTTTTACTGCCCTTTACCATGGTTGGAGATAATACTTAATACCACCGGTCATAAGAAGGGATGGTTTCTGTGAGAGTCTGAATAAATGAGTTTTTCTACCTGTGTCGTTTGATCACAACAGTATTTTTTTTTTTTTTTGCTTTGGGTCAGTGCATTGGCTAGTTATGGTCCAGGGCAGAGGAATTTCTAGAAACCCAGGAGCTCCAGTGCCTCAGTGGATCTCAAAGGCTACACCTATGTCCTGCCTCTCCATTCAACCACTTAAAAAAAAAAGCTGAGGGGGGTGCACATGGGCAGCAGTTTTCAAAAATCTATGGGGTTAGGGTTAGGGTTACCATCTTTTGTCAAATGTGGCTCACCTCCCTCTGGCTTTTTAAATTACTTTTTCTTTACCTGTATCTCTGCTTTGTTCATGTTATACAGTACTGCTTACTTTAAATCAGAGGACTGGACGAGATGAAGCGAATGCACTTTAAAGCCCCATGATTACTCTATCAAATACAACATTTGTGAAATATGTTTGAGAACACATTGCTATAGTATGAAAGGGTGATTCGTCCAAGTCTCAAAAACTAGAGACAGCCCTAAAATAGCAATGGATCGAGTGGATAAATGTCGAGATTTTATTGACATGGGACTTGGATATCAACAATTGCAAATCACTCCCTATCAAGAACCACTGTAGAGAGAAAAAATGCAAGTCAGTATGTGTTTCTGAGGAGCATAATCGTTTTAAGCAGATCAGTACAATATAGACAGTCTGATGGGTCTGTCTTCAATTGCTTGTATGTGCTACATACAGTTCAGAACAATTATATATTGACTAATTAAATTATTCAGCTGCTTGCCTTGTCAAAGGCTATTCTTTCCATCTACTGTATATACTTGGAACAAAAGAGAGTTTCAGGTGTATCATTAATTCCTTCAGAAGAATTTTTTTGTCTATAAGCAATAAAATACGAGACCAAACTGTTTGAAACTTGAAATCCTTCCCTGGACCACAGATAGCAGCCAAACAATAAAACAGAGCCCTTGGTAAGTCCAAGAGGACTTCTTCCCATTCTCCTCTTCAGCTCAGCACGTGTTCTTCTCAGGTGTACACTGTACACCATCATATTCAGCAGGCACTTCACTAACTGTTACCAACACAACATAAGAAAGCCTAATGATCTTGCCTGATTTCGGAAGGTAAGCAGGGTGTGCCCTGGATAGTGCTTGGATGGGATCCCACCAGGGAATACCACGTGCTGTAGGTGCCTGGAGTAGGAACTGGCAAGCCACTCCAGTATTCCTGCCAAGAAAACTCCATGGACATGGAGTCACGAAGAGTCTGTTGCGACTATAACAACACAACACACAATGACTACATGTGCATTTATAAGTCAACCAGAAGCAAGCTTTGGGCTCCTGACTTGCTGCCAGTACAACTGAAGGTGCAGTGAAATCTGGCCTCTTCAAAATGAAAGACCAGCCTTGGCCACCTTTATTGCCCTGCATGTTATTTACTGCTCTGTGCAATGAACAAAGCTATTGAAATCAGAGAGATGTTTTGGAAACTTTTACTAGAAAAGGCATAGTAGAAGCATGTGTGTATTCTGTCCTGTAGAAACCGACTCAAGCAAAACGAAGCTGTATTTCTTAGGGGTGGAAGGGAAAGGAAAATTAACCAAAGAGGTCACAACTCTTGATTTTGTGTGGTGGCAACGCCGGATAGTTTACTGAGGTGCTAAGCAGTTAGTGTCAGTCTTCCCAGCAGTGTTAGGAGTAAATATAAAACACTGAAACAAGGCAAAGCAGGGAGTGAAAGACACAGGTGCACAACAACAGAACAAATGGTGAAATGCCTTAAAAAACCCTCCAACATGCGTACATTTTATGCTTTCTTCTTCTTCAAAGAAATATAAAACAATAGGCATCTAATCTTGGGTTTCCTTGCAGAATAACCTTGGGGCTGTATATGTGCCTTACCAGTTCCTTCATTAATAGACGCAGGAATAATCTGTCTACAATCTTACCAAACAGATTTGTTCAAATTTTGATAACTCTCCTTTGTTCCTGCCTGCTAATGTGGAAAGAAGACAAGATTAGTTTAAGATGGAAGGGCTGGGAGTGAGGACAGAGATGTTGAGACACCAATATATGACTGAGCAGCAGAGGGGATAAGGAACAGCATGAAAATCCAGTACTTTGATATGGAGAACTTCATGAACTATAAGTAGTTTTGCATGCAGGATTGCCCTAATACATTTTGCTGCCAAAAGCTAAATAAACAAGGGTCTCCTCACTCTCATATCCACAAACTAATAAAACCAGTAACTGGATCAACACAGGCAAACAGAACAATGTCCTCTGAGGCCATGTTGCTATCACATAAACTCCTTCCCACCTCACTTTATCTAACAATAATATATCTATCTATGTGTGTAGCCGTACTCATATGGCACCATTGAGCTACAGTATATTGTATTATATATTATCTCAGTCCTTACAGTGTCCAAGCTGGGTAGGTTGATACGGTCATCCTGAAATGAGAGTGGCTTAGAGATCATTTACTAACTGCTGGCCATCTAGGGTTGATTTAACCTTAAGACCTCACAAGCTCAAGCCTTCAGCTGCTGTTCTATACAACCTCTTATATCAGAGAAGTAGGGTGTAGCTTTGGCGCTGCTGAAACACCATCTGATAAGGCATCCAAAGCTGCATGTTTTTCATCTGTGAAGTAAGCAAATTCTGGTTGCTGGCCTGAAGCAGCATGCACTAATGGATTTCTCTCTGTGTCATGTATACCATTGTGTTCCTTTTTCATGTTCTCGTCTAACATATTGATTGGGAGATGAAGTTGTTGCTTGCATCCCACGCCCGAGAACCACAACAGTGTCAGCTCAGCAGGCCGTTCAGAACGAGTTGCTGAGGGGAAATGCACCATACAACAGTAATTGGAGACTCTGCGGGGCAGCATTACTGGCAGAATTGGCTTCCACATCCTTGATGGTGGAGGACAGGCACAGCAAGCCTCTCCAATGTGTCTTCCTTAAGTTCATGGGGATGTTCTGGTAATGCTGCACAGTGGGCGGGCAAGTATCACAACTGATTGCTTTTGATTGTTAAGCCATCACAAATGTTTTGTTAGTGGCTGAGTGAGCTGCTAGGCCCAGAACCTGGCCTGAATACGTAGGCTGGCTTAGGTCTCATGTCTCTGTTGTAGGTGGGGATTACTGTTGTAGGGACAGCAGGGGAAAAATATGTTGGAGGATGGGGAATCAACACACACACACACACACACAATGTTGTACTAGCCTGCACTGCTTAAGGGGACTGGTGCAACTGACTAAATTTAGACTCTAGCCTTATTGGTCCAACTGGGGAGAAGGTGACCCTGCAGCTTTACCTCCCTTGCTTCAAAATGTGGCAAACCAGCCTTGTGTCATTCTCTTGAGTCTTCGAGGCCCTCTGCCCCAAAGTTCTGCTCTGAGGGCACCACTCCAAAAAAGAAACGAGAATTCCTAGAAAAGAGGCCCTGATGACTGAACCACCAGGAACAACTGGCCAGGGACTGAACAAGAACGCGTGCCAAAGAGCAATTCTGTTTCCCCCGCTTCGCCTAGGGAAAGACAAATGGGCCAGGGGACTTTCAAAGAAGCCCTTAAGAAGCACTATGCAGTGGCAAGGAAGATAGGTCAGAGGGCAGGACGGTGGAGCCAACGCCAGGATCTGTCGGTGGACTTTCTCCCCGTTGAACCCCCACCCCACCCCGACGCAGAACGGAGCTCGGGGGGGGGGGCACGGAGCCACGGACTCCACGGGGGTTCAGGACCCCGTGGAAACTCGCACACTCCACACACACACGCCGTCCCCGCCCCAAATGTGTAACTACTACAGCCCACGTGGGATGGGCCCGGAGCTGTTGCTGCTAGAGAGCCCGGCGTGCAGCGCCTCCGGCTCGAGAGAGCAGGCCTTGAACGGCAGGGGAAGCGCCTGGAAGGAGACGCTTTGCCCCGGCCGGCCGGGAACCGAAGCACAGCGAGGAAGCGCTCCTCCCGGAGACAGACACGGCAAAGGGATTCGCCTTCCCGGCAGCTCCGGGCGTTCCCAAGCCTCTCCGCCGTGAGCTTCCGCCCCACGCCCCCCACCCCCACCCCCACCCCCCCCCCCGTCGGCCTGGGCAGCGGGACCCGCCGGCGCTCCTTCCACGCCGCGTCTCCGATCGCCCAAGGCAAGCGCCACCGAGCACGCCTCCCGGGCCCGGCGCTGCCTTGCGCCACCGAGGGCAGCCCAGGCGAGCCTCCCGCCGCCGCCGCCGTGGCTCCTCCCCCTTCTGCCTGGACCGGCTCCGCCCCCTCTCCACCGGCGGGCTCCAGGCCCCGCCTCGCCGGCTGCCCGGTTTCTGGTTGCTGCTGCTGCTGCTGCTGCTGCCTGGCTGTTGCCGCATGCTGTTTCGTGCTGTAGCCGGAGGAGCTGGAAGATGGCGGAGCCGGGGCCGGACTGCAGCGCGCTTCTGGACGAAGAGCTGTCCTCCTTCGTCTTCAACTATCTCACCGACAGCCAGGTAATGGCTCCGGGGGGCGGGCGGGGGGCGGAAGGCAGCCTGCAGGCGCCCGCGCCGGGTCCCGATCTGACTCGCGCCGAGCAGCCGCAGGCGCTCCAATGCACCGTGGGGACGCGGGAGGGTGGGGGGGAGGAGGAGGAGGGTGGGGTGGGGGAGTCCGGAGCGAGGGTCGGGGCGGGGGGCGTCCAGTGCGTCCGGAGCGCCGGCTCCCCACATCCACCCGCCCGGCAACGACGAGTCTCGGCCGCCGGCACCCCGGAAGCGTTGGGTAACTGGGGCTCTCCGCTGTTACATATCAAGGAACGGGTTGTGTAAGGTTCCTGGAGCTGCCGTGCAGCGTGACACTGGGGGTTCGAGGGACCCCGATCCGTCACCTGCTGGGGAGTACGGCATTCAGGGATGCCTGATCTGACATGCAGTTGGTTTGTGGCGCCAGGATGCTGCATCCCTTCTGCACGGAATCGGAGAGGCGCCGGCAAAGAGTGTCTCTGCGTGTTGCGCGGCGGCGGCGGCGGCGGCGGGGGGGGGGGGTCGGCGGCGCGAAGGAAGGATGTGCAAGTCAACTTGCAAGTCTCGGAGCCATAAGATCTCCGGATCAGGAGAAAGTGTTAGCCTGCCCGCTTGAACCTGCCAGGCGCCGGCGGAGCCCCGACCGGCTTCAGAGAGCGGGAAATGTCTGTGGGCAGAAGGACTTGGGGATTTCTCCCTTCCTCCCTCTCTCGCTTCCTTTGTGGCCCGGCATAGGGAAGGGGAGACGGGCGAGAGACCCGCGTCCGGACAGATTCCATGCTTGCAGGACGAGGAGAGGCCGGATCTCCCTGGGCTCCGGGGCCGAGATCCCTCGGGCACCAGACAAATGAAAGAGCCGAGTTGGAAGAGGAGGAGGAGCCGGAGGCAGCAGGGCAGGATCCGGGCGGGTGCACGCTGCCGCCGCAGCCAGAGAACATGCCGTCCGGCTGGAGCAGCGTGCGGGGAAGCTGCAGCCCCACCGCTCTGGAGGGCTTTGCGTGCTGCTCCTCTCTCCGCGCAGCAGGCGAGAGGAAGGGGAGGGCACTGGCGACAGGGAGGACGAGACAGCCTTCCTCGGGCGAGAGAGAGAGAGAGAGGGGGGGGGGCTGGAGTCGCGGGCGGCCCTCCCCCTCCTGCCGGGGAAAGGGAAGAGAAACTTGAGGCGGCGGAACAGCTTTTTCAGCACCACTCGCACGTGGACGAGCGGGGGTCACGCCGCTGCCCCACGTCGCCAGCCCCGTCCTTTCCCTTTCGCCTCGTTTCCCCCGCAGGAGCGGCGGGCGGCTGAGCCCTTTTGCCTCCCTCCCTCTTGCGCCGCCGCCCCCTCGCCCCGGAGCGCAACTCTAGTTCAGGCGCAGTTCAGCTTCTGGGGATAGGGCGGTGGGGAGGGGGGGGGTCGTGAGCCGTTGCAAGGGTCAGTCACGGCAGGTTGGAAAGGGACGGAACGCTGGGAAGTGTTGCATTGGCTCCGGGTGTAGGAGTTCCCTTCCCGCTTTCGCCGCCGCCGCTTCTTCCGATGGGTTTGCATTCGGGAAATGTGCCTTGTTCCTCCTCCGCTCACGGACCCAGCAGCGAGACGGGCAGCAGCCCCCCCCCATTGGGGGCCCCCAAAACAGAGGAATGCTGGACCTCCTTAACCCCCCCCCCCTGCCTGCGCCCCCTTCCTACGAGCGACGCTGCCTTGGAAGGGGTGGGCGGGCTGGGCTCCCTCGGTGCTGGCGTCCTGCGCGGGAGTCACGCGCCCTTTTTGCCGGGGATCTTTACCTGCCGCTTTGGAAAAAAAGGAGGGCGAGGGAGGGCTGGCGTTGCGGCCCCAGAGCAACTTTGCCAACCTCGGCCCCTCTCGGAGCGAGCTGCATGTTAAAAATCAGATTAAGGGTTTCTTGGCAGCCGCCGCCTGGTCACGAGCGGCGGGCGCCTGCTGGAAGGGCAGCGGGCCGCATTCTTTTCCACGGGGAAGAAGGGGCGGCGGCGGCGGCGGGGGGCGCGGGGGAAGCTCGCTCGGGAGCCCGGGTGGCGGAGACCAATCATGCCTCTCTCGAGCCTCGTGCGATGGCGAGGAGTTTTCCATGGTTACGGTTCCACTGCCTTCCAGTTGCTCTCATGAATAGAAAAGAGAGATTACTAAACGGCTTTGAGTTGGGATGTGGCAATTCCACCCTTCCCTCCCTCCCCCCTCCCTCTGTCTTGGGTTTATTTATTAAATTGCTTGCTTATAATAGAGCCGAGGAAAGTCATCTTTTTGTTTGCGTCCCAAACAAGCAGTTAGTAACCTGGTCTCCATCGCTCTGGCCTGTCCCTGGTGTTGTGTGTATTTATGCGCCAGACAGAACCAGTCTGGAACCACTCCAGACTAGGCTCAGTGGAGTCTCAGCACCTTCCTTCCAAGACTGGTGCTGGAGATTTCCAGTTTGTCATGGGACCAGCGTTGGCTGGGGTGGGGGGGGACTTCTCAGAGAATTAAGTAGTAGATGCTGACAGCTAGATTAAAGACACAAGGGCAGAATATTTTGTAAGCAGGCTTTGTATTTTTCTGCCATCTAAAGGTTTGTTTACATGATCCAGGGAAGGAGCAAAGGGAATGACTGTGAAGCTGAAGGGGGGCAGTAAAAAACAAGTTGAGACAAAAGAGTTTAGGATTGCGTAAAAGAACCCTGCTTGCCTTGTATAATCTCCTTCCTTGTGACCAATTATGTAGTCTTTGTATACATGAAAGCAGAACAAACATCATTGCTGCATGCTGTGTGGTACTGGGGAGACCTTTGTAAAATATAACTTTTCCACATGTTACTGAGAGAAGACAAAATCCAAGTTGTGTACACTGAGTTTGAAAAGCCCAGTAAGTGATAAATTGGTGTGGATTTTACACAGCCAGGTGTATCTTTGCTATCTGTGTTGTATAAGCAACGATCCGTACACAGGTTGCATCATTGCTAATATATAATTCAGAGAGCTTCAGTATCACATTAATGGCTGTGGTAGGTTGATCTTCACTTTTTTTTGCCACAGGTCCCTCTGCATAGCTCTGCAGCGTGTTGAATCTTTGGATTACCCTTTCTCCCTCCCTCCATGTGTGCAAGGGTTAAAGTCTGTTGTGGGTGTGAGTGGCATGTGATTTCCTTGGAAAAATGATTCAAGTTGTAAGTGTGCTTTCCACTTGGACCTTAACCTCTGGGAGAAAGAACTACAGTGGAGGTTCCAGCCTGAGCTGCTGTCACATGCTTTGCTTGTAACTATATAAGTGGGAGGTGGTTCCAAGGCTCGCCTCTGACGTCTCTCCCTGTTCCTACTCTACTAGTCGCTCCTTCCTTGCCATTCGGCTCCTCTGAGTTTTCCAAAAGCTGCTGCTGCTGCTGCTGCTGCTGCTGCTGCAAATCCCCCAGTGTTCCAGCATTCAATCAGATTCTCCTAAGAGCCTAAAATGTCAGGGTGTGATAAGACAACGAATATTCTCCCCCTCTTTGTGCATTCCTCTGTGTGTGTGTGTGTGTGTGTGTGTGTGTGTGTGTGTGTGTGTGTGTGAGAGAGAGAGAGAGAGAGAGAGAGAGAGAGAGAGAGAGAGAGAGAGAGAGAGAGAGAGAGAGAGAGAGAGAGAGAGAGAGAGAGGACCCTGCAGGATGTCTGCCTTTCTTATCCTATGCTGTGGACGCCCTCCTCCCACTTCCTTTCTTTGCAACGGCATTGCAGAAAACACATTCCGAGAGGCTGGAGTGTCACAGCGCAGACGGCCAGGAGCCACCCATTTGCCTTACCCACCTTGATCGCGGTCATGTATGGAGGTGAAAGGGTGTCTCGTCTGATGTCTGCATCACAACCATTTAGATACTAAAGGCCTTTCCCTTTGCAACTGGGCCCTTCATCCAAAGGGGCTTCTGGTGCAGCCTGGTGAAGTGTGCGAAGTGCATGGATTTACATGCAGGCCAAGCACAGTGCATTCTGGGCTTATTCTGTGGAGGGGATCATTGTTGCTAATTCATCAGGTGTTGCAAAGCCTCAGAAGCTCTGAGCGTAAATTGCTGAGGAGATAAGCTCCAGGGAGTTCTGTCGCCTTATATACAACTGAGAAAACAGCTCGTCTTTTTTGAAGAAATTTGTTGAAAGAAAAATAATAATAGTAACACAGGCTGCCACTTGGAGTTTCCTTGGGCAGTGTTTCCTCTTTATTGCCAGCAACCTGCTAAGAGCTCATTTAATTAGCAGTGAGCGACGTAAACAACTATTGACCAAAATGAAATGGTTTGCTTTCCCTCAGATCCACACATACTCGTACATCCAACCGTTTCATAGAGCAGCATTGTTTTCCTTTGGCTTGTGTGAGGTGCCACTTGAATGCAGGGGCCCCTCCCAGTTAAACAAGGCCAATATTATTATTGTGTTGTTGTTTTTCCAGTGACAGAATGAGGAAGTTATTCCTTGGAAGAACAAGCTACAAATGTTTTTTAGGAAACCTTTGTAAGCACGGCCTTTTCTGCTCAGGAAGGAGAGAGAGCTACATTTTGGTGTGCAGGCCTTCCTCTCTGTATTGGTGCGATGCACGGAGAAAAGAGCAGTGGTGTCATACAGCATTCTCTTTCATTTGTTTCAGGTGGTCTAGCCCTGAATGATGTTTGATGAAACCATTGAAGCCACTTCCTCAGTGTACTCTGACTCGGCTAGCTATATTCACACCTCCATTTGAGCAACCATCCAGATGGCCCTTTTGTAGCCTTCCTTTTTCTTGGTGAGCCCTCTGGGACAATAGTTGCGTCTCCAAATGCTCTTGGGTTACAGCTCCTAGAAATCCTGGCCAGCACTCCTTAGTGCTGGGAGTTTTTAGTCCAAGAAGATCTGGGGACCCAAGATTGGGAGCCACTGCTCTGGAACAAAGGGGTGAGTGGGTGGGACGATGTACATGCCTCTTTCTGTGTCCAGCTTCCAGAGCTGTTTTTGTGGACTCACAGCAGCCCTGGGGGTCTCAGCCTCTTCACTCCTTGCCATAATTAAAAGAGTGGGTTTCTTGGGGGGGGAGGACTTTTGTCCCCTTGTACCTTCTGGAGGATACAATTAGCAATTTCTCCATTCTTTGAGGGGGCTGGGTATCCCCTTAAAAAACTCGAGATCCCATACCTTCCAATATTTGGCCACTAGAGGGTTGGAATGGGAAAGGGCGGGTTTTCTGTTTCAAAACTTCCTTTAAGTTCTACCTGTTTTCCAATCAACAGAAGCATTTGTAGTAAACATTATAGTGCATAACCATTGTGTTAATAGTTTTTTAAAAAATAATAAATGAAACAAAATAAATGTGCAATTTGCCTCTTTGTCCATGCTACTTCTGATTCTACCCCATTCCCTGGGAATGAGACCTTTGGCCTCTGGGCAAAGCTGAAAAATGACTGTTGCCTGTACTGAAATTATATGTCTACAGATGGGTATGACAGTGGTGCTCTTTCTGTAATTGTTGGTGTTATTCGTGTTTGTTGAACTTCAAAAAAAATTAACCATACACATACAAACAACTCTTGTTTTCCATTTACTTCTTCTGGCCCGTCAACCTCTTTGTTAGGTCCGGCACCCTTTTCATCCCACAGTCATTATACATATGGGAAACAAAACGGGGGGGGGGGGGATTACCAAACTGAGCATTTTTAAAAAGTTATTTACGACAACATCCCAACCTCATGCAACTCTTATCACAGCTGATACAGTATGTATGTTTTAGTCCAGGCATGACGAAACTTCGGCCCTCCTGATGTTTTGGACCACAACTCCCAGACTTCCAAGCCTGTATTTCCAATGGCAAAGGACTATGGGAGTTGTGGTCCAAAACATCTGGAGGGCCAAAGTTTGGACATGCCTGTTTTATTCCATAAACTTCATTTCTGGCTCAAAACTGAACAAATAATTCACACTTCTCTCCTCCCTGGGGGAGTCCAAATGGCTTTTAGATTGCCTACAAACCTGCAGAGGAAAAAAAAATCACATCAGATTCTTTTCAAGTTCAAGTTCAGATTTTTGTTTGATTTTATTTTGCCTCAAAGAAGCCAAGGGTTCAGAGGCTGCCTGTTCATAAGAATGCACAGATAGTCCCATAGACTGTAATACTTTGGATTGCAGGCAGGGGATGGCACATACGAACATCCTGTCATAAAACGCCTGTCTGCATGCTGCTAGTGTGCCCTGATGGCTTTCCGTTCAGACTGCTGAGATTTATGTGGTGTTACAGACTTTGAGCGTAAGACTGAAGTTGTGTAGCTATGGGAAGGCCAGACAATAGAACACGTTAGCTCTGGAAGTGAAACTCGATCTGAACTGCTGTTTCAACAAGGACCCCACTCAAAGAGGTGTGAATTTAGTGTCTGACAGCTGTACAGGCCAGATTCTTCTGTTTATCCAGGGGATATATAAATTGTGGGCAGCAGCAGCAAAAGCTAGGAGGAAGTTTACCCTCAGAGAGACAAGACAAGTGAGAATTTCCTGAGCCAGGGTTCCCCAAGGAAATATTATTTAGAACATTGTATTTGTGGAGTTTCTGCTTCTGGGATTCTGCCACTGAGACATCTAATCAATGAACCAAACCTGGCCAAGACGTCAGATTCCTGTTGGCTAAAAGCTGACCAACATTCCACCCCAAGGACTGCTATATGGCTGTGAGCTTATCTGAACTATGGGTCCATAAGTGCATCACATGCAGCTTCCCAATACCTGGGCAGTGGTGGATGCCGTAGAATGCACATGCCTGCATTAGTGTCTCTTAGCTGGCCACTGAAATCTAAGTTATGGAGGGTCCTTGGAAAACAGTTGCCAGCTTACAAACATTATGCTGGGCATTTGAATTGCATTTGAACTGGGGAACAGACGTATTTGACTAGCAACGGCTTCATGTGGCCATGTACAAGAAAGCAGAACATTAAAATGCATTGATGTGTGGTATCTAGCAACAGGCAACAGTGAGGAAAAGGCACTGGGGCGTTTCTGCTTCTTCTGCAATTCAGACTGGCACAGTGGCAACGCTGTGTGTTCACCTTGCAGAATAAAGTAGTCTCACTGATAGAGGGGTGGGTGAGGAGTATGTTGTAAGCCAGGCAGAATGTCAGCCAGGCAGCCGGTTCCGGAGTGGGCTGGCGGATACTGCTGTGCGTGGCAGGCATTCCTGGCTGCAAATAGTTTTTCCTTTCTTCTATGCAAAAGCAGGTTTTCTATAGAAACACCTTCTGTGAGCAGGTATGTTGGGGAGTATTGTGTGTTACACTTTCACTGGAAGAAGGTCGGTTACCCGTTCAGTTGTACAATCTGTTGATTCAGAGTATTCAGCATAGTATCTTCTCTGTATTCACCTGAATAGGCATTTTCCTCAAAGCTGTTTCTGGGAATATAACGGGCCAGTCGGACTTCATGGCTTTGAAAGGGCTTTGGTTCTTGACAGTAATCACATGCATGTAGAATAGTTATGCCAGAATGGGTTGACAAAAGGATAGGAGGAGGCTGTGGATACTCCCTTGGCCCAGTGCTGGTCAAATAAGTACTGTACTTATTATCTAGAAAATCATGGGAAAGTTTTCTGTAAGTCAGAATTGATTTGACAGCACATCATTCTGAATAATTTCAGTCATTTCAAGGTATTTCTGTATCATCTAGAGAATCTGGACCAACACGTTTAGCTAGGCTTTGTGCCCACTCCCTTTTTTATACATACTGGTGACTCTTAGTTTAGTTGACTAGAAATCTAAGATGACAAATTCAGAGAGGATAGGTAGATAATGTGCATTTCTGGCAGCCCCAGTAGCTTGATGGAGCCTCCATGTTCAAGTAAAACACATTATCTGAGATTGTATATTCATAATGAAATGTCTCTGCAAAACAGACATGAGGCAGTCTGCGAAATCAAAAGGAAATCCACGTAATAATAAAAAGTATGAATTGTTTACAAGAACAATGAAGCACAAAAGCAGTATGCCGCTGTACCTAAGCTGATTTAAGGATGTGATTATAAGGAAGTCATGACATTCTCAGATCTCAGAAGCTAAGCAGGGCCGGGCCTGGTTAGTACTTGGATGGGTGACCGCTTGGGAATACTAAGTGCTGTAGGCTACGCGACAGGCCCTGCCAGAGGCCGCTGAACTCCCCCCCCAAAATAAAAAAAAATAAAGTTGCATCAATATAATGAATCTGTCTAGTGGACCCCACCTCCAAGTGGGACAAGATGCTAAAGAAAAAGAAGAGAAGAATTATAAGGAAGTAATGAGAGGTCTGAAAACGCATCTTGTATGCAGGGCAGGTAGGGAGAGCTGTTCTTTAACCTCAACATCACAAGGAAAGTACCCTTCTCTTTGAGGGCTGCTCATGAAGGGGAGCAATTAGAACAATTTGCTCTGGGCCTCAGCCTCTGTGTGCACTGTGGGTCTCTTCCTATGTCCGTAACAGGTGGCACAATGGCGCCAAGTCCCTTCAGCTCTTTAGATCCTTGCAAGGGGCAGAAGCTTCTTGCGTTTGGAGACTGAGAAGTTCCAATTGGGTCAATGTGCATTAAAATGCCAGGAAAACACATTGGCTGCCCGCTCCTTCTGTATTGTTGCAACGCTCCGCATCTGGCGGACTAAGGGCAGAGAAGCTGGATGGAAGGAGCTCTGGACAAAGAGGTGAGTCCCAATATCTTGATATCTTTGTTTGTTGGCCAAAAAAGTTTCACAATTTTGACTATTCAATCATTGTTATAAGCCAGGGTGGGTAACTGTGGAGCTTTCAGGGACCCCTCCTTCCTATTTTCCATACCCAGCAGATACCACGGATTGTAGTTTTCCCTTTCCTGAACCTGGAAGGACCTGGAAGATTGCTACCTGAAATCAATCTATCTATCAATCTATCTATCTATCTATCTATCTATCTATCTATCTATCTATCTATCTATCTATCTATCTATCTATCTATCTATCTATCTATCTATCTATCTATCTATCTATCTATCTATCTATCCCCCCCTCTGGGGAACAGTGACCATGCTGCTATTATCTATCTATCTCAGATATAAAAACCCTTGATTTTCGAAGGGCAAACTTCCCTCAGATGAGGAAACTAGTTAGAGAGAAACTGAAGGGGAAGGTTAGAAGAATCCAATCTCTTCAGAGTGCATGGAGCCTGTTTAAAACAACTATCCAGCACAAGTGCATATCAAAGAAAGAAGAGCTCATTTAAGTCCAAGTGTTGGAGAGGCTCTAAAGCGCAAGGAGAGGTCCTTCTGTAAATGGAAATCCTCCCCAAATGAGGAAAATAAAAAGGATCACAAACTCTGGCAAAAGAAATGTAAGAAGATGATAAGGGAGGCAAAGAAAGAGACTTTGAGGAACGAATGGCTAGCAATATAAAGGGTAATAATAAAAGCTTCTTTAAATATGTTAGAAGTAGAAAACCTGCCAGAGAACCAGTTGGCCCTCTGGATGGTGAGGGAGGAAAAGGGGAGGTTAAGGAAGCATTGCAGAGATGGGATTCTGAGCTTCAGGATTCTGGGATTTGTATCAAATACCAAAGAGGGAGGTTTTAACATTGATAAATTAGGATTAACAAGTCACCTGGCCCAGATGCTCCACCCAAGGGTTATTAGGGCTGACAGTTTTCACTTGCAAGCCACAAGTGGAGGAGGGCAGATGTCACACCAATTTTAAAAAAAGGAAGGAGGGGGGACCCAGGAAACTACAGGCCGGTTAGCCTTACATCTGTCCCAGGGAAGATGGTGGAAAGCCTCATCCAAGAGAAAATCTTAAAACACATAAAAGAACAAACCTTGCTGAGAGAAAAATCAGCATGGCTTCTGTAAGGGTAAATCTTGTCTGACAAACCTCTTAGAATTTTTTGAAAAGGTCAACAGGCACGTGGATTTGGGTGAACCGGTTGATATAGTCTATCTGGATTTTCAAAGGCTTTTGACACAGTCCCTCACCAAAGGCTGCTGAGAAAAATTGCACAGTCACAGGGGATAAGAGGGCAGGTGCGGCGCTGGGCAGTCCCTCATGCAGAAAGTGCGCCGCGCGCCTTCACTTGAGGCTCACCAAAGGCTGAGAAAATTGCACAGTCAGGGGATAAGAGGGCAGGTCCTCTTATGGATTGAGAACTGGTTGAGACCCCGGAAACAAAGAGTAGGTGTCAATGGGAAATTTTCACAATGGAGAGAAGTGAAAAGCGGTGTGCCCCAGGGCTCTGTCCTGGGACCGGTGCTTTTCAATCTGTTCATAAATGACCTGGAGACACGGATAAACAGTGAGGGGCCAAGTTTGCCGATGACACACAAACTTTTCCGTGGGTAAAAACCAGAGAAGTGTGAAGAGCTCCAGAAGGATCTCTCCAAACTGGGGGAATGGGCTGAGAAATGGCAAATGCGTTTTAATGTCTGTAAAGTAGTGCTGTTTCATCTATCAACTTGGGCTCTATCCGTGACTGTTGGGGACAGCTCCTGAAGGTGTCTGGTAGTCCATGCTAGGGATTATCAAAAAGGGGATTGAAAATTTCTACAAAACCCCCCCCACCTGGAGTATTTGTACAATTCTGGTGCATCTCAAGAAAGACATAGGGAAGCAAGGTGCAGAAGAGAGATGGGCCTCTTTAGTCTGGAAAAAAGGCGATTGAGGGGGGATATGATTGAGACAACAAAATAAATGAGTAAAATTGGAAGCCTACCAGAACAGCATTTGGCAGTAAGAACTGACATGCGCAGTCAGGCCACTATGGCATCTGACCTTCTTTTAATTGGAGGAAAAGATGTTTTTTCTATCGTTCCAACTCCTGAAAGTTATGAATGTCTTGCCTGCAGCACAGCCAACTTTGGCGGAGCTCTTCCAATGGGATAAAGGAGCACACAGATTTCACAATTCTGGGAAACCTTCCTGCTGGTTTAAAAAGGGGGTGGAACAGAAGGGGCTTTTCAGCTTCACTTGGGTTATGGGGCGGGACAGGGTAGGGTGGAAGAACTAGCAGTCTGTAGTGCTGTTTCTCCTTCCTTCCTGCTGGGCCTTGGTAGTATGTTTCTTTCCCCCCCCCCTTTTGTGTGCTCAGGGGAGCAATAAAAGATGGCTTAACTTAAAATTGGGTGTTAGTGACAGTTCCAACTCCTGAAAGTTATGAATGTGTTGCCTGCAGCACAGCCAACGCGGAGCCAATGGGAAAGGAGACACTTTCACAAGGAAACCTTCCTGGGTTAAAAAGCCTTGTCCTGCTTCTGCATCCTGCTGCTTCTCTCACCTTCCTTTTGTTCCTCTGGAGTCACTCCTAAGTTTATTCACTATAACTCAAGTCCTGCTGAAATCAGCCAGCCTGGCTTCAAGGTAAACCTGGTTAGGGTTCGGGTGCAAAAGAATTCACTGATAAGAGTTTTTAATCAGATCTTACAAAAAGCCATACAGATTTATACAGGATCTAGCTGAGTAAATCCTAAAGGCAACCTTCCACATTTACTACTAAATATGGCCTGCTTCTGGTTAAAATAAAAGTGAGTTAACAGTTACATATGTTTCATGTATGTCCATAATTCTAAATTGTACACTGTGCTGACTGAAATAAAAATGGCATTTTTAAAAGGTATTTGTTTAGCTGGGACTTAAAGTGAAAAGAGTTTTTTTTAATCACATGGAGTATTATTACTATTTTTTATCAGCGCTCTCTGAAAGTCCATGCAAATGGGTGAGAGAACCCAGCATTGTTGACCAAGAGTATACTTCCTTGGGAATAAGCATCCCAGAACTGGGTGGTCACTGCTCTGAGTAAACACAAGAAAGGATTGGGCTGTAAAGCCCTGCAGGAGACTGGTAGGTCACTGATACGCATGGAGCCACCAGGAATGCCTAATTGCCATTATTGCTCTGTCTCTGTCTGATTGGGGAAAGCTTGTAATCTTCGGTTTTCTGAGTACTGCATCTTCCCTTCTGTCTAGAGAAGTGTCTTCCCCCCCCCCTCTCTGTGTGCACATGTCTGATTCTAATTAGCATCAGTGCTGTTTCTGAATTCAAGCCACTGAGCCACTTGTGGAGATTCCGGTGTGTCCCTTGAATGCAGATAGAGCATGGACAGCACTTAGATCTTGAGGATCCTGCCTATTAATTACACCGCCATTGCTCACGCACCACCATGTCTCTGTGGCCTGGGTAAGAAAAGGGTGGAGAATGCACACCAGTAATCTTGCAAGGTGTCTAAGATTCCATAAAATAGGTGGGCACTCTTTGTGATATACTGTATGTTGGCAGCAAACGTCAGGGGCAGTGGGATGAAGAAAAGGAAAAGTCAGCTTTTTATTAGTGCATGGACTTGAGCAGTTAGTGATGCTTGTGTATTATAAAGTGAAAACCCCATTAAGTACCATGGAAGTAATTTCAGTGACTGAGTTGTATATCTTCCGAATGTCCAATGTGAGATAGTCCTACCCCCTTACACTTCTCATAAAAGAGGGCAGCAGCATCTCCTACCAGGTAAAATTGGTTAGCTTTTCTGTTTTAAATCTTTAATCCAGCCCAGCAAATTGTTTAAAATTGATGGAAGAATAATTAAAGCACAGAGTCATGCAGGAGGATGTAAGGGCAGCCACAACTACAACTGAGGAAGATTTACTGCTTAGAGGAGGAGGCAACTCATCTGGTTGGATCAAAGGCAATGCTACATGAGATGGGCCAGTGGCCTGGCAGTGGAAGGCAGCTTCCTTTTTCCTCTGAATCCTTCCACAGGGGAGATGTTAAGGGCTGTGATGGCATTTGTAATTTCATAGAAGTGAGTAAGTAACTTAATGTAGTGGGTCTCGGTGGGCTCCATTTCTGCTGAGAAACAGATTTCAGCTGTGAATGGCTGGATTGCAAAAGCTTCCAGCTGCAGCGGGCAGACGGTCGGTGGGGACTGCTGATGCACCTGGCATTTGAGCAGCTTGCAATGAAAGCAAAAGCAAAAAGAGCGCTTTCCAGGCATGCTGGAAACTTACCAGGTGAGCCTAACAGACAGAAGGGCAAATTCCGTTTTGTTAATCATTGTGGTCTTGATTAACTGACTTGCTGAAGGCAGATAAACCTTTCCGTAGAAAGGCTCCGCTTACCAGTCTAGATCAGAAGCACCTTTTGTACAGTTCTTGCTCACCAATTTCTAGGGCTTGTGCAGGACACTTCCTGGTTGTACAGAAAGGCCATATGTGACCTGCAGCTCTCATTTCCACATGAGTTTTTCATGGCGGACACTGTTGGGAATTGTAGTTCAGCAACATAGGTATTGGTGATTCTGAATCACCATTTGTTCCTTACCCTTACCTTGGGCGTTTATACACGACCCCTAAGCTCCGCGGCAAAGGGCTGCAAGCTCCGGACCTTAAAAATGTTTTCCCACCAGGTCCGGAGTTTGCAGACAATTAAGTGCGACCCCGCCCACCTAAGCGCGACCCAGCTGCACTTTCTTGTACTTGCTTTTGGGAGGTGAAAAATATTTGATGCGGAGAGTGCCTGAGCTCTCCTTGCTTCTTTTTGTTGTTTTTCTTTCGCCTCCGCCCCTTTAAGAGCAACCAGGAAGTAAAACCGGGGCTCGGAGCAAGCTTCCACGCACGGGAGGTAAGGGTCTTCTTTTGTCCGTGTCTAAGGCTTTTTCCTCCTCCCTCCTCTCCCGCAGACAGAACAAGGAAGTGCGGAGGGGGTGGGGACGGAGGAACAGCAAGGAACCCTCAAGATCGCTGGTCCGAATTTAAGGGACCAGCGGATCTGAGGGGTTGTGTGAAAAGGCCCCTTGATGGTTTTTGCTCTTCTTTCTATAAGTGGGTTGCAAAGTGCAACTTTTTCCTTTTGGCATAAATTCTCTCACTCCCCTCCCCCCGAGCTATTTGGGGCAGCTGCTTAAAAAACAGTCAAATTCCGCATGTTTAGAAATGTAGGCAGGTTATAGATCTGCTTACCTCCCCTGGTGCTTAAATGTGTCCTCATGACATTGACATTTTTGAGTGACCACAAGCATTTTAAAGAGGAGGAGAGGGTCTTAAATAGAACAGAATTTAACTGATATTTCAGCCTGTTTACCAGAATAATATATACAGTACAGAACAAAATAATCTTGTGGCGGCCAAGTTTTTCTTGGCGGCAGGACTCATTTCTTCTACATGTCATAGAAAGAAGCCTATTGGTTGTAGTGTTACTGTACCTATTGTCAGAATGTTTAGATGATCAACACTTTGAAGGTTCATTGCCAGGCTTAATAATTTAGTTGTCATCTTCTGCATCCTATTTCACACTGATCCCTGTGTATAGTATATACAAATATATTACACTCCATGTGATTGAGGAAGTGAGTAATAATTCACAGAAGCTTGCATTGAAATAAAATTTTAGTTCCAAAGGTGGTGGTGGTGGTAGTGGTGGTGGTGGTGTGTTGGAACTGATTGAGCAGCCGACCTCTTTGACAATTGGCTTATGTTGCAATGCAGCTTCTTGTGGGGTCTGATGTGATACAGATTCATGGAACTACATTTCCCACAATCACCGGCCAGCACAACATAACATTGCACAGGACAGCACAATGTAGCATAGCAAAGCAGAACAGAGGTTGATGAGATTTGTAATTCAACGAGCCTGGAGAGGACCAGGTGGGGGAAATAACATATTTCCTGGGCCTTCAAGTATAAGACTATTCATACTGTCAAGCCCTGCACACAGAACACACAGCAAGCGAAGTTCACTTCTTTGCCAGGAACTTTAGTTGTAATCCAGATAAAGTACAAAGTACAGTCCAAGTCAATCCAGAATAATTTACAGAGCCAAATACCAAGTTCAAGGGAAACAGAGAAACGTCGTAGTCAGGAAGACGGTCCAAGGTCAGGAAACAGAGAACGCCGTAGTCAGAAAGCCGGTCCAAGGTCAGGAAACAAAGTCAGGATAACACACAGGAACGTGGTGGCAAGGTAAGTGACGCGTTGCTCCCACAGAGGGTTCAGGGTAAACTTGCTAGCTTTATCCTAAAACAGGGAGCACACCCATATCTCTGGCAAGGCTCCTGCTAGAACTCAGGGCTTTCAGATCTAATTCTACACCGATCATTAAAGATCCTTTCCCTAGCTCTCCTGTTAGTTCTCCTTTGCAGGATCCTGCTCCTAGCCCTTATAGGAGGAGGAGATGTGCCCTCAGCTGCGTCCTCACTCAGCTGCCTGCTGAGTTGAACTACAAGGCTCCTCCTGCTGCTCTCCAGCATTTAACCCTTCACATTCGGGTTCCATGACAGGCAGGGTCCTGGCACATACCTAGATTGTAAAACAGAGGCTGAATTAGTGGCAGGCTTCAGAAACATGTCTCTGGGTATCTCAAGGCAATTTTATACTCTCCCCAGATTTAAGTGACTGGGGAAATCTGATGATATACAGTTGTCATCTCTGAAAGTGAATGTAACAAACAGGAAACGAGGTAATGCCAGTATGCCTGTGTGTGTGTGTGCTGCGTTGTTACAGTCACGACCTATTCTTTGTGACCCCATGTCCATGGAGTTTTCTTGGCAGGAATAGTGGAGTGGTTTGCCAGTTCCTACTCCAGGCGCCAACAGCAACTGGTATTCCCTGGTGGTCTCCCATCCAAGTACTAACCAGGGCCGACCCTGCTTATCTTCCGAAATCAGACGAAATCGGATGTGCTTAGGGCATTTTGGCTTATGTCCCCTTCAATGGACTTTGTCCCATTTCTGTAGCTGGATAAATGAGAAACCACCAAAATGGCCAGTGAACAATGGATGGTTGATTGGAACTGTTTTACAGTAGTAATTCTGGAGGTACAAATGCAGTGAAGTAGCGACACTTATCTAGGTTAATGACAACATAGAAGAGGCATTGGCACTGATTTGCTTGCTCTCCTTTGCAAACCATCATTGCAGATTGTTTTAATTGCGTTCTTTATGTTTTGCTTAAAGTTGGGACTACAGTTGAATTAGTGGTCACTTATCTTTTAATTTTTATCTATACAAAGGGAAACAAAAAAAAAGAAAGAAGTCTATATCTAAAAAAAAACTTAACAAAAATCACATAAATAATATTTCATTTATTTTTGAGTGTATTTACCTTGCCTTTCTCCTTGGAAAAGGACCCAAGGTGGCTTACAGTAATGAGGGATAATATACAGTCCAGTACAATTAAGACATGTTCAAGTATTCAGAACAAGGAATTGAAGGACATCTTACAGTATTAATAGACAACATTACAGTTCCATGTAAAGTTATGAGTGATGGAAACTAACATTGAAAACATAGTGTCAATGTAATCACAGAAGGTTATAAGTGGTTATAAACACAAAGTCTATGCAATCCTATAGAGTCATATAAAAGTCACATAATAGGTACTCCATCATTCAGGGAAAGCTCGCCTGAAGAGAAAAATCTTTGCCTTTTTCCAGAAAGACAGCAGGGATGGGGCAGTCCTGGCCTCTAGTGGGAGAGAGTTTCAGAGTCTGGGTGCAACAGCTGAGAAGGTCCTTTCATGTGTTCCCACGAGGTGTACCTGTGATGGTGGCGGGATGGAGAGAAGGGCCTCTCCTGATTACCTTAACACCCGAGTTGGTATATAGGCAATAATAAGATTTACTTATTTACAATTTATCCATAATGTCCCCCAGTGGGACAATTTGGAGATATACTGTAGTCAGTTTCTCTCTCTATTAATGGAGTCTACTTCCCTTCCAAAACCACTTGCGTGTTATTACAAGTAACCGTGTGGTAGTGGCTGAGGCATTTAGTTTTTTTTTTTAAAGATTTGACTAAGATACTAAGTCTTCTACATTCTTACAAGTTGATTGTGGTGGTGGTGGGGTGTTTCATTTCCACCACCTCACAGCAAGTTCTATCTTTTAGAAAAGCAGGAACTCAGTGACACGACCAGATATTTCTCACCAGGGTCTGGCAGGAGCCTTCTACCTTGTCTTAAGTGTCAGCTTGTGTTGTTTTATCTTTTTTTCCTTTTTCTTGGTGTTTTTTTTGTTTTTTTCTTATTGTGTTTCTTGTTTGTTGTCATCCTGTGCAGCATCACCCTGGCCACTGAAATGATCAGAGCTCACCGCTTTCTTAGGAGGCTGTAAAAGGGGTGTTTGAAGGACAGTAAGATTTTGAAAGGATGGCGAGGAAAGAAAGACAAAGCTTCTGAAGAGATTCTGAGGAGATTGTCTAAGGGTACTGAAAAAGTTGTGTAAAAAGAGAGAGAGGCGAGGAAGATAAGATGAAGGACAGGAGCCACTGTTGCTGTCTGTCTTCCTGTAGTCAGTAGTCACTAGTCAGCTGCTGCTCCAAGACCAATACCTGAAACATGCAGCTGTCACTGAATCTTGAACTATATGCTAGACACACAGGCCAGAAATTACATTGCACTTGTGGATTGCACAATTGTTGGTCTCGGTTATCTCCATATTATTGTTTAACTACATTGTATACAGTATTTTAAATGTTTGCATCCACATAGCATACACTCCTCAACTGATCCAGTATGGTCAGAAGAGAGAAAAGCTGTAATGAGAAAGACAGCTTCTTTCCTCCTGCTTCTGCGAGGAAGCCTTCATTTTTAAAATTTTCTCTTAAAGGTACAGTGCATCAGCACTGACCTGATTAGTTAAAAAAAACTTGCTTCCTCCCTCTGTTCTAGAGAGGAACAGAAAAAGAAAGGAAGTTTTTGATTTCTCAATGTCATTAAGTGATTAAGCTGTCTGTTTAATCAATTAATGATATTGGGAAATTGGTCATAAGGGAAATTAAAATCAGGAAGCTCCACATTGGTTTGTTCCCAATGATTGTACATCCTGGAAATGAACCAAAATGGAGCAGTCCTACCTGCTCCTTTTATCAAGAACTACGCAAGCAGCTTATACATCCTATTATTTGCAAACATCCTGGGAGACCTACCAACTACTACGCTAAGCTACTCCTCTCAGATAGGTCCCCTCAGATCACAAATTGTGTTGCCAGGTTTTGCTACGCTGCTATGATCAAACGTAGATGTATAACTGATAGAGGTTTGAGCTCTCCTAATTATATATAGTGTTTTACCCATAAATTGTCATTTTTACAAGCTCTGTATTTTCCAGTAATATTTTTATACTGTTTTATCATATTATTTTATACTGTTTTATCATATTATTTACATTGTTATCATGTTATATTTTTATTGTATTACAATTTTTGTATTTGGTTAATAACCGTAAATAAACAATCATCATTACCTGCACCTAAAAAAAATAAGTGGCCTCTAACAGGGACTCATCAGGGTGTGGGTAGGGATGTTCTGGGTGTGGGCTGGTTCATTCAAGCAAATGCTTCCTCTGACTGTTGACTTTAGGAGTCAACCAGACTGTCCATGTAGCAGACCAAACAGCATCCTAAATACCCATGTAGTCAATATCTATTTCTCTGGCTTCCATCAGCATCTCTCTTTCCCCACCCAGTATCTACTATGGATGATTATGCATTGTGATGTGGTATCACATTTAATTTTAGTAGAATCACATGTTGCTGCTTTGGGTACATGGGTGTGTGTATTTTAATTGCTGATTTTATCTAGTTCCTTACACAAGCAGGATCAAGGCACACAGCAACAGGTGTCAAGTATGCCATTTCTACCTCCAAGTGGTGGGGTTAACTAATGCCCAATCAGGATGGAATATTTGTACCATTCCTCTGCTTTCTGACTACAGAGCGTGTGGAGAGAACACATATGACAACACAGGGACTGCTTACCAAGCTATGGGAAACTGGACCGAGGCCCATCAGACTTGAAGGAGAACTGAATAAGATTTCCATCTCCACTGTCAATGTGATGTAGCACCAAAGGGCACGCTGCCTGCAGTATTATGAATTACTTAATTAAGCATGTAGTCATCCTATTTTTTGTGGCCAAGATATGGAATGATGCCAACAATCGTATATTATGTTACCTCAAAGTTCATTAAATGGCTTCTGCATGAAGTATGTTTGGCTTTCTCCCTCAGCTGCAGTTCCTCATAGCCATTGGATCAGGAACTATGTCAGATATGCCTGGGTCTTCTCCTTCAGCTGCAGATCTTCTTGCATCAGTCCCTTGAAGCCAACCCCCCCCCTGGGTTTTTTTTTTGACAGTATGCCTATTCCATCTTCTCAGGCTTGGGAGCCCCCCCCCCCAAAAAAAAAGCCTTTGGTCTTAACAAGGCTTTAAACACTGAGTTGTCATTTGGCCTTTGCAATATATTTGAGCAGCAGTTGCTCTCTTTTTATTTTCATAAAGGTCTGGCCTATAGAAACTCTACTTGGAGGACTCAGCAATTTTTTGGCACAGCTTTTCCTTAGACACCCAACTAATCAGCTCAAAATTTCAATTTTCTTGCAAGCTCCAGGATGCATCAGCAGACGTTGAGTGCTTAGGAAAGCTTGGTCTTAATTTATTTGGATTTTTTTAAAAAAAAACCCACTAATACCTCATTTGTGTTTGGAAGTGGAATTGAGATGAATATGATAATAAGAGAAACTGTTAAAAGAGTGAACTGTAATTTTGGATAGAAAGAAAAAGAATGGGGTTTTTGTAAGTTTTTGAGCATAATGTGATGGAAATTCTTGAAAGAAAACACAGATAAACTGGAAATGCCCTTTTATAGTTAGTGAGTAATTGCACCAAACTGTTATTTGAAACTTAAGGGCTGGATGCATGATCGTTCACATTTATTTTACAGTCCTATCCTATGTCATTTCCGATTTTGTGTTCTGTTTGCTATTTCAGTTGTTGCTTTTGTTTTAATTTTAGCCTTTCCTTCACCTTGTGATATATAAATGTTTCAAGTAAAATAATAACAGTAGTAATAATAAAGATTATTTTTGAGCAGTGCAAGTTTGGTAAATTGCTTTTTTGAACACAAGACCGTATGCTAAATAATGTGGATTATAACCTCTGAACAACAACAACAACAACAATAAATAAATAAATAAATAAATAAATAAATAAATAAATAAATAAATAAATAAAAACACATTTGGCCCACCTTGAGCAGGCTCATATTCAGTCATAGTTGTAATGGGAAGAGCAGTGTGGAACTCCTGGGTACACAGAAAAGCCAGCAGGTGTGACATTTGGGAACAAGCAGAAATTGAGGCAAGGCGAGTGCCCTCCTCTGCCCTGGTATTTGAGACACTGAGTACATTAAAAACATGCTAGGTTCATTTAATGGAAAGGGAATATACCTGCAGTTTGCCCTTTAAAAGTGACATGGGCATCAGGAAGTTTTATTTCTATTACTTACGTATGGCTTCCCGAGGTTGGCTGGAGCCATTAGGTCCTTCTGTTTTTGGTTGAAGGGTTTAGTGAGTTCAGCCAATGAGCAAAACCCCTACAAGTACTAGAAAGCAGTTGCAAGCACTGTAAGTGAAGCCATGGCTTAACGGTCTTTGTATGCCGTCCATTAACTGACATATTTTAGGCAGTTAAGAATAACATTTTGAACTGCGAACATTAAGACAAAGCAAAAACCAAAACAGATCTTCGGCGGAGTTGTACCAACTTGGGCCTTGAGTACCCTGTCGCTGTGTTGTGCATCACAGCTGGTGTTTTGCACTGGAGCATGAAAACTTGCCCCATTCTGGCTCTTCTTGAATTGACTCAGAATAAGACAAGCCCACCCATTCAGGAGAGATCTCAGTCAGATTCCTTCATAATCCTGCAAATCTCCTTCAAAATCTTTTCCAGGACCTATCAGTCTGCCTCCTACCTCTCCAGGGCTTTTGAGTGGGAGAAAAATCTGGCAGGGATGGATTGGTTGGCTGGGTTTTGTATTTGCCTTATTTTGTATTTAAGGCAAGCAATTGTGAGTCACCAAGGTTCATATTTTGAGCCAGGGCATGATAAAGTTATGTGACGTGACATCTCTAATCACAATTATAGCTGAAGAGGAAACTCTACCTTCTCATTCATATGATTGAATGGGGCACTGGACCTCTTCTTGTGCCCCATGGTTTTTCCCATTTTGTCTCACTTTATGCATCAGCTTCTAGAAGAGATGTCCAAATGTAATTCCATGGTTGTCTGTACTGTATGCCATTTGCTCAAATGTCAAAAAGTTAGTGAAATCCTCCACCTACTGTGTAATACAAGATGGGTGTTTATCCTTCCATTGCTTCAGTGTAATGTAAAATTTCTTAAAACCCTGAGGAAAACATGACCCCCCCCATTTTCTCTCCCCCCCCCCAATGGCTTCAACATTTCCAGAAATTATACATCACTATTTCAGTGTGAATCTGTCATGGGGAATTCAGTTCTGCTTATATGCTTCATATTTTAATTGTTTCATTTTTGGTCTCAGTTTTTTTCTCTTGCCTTTGTGATTTGGTTGTCCTCAGAACCAAGTCCCTTTCCACTCCTGTTCATTCTTCAGTACTTGGCACAGTAAAAGAATGGCTCTACCTCTAAGGCCTTGGAAACTCAGGGCAAGTACAGTAATACCTTAGTGTAAGAGCTTTTTGCAAGACAAGCAAACATTTCTTCTAAATTTTGCCTCGATCAACAAGCAATGTCTTGATATACAAACATTGGAGTAGGTCACATGATCACAAGTGAGCCAGTGGTGGCTCTCTTTCCATCCCCCCCTGCTGGATTGCAAGTGGTTTTCTGGAACGTTCCATCTCAGGTAGCCTCCAAAACAGAGGGAAGAGAGAGAAATAGAAGTCTCCCTTGCACCAGCCAGGAACGTTTTCAAAGGGGAGTGCAGGTTAGGGTTTTCTTTTCTTTATATTTATATTTTTATTTAATTTGTTTTCAACATTCTTATTTTTTCAAACCATTTCTAGACATGGGGCAGCTAGTCAAGTGTGTATAGGGCTACAAATTGCTCTTTATTATTGTCACATTAAAATACAGAGTAAAATCTAGTTGTTAGTCCCAAGCAGAGCAGATTCCGTAGCCAGGTACCTAAACCATGGTTTGGATGTGGACTTCTAGCCAACCTCTTTTTTGAGTTTGGGAATTTTATGCGTACAGCATGGTCTATAGGACTCCAGAACAAATCACCTGAATTTCTGATGGGGAAATTTGCTTTGATATAAGAGTGTTTTGGTTTACAGGCATGTTTCCAGAATGAATTGTGCTTGTAAACCAAAGTATTACTGTAAGTATAAATAAATCCTTATTTTCCCCCCTTTAAATGAGCCTTAAAAGCAAATTTAGAAGTCGTGAATAAATATTGAAAAAATAGCAACATTGTTTCTTTTTGACATTAAAGCCATTGATTACATAATCTCATAATGTGTTATAGGTATTATTCTTTTAATTTATTGCTTCTGCACTGTTTATTATTTATTTTCTCTTATTCACTTTATCGGTATTTTACCTTTCTCCCAATGATGGAACTCAAGGTGGTGTCCAAAAGCTAAAAAGTGTACTTATTTTGAAAATCACAATAAATTGTAATATTACTATTAATATATAATTAATTCTTCTTTTTCTTAGCATCTATTCCATTTGGTGGCAGGGTCTGCTGTTTTGATTTTTGTCCTTCACATTGCAGAGTGTTAATATATATAATTAAATCTACAAATTAAAACACATGTGAAAAAAATAGAATGAGTAACACCCCCCTCCCGAGAACTCTGATCCTAATAGGGCTTTTATAAATCAAAACTCAGTTTAAATAGGAAGGTTTTCTCTCACTGGCAAAAGAACTGTAAGGAAGGGATCAACTTAGCCTCCTGTGGGAGGGAATTCCTTAGACTGGGTGGAGCCACCTAAATGCCCCCTCTTGAGTACTCACCTAGCACGCTATATACTCATCATCTCATGCTTGCCAAATGTGCAACGATGGAAGTGTTTCAAGGTACAGTGGTACCCCGACTTAAGAGCAGCTCGACTTAAGAGCAATTCAACTTAAGAGCGGAAAACTGTTGGCATTTTAACTGCCACCTTACAAATTTTAGATATGGTCTGCTTGACTTACATTTTTTTTTTTTTAACTTATATTTTCAATTTTGTAGATAGGTGCCCTGACTTAAGAGTAGTTCGACTTAAGAGCATGCATTCGTAACAGATTAAATTCGTAAGTTGAGGTACCACAGTACTGTATACAGGACAGTATTAGCTAGTGTGCGTGTGAAAGTATTCCCCCCCCCCTGGCAGTCCATAATGACATTTGTGAGGAAAGCATTATTTCAGAATTTCTGTAATGCACATTTAGAGAAGCTGAGAAAAGTTTCTTACTGATCATTAATGCACTTGAAAATGACCATGTGTTTCCAGTTGTAGTTCCTGCAAATAATTCAAACATCTGTCTCATGGTTAGGATTTCTTATTGATCGAAGTTTTGTTTTTCCAGGATACAGAAGTGTGGTATTTTGTAGCTAGAAAAAAAATCTATTGCTTTTCTCTGCCTCTTTCTCTCATGCCAGCATACTTGTTATATGGATAAATTATAGCTAGTGTAATTGGAATGGCGTTACCATGGTCTTCTACAAGAGTGCAGCCCCTTCTTTCACTGGCCCCTTGTGCTGTTTCCCTTGTCAGACGGATGTGAAAGGCTCTGGCAGGTAAAGGAAGGGTGGTGTGGCTTGGATTGCAGTAGCATCCCCTCTGCTTGGGAGTCACTTGGATCTGCTTGTGTCTTGGGTAGAGATAACCGGTTTTGTTAAATACCTGTTGGTCCTCACGCCTGGAGGCTTTTTCCTCTCGGTCTCATCACTCTTATCACTCCCATTTTTCCTTCTGCTGCTTTTTTCTCTTTTGTTGAGATGACACTAATATAGCTGTCCTTTGTTGTCTGATAGAGTATGCTGTTAGGCATGCTTTTGTGTAGTCCTGCAGGAACCGGAGTATGCAGGACCTGGATCTTCATGTGGTCCAGGAGCTTTGGTTTACCATTTTCTCAGAGAAGAAGCTTTATCAGTGCTCTGACAGAAATCTGCCAGAGGCACCCTGTGTGCTACCGGTACCTGAAGCCCTGCAACTCTCTCTCTCTCTCTCTCTCTCTCTCTCTCTCTCTCTCTCTCTCTCTCTCTCTCTCTCTCTCTCTCTCTCTCTCTCTGTGTGTGTGTGTGTGTGTGTGTGTGTGTGTGTGTGTGTGTGTGTGTGTGTGTGTGTGTGTGTGTGTGTGTGTGTGTGAGAGAGAGAGAGAGAGAGAGAGAGAGAGAGAGAGAGAGAGAGAGAGAGAGATCCCTCCTATGGCGCAGATACTCAGGCACAAGCTTTCCTGATTTAGACTCTGTTCCTAAGCCAAGCTGCATGAAGTGCTAGCTGATCGGTCTTGTGATTTGGTCGCTGGCTGACTGGAACGCGCACAGGATAAGGCTTCCTTGGTATTTTCCACAGGGATGCAGAGGATCCCTTGGTTACTTGACTGTTTAGCTGTGTTGTTGCCTTTTAAAGGCATTGGTCTGTTCCTAAAGGAAAATAAGCTCAGAGTTTTGATTCTGCAGGGCCTGTGGGCCCCCTGTGGAGATCCCTCTTTCTCCCGCTTCCCTCTTTCTCTCCTTCTTGATATACACACCTCCCTCCCTTTCTCACGAAGAATAGACACATAATTTGCTGTGCTGCTTTTTTTTTTAAAAAAAATTGAGATTCCTTGGTTGCTAGTTTTCCAATTTATTCCCTGCCGACAGCATCTTGTGCCAGTGCTGCTGAACTACATCGCTAGGTTGGTAAAGTATGCGGACGATTTCATGCAAATCTCATGGGGAGCATTCAAAACTGATGGATGTTCAGAACCGTCTAGGGAGTTTTCATATGGAAAGGCAGGTGGTGCTTCTCGCCCCCCCCCTCGTTTTCTTTTTCTTGTCACTGTGGATGTTTTTGTGAGTAACATTTTTGATAGGTTTTCCCTGGGACCTTTACATCTTTATTCTGCCATCCAGCGCTGTTTGAGTGATGGGGCTGCGTTTCTCATCCTGTGGTCCCACTACATCAGGGGTCCTCAACCTAAGGCCCGGGGGCTGGATGCGGCCCCTCAGGGTCCTGAATCCAGCCCCTGGGACCAATTGCAGACCCCCCCACCCCCACCCCCCGCTTCGCAAGCAAGCCAGCCTCCACAGCTGCTTCTATTGTTGAGGCAGTTCCCAGCCCTTGCTCGTTCCCTCCCTCACTTGTGGTGCATCAAGTCAGGCCCGGCCGGGCTGGGCCAAGAGAGAAGGCAGCTTTCCCTCCCGGGCGCAGCAAGGGCATGATGGCCAGGGCGCACAGCTGGATCTGTGTGCAGTGGTGCTGCCAGCCTTGCTGCGGCTGCTGCTCCTCATCCTGAGTGGCTGCCTAGAAGGTGATGAGGGGCCTGAGCTTGCCTGGGTTGCCACCTCCTTCCCGATGCAATGAAGGAAGGAAGGAAGGAAGGAAGGAGAGCTGCTCCAGCCGCTGCCACTGTATGAGAAGGAGGAGGAGGAGGAGGCGCAGCAGAGGGATCCCAGCAGTGGCACAACCCGGAGCAGGAGGCATTTGCGGGGGCCCCGGAGATGCACTGATCATGGGCTGATCGTGGGGTGGTGGTGGCCCCACTTGCCCCTCCCTCCCCTGTGGTCCGGCCCCGAGTGGTGTCTGAGGGGTGGTGGACCGGCCCGCTGTTTAAAAACTTTGAGGACCCCTGCACTACATGGATGTGGGACTGCAGAAGTGCAAGGGCAGGCTGTCCGGCCAAGGGTGACGCATGGATCCAGCAGGGGGCACCGTCCCCTGCTTTGGCTGAGAACTGCTCACACACACCCAGCCTGTACGGCCTATCCTACCCCACATAGAGCAGAGTAGATGACTTCCTGAGAGTAGGCAGGGGCTGTGTTGTTCCTTTCCCCCCTTTTCTTTTCAGGATCTCCTGCTGACCACGGCAGATGCGTTCTGAGAATACACCGTTTCTCTCCTTTAGCCACCTGGTCTGTCTGAGGCTGAGAAAGTAAGCCTCTGCTGTCTTATGCCATGCCATCAGAACCTGTCATGCGTACAGTGCAATAAATAGGGCTGTAAGCCTTTTACAAAGTCTATTTCCACACTTGGATCCGGGATTTAATGCATGGCTGCTTAGAGAGGCTGAGGATTTCAGAGGTCAACAGGGCTAATTGCAAGGCTGAGAGCTGCTCGGGACAAGCGGGGCTTGCAGGTTATGGCACATGCTGTAGGGCTAAGCCAGTGGATAGAGGAACCAGTTGAACTCCATGCTGTAGGGACCTGGAAGGGGGGGGTTAGCTCTTAACTGTCTCTGGTGATGATGCAGGTGCAGCGCTAGACTTTGCAGAAAATGGTCAAGAGCTTCAGGTTATAGAGAAGTCCATGAGATCATCGCTGGGCTAGATTCTGTAGGCTGCATAACTTTGGCAGCAGCTTCTAAAGCCTTGCCTTATGAGGTAAATAGAATGCAGCTTGATTATTTCCCTTCAACAAGCGTGACTATCAATGGCAACCTGATGCAAAGCTGTGCTGCTACATGACCTTAGGTTAACAGATAAGGTTGTTGAGTACCCCTGCAAATGTGAGGGCTCCTTTGGAACATTTCTAAAATTGGGTGGTTGACAAGAAGTTCAGATCTATGTGGAATGGTTGTGCACCCCAGGCCCACATGACTTACATACCATTTTTTATCTGCTTGTGAGGCTAGGTTCTTGATTTGACAGACCTGGAGAGAGATTCCAAAGATAGAACTAGCATTAGAAATGTTTGCCTTCAGCCCCACCCTTGCCAAAGGCTCATGGGCACCATTCCCTTGACTTCCGCCAAGATATTTTTCATTGGGATTAATTTTATTGCTTGGTTTTCTTTTGTGACTTCCGGTAGAGAAAAGCACATTAGATCCAATTCTGATTCGTACTTACCTGTTGAAGGTTCTTTTTTAATGTAAAAATTGAGATAGGAGACAGGCACAATCATGTTGTCTATGTGACATTAGAGACCATTTGCATCTAGTTACAGATTATAAAACTGAATGATCCTTTTGTATTCCAAAATGTGTGTTCATTTGCTGGAAATCCAGCGGGCATATAGAACAACACAAGTAGGACACCATTCAGTTGGCATGTTCAGTAATGTTTCCTAGGTGTATAACAGGTATCTCCTGTTGGTTGGGTTTTAAACTTGATCATATATGAAATCCTGCAAATAGTTTATTTTGTTCTGACACAGCACGACTGTTCCGAAGTGATACTCGTGGTCTCTGTATTCTCAGTGACACAGAACAGAGTCTACAATTGCTTGTAAATGAAGTTCAGTCTAGTGGCTGCAATCTGTGAGGCAGGGTTAGGCTGAGAGTGGTGGAGAGGTCAGCTCAAGGACACTCTTTGAGCTTTATGACTAGGCAGGGATTTGAAATCAGGTCTCTCCAGGGTGAGCACTGTGATCTAACAACAGAAACAGCAGGGCCCTTCAAAACGCACTGAGCAGCCAAATGCTTGGTGTGTATCTTCTAGCATTTCTGAGCATGACTTGCGAGAGAGACTGGTACAGGTATTTAAGCAACTTCTTAAAAGTCTTAGGTGAATCCCAGTCATTTTCCCTTTTCCAATCCTTGCTCCCTTTTGCTCCCTTTCCTTGACAATCCTCTGTCTTGCCAATAAGTGATGATGTTGTCATGGCAACCTGCATGGCTGCAGTATCATTGTGCAGCTCCTGTGCAAGACATACTAGTAATCTAAAAATATGAAGTCCCTGCTCATTTCTGTGGGGAGCTTATGAGGGTTTTGAGGTGAGGTAGGTTCATGTGTAAGTGAGAAAAAGGTTTTTTTTAAAAAAACAGGGTTGTGTTCAACATTAGGTCTCCAAAAATGGAAGAGGTATTCCTAGACTCAGCAATGCATTGGAATGTCAAGCTGACATCTTGAGACGAGTGGAAGGAAAAATGCACGATATTTGCATCCTCTCCACCTGTCATCACTGAAAACCTTTCCACCTGTACAAGATTCCCAATAGAACATGCCATTCCTCTGGCAAACATCACAGTAGGGTTCACAGAGAAAAGTAATGCACTCTTCTGCTTGGTGAGGTAAAAGTAGTACCGTAATCTCTTGTTTAGTGGGTGACACATTCAATTGCTGTCTCTGGCCTGTGGTAACAAAATGTTAGGGTGAGTGAGGTGCCCATTTTTCTTTCAGTGAGAACTACATGGAATGGGATAAAAATGTAAAGAGACATTTTAAGCATTTAAAACACCTTCTGCTGCATCCCGTATCCATTCAGAAGAACAGGAATGTCCCCAGTTTATTATTTGAGTGATATGTCAATCCATATTTCAGGAAAACCCGTCTTTCAGATTTGCAGAAGTAAGATTATCTTTCTTGCCCTTCTTCCCACACACCAGAAAATGTTCACATGGTCTTGCCAGCTCCCCCACCCCCAAGAGAGGGAAGCAAATTCTTTAAAAAGGTCTCTTTGTCAAAGCAAAATTGTATTTTCTAAGGTGCTCTTTTCAGTAACCAATTGATCACACAACCCTTCCCCCCCCCCCGCCCAGATACACCTTACGTTTTAAGGTTGCTATTGGTTTTTTCTCTTCAGCTCAGAAAGCATCAAAGACATCTTTCCTATAAACATCTTTGAGGAAAACAGATTGGCTTTTCTTTAAAAAAATCTGGGTTTCAGGAAGAATACCTGAACTGATAGGGAGATGGATCTCTTCCATATAATTACTAGGGTATAATATTTAGATTCTTAACATTTTTATGAAGCTAATGCTTCTCTGGCTCCAGACTAATCATACTCAAGGTTTTGATTTTTGAGTAGTTGAAAACCATACTATGGGAGTGATTCCCAAAGCTTCCCATTAAATCATGCTGCAGACTGTTCTTGGCAGCAACAAGACTATTATCATATTTGCAGACACAAATTATAAAATACACCCAACTCTGGTCTTTCGTATTAGAAGGGAGAATCCCTGTTTTGTTCCAAAAACTGTGAATTAAATACCCATGCCACCCCAGTTTTACCTTGGCTCAATGAGAATTTCTTAAAAATGATGAGAATAGTAAATCCTTGTCTCTTTCTAGGATGATGGGGCAGATGGCTCAACTATGTGAGGATGAGGAGATTTGTGCCACATTAGTTTGGTTGCTTTATGGAATCAGAGTCTTGAGCTGAGACTTTTTTGATTCCAGGGCCTCTTTTCTGCCCTAGGACCATCTGGAGGCCTCGAGAGAGAGAGAGAGAAGAAAAGAAACACCAAATCTAGTTAGATTGCCAGCTTTGACAAACATGATATTTTGGAATATTAAACAGTACAGTGAGCCTATGTGATGTATTTGCAAGGCAGTTCTCTTCTTGGTAGCTTCCTCCTCCTCCTCCTCCTTCAAGTGCCATATCCCTGTGGCGATCAGTAGCCTGAACTGATCTTTATCTAAAGCTATTCTAAATACCAGTTTTTCCTTGAAAAAGAGGTTAACGATTTGTAGACCACCCATCCACACACAAAGTCTTGGGGGTTTGGATGCAACTTCATCACTACACTATGTCCATTACAGGTTTAGATGGTTCAGTAAGATACTAGTGTTAAAGTCCGATCTGTGTTCACATTTCTTAGATCAGAGATTCAGTGGTAGCTTCTCTTTGGAGAAGTTCCAAATGCATATTCTGAAAAAATTATTTCCTTTCTTTCTTGACTTCAGGGATTATGGAAAAAAAAAATCCTTTTCAGCTATTCTTTTCTCTGCACAGACTGCTTATCTTCCTTCTTTGATCCTACTCATTCTCCTTATCCCTCTTTCATCAGAGGCATTCAGGCATTGGCTGGACTACAGTCTCCCAGGGATGCCGTAGTTACATCCTTTAGGGTTGATCCTATGATAAATACTTGATTGAACTACATGTCTTCCAACACTACAGCTCTCTCTTTTTTCTCTCCATCACATGTGAGTTAACTTTGATACTTCCTATATGTGTGTATGCATTTGAGAAATGCCCAGCTGCCATGTGGAAACACTAATATAATATTTACAAACTAAATAAGAATGTAAACAGAGTAATCTGGTAAAAAACAGGTTTTCTATTTCCCATTTAGGCAGAGTCATCTAGTGCATTAGCAAATTTGTGTTTATGCAAACGTGTATGTACTGTATTTGAATTTAAGGGTATGTGCATGAACATTGTCCTTGTGAAAGAATGTGTGTGTGTGTGTGCGTGCGTGTTGCGCTGTTACAGTCGTGACCGACTCGTCGTGACCCCATGTCCATGGAGTTTTCTTGGCAGGAATACTGGAGTGGTTTGCCAGTTCCTACTCCAGGCACCAACAGCACCTGGTATTCCTTGGTGGTCTCCCATCCAAGTACTATCCAGGGCCGATCCTGCTTAGCTTCAAGGCATGTAGGAGCATATATGTATATGTGTTCTTCTACTTGTGGCAGCATGCTTGCTAACAGTTTTGCTGTCACAACTAATAGTTTGCAGCATGATTTAATGGATAGGTTTGGGAATTGGTTCAATTCTACCTTCAATCTGAAATTGTAGTTAGTACCACCTGCCTACTTTCCTGTCCTGTGATTTGGTTATGGAACAAGGAAAGAAGGTTCTTCACCTCTGAGATGTCCATAGGTATAAAATCGGGTTGTGTATTTAAACAAGAATTACAGCCCTGTTGTGTAGCTGGGTGTTGAAATATATATTTTCTGGATGGACAGAGCTGATTATGACCTTAAAATGATTTGATTTTCTTTTCCTTGGATACATACTGCTTTTCTCTTTGGATAAGCATCACTGACAAGACCGGTTGTGTTTGAATGCTGATGCTTCTCCTGAGGGAAGGTATTTTAGTGAGGTGTTTGACCTAAGAAGCAAATGATATCTCTCATGATTTGCTAATAAAGATGAAAAACCCAATTTTCCTGTGCTACGGCTGTTAATACCAAAAACTCCAGTAACAATGAAGGCATGAACCAAGCTGGGGAACTGGTAGGAACTGAGGGGAGAAGAATACAGTTATATAAGTGCACTGAAGTTTGAGGAAATATGGAGTTTAATATTGTTGATGGTCATTCTGCAGTTGGTTATTGTGCTGAGGTAAATAGCCCTGGCATTTGACAGAAAAGGGAATGGTACCTCACCTGACAGAATAGGCTTCTCTGGCCTGCAAACTATTCACGGGCAGGGGTGATGCTCGCTCATTAGAAGTCTTCAATTAAGTCCTTTTTTACAAGGTAGAAGTTGGACTAGATACCCCACATAGGTGCCTCCAACTTTATAATTTGATTAAGATATATTTTGAAAAATAACAACAGTGCCAAGTTTTTCCTTGGTCTCTTTATCTAGCAGAGGGGTTACCACCTTTTTATCAGCCTTGTCCCTGTGCTTTTAAAAACAACCTGATAGCACAAACTGAAACAGTGAAGGTCTGTTTGTGGTAGGAAATATTCACATGTGTTTGGATGATGTTATGGGGATATATGACCATGGTTAGGAATGAGGAGGGGAAGTTTACAGTTGTATCAGAGATTCTGATATTAGCTTTTTCCGTAGTACAGTGGAACCTTGACTTACATGCTGCTTGACTTGCAGCATATTTGACTTACAGCAAAAAGGGACCTGTTTGACTTGAGTTGCAGGCTTTGACTTACAGCTTGGAGCCCTGGTGCAAAGCACCGGAATCGGGCGGCAGCCACGACCCAACATCGCGGCTGCCGTCTCCAAACTGCTCCTGTCTTCTTCCTCTCCTCCAGCAGCAGCGGCTTCGGCGAGGCCAGCTCAGAGCACCTGGAGCTGGTCCTCGGCCTCACTGAAGCCGCCGCTGCTGCCGGAGCAGAAGAAGGGCCGGGAGCTCGGGGCTTGCCTCGCTGGTTAGACAGTCGGCTCAGTCTTGTAAAAAATCTGGCTGCAGAATTCTGGTCCACAATGGAAGCATTTTAGTTGGGGAGCTGAACAGTTATGGGACTCTAATGGTAAGCATAGGGTTGTTCAGAACTTGGAACGTCAGGTTAAAAATCAGTAAAACTTAAATGTTAGACATTGTTGCTATGAACATTAAAAAGTCGAGGCGTATAACTTGTGGACTATAATTCCACTGCCTCCTCCTCTCTTTGAAGAGACATTTCATTTACATCCCCGGAAGGAATCTTCTATCCCAGTCAAATTTGTGTTAAATTGCTGTTTTCGGGGGTCTTTTTCATCGTCTGGAACGGATTAATCCACTTTCCCATTACTTTCTATGGGAAAAGTTCGTTTGACTTAAGGCATGTTTGACTTAAGTCTAGACCTGTGGAACGGATTAATGACGTAAGTCAAGGTTCCACTGTATCTGCCCTTTTTTCCACATGTATTTTTATTTTAAAAAACCAAAATTGAAGATGCTGCTTTTGTTGGAAAAGGTAGATGTAAACATGTAAACAGCCAGTCATGTCACTTGCTGCAATCCTAAATTATATTGGAGAGTAAACACTGTATGTAAAGGTCCTCCCCCCCATGCGTGCTAGTCGTGTCCGACTGTGAGAATAATGGTGGTGAGCTGTCCTTGGGAAGAAAGGAAAAGCAAGAGAAATACTGTATAACAATGTGACAACTGACATGGAGAAGATGGACTTGAATAGGAGAGAAGAAGGAGCTGGGAAAGAACATGACGAAGGGAAAGATTTAAGAAGTTGGGAAGAGGGTTTAGAGAGTGAGATGAGAGGGATTAAGGTAGAGGAAAAGGATCAACCAATTGTGGAAGGATTATACATAATGGACATGTCTGTGAGCGAATGGGAAGCATGGAATAGCAGGCAGGAGAGTTCTAGTGAGGGGTTAATAGGGTTAACGGACGTGGGAGTTCAGGTAGAGTCAGTTGGGATCCACCGGGAGACACAAACTGAACGGAAAACAGTGAGGCTAGTGGAACAGGGTGTGCAAACAGAAAGAGAAAGTTTAACAGCAAAAGATAGAGGTTTGCCGTTACCCTTGCCTGTCAAGCCACCTCAACAGCTGTCATTTTCCATAGTAATTAATATTAACAGAGGGGATCAAGGAACAACGGGATGGATCCCTTGATGGGGATGGGAGGACTCGAGGGATATGGTGAGGCATCACTGCTGCGGCACTCATTGTGCTGGCCCTATATTATTGAGAATGCATCTACCCCATCCCTAACAGTTAACAATCTGTGTGTACAAGATGTTCATATCAACCAAAGTTTAGGTCAAAACCCATTTAATGGGAATTTGCTGTTCAATGAAGTTAAACCAGTAGTACTTGAAAACAGAGAAGTTGTAAACGCAAGTGATGTTAATAAAAGTTTATTGCAGTTTAATAATAACACAGAGCCTGGAAACGTTTCTTCTTTGTAACCGTTAATAGTTCTAACCGAATCCTCACACCGACTCTAGGGGTGGTGCTCATCTCCGTTTTCAAGCCAAAGAGCCAGTGTTGTGCAAGTCTGTGGCCATGTGGCCAGCATGGCTGTGCAGAATACTGTATGAGAGGACTACAAAGGATATAAATGTCATTGAATTCTGTGGGACATATTCAGAATTAAGCTGTTACTTGCCTCTTCTCAGTGATGTTGTTATGGGACCTGCTGGATCTTAGTCATTCATGAAATATATCCTTCCAGTCTCTCTCTATCTTCTGCAGAACATCTGTCATGATCCTGTGAAAAAGAGGATATTTTTCCAAACTGCGTGAACAGCCAAATCTAGATGTGTAGGTCCTAGTTTTCTAGACAAAGCTAAGGATTTCCATACATTGCATTTCGTATTTCTGAAGAAAGGACACAATCAGCTGCTTGTGGCCTCTAGTTTTCTAGTGTGTCCTGGATGTGACATGAAATGTGGAATCCTTATCATCTATAGACCTTGCTGACCAATGGCCTGTTCTGTCTAGCAGTATGGAAAACAGGATCTTTGAATGGGAGGTTATGGGCTTGACTATTGCAAATTATATGGTGGATTTATTGTTGTTCTAATGTGTATTGCATGAATCCTTTCTGGTACACCAATAGGAGGTTTGTCTTCTGTTTTATTGTGGTGGGGCTAGTTGTAGATGGGCTGTGGTGAAATGAGGCCTCTTTGGGAGTACAGTATAGCTAAGCAGGGAGAAAGTAATTTCACAACCGTAGTCCCTTTCCCCATTTCCTTTTGCATGGCAACCTTTGGAACGCCTGAGTGTGTAGATGTGAAGTGAGTGAGGGCAGGCAGGGACAAGGTCAGACAGGCACTAAATGGCACAGGCATGTGAGACCAGTTGCCGTCCTATTACAACCTAGTAAAATATTAGCAGGGTACTAATGCAAAACTCCTGAACTTTCACCCAGAACAAGCAGCTCCTCACCGTGTAGGGACAGGCCAGAGCTCAAAACCAAAGCACAGTTTGAAAGGCAAGTTGAAGCGGACAAAAAGGGAAAAAAAGATTTGCATACTGGGAAGCTGTCTTCCTCCTTTTGCATTCAGGTCCTTCTCTTGTCTGACATCATGGTGTTTCAGGGAGTTGTTGTGACACTGGTCTCTGAAGCCTTGTTGCTTGAAGAAGATGAGCATGCGCACACGGTGGATTGTGAAAAAAAGGCAAAGGGCAGGAGTGTATGGCAGTTGCGAGAGTGTTTAGGTACTGGCTCCCCTCCCTGCTTTTTCTGGAGCCTTGGGATCTCCTTGTTGATCAAGTGTCTCGCCACATCTGAATCCTACCATGGGAGCATTTCACTTCCTGTCGTTCAAGTAATCCCTTAGCCCTGCTCTCAGTCTGAATCTGCTGGACAGGGGAGTGCTATGTGAGAACTCCAGGTCTAGGGAAAGTTGTTTTAGTGGACTGTCTGGAAGCTGAGACATGGCCACTGGACGTCTTTTCTTGAGAGATTGAAACGTTTCTCTGCTCATCCAAACATTGGACTGCAACTCCCAGAATTCCTAGCCATCATTTTGACTGGTGATTCTGAGAGTTGTAGTTCCCAAACATTCTCCCCCCTAAACTCAGGAGTGTTAATTGGAGACTCAAGGGTTGGTGTGTGCATGGAACTTGTTTAAGGTCTGGGACTAGGGATGGGCACAAACCTGGTTTGGAGGTTTGTGCCAGTTTGTCAGCAAAGCACCACAGGTGCTATGCTTTCCCTTCTCCATCCACACCCTGGCCATCTCCTCCACTCACCAGCGGTGCACACTGCTCTATCCCTGCTCTTTGCACGATCATCCAGTTGCAGCAGGAAACCCTGCTTCCCTCCTCCACCTCTTCCAGCAGTCATCCACTCAGATGAAGAGGCGAGAAAGTGATTCCTGCAATGCTGCCTTTGAATGGATGAATGGATGGTCATATAGAGAGGAGGGAAAGAGCTGTGCTCGCCGGCTGGTGAATAGAAGAGCCGGGGGTAAGAGAAGGGAGTTCATGGCATCTGTGTTGTGCCGATGAAATGGGATGAACCTCCAAACTGGGTTTGTGCCCATCTATATCTGGGGCCTTTGTCTCAAGGCTTCCTTTGCTTGTAAGCAACAAGTCACAACTTTCGCATGTCTCTCTGCTGTCCCCAAAGAGTGGCTGAGTTGATTTGGGCACTACACTCTTCATTCTTAACAACAATCTCTCTAGATGGCCAAGGAAGAGTTCAAAACAGGTTTTTTCTTGTCTCTTCCCTTAGGTCTCTCTGCCTACAGAATCACATCCGTTTTAACAGCCAGCAAAGCTCTTCAGTCGTGTTCTTACTCCTTTTACAGTATGGGCTGCTTGCCTGAGGAAGCCCAATAATCTCCTCTGTCTTGTTTCTTTCCTTCTTTGGTCGTCCTGATTGCTCTGTGCCCTGGCAACTGTTCGCTCTTTCCAGAGCCCGAATCTAAGGCGATCCCTTCCAGTTCATACTGCTAGAAAAGCTGAAGGGAGGAAATGGTCCCTGACGAGTGTTTATCAACAGTGCAGCTCTGTTGTTCTCCTGGTGTGTGGATGGATACCAGGGAGGACGATTTCTCTTTTATTGATATCTGATTGCCCTTGCCAGCATTTAAGATGGATGCCAATTGGCTGCCTAGCTGCCATCTCACTTCCAGCAAACCAGACATATTGTACAGCAACAAAGCCCCCTCACCTCAACCCATTCACTGATTTGCACAGTAAAAATTGAGAGCTGGCTAGGAGGGAGTGAAGGCCGAGCCTTCCAAGTGACATAAGCCTGGCACTGAGCTATTCTCCTTGGCATATTTGTTCTCAGAATTTCATGGGGGATCTGGCTGTTAGGGCAGATTTGACGGCTAGTTCAGACATCTAGGAACACGAGAAGCTGCCAAGTCAATTAGTCCATCAATCCATAAGTCTGATTAACTCAATATTGTCTACACTGACTGGAGACAATGTGGGATCTCATCCAAGCCTGACAGAGGATGCCAGGGATTGAACCTGTAACCTTTTGGATGTGAATAATATGCTGTCCCTCTTAACTATATTGGGAATCTGAGAATAAGTTAAAGCCAAATTGTGTTACATGTGATTGCTACAGACGAGGTGATTCCTACAAGGTCAAGAAAGGTATAGGACCATTTATGTGCCAGCCAGAAAGGTATGTAACCCAATCTCTGCAGCCTAGATGGTGCCACTATGAACATACTAGACCATCAAGCTGGAAGATCTGCATTGCAGCCTACGATGAGCTGTTATGTTCTTGGCAGCATTACTTCTGCACATGGTTAAGAGTAATATCAGGGCTGGGGAGTGTTTGTTCCATGACAATCTATCTTGGAGTTCAAAAGTATGTTGTACCTCTATCAGTTCTTGTGTTTTCCAGCTTCCTGATGTATCAACAATTGCAGGAGGTGAAGTTACAATGTTCTCTGCTGTGATGTGTGTGTGTGTGTGTGTGGGGGGGTCTCAGATGAACATCTTTCCTGCCAGTTTCTGTACAATTGGTTTCCAAAACCATGAGGCACATAGAAAGCACAACTGTGAGATAAACATTATCCTTCACTTTGAATTCATTTTGTTTCTGCTGTTTCTCCAAGTAAACTGTATTTATATTAATAATTTTGAAAACAGTTATAATGATTTTTAACTTAAAATAATTCTTATTTATGTTTTTTGTCCTTATTTTGTTTACTTTTTCCTAAAAGGGCTCAGGTGAAAGGAAAGGAGATGTGGGGAGGTACAAGGGAAATTAAAAAGAAGCTGTAATGCCAACAAGTTTGGCAATCATTGGCCAGTATCCTATTGGTGATTTATGCTTGTGTAGTTTGAACTGGGATTTGTTTGGTTTGTTTCAAACACTGAAAAGCTGCCTCAAACTCAGACTATTTGTCAGATAGTGACATTTTATATTTAAGTGTATTGTAAGTATAGACTTAAAAATAATATTTGTACTGTATTCAATTCATGGTGCCCTTGCAATATCCAGCTTACTTTAATTTACAATAGATACCGTAAGTAAATTGATTTTTAAAAAATCAGAATCTAATTTTATAAACAACAACAAACACAGTGATTTTTATTTAGTCGCTTGTACATGGGTATGGAAATGGACACTGCCAAAAAGTGCAGCACAGCCATGACATAAGCTCCAAGCTGTTCAAGAATGTATTACCCAGCAGGACGTCTATGGCCTCCTGAGAACTTGGCTGAAGTACCTCCTCCCCCTTAGATGACCAACAGGATGGGACAAACTGGTGGCATGAAACCACTCTTGATTTTAAGGATTGAGAGTGATTGCGAAGGCAGCTCTGGGGGTCTCTGGTGGGGGTTTCATTTCAGCTGAGAAGGAAAAGAGCTTGTCTTCATGTTTGTCTTGAAATGTCACTCCCTGAAATCAAAGTAGGTCAGGCTTAATATTGATTGAATGGAGACCTACCCACCCTTCAATTTTTGTGGGGAGGCCCAATTCAGATTCTGCCCTGCTACATATTCCTCAGAGTTAAAGGTCTGCATTTCTGAAATGTGGAAGTGGAAGGAATTTCCCTCTTGACTGCATTGAGGCATTTGTTTTGGTGTTGGCACAGAATGGGTGTTGAAATGACCTTCACTGTGCTTAAAATACCTTGTCTGTCTTCGCCCCAAGAATAAACATTAAACAACATCCACTAATTAAGGGGTGTTTTACTCAGTCGTGTGGTCCATCCATGTCACTGAAAATATTTGTGGGCGTGTGGGTCCTCAGCTCCTCCTACCTGTCACCCCTTTCCTGAGATTACCCTCTCCCTCCAGCATCTGTGTCCTCTTGAGGAACCCAGGCTCTTTGCTTGCATCCGTGGGAAAGTTTCTGGAGCATATGAGGCTGGGTCTTTGCTTAAAAGGAGGGAGAAGTGCCAGCATGCAAAGCTGTTCACAGCCCAGTTTTTTCACTGTACACTGATTTGGCAGCTCTACTGAGTATTAGTTATACTTAGGAGTATGTCTGTGAAGATTCCAAATCATCCAGGTGAGTTTATCTGGAAGTTGAGCCATGGCAACTGGACTTCTTTTCTTGAGAGAGTGAAACGTTTTGCTGCTCATAAAAACAGCTTAATTAGTCTGAGGAAAGCTAGTTGCAAGTCCCCCATTTTATAGTTCACTTTAACTTCACATCACTCTGGTCTGAAATAGGCTCATAAGATGAACAATGGCTTAAATAGGGTCGTTAGGTGGACAATAGTCTCAATAGGCTTATTAGGTGGACAATGGGCTAAGGTGTGAGAAAGTAACAACCTTCCCAACACCCATAAAGTATGGGTCATTAGCCATGGCCTTGCTGGTAGGGGTGTGAAGTATTTTTGATTTGTCTGAGGATTGTTGAAATCACTGCTTGATAAGTAGCAGATAGACTGTGCCTGAGCCCTCCACCTCTGTTGAGAGAGGGGTTTTCAATACTCACATACTTCCCTGACCCATCTCTCAAACCACCTCTCTTCTCTGTCGAATATGTATACATCCTCATCTTTGAATGAGTGCCCTTTGTCCTTCAAGTGGAGGTGTACTACTGATTCTGGTCCTGAGCTGTTACCCCTCCTATGTTGGGCCATCCTTCTGTTTAATGGCTGTTTAGTTTCTCCAATGTAGAGGTCTGCACCCTCCTCACTGTATTGGACCTCATATACTATATCGCTCCTTTTGTGTTTTGATATCAGGTTCTTTAGGTGGACGAGTCTCTGCTTTAGTGTGTTTGTGGGTTTGAAATAAACAGGGATATGGTGTTTGCCAAAAATCCTTTTAAGCTTCTCAGGCACTCCAGCCATGTAGAGAATGACCAGGTTCTTCCATCAGGTCTGGGTCTCAGGCTGATCCATTGTTCTTCTGGGTCAGCACACTGCTTTGTTGAAGGCCCACTTTGGATATCCACAGGCCTTAAGTGCTGTCTTCAAGTGCCTGTCTTCCTTCTTCTTGGCTTCAGTGAAGGTGGGGATGCTCTCTGCTCTGTGGTTTAGGGTCCTGATGACTCCTACATTGTGTTATACTTAGGAGATTTCTTCAGAACCAGACTTTAGAGCCAGATGAACATTGCTGGTTACAGACACCTAGAAAAAAAGGAGAATCCATGGGGTGTTTAGAGGGCAAGAGAGAGAGAATGAGAGAGAGAGAGAGACACTGCATGGGTAGCAGCCACCTAGAAAAAAGGAGAATCCATGGAGTGTTGAGAGAGAGAGAGAGAGAGAGAGAGAGAGAGAGAGAGAGAGAGAGAGAGAGAGAGAGAGAGAGAGAGAGAGGGAGGGAGTTGGGACAGGTGAGATGAGGTAGAGCTGGCAGTGCTACAAAATTTCCATTACTGTTCAGGAAAACCAGAAGTCCTGCCTTCCCTGTGTTTCAGAGTCCTCTTAATTCACTGAAGATTCAGTACCCCTCTTCTTGCCAACTTTTATTTTAGCTTATTGTCTCTCTGACATTTTTGGCTGGCATATAGGCTTCTTTCAAATTTCTGTGGTCACTTCCCTAAACAACAAGAAGTAAATATCTCTCTTCCTTGCTGTGTCATAAGGAGGTTCTCTCCCCAGGGAGGTTAGGGGTTGCAAGAAGTGCTGGATGTGTGCCTGCACCCCCCCAACACACACCATTGGCTTTTACCCTGTTTTCTGTATGTCTTTCAATATGCATTAGTATCTTGAAGAATCTGCGTACTGTAGTGCTCTTTTTGTCTCCTTTTCTTCCCCAAAGATATTTTGCTTAACTTCTCATAGTGCATTATCCCAATTTTGTCCATTGTGAGGATATGAATGAAAATTCAGAGATTCATAAGGAACCAAAAATAATAATGTGCCATCAAGTCAATTCTGACTTATGGCTAGCTACCCTTTCCATCGTTTCCTAAAAGCAATAGTTCTCAGAGGTGGTTTCCCAGTCCCGTTTCTGGGATTGCCCTGGGACTGTGCCACTTGCCCAAGGCTAGGCAGGTTGGCCCCTTGACCCAGGCAGCACTGGAGGAATCACATTCCCAACCTATGGCGCTGCAACCTGATAGCTAACTCACTGAGTTTCCTTAGCCAATCTGAGATCCCTACTCTTTCCATAGTAGGCAGTCTCTTTATAGATCTCGAGCGTGTTGCTATGTGAGGCCTGTGACAGACGCTAAACTCAGCTCTAACATTTCCTAGGATGGTGTGGTTTGTACATGAGATATGTCCCTCAAGGTTTGTTGGATCTACGGCTGGACCTCTGTATAGCTTTACCTGCTGAATGTGTGTATCCTGTGCATGCAAGTGTCAAGGACACAGGAGCTTTTCCGGGGTGGTCCTGGTGCTGGGGTGGGTGGTGGGTGGGGGAAAAATAGCAGGCAAATGTGGATGGATTTGGGGAGTGAACCTGTTCTATATTCTGATTCTGACTTTCTGTTCTATGCAACATCTGGTTCCTTCCTTTTAAAATCCTTTAAAAATAGCATGCTGTTTATATACTGCCCCATAGTGCTTAAAGAACTCTCTGGGTAGTTTAATTGTGCAGAGTACATATTGTGCCCTGTCCCTAGTGAGCTGGGTATTCATTTTACTGACCTCAGAAGGATAGAAGGCTGAATGAACCTTGATTTGACTAATTGGGGGTGAACCAGGGGTCTTGAGCACAGTTTTGGCTGCAGTACAGCAGTTTAACCACTGTTCCATGAGGCTCATACCAAAGGTTGGTCTCCCCTACCACACATATTATACCATGTGGCAAAAAAATCATGTGCACAAATATTTTTTTGCTGTACCTCTCACCACAAAAGCAAATTCCTGCATCCCTCTTGTGAGAAGCTATGGCACATATAGAGTTTGTACAAGTCCACATGGAGGAGGAGGGGCACTGGAGCAACAAGGGGTAAAATTACCCATGAATTGCACATCTGGATTAAACATGTCAAAAACAAGGCAGAAGTATCTCTTGTTTTCCCCACACACCTACCTCTGCTTTTGTGCTATGTGTTGCACTTAGCAAAATCCACCCCCAGCCCCAGCCCCAGCTGGTTTCATTGTTCATTTTATTGTGCAGTGCTCTTTCATTGGACCCGCTTCATGTTGCTGAAAGACAAGCAGGAAGCAGGAACTGTTTTGACATTTTGTAGTATTGCTTGTACTGGAAGCTTGGTAGCTGCTTGCAGAACTGAAGGAAAGTGTGCACTTAGGGATTCAGCTGAGCCCAGGATGAGACGGTTAAAATGTTGCACTATGTCCTAGTAGTCAATTGAGTGAGAGAGTTAAGCTCATGGTTGACTCTCCTTCATTTTAAACCAAGAGGGAGAAGAATAGATTTTGGGTGCTTTCAGGTACTTCTCTTACAAACCCACTTGTGGCTTGTCCTTGCCTCCCTCCCTTTTCTTCCCCGCCCTCCATTCTCCCTTTTAAAATATCCAGCCCGTGTGGTCAGATATGGGGAAGCTATGCGTGTATCTCTGGCATGCCGACCGGCTGGTGTTAAGAGTCACAAGGCAGAAAGTATTCAGAGCAAAGATGCCACTGTGGGAGAGCAGGGCTGTTCTCAGTGAGCCAATTAGAATATAGGGTCTTTCCAGCCTCTAAGTGTAGCAGGTGTCCTAAACTGAACCAATGTGCTAGAAGTGCTGGCACTCAGGGGCCATATGCCTGGAGTTCCTATCCTCCTTGGCCTTGCCTCAATGGGATTCCATGCCAAGAGCAAAGCAGGGTTTGCTTGAAAAATTCGGCAGAGCCTCCTTCCACTCCCGAGGTTTGCAGCTGAAATGCACAGAGGCTGCTGCTGATTCTCAGAGGTGTTCCTTGGTTTAGCCTGTTTTAATCCCATTACATCAGTGGGGGAGGAAGAGGTCAGCCAAGTTTTGATCAGCGTTCCCTAATAGCTTTGGAGGAGGATGTGAAATGCTGGCTGTACTTGTTTGGTGAAAAAGACATGGGACACATTTTTTTTTGGCATTGGGGGCTCACAAGGGAGTCCAGACAACTTCATTGTCTCCTCTGTGTTTATGAGCTAGCCTTCTAGCCGGACTGCCACAATACTATGAAGCTCTCTACCCATACTGAGATCAGAGAGCTCCTGGGTGGCCTCCCATCCAAGTCCTGACAAGGTCCAGCCTTGCTTAGCTTCCAATGTATGTATGTATGTATGTATTTATTTATTTATTTATTTATTTATTTATTTATTTATTTGCTATTATATATTTATATCCCGCTCACCTGGCTCAAAAGGCCACTCTGGGCGGCTTGCAGCATTCAAACACAGTATACAAAGACAGTAAAGGCAAGTAACAAAAAAGCATAAGAATAAACAACAAAATTGTACAATCGACAGAACAAGGAATAATAGTGACGCAACTACAGATACAAACATCCCTATTCGAAAAAGAATGCAGGCGGTGAGGAAAAGATGGCTAAGTGGAGCAGGCTGTTATGTTCTAAATGAGTCAGGGAAAGACTGACAAAATAAAGTGTTTTTAACTGCCTTATGAAGGAGTCCAAGGAGGGGGCAAGACAGATCTTGGGCGGCAGGTCATTCCAAAGATATGGGGCAACCACTGATGAGGCTGTGATCTTGTCTTCTCCTTCTGTACCTCCCTCAGGGTTACCTGTCTTAGCACCCGGTTTGAGAAGACTATGTGCTGCGGGAAGAGTCTGGTGGCCAAAAGTGTTCTGTCAGGTAGGAAGGCCCCAAACCATTTAGGGCTGCATATTCCAACGTCATTAACCTGAACCGGGCGTGGAAGTGAACAGGTAACCAGTGGAGCGTGGTCAGTGTGGGGGAGTTATGACCATGCCGTCTCAACCTGGTCACTCACCTGTCCGCTGCATTTTGGACCTGTGGAGCTTCTGTGGTAGCCCTACATAGAGGCCACTGCAGTACTCGTGATTAGTAGTAATGATAAGACTGTCTTCAGGCGAAGGTTGCCTCTAAGGCATGCATGCTCATGTCCGTCTCCACTCCCTCTTTGCAGGGTGGAAAAGCCCTGCCCACCCATCGTGACCATTTTTGTTATGGTTGTGATAGAACTTGCCCCGGGGGGGGATTTTTGCACTCGCATGCAAGGAAAAGATCCCTGCGCAATGGGGAAGAAAATTAGAGGGCACGGTGCTTCAGATTAGTAGGATGGCTTACATTCCGTTCCACACTGCAGGGGAGGTGTACAGTTCCTTCTATGTTGTAAGTACAAAAGAGGGAATGGGCTGTAATAACATCCTTGCGCTGGCACTCCTCGCTTAACAACAGAGTTGTGTACCTACAACTAAGTCATTAAGTGAATTGGTTTGTAAGTGAGGGCCTTAAGGCGGATGCCTTGTGGTGTGTTGAGGCTGCCCTCCTTGCAGGCAGGCCAGAGCGGGGAGGCTCTACGGGAGGCCACAGGAGAACCGGAACAAAAAGGAGAGGAAAATAAAGATGGAGGTGGCTAACACTTTGCACTGCTCTAATCATTCTCTTCCCCTGTGGAGGCCTTGTGCCACCACAAAACACTACCTCTAAGTCCCATCCCAGAGATATAGCCAGAAGGATACCATGGTTGATGGTACAGAAAGCCGCTGGACCAAGAGGGACACACTCTCCTTGTCCAGTTTGTGATGTAGGCCATCCACCAAAGCAACCAAAGCAGTCTTCATGCCATAACCAGGCTTGAAACCAGAATGAAATGAATTTAGATAATCAATCTCATGCTTGTAAGCTACAACCCTTTCTAACACCTTGGCCAAGAATGAAATATCAGTGATTGGCTGGTAATTATCTGGTATGGTGAGATCCAAGGAGGCCTTTTCCAACAATGTCTTACTAAGTTGCACATTTATAGAACAAAGAATTCTTTCTTACAGCTTTCCTCCTTTTCTTCCTTTTTCTTTTTCCCACCTGCCTCTAAGTTTGACTTTGTCAGAGAGGGAATATATTAAATACATAAAAGGGTTTTCAAAATTTACTACTGTTTTACTCTCCAAGGACAGTTTTGCTCCTGCTTCTTTTAGGAACTTGGCAGATGCTATTTGTTGTTGTTACTAAATTGCTGTTGAGGCAAATGAAATAGATATCAGCATGCAAACATGTCGAGTTTCTAGCTAGGAGATTGGTGAGGGAAGGCCTATTCTCAGTGGGCATATTTCTGTTTCTTGAATTCTAGTTCCATTTTCCTGATAGGACATGTATATAACCACCTTTTTATATGGTCTGCTGATTAATGTGAGTAGCTACCATCCCAGGATTCAAAACCCCCAATGAAAACATGACTACTTGTACAACTTTTAAACCTTGTAGTCATCATGGCTGTAGGTATCATAGGTTGGCTGAAAAATGGAAAGGCATTAGCATGGTCTCTAATCCACGTTTGAGTGATGTTGAATATATGTATCAAGTTTAAATGACATAATGGAATACTCCCTCTTCCTTTTGGTAATTTAGTCTTGATCAGTCAGTCTGAAGGTGCACCCTGAAGCACTTCCACTTGAGAGTAGGTCCCACTAACCTCAGTGGACACAGGTAAGCATGGCTTTCTCTTCCTACTGCGTGCTGCTATCTCTTAGGACAGATTAGTCTGTTCAAGTAACTTTAGGATGACCAGATGAAAAGGAGGACTGCACTCAGGTATCTATGTATGGAGGAGGACATTTCCACAGGTATAGCTTGCATTAAAAACTACCTGTGCTGAGTTTCCGTTTTCTAAGCTAAGCAACTATTAAAGTTGCAGGACCCTGTCTTCTTTTTCATCTAATCATCCCAGCTAGAGTTGTAGCTGCCTGTTTTGAAATGGTCCGTGTTTCTCAGATCAGCTCTACAGAGAAATACACAGTTAGAAGCTTCAGTAAGATTTGTTGTCATCAAAGCTTTTGTTCTGCTCTAAGTTCCCATTATTATTATTATTAATTATTATTATTACTACTACTACTACTACTACTACTACTACTACTACTACTACTACTACTACTACTACTACTACTACTACTACTACTACTACTACGTTTTACTTAAGTAAATAGTTCAGTTCCTGGGCAGAGGAATTAAGTTCCTCTCTTGACTCCTAAGTGAGGAGAGCTGTGTTTTAAAGAATCCCAGTCCAATATCCTTGGGGAAATAAGAACTTGCCACTTCTCCTCTGGGTTAGACTAGGCACCTTATCGCTTCTGACACTTAATGACTGGTGTTTCCAATGCAGGTGGTTCATTCTTGTCATACTCTTATAAGAATTATAGGCTCCGTTCTCTGTAAAATGAAAGAAACACCTGAGTCCCAGGTGGTTGTGAGACTCAATATAGGAGTGGTGGCAAACCTTTGCCATTCCAGATGTTTTGGACCACAACTCCCAGAATTCCAAGCCTAGATTGATAATGAAAAAGGACTGGTGGAGTTGTGGTCCAAAACATCTGAAGAGCTGAAGGTTCGCCAACGCTGCATTATAGGCATATAGCCTGTACTCTTGTGGCCAAGGACCTTGTGATTTGGCACAGAGCAATTTTAACAACTCAGCTCTCACCAGAGGCTGGCCTCCATGTTACTGTAGTAATAAACATGTACCTTCGAGTCAATTCTGAGTCTAGGTGACCTTTTCCAAAGTTTTCTAAATTGAGAGTACTCAGAATGGATTCACCTTTCCTTTCTTCTGAGGATGCTCTGGGACTGTGCAGCTTACCTATGACTTCATGAGCTGTCTCCTCTCTATGGAGGAGCAGCAGTGAATTGAACTTCCAACCTCTGGCTTCACAGCCTGATACCTAAACCACTAAACAATCCAGCCTTCTCCATGTCACTGGAGTCTATTATAAAAGACTGGTATCAATCCTGGCACATCAGATTGAGATGACAACAAAGCCTCCACCTTGATTTGTCTTTCCCATGTAGGTTTGAATGGGAGTGCCTCTTGACCATGCACATGGCTGTGCAGCAGAGGAGTACAATAATATTCCTTATCTCCACTGCTACCTACTCAATTGGTGGACCAGTTCAGTGTGTTAAGAAGGAAGATCTTTCATGCCTTGTAAACTGCTCTGGTATTTAAGAGAGACATGTATAAGTAGAACTTCTTGCATAAGGTATAAGACAGAGATATGTCAGAGGAGTGTTAGTTGTGCAGTAAACATAAGAAAGAGCTCACCCTAAAAACTAACACCTGCATTCTAACATAAACTCTGGGGATTCAGTTAATGGTGTGGTCATCAAAGTGGGTGAGTATAATAACCTGAGAATGGAGAGAAGAGGAGAAAGTCTTGCTTGGGAAAGAGAGGCCAGTAAGTCAAGCATTGCAAGAGACAACCACATGTACGTGGTATGTACTTGGTGGAACCATGACACATAATTTAAAAATCTATTCCATTCCACATGAGAGATGTAAAAATGATGGAAATTGTGAGGCCATGGGAAAATACTTTGGAAGAAACAGAAAAATTGGGGTGGGAAGAACATGCCTCCCCACCAAAAAAATTTTTTAGGAGCCTTGCATCTCTACTCCAGGCTAAGTACTGTATGTCTGGCTTTATTGACTCTGTTGTTAAATATTCAGCCAGTATTTCCTAGTTATCTACAGAATAACAGTAGCCCACAACAATCTCTCAGAAAACATATTAACAACTATGGAAAAATGCTATAGCTCTCTAAACCAGTGTTGCATGCAAGCTGTTGGGAACGTGACTCCAATGAATGTCAGCAAAATCTGGGTTGCCCAGCTTTGCCAGGTGATTCTAGTTTTGTTTCAGATTTGGAAACATCATGCATTTTCAAGTCAGTGCCTCTGCTGTGGATACCCACATGGTTGCACAAATTGGAAACTAGGATCGAATTCATAGCATGGGGTGGTAGTTAGGGGGCTTTAAGTTTTCACCTGTGTCTTAATGTGGATCATCCCCCATGGCACTCTCTCTGCCTGCGGTTCACATTGTTTCTCATATTTTTTAAAAAGAAAGAAAGAAAAAGATAAGAATCTGTTTATTATAGGGAATTTTTAAAAAAGCAATGCAAATGCAGCTATCCGCCCTCCAATTCAGATCTGGTCTGGAGTGATGAGCAAATGCTAACCTTTCCTGCTTCACCCAACTTTGGAGTAGACCGAAGCATTTATTGTAGAATCATGTAAAGGGGACAGAAATATATGGTTGTACTTCTATGCAACCAGTATAAGCTCTAGAAATAACTATACTTCCATGGTTCTTGCTAGTATGCAGAGAATGCCCCATTAGCCAAGCTCTGTGGTACAATTTGCTCTTATCTTTTAGAGAGAGATTAAGCTTGTTGGATTTATATCATACATTCTTTAAAACTACAATACTCATTTGAGGAAAGGAGGAAGTAAAACCTAGAGAGGTATTCTACTTGGGGACAGGCCCAGCGCAGCATAGAGCAGAATGCAGTGTTTCGTTGCCTACAGTCCTCTGCAATATCCTTTCCAATTCTATATCAGGTAGTGGCAGCACATCCTTCAGGTTTCCTTCCCGCCCCCCGCCCCCATCTCAAGCCGCGCTGTCATGGTGTCCGACAACCTCAGTCAGGCAACCTTCTTCACGTGCCATCCTCTGCTAATAAATTACCCATGCCACCCTCTGCTAATGGTTTGCCCTGACCATTTAGGCAGCAGATTAGTCACTATGCACGAGGGCACCAACTGAGCATCAAAAAATGCCAGCAGAAGTGGGTGACGGACATTTTATGATATATGTAACATCACACCACAACAAAAGACCTTTGGAGGAAGACATTAACAGTATTAAGTGGCTGATCAGATTTTCATCCCTCTTCCAAGTTGCTCAGGGCAAAGGTTATAGATTGCTTTCCAAATTTTATCTTCACAACCATTCCATAATTAAAGACATAGATTATGGAGATAGTGATTAAAGGCAGCTTCTGTTTGTTTATACCTTGAAAAGGATCTAAGGCAGCTTATTAACCTGAAGTCGGGGTTCTCTTCCAGATATTAATTGGATTGCAACTCCTATCAGCCCCAACCAACTTCACCCAGTGATGAAAGTTGTTGTCCATCCACTTCTGGATGGTCACAAGCTACCCACAACTACCCTAAAACCACCAGCCGAGTGTAGAGCTCGGAAAGTACTTTTTCAGACTAATTATTTTAGAAATTAATTCGATGCAGGAATATTTATTTATTTATTTAACTCGTTTATCTCACCAGTTGGTAGTAAATACTACTCTGGGTGATTTACATCCAAAATAAAACAAAAATAACATAACATAAATCAAGCCAAACCTTATGTCCCCATTTTAAGTAAGTTATTGTTATTACAGTTTTTCAAAATCAAGACTCTACTTTTCTGTTTCTCAAAAGTAATAAAATCCTTACTTTTGCCAATAGTGCTTGTTACGTTTCAGTATGTTGGCAAAATTAAAGTGGGGGGGGCAGGGAGGAAAAGAAAGGGAAAAATAAGGCAAAATATAGCAGTGCAATTTAGTCTTTAAGGTGCCACAATGTTTTGATCCCTCCTTTTCTCTCAAATGCAAGACTAGGTTACAGATGATTCCTTTAGAAACCACTAATCAAAAGTAAAAAATCATTGCAAGCTTTTGTGGACAAGATCCTATTTTTCAAAGCAAGTAGCAGGAGTCTAAAGATTGGCAAAAGATGTGGTTTGCTTAGGTTTAAAGTTGTTGGCAAGATGATTTTTGACAGTTCTCTCAGTTATTTTTATTTACTATTTTAAAAATCTTATAGCATTACAGGGCAACACTTGAACTGTATGATATTTGTCTCCTGCCATCTAGTGACACCATAGCCTAGCTATAACAATAACTTTTAACAGGTATAAAGTTACACTGCAAAGGGAATAAAATTACAGTACTTTACTTATCAGCTAATGGGTTCTGAACTGTCCATAACAGATCAGGAAAGAGATCTTGGTGTGCTGGTGGAGAGCTTGATGAAAATGTCAACACAGTGTATGCCTGTGGTGACGAAGGCCAATTCCATGCTAGAGATCATTAAAACGGGTGGTGGAAATAAAACAGCCAGCATTATAATGCCATTGTACAAAACAATGGTAAGGCCGCACCTGGAGTATTTGTGTACCGTTCGGATTGCTGCATCTCAAAAAAGACAAAATGGAACTGGGAAAAAGTACAGATGAGAGTGACTAAAATGATTGCTAGGTTTGGACACCTCCCTTATGAAGAAGGACTACAGCATTTGGGGCTTTTTAGTCTAGAAAAAAAGTTCCTGGGGGTGGGGACATGATGTAAACATACAAAAATGCAAGGGGAGGATAAAGATAAAATATGTTTTTCCCCTCTCACACAGTACCAGAACCAGTGGTCATCCACTTAATTGAGGGTTGGGAGAGTAAGAACAGATAAAAGAAAATATTTCTTAACCCATTGTTTTGTTAGTCTGTGGAACTCCTTGCCATAGGATGTGGTGATGGCATCTGGCCTGGATGCCTTTAAAAGGGGATTGGACTGATTTCTGGAAGAAAAGTTCATCACAGGTTACAAGCCATGATGGGGATACACGTTATCACAAGCCTTAAAAAGAGAGTACAGTAGGACCCTGGTATCCATAGGGCAGGCATGCCCAAACTTTGGCCCTCCAGATGTTTTGGACCACAACTCCCACAGTCCTTTGCCATTGGAAATACAGGCTTGGAATTCTGGGAGTTGTGGTCCAAAACAACAGGAGGGCCGAAGTTTGGGTATGCCTGCCATAGGGGATTGGTTCCAGGCCTTCCCGTGGATAATGAAAACTGTGGATAAGAGAAAATGCCACCAAATCCCGAAAACTGCTGTTTTACAACAGTAGCTTGCTTTACAGCTGCTGTTTGTGACAGCTTGCTTTAGGTTGCTGTTTTATGACATTAGCTTGCTTTGCTGCTGCTGTTATTTATTTATTTATTTTCCTCTGACACCCATGGATAACTGAATCAGTGGATAATGAATCAGTGGATACAGGGGTCCTACTGTACCTACAAATGCCAGACACAATGGAGTGGCATCAGGAGCCAGGCATCTAGTTGTGTCATGTGTTCCCAGATGCATTTGGTGGGGTCACTGGGAGATACAGGAAACTGAACTAGATGAGGCCTTGACCTGATCTAGCAGGGCTCTTCTTGTGTTCTTAAGTTCCCTTTTAAAAGTTGCAACTGCAATCCAGCTTACCCTGTTTCCCCGAAAATAAGACATCCCCAAAAAATAAGCCCTAGCAGGATTTCTATGCATTTCTTAAATATAAGCCCTACCCTGATAATAAAACCTAGTGATGGGCGTGGCTATGGTTGTGTGCAGGGCTGACATTCAAGCATATTATACTTAATAAAAGTAAGACATCCCCTGAAAATAAGCCCGTGTTGTCTTCTTGAGAAAAAATAAATATAAGACGGTGTCTTATTTTCGGGGAAACACGGTAGTTATACTTGTGTTATGGGGAAAAATGAATTGATTATAGATAATTTGTAACTAAATAATTCTAGGCTCGGCACACATAATGGGTGAATGGCCATTTGAACTCAAGTCTACTGTATACTTCTGATGATGTTTTTAATCCTTAACTTGCCCTGCTGCCACAACGCAGAATGGTCTCACTTGGCTTTTGTTGTCCAATTGCTGATTCCCTCTTTTTTTTTCCTTAGGAGGAAAAATATGTTAAGGGGAGAAAAGCTATTAAGGCGCAAATGGTCATTGAGCTGGCATTCCTCCATCTGGAAGGGCCCCTGTTCCCTACTCTCCAGACTGGCCCTGTGGAATTGATGGTAGCTGTCCAGGGGTAGGCACAGATCCCAGGCACGTCCCCATCACTGGAGGAAGCAACAGTCTCTCTTCAGGAGTGCACAATGTTCAGGTCTTGCTCTGCCTATGCATCAGCATGAGCTGTGGGTAGGAGCTGCCCACAGTGATTGGCTCATGCATTAAAGTGCCTGGATTCTTGGTTCATTTGCATTCTGCATCATTGCCTTTGTGGCACGCTTAGAAGTCTTTTATATTGCGGAAGCCACAGGAGTCCTTTCCCACTTTCTGTAGCAGACTTTAACCTCTGCAGTGTTTTCAGGAGAACATTCCGGTGTGAGACACACCACCCGACTGCAGTTTGAATTCATTTGCAGATTTGATGTGCTAGGGCTCAGCTGAGACTCCGAGTGGGTTCGCTCATTACAGAAAACACGACTTCACGTGGGGTTTTCAAGTACTCATATACAGTGAATAGTGCATGTTACAGATCTTACAATGCATGTTGTTGTTTTTTGTATGCTGTGAAGTTGCCTCTGAGGCATGGCAGCCGCTAGAATGAGTGCTACAGGATTCTCCAACATGTCTTGCCCTATTGCAGACTCAAGACTGTCATTAGGGAGTTAATCCATCTGTCTTTGGCCTTCCACTTGTCCTAGCATTATTGTCTTTTCCAGGGGATCCTGCCTTCCCATGATGTGCCCCAAGTAGGATAGCCTCCGTTTCAACATGACCAATTGGGGGTAGACCATCCCTGTTTGTATTGATTAGGTAGAGCTGTCTAGATGCCCTAAGCACATCCAATCTCGCCTGATTTCCGAAGCTAAGCAGGTCAGCCCTGGTTAGTTCTTGGATGGGAGACCACCAGGGAATGCCAGCTGCTGTAGGCGCCTGGAGGAGGAACTGGCAAGCCACTCCAGTATTCCTGCCAAGAAAACTCCATGGACGTGGGGTCACGATGAGTCGATCATGACTGTAATGACACCACACACACACACACACACACACACACACACACACACACACACACACACACACACACACACACACACACACACACACACACACACACACACAGAGTCTTAAAGTTGGCTGCTCACAGGCTTGGAATTGCTTGCTAAGAGAGATGCCACTGACACATTCCCTGTTACTCTGCTAGAAGGCAAATAAATAAATAAATAAATAAATAAATAAATAAATAAATTCTGTTTCAAGAAGGCTTCCAAGTACTGGCTGCTGAGAAGATGGCTTTTGAGAACACTGTGCTATTTTCTATCATGTTTTTAAATATTTTTTTAAAATGTAGTTATTTGATATAATAATTCGCTTACGGTAGTTGTATTTTAAGATTATAAGTTAATGTGGTTTCAGCAGGTTTTATTAGTTTTAAGCATATTATGGGTCCCCAGAATGCTAGAAAAAGCAGGCCGTAACTGAAACAAATTAGACTGCCTGCTAAGGGCAGGAACTGTTTTATGGTTGATCTTTTGTTTGCTTTCAATATTGTTTAATTGTTTTTCACATTTCACATTTTATCAAGTTTTATTAATATGTTGTATTTGTTATTCACAATTTTTTTATATATCTGTGTTTTACATTTTTAACTGCCCAGAATGGCCTTCGGGCCAAATGGCAGTGGTTCATAAATCAAACAAATCAAGAAATATTTTTAATTAAAGGAGCTTTTAGGCAGTGGATCAAGGGAATAAGCCTGTTTACAGTAAATGAGTAAATAAAAAGACAAAATATACGTATTTGGGGGGATGCAGTCTGCCAGCTAAAGTTCACATTTCAGACATCTGATCAGTTTGGTAGGTGCTACATACAGGATTTTATTGTATGTTGCAAGAGATTTCCACATTTGTTGTTTCAGAACTACTTTTAACTTCTTTTCTTTTTGGTCCATGGCAGACCTACCTGCTTATATAACTACTTCATATATGGTGTATCTGACTAAGGGCCTTTTCACACGGCCCTTTGCTCCCAGCACTGCATTCAGATCTCTTAAAGGGGCGGGGGGCAAAAAAAGAACAAACAGAAGCAAGGAGAGCCTGGCAGTCACTACTGTTATATCCGCATCAGGAATTTTCACCCTCCGAGAGCAGGTACATGAAAAGTGCGCAGGGACGCGCTTAGGTGGGCGTGGTTGCACTTAATTATCTGTAAACTCCGGAGCTGGTGGGGAAATAATTTTAAGCTTCGGAGCTGGGAGCCATTTGCTGTGGAGTTTAGGGGTCGTGTGAAAAGGCCCTAAATTGGCTCAATGGCTGCTTGCAAGTTGACAGTACTATGCTGCTGCTGCTGTTGGTAGTGGTGAGGAAAGGAGAGGAGCATATCTAAATTCATGGTGATTCCTAGAACTTTGGTAAGAGTCTGGGGAGGAGTCTGGAATTTAGACAAAAGAGAAGATCATACATAGAGTTGTGGAAATCTCTGGAATAGGATTGTCCTTTCCAGACAACATGTATCGGTCTATGCTCATTTCCAAGAACTTCACCCTTAATTGTCTTGGTCTGCAAATCACTGTACCTTTTCCACACCTACCTTGCATGTGAAGGCATGGAATAAAGCCAAACCATTTCTGGCTTGGGAACTTCCCTGTTGTTGCTTCAAGGAAGTTCCTAGCAATATTCCTGGCTGCAGCCATGGTGTTGTTCAAATGCACAAACAGGAAGCTATACACTTTTTTTTGTTCTCGACCTACAGCTTGCAAGAGGTACACTCCCCACCTCTGCCCCTCCCCAAACATTGCAGAATCCACACTGTGGCATTGAACAGTTCCTGTGATGAATCTGCAAACTGAGTTTTATTGTTAAGATAGCCATATTGTGGTACATGGTGTTTTATATAGCAGAGGCAGGTGTAGGATGTTATTTGACTGGATTTCCCATTAGCTCTAGCAAGCATAGCCAGAGAGGCTGTGCTAGAAGGTAATTCTGGTGCCCCATCTGAAGATTTTCAAGACTCATATATCATATAATTACAATTAATAGATTTGCTCAGGCATTTCCTTCAGTGATTTTACTACCTTTAAAGCGGTTGAGGGAAACCTCTGTTGTCCCAGGCTTCCCGCTGAGGTCAGGAAGGACAGATCTGTCTCCTATTGTTCAGCTTCCAGACCAGCTGAGAGGGTTGACAATGACTGAGCTGGCTCATTATCATTTCAAAAGGGTCACCTACTAATGCATTTTCTCCTTGCCTTGCAAGAGTTGGCCTGTGCAAGGGGGGATGTAACTTCTGCTACTGCTTAAAAGCTTGGGTACCCTTAAACCCATGGGTCTCACACAGTTAGATCCTCTAGCATGCTTGCAATGTTGATGGAATGTCTGGTTTTTATTCCTTATTTGCTGTGTTCTGCTGCTGCTGCTTTTTAAATAAACATTTCTTCATTTAAGCTTAAGGCCAGTTTATCCTTGAAATACAAGAGATCTTCTCTCTCTTAAAACAGTGCTCCCCAACCTTTTTACCACCGGGGACCGGTAAATGTGTGATAATTTTTCCCTGGCCCACTTGCGGGGGGGGGGGTCGCGGTGGCGGCGGCGATGGCGGCGATGGCGGGGCGGGGGCGATGGCAAGGGGGTCGCGGCGGCAGCGGCGCGATTGCGGGGGGGGCGATGGCGGGGGGTTCGCGGCGATGGCGGGGCCGATGGCGGGGGGTTCGCGGCGGCGGCGGGGCGGGGGCGATGGCGGGGGGGTTCGCGGCGGCGGCGATGGCGGGGGGGGCGATGGCGGGGGGTTCGCGGCGGCGGCGGCGGCGATGGCGGGGCGGGGGCGATGGCGGGGGGGTCGCGGCGGCGGCGGCGGCGATGGCGGGGGGGCGATGGCGGGGGGGTCGCGGCGGCGGCGGCGGCGATGGCGGGGCAGGGGCGATGGCGGGGGGGTCGCGGCGGCGGCGGCGCGATTGCGGGGGGGTCGCGGCGGCGGCGGCGGCGGCGATTGTGGCGGCGATGGCGGGGGCAGGGTGGGCGCGATGGCGGGGGGGGGTCACGGCGGCGGCGGCGGCGCGATTGCTGGGGGGGGGGTCGCAGCGGCGGCGACGATGGCAGAGCGGGGGCGATTGCAGGGGGGTTGCGGCGGCGGCGGCGGCGAAAAGACCCGGCCCGGCCTGAGACGCCCCCCTCCCCCCCCTCCCCCTCCAAAAAAGAGGCACGCGCGGCGCCGGCCGGCCAAAGCCCGGCCCGGCCTGAGACGCCCCCCTCCCCCCCCCCCCCCCAAAAAAGAGAGGTACGCGCGGCGGGGGCCGGCCAAAGCCCGGCCCGGCCTGAGACGCCCCCCTCCCCCCTCCCCCTCCAAAAAAGAGGCACGCGCGGCGCCGGCCGGCCAAAGCCCGGCCCGGCCTGAGACGCCCCCCTCCCCCCTCCCCCCCAAAAAAAGAGGTACGCGCGGCGGCGGCCGGCCAAAGCCCGGCCCGGCCTGAGAGACCCCCCCCTCCCCCCTCCCCCTCCAAAAAAGAGGCACGCGCGGCGCCGGCCGGCCAAAGCCCGGCCCGGCCTGAGACGCCCCCCTCCCCCCCCCTCCCCCCAAAAAAAGAGGTACGCGCGGCGGCGGCCGGCCAAAGCCCGGCCCGGCCTGAGATGCCCCCCTCCCCCCTCCCCCCCCAAAAAAAAGAGGCACGCGCGGCGCCGGCCGGCCAAAGCCCGGCCCGGCCTGAGACGCCCCCCTCCCCCCTCCCCTCCCCTCCCCTCCCCTCACCTCAAAACAGGCGCGGCCTGCCTGCCTCGCCGCCGCCAGCCAAGAGCCGGAGGGGTTCGGGAGTCGCCGGGAGAAAGCGGCCCTTCCGAGCAGGGCCCCTTTCTCTCTCTCTCTCTCTCTCTCTCGCTCGGCCCCGGAGACGTGCTCTCCTGGGGCTGCTTTTGGGCGCGCTGGGCAGCTTCACCAAGGAGGAGGCAAGCACCAGCCTTGGGATAAAAGCAGCGCGCGCGCCTCGGCTACCTCCCGCCCGTCCTCCCAGCGCATGCGCTCAGCTTAAGCAGGTGAAGAAGGGGCGGAGGCATGTGTGTGCCTCTCTCTCTCTCTCTCTCTCTCATTTTCGGGAGCCGGGCCGCCGCCACAGGGGAATGATTGGAAGTTCCTCGGGCGGCGGCCCGGCGTAGATTGCTCCACGGACCGGCACCGGTCCGCGGCCCGGGGGTTGAGGACCACTGCCTTAAAAGACTGGTGGACTGCTTGGTTTGTATTTTAAATGAGCGCCTCTTGGCTAGAAAAAGCAGCCACTTGATCTTAAGCCTGAGACGGGGTCTATCAGCTATATTTGCACTGATCCTGGATGTTCTGGGAGTTTTTCTGTACTAGACTCCCGACCTTAACATCCCCTGCCCCCCATTTACAGTTTAGAGCAGCATGTGTCACAGAGACCGGCGTTCCTGTGCCAGGAGAGTCCACTACCATCTGCCACTCCCATAGGTCCTGGGTGAGACTCAGAGGGGCTGCCTCCACCAGCCTTCCCTGTGGTCAGTTTGGCATTGGATCCCTGCTGACTTCCAGGATTAGGCCCTTACTCATCTGCTGCCTGAGCTACCCCAACTGTGTGAGAGGAGGCCCATCCAGGAGGCTGCTGGGGAATAGGAGGGGGGGGGTTGGGGGGAATCAATATAGATTATATGGGGGAGGGGAAGATTCAGCGCTGGGGGTAGAGCATGCCTGCGGAGGAGAAGGGAGGTTAGGTACCTTATAGCCATCCTCCCTTCTAGCTCTATCCCAAGCCAATTGGTACCAGGTGACGATAATCAGCCAGCCCCTGGGTCACATGGTAATGTTGCTGAATGCCAGGTCAGCAAAAATAAGACCGCCTTCATCCATGAATTAATTCTGGATGAGGGTGCCAACCTGGCGAGCATTACTAAGACCTGGGTGGGAGAAGAGGGAGGAGTTCCCCTGTCTCAAATGTGCCCCCCCAGTACTTGGTCTCGCACCAAGGTCGCCTGGAGGGCCAGAGAGGCGGCAGGGTGATAGTCTATAAGGATCCCATCTCCCTTTCCAGGTCCTCTGTCCCCTTGGGAAGAGGTCTTGAAGGCCTGTGTTGTGCGTTGGGCTCATGAGACAAACTGGGGATTCTCTTGGTGTACCACCCACCCTGCTGCTTATGGGGCTGATCTCAGACTTGGTGTTGAGGACCCCCAGACTGTTGGTGCTGGGGGACCTCAACCTCCATGCTGAGTCCACTTTGACAGGGGCAGCTCAGGATTTCATGGCCACCATGACAACCATGGGGCTGCCTCAATATGGCATAAGTCCGACTCATGAGAAAGTCATATGCTCGACCTAGTATTCTCAATGGGACGGGGGGGGATGGTGGTCGGGATAAGGAGGGTTTAACTTTGATCCCTTTGTCCTCGTTGGACCATTTCCTGGTAAAGCTTAGACTCTGCTACCTCTGCCCTCCGCAGGGGTGGGGGATCAATTAAAAAGACCCACCCCCGGAGACTTATGGATTGTGAAGGCATCCTGAATGCTCTGGGGAAACTTCCAACTGATATGGTTGGTGCTTCTGTCAAAGACCAGGTCGCCTTGTGGAACAAGGAGATGGCCTGGGTGGTTGACACGATCGCACCTAAGTACCTGCTCTGGCTCATGGCGGTTATGTCATGGGGTTCTCTAGGGCTCTCTATTGTCTGCATGCTATTTAATATATATAAGAAACTGCTGGGAGAGGTCATTAAGAGGTTTGGGCTGAGGAGCCAACAAACAATATGCTGACAACAGTCAGGTCTACCTCTCATTCTCCACCAATCCAGGTGTGGCGGTCTCTGTTCTGAACTCATGCTTGGACTCAATAATGGACTGGACGAGGGTCAATAAACAGAAGCTGAATCCAGACTAGTCAGAAGTGTTGTTGGTGGGCGCTCTGCCTGACAGGTTAGAGGGCCATTCCCCTTCCCTGGATGGGATTGCACTCCCCCTGAGGGACAGGATCTGCATCTTGGGTGTACTTCTGGACCTGGGTCTTACCCTGAAAGCCCAGGTGGTCTCGGTGGCTAGGAGTGCCTTTTTACAGCTGTAGAAAATATATCAACTCTGCCCTTACCTGGATGAGAGGAGCCTGGCAACAGTCGCACATGCACTGGTAACAACCGGACTGGACTATTGTAATGAGCTTTACGTCAGTCTGCTTTGAAGACGGTCCAGCAATTGCAACTGGTACAGACTGGGCCGCGTGACTGGTGAGAGGTGCCACAACACAGACCCATATCACACCAGTTCTGAAAAATTTACACTGGCTGCCAATTGCTGCCTGGGCCCAATTCAAAGTGCTCATGCTTACATATAAAGCCCTAAACGGCTTAGGACCTGGTTCCCTAAAGGACTGCCTTCTTCCATATGAGCCTGCCAATTCTCTAAAATCAGGCCAAGAGGCCCTGCTGGAGGTGCCATCCCTTAAAGAGGTGAGGGGTGGTGGCATCTCAAAACAGGGCCTTCTATGCCATTGCCCCCCAACTTTGGAATGTCCTCCAAACACAGATCCGCCTGACACCAACACTTTTGGCTTTTCGGTGCAAAGACCTTCCTGTTTGGCCAACATTTTAATTAATGTTTTTGGCTGGACTCATGAGAAGCAGGGTTTTATAATTTGTATTGTATGTTGCTTGTTTTAAATTGCAGTGGTACCTTGTATAAAGGAATTAATTCGTTCCAAATGCAATTATGTTAAGCAAATTTTCCTTTATATAAATTCCCATAGGAATGCATTGAAAAAGGAGTGATCCCATTTTTATGTTGTACAGATTCTCCCCATAGGCGATTATGTTAAGCAAATTTCCCCTATCTCCAGAATTTTTTAAGTTGCACAGATTTTATGTTATACAAACTGTTTGTTATACAAGGGTCCACTGTATATTGTATTTTATAGTTTTAATAATTAAGTTGTTTTATAGTTTTAATATATTGTTGTAGGATGCCCAGAGACCACTTGGTAGTGGGGTGGCTAAAGTTTTTTTGTAAGTAAGTAAGTAAGTAAGTAAGTAAGTAAGTAAGTAAGTAAATAAATAAATAAATAAATAAATATTTCAGCTAGACAGATAAACAGCTTAAAGTGTGCTTGGTATATTGGGGAAGCCTGACAAAAACAAGTGAGGAATATTTTCCTATGGTAGCTTCAAGGACTTTATCGTGTCTTAACCCCTACCTGTCCACACAGAACACCCTTTTGAGGACCTTCCTGGGGAGGTTATGAAGAACATTAAGTTCCTTGGGATAAATCCTTTGCAACCCATCCCATCTAATTCAATCGCTTTGGTAGTTGAGCATCTGTCAGTGAATTCATGTGCATCTGCTTGATGCTGTGTCATGTATTCATGTGCAGTGCCTTTTCTGGCTCTTCTTCCCCTCCCCACCCTGACCTCTTGGCATCAACCTATCTCATATAGCTGGGTAAAAGCCTGTCATGGTAAGGGGAAGAACACAAGTCTCTCTTCCTCTGCCTTCCTCAGCCTTGCTGGGGGGACAAAAGGATGTTCTCTCCCCATTCTTCATGGAGACCATGGTCTGAAGTGAGTTCAGTGATGCTGGCTGCAAACAAGATACCAAGATGCTGGCCAAGAGCTTTTTGCATGCAGTTAGCGCAATTATCTGTATTCGATAGTTTTGGATCCATTATGTACACTGCTTTGCCAAAATAATCCCACAAATCATTCCCAGGCCACAAATAAGGCTTCTCTGGGGCTCTACTCTCTTTGACACCCATTTCTTCCTCCTAACTAAAACGTGAGTAGCCAGAGTGGTTCTGATATTTGGAACAATTACAGATTACACATCTCCAGGCTGCTAACTGGGCAAAGCCTGAGGAAATACATTCTGTCATCATTAAAACAGTGGATTAAAAGTCTTCCCACTTAACATGAAAGTTCTATACGGGTACTTGAAGGACTGTCCTTTCTGCCTGCTAAAATTGCTTGGCATTTTTGTCAACCTTTAAAAAAAATATTAACTCGGGTACATTATGTTCCAGGGTTGCTAGGATTACGGAATCACATTCCCTCAGATTTTAGAAACAAAAATGGAGACCTACAGGCAGGTCATTGTGATATCACAGAGGATGGTTTGGATACTTGTAGTATCGCAAGGGGCAGATTATCCAGCAGTAAATAGAAAGTGGATTATATTTGACTGATTGACTGTGTAGAATTCAGTGACAAATTTAAAGATTACTGTGTGAATTTTATGAAGACTATGAAGAAGATGAAGGTGCTTGTAAGCATATTCATTTCTTCTTCTTCTTCTTCTTCTTCTTCTTCTTCTTCTTCTTCTTCTTCTTCTTCTTCTTCTTCTTCTTCTTCTTCTTCTTCTTCTTCTTCAACCACCACCACCACTACCACCTCTCAGATTTATGAATGTGGGATATTGTGCTTCTGTATCCAAAATCCAAAACACCAGGAAATGGCCTGATACTACTTGTCAATCCTGGACATACGTTGTCAGTAGGAAAAAGGATGTCAAACTTAACCAAATAAAATATGTCTGTGAAGATTCTTAGTCATCCAGGGGAGTTTATCTGGAAGTTGAGTCATGGCAACAGGACTTTTTTTCTTGAGAGACTGAAACGTTTTGCTGCTCATCCAAACAGCTTTGTCAGACTGACAAAGCTGCTTGGATGAGCAGCGAAACGTTTCAATATCTCAAGAAAAGAAGTCCAGTTGCCATGACTCAACTTCCAGTTTACCTAGTAAAGGACATCCTAACCTAAATGTTGACAACACCCATTTCAGTAGCAAAGATGGTCTATTCTACAGGATCCCTTCTCGCGATACTACAAAGAGATGCCAAACAGGAGAAAATTGCAAAAGTGGACTCCTTTTTTTCGTCAGTTAACCACTTCTCAGCCAAATACAAGGCATTTGTCAGGGCTCTTTTTGGTGTCAATCTGAAGCCCAGGTTAAAAGTTGCTTTTTGTTTGTTTGGGCTGCCTCCATTTTTAAGATTGCCTTATGAAATGTGGATTTGCTCTTCCACACAGGCTCAGAGGTGCAACTCTTGTCACTTCTAAGTGTGACATACCCAGGTCCTCAAATCATGAGAATTGAAGCACAAAATATAGGCTTTGTTAATTTGGCAGTGTGCCAGTTCTCTGAAATTTCAGGGCCAGTACTCAAGATGGGATCCCCAAACTAGGGTAGTAAGACCCAAACCTGTGTCCTGGCAAGTTTACTCTACTACTGTGATGCTTTATCTAGTGCTTCTGCTGTCTTAATTGAATTACAGGTTGTCCTTGTGGCCTATTAATTGCTTTTGGTTGACTGTTAACCCGTCCTACCCAGTGTGGTACAGCAGACACAGTAACAGACTAGGGTTTGGAAGACCTTGGTTCGAATCCCTGTTAAGCTGGGGAAATTAATTTAGGGTGAGGTGAAGCTAGAGAAAACACTTCTTAACAATCTCAGGTTTCAAGGAGGAAAGCTTTATTTAGGGTCACTACATAAAACACAGCTCCCCTAAGATCATGCGGCTGGCAGGATACAACATTTTTAAATAAATGGTTTTTACTTGTAAAACACCTTATTGTGTGGATGCCATGTCAATACAATATGGTCCTTTCATAGTATTTATATGCTTTGTGGTATTGAGTTTCCACCTTAGTGTCTTTCCCTATAAATTACTTGCATAATTTAATCAAGAGTTGAGAATCCTTCCTTCATTAGTTCTGTGTCAGAACTGAACTCTTCACTAGGGGTTTCACTGAAGCAGCTGGAGATGCATATTAGATCTAGTGAGGCAATTGCCACTTGTGCCAATGGTACCTTTGGTGTCATTCAGCAAATAAGAAATTCAAGATGTGGATGTTAATACTTCTGTTGTTCTGGGAAGATCTCTCTCACACAAAATACCAGACCTAGGGGACATCCACTCAAATTGAGGGTTGAGAGAGTGAGAACAGACAAAAGAAATTTTTTTAACCCAGCAAGTTGTTAGTTTGTGGAACTCTCTGCACAGCACATGGTGATGGCATCTGGCCTGGATGCCTTCAAAAGGGGATTGGACAGATTCCTGGAAAAAATGTCCATCACAGGTTACAAACTGTGATGGAGATGTGTAATCTCCAGGCTTAAAACCAGGGTACTTCAAGGGCCAGATGCAGGGGAGTGGTATCAGGAAACAGATATCTAGTCTCATGCGTTCCCAGACGCATCTGGCGGTGCCACAGTGAGATACAGGAAGCTGCACTAGATGGGACTTTGGCCTGATCCAGCATGGCTCTTCTTATGTTCTTATGTTCTTAAGATGGTAGAGTTGGCTGGCACGAAATCAGTTCTCCCAAGTCAGTGGTTTTCAGGGTCCAGGAAGCCATGGGTTCTTCAGAAGCTTATCAAGTGTTTTTCTAGCAAGAATTTCCATAATGGCAGACAGGCCCTTTTGACAGGTAATTTTGTGTGTGTGTGTGTGTGTGTGTGTGTGTGTGTGTGTGTGTGTGTGTGTGTGTGTGTGTGTGTGTTGTGTCATTATAGTCATGACCGACTCTCCGTGACCCCATGTCCATGGAGTTTTCATGGCAGGAATATTGGAGTGGTTTGCCAGTTCGTACTCCAGGCGCCTATTGCACCTGGTATTCCCTGGTGTTCTCCCATCCAAGCACTAACCAGGGCCGAACCTGCTTAGCTTCTGAAATCAGGTGAGATTGGATGTGCTTAAGGCCTCTAGGCTAGCTCCTAATCTTCTCTGGCAGTGTGGCTCTGCAGAAGAGTATTAGGTGTGATCAAGGTGCATTGATCTGATGAGTGCTGTCTGAGATCTGACTGTGCATGCATCCACATGGCTCATGCTCTATGCAAAGCATAGGATCTCTTCCGCAGACTAAATAGTGTGTGTGTGTGTGGGGGGGGATTCCGTGAATGTAAGGAGTTGCCAGACATTATATGTAAGCAGAAGAGAAATGCCGTTCTGTTGGAAGATCTCAAGGGGACAAATACATCTGATTCCTGGTTATTTAATAAAACAACAAAATTACGCTAAAATAAAGAAATTTTGAAAAAACTAGGAGTGGATTTTATATGCAAATATAAATTTACTAGCATTATTTTGTGCTGTTTCTTTTGGACCAGATTGGTTGCTGGATACTGTGATTCTATTAAAAACAACATTTTCAAGTCAGATGACTACCTATCCTTGGAAAGCCTAAAGTGGCATATTTATTTTAATGCTTCTGACTTTTAACATATAGTAACAATAGTAGTGCTCGGGAAAAGAAAAGGAAGCCCACATAAACATGGAGGGATTGTTGGGTAGCTAAAATCTCTCCTGGTGGGTTCCTTTTTGTTCTCAGGGAAAAAACGCTCCTCTGAAAGTCCACACTATCCAGTACCATGGTCCTGCTAACATTCAGAATCCCTATCTTTGCTGCTACAGAGCCAATTCATGTGACTGTTCACTATAGTCTCCAAGGTGACTTTTGCACTGAGATCTATAGGTAGTGTGTTCTGGTTAATGAATCCAGGCAATGGTTATACAATTCAGTATGGAAGCTTTGAAAATGGCTTCAAAGGCAGAGAGCAATGGGGGACTAGTATACTGGGGAAAGCCATTATGATAATGGGAGTCCTGTGTTTACTTGCTCTGTTGAGCAAGAAAGTTCTGTTGAGAGTAAAACAAATGAAGAGTAAGGTGTTGTTATTCAGATTCTTTGGAATTGCTGCACTTTCTTCACTCACTTCTGGAAAATGCAGATAGTATCATGGCTATCATTATGGATGCCTAAGGACAACCTCTGGGTGAGAGAGATAGGCAGGATATCTCTCAGTGCCACTTGCAGGGAATCTTAAGCAGGTGAAGGAAATGGTGAGCCACTGTGTGAGACAGAATGCTGGACTGGATGGGCTCTGGGCTGTTCCAGCAAGGCTGTTCTTATGTTCTTTTAAAAAATAAAAAATAAATGGGAACCATGTGTTCACTATAACATACAAATGCAAGAGTAGGCAAAAATTTTATAGACTGCCAAAAATCATTGTACAATATGTGAGTTTTTGTTGATCAGGACCACTTTGTCAGACTTGTACTAGCGTGAAGAACTACTGTTCATGGCAAAATGCATCTTGCCATGAACTTTCGGATTTTCCCAAGTTCTTCACAGGTAAGAATGGACTCAATAGCTGTATAAGCCCCTTCCAACTCCATGATTGTATGATGACTTTCCATGCTAGGCCTGTAAGCAGTACTTTTGAATAAGCATAGTATAACGCTAAGAACTACTGTATAAACATGGCCCCAGAATATGCAGCAGTAGAGGACACTGAGCGACACATGTCCCGATGAGTCCCATTGGCAGGATCAGTGTTCTTCTGTTCTTCGAGTTAAGATTGTACAAGAAAGACTGTCTGCTCAATTTCCATTTCAGTGTTCACTCACCAAATGTGCATTTCCTGAACCTAGATGTGAAGTGGACTGCAGCTTGCCCTCATCATCCATACATTTCCAAAATGTGTGGTTTATACATTTTGAGTGAGGCTCTGTAGGTTGCACATAGGGTCTGCTTCATTCATACCTCCAGTGTTTACCGTCACCCTTATCATGGCTGCTTAATCTCCCCCTTTCCCCTGCTCTGTTTTGTGCCTACCGGAACTATATAGGGCAAGAGAAGGGGTTGGGAAAAGCAATGTCTATCCCACCTCCTCGGTGGAGTATGATTAACAGGCCAGGGTTGCAGTGTGCTGTATCTGCAACAGGATGGTGAAGCTGTCACATCTATTCTAGGTTTTAACTGCCTGATTACTCATTCTTAAATACTTAAATATTCTTAAATATTATGGATATTCTTGGGGCACTAGATTTTTATATTTTTAAAAGCCCTATAAGTGTCTATGCCAAAGTGAGCATAGGCTTCCCCTGGACTAAAATGTGTATTCAGAGCGTGATTATTAAATTTTTGTCTCACAGTACAACAGACGGAGTCTATTGTATCACCATCCTTGATAGCAGAAGTACCCTCAAAGTAGATGTAGATGGGATCTTGATTTCCTGTTTGTCTCATGGTTTCTTATTACTTAAAGAATTGTGAGGTTTGTAATGAGGGTGTTGTTGCAGTCAGAACAATCTGGCAGTGATGTTTTTCTTCTTTGGCTGTGACTAATGTTTGGCTTTTTTTAAAAAAAAACATGAATAAATATAATTGGGGAATAATGAGGTTTTTCAAACTACTGCTGAACTAAGTGCTGCCTTTTTTCTTTTAGTTTAGATGGCATGAATAGCTGATGTAAAGCATACACCAGTGCCTTCATAAGCATTGTGCAAGATGTGTGTGTGTGTGTGTGTGTGTGTGTGTGTGTGTGTGTGTGTGTGTGTGTGTGTGTGTGTGTGTTTTAAGCTCAAGCACTTTAGTTCATATTCTGCATGTCTTGGGGTATGTTGATTGAAACCATTGTCAATGAGAGATGGAGAGTAATTTTTGCTCATTATCCTTGAAAATTGTTTGAAGGACCAGCTATCAAGCATTTGAAATGACCTCCAAGTATAGTTCTTTGTTGTACGATGTTTTAGTCTCTTGTTCTGCCACTTGTCTGTGTATGCATACGCAGTAACCTACAATCTGTAGAGCTTACTAACACAATTTTCCAAACACATAATTCAGGAGTATGTGTTCAATCCAGAGAGCAGCATCTGCAGGTTGAGAGTATGGGTTTTAAATCTTTGTGTAGCGTTACCCACTAACAGAAAGAGAAGCTGTTTCCTGAGCTGAAGAATAGTTGTCTAGTAGATAGAACAGACATGGACAGGGCTGAAGATGAAACTCCAGTTACACATAAGTAATATGTAATTTATAAATTAGTCATATTTATATTGGGCCCTTCCTCCAGTAATTCAAGGTGGCACACACAATTCTGATCCCCCCAATTAATCCTCATAACAACCATGTGAAATAGATGAGGTTACAAGGAGTCCAAGGTCTCCCAGTGATTGAAATAAAAATCAAGAGGAAAGCTAGAACCTGAATCTCTGAAAACCTAGTCCAGCACTCTTATCACTTGTGCTGTATTAGCTTCCATTTCATAGGATCCCACCTGGTGTTTTTTTAGGATGAGTCTATGCTTCTTCCTAAGTTTGTTTATGATTGATGACTTAGCCTCAGCAGATACTTATTTTCATTGCGGTTCTTTTTGTAAACTGAAGTATAGCTTTTTCTGGAAGTTGAGTCATGGTAACTGGGCTTCTTTTTCTTGAGAGATTGAAACATTTTGCTTCTCATCCAAACAGCTTAGTCAATCTGAAGAAAACTAGTTGTGAGTCCCCCATTTTATAGTTCAGCTTCAAAACTATAACTCCCCCCATCTGATAGATGTTCATGATTTAGTATTAAGAAGTTGTGCATATGGTCCTGAAGAAATCCAAATCTCTTGGTTAACTAAGTTGTTTTTAAAAGAGAGGATCTTAAGAATAAAACATTTTAAGAACATCGTATTCCTACTCCAAGTTAATAAAACATATTGTTTTTATTCCACTCGCAGCTTAGTCTCTGCTTACAGATGAATATGACGGCACCTAGTGAGGGATCCATTCAGAATTTTCCTTCTCTCGTGCACACATCATAGCCTGTACATATGTAAAGACTTGGTGGAAGAAAAACATTTTGTGGGTTGCAAAGCCTTTCACGTTTCCCTCTTTGTGGCTGTTGTTGGAGATGTCCTGACCAGCTGCTTGCATCTTTCTATGCATATTCAATTTTGCATTATCTCTGGGTACACCGGGAGTCTTATCAGAAGCATCCTGGCTCATCTAGAACCAAGCCCAGCAGCAGGCATGATAATAAATTTGGATGCTATATTTAGCAGCGCAGACGAAAAGCATGTCACCGCAGAAGCAGTGGATTTTGCTGCACCGTAGCGAGGGTGCTCGCTGCTTCCATCTCCTCCTCCTCCTCCTTGGCGCCACTGCTGGAGGAAGCTTTTTAAAGAAGATCCAGAACAGGCTACAACAAACACATTGAGAATTTGGCACTCGGCAAAGACAGGTCAGAGAAGAGTCAGATCCAGGAAATGCAAGGAGTTTGGCTGTGAGCTCATTTGATTTGGCAAAGTCTTTATATTCTTGCACGGAAATTTGTAGTACAGTATAGAGTAAATGCAGGGCTTGCTGGGTCATCTCCTGTTTTTGGTGTTGCTGTTGGCAGGATTAGGGTGGGTGGGTATCCTCTTTTATTGTGTGTCCAAGGGACAAAATTTCCCCAATGACTTGCTATGACCATCAGCCCAGCCTATGCTCCAGTCAAGATTTGTCTGAATTTGGGAAATTTGAAAATTTCAGAAACAAAACAGAATGAAACACGGTAGCAGATTGCTTACACGTGGGCTGTCCCCACGCGTTGGATTTACTGGAAGAGGAAGTTCTACTTTCGCTGGTCTTCTGTTTTTGACAAAGTATCACAGGCAACAGAGCTACCCTGAGCTGATGCTAATTTGTAATCCAAAAAATAATGGCTGACTAGGGTTTGTCCTGCTGCCTTTGGGCATGTAGAATGAATAAACTGACATGAGTAATAGCGGTCTGCCACATTCCTGTAGTCATAAGCAAGTAAGGCAGTGCCCTTAAGAATGGAATAGAAATCAGAGTACAATCTATGTAATAAAGTGAGTTGTATTTGGGAGAATAAGAAGCACAGAGCCAAGCATAAATCATGTCTGGGAAGTCTAGTGGCTATTGGCCAGTTATTTCATACTCCCCATATTCTGCAATTTCCCCCTTGTAGTGTTCATTCCTTAGCAAATGTAATTTACTTCATTAGGGAGTCTGATGACTTGTGACTCAGAACTGTAGCATAACATGATGCAAAGTGAAAGAATGAATTTTTGGTGTAAAAATTGCACTGCCAAGCCTCAGTTTGAGGGATAAAAGCAAGCTTCATTATAAAATACAAAGAGAACACAACACAGAACCAGACAACAGACAACATAAATGAGAAATAAATGCGTTTAGGGACCAGAATCACAGCAACACTAATAGTGGTTCCAGAGATTCTGGCCATCAAATAATGCATGGTGGTTCCTTATATACTTTCTAAGAGGCACACCCAGCTTTCCAGATCCCTCTGTCTGAGGTTGCTCTTTTCTTAGTATAAGTCAAATAAACACTTTTCTCTTGTCCAGTACTGTATTTCATGAACTTCCTCATTGATGTACCTTATATGAACTTATAACCCCTGGACATCTCTGTAACTGTACATCTTTGTGTAAGTCAAATAAGTAGTTTGCGGATGTCTACTTTCTTTTTTATGTGCCTAACATGAACTCTTCACCTCTGGACACCAGCAGAGGTATCCATCATTCTGCAAGATATTTCCCAACACATGCTCTGTGGCTATACAACAGGAAACCCCCTGTGTACATCTGATATTCAATGTGCTTTAGAAAATGCAGAAGTTGCAGACACCCATTTGATTATACAAAACCTTAATGATTGAGATAATGATTAGAGATGGGCACGAAACAGAAAAATGGTGTTTCGGTTTTTCGTTTGTCATTGAGAGGTCTGTTTCGGTTCGTTTCCGTTTGTCGGGAATTTTTTGAAAAATTTCGTTACCGTTTTTCGTTTTTTCGTTTGTTGTTTCTACCCGCTTTTTGCGCGATTTTTAAAGCATTTCCGTGCGTGGGCGTCCCCCAACGCCCCAGACCAGAGGGAAAACACTAAAAAAAAGGTTGCTGGCAGAGACACAGTATAGACTAGGTTCACAGGGAGGCTGCAAAGGCAGCGGCGGGCGTTGCCCAGGGTGCAAGGCAGCCGCAGAGTGACTGCACTGCGGGGCAAGGGAGGGTACTCACCGAGAGGTACGCAGCACGCATGCACACAGGGAGGCTGCAGGACTGAAGCTAGAGTTGCAGAGACAGCAATCCCACCCTAACTCCCACCAGAGACTGCTAGGAGGACGGGGGCTGCCAGAGCTTTTTATGCCCTCTGTGGCTGCCAGACCTGCCCGCCCAGTATGCTATATAGCAGTGCTCCCCAACCTTTTTGTCCCCGCGGACCGGGAAATTTTTGATAATTTTTCTGTGGCCCGAAGCTGGGAGTGGGGGTGGGGAGGGGGGGGAGAATGCGAAAGGGGGGTCTGGCGGGGAGGCAAAAGGGGGGGTGAAAGCAAAGGATGGGAGGGAAGGAGGAGGGGGAGGCACGAGAGCGGCGGCGGCGGCACTCACCGGCCTGGGGCGGCGGGCGTGCCACTCCCCCCCACACACAGGCGGGGTGGGGGGGAACCCGGGGCTCCTGGGCAGGCGGGCCCCCGCCTTCTCCTCTGGCGCCGGGGCCGGGAGCCGCGTGCGGGTCTCGCTGCTGGCGCCCAGCTTGCTCCTGCTGCCGCCGCCGCCATGGGCCTCCTCCTCCGCCGGGGAAAGCAAGCCGCCGGAGGAGCAGCAGCAGCCACCCCCCCGCAATTGCCCCCCCGCCGCCGCCGCAATCACCCCCGTCCTGCCGCCGCCGCCGCCACCCCTCCGCAATTGCCCTCGCTGCTGCTGCTGCTGCTGCTCCTTCGGCGGCGGCGGCGGCGGGAGGAGGAGGAGGAGGAGGAGGAGGAACCGGAGCAGGAGGCGGCGGCGGCGGCTCGGCGGTGCCGCGAGGGCGCTTCCCGGCGCGGCCAGGCTGGTGCCGCGCGCGGGGCGCCGGGGCCAGGAGGGGAGGGGAGGAGGGAGGCAAAGGCAAAGGCGGCGGCTCCTCCTGCGCTCCTCCAACCTTCCTCCTCCACCGGCCACCCGCGGGAGAGAAGAGGAGGAGGGCGGCGGAGGAAAAGGGGAGGAGCCTCCCCGGCCTCCCCAGGCGGCCCGGTGCCGACCGGTCCACGGACCGGCACTGGTCCGCGGACCGGGGGTTGGGGACCACCGCTATATAGTATAAGATCTGAGGTTCTTTGGTTAGCTCTCAAGCATTTTTCTTCTCTTGTGGATTGAATCCAAACTGGATCCTGATTCCAAGGAAGTGCAGAGAGCGAGTAGGCAACATGTGAGCTCTCCCTGTAGATGTTATTTCTGTTTAAAAGACCAAAACAAATGGGATTATGTGATCTAATCTTGAATGTGGCAATGGAGGCGTGGGTTTCAGTTCTTCCCTTTTCCCTTTTGTTATTACTGTAGTTGAAATCCACCTACAAGTATTTGCTGTTAGATCTATCTATCTATCTATCTATCTATCTATCTATCTATCTATCTATCTATCTATCTATCTATCTATCTATCTATCTATCTATCTATCTATCTTTTCTGGAGTTTTGAGGAGGAGAAGGAAAAATTAAGATCAGGTGACAAAAAGAAAGGGTTAAATCTTCCATTCCTCAGATGATGCTTTCTAAATCAAATTAGCAACACCCTCTTCTGTTGCAGCTGTCCCTGGGTAAAGGAGAATATATATTGGGAGAACTAGTGACAGAATCCTGACCCTGGCACCATGTCACAACTGTTTTGATCTTAGATTCCCCAATCCCCAATGTTCCTTTAGAAAGGAGTATGTTTTGTCAAGTGTAAGATGCATGGAAAATGACTGGATTTGTACTACCTTTTTGTTCTGGCATCAAAGCTCCCCCGCCCCCTCCTTCCCTTGCATGGTTTTCTCAGTTTCCATTGCACATGACTCGACTGTTCCCAGCTCACTTGCTCCGCCGCAGCGTAAGGAAAGTGAGTCGATATCAGCTGTCTCTGTGTACCAAGCCGATTTTTCCTCCAACCACCCTTGGCAGCACCTGCCTCGCATCATCAATACGGTTACCTTTGAGGACACTTCAAGGTCTGACAAACCTGCTGACGGTGACAGTTACCAGGCGCTCCACTATGTGCCTTGTTCTGTTCCTCACGCCAAGAAGGGAAGGTATCAGTGATCTGGCTCTGGCTGATAGATATAATGTCACGGCAAAGAACCTTGGCTGTGCATGTCCCACAGCTCTGCCCTGGCACAAAGGCAATTTGAGGTGAACAAGGGAATCACGTGCAGTGGCAGTCAAAAGTCATCTTTGGGAGTCTCACCCCCCTAGTGGGTAGGGTGGCATGGTGTCAGAAGTTGGGGGAAGGGACAGCATCTGGCTGAGTTACAGAAGTCAGTTTATTTTCAGTGATGTGAAGAAGAAAACCTGTTGAATTAAGTCCAGAATTAAGACTGTCTCTTGTTGAAAGAGGGAGATGGAGGGAGAATGAGAATGAGCGAGAGATAAAGTTAAGAAGACTGTGAAATATTCACATAGCCTGAGGGAGAAAGTCATTGAGACTTGGTGTGTAAAAATATATAAAATAAAGGAACCTTTATTTATAAAATCCACTATCCACGGATCTCTCTTTCTCAAAGCAGATCAAGAAGGATCTCTCAGATCAAGAAGATCTTTTTCCCAAAGCAGATCAGGAATGTGGCTTTTATCTTGTTCTCACTCCTGCCCACCCACCCACCAGTATTTGAATGGTAAGATTTGTTGCCAAGGTGACCTTGGAGCAGAAGATTTCTGCTCAAGGGCACTGGGCTGTATTAGGAGTCCAGGTGTCCACTGCCACTAGTAGCAGTGGAAGCAGCAACTCTCTCTCCCTCTCCCTCTCCCTCCCCCCCTCTCTCTCTCTGTGTGTGTGTGTGTGTGTGTGAGAGAGAGAGAGAGAGAGAGAGAGAGAGAGAGGGAGAGGGAGAGGGAGAGGGAGAGGGAAAGAGAGAGGGGAGTCAGTCTTCTCTGTACAGGGAGATGGATCAAGTGAAAGTAAAGGGCAGTCAGATCCAAGGTAACTAAAGCTGCTGCTCAGATGACTTTGCAGCAGCTTTCTCTTGCGGCAGAGAGTGGAGAATGGTGTCAATAAAGGTGGTCTCTTAAACAGGCACTTTAACATTTCTGGGTGCAGCAGCAAGCCTGCGGGCAAGATAGACACTGCTGGAGGTGAAGCACCAGCCAGAGTTTAATTATGTGCCTATAATTCTCAGCAAAATAGATTCAGATTCAGACATCTTCTGAGTTCAGATTCATGTGTTTTCAAAATGCCAGGGTAGAAAGAAAGAATCAAGTCTCAGGCTTGCTCTCAAATGTGGAAATTCTGGCATTGATTTCCTTTTATTTGGACAAATGATATGTCACACACTGGTGTCTAGGGATGTTCAGGTTTGAAGAAACCTAGATTACTTTTCTTTTTTTATTGCAAGGTGAAACTGTGTTTGGAAAGATCTCAAACTTTCATCTATCTCTGTTTCTCTTGTATAAATGCATCTATACATATGCCGTACATATAGACATTCATACCAAGATTTGGATGAGGAGGTCCATAGAACAGGTGAGAAGCGTGGCACCTTCTCAGTCATGTCAAAATATAGACTCGTTTCTAGTCAGGGGTTGTCCTTTTTTCCAAAAGCCATAGCTCTCAGATACGGTTATGCTCTCTCTTTCAATAAAAAGGCATATCTTGATTAATCTTGTATTTTACTGAGTCCAGCACCTGCTGCTTCTCAGTCTGAATGTGCACCCTCTCATAACTCTGAATTTGAAACTTTGGGGAAAATGGAATTTTCTGGTCAGAATAACTTGGAAGAAGGCAATGAGAGGAATGCTGCTGGCCTAATGCATGCGGTAAGATCATGCATTTGTCAGAACAAAATGGTCATGGGAGAATGATTTATGCACCTCCTCAGGTTTTTAGAGTTTTGCTTACAGACAGGTTTGAATGATAATAGCAGTAACCAAAGTGTGCTGCTTATATACCACCCCATAGCACTCAAAGAACTCACTGGACTGTTTACGACTAATTATGCAGGATACAACCACCACCACCCTGTGAGCAGGGTACTCATTTTACCAACCTTGGTAGGATGGAAGGCTGAGCCAACCTTGAGCCTTCTACCTGGGATTGAACCACAGGATATGAGCACAGTTTTGATTGCAGTACAGTAGTTTAACCATGTACACACTTGTACTAGATTGGCCTTCCAAAAAATATCCAGAAGTATTGCTCTGTTCTTGGCAGCGTGCTACAATTTCTTTTTTGTCCTGAATGATTGTAGTGAACTGAGGGGAAAAACATGATCCCTTATAATTTGGCAATTGTTACCTTCATAGTCAAATGAATAATTACCCTTTCTAAACCATAGCTCTAAAAAAATCCACTAGGCAACATTAGTATTCCAAGGAGAGCTCTAAGGTGGATAAATCCTTTTTATTTGGCTATTTGTTTTTTGTATTTCAGGTCCCAAGATTATGCTCTTAAACCTACCCTGCTATTTTGGTTCAGATAAAGATATCTGATGATGCTTTGAGAGTGAATTGTATGCAAACATGATCGTTTGGCCCATATTTCTCCTAAAGCTTTTCTCCTTTAGATATTTTCTCAGAATGACTGGAGACTTGTGCAAGAGCTCTTAAATCAAACACAGCTCACCTCCCTCCCACTGTGGGTCTGCATTCTGCCCTTTAGGAGAACAGAGAACAATTATTTCTTTTGCTTTCAGCAAAGCTAGTAGAGAGTTTGCAGTGAGGTGGTGTGTTGAGCCAACCCCACAGCAACACAACAATCAAATCACCATTGCTAGTCCTAGTCAAGGAGGTGCTAAGTTTGTTTTGATATTGATAGAAGAAAATTGCTTTTTTAAAGGTTGTTCTTGTGTTGCGTCGTTACAGTCGTGACCAACTCTTCGTGACCCCATGTCCACGGAGTTTTCTTGGCAGGAATTACTGGAGTGGCTTGCCAGTTCCTACAGCACCTGGTATTCCCTGGTGGTCTCCCATCAAAGTACTAACCAGGGCCAACCCTGCTTAGCTTTGGAAATCAGGCGAGATCGGATGTGCTTAGGGCATCTAGGCAGCAAAGGTTGTTCTTATTCGTACTTATATTCTCATCTATATCTCTATATCTCTATCTATCTATCTATCGCACCCCCCTTTAAGAAAAGAAGCTGTTCAAATCAGGCAGTTGTGCTTGGCAGGATTTCTGGGAGTTGTAGTCCAAGAACATCTGGGGACCCAAGATTGGGAATCACTGTCCCAGAGGCTTAGGCAGTTGGTGAGGAAGAATAGAAGCTACTGCAGAGTTTAATTTGGAGACTACAGAGCTTCATTGTCACTGTACATATTTCCAGCATATCTCCTTGTATAACTAGCCACAATGAACATTCTATGTCGGAATATAAGTATGATGAAAATGATGATGAGATAAATGTTGGGTAGAATTAAAGTAAATAAAACCTTGCTCTACCATTAAGTGACAAAGTGTACAGTGACTATGGCCACTGTATGTGTACGTTTGTAGTAATTACTAGCACTGAAGTTGATACCCAAATGATGTGGGTTAAACAACAAGATTCGAAGTCTCTTTATGCAAAAATATACTCTTTGTATTTTACACCAATAACAGAAAATGAAAAATAATGCTTGATAAATAACATTTACATATCACAGGCATATGTTAAGGCCACAAACTTACAATAGCAATATAACTTAGTTCTTGTAACATTTGCTAGATTACAAACCACTTAGAAGCTATAACTAAGCTTTTGCCTTGTTTCATTCACACTTGGTTATACAGTATTCCTAGAAAGACAAATAAACCCTTCTGTTGACTTTCTGAAACAAACAGATTAATTTGAATCATAGTCAACATACAACATTTACCACTTATACAGCACAGCCTATAGCTTTACCCATACAGCAAATATATTATCAATAGAGCAAAGCAACTCCCAACATAACAAAGTTCTGAGAGAGCTTGCAGGGCAGTGTGGCTAATTCAAGAAGAATCAGCAAAGGAGGCTTGTGCCTTTCCTTATATACTCTTCTTGCTGCTTGACTACCTACACCTGCCTAATGCAGCAAGAAACCCCTGTTGGTTGCTTCACCTGCTGCAAACCCCCCCCCCCAAACATACTCAGTTTGGCCGGTGGTGCTACAGTGCAGGTAAGCTCACTATATTCAATATTTAATTCATGTTTTTACTTTTCCTTGATAAAAAAACTTCAACACTCTAGACCTCTGGCTGGCATGTCGATGATTCCATTCCACTCAGGTGAACACATGTGTGGCTATACATTTGTGTTCCTAATTCACCCTTCTCATCTCTGTCCTGGAGTTGTGAATGATTAACCTTGGGTATGAGATCTCTTGTCATAGAAATACCATGAAATCAAGAGCAAATAACAGGATGGAACAGGAATATCTGAACAGGCAAATGGCTGAAACAGGGACAGAATTTGTACATTGAATCCAGAGCAGGTAGTGGACAGGATAAATATTTGCTGAAAGACAGACAGTTCCTATCGCTGTCCAGCTCTCACGTGTAACATTTCTTCTCGATATTAACACTTAATTATTCGTTCTTTTATTAGATTTGTACCTTATCTATTTCCTCCCACAATGGCTGGCAGGAAAACAGAATGAAATAAATATGTAAAAAACAAAAAACATACAGAGATGAATTAAAGCATTTTAAAGCACATTAATGAGTTGAACAGCATGTGCTTGAATTAGAAACCTCTGTAAGTTATATATCTGGTTATTGAGCCAAAGTTTAGGAGTTTGATTTGCCACTGTGCCTCCTAGGAGAGTGGCCAGTCTGTATAGCCTTGGACAAGCGGTGTAGTCCCAATGTGCCCCCAGAAAAAGGGGTTGGTAAATCATTTCTGGGTCCTCTATACTTAGAAACCTCTGGAAAGGGTTATTGTAAATCAGGAAATGAGTTGACAATTTCTTTTTCTTTTTCCTGTGATGATGATGGTGGTGGTGGTGGTGATGCATCGATTTAGTTTGATTGGCAAGATCCTGCTGAATTAAAAAAAAAAACAGCTTCCCATGTATTCCACACTGTGGAATTCTGAGGCCAGCGTACTAGGATGGCATCCATAGCCGGCCCTCTTTCATGAGAAGCTGAGCTCATATCAATGCCCTAAATTCATATAGTGTAACTGTTTGATTGCTACCAATGCACTATTCAGATGCCATGAAAACATTCTTCATCCACTTTAGCTTCAAACTTTGGTAACCCATTATGGCTGTATAATGCAGTTAAAGCAGTTTGATATCATTTGATACTACTTTTGTTCTCATGGCTTCATACCTTGAAATCCTTGGGTCTGTTGTTTGGCAGGGAATTTAGAATTCCTTTTTGGAGAGCACTAGTGCCGTAGTTCAGAGAAAAGATATGGGTTTCTGCATAGTGCAGGTGTACTCTCTGAACCTATTGAATATAGCTTTATGCTTTGGTGGTTAGTTTGAGAGAAGAGTATTGGAAGACTACAAATAAGACCAAATGGATGGAAATTTGGATGCTCCTGATGCTGTGCTATCTCCATAATATCCAACAGTATTGGAGGTGGTGGTGGTAGGAGTAGAACATGAAAAATGTTGGCCTTTAAGCAGGATTGCCTGCTCTTTTCAGCCCTTGACTGTGTTTTCCCAAAAGCCCTATAAAGATAATAACAGGGATTACAATGGAGCGGGAGTAATGATTGCCATGCAGGTAGATATGTCTGATCATGCTAAGACCTCTCCAGGTGTTTTCCACTGGGAGGGGATGGACACAAATAAGGTACGTTGCAATAATATGATGAGACATGGAACATCCTCCTTTGATGACAGCATTAGACATTCATAGGATGCAAAGAACGATGGGTATTGAGAGTGTCGTATGGATTCCACAGATGAATGAAATATTTGGAAACTAGCAAGGTACTTGGGGTGGCTCTTTCCCATTTGACAATTTCCTATAATTGCAGTCTTGGAGGTTTGTTAATGAGTGCCCAGGGGATATTATTAGTTCTCTCACAGCACAGGTAAATTATCATAGCTAATTATAGAGCTGCTTACGAATGGGGTTTTTCCACTCTTCCGTAAGGTTTTAAAGTTGGAGTGGGAATTTTAAAACATATTTGTGATTACAAAAGCGTTCTTCAAAAAAATAACTTGGTGGGTGATGCAGGTATGTTATGTGTGTACTATGTGTAATCCGTTCTATCCTGTTTAAGGTTATTTATGGCGACTTTCAATGTACATGAGATATGTAAAGTGTGGTTTTACAAACACACACACACTCAAATTTCCATGGCTGAGTGAAGACTGAATCCATGTTTCCAGCATCCTAATCACTACACCATTCTAGCTCTCAGTGGGGATTAAGACAGAAATGGTTTCTCCAAAATGTTAGCAGAACAGATGTTTCTGCAGTTCTGTAGATCAATAGATACGCTAGTGTGGTGCAGAAGGAGTATGTGAGACTGACTCAAGAGACCTGGGTTCAAATATTTTCATCATGGAGACTCACTGGCTTGTGGCATTTGGGGGGGGGGAGAGCGAGAGAGAGCAGCATGGAGTGAGGGCTCAGGAGAAAAAGCTAGAAGGCTGTCCGTCATATTTCCTGCCTGAGACACCTGAGACAGTTCCATCATTCTGCCTTATTAAAAGGGCTGGCCTCCATGTGTGGAACTCTGAGGAGTTCAAGACTGAGCCCGCTCAATTTGTTATATGCGTTTTTCACTTAACTGAGCATTTCTGTCCTGGTTGCCTGCCACTGATGGATAGTTTAAAAAACACCCCCCCCCCCAAATGTAGACCTAGTGAATACATGTAATTTCTGAGGTGGGTTGCTCCTCCTACAAGACAGAGTCACCTTTCACAATTTTGTCATTTGTTTTAAGGTCTCCTGCCCTATAGTCTGTAAAAAAAGAAGAAGAAGGCAAAAACATGTGAGGTTGAGAACCCAGAAGCTTTCTGTTGAAAGTACTGAATGTTCACATGGAAGGTCATTTTCATGAAAGGTTAATACGTGGAAGCAGAAGTAATACATTCAAATGACTGGACTCAACTGCATCAACTGATTTAGCTTTTGAACTGGCCCTTAAGGGGATCACAGTTAAGGACATGTTAGGGAGAGATCAGAGACTCCATTAAAGAGCTATGTTGGACTCAGTGGAGCAATGAACTGTAGCCTACTGATCTGATAAGAAACTGGTGTCAACTACTTTTGTGATACTGAGTGTTACTTTGACCCCTCAGAAGAGGTCATGCAGAGCCTAAAGAAAACAGTCCTTACTTTTAATTTCCTGCCTTCTTCTATCCATGTAATGGAATAAGTAAAAGGGCCCCTTGTGGAGGGTGGAGCACAAATTGAGGGGCAGACCTGGCTTAGGCCTGTTGAGACCTGCTGCCATTTGCTATCTACCTTTATATGATCTCTGAGTTGCCCATAGGCTGTGAACCATTCCTAGATATAGCAAGTCTTTTCACTGTACTCACTGGGCCATTCTCTTGGGCTTCAGGGATCACCTGGCAGAGCTATGCATGCACGGAGGGTGCCAGGTGCAACTGGGCTTTGACTCTGATCTGAGGTCATGCTTAATGCTACAGGAGGACAGACAATACTTATAGCTTTCTTGTGCCTTCTTAACCTGAGGATGAACTTCTTTGTCACCTTGCTTGTCCTTTGCGTAACATTAAGGAGATACCAAGCACCTTTTCCATCCATCGTAGAACATCTTCACACTTAACGCAGCACCACAGTGATCCATGTTTCTGATATGTGAAGAGTTTACCTGCATTCCTATACACTCGGAAGTATATATTGGTCATACCCCAGAGACCTAAAGTTGGCTGCATTTTCTGGCATGAATCCACAAATACGATTAGCAACACGCTGCTGCTGTACATTACCTGGGGGAGCAGTGTTTTAACTACAATGCGAAGAAGAAGAAGAAGAAGAAGAAGAAGAAGAAGAAGAAGAAGAAGAAGAAGAAGAAGAAGAAGAAGAAGAAGAAGAAGAAGAAGAAGAAGATGATGATGATGATGATGATGATTCTGACAGGAACTCTTGGGTCTTGAAATGGGAGTCTTTTGCCTTGTACCTGTGAGATTTCTCAATCTGAAGAAGCACTTTCATCCATAGGTACCTGTTAAAACACCCTGTTCAAAAGGTCTTGTTCCGGGTATCTCCAGCTGCTAGGAAGTTTTATAGATTTGCTGTTTTAGCTTTATTTGTTTATGCTAATTTTATATAGCTTTCTTATTATTTCACAGGACCACTATACTGCAGTTATTAATAAAGATAAAAGAGAATCAGTGTGATGATGATGAGCACATAAAAGGCTAATGTCTACGCATAAGCTTCCATTGAAGAGTTGTTGTCTTAATGCAGATGATGATGGTGATGGTGTTCGTAGTCATCCATCCTTATCTTTATCCTCTTCATCTAATAACTCTGAGATATAGCTGTGTTAAAGAGCTTCTAACAGGGTCGGACTAGAGTCCCATGAGATGCCTGCTAACAACTAATCATTCAATTTTAAATGTTAGACCTTTTGTACTTTTGAGGGCTAGACTTATACTGTGGGACATGTAGAACTGCCAACTCTAAATTTCTTAGTTAGTTTAGCTGGTCAGAACGCAGAAGGTGCTGAGTCTAAGATCAGGAAGGACTTTGTTAATCTCACATTATGCAAATGCTATAGGTATACATGTACATATTTAACATTCGTATTAGCTGGAGTTTATCCGTACATCCAGCCTTTCCATTATACTTTTTATTCTTGACTGTGATGTCCCTCTGAATTAAAAGACGTTGAAAGAATATCACGGATTCAAGGTCAGTTAATTGAACTCTGTGTGTGTGTGTGTGTGTGTGTGTGTGTGTGTGTGTGTGTGTGTGTGTGTGTGTGTGTGTGTGTGTGTGTGTGTGTGTGTGTGTGTGTGTTTCCTTAAATATCCTTTCTATTTCAGCTTTTGGGGCCTCTAAATGCAGTTGAAATCAATGGGAAACCCCAAGTCATCAAATGTGCTGTTTTTAGAATTTGTTTCCTCTGATTTATAGTAAGAAAGCTGGACAGGATATGAATCTGTTGGCCTTTCCAGCATAGTTTTCCCAGCCTTTTTTTTAACAATGGGATTTCAAGGCACTGGGAAGAGCTCACATGACAGGATAAAAATAATCTGAATGTGAAGCTCTCGAGCTTGGGACAGGCTTGGGAGCCTGACCCCAATGCAAGATTCATTTCCTGACTTTTCGCCCTATATGTTTGGACATTTCTTCAAGTCTAAAACATTTCACATGGTCTTGCTGAGAACCAACAGTGTCTTTTAAAAAATCTTTTGGAGGTACTATACCTGTGGTAGGCCAGATGCTGATGATATGAGACCCACAATTGTATTACCACCCTAATAGGATCAAAACAGCAATATTATCACTGGGTACAGATGAGATATCATCATCATTGTAGCTAGTAGGTAATGGAATGGCCTACAGATATGTAGGCACACATTGATGGTATATATAGAATACTTGAGCTGCCCCCAACCAAGGTGGCAGTGCTAGCAGAGTTTGAGACTGCAGTCCATGGTGGAAGCATTTATTTATTTATTTACAGGTGTTTTTTTAAGCCATCCCACTACCAAGTGGTCTCTGACCAGCATACAACAATATAGTAAAAACCATAACAACATATTAAAACCATCAAAATAACAAAGTTTAAAAAAATAATGTACAAATAATAAAATCCTGCTGCTCATGAGCCCAGCTAAAAGAACATTATCTAATTAAAATGCTGGCTAAACAGGAAGGTCTTTGCCTGGCACCAAAAAGCCAAAAGTGTTGGTGTCAGGCGGATCTGTGTTTGGAGGACATTCCAAAGTTGGGGGGCAATGGCATAGAAGGCCCTGTTTTGAGATGCCACCACCCCTCACCTCTTTAAGGGATGGCACCTCCAGCAGGGCCTCTTGGCCTGATTTTAGAGAATTGGCAGGCTCATATGGAAGAAGGCAGTCCTTTAGGGAACCAGGTCCTAAGCCGTTTAGGGCTTTATATGTAAGCATGAGCACTTTGAATTGGGCCCAGGCAGAAACTGGCAGCCAGTGTAAATTTTTCAGAACTGGTGTGATATGGGTCTGTGTTGTGGCACCTCTCACCAGTCACGCAGCCCAGTCTGTACCAGTTGCAATTGCTGGACCGTCTTCAAAGCAGACCGACGTAAAGCTCATTACAATAGTCCAGTCCGGTTGTTACCAGTGCATGTGTGACTGTTGCCAGGCTCCTCTCATCCAGGTAAGGGCAGAGTTGATATATTTTCTACAGCTGTAAAAAGGCACCCCTGGCCACCGAGACCACCTGGGCTTTCAGGGTAAGACCTGGGTCCAGAAGTACACCCAAGATGCAGATCCTGTCCCTTAGGGGGAGTGCAACCCCATCCAGGACAGGGGAATGGCCCTCTAACCTATCAGGCGGAACACCCACCAACAACACTTCTGACTTTTCTGGATTGAGCTTCAGGTTATTGAACTTCATCCATTCCATTATCAAACCCAAGCACGAGTTCAGAACAGAGACCACCACACCTGGATTGGTGGGAAACAAGAGGTAGAGCTGAGTGTCATCAGCATGTTGTAGACTCCTCAGACCAAACCTCCTAACGACCTCCTTCAGCGCTTTCATGTAGATATTAAATAGCACAAGGGACAGTATAGAGCCCTGGGGGACCGTATGAAACAACCACAATGGGTCAGAGCATCTAACCCCCAGCACCACCATCTGGACCCAGTCTGCTAGATAGGAACAGAACCACCGTAGTGCCTCCCAGCCAATCTGTCCAGAAGGACACCATGGCTAATGGTGTCAAAAACTGCTGAGAGGTCCAGGAGATCAACAGGGACACACTCCCCCTGTCTCTCTCCCAACAGAGGTCATCATACAGGGTGACCAAGGCACTCTCTTTCCCATAACCCGGCCTTAAAATGGATCTAGATAACCTGTTTCATCCAGGAGATCCTGGAGCTGCTCAACCACCACACTCTCCAACACCTTGCCCAAATGAGGGAGGTCTGCCACTGGTCGGTAATTAACCACCAGCCCTGGGTTCAGGTTAGGCTTTTTTAGGAGTGGCCGAATCACTGCCTTCTTTAATGGGCCAGGGACCACTCCTTCTCTCAGCGAGGAGTTGATGGCCTCCTGGACCCAGGTGCGAAACCAACCCACCCCCGGCAGATTCCTTTATTAGCCATGATGGGAAAGAGTCAAGTTGTGTAATGGTGGCACAGACAGATCCAAGCACCCTGTCCACATCCTCGGGTCACAACAACTGAAATTCATCCAATAAATTGTGACATAAGCCCAGAACACTGAGCATAACCATGGACTAAATAGCAATGGTGGAGTCTTAATTTTCTGCAAATCTGAGTGATTTTCCCCTCAAAGTGGGTGGCAAATTCGCCACATCAAGCCACTGAGTGGTCTGGGACCTCCTATGGATTACCCAGTTGAAGATGATCCTGGACCATTCAAAATAGCTCTGCTGGGCGGCACTCCGAGGAAGCAATACAACTGGAGAAATACTGCCATTTCGCCAGCTGTATCGCCGCAGAATAGGCTGATAATGGGCTGTAAGCTGCGTTTGGTCAGAATTGCAGTGATATTTCCTCCACCTGCTCTCAAGCCGTCTCCCCGTCTGTTTCATTGTCCGAAGATCCTCTGTATACCAAGTAGCCACATAGGCTCTGCGGTTTAGGAGAGGGTGCTTAGGTACGATCGTGTCAAATGCCCAGGCCATCTCCTTGTTCCACCAGGCGAACTGATCTTCGACATGTGCACCAACCATATCAGCTGGAAGTTCCCCCAGAGCTTTCAGGAATCCTTCAGGATCCATTGGTCATCAGGGGTGGATCATTTTAATTGATCCTCCACCCCTGCAGAGGGCAGTTGTGGCAGAGAGTCTAAACTTTACCAGGAAATGGTCTGACCAGGACAATGGGGTCAAGGTTAATCCCTCCACATCTGGACCGCCACCCCCCTCATCCTGATGAGAATACTAGGTCAACAGTATGAACTTTCTCATGAGTCAGACCTATGACATATTGAGGCAGCCCCATGGCCTCGGCAGGGAGGTTGAGGTCCCCCAGCACCAATAGTCTGTGAGTCTTCACCACCAGATCCGAGATCACCTCCATCAGCTAAGGCAGGGAGACTGTTGGTAGGTACACCAACGGAATCCCCAGTTTGTCTCGTGAGCCCAACACACAATACAGGCCCTCAAGACCTCCTCCCAAGGTGACAGGGGACCTCTAAAGAGGGATGGAAACCTTATAGATATAGACTATAGCCATTCCCCCCTCCCCAGCCCTCCAGGTGTCCCTGGTGCTCAATCAAGTACCCAGAGGGGCACATCTGAGAGAGAGGAACTCCTTCCCCCCCCCCCCCGATCTCAGTAATGCAGGCCAGGATGGCACCCTCATCCAGAATTAAATCATGGAGGAGGGTGGTGTTATTTTTTTTGCCAGCCTGGCATTCAGCAACAGCACCATGTGGCCCGGGGGCTGGCTGACATGGTTGATCAGCATTGTGACATAGGACGAAGCACCAGCATCAAATAACTGTGGCCACCCCTGCCTTACAAGTAGGAAAGGGTCTCCAAATGCGAAAGGAAGGAAGCCCTACCAGAAAAGACTGGCAATGTCTGACTCAAAGTGGGAGGTTACCATTGGTGTCTGTCCCAATGTTAGGGGCAACCGATGACTGTGGCTAGCATTGGGTAATAAACAGCAACCTGTTTATGCAGTGTGTCAAACTCCACATTCCTTCTTGTTTTTACTGACTGGGCTGTCAGCCATGTCAACAGGGACCATGTCCATGGTATAGGACAATGGTGGCGAACCTTTGGCACTCCAGAAGTTTTGGACCGCAACTCCCACAATCCTTTGTCATTGGCAATACAGGCTTGGAATTCTGGGAGTTGTGGTCCAAAAAGTCTGGAGTGCTGAAGGTTCACCACCACTGGTATAGGAGGTGGGCCAGGAGTATACAATCTCATTTCTTCTGCAAAACACCTGTTGCCATTAAGCAGGAACACAGTCACACAGTCAAAGGAAGATAATGAGATAGTGTGCTTGTATAGTGTTGCTGACCATCAACACCCAGAAAACCCAGGATGAGGGGCAAAAGCTACATGCAGCTCATGCAGATCTGGACCTAGTGCATATTTGGTGAGAACAGAACATTGCAGACCTCAAGCACATCATATGGAAGAACATTTCTGTCACAGTTAGAAGGAGACCACATAAAAAGGGAGATTGGAAAATGTATATTTGACCCAGAGGAAACAACTAGCACGCATGTGCAGGGGGAACCCTTTTAAAACTTAATATGACAGAAATCCCTGAGGCATAAAGTCGTCTTTTCTAATACTATAATTTTTGGAAGAGGTATCTTTCAGGGTAACTTTTTAAGCTCTTTGTGGTTCTGCCTGGCTTTAAATCTCTGTCTAGACAGGTGAATGATAGGAATAAAAGCTACAGTGATTTAAATAAGAAAGCCTGAGTCCTTCTGTCAAAGCACTGGTGCTGTCGTCCAGAGGTGTGTACAGATCACCTTCATTTGCCGTGGAGCATAGGCAGGCTCATGGCTGTCGATCTTCTACCTTCTATAGGAGTATAGTTACCTGTCATCAAGTATTGTAGAAAACAATAAAGAACTCATGGCATTACAACTGCAAGTGAGATGTAAACCTAGTAGTGAAAATCTCAAAGTGTAGAAATGCATGGCTTGAGAACTCAATACATGTAGACAGCATTTCCGCTACCTGCTAGATGATAATGTTGATACACTGTCTTCAGATGAAGACTGAAGGATTCATATGTGCAATCCAGGACCAAGTTATTTGCACTAGATATTATCAGAAAATAATTATGAAGCCAGTTGTGACAAATCTAAAGGAACAATTAATGTTAAAGCCGGATGCCCCAAATTAGCAACAAGATACAGTATTATATATGCAGGCAGAGGTAAGATGCAAAAATTATTTTCCAGCAATTGGCTAAATCTTATAAATCACTAACATTTTTTCTTTTATATATATGGGTACTTATTATGCTTGTAAACCAAGATGTGTGTGTGTGTGTGTGTGTGTGTGTGTGTGTGTGTGTGTGTGTGTGTGTGTGTGTGTGTGTGTGTGTGTGTGTGTGTGTGTGTGTCTATACACACTCTGACTATTCCTCCCCCATAGCGCCAGTGTTCTTGAAATTGTGTTCTGTCAGCCGAGCTGGACAAGTGGTACTTTTCCTGTCACTAACAGTGCTTTCCTGAGAGCTTTACCTGATTGGCCCCCTGAGAAATGTTGTTGCCATCTCTTAATCTGTGCTGATTCTTTTTTTTTAAACTGCTTAAATACATTTTCTAAGAAAATCACAGTCATCCATATTCTAAGGATGCTTATAAGATGTAAATACACAGGAACACCACTTTTGCAGAAAATGTATGCATTCTCTAGATGGGTTTCTAGAAAACAGGCATGGTTGATATCCTTGGAGCTCTTTTTAAGGCAGCTAAGTTTTAAGAGACCACAATCTGGAATTTATTGTGGAGCATGGTATAAAGAGAAATGTGACCCTTTTAAGGTTTTTAATATTATAACCCTAGAAAGGGACAAGGGAAATGTGTGTGTAGTCATAAGGAGAACTATATGAGTTAAATGTTGTTTTAGTCTCCTTTGAGGTCCTCCCATGTCCCCTCCTCAGTTGCAGTGGTGAGTGCCCAAGAAGAGGTTTGGTCTGGAGAGTCCCCAGCGAAAATGATTCAGTGGGAATTATGGCACAAATAACTGTAGGTCCCCCCCCATACTCTCATGATGCGAGATTTATATCAGTTCAAATCAATTATCTTCATATTTAAATCTATTGTCATCGTAGTTGCCCTGATAAAATCAAAGGAAGAATATTTTGTGTATATACAGACAGACAGACAGACAGACAGACAGAAACACACACACACACACACACACAGAGAGAGAGAGAGAGAGAGAGAGAGAGAGAGAGAGAGAGAGAGAGAGAGAGAGAGAGAGATCACAGGATATATGTGCTAGGCGGTTGTCTAAATTTCTTTTGAAGCCTCCAGATATTCACCACCTCTTGAGGTAATTGGGTTCACTGTTGTACTGCTTTAACCATTAGGTCCTTTCCCTAATATTCAACTGAAATCTGCCTTCCTGTAACTTGAGCCCACTGTTGCATGTCCTGCATTCTGAGTGGATTGAGAACACATCCTGCCTCTCCTATGTGGACAGCCTTTCAAGTATTTGAAAAGTGCTATCATATCTCTCCTCAGTTTCCCTTTCTCAAGGCTAAACATCATTACTTCTTTCAATCTTTCCTCACAGGACTTGGATTCGAGCCCCCACCCCCACCCCCAATTATTCTTGTCACCTTCCTCTGAACTTCTCCCAATTTGTCAGCATCCTCCTTGAAGTGTGGTGCCCAGAACTAGACACCGTACTCAAGATGAGGTCTAGCCAGTGCTGAATAGAAGGGAACTATTACTTTGGGGATTTGGGGACTCTACTTTTATTAATTAATCCTAAAATAGCATTTGCCTTTTTTGTGGCTACATCAGACTGTTGGCACATATTCAGCTTGAGATCTATGATGATTCCAAGATCCTTCTTGCTCACAGCATTGCTGAGCCAAGTATCCTTCATCTTTTAACTGTGTGTTTGCTTTCTTTTTCCTAGGTACAGCCCTTTGCATTTTTCCTTGTTGAATTTCCTTGTGTTATTTTCAGCCCTCTGGTCAAGCCTATCTAGATCTTTTTGAATTTTATTTCTGTCTTCCAAGGCATAAGCTATAGCACCCAGTTTTGTATCACCATGGTTAGCATCCCCTGCCCTCTCTGTTCCGTGTCATTAACAAAAATGTTGAAGAGCATTGGGCCCAGGACTAAGCTAACGGGATAGCCCACTTGTTAACTCCCCCTGCTTGAGAGATGTCATTAAGACCTTCAGAGCATAATTCAGTAGCCAGCTGTTTATCCACCTGACAGTTGCCTAGTTAGCTTGCTCTAGTCAGAATAGCATAGGGCACTTTATCAAAAGCTTTGCTGAAGTCAAGATATACTATGTTTACAGCATTCCCTCTGTCTGTCAGGGAGACAGACACAATTCACTTACATACGGATTATGAAAGGGAATCTGAACTGATCAGATCCCCCTTTGTAATCAACTTCATGTGTAAAATAACTCTTTGAACGCTTGCTAGATTGTATTCCACTTCAGTCTGCTGTTCATGTTCCAGTTGGCGTTCTTTTTGTAGCTTTCCAAACACCCAGAGTAGCTTTTTGTTGGTGGTTATGATATATATAAATCAAATAAATAAATAAATGTTGGCTGGACCTGTGGATGTGGACAGAGCCATCCATGATTACTGCAGGTATGGAGAGAAGGGAGAAAAGGAGAAAGTGCTGGACAGGTGGTGAGAGTTGGGACAAAATGACTTTGTAAAATATAATGATTGCCTTCTCTGCACCTTAATGCAGCGCTATGTCACTACTAGAACAGCTGCTTTCTCCCTGTGATTTTGATACCTGTTGCAGGTAATCAGCATACTGACATTCTAGAGGCTGTGCTTGCGTTCATATGACAGCTCCTGGCCTCTCTGCACTTGGTTTGATTGATTGATTGATTGATTGACTGACTGACTAGAGCGTCCATCAGACCAGTCATAACTTTTTTGGGGGGGGGTCCACAACAATAAGCAACATTTGGGAAAAAAATAGCATAATCAGTGCAATAAGTTAAACTATCAAAGCATCTAAAAACACATGAAAACAGGCAGCAGTTAGCTGTGGGAGGGTGCTGCTCTCAGTGTCTCTTTGTTTGGCAACTTTTGAAAACCCCGCCAGAATGAAAACCTTTTAAGAGACTTCTTAAAAGACAGCAAGGAGCACGCCACGTGGATTTCAGATGGCAGTTCACTCCTACTGCTTGTGTAGGATCCACTACCTTTAGGTAAACACCCTTGTGGCAAACTCACTCATCTGAAAAAATTAGGATTTAACGTGGTACTTTCTCATAGCCATCCCATTCCTGTGGATGATATGACATATCAAGTAAAGGCTGCCTCCATGAAAGTGCTCAGAAGGGATTGTTTTATATGCACTTCGACAACCTTTGTTTATTAGATCTTGCCTCCCTCACCCTCACTGTCAGACCAGTACAGTTTACTCATGTATCTAGCTAGGCACAGATGGAATTGTTATGAGTACACAGAACGGCATCAGCTTGTTCATTTCTTTCAAAGATTTTAATGCTGCCTTTCAATTTTAAAAAAAAAATCAGGATGGCAGAAAGTATGATAAATGGTAAAAGCACCAGAAAATTGTTGTTGAGGGCTGTGTTAAAACAGTTGAGCAGAGTTAAAAGAACACTGAGATTGAACAAGCATAGAAGAACACAGAATCCTTTGGTCAGTGCCTGAAACAGGGTAGAGGTCAGATCAACCTCTTTGGGAGGTGGTTCCACTTACCAAGGTGCCACAGATCGGTAGGCTGCGTCTTCAGATGGTACTTGCTTCACCTCAAATAATGGGCACACCCTAGGGATGGTGTCAAAAAAATACCAGTGTACAGGCAGAGTGATGTGGAACATAGGTCATCATGAAAAGCTATAACACCAGGCATAAATATTGAATCATACTCTGTGTCAGATACCAGTGGATCTCTGTAAGTAATAAACAGATATACTCACTGGGAGAAGCCATGCAGATTTAGAAATGGGACTACTAGCAAAGGTATATAAGGTCTCCATACACATGCTAAACTTCATATCCCATGTCTGAGGAACAAACCCTTCTGGAACATAAATGATGCAGGGATTTGGATCTAGTTCTTAGGGGATCCCTCTGTTATTCAACATGAGCTCTGAAGTACATGTGTATGTTTCTGAAATTCAGACGTCTTATTCTAACTCCTGTCTCACTATCGTAATGTTTAAGATTTGGTAAACAGACCGTTTTAATAAATGTAAACTGAAATACTAACAATAAGTGTTGTTAGTTTGTGGAACTCCCTGCTACAGGATATGGTGATGGCATCTGGCCTGGATACCTTCAAAAAGGGATTGGACAGATTCCTGGAGGAAAAGTCCATCACAGGTTACAAGCTTAAAAAAACAAGGTACTTGAAAGACCAGATGCAGGGGAGTGGTATCAGGAGGCAGATATCTAGTCTCTCTCTCTCTTTCTCTCTTTTTTTGTTAGAACGCATTTGGTGAGGCCACTGTGAGATACAGGAAATTGGACTAGATGGGCCCTTGGCCTGATCCAGCATGGCTCTTCTTATGTTCTTAATGAATTTCTTCTCTGCCACTAAATCTTTTGTCTCCATCCTTATACTTATGGAATACAAACCGCCCCAGAAATCAGCTTTTCAATATCACTTTGTTTTCAAAATCAAATTAGTTGAATACAGGAGCATCCCTACAGTACCTCTTTTTTCAATGGGAGGATAATCCCATCCAGTACAGGCTGCATCCTTATTCCTTGACTTCCCTTTCAATTTGCGAGAAGTACCTTTGTCTTGCCTGGATTAAGTTTCAGGTTATTCTCCCTCATCCAGTCCATTACTGACATTGAATGCTAATCTAAAACAGAAGCAACTTCCTTGGATCCAGGTAGAGAGATAGGCATGGTATAATGTCATAGCATAGAATTGCAACATTGATGATATACTAATTTCTGCAGATTATCTATTTGTTATGAACTCCCAGCAGACCCCTTCAGAGTTAGAATCCATTTGTTAAAAGAAGGCATTGGAGGCAGGGGCAGGGTTGCATATGGTGGTTCCACCTCTAGGTTTGTTTGTTTGTTTGTTTGTTTTGTGCAGTGCCTGAAGGACTGGGAAAGGGGCCAGCCACGGATGGAAGAGATGAGAGCCAACACACACAGCTCCACCTTCCCTTCTACACATTTCTCTGAAGGCAGGGAGGCAAATTTCTGGAAACGAGCCTTGGCTGTAGAGCTCAGTTCCATGTAACACCTTGCCAGCCATCAGCCTGTAGCTCAGTGACACCTGCTTGTCAAGGAGAATGTCCCAGGTTCAATTCTCCACATCCTAACCCGCTACTTCAAAGTTACCAAGCAGCGTCGGTGGGAAGAGGTTCCTCTGAATGCGTGACAAGCCATCAAGAGTGGCTTATCTAACTACCTCATATCCGTCAACAGAGGATAGTCTAACCACAAGGCAATTTCATATATGTTTATAGACCCAATGAGAAACAGGAACTAACTGAAGCATCAACAGAAAATATGGAACAGATGTTATAAGTTAGTAAGTGTTGGGACAACACAATCATTCTGTGTACACCCTAAACCTCTCCCAGATCCCTCCCTCTGAAATGCAAGGTGGCTGTGTAACTTCCACTTGCTTCATTGTGTAACTTGTTTGACTTCTGCTGCATTGGTCCTAGGATTTCCTTGAGTTGCCAGCCAGCCTGCAAATCCTGTGCTGCAAATTAAGGATTATTCCTCAATCACTTGCATGAAGAAAAATGAGATCTGGGTTACATAGATGGACCAACTTATTGGTCTGTTATGGTCCAACCATATTTATTTTATTTCAAATAGTAGCTGTTTCCTCAATTATGTATGCAGGCATGGCTTCCTCTCAAAATGTTTGCTAGGGAACTATGGGTTACATATATGTTGCATTAAATTCAGAATTCGCAGTTATTTCGGGAAGAAAGAAAACTTTCTGAAGATCAGATGTTGAGTTCCCTCAGTTCTTCCTCATACCTGCACAACTGCTGTATCTAAAGGGACAGGGCCTTGGAGCGTTTGTTATACCTGGATCCCATTTCCAACTCACATTTTTGGGCCATACCAAAAGCATTCCTTGTATTATTGTTGTTCCTTTATCCTGGCCTTTGTTGCCATGTGGCAAGAGATAACATCAGCTTTATTAGAAGATATTGCTAGGCTTACAGGTGCCTCTGGGATCTCAGCTGTGTGATTTTAAACCAACTCTTTGCTTTGTGTTTGTTTGTGTTTCTTCTCCATAGGCTCTTTGATAAGGTAGCTACAATATTAGGATTTGGAACTTGCTATCAGTTGCTGTCCTTTGCCTAAGGAACAGCCAAGCTGCAGGTCACTTTGACGACTCAGAGCTGAATAATTATCTGATATATGCAGCCATCTCCTCCTAAATGTAAGCAGGGATGCTGTTGAATGCATTTTTGCAAGAGTTCACCCTGCGTTGCATTATCCTTATCGCTGGAGAACAGAGTGATATGCTTTGGTGCAGGTCATACATACTCTTGCTCTTGTGCTGGACTGGCTGTGGAGCTTTCTAGTATGTTTACTGCATTTAATTTATCCAGTTCCCATGAATGTAAGACAAAATGCATTCATTCACTTTGAGGGATCCTCCTGGCTTCCAGATGTTGGAAAACATTTTCCATATGTCCTAGCCCCTAGATAATGCAATCCAGCATCATCTTGAGGCCCACACACTGTTTGGCTCTGATGATTTTTTTTTTATTTTATTTTTTAAAAAACCTCAGCATTGTGAAACCTCACTCACTTGGGTCATGTGTTGTATTTGCCCTTTCAGTCTTCGCGGAAATTCTCTTGTTCTGAAATTCCACTGCGTGTGTGCTAAAAATAAAATAAAAATAAAAATGGCACAGCTAGGTAATTTAGGACCCTGGACTTAGTGATATCAAGGGAGGGTGTTTTCTAGATGCTCGTGTGTATTACTTCACTTATAAAGGATTCTATGTTATCGCTCATACTTTTGCTCCCTACCCCCGTTTCATTCCATTGAGTGTGGCCCTGAACTTCTGTCCCCGTGTTCTGACCTCATTTTAAAAATGCCCAAGTGACCAAGAAGGTTCCCTGGGTTTAGTGACACAGAAGTGCAGACGTTTCCCAACTGTTTTGTTTTTTTTGTTCAAGATACTGGGTTCTTTGCAAGGACCAAAGCAGACACAAGACGTTCTGGGTAGCTCAGTGGTTTAGGCATCTGGCTGCGGAACCGGACATGGGGAGTTCGATTGCCCACAGCAGGAGTTGGGAATCATCATTCTGTAAGAACCCTCTTATCTCTGCAGTTGTAGGATTATTCTTTATTGAAAAAGAAGCCTTAAACCTTGAACCCTTTGTAAGTTTGCCCTATGCTTTGTCAATTTCTTTAGTTTGCCGGTTGCGTTTCCATTCTTCTCATGCCTAAATGTTTGCATTTGCAGCATAGCAGTTAGAAAACACATTGGAATTTATTCCCAGCTCTTTGGTCTTGGTGGGAGCATCCTGTCACTAATATTGGATTAAACCAGAGGTAGGTGGAGGGTGAGAAATATGGCTGTAAAAAAATAAGAAGAAAGGGAGAGGGAGAGAAAAGCACGCTGCAGCTAATTAGTCTGGAACAAAATATGCTTTCTTCCTAATATGTTCTGTGCTCATCTAAAATGGTTTGGCTTAACTTGGCTTACTGCATGCATTACCACTAGCAACAACCTCCTAGGCCACTCCATGAGTAAGACTAAGGAAATGTAGAATTTAGGACAGTGCCCCCCCCGGCCACATGTGTCAAATACACCTTTGCTAGTATTTAAGGTGCTTAGTAAACTCTTTGAACTTTTCTTATTTCTTGCATAGCTTTTATAGGTCTCTTCACATTTGTGTTCTGTCCTTTAATAGCAAGGAAAATAGACACAGGAGCTGTACCAATAGCCCTGTCTGGCTCCTTTTCACAGAGATTTCTCTTCTAGACACATTGTAGTCACATAGGGCGTTTATACACGACCCCTAAACTCCGGGGCAAATGGCTCCCAGCTCCGGAGCTTAAAAATGTTTACCCACCAGCTCTGGAGTTAACAGGAAATTAAGTGCGACCCCGCCCACTTTAGCGCGTCCCAGCGCAGTTTTCAGGTACCTGCTCTGGGAGAGTGAAAATTATTTGATCCGGTGTAACGATACTGAGTGCGGGGCTCTCCTTGCTTCTGTTTGTTGTTTTTTGGCTCCCACCCCTTTAAGAGCTACTTTTACAGAGACGAGAGGCAGAACGAGGTGAGCGGCATGCTTTTCTTTCTCTTTTTCTCCCTCCCCTCACGCAGCCAGCAGCCAGGAAGTGCGGAGGGGGTGGGGACACAGGAAGAGCGACGAACCCCTAAGATCTCTGGTCCGAATTTAAGTGGCCAGCGGATCTTAGGGGTCGTGTAAAAAGGCCCATAGACAGGCTCTGCTGTGGGACATAGAAGCTTCGTTTCCCATAATCAAGAGCCAAAGCTAATTCTCACACAATGGCTTAGCTCAACTCCTTACAGAAATGTAAAATGGCAAAATACTGTTATTATGATCCACTTTGTGAAAGGCTGAGCATACTGAAGGTTTGCGCTTCCTATGAATCACGATTAGAAATGACACAATTGTTATGTAATTACTCCCTTCAGTCTCAGTTAGAATGGTTTTGTCAGACAAATATAGGTAGGCGTGGCATTTACCCCAGGGGGTTTAACCATCAAGTGGCTCAGAGTTACAGCATCAGCTCCTTGTTCTATGAAATGGCAATTGCAGGGATGTGTTGTACGGGACTGCATAGGAGAACCCAACCTGTGAGTAAAAGACTGTAAAGCCTTCTGTGGCTTAAATGTACATACAATGTATGCAACTGCTACTGGCAAAATTGTGTCAGAAAATGGGGCAGGGATGGGGGCAGTCCTGTGCTTGTTGGCAGAAAGGTAGAGCTAAGATGGCATGGCATGAAGACAGACAGACATCCTACCTGCAGAACTGATTAGTTCTTTCCTTTCCTGGGGCCCTGCAGCTATGCTCAGTACGGCCCTCAGTTTGCAACAGTGTGCTTGTATTTATCAGCCTGACCCCTCATGTGCACAGGTGACCTCCTCATACTTCAAGGTTAAACAAACCATAGGAACCCTCTGCAAGAGACTCAGGGTGCATTTGAGCAACCCTTCTTTCCTTCCCTTTAACCCAGCAGGGCTTTACTCTCCGTGCCTCCCTCCGTCGTGTCAAATATTTATGTTTGCCAACACAAGCTGGGCCACCTCTCCAGTCAGGGAGGACCATTTGCCTCTTTCGAGGCCTTGCCTATAAATATCACACTGTCAGAGGGAGCAGCCTGACAAAAGACATGAGTCAGCACTACACTCCCCCATTAAAAAATGACATTTTGTCAAATGCCATTGCAGGGGCTGGCATGTTTCCTGGCAGCATTGACCTTCATTTGGGCCCCAAAGTGCTCCTTTTTCTTTCTTTCTTTCTTTCTTTCTTTCTTTCTTTCTTTCTTTCTTTCTTTCTTTCTTTCTTTCTTTCTTTCACTCTCCCTCCCTCCCTCCCTCCCTTCCTGATTTTATATACAGTGGACCCTCGTATAACAAATGGTTTGTATAACATAAAATCTGTACAACATAAAAAAATCCAGAAATAGGGGGAATTTTCTTAACAGAATCGTCTATGGGGCGAATCCGTACAACACAAAAATGGTCGTGATTAGGGATTACTCTGTTTTCAATGCATTCCTATGAGAAATTTATATAAAGGAAAATTTGCTTAACAGAATTTCATTTGGAACAAATTAATTCCTTTATACAAGGTACCACTGTATACCATTCTTTCATGAGCACCCAGCACATGTTGGTATGTTCAGGTCACTCTTCCACAACCTCAGATGATCACGACTCTGCAGTGACCTTGTGGAAAGGATGCCATTTGGTGGGAAAGAGAGTCCTGAGCAGCATATTCTGGCAAAAACACTTGGTGCCGCTGGCTTTGGTGCTTACTTCATAATGCAGGCGGGGAAGACCTTCTGTCTCAAAACCTTCACCTCTGAACACAGCCAAAGGCTTCCACAGACGTACCAACCCATATAAGAACACATTTGGGGGAGTAAAGATGTTGATACACTTATCTTGGCTTAGAAACAGGTCCCCAAGTGTGACTACTAGTAATTTCCATGCAAGCAAAGGGAACATGCAGAGGGTCAGCCCTAGAATTGTGCAAATAAGGAAGCTTCTTGAGGAGGGAGATGCAGGGAGTGTGACAACAGCAGCCCCCTCAGTATTCCTTCTGAATCCTTGGCTCAGCCTCTTCTGTTTGGCAGAGCTGTGGGCACCATACCACATATCGTGGCCCCAATAGCCGGGCTGCATTAGTTGTGGTGGAGGACACAACCTGTCACCAGTGGTGAAATAGTACCGTATTCTCGCGTCACTGTAGTTGACCTCTACATGTGGAATGGAAAGGAGACACAATTTCTTCCTTTGACTCAGGTAGCAGAAAGTCTTTGGACACTCCTGTACAGTATATATGCCAAACAGAACTATGGTGTAACAGTCACTAGTTAAGATGGCTTTTGAAAAGGGCTACAGCACCTAACAACCCACAATGTATCTAACTTCGTTGTAAAGCAGTATAGATTAGTACTAAATGCTATGAACAGGCAACAGGCCACATTCCTTCTGATTTCTGCTATTGTGGGTTGGGAGCCCCACTCTGCCCACACAGAGCTCCAGCCATGACCAGAAACAAAATGGCTGGCAACACCAGCTTGGTTGTGCATGACTGATGCTGCACTGCATGGGCATGCAAGCACACAGCTTAGATGGAAGGTTGGCAAGAGGAGATGCTTGCTAGCCTTATATCTTGCCTGTGACCCTCCCAGTGGTATTCGGGTGGTTGGTTTTTAGGTCTTTGCTATGATCCAGAGTAGATCTTGCATTCTAACTAATCCTACAGTAGTCCCGCTTAGGGGTATGTTAAGTATCCATGGTGTGTTTTACAAAGTTCATATATCATTTCTACAGACCAACTTCAGTCCTTACGTTCTAGTAGTGAACCTGGGGACAGAATGCCAGTGAGAAGCTGGAAGAGTTATTTTCTTGGACTGTAGCACCAAGAGGCCCTAATGGACCCGATAAATGGTGGATTCTGAGGGATGCAGAAAGAAGCTTTTCCAGTTTCTCTTGCTGATAGGACTGGATCCAAAACAAGAGGATTATTCCAGCATGCTTTGGAGAACTGTAAAATTCACTAATGTCCCAAATTCACTAATGTTCCAAATTTTCTTACTTCATTTGCTGAGGCTAATCTTTGGATTATGGCAAAAATAATTAACAATCCTGTTCTCCATTGGTGCTGGTTTTTTCTTCTTTTAGATAATTGCTTAAGGACTTTTTCCAAGATCCAGTTTTTATTTTCTTCTATTCAGCTAAAAAAATAAATTCCTAAAAAAACAACCCAACTATATGTCTGTGTGCTATATAATAAGATTGCTTGTCGCCATAGGATGTAAATAATAACATGCACCTCGGGTCGTTGAAATATCCCTAATTGCACAGATGCTGTCTGTGAATAAAGTGTCCTGTCAAAGGGTTCAATAGTTCATGATGATAAAAAAAAATCCTCTCTTTCCTCTCAGCTGGACCATAATCCACACTGCCAACAGTATGTAATTACGGATTTCCCTGACAAATCCAGATGGCTCTCGCAAAATCGCCTTGCGTGGGGATGTTCTTTCATGAGTTGTGTGTGTGGAGGGGGAATGGTACAGAGGGCACAAAATACCGGTAGTTTCCCATATCTTTTGAAAGATGCACACACACTTGTCCAAGTGTGTCCCACTTAGAATGCTTGAAAGTTTTATGCATGCACAAGCTAGAAATGCCACCACTTTCCTCCTGGAATTATGTTATCTCACCTTTGGCGCTGTGGAATACCTATCTAAATGCTGCTTGCTAATTTGGAGCTTTTTCTTTGGTGCTGGTGCTGAAGTTATATTTATCTCTTAATGCCATGCGTAAGGAGTTACTCATGAGTGGGAGGCGCTGAATCAAACTGTGAGTCACTGGCAGAAGGCAGTTTCTTTGAGAGCAGGCTAGCTGACTTTGCTTTGTTCCAGATGCTTCTTCCAGGCCATTGATCTGTTCAGCCTCCTAATGGAACTGTTGTTACTTTTTTGCATCAGAGACCAGGAAAGTAACACTTGAATGACGGGGTCCTTGCAAAGCATCCTGGCGGCATTAATGCAAAGAAGGACATAAATTTGGCCTTCCAGGCTTAAAATGGGATTAGGTTATAGAGAAGCTGCTGCAGACTATCCATACAGAGCAGCTGTTTAAGTGGAAGCATACTGCTTCCAAGACAGGGATTTTTTTGCACTGTAATTTCTGCAGAAAGTACCAAAAGTAATTATGCTTCTAAGATGCTGTAAAATAACCAAAGTGTAGTTTCATGCAACTAGAAATTGGCCTCTTTTTTTATCTGCACAGACTTCTGTTGACATTACATCCAAATGTGATTGTGGGGCATTTTAAGATAGCAGCCAATGTTTATAGTGACTTGCTTATTCTCTTGCAAGGCTTCTTATTTCTTTCCTTGCATGTTTATTATATTTATATCACACCTTTCATTCAGTGATGTGACATCTGCATTTACTGCTTTCCTAGACAGGCTGTGGGTGGCAGAAAGTTTCTTACTCAGTTTCATGGCTGACTGGAAATTGGAACCCAAGACACCAGCTGCAAGTTGAACTCTGTGATTGCTACACTGCATTAGCTATGATAGAGCCAGAAGAAGAGGTGGGAAACCTGGGGCCTCACATATGTGGATGAAGTCGTACCACCACGATCCTTCACCAAAGGCCAGACTGACTGGGCCTACAGTATTCAAATTTTAGAGTCCAACCACATCTGGTGGGTGTAGGTTCCATAAACATAGTCTAAGGCATTATTCTCACCTGTTAAAATTGAGCATGCACTCCACATTCTGTGGATGAACTATAATGGGTGAATAGCTTTTTCATAAAGAGGACTTCATCTAGTCTTGGCTGTAGGTAAGAGACAGAGTCATCTCTGCATGCAAATGTGTGTGTGTGTGTGTGTGTGTGTGTGTGTGTGTGTGTGTGTGTGTGTGTGTGTTGGTGGGTGGACACACACTCACAGACATACTGCACTTTTCATTCATGTACTCTTCCCACGTGGTTGATCAGGCAAAGTGGTATTTCAGGATCTGAAGAAGAGACTCCGTATCTGAGAAAACACTCAAGAAGAAGAAAAATAAGAAGAAATTCAGAAAATAAGAAATGAAGATATAGAAGAAATGAAGTAGTAGTAGTAGTAGTAGTAGTAGTAGTAGTAGTAGTAGTAGTAGTAGTAGTAGTAGTAGTAGTAGTAGTAGTAGTAGAAGAAGAAGAAGAAGAAGAAGAAGAAGAAGAAGAAAGATAGATGCTTTTGATACAACCTTCCATCCATATTTCAGGAAACATATTGACACATAACAGAGATGTAGGAAGAAAAACATGGTTCTTCTTCGAGCCGTCTGTGAATCCCACTAAAGGGTTAACCTGCAGCCAGCCTGCAGCCACCGGATTGATACAAAAGCTGTTGACGGTTAGGACCTCCCCCTCCTCCTGCGCATGCTCCAGCCTTCCCGCTCTTTCTCCTCAGTTCCTTTCTTTCCGCCGCCGAGTTCAGCCACTAGCTCTGCACGAGGAAAAGAAAGAGAATTTACTTGTTAGATTCTTTTCCAATTCGACTTCAAACGACCTCCTCCTCCTCCAGTCGGTGAGCCCCCACCCCCCCCTGCCCTACAGCCGGCTTTTCTTTCTTTTATGGCCTCTTCAGGCCCCTTCAAGCGGTGTGCGTCTTGTACTAACAAAATCCCTCTCAAGGACGACCACTCGCTTTGCCTTTACTGCCTGGGAGAAGCCCATCAACCCTCCCAGTGCCCCCACTGTAAAAAGTTGACCAAGGCAGCCATTAAACAACGCTTGGCCCGTCTTCGTCTGCACCTCTGGGAACAATCGCTTTCCCCTATGGAACAAGCGCGCCCACCTCCGGCCGCGCCTCACCGGGCCCTTCCACCTCTAAGCCCAAGCCCGCTTCCAAGGCCAAGTCTCTTCCGCCGCCTTCTCCGTCGGCGTCGACGTCCTCTGTGGCCACCGAGAAGCGGAAGAAAAAGCAGTCCTCCGACGCCAAGAAGCGCCCCACGGCTCGCGAACATACTCCGAGCCCGGCGCGTTCGGCCTCGACTGCGGCATCAATGGCTCAGGAGCATTCGGAGGACGAGCAATTTCCCTCCGGTCAGCTGTCGACGCTCTCTCTGGCGTCGGATCGCTCCTCGACATTGGGAGACGACTCTCATGCTCCCTCCACTGTCATTGAGGTCCCCCTCAGCCCTCCAGCTCAACAGGGCTCGACCTCGGAGATGCCTCTGCGTGACGTCCCGGCTCACCGACCACCGACCTCGACAATCGACGTCGCTTCTCCCACCGTAGCCCAAGAGCCTCTACGTACTAAGGCGCAGGCTAAGCGCGTCCGCCTGCCTGTTGAAACCGCGGTTTCCGGATCTCCACGCCGAACCGCTCGACCCCGGGAGCGAGAAAACCAGTCTCAGCGGTCTTGCTGCTCTTCGCCGTCGACCTCTCCACCGCGTCGACGCCGACGCAAGCATCGCCATTACCATGACTCCGACACTGACTCCTCTTCCAGCGATTGTCGTGCCCGACGCCGACACCGCCGTCGACATCGATCCCCAGCTCGTCGGCGTCGACGATACTCGACATCGCCCTCCGACCGCTCGTCGTCCACACCTCCCCGTCGACGTCGGAGAAAATCGGCTGATGCCACCGATGCCGGACCTGCCACCTCCGAGCTCTCCATTCCCCGAGAGCATTCGTCTGCTGCCGAACGTCCCTTCGGTGTCGATCACCCCTCCACCGCCGGACGTCTTGCCAATGTCGACTATCCTCCACGTCGAGACCCGCCCGATGTCGAGGCCGCCCGATCGGAGTCGACAACGGCCGTCCCTCGGCGCCGAAAACGACGCCGACGTTCCTCTTCGCCCTCTGGTTCTTCTGATACGGGCTCCCGCTCGGAACGACGTCCGCGCCGTGATGCCCCTCAACGCCGCGCTCAAGACCCTCCTGACCGGCCTAGCGCCAGCACTTCTGCTTCCACAGCCGCAAAGGGCTCTCGTACTAGCAGACCGCCCCCACTATCTCTGCAGCCGTCGGCATCGACGCCTTCGCACCAACATTTAGAATCTCCGACCTCCATGGACGAGCTACCCCCCGAATTATCGGATGAGGGCGCTTACGATGAGGATGATGAATCTTACTGTTCCGGGGACTTCTCCCCCCAGGACGTCCCTCCAAAGACGGACATTTTGGGCAGTCAGCCCCCTTCCCCGACAGAAGACATGAAGTTTTATTCTCAAACCATCCACAAAATAGCTTCCGTCATGGAACTTCAGGTTCAACAAGACCATAATTCTGACTCTTGTCGGTTCTTTGGCCATCTCAATAAGCGTCAGACGCCTCCTCTCCGTCTTGCCTTCATTCCTTCACTGCTTGACCGCATCAAGGAGGCTTGGACCAAACCCTCTTCTGCCCCGCTTATGTCCCGTCGTGTGGACAATATGTACCGTACCCACGGTGAGGGTACATCCTTCCTGGACAAACATCCATTGCCCAACTCTCTAGTTGTGGATGCTACCCAGACCAGGACCAGAGGTCGCTCCGCCCTCACCCCCAGCAATAAAGAGGGCCGGAAGCTAGACATCATCGGTCGCCGGCATTACTCTCTGGCGTCCTTCTCACTTCGCTCTGCAAACTACTTGTGTGCCATGGAGGCTTATTCCCGCCATATCCTGCTTCAGGCAGCCCCGGTGCTGGACTCTCTACCGGATGACCAAAAGGCTAAGCTCTCCGCCCTTCATGAGGAGCTCATCTCCTTAATTGATTTCGAGACCCTCACGGCACGTAACATGGCGGATGCAGCCGCCAAACAGCTGTCCACTGCCGTTTATCTCCGGCGACACGCGTGGCTCCGGACTACCAATATTCCGGAAACGCGAGAAACAGGATCGAGGACTCTCCGTTCGACGGGGAGGGCCTCTTCGCTACCACAACGGATGAGTCTCTCGACACTCTAGTCAAGATGCGCAGGACTGCGAAGTCTATTACCAACCCATCTTCGCAGCCACAGGGACAGTACCGGCGACAACAGCAACAGCATTCCTGGCAGAGGCAGAACCCTCCTCCACGCCGAGACTCCGGGCGTTTCCGGCAGGGTTACCAGTCCTCCTCTTATCATCCAAACAACCAACGATCACAGCGTCGCTCTCAACCCTCCAGGCGCTATGACCAGAAGTCAAAGCAGAATCTTTGACTCGATTCCACCTCTACCTCCATGCGCATCCGACATACGACTGCATCCCTTTCTCCCTCGATGGTCCCGGATAACATCGGACTCGTGGGTCCTCAAGATCATCTCCCAAGGCTACGCCCTGGAACTTGGCTCTCTACCTCCCTTGGGACGGATCGTCCGATCACCAACATCAACGGCCCTGCAGGAGGAAGTTCAATCCCTCCTAACCAAGCACGCCATACAACCTGTGGATCCAACCGACACCGGGGGTTTTTACTCCCGGTATTTTACTGTCCAAAAAAGGGATGGAGGGCTGCGCCCCATCTAGACCTAAGAGAGCTCAACTCCTTTATCGAACACACCAAATTCCGGATGACTACTTTAGAGACCATCCTTCCTTTGTTGTACGTAGGAGACTGGTTTGCAGTCGTAGACTTACAAGATGCGTACTTTCACATCTCAATCAGACCATGCCACCGCAAATACCTGAGATTTCAGATCGCGGACTCAACCTACCAGTTCAAGGCCTTGCCCTTCGGCCTTTCTACAGCTCCCCGGGTTTTTACGAAGTGTCTGGCTCCGGTAGCTGCTTTTCTTCGCGTCCAGGGCGTGAACGTCTTTCCGTACCTGGACGATTGGCTCATCGTATCGCTTACACGCCAACAATCAAAGGAGGACATTCGTTACACCTTGCGCCTCCTCACATCTTTGGGCTTCCAGATAAACACCAAAAAGTCTACCCTTCAGCCCCGTCAGGTGGTTCGCTACATCGGGGCCATTCTAGACTCAAACCGGACCATTACTTACCTGCCCGGTCCGTCCTTCACCTCCTCGGCCTAATGGCCTCCACGACTTCCGTTCTCCCTCATGCCCGGCTCCGCCTGAGACCGCTGCAGTCCTGTCTGCTACGCCAGTACAACCCCCTGTGCGACAGCCTTCGCAAACCAATCTTCATTTCCCGGGACACTTACCTCAGCCTTCAATGGTGGACCTCTCCTCCGCATCTTGGCATGGGCCGCCTGTTTCAAAGGCCACCTATATCCAGTGTTGTCACCACCGATGCAAGCACTATTGGTTGGGGTGCCCACTGCGGCAGTGCTCATATTCACGGGACCTGGAACGACATAGAGAGTCGTCACCACATCAACTACCTCGAACTTCTAGCAATTTTCAAAGCTCTGCGGGCTTTCGAACCACTTCTGATCAACCAGTCTGTCCAAATCGTAACGGACAACACAACGGCTCTCCACTACCTGAACAAACAAGGCGGCACTCAGTCCAAGCGTCTCCTCAGCCTTGCCCTGCAGCTTTGGGACTGGTGCTGCTGCGTTCGCAACATTCACCCCCAGGCCATTCATATCGCCTCCGCCGACAACCACGTAGCGGACGTACTCAGCAGGCGAACCTACAACAACCACGAATGGACACTTCTCCAGTCCGTTTTTCACAGCCTCTGCAATGCCTGGGGAACTCCGACCATCGATTTGTTCGCCACTCACCGCAACGCAAAGTGCCCCCTCTATTGCTCTCGAGCGGGTCTGGGCCCGGGTTCCCTGGGGGACGCTTTCGCCTTCCAATGGCCCCGGTGCCTTCTATATGCCTTTCCACCGATTCCATTGGTACAGAAGACCATAGTCAAACTCCAGGAGAGCCCGACATCCCTTCTCCTCATCGCTCCGTGGTGGCCACGCCAACCATGGTTTGCAACACTGTTGTCCCTCGCCTCCGCCTATCGCCGGCTCCCACCACTGCCCCACCTTCTGTGTGACAACGGGACGATCCTACACCCGGATCTGCAGTCTCTGCACCTGACGGCTTGGATGGTCCACTCACATTGACTTATGTTATGGCCCACGCCCGCCGGCAGTCCACGACCACTCTCTATAGTTATAAGTGGGCTGCTTTTCAACACTTTACGGCTAAACATCACCTGCTGTCGCACCCGACATCGGTGGACACAGTTCTGCAGTTTCTCCTACTATTGTCTAACAGGGGACTCTCTCTCTCAACCCTCAGGGTCTATCTTGCCGCCATCGTGGCCTTTCAACCACGTAACTCCCCTGCCTCTGAGTTGTTCCGTCACCCGGACGTCAAACAATTTCTTAAGGGCCTCAGGAACGTCCGTCCCCCAGCGAGGCCAATCGCCCCCCAGTGGTCCCTTCCCCTCGTCCTCAACAAGTTAATGAAGCCGCCGTTTGAACCGTTGGCTTCTGTTTCATTACATATGTTATCTGTTAAAACGGTTTTTCTCGTTGCCATCACTTCGGCGAAACGCGTTTCCGACCTGGCAGCTCTTCGAGCGGATCCCCCATTCCTGCAATTCCATCCACAAAAGGTCACCTTATACCCCGACGTCTCCTTCCTGCCTAAAGTGGCGTCGGATTTCCACCTCCGTCAACCTGTGGTTCTTCCTACTTTTTTCCCTAATCCATCTTCAGCCATCGAGCGTTCTCTTCATACGCTGGACGTCAGACGGGCATTGCTGTTTTACACAAACCGCACTAAAGACTTTCGGAAATCGCCTCGACTCTTTGTGCGTCCCCATGCACCTTCTCAAGGAGAACCGGTTACCGCTCAAACTCTCTCCAAGTGGATTTGCCGGGCTATCACTACTGCTTACCAACTAGCTGATACGCCGCTACCGGCTGCCCCTAGAGGCCATTCCACGAGAGCAGTCTCCTCCTCTACCGCTCTGCTGCGAGGCATTCCTGTAGATGACATCTGTAGAGCGGCAACATGGTCCAATCCGTCCACTTTTGTGACCCACTACTGTCTGGACGTTCAGGCCAAAGCTGATGCCTCTTTTGGTCGGGCTGAAGAAGCCGCAGCGCTTCAGTGACGACCCACCTCCGGTAACGTAGCTTGCTAATCACCCTTTAGTGGGATTCACAGACGGCTCGAAGAAGAAATGGAAGTTACCTACCTGTAACTGTAGTTCTTCGAGACGAAGTCTGTGAATCCTAGTCCCACCCACCTCCCCTCTATCCGTCACTCTCTCTTTTGTTTTTTTCAGCGTAGGATTACAGGGGAACTGAGGAGAAAGAGCGGGAAGGCTGGAGCATGCGCAGGAGGAGGGGGAGGTCCTAACCGTCAACAGCTTTTGTATCAATCCGGTGGCTGCAGGCTGGCTGCAGGTTAACCCTTTAGTGGGATTCACAGACTTCGTCTCGAAGAACTACAGTTACAGGTAGGTAACTTCCATTTTTTCTCCCTTCTTATCCTCACTCTCCATGCAAATCAGGAAAAAAAGTGAATGGTATATGAACATTTTCTTGGTTTGAGAGATGTGTCATAGACTTATAGAGCACTGCCCCACATAGCAAACAACTGGTCTGGGTAAGAACTAAAAGACATCTCAAAGGATAAAGGAGTTGCCAGATTTTGAGGCCATGAGTGAGGATCAAGCGTTTGAATGTTCCACATAAACAAATAAAAGCTCCAAACATACAATGCAGGTCAAGAAACCTCCTTCTCTTCACCCTGTTCTCCAGGAGGCTCATTTTGTTTTGTCTTGGTAGGAAAGGAGCCCCAGCTCATCCAATAGCCATTTCTGTACAATAACAGCATATTCAGTAAGGAAATGGAAATGGGAGCGGAAGAGTTATTTCTTACTGTGTATTTTAAAATCAAGCACAGCATTGCTGAGCTCCTGGTATTGAAGACAACCAGAATAGTTAGAAGTTGAATCCAGAATCTTTGACATGATAAGCATGTCTTCCTTTGCTGAGATAAGGTCCCGTTTTCCTTCCTTCTTTAAAGGAGGCCTCATTCAGCTGGACAGCCTTTGCTTCCAAGAAGTTCAGTGGAGCTCCCCAAAAGGCTGAATAAAGTCCGAGAGGGAGAGGCTCAACCGTCATACCAGCTTTCTCCGAAATACTCTTGAACCATGTATATGCTCAAAGGAGAGGCCAAAGCAGGGACAGAGATTTCAGCGGTCAACGTTCACCAGATTAATATGATAGCCCTTTATCTCTGGTTTTGTGGAAGCTTCTGTTTTTATCCTCAACGAGCCTCACCCTTAGCCTTATGGATAAGGGAACGGCAAACATCCCTGTTGCTAGTCGACAGAATGCTTTTCACTCCTGTCTTTGAGTACATTCTAGCTCAGAGTTCCATCTTCCTTCTCAACATGAGAGAGAACATTCCCCTTGTAAAATTAATTACCTAGTTAGTTTTTCTACCACTGGGGAGGCTGGGATGCCACAGTGCTATAGCTGAGTGTGTTGGCTTTTGAAGGTAACTCGGCAAGTTCTGAGAGAGAGAGAGACCCATAGAGAGCATGGATCAGTACTGTACTGCCTTTTGCATATCTCACACAGAGACCTCTTCATGGTGTGTGTATGTGTGTTGGAGGGGAGTTCCATTTCCCCCCCAGATCTTATGCCAGGGTTCACACTAGTCATTCTGCATCTGCTACTAAGATTTCACCTGCTAGTTTATAATTTAGACATCAAATGTGAAAAGCTCCAGAAAGGAAGCTTCCCAAGAGCCTGCCAATGCATCCTGTACTTTCTCTTTCCCCAGGGCTAGGACCTCTGTCAGTACTTCAAACTAATTTCATACTAATTTCATTGCTGCATCCCCTTCGTCCTTTTCTGTCTGTCTGCAGTGAAGGAGCCTGTGCCACACACAAGGAGCTCTGTTGCCTGTTTTTCTTCTGTGCTATTTTAACCAGGAATCTGTAGTGCTGCTTAAGCAGTTGCTACAGTTTTTGTAGGAAACTCGTGTTTTAAAGGAAGTCTTCGGGGGGCAATATTGAAATGAGTGGCCTGGAGATGAATTGCTCAGCTGCTGTGCAAATGGACAAAATCTCAGCGCCTCTGTGTCCTAATTAACAAATCACAGTTTGAAGCCCCAAATGCTTCATCATGTATCATTTGACAAGGGCAAATCCAGCCTTTCCGCTTACAAGCTAACTTCTCAGGAAAGGGGGTGGCAGGAGGCATGGAATATACTTAAGGTGTATAAAGTCCCCCAACTCTCTTTGAATTGTTACCTGGAGCATTTTACCACAGCAGTCGGATGAAGGGCACTCTCTCATCTGCCCAGTCTAGGAGGATGAACAAGGTCCATGCAGGCCAGTATCAGCTCCTTATATTGGCTGCTCTTGATGAAGTCAATGCTCTATCCAGCCCAGGCACCTGACTTCCTTTTAAAGGAGAACATGGGGAATTAAGATATGGGGAAGCTGTGCTAAGCTGCTCTGAGCTTGTGGAAACAGGCAAATTAAATAAATCAAACCTAGGGGCTTTCAATTCAGAAAGGTCACTCTTTTCACTGACTTGCCTCTCCTGCCGAAATCTAGGTTTCCGTTCCCATTTCTGGACTAAAGTGGTACAGCAACCCACTGTGTATCATTTAGGCTGCTCTAACTGGGTAGCTCAGTGGTTTAGGCATCTGGTAGTGGAACCAGAGGTTGGGTTTTCAATCCCCCACTATTCCTTTCCTGGGAAAAGAGCCATCCTGTGCAGCCTTGGGCAAAATGCAGAGCCTCATGGCACTATCAGAATAATGGGGTGATAAACCATTTCTGTGTATTGTCTACCCAGAACACTCTGGAAAGCACTGCCAGAAGAGAACTGACTTGATAGCACACTATAATTATTAATAATGGCAGTAGTAAGTATAACATGCCGTCAAGTCGGTGCTGACATGTGTCAACCCTTTTAAGATTTTCTAGGCATAAAGTAGTCAAAGGTGGCTTATCATTTCTTCCTTCTGGTGACACTCTGCACCATGCTGACTGTCCAGGCTTGCACACATGGAAGGGCTGTAAGCCATATATACTGTAGTTTGAAAAAATAGAAACGGAAGCATTCAACTTAGTTTCTAGGCTTGTGTTTGTGTTTTGTTTTGCTGTGTTCTGGCATACGTGAATGAGGTGTCTAGAATGAATTATGGTTTAGAATTCCCAGCCATTTTGCTGGCAGCCTCCCCAAAGCCCAATGGCTGTTGCCCTTACAATTTTTCTAAGTAAAATCAGAACAAGTGTCATTTATTTCACCGGCGAGGAAAGGAAATACAGAAAAGGGTGCTGCTAGACTCGCCAAATCCATTACCCCGCTTCTTAGTACTGGGTCTGTCAAGAGTAGTGTCCTGTACCACCCACCTGCCCACAACTGAGGGTGGAAAGAAGAATTGGAAATATCATCAGCTGTTCAGCCGTCTGTTAAGTGGTTCAGTTCTTGTTCTTCTAAGGCATCTGGCCAAAGATGTGTATTCCTTCTTGGTTTTTAAGGCAGTAGTATTCAGTGAAATACTTGCACAAACAGAAGGAGCTGAACAAGAGCTAGTCTGTGTGCCTACTGTGTGATCTCAGCTGAAGGGTCCTCAGCCTTGCCTTGGAGTCAATTTCCAAAACTCTCAGCTGGTAGTACAGTACTTACTTGGTGGTCTTTATTGAAAATGAGCCACATATTGTCTTTAACAGACATGGCTTGAGTTGGTGGCAGTTTTGTTTTCTAATGTTCAAATAGCAGCAGAGGTGGGGAATTAGAAATAAAAAGTCAAAGGAGAGAAACAGAAGAAAGATTGGTGTGTGCTGTCAAAAAGAAAAAAAGCAAGGAAGGAAGTTGCAGGACAAGGTTAGTCCCAGGTCCCAGCAGATTTCAAATGCGGTATTGTATTAGTAAATTCAAATAGGGAATGGTGATTTATGCCACATCCAGTCATAACTAGACATGTCACATTCTGTCCTGTCAGAATGATTTGAGATGGATTCACCCTTGCAATCAGAAGCAGATCTTTCTGTTGCCTCCCTCCCCGTTGATCCTGGAGTTGGTTGTGAACAAGATGGCATCGCCAGGGCACTGGATGAATGGTCTGGCTGACCTCAGCATGCCAAGAAGGCAATCCAGTGAAGCATTGGATTGCAGGAGTTTATTTATACCCAATCTGTTGGCAGTAGGGAGGTGTCAAGTCTATAGAGATTATCAAAAGTCATCCCAAGTGCGAGTGTCAGCTGTGCCTTGTGAATTTCAAAACTGGTCTCTCTTCCCCTTGTGACATATCAAAAGCAACCAAGGAATTGGTGTGTTTTGCGGGAGTTTTCATATACAAAAGAAATGCATATTAAAAGATATTCTAAAAATAAATATCTCTTCCCCTGTTCCCAGGCAGAGCCAAAGCAGAGCATTTGAGGAAAACATACATTATCTGGGGCCAGGAGAGGAAGAAAAATTCTGATGGAAAGCAGGATCTTACTGTTGCCACAGGTGGCGAAGGAGCAGAGAAATCTCAAGGGCTGGATTAACCATTAAGCTAAGCAGTTTCTCTTTACGGAAACAGGGCCACTGCTGTGTTTTTACTGTACTGTATAAAAGTAGGTGCTCATCCTGCCCATTGTGTTCCTCAGAAATGGGGTCACTCCACTCTCACTGTCCAGTATTATGTCCTGTAACTGATTTTAGTGGGAGGACTGCTGGAAATATTGGCAGATTGACCAGGACATGGAACAGATGTTGGAAGACTTCTTGTAAAGGGCCAGGGAGCAGGATGATGTGTCTTTTGAATGCTAGCAGAAGGGGGACATGTTTATAAGCAAGAGTTGTCTTAAGTGTGAGACTACTGTGTTTCTTTAATGGAGCTTGGAAATATGGCCATTTGCAAAGCTAATGTCCATTTAGGTTCTGCTAAATCAGTCATTCTCGAATTACCCATTGACTGAGATTTGGAACCCCAGCCAGCATAGCTAATGAGGAAGGCTTCTAGAAATAGCAGCAAGAACCACCTGGGTTACCCAATGTTGAGAACCATTGTACTAAACCATTACTGAATCACAAAGGCCACACTGGATGGCTTAGTTTATTCTGGGTGCCTTTTTTGGTGGCTTTCAAGATGGAAACTCACATTCCTTAGCTGTGCCAAACAGAACGTATTTCAGGTAAGAATGGTTAGCTCCCAACTGGATATACATCCTGATTATAACGGCATTGGTTTGGTGGGGAAAAAGCTCTTTTTATCTACAGATTGTCTCAAGATTACAAGATACATGCACACTAGCATGTATCCAATGGAGATTACCTGGCGTTTCTGTGAGATTGTTATCTACGTGCATGATGTTACCTTGATTTTAAATTGAAATATATAATTTAGTTTGTCTCTCAGTCTTTGATTATATGAACAGTGATAACTTAGAGGCTGCACGGATTCTGTTCTTCAGACACTTGTAGTAACTAGAGGTGGGTGTTTTGTTTTGGAACTGGTCTGGTTCTGAAATGAAACGCAGGAGCCCAGCTGGCATTCAGAACCGGACCAACCCTCCAGAACAAAATCAGCCAATCCCTTACCTTGCTCAAGGATCGCTCTAGACTAAACTCCAATGAGGAAGAAGCCTCCAACGTCATCTTTCCTTCTCCCTGGCACTGGCCAATCAAGAGCTGTGTAGGGAAATGCACTATCCTGCCTCCCTGTCTGATTGACCAGTGCCAGGGAGAAGGAAAGATGACATTGGAGGCATCTTCCTCGTTGGAGTTTAGCCCTGCACAACCCCAGAGCAAGGTAAAGGGTTTGCTGATTTCGTTCCGGAGAGTTGGTCCGGTTCTGAATGCCAGCTGGGCTCCCACATTTCGTTTTGGAATCGGACCACTTTGGAAATGAAACACCCATCTCTAGCATTAACACATGTGTACTGCATGCATTTTGCATCTAGGGAAGCATGTCTAAAGGGAGCAGAAAAGAAGAGGGCCTCATCCACCAGCCTGCCTACCACCAAGCACTTCAGCTGCCAGGTTTTCAACTGATTGCCATAACTGTTCTTTCAACTACAGCTTCATATGCTACCATTAATAGTTGATAATGTTTGTATCCGTACTGTGGAAAGATTCACCTGGCTGATGTTTACCGATGAAGCGCCAGACAAAAATGGGGAAATTACTTTTTTTCAGGTTTTAACACACACACACACACACACACAGAGAGAGAGAGAGAGAGAGAGAGAGAGAGAGAGACAGACAGACAGACAGACAGACAGACAGACAGACATTTATTTGTGTGGGAGCTTCTGAAATTACACTCAACCTGAGTGATAGGGAAATGGCAGTAAATTGATCCTAGTGAGGAAGAAGGTGTTTGTCCTTCCTTTCACCATAACACAGGAATAGGTTGCTGCTGCTTCATTCTGCAGTAGTGACAGGAAATTGTTTTAAATCAAATTGGTGAAATCCCGCCCCTCAACAAATTTAACAACATTCAACTTGAAATCGTCTCCTCAGTACTGATATTTCCTTCCTGTCTTTTTCTGTGAGTCTTCTTTTTCTCAAAAGGCTTTCCATTTTAAACTGCTGACCAGTTACCCTTGCTTTCACCCGATATTCACACAGAAGCAGAGGAAGGTCAGCCATTTACTGTTATAGCACTTTGTGTCCCAAACTAAATTGGAAAACACGGATAAGACATAAAGTTCCATTCCTGAGGGAAACAAGACATATAATCTGAGATTATCCAAGTTAATAAAGAAAGAGCAGAGTTATAGTTGGGGCAGGGAAGATGCTGTCTCTTTTATTTCTGTTAAATGTTTGTGCTCCCCCCCCTTGAGTCCTAGGCCTAGGAAGACTATTGGGAAAACTTCAAAGCCATGCTTTGGATATTATTCTCTCATTACAGCTTCTCAAATGCTCAGCTGATCTTGTGATCTGAGAGCTAAATGCAAAACAAATGAACTTGCTTTTCCCATTGTTAGGAACCTTCCACTGACCAGCCTTTTCTTGCATAACAGGGGGCTGCACAAATTTTCATTTCTTGGGTAGTAATTTTAATACAAGACTCGGTCATTGTGAAGACAAAAGCCTTCATCATCTACTAGCTTGATAGTGGGTTTGTCTAAGATGTTCATATTGTCTCAAAAAGAAAAGCCTGGGCCCTGGATGTTTGATCTACTCCACTGAATCCAGTGAACACTACAATGCTACAAAGACCACCAAACTTGAGGTCAGGATTTTATGGCTTGGAACTATGCTTTGTTAACTGTGGAGTATTTGTGGAGAACCTGGTCACCTCAGTATTTAAAGTAGTCAGATGGGCATATAATGGACCCTAGAGGTAAATGTATACACGAAGCATAACCGATCACCAGAAGATGGAATCCCTTAATTGTGGAAAATACTTTATATGAGTGTCACAGCAGGAGCTCAACATAAAAAGGCCCTCTAGCTAACGGCTGTTATATGTTGAGAAGAGACCAGGGTACTTCAAAGCAAAAAAGCAAATCAAAACATGCTGCTTATATACTGCGCCATAGTCGTTAAAGCATTTATTTATGTCGGCTACTCATTGCTGCCCCCCCCCCACCAACAGTGAGCAGGGTACTCATTTTACCTACCTCAGAAGGCTGGAAGGCTGGATGAAACTTGAGCTGGCTACCTGGAATTGAACCCCAGGTCGTGAGCACTGTTATAGCTGCAGTACAGGTGAAACTTGAAAAATTAGAATATCGTGCAAATGTTTATTTATTTCAGTAAGTCAACTCAAAAGGTAAAAGTAATATATGAGATAGACTCATTACATGCAAATCAATAGATGTCAAGCCTTGGTTTGGTAGAATTGTAATTATTATTGCGAACAGCTTATGAAAACCCCAAATTCACAATCTCAGAAAATTAGAATATTACATGACATCAATAACATAAGGATTAGAAATAGAACAATATCAGATCTCTGAAAAGTATAAGCATGCATATGTACTCAGTACTTGGTTTGGGCCCCTTTTGCATCAATTACTGCTTCAGTGTGGCGTGGCATGGATGTTATCAGCCTGTGGCACTGCTGAGGTGTTATGGAAGACCAGGATGCTTCAATAGCGGCCTTGAGCTCCACTGCATTGTTCGGGCTCATGTCTCTCATCTTTCTCTTGGCAACTCCCCATAGATTCTGTATGGGATACAGGTCAAGTGAGTTTGCTGGCAAATCAAGCATAGTAATCCCATGGTCATTGAACCAGGTTTTGGTACTTTTGGCAATGTGGGCAGGTGCCAAGTCCTGCTGGAAAATGAAGTCACCATCCCCATAAAGCTCATCTGTGGAAGGAGCATGAAGTGCTCCAAAATCTCCTGGTAGGCGGCTGCATTGACCCTGGATCTAATGATGTACAGTGGACCAACACCAGCAGATGACATGGCTCCCCAAATCAACACAGACTGTGGAAACTTCACACTGGACTTCAAGCATTGTGCATTGTGTACCTCTCCATTCTTCCTCCAGACTCTGGGTCCTTCGTTCCCAAATGAGATGCAAAAGTTGCTCTCATCAGAAAAGAGGACTTTGGACCACTAAGCAACAGTGTTCAGGAGTGTTTTAGAAGCCCACTACGTTTGAAGCCCATATCCAGGATCGGTCTTTGTGTGGTGGCTCTTGATGCACTAACTCCAGCCTCCGTCCACTCTTTGTGAAAGTCCCCAACATGTTTGAATGACCTTTTCCTGACAATCCTAAGCTATACACCATAATCATCACAATTATACCAAAGTAAGGCTTGAGATACCTCGCTTTGCATGAAATGAGTCTCTCATATATTAATTTCACCTTTTGAATTGATTTACTGAAATAAATTAACATTTGTGTGATATTTTTATTTTTTGAGTTTCACCTTTACAGCAGTTTAAGCACTGCACCATGAGGCTCTTCCCATATTTTTGTAATCCCTGGTATATTTTTAAAAGATTAAGAAATAGAAAAACATGGTTACAACGGTTGTGACATATTTTGAATCCGAGTCCTTCATGAATGTGAGGCCTGAGCTACAGGTCTGTAAATCAATTAGTATTGTTTTGCATTTGGTCTTCTCAATCTGAACATGGCCTTCATGTGCTAGTCTCTTTTCTCAGATAGAACCCACAAGTCTCAAATACAATTACAATGTTAGCTTTAATTACAGGTTTTCCGTAACATATGGTTTGGCCTTTAGACTTAAGAGCTTTGGATTTACTGGTAAATCCCTCAGTTTTTATTTAAATTATTTAAATTTTACAAATCGTATTTTTGACTATTTAAATTTTAAAAGTTGATCTTTGTAGTTTAAACTGTGTTTTAAAGCTATTTTTATCCACCTTGCCATTCAGCCATGAGCATTGCTTCATGGCCTTGAGTATCATGCAGGTTCACATACCTGACAGGTATGCTTTGAGAATCAGTGCTTGGAACATTTGCTCTTTTGGGGGGATTATACTCCCCAGAATGCCCCAGCTGGTATTTCTACTGACTATGCCAAATGGAGGATTTTGGGAGTTATAGTCCAGGGATGTACTGCAGTTTCCAGTCTCTAAGGCGCCCTGTGTATAAGATGACTCCCACTTTTCCAACCCCAAATTACAGTTTCACAACCCCACAGTCGGCTTAGTTTTGTGTATAAGATGACCCTCAATTTTTAGTGTAACCATTTTAGACAGAAATACAGTCTTGTACAAGGAAATATGCTGCAGTTTTCCTGAGCTTTTGTAAGGATAGTGGTCTCCATGGCCTAAATTCCTATGAGGGAGAACAACATTAAAAGAAGAGCACTACCTCTCTCTCAAGCCATTCAGTTCTGCTAGTAGCAATGGAAAAACAGGACTGGAGGAAATGACATGCCAGATGCATTCAGGACCCAGATCCCTGTGTTGAATAAGGGGTCCGTATCAGCCTGCCAGGTAGCAGGGTTTCCCATCAGCCTTTATCTGTGCAGGCCTTATCTTAATGCTAAACAGCCCATTCCCTCCGCCCTGCTCTCCATTTATTCTGGTCCTCCAAAGGCAGCATCCCCAGCATGCCCGTGACCTTTGCTAAGCTTAGCCATAATGGTGCAGTGCAGCATTACGGTGTCCTTCTCGGTCACTTGCTCTTGCCGTCTGCGTTGGGAGTTTAATGCAATTGCGTATGCCTTGAGAAGGTGGTGGAAATGGGGCTGGGTCTCAGCTGCTCCGTGTGATTGACTGGATATTTTTAGCTCCGTTCTTAGAGCTTAGATTGCCTTACTTGCGCCAGCCATTGATTCTGCCCTATTATACTTGCGTTTTGGCTGGGTTTGAGGAGTCGGGGAAGAATACAATGGGTTGTTAGAGCCGTTATTGAATTGGTGTCTGGAGAAGCTTGTTTCTCTAAGGAAGGATAGTCATGGTGGATGAGGAAATATCGGCTCTTGAAGGGTCTGCTTTTCAATGCCAAGAGTGTGCCTGGGCTAAGTTTAGGCTGCTGCATGAAGGCCCAGGGAAGAAAAAGAAAGCTGAGCAGACCTGGGGGGGGGGTGGCGGCAAGAATGTGGCTTGTCTACTAGGCTCAAACCATCACCTTAGAATGCACACCGACTTTTATTTCAGAGCTTTACCTTATTTGTGACTGTCTGCTGTACCCTATAAGCTTCTTCGCGCTCTTCGTAATTGGCAAGTATCAGGGCAGTAGGATAAGCTCTGGATGTCCGCATTACGTCACTAAAGACTGGAGTAGCTTATGGACCCATGCAGCAGCTGCGCCGGTACACTGGGTGTATGTATGTGTGTGTCTCAGAGCTTATTGTAACCTGCAGGGGTCATCAGGAGTTCCCTCTAGACCAGAGCAAACACCGCTAGCTTGGTATGTCCCAGAGGTATTATCTTCTGCTAAGCAAGGGCTGTTGGGAGTTGTAGTGTGCTAATCAGGGGCAGCCATGACACCCCCAGCCCCCCGATTTAAAGCAAGGTGGGCAACGTGTGTTGCTCTAGATCAGTGATGGCGAACCTGTTAGAGACTGAGTGCCCAAACTGCAATTCAAAACCCACTTTTTTTTTTTGCAAAGTGCCAATACAGTAATTTAACCTGTATACAGGTGGCTATGAAGGGGCAATGTTGGGTGCCCACAGAAAGGGCTCTGAGTGCTGCCTTTGGCACCCATGCCATAGGTTCGCCATCACTGCTCTAGATCTTTCCGGACTGCAGCCCTGTGTCTTCCTCACTGTTGGCTGCGCGGGCTTGGGTTGCTGAGCTTGTAGTCTCTTGAGGGCTGCCCTTTGCCCAGCTCCCTGATCCCAGATGTTTCCTACATGATGTCACTAGAGGCTGGAATAGATTAAGAACCCAAGCAGCCCCCAAAACCTAGGGAACGGTTTACGTAGTCACTGAAAACAAGGCATACCCTGTCTTCATACTTACAGTCCTAAAAAGGATGACACAAAGAGGGAAAGTGTTGGGAAGTGGAGAGGAAAAAGGCAAAAGGGAGGTGTGTGTGTGTGTGTGTGTGTGTGTGTGTGTGTGTGTGTGTGTGTGTGTGTGTGTGTGTGTGTGTGCGCGCGCGCGCGCGCGCGTGCGTACGTGCGCAGGGAGTGTTCTCCAAGTTAAACCATTATTCTTACTAGGGCCAGCTAGGGGGAAAAATCAAGGACAGCCCAATGATGCAGTCTCTCATAAACCCAATTCTTACCTCCTTTCCTCCTCTATTGCAGCCTTCTGGAGAGCTGAGGGGAGAGACATTTGGGGATTCTGCCTTTTCAACAGGGGCTTGACTTCAGGGGGGAAAAAAACCTCCCCTCTTGTAGCCTCCTGGGACAGCTTTTTAAGTTGCTTCTTTATTGGAAACAGTACCATTATAACAGCCTTGCAATTAGGGTTAATACAGAATGTCCTGGAGGAATGAGCCATTTTTAATCTCAGAAATGAAGCCGTTTCATTTGAGTAATCTGGCAGTATGTGGGTGTCTTCCTGTTCCTCTGAACAAACATGGTCTTAAAAGAAGCATATTAGCCATCACTGGTATCCTTTTCTCCCTCGCAAGGAAACAAAGCATTTGGTCTGCCCTGACAGTGGGGAGGGTTTTGGCCCCTCTCAGACTGGAAAACAGTGCAAGTGATATTTCTAAAACCACATAAATGTGAATCTTCAAATCTGCATAAGACATTATTATCTCACTGATACAGGAGATACACAATCCAAGTGTTTCTTGTGAAAGCTGTTCAAGGCTGCAGGACTGTTTCCAGAGGGAATACTAGATGCTGAATGGGGAATATTTGGTGGGAAATGTTTTATTTTCTCTTTATTGTGGATTTCTTTCACTTAATGCACATTTTCAAAGAAGGAAGAAATAATAATCAGATATAAGTAGCAGCTTCTTACTCAAAGAGGTAGATATACTCATCAATTCACAACAACTTTCCAATCAAATAATGATGCTGTGATTATAATTCAATTGCAAGCAGCAACGGGGGGGGGGAAGCACATCTGAAACTTGAGGTTTGGGGTTGCAGCAGTTTGAAGGAGGGACAAAAAAAACCAATGCTGTTTGGTATCCCTCACTACATTTTTCAAATAAAGTGGATATTTTCCTGGAGGAAAGCTTTGAAAACCATCACCTACTCCATTATGGAGTTCTCTCTGCTGAGTGTTTTCTATTACTATATGGAAAACTTCAGAACTATCCAGCTATCCAGCACTGAGTGGGTTTACTTTAACCCTAACATTCCAGTTATCACCCAAGCTTCACTTTGATTGCTGTGCTTGATTGTGTAAAGATACTCTGGAAACATAGAAGGTGTGTTCCTTAAGAGCAACGATGGACACATTTCATGGTTGTGAGAACTAGTTTGATGTCTCTTGAACCTCACAAACCACCAAAAATGCCAAAAAAGAGAAGGCAGAAGTGGCTTGAAGCCCATTTCTGATTCAAAAAGAAGGAAGGAAGGAAGGAAGGAAGGAAGAGAGAGAGAAAGAAAAGAGGCATCTGGAGTGTTGAAGCACTCCTGGAAGCTTCTAAGAATTGCAGTTCACCTTTTTGCAGAAGGCTGAGAGCTGTAAAAATAGCCTTGACAGGGGCTCACTTTGCTACCCTTGCTTTAGAAACACTTGTTACTACGCATTGCTGCCAATTGTGTTTTCCTGCTATTGAGAGTCATTTGAAATTATAATCATGTATGCCACTTTCCCTTGTTCTAGTGTAGTTTTTATTGTTCTATTTTTATTGATTGTAATTTCTTTTTATGTGTTGTAAAATTGTCCTGGAAAAATTGAAGGGCAGGGTAAAAATCCTTAAATAAACTCTTGTAGAAATGTTGCATTTTTGGAGCTTGAAGGTTTTACAGGCAGGGAGAAAGCTGGAAGACATTTGGTACCCATTTTCTTTTAGAAATGGTTGTCTTTTAGGCTTTTGGCTGCTTTTTAGAGTGCAGCCTTTTATTTAGTCATGTCTGGTACCCAAAGACATCCATGACCTGGGTTTCACCATGTGAAGGCGCACGTATTATTTGGCGACAGCTACCCAAGGAAGTGTATGTAGGTCAAGGGAATGGCTATGCTCATTGTGTCCTGCCTTTTCTTTCTGCAGCATGAAGTATCTGGTGAGGAGCACCTCTATTCTGATTTCCCAGAGATCGATCTGTCCCAGTTGGATGCTGGTGACTTTGACTCAACCAGTTGCTTCAATGAGTTACAGTGGGATTGTGAGCGCTCAGAAACAGAGTCCAGCCAGTATAGCACAGATGACTCCGAGCTTTTTCAGGTACTTTGCATTATGGGATTTCCTCTCAACCGGGGGGATGGGGATTGTTGACTCTGGAATATAACTTTCTTTTACAGGTACCTTCCCTTCTGCTGTGACGCCTCTGTTGGCAGTATCCCATCACTGTGGGCCATTGACAAAAATACATTCTTAGAGGGAGAAAAAGTGTTATGCCATTCTAATGTAACTTTTTTTGTTTTGTTTCTCAGAAGAATGATAGAGCTGGATACCGGTAGCAAAACAAATGTTTGATTCTAAAATGCATATGGATTGAGCATCAATGATTCATCACTAGGGAGGAGCATGTAGTTTTCTGTTTGCAGTAATTGTCATGCAACATTAAATATGTATTTCTTTATGTGGTGAGAAAACACACTGGAATTCTCCTTTTTTAATTCAAGGAAAGGTAAAAGTATTAATATAAAGTAACAACACATGGTTGCTCATCTTCAGATACTTTGTTTCACATTCCGTTTAGTATTTCCAGCATTTTCAAGCTTGTATTACTGGTTAAACTTTATGTAAAAGTGACCATATAACCCTGCTTTGTATTCTGAAAGCCAAATTGGCTTACACACAGGCATGAACTTTCATATTATTGGGACTACGGCCACTTAAAAGTCTTCAGGAATTTCCTCAACCAGATTTCAAGGGGCTTCAGCCAAAACATCCAAGTTCTCTTAAGCATTTTGAATCACTGCTGAGGAATAAAGGCTCTGTTGAACATGTTGATTTTTCATGAAGGCAGAGGAAGAAGTTGAACAAGGCTAAGCTCTGTGGGAACTGCAAGTCATTATGGTTCTAGTAGTCTCACTGGCCATTAGACCTCATACTGAGTGCTTCTCAGGCAACTACTAGGTTTTTGGTTATAGGCCTTAGAATTATGTCTGGGGGGAGTTTCTGCAGACTTCTGGGGACTAACTGCTTTAAACAAGTGATAGGGTTTACATCTGTTTAAAAACTGTATTATTTATTTAAAATGTTTTTACCCCATCTTTCTCCTTAGAAAGAACCCAAGGTGCCTTTCATCATTAAATGACAATATATACAAGTTTAAAACAGTAAATATACTGGTAAATATAAAATATGCAACATTTTAAAAGCAAGAGAACACAAACATCCATTTTAAAAACCCTTGTTAGACACTATTACTATGGAAAAGCCTGCTTGAAGAGAATGGTCTCCACAATTGTGAAAGCAATGGTGAGAGTCCTCATCTGGATCCTGACCAGAGTGCAGAGGAGAGAAATTTAATCTCTCCATTGTCTGCTTTATTTTCTGTACCACAAAAAAACAAACAAACAAACAAAAACAAAACAACCAGCCATCCAACACACTGTTGATTCTTGGACACAAGCTGCTGTAGTCATAAGTAGCAGATTTTCTTCTGGGATAAACAGAAAGTTTGCAGGATAATTTTTGTTGAGGAGAAAGAATTCACCTCTACAGTAGTCCTTCCGTATCTGCAGGTGCTCCATTACAGGATCACCCGTTGATATCTGGAACCATGGATATGAGAGAACCCATTAAAGAGAATGGGTAAGAGCAAGAGGAGCAAGAAAGGGGAAGAGGAGTAAGTAAGTGCACAGTGCAGGCCAGATTGCAGCAGTTGCAACCATGGATAACTGAAACCACAGATACCAACTCTGCAGTTAAAGAGGGGACTGCTGTAGTCCTTATCTGGGTTAGAGGCCTACACCTACAGTATATGTTCGTTGGAACTGAAAGATAATGCAAATTTAATGAATTGTCTGTGTGGATCCTCAGTGTTGCCCACTGTAACTGAAATCCAAGGACTCAGGCTCCTATAGTCTGGGTGCTAAAAGTTTTAATTGGCGTGCAATATGTAGAGAAGGGCTGAAATATCAGCTTAGTAGTGATTTCCCCCCCCCCATTGCCACAGTGGTGGGCCTGTTCTGTTGAGCTGCCTCCCAGAATGTTCAGACACTGATGAACTCCTGAATGTTTTGGGGAACATTCCAGTTGATATGGATGGCCTACCTGTTAGAGGCCCTGGACTTGCTACGGAAAGGGCTGTTGAAGTATTTGCTTCCAACGAGACTCCCCTCTTTGGCTGCAGAGCTGAATCAGCTCCCTCATTTCACAGAGAGCAGAGGGTGGTGAAACAAGATGGCTAAATGACAACAAGATGGTGCAATTTATATAGCAGCCATGGCAGGACACAAATGAGAGCACATTATTGTGCCTGCTTTCTGGCAGCGAGGGTAGCAAAGCTTTTTCACGTCTACACAATCATCACATCCTTAGATGGCCATCCAGCAGAGATTTTTAAAAGAAGCAAGGGAATTATGTATTGTTACATCTGGGCAAGATGCGTTGAAACCTTTAGAGTCGTGTTGTGGCAAATTTGCAAGGCACTTTGAGGGTATTAATTTGTACCTTGGCAACGTCATTGTGACAGTACCAGAGTAGACATCCAGTGTGCTATCTAGTCTGATTATATTGGCTCACTTTCAGGTCATGTAGCCCAAGGAAGTGGAGAGGGAGGTTTGGAGAGGTTCATCTGACAACAGGTAGGCTTCACACATGTCCATCTTGGCCGCTTACATCTAACTGAAAGGAGCTGTTTGGATGCATTCAGAATGTGGGTAATGCCCTATTGAGGCAGGGATTGATCTCACCTCCTTGAAAACCACATCCTTGAGGCAGCTTCAGAAACTTACTAGACCCCCAAGATTGTTAAACTACTGTTTCTACGTACCATTAAGTTTCATCCAGATTTATAGCCCAATGGGTTGAATACTTAGTTACAGAGCCAGATGTTGGAAATTTGATTTACAGTACTACTGTGTCTCCCACTATGAGCGCCAGCCAGTGTAGTCTTTGAAGAGTTGGCCAGTTACAGTATTCTCCTGGAAAAAGGGAATGGTAGACTACTTCTTAGTACTTTGTACTTTAATAGAAACCTGGGAAAAATCACCATACGTTGGAGTTGAGTTGATGGCAAGCACTGATTATTCTTAATAGGATTCTCTAGGTATGTGTGATATTTAAGGAGTGATTTTACCAGTTCCGTGGCCGCGGCTGGATTTGAACTCATGTTTCCTGAGTACTATTCCATTATTTTTGAGAGCCACAGCACACAGGCTCTCAAAACACTGCTACGTAGTCACAAATACAAAGTAGGGCATTCTAGAGAATGTTGGTAGTCTGTCTCCTGGAACTGGGTTAAATGGGATTATGTAGAGATCCATTCAGAGCAGGTTTGGTACTGAAACAATCTTGGTGAATGATCTTTCTGAGGTGAAAGATGGAAATGGAACTCTGTTTATTCTCACTAATCTCTCAGTGGCTTTTAATACCATCAGCTGTGATATCCCGTTAGACCGGCTCCGTGGGTTGTATTATAGTTACATGCAGTATCTGCTTAGGCCTTTAGGTCAGTTTCAGAAAATGACACTGATGGGATTTCCAATTGTCACTCTTGCTGGCCGGCGGGTGGTGGTGGTCCTGCAAGATTCTAGCTTAACTGCCATCATTTTTAATATCTACATGGATTTGTTGGTTTGGGTCTTTTGAGGATGTGAAGTTAAGTGCCAGTTCTGTTTTTCAACCTTACCTCAAACAGTTCAAACCGTGGTCTGGCTGAACCTCTGTGCATAGGACAGTGGGATGAATAAGAACTTCTGTGCATAGGACAGTGGGATGAATAAGGGATGAATGAAAGCCACACCTTGAAGAGACAGAGGAGCTATGGATAGCAGGAATGCAGCCACTTCTGGATGATGGGGTGCTCTAGGATCCAAAAATGTTACTGGAGGCCAGAGTTGCTTAGAACACAATATACAAACTTTAGCTTCTTAGTTGCCTTGGGGCCTTTCATGATCAGGGCAGCTTCACTAAGATGATCTAGTAACCTGCAGCACTAACCATGGGACTACCCATGAAGACAAGGAGTGCAGTATTTGGTGTGAGACAGTGGAGCCACGTCACACTCTAGTTCCAGAATAATTATTTAGCTGCCTACCATTTTTGGATGTACTGGAATTTAAGTCTCAAAATGGCTTGCAGCCCTACTGCCAGCCTGCCTGTGCATATATAGTATATGAGAAGAGGTCATGTGCTGTCAGTTAAGAAACATTAAGTCACAAAAGAGAGGGTATTTAGTGACTTCACAACCATACTCTGAAACCTCCTCTCATGGGAGATTTGACCGGCAACCACAATGTATGGTTATAGGTGCCGGCCTAAAATGGTCCTCTTTGCGGCAACATTTTAAACTTGATTATAGTTTATTCTGATTGTGCAGGTTTGTACTGGTTGACGGGATTTTCCTAATTCTTCTCTGTTTTATCAATTGTGTAAATGGATTTATCAAATGGATAGAGTGGCCTTATTACATATTGTGGGTCGCCGTCTTAGCTTGCCTCTTGGCGGGCTCAGGGGAAAGTGGACAGATTAAAAAAAAAAGCCTATTTAGCATTTGTGTAAAGAAAGAAAGAAATGCAACTAGGACTTGGATTCTCTCAATCCCATAACTCTCTGCCTCTACCCATATAGCCCATTTCTGCCATGGTTCTAGGCCCCTTCTGACCAACTGATGCATGGCCCAGGGGATACTCTTGATATTGTCAACGTGAAGCCACTAATCCCTCCTCATCGTTGAGGCTCATTTTGTTCCTGTTTCCCAAGCAGCGTGGGGAAGCCAAAGTGTCCATGGTGAGGAGGAGGGGGTCCAGGCTATTAATATTTCTTCAGCAAGTGATTAGTGCTCCATTAATTTGCACTTGGTTTCTAAATGGAGCAAGTGTAGTAAAGCTAACGAGGAGGTTGGAAGAGGAGGAGAAGGCAGCTGAGCCAACCCTCCCGTGTTCTGTTATTAAAAGGAAATTGCAGGATAGGGCCTTGTGCATCTATCTTGTCCCTCCCCCCCCCAACTTGATAGATTGCTCTGAAATGGATGGGAAGTAAAGAAAGGAGGGCAGTGTGGAGGGGGAGCAGTGTCAGTGGGGGAGGCAGAGAGCTCATGGGAAGCTGCGCAAAGTGACGTGGCTTAGGAATTTTAATTTCCAGCACACGGTAAAGCTTTATATATATATTTTTTTCCAACTGACTCTCCAGCTTCAGCGTCACCTCTATATCTCTGTGCGGCTGATATTTATAGCCAAGTCTCCCTCTCAATTTGTTACTTGTGCTTTCTAAATATATGTGCTCCTATTATGCATTATGCGAGTCACCAGGCTGAGATGCGGTGCTGGTGGGTGAAGCAGCGGAGGAGAAGAGGCTGAGGCAGCTGGGAGACCTGGAGAGGACCAGTGTGGCATTGCATAGAGACTCTCTGCGCCCCTCCTGACATGCCCCTGGCCCTTCATCCCTGTGTGATTCTTGCCTTTCCATGGGGAAAAGAATGCCATCATACCTCACACTGGAGTGCACTGTATTCCTGATAGGCTTAGTGTGGCAGCGGTGAAGAAGGCCAATTCCGTGCTAGGGATTATCAAAAAGGGGATTGAAAATAAAACAGCCAACATTATAATGCCATTATACAAAACAATAGTAAGGCCACACCTGGAGTATTGTGTACAATTCTGGTCACCGCATCTCAAGAAAGACATAGTGGAACTGGAAAAGGTGCAGAAGAGAGCAGCTAAAATGATTACTGGGCTGGGGCACCTCCCTTATGAGGAAAGGCTAAAACATTTGGGGGCTCTTTAGTCTGGAAAAAAGGCGCCTGAGGGGGAGTATGATTGAGACGTACAAAATAATGCAGGGCATGAGTAAAGTGGATAGAGGGAAGCTCTTCTCCCTCTCACAAAATACCAGAACTAGGGGACATCCACTCAAATTGAGGGCTGGGAGAGTAAGAACAGACAAAAGAAAATACCGTATATACTCGAGTATAAGTCAACCCGAGTATAAGCCAGGGCCCCTAATTTAAACCCCCAAAACTGGGAAAATTTATTGACTCAAGTATAAGCCTAGGGTGGGAAATGCAGCAGGGCCTGGCAACTCCTCCTTTGTGAGCTGGGTGTGTGTGTGATGTTTAAAATGACTTTTAGCCACCGAGGCAAGTGCTTGAGTTGGTGGCTAAACGTCATTTTAAACATTGTTTGAAAATGACCTTTTAAAAAGTCATTTTAAACATGGGGTGGGTCAGGAGAAGTGGCGCACAATGTTTAAAATGACTTTTAGCCACTGACCCAAACTTGCCTCAGTGGCTAAAAGTATTGACCCGCATATAAGCCGAGGACCCCTTTTTTCAGCCCAAAATTAGGGCTGAAAAACTAGGCTTTTACTTGAATATATACAGTATTTTTCACCCAGCGCGTTGTTAGTCTGTAGAACTCTCTGCCACAGGATGTGGTGATGGCATCTGGCCTGGATGCCTTCAAAAGGGGATTGGACAGATTCCTGGAGGAAAAGTCCATCACAGGTTACAAACCATGATGGAGATGTGTAATCTCCAAGCTTAAAACCGGGGCCAGATGCAGGGGAGTGGTATCAGGAGACAGATATCTAGTCTCATGCGCTCCCAAACGCATCTGGTGGGGCCACTGTGAGATACAGGAAGCTGGACTAGATGGGCCTTTGGCCTGATCCAGCATGGTTCTTCTTATGTTCTTGTATTCTTATGTTCTCTCACAGTTACAACGTGTCATAAATTGTTATTTGCTGTTGTGCTCCCCTTGTTAATAGGGACTTCCCTCCCCCACACGACTGTCTCAGTTCATGTGCACATGATATACAGTGGACCCTTGTATGTATAACAAGTGGTTTGTTTAACAGAAAATCTGCTTAAAGGAAAAAAATTCCAGAAATAGGGGGAAATCGCTTAACAAAATCGCCTATGGGGTGAATCCGGACAACAGAAAAACGGTCGCGATTAGGGATTAATCCTTTTTCAATGCATTCCTATGGGACATTTGTACAGACGAAACATTTGCTTAATGGAATTTCATTTGGAGCAAATTAATTCCTTTATACAAGATACCACTATACTTCCTTTTGTCTTTCTGTATCCACTTCAATGACTCTTTCTTATGAAAAGCTCTTGCCATAATAAGTGATGCTGTTTTGTGGCTTTTGAGCTTCTTAATAACTAGGCTTGAGGTTCTAACTTCTACCCCCCGCCCCAGTTTGCCCCCCTCCCCGACCAGTCTTTGGGTTTCCTCACTTACCAAGTCCACACAGGCAACTAGGTGTGAGCTGAGTGGAGGAGGAAGACTAACCTCATCTTCTCTTGGTCTGTTCAGTCAGTTGCTATACTGGTCATTTTAAAAGGCCTTTCCTTTGTGGCTATTATAGAAGCCAAAAAGGCCAGCAAAGGAGAAGCAAAGTGCTATATTACTTTCTTTTTTCTTTTTCACTAGCCTGCTTTGCATCTAGCAGACATTTTTTTTAAAAAAAATCAGGTTGCTTCTTGCTTATAAGAACGGCTTTTCAAAGGAATAAAATTCAAGCAAGTAACATTTAGGGGGCCATTGTAGTAACTTTGGAAGCCTCGGTAACTTTTCTTTCTTTCTTTCTTTCTTTCTTTCTTTCTTTCTTTCTTTCTTTCTTTCTTTCTTTCTTTCTTTCTTTCTTTCTTTCTTTCTTTCTTTCTTTCTTTCTTTCTTTCTTTCTTAGATTTTGATACCATTAATGTGAGGCACTATTCTGGGTAGTTAACAAGCAATAAAATCAAACAGAAATGACAGTAAATTAAACAAGGACAATAAATAACAAATCACATCAACTAAAACCTCAGAAAAACTAAGACAGCATGAATAATATCCATAATAGATTGGGCAGGGCAAATGGCAAATTCATATGGGGGGGCGGCGGGGGGGGCGGATGAAAGGGGACGGCGACAGGCACGGGGGGTGGATGGCAATGGGAACGGACGGCGGTGGCCAGCGGTGGGGGCGGCGGCGGGGGGGGAGCAGGCTGGCCAGCGCCCCCTCTCCATTTGGGCACTGCCAGGACCCTGCCTGTCACAGAACCTGACTCTGAGGGGTTAAATGGTGAAGAGCTGCTGGAGGAGCCTTGCAGCTCACGTCAGCAGGAATCTGGGTCTGATGACTCAGCTGAAAACATATCTTCTCCCCCTAGAAGGGCTATGAGCAGGATTCTGCAAAGACGTGCTACCAGGAGAGCTAGGGAAAGGGTCTTTGATGCTAGATGGGGAATCAGGTCGGGAAGCCCTGAGTACTAGCAGGAGCCTTTCCAGAAGTAAGGGTGTGTTCCCTGTTTTGGGATAAAGCTGGTAAGCTCACCTTGAGCTCTCTGTGGGAGCAACGCGTCATTTGAACTTGCAACCATGTTCCTGTCTGTGACCTTGGCTTTGTTTCCTGATTTTGGACTGGCTTCCTGGACCACAGCTTGATCTGTTCCCTTGGGTTTGGCGTCTGGTTTCCGTGAGATATTGTGGTTTTGACTTGGACTGTTAATTGCTGGGAGTTGGATTCTGTTATTTATCTGGCACTTGATTGTTAGCAACGGACTTGAACTTGCCTGGCTTTCCACTAAAGATCTTGGCAAAGAACTGAACCCTGTTTGTGTGTGTGCTCTGTGCAGGGCCGGTGCTAGGGTTTTTTGCGCCCTAGGCAAGATCATCTTCTGCCCCAATTTTTTTCTTTTTTTCATCAAAGTTTTTTCTTCTTCCCATGGCTTCAAAATTTCCGGGAATTTTACATGTCCAAAGCGGGCAGGGCTCCCGCACCTGAGAGCATGTTGGAGCTAGGGACCACCTTTGACACTTCTCTTTCTCATCTGCTGCCACCTCAATTGGGGCAGTGGGCGAGTGGGACAAGACGCTCGCCCATACACTCTTCCAAGCGCAGAGGCTGCAGGCGTCATGGCCCCACAGTTTCTGGTCAGGAAGGAGCCCTCCTTTTGCCCATCACGAGCGGTCCGGCTTTGGCTCCTGAGAAGCTCTTCTGTCTGCCCATGACATCTGGTCGCTCCCCCGCCTCCGCCTCCTTCCTGCCCCCTCCCTCAGCTTCTCTCCTTCTATAAGTGTGTGTATGTGCGTGTGTTTGTGTACATGGGGACTCCTTTATGAGGTGACCCAGAGCGGGGAGGGCGCGAGAAAGACAGGAGAGGGCCCCTGCAACAGGGGAAGGGGGGAGGCTCGCGGTTGGGCCCTTGCCCGCCTGCCTGTCCGCCCGTCATGGGGCGGCCTGTGTGGCAGAGGGGGTGAGGGAGTGCACGCGGGTGAGAGCGAGCGAGCGAGTGAGCGTGTGTTGAGGTGTCAGTCGGGAGGGCTGGCTCCGCCTCGCAGCCACTCGGACGCTGCACCAACAGACCTGACAGACCCTCCACGCCTGCCTCTCCGCTGAGCGAAGGGCGGCCGCCCCTTTCTCCGGCTGAGGTGGGCACACGAGGGCGAGGAAGGAAGCCTCACAGCAACACCCGCTCTCACCAGCCCGCCGGGCCGGCGATGGGAAGCGGAGGGGACGGCGGGGGCGCTGCTGCCGCTGCTGCTATTGCCGTGGCGACTGCCGCTCCTTGGGTCGCCTTCCTAGTCTCTTCAGCCGGCGCGAGCACGGAAAGCCACCCCGGGGAACAGCCTCGCTTAGCGCTGCCTGGAGCCCACCTTCCCTTTCCTTCGCTGCCTCCTCCTCCCCCTTCCCCCCCCCTTACGGGGAGGTGGTGGTGTGGAACAGCCTGGCTCTGGGGAGCGCAGAAGCCGCTGGCGGCTGGAGGGGTAGCACTTGGAGAGCAACAGCGGGGCGCACCCCAGAAGGAGGCGAGGTGGCCGTGGCAGCCCAGCTGGCGAGCGGAGGAGAGTGAGCAGAGCCAAGGCAACCGGAGTGCAGCGTGGCCACCCTGCGGCCATCCAGGCTCGGGCTGCTGCTGCTCCTCCGGTGCCCTCGGCGGCGCCCCGCTGCCTTTCCTTTGCCTGCACTCATTGTCCTGGGGCTTCTGCCACACACACACACACACACACACACACACACACACACACACACACACACACACACACACACACACACACACACACACACACACACATGCATACGCCCCACCAGCCTCTTCCAGCCAGCCCGGGCCTCGCTTTGCCTACCCAGTGTGCCTGCAGGCCCCGGGGAGGCCACGGCAGAGCGAAGTGGGACGTGCCCCCTGCTTGGACGACCCCAAGGTCCCGCGCACCAACGGAGGTGGCCCAGGGGGTGGGGGGTGGGGCAGCGGCAGGCTGGCCAGCGCCCCCTCTCCATTTCAGCGCTCTAGGCAACTGCCTAGTTCGCCTTAATGGATGCGCCGACCCTGGCTCTGTGTGCGGGGCGTGACAGGCGCCCTAGGCAACTGCCTAGTTCGCCTTAATGGACGCGCTGGCCCTGGGTGCGCCATATCGTAAGAACTGCAGTATGTCCAGAGTTATTTGAAATGGATTCCTCCTCAGAGGTTGGTGTCTGGAGTTTGAATGAGACTGTTTTCATGTGGGCACCTGGACCCGCCTGTCTCAAGTTCACACATGTATATACAAAGCTCAGTCTGCCTTAGGCCGCAATCAGGTGTTATGAATGCAGAGAAAATGAACACACGAGAAAAAGTGACCCTGCAGACCTCCTCTCTCCTTCCAAGAAGACTTGCTTTCCTGAAAGAAGTGTTCCTTTTATCTGAGGAGCCTCTCCATGTGAACTGGGATGCTTGTTTTCTTAACAAGAAGAGAGTGGTGATGGAGGAAGGCTAGTGCAGTACTCATTTCCCCTACTTTTATAATATCCCAAAGGGGCTCAATATTGACTATTAAAAACTTTCCAAATCCAGTAGGTCAAAGTATACAGTACTCCAGTACCTGGCCCTCTCCCCCTCCATTTTGGTTAAGGTCTGCTTCTTTAAGCTGGCTTGGGACGGGCCTTTTGCTTCTGTCCTGGTACAGACTTACTAGCCTAACCTCCTGGCTTCAGTTTGCCACTTGCTACTGCCCCACATATAGCCCCTGACTCACTAAGAGCCAGGCTTGCCAGTAGTATGGAAAAACAAACTTAATATTTGCATGAAATGCCAGTAATACTGTTCTTTAGTACCTGAAATAAAAGCACAGCTCGTGGTCTTTAAACACCAATTGCTGTGACAATTTTTATAATGGGGTGGATGGGAGGGTTGACTGTGGGGGTTCTTTTAAGTAACTTAGAGGAACAACTGGGACGGGAAATAAGAATAAAGAAGAACAGCGTGGGCTGAGAGTTTGCACTTGGTCAACCTGTGTCATGGGCTAATGGAGGATAAAGACACATCTTGCAGTTGCTTGACCTCTTTTTATATTTCTGCTATTTTTGGGTTAGCAACATATTCACTGAGTGGAGAGAGAATGTTCTCTGTTCTTTTTGTTCTTTTCTCTTAGCATTCAGATGAACCTGGATATCAGGTTGCTAGTGCCTGCCAGGCCAGGTTTTATACTAGAATTATCCACTCGTTAGAAACTTTTTAAGAATTCCTTCCCTGGAATGATCCTTCTCCTTCCAGCTTTTATGCTGTTCTTGCAAATGGTCCAGAATGACCGACAGGTTATCATGGCAAGATGCATATATTTCCCACTGAGCTTCCTGAGGAAAAGATAAACAAAGCAGAAATGTTAAAAGACAGATCTTTAGGGAATGAGCAGGGAGGATAAAATGGATCCTGCTGATGTCCTGTGTGCTGAAGTTGCATGCCAGTCTTGGAAGGAAAATAAATTTGCTCCAAAAATGCAGCACCCTCAGTGCCTTCCACTTAAGACACTGCCATGGTAACTTCTAGCACAGCTGACATGAATATTGGGGGTTAATGATAGCTCTAGACAAATCCAAATAAGCACTCAGAGTCAGCAGGGACTCTTCTTTTCTTTAGAGGCAAGCACGTCTCAAAAAGGTCTGAGAGCCAACGCAAATGTTCACGCGAGCATGTGATAGAAACCTTGTGATTACACCATCACAAAATGAATGCATATGAGGTGTTGCTTGCATGGAAGCAGTCCCACATCAGAATGGCCCTCTGTTTATTTGTGTGTGGGGTGGGGGGAATGCTATCAAGGAAAAAACTAGAAAATAGGTGATCTTGCAAATGTATTTTGAACCAATAGTCACATGGAAGTCCAGACCATATTTGTTCAAGAAGGTTTGAATTGTCTCTGTCTAGACTAGACTAGACTGGAGTTCCCAACACTTATTCAGTTAGGACGATCAGTAAGGCATCTATGAGTGTATCTGTATCTTAAATCCATCGCCCAGCTTTGCCGCAGTCTCTTGTGCCACCAGTACACTGGCTCCATGACAAGTCTCAGTGTACTGCCTGTTCTTTTGAAGACATAGTTACATACTACTTCTCCCCATTTTTCTTACTCAGCATTCAGAAAGGGATGTGATCCAAACTCCTATTATGAGGGTGGGCAGCTTTAATTCATGTTATCACTCAGCCTTCTGCAGGCTCATTCTAGATTGAGGGGGCCATGCCTACCTTTTATGTTGCCATTAGGTGGTCTGTTTATGTGGGTGGCCACTTTTTGGAAGTGTAAAATGCAGATACACTAGTATTCATCAGGACTACAGTTATTTATTTAGACTATTTTTACCCCACCTTTCTCCTTGGTAAAGGACCCAAGGCGGCTTACAGTAATGAGGGACACTATACAGACCAGTACAATTAAGACGTGTTCAAGTTTGAGAACAGGGAATTGAGGGACATCATACAGCATTAAAAGACAACGTTAAAGTTACAAGAGAACGTGAACACTTAAAGAGAGAGTAAAAATCCCATTTAATCATGCATGGCAGACCATCCAAAAGTTATGGGATGTGGAGACTAATATTGAAAACATAGTGTCAATGCAGTCACACAAGGGGAGATATAAACACAATGTTATAAATGGTTATAAACACAAAGTCTAGAGCTGGGATGAGTGGATTGGTTTGTTTTTGTTCTCATAGGCATTTTTTTTTTAATTTGAAACTTCTCTCTGTTGAGTCAGAGGGATATGTGCTCTTTTTTGTTGTGTTTTATGGGGACTCATCAAGTATTGTATTGAAAGCGAGTTTTATGTGAGAATGCTGTTCTTGTGCAAATTCAGTGCTTTTGGGGGCACAAAATGCAGTTGTTTTGCTCAGCTGCTGGGAACAGAAAAATACAATTGTTTTTACTCTCATACTGGAACAAAAACACTTGTGTCAGTTGACATTTTGATGGGGTGTCTCAATTTGTTGAGATACCATTTTTCACTGAGAAAAAAATGTGAGTATTGATTACCTTCTAGGTTTATATTATTACATACAGTTGCATTTCTGTCATATTCCAACTCTTGATTTTTTTGCAAGGCCCTGAGAAACATTGGTTGTTCTAGATTCAGAACTGAAACACTGCAGTAACCACATGGCTGATCCAGCCTCTAAAATTAAAGCAGTTGGTTGTTACAGTCCATTGGTTGTCCTTCCACTGAACCACCTCGGTACAATCCATTTCACCTTTTATACACCATTCTTCTTCATATACTGTTCTGACTTCCTGGAATGGTTTCATTGCTCATCATGGTATTCACATACATTCAACTGTATCTTTTAGGAAACTGGTTTCTATAAAATATGTTGGATGCAAGACCACCTGGTCATGAGTATTTTCAGGTGTCAGATGAGTAACATTTGGTCTTGGCTTGATATCCTTAGCCTGATTTCCTAGCAATTAAGGCCCTTTGTACACGACCCCTAAACTCCGCCGCAAATGGCTCCCAGCTCCGAAGCTTAAAATTGTTTCCCCACCAGCTCCGGAGTTTACAGATAATTAAGTGCGACCACGCCCACCTAAGCGTGTCCCAGCGCACTTTTCAGGTACCTGCTCTCTGGAGGGTGAAAATTCCTGATGCGGATATAACGTAGTGACTTCTCCTTGCTTCCCTTTTTTTCCCCTTTAAGAGATCTGAATGCAGTGCCGGGACGGCAGAATGGAGGTGAGCGGCATTCTTTTCTTATTTTTTTTTTTTTTTTTTTTTTTTTTTTTTTTTTTTTTTTTTTTTTTTTTATTTTTTTTTTTTTTTTTTTTTTTTTTTTTTTTTTTTTTTTTTTTTTTTTTTTTTTTTTTTTTTTTTTTTTTTTTTTTTTTTTTTTTTTTTTTTTTTTTTTTTTTTTTTTTTTTTTTTTTTTTTTTTTTTTTTTTTTTTTTTTTTTTTTTTTTTTTTTTTTTTTTTTTTTTTTTTTTTTTTTTTTTTTTTTTTTTTTTTTTTTTTTTTTTTTTTTTTTTTTTTTTTTTTTTTTTTTTTTTTTTTTTTTTTTTTTTTTTTTTTTTTTTTTTTTTTTTTTTTTTTTTTTTTTTTTTTTTTTTTTTTTTTTTTTTTTTTTTTTTTTTTTTTTTTTTTTTTTTTTTTTTTTTTTTTTTTTTTTTTTTTTTTCTCCTCCCCTACCCTCACGCAGCCAGGAGTGCGGAGGGGGTGGGAACGCAGGAACAGCGACAAACCCCTAAGATTTCTGGTCCAACTTTAAGTGGCCAGCGGATCTTAGGGGTCGTGTGAAAAGGCCCTAAGAGAGATTTCCAGTCACTTCAAGGTCGCTACAGCAGTAGCATGTTTTGACAGGACATCTTGGGCTTGAGTCATTGAAGGTGAGTTACCTTAAATTGTTCAGACACCTTTGTGATTCTAACTCATTTGCAGCATACAGTCATGTCTGGCTGTCGGGGATTAATTTGCCAGGTTGGCAGGCTGTGTGGTGTGAGCCAATGCAAAGCAGGAGTGTGTCTTAAGGTAGATGGTTAGAGTCTAACTGTCATCGTTTAATGTCCAGCTTTGGAAGAGTTTCTGCACTGTAATTACATGGAATCAGCATTCTCAGGTCTGCACATTTTTTCTGAATGTATGAGAGGTTTTCCTGGTGCCTTTGTCAGCTTGTGCCATCTCGTTAGTACATCTTTCTTATACCAGGCACTCAGATACACCAATCCCATACTTTTTGTGCACTTGGCACTTGAATAGGATGATTTCTGCCGTAAAGTTTAAAGTCGAATTACTACGAGAAAGCAAATGAGACAGGAAGGTACTGGTGCAGTGCTTTATTGGTGCTGTTTCTCTTTGATTCTGATTATGCCAGTAAAACTCCAGTTGTAGAAGATCTGGAGTTTAAAAGAAAGTGGGTACAGCTTGGTCCGGTGTGAAATGCTTTTCAATCCCTTTGGGCTCAGTGGAACAGTTTTTAAAAATAACTCAACAGAAGCCACACTTTATAAGATTCTAACTGCGGCTTGTTTGATTCCAACAATGCTTTTTAATTGGCTTTTGTTTTTCTTACTAGAAAGTGATTATGTGAAGAAGTATGCGGTGTCTGTTAGGTTTCAGTACAAATCCATGTTAAAGTCTAACCCCCCCCCCTTTTCCACCAAATTTAGTAGACAAAAGAGAGTAGCTGGATTTTTTTCATTCTGCATTGAGTCTATACTATATTCACTGTGTATTTTTCAGTCTCAGAACCACCAATTATTATATCAAAACCGGGTAGTATAATCCCAAGCATGTTCAGCTGGTACATTTATCATTTAAGAAGTAGGGATCTTAAACACACAAAGACCCATTACAATTCAATTAGACATATTTCTAATTAAAGTGATAGTATGTTTTTGAAATATATCTAAAGCTCTGGTTCTATGTATACTTTCCCAGAAATAAATTTTGATTCATTCAGTTAATGTGGAAATGAACATAGTTGGGTTCCAAAATAGTCCAGAACTAGGATTAAAAATAAAATAAAATAAAATCTGTTAGGAATCCACTTGGGAAGTAGCTGTTGTAATGCAATGGGCTTGTATTTTAGTTTTTCTTTTAACCACCCTGAAACATCAGGATTAAGTCATGCTACCAACATAATCCTTCCAACATAAGCCCTATTCCTGAAACAGAAATGCTGCTATACACAGGGATGCAGTCTGCAGCTCACAGAAAAGATAAAGCTCACCTCCACAGCAGATACCATCTCTATGAACCTAGATGGAACACCACTGTAAAATCAAGCCTTTTTCTTGGAATAATGTTCATGGATGGGCGAACCTGATAAAAGGTCTTGGAACTTTTTGCACAACATTCAGACTGGCTCAAACAGAATGCAGACTTGTCAAGAGACAAAGAAAAGTTGTGTAGGGCGCAGGCGTTAGTGAAAGCAGGAGGGAGGGAACAGAGGAAGGATAGCAGTTTCTCTCTCTCTCTTTTGCCTTGACAGGGGCTGAATTGCCCCAACATTTGCCAGGCTTGATTGAGGGTGCTGCATGCAACTATGTTCCAATGACACCAGCAACCCAGATGGGCACTCATGGAACACTTCAAAGGCTGTGGCTCCTCCCCCACCCATCCCATTCAGAGAATGTGGAGAATAGCAGGCCTGGACCATACCCTACAGCAGGCACATCCAAGGTCAGATCCGGGGGGCCAAATGCAGCCCATTTTCAAATTCTGAGCGGCCCACGGCTTCTTCTCTCCACCGTATCAGTCTGTCATGCATCCCCAGCAGCCGGCCCCTCCACATACCGGATGTAGGCGTTAGGTTGCAGTTTTTATGGTTTGCCTGCCCTCCCTTCCTCTGTCCATCCCCCCAGCCACCTGCCCAGCCTACCCACCCCCAGTTCCGTTGTTGCAGCATCCTCCCCGCCTCCTTGCATGTTATAGAGACGTGTCCAAAGTCTGGCCCGGGGGCCAAATACGGCTGAATGATCGGCCCCCACACATTTTCACTTCACCAAATCTGCCCCCCCTTGCAAAAAGTTTGGACACCCCTGCCCTACAGGCTGCAGAAAGTTTAAATGGTAACATGTGCAGTGTAGTCAGAGCTGAGTTAGATAAGAAAGCTGTCCAGTCCAATGTTCCATTGAAACATTGACCAAAACATGCATCATTTCAGTGGGAAAATAGTGTGATGTCTCCTCACTTCAACGTAGCAAATCCAGACCCTTAAAAAAGTAATGTGAGTGTCCTAGGCTGAGTCCCTTGGAATGACTTTAAAAGGAAGGATTGGGTAAGATCTTTTTGTCATGTACACGTTATTAACGATTGTAGCAAGGATGTTTGCCTAAGTAGAGGGGAACAGAATGCCTTTTCATTTATAGCTTGTTCATGTCATGAAAATGGTTAATTTTATTAATAAATGATTAATAAATAAGGCTAATAAATAAATAATCTTAAACCTAGTAACATGTAGTGAATAACACTTTGGGCAAAGACTGCCCATCTGACCAATGGCAACTCCGGGAGGTTCACAAGCAATAGGAATAACAAAAAAGCACAAAGTAATTGCATTGAATTGGCCAACTGACAAACACTAAAAACATTAAAAGCTGGTGGCAGTTAGATTAAAAGTTTTAAGTTGAAAAAGCTGAGTATGAAATGGCTTGACAGCACCTAAGCAACAAGGTAAAAAATGATTGTAATGTGCTTCTGATTATAGATCCAAAGTGTGGGAGTCTATAACCTGATGCAGAAAATCTATGTCTTGAACACCAGCCACTTGCTCTGCCCCCTTTGCTTTGCTTTGCTTTGCTTTGCTTTGCTTCCCTTCCAATCTGATAATGAATGCACTCATTTGCAATCTCACAGAACTTTTAGGAAGAAAATATTAAAACAACGTTGCATTGAAGTCATGAGTACAGATGGGTATGAACCACCGGTTCATTTAGTGGCTAAATAGGTGCCTAGCGCTTCAAAGACCCGACATCTGTTGACAGATGCCTTCTCCTCTCCATTCTTGATAGTTGTTTTCCAAGGTCTGTCTTTGAGTTTATAAAGATATTACATGATAAGGATTTTAGCATTTTTCTTTTACCAGTGGGGTTACAGTAATATCTTGGTTTACGAGCATAATTCATTCTGGAAACATGGTTGTAAACCAAAACACTCTTATATCAAAGCAAAGTTCCCCATAAGAAATAATGGAAACTCAGATGATTTGTTTTGGAGTCCCATAGAACTCATATGGTACACACAAAATGCCCAAACTCACAAAAGAAGTTGTCTAGAAATCCACATCCACACCATGGTTTACATACCTGACTGTGGAATCAGCTCTGTTTGGGACTAACAACTGGATTTTGCTCTGTATTTTTAATCTGAAATTAATAAAGTGCAATTTATAGTCATATACACAATTGACTAGCTGCCCCATGACTAGAAATGGTTTGAATGAATAATAAAGAATGTTGAAAACAAATATAAATATAAATAAAACCCTAACCTGCACTCCCCTTTGAAAACCTTTGTGGCTGGTGCAAGGGAGAGTTCTGTTCTTCTCTTCTCCCTCTGCTTTGGAGGCTGCCGGAGATGGAACTTTCCAGACAATCACCCACAATCTAGCAGGGGGAGGGAGGGAGGAAGAGCCACAATTGGCTCACTTATGATCATGTGACCTGCCCCAGTGCTTGTATATCGAGATTTTGGCTTGTTAATCAAGCCAAAATTTAGAAGAAATATATGCTTGTCTTGCAAAATGTTCTTAAACCAAGTTACTTTTAAACCAAGGTATTGCTGTACCTTCTTTTGGGTAGAACAGGCCAGCAGATGCTACTATACAGATTATTTTCCACCAGCATGGGAAGTGGTGTGCTGAGCACATAACATGAATGTGATTAAGTTTTGAGTCATTTTCCTGTAGGAGACGTTTTATTTGCTGGACACCGTTTTTTACTCTCTCGGTGAACTGTATTGATCTCTTTTACAGACCTCACAATAAAACTTGAAAGTGGTGCCAATAGAGTACAATGCCTCAAAAGTTCACTTACACAGTATTCTCTCTCTCTCTCTCTCTCTCTCTCTCTCTCTCTCTCTCTCTCTCTCTCTCTCTCTCTCTGGTTCTTTTGTCTTCTCCTACAGATTATAGACAGTGAGAATGAAGCATTGCTGGCAGCTCTCACCGAGACACTGGATGACATCCAGGAAGACGACATGGGTCTGGCCGCTTTCAGAAATATGGACGAGGGGGACATGCCCAACAGCGGCTGCGCATCACCCACCCCCTCTCCCAAACCTGCAGCCCCTGTCACGAGGGGGCCTCCCCTGGCCCCAGAGGTTGATGAGCTGTCTCTAGTAAGAACCTACTTCCTACTGTTTAAGGTGGATTTGGATGCGCCTCTGATAAGCCGGCTGCATGGGTATGATAGGAAGCAAAGGTCTGAATTTTTTCATTATAGGCTTACAATTATAACAATACAAAAGCATATATCTGTTATTGTATACGTATACATGTGCCGCACCATTGCTTTCACTTGATCTGTTCCATTGCCATCCTCATGGGGGAAGCGTGTGTGACCATAATGGGGAAAGGAGGGAGGAGGTGGGAAAGAGGTTACCATATGAATGGCACAAAGACATCCCAGGTCTATCCTCATTTTGAACTGGGCCCATTATTCTCATGATGCTTGCTGTCTGGGGTTTTCTTCTCATCTCCACTCTGTCTCCCTGTAAAGCTTGGGACAAGTTACTTTGCGGGGGGTGGGGGTGGAGGGTGGCCTACTGCTCCCACAGCGCTCCAGCCAAATGGCATTCCTGTATCTGTAGTTCTAAGAAGTAGCATTGCCAAATGCTGTCCCCCCTGGGGTCATAAAGACTCCCACTCACATGTGTGGAGAAAGGTGTGGCTGTCACACACACCTCTGCAGAGTCCGTTAGTCGCCCGGAGTATCAAGCTGCATTTCCTTATATGAATTCTTGAAGGGAGGAGACTTGAGTGTATTTTGCATTATTGAAAAATACTGCAAAATATTAAAGAATTTTTAAAAATTTTTAAAATTTAAAAATATTTAAAAAATCGATATTAGATCCTCAGTCTGAACGAAGATGGCAGGTGAAAAGTTTTTATTTGCTTTCCACCTATGTAGATGGAGCAGTCTTTATGCTCCAAAAGAAGGGGGGAAATATGGATTCCATGATAGCATCACCTTGCGTAGATTAAGCAGACATGCGTATGTTTGCTTACTTAGCGCAGCTTTATAGTGCTCCTGGAGTAGGACAGGCTGCCGTGAAAAGACTTCTTGGAGACTGCTGGTGACCTCAGAGACTAATTTGGATGCAACACAGCATAACTGTTTAGTGTTGCTACATGGGAAATCAGGATAACCATGGTGATGTCCAGCCTCTGGTAATTCAAAAAGCAACAACGAGAAATAAAGCTAGCAGAGACCGATCAAATGGGTGAGATTTACAGCAAAGTTATTGACTTACTATCCAGTTGGTTGGTCTATTCTGACTGGGGTAATATCTGAATTTATGACTCGGCCTTTACTGTCCAATGAATAAGGCTGCAACTTTATGTCTGGTTACATGGATAATCAATGAGGTTTCCTTTAAATAGAAACATCTAATAGGACCCCTATTCCAGCACCAGATATTTCTTTCATCGGGTACCTTGTGCACAATTCAAATGCCTGAAATGTGTTTTATTTCTCACTCCTGGGAAATATAGGGTTCTTACAAAAGCTACATTCTGCACAGAGAACTATATTCCAGTGTTTTCCCCCTTGAGCAAACAAAGAAATACCCTGCCTAGGACTTATAAATTTTGAGCGACTTGCAGAGTTCCGAGAAGCTGCTTTTCAAACTACATCAGCCACTGCCGATGCAGTATTGTAGAGTTGGGAGTTGTAATCTAGAAAAGTAACTTCTCTAAGCTGTGGACAGGGTTGAGCCCTAATTGCAGTTTATAGATGTTGCTGGCTGCTTCTCCACACTCCCAACCTGTAAAAGAGAGGAGGGGAAAACAGGAAAAAGTATCATGAAAGTTGCCCTATTCAAAAAGAAATTCTCTTCTAATAGGAGAAGTCTCTAACCTGGTTCAGAGCCTGCCTTCACCCAGTGAGTGCTGAGAAGAAAGGTTATATAGCGGTTTTGCCTTCCATATTGTGCTTCAACTTTATGCTCCTAGGCTTTATTTCATATTGCATTGTGGAGCACTTCTACTCATTTATAACTTGAGTCCTAGCAGGGGAACTTTTTCTTAAAAGGCAAGCTTCCACCTATCCTGCCCATCTTCTCTCCACCTCTTCAATCATCATTTCTGTCATGATTTCAAAAAGTGTTGTAGCGGCATCTAGTGGTGAAAAGTATGCATTTTCACTTCACACAACAGTGTGCATGTGTATGTACTTAAATATTTATATATATAATATATATATCACAACTCTATATGTGTATATATAGGATGTATACGTTGCAGGGGAGAAGAAAATAATGTTTGGGGTTTATAATGGGGAGTTTCACACACATGACATGGAACTGAAATTTCACTATGTTGTCTTAGTGAAAGTAGCTATTTGACCGTGGGAACTAACTGATGTAATATCTTAATTAATTAAAGAGATTTTTGATTTGCTAAGTCACCTTTGAAGATTTTTATGTACTGCCAGATTCCCACAAGAGTCAAATCTGGCATTTCTTGGCAGATCCCATGTTGCCTTCAGTGTAAAAGTCTGGAATGTGAAAAGCCTCTTTAAAAAAATTGAAATATTCTAGCCATGTAATTGGAAACATTTGGTTTGAGAGACTAGATACCCTTTCAGCTTGCTGCTTTTAACCACAAATTCCTTGATGGGATCAAAGCTGCACCTGTTATAAAGATCATTCTTAAAAAAGAAAACCAAAAACACTCCCAAATAAATAGTTGGCATCTGGACAGAAAGTACATCTTCCAAATACTTGGTGTGCTGCTGAATTAATTAATCGGAGCTCTTGTTGGAATGTTATACTGTATTTGATTGATTTCCTTTGCAGGAGCCAGAATGTGTTTCCGAGTTCAGAGACACAGTGAGACCTGTGAAAATGTATCACATGTATCAAAGAAAAGAAATCAGCCTCACTTCTCAGGAGTCAGTGGAACATTCACCACCTATGAGCCTTTTTAAACTGTGAAGAGAACCCTCTTCCCCCCACACCCCAAATAACTTAACACTGAGGGGGGGGGGGAATGTAATCTTAGAGAACGCCTCTCTGAGGACCACCATTCTCCAGAGCCCGTTCCCAACCCCACCCCACCGCCCATGCTGAAGGAAGAGAAGTGTTATGCGGCATGCTCTCCTTCTGCTTAGTGTTTGGTCTGTAGTGTTGTGTGGATTTGGGCTGGAGAGGGGAATTATCCCAAAAGTTCACTGCCAGTGCACTGTTGTCATTGTCCCCCAGGCCCGGCCCTTAGTTTTTAGGGCTTGGGGTAGTCGCACTTATTTTGTCTTTCCCTCACAGACCATTTCTCTTTTCCACATTTACCTCACGGGACAAATAAAAAAGAGTAATTCTCTTTCTCATCCTCAGCGACATTCGATACCTGCACCCAGAAATAAGTTGGGTTTTTTTGGGGGGGGGCAGGGGCAGGGTCTGTGGAGAGGAGCTGGTTGGTTTGGTTTGGCCTTTTAGGGATTGTGCCTCAGCTGTATAATTTGTCCATTCAACATAGCTCCATATAGGAAATGGCATCACAAGTGTAGGTGATATTTCGCGGAGTGTAACCCAAAATGCAAGGTATATTACCCTTTCTCTGGAATGAATATCTAGAATGAATTTTAGCCAAAAAGCAACAAGCCTTCATGAAACTGGGTCTTGGCTCATATTGGAACTATAAGCCACAGTGAAGGCCTCAGAAGTGTCCTTTGCGAAGCTTGTGTTGGCCATGAGTCCCAAAATGAACTGGACTCTCTCCATGAACCTGATCCATATACAGGCGATGGGGCTTTTTGAATTACAATTTGCCAGAATTTCCCATCTGGAATGGGCTGTTCTAGCTGGGAATTGTTGTCCGAATGAAGTTATATTTACAGGATCTGTTTGAAGGACAAAACACATGTATCTGAAGGAGGTTGGTGGCCTTATAAATCTGCCCAGACTGTAAACCACTGTTTGCTTATATGAATATTCTGTGAAATGGTGGATGAGAGAATTTAAGCATAAACCACAAATCCTCTGTGTAGGAATTCCGACTCTTTCTTTCACCTTTTCCCTTTCCAGCTGAAGAAATTACTGCTGTCTCCACCCAATGTGCCTCCAAGCTATGAGGTTCAGAAAGAAGGGAATGCATGGCGACAAGGAGCTCCCAAATCCAGACCCCAGCGACCCTGTACAAAGGTACTGTAGCTCTTTTTAGTAGCTCCTCCCTTGATCTGAGAGACACCAGTGTCAAATCTAGTGATTTTTTTTACATAGGGAAATCATGGGAAGATACCTGATGCCTATTCAGATTGCTCCTTGATTGAGCCCATGGTTGTTTACATGATCTGGCTTGTGGCTGTTCAGGTTTCAGGAAGGGATCTTGCCTGCTGTCTGCATGGCTTGCAACCTATCCTCCCATATCCTTCAATAAAGATAGGTGGAGAATTTTTGCAACCCTTGTGGAGTTTCTGCAACAGTAACTACACTTCCTTCTGTCCTTTGCTTGCTACTGCATGGATGGGGTGTTTCCATTTTGTTGAGATATTAGAGGGTGGTCCTTCTGTCAGGCATGCTGCTGAACTCAAACACCTGCCACAAATACAAAAACCAACAAACCCTGTTTTAAACCACTTTGGGGTCTTTTTAAATTATATTTTTTATTATTGAAAATATTTCTGTCCCGTCTTTCTCCCTGAAAGGACCGAAGGCAGCTTTCTTTTTAAGGATTAGGGTGAAATAAAAATATTTTAAATCAATCAGTCAGTCAGTCAGTCAGTCAGTCAGTCAGTCAGTCAGTCAGTCAAATAAATAAATAAATAAATAAATAAATAAATAAATAAATAAATAAATAAATAAATAAATAAATAAATGTGAGGATATAAGCACATACGATATCGCCTGATTTCGGGAGCTAAGCAAGGTTGGTCCTGGTTAGTACTTGGATGGTGACCACCAGGGAATACCAGGTGCTGTAGGCGCCTGGAGAAGGAACTGGCAAGCCACTCCAGTATTCCTGCCAAGAAAACTCCATGGACATGGGGTTCACGAAGAGTCAGTGACAGCTGTAACGATGCAACACACACACACACACACACACACACACACACACACACACACACACACACACACACACACACACACACACAGAGAGAGATGTAGAATTAAACTACATGCTACACTAAATGTGCTGTGTGCCAGTAAGCTTTACTTTTTTAGGTGCAAGTAGGCTCATAAATAGGATACCCAGTGTGCAGTAATAGATAGAACTGGGACTCAGGAGAATGGAGTTCAAATCTCTGCTCAGCCACGGAAGCTCACTGGGGGAGTGGAACTGGGAAAACTGCTCTTTAAATATCTCACCTGCTTTGAAAGCCCGATTAGGGTCACAATAAGGCAGTCCCAACTTGATGGCGCATAAAAACAGGCTCTCAAATAGGCATGCACAAGTGTGGAGGGGGTTTAACCCTTCTCTTCATTGGCACCAATGATCCTTTTACAATATAGGCATATATTTCCTTCAATGGACAAATTAAAGAGAGAGAAAAATCCCTGGGGTGGGTGGGTTTAAGCCCAGTGCACACGTGTAGCATCCCTAATTTGGGCCACATCCCTATGCACTTACAGTACTTGCAAGTAAAAAGAGAAGCAACATTTCCTTGCCCACTTCCCCTTTAGCATAGTGTGTTGTTTAAGCCTAATGCCTGTTATCTGACTGAGCCTTCTCAAAATGACTACTTCTGTGTGTGTCCCAAATTCCCCCCCCCCCGGTGTGTGTCCCGTGGAGGCCTTTCCTTGGGTGCAGCATACAAAGAGGCCCCTCTTTCCATTAGCCCTCTTTTCTACTCAAGTGGTGCCACAATCTTTCTTTCCCATCGCCTGACTTGCTCTCATTCCTGTCCCAAATTAGTACAGATCTTCTGTCTGTCTTATATGCTCTTTCCCTTACATGGTGCCAAGCCTGTCCTGAAACTGAAGAAAGAGCACACTTTCATTTTGCTTTTGTTTGCAGGCAAACCTGGGGGTGGGGGTGGGGGGTGGGGGTCTAGGGCCATGCTACCATCGGAGAGCTGTGGCCAGTCAGTTACCAGTTGCAAGAGGGTCCAATGGTCAGATTGTGTAGCTGGGATCTCTTAATTAGGTCTCTTGGGGCCTTTATACACGACCCCTAAGCTCCGCAGGAAATGGCTGCAAGGCCCGGACCTTACAAGTGTTTTCCCACCAGCTCCGGACTTTCCAGACAATTAAGTGCGACCCCGCCCACCTAAGCGCGACCCAGCTGCACTTTCTTGTACCTGCTTGAGGTGGGTGAAAATCCCCAGGTCCGGATTTAATCTGGTCAGTGCGGGGCTCTCCTGGCTTCTGCTTGTGTTTTTTTGCCTCCTGCCCCTTTAAGAGAAGAGGTGGGAGGAAAAAAAGCAAGCAGAAGAGAAACGAAAGAGAAATGGAGCTCCGGGAAGCTCCTCCAGGTGAGCTGCATTTCCCCCCCTCTTTCTCTGGTGGGGAGGAAGGAAGGGCAATGAACCCCTAAGATCTTTGGTCCGAATTTAAGGGACCAGCGGATCTTAGGGGTCGTGTGAAAAGGCCCTTGGATCTCTTAACAGCACAAGTTAAATAGATCCTCCCTCCAGTGTGCCACCTTTGTTGTTGATGACCTTGGTTTCTACATATAGTGGAATAGTATTTATTGAGTAGTGCTAGATATCTCACTAATACATGGCATATTCTGGACCATCACTACCATGCCTGAGTAATCTTTTAAAATATCTTTTTAAATATCTCTTTTTTTAAGAAAACTCCTCTTGAAGTTGATCACTACTCTTCTACTGCCTGGGTGATTACGTTAGCTGTCGGGTGTTTTGTGTTGACGTGCCTGGCAAACGTCATACGCTGAGTGCCCTGCTATGTAGGAAGCGCACTTGTCAGCAGCACATCTCCCCCACTTCCACACTGTGGGAAAGAGGAAGGAAGAAACGGGTCTCCTGCCCTAGCAGTTCCGCCCATGCCATGGCATGATTGCCATTTATGCCATTCCAGCTGCAGGACTAGGATGTGTGCAGTGGGGCAAGGAGGGCTCCCCTAGCTGGACCACGGCTCCTCTTGGCCCAGCCTCAAAAGGGAAAAGGGAACACAGGAGAGCCAGAGGTGGCAGAAGTAAGGAAGTGTGGCTCTTGGAAATGCTGGGGAACTGAGCATATGGATCTGGGAGGATCTCTGTGTGAGCAGAGGCTTATGGGGTGATGTTCTCCTTCCTTTTCTGGTCAAGAGTTAAGGGCCTCCTTAGCCAGGCTAATGTTGCTAACCTCAAGTTTCAGCCTCATCCACCCTTTCGGTTGGATCTCTGCCCAGAAGGGAAGCCCATTATTCATTCAATCCATAGCCCCCAGCTGCTTATTTGCCTTTCTAGAAGTCCTCCAATCCACAAAGATCTCCATTTCAGATTAATAATTCTACACACACACACACACACACACACACACACACACACACAATGAGCTTCCTTCTTTCTCCAGCTTTTCTACCTGGTACAGAGTAACTGGGAATGTTACCATAAGCATAACACTGATTATGGTGCCCAGCAACACCTCATTACATTTAAGGAACCTTTGTGGTTTCTTCGTAGCTGTCCTTCTGATACAGATATACGGTAGGTGGGTTGCTTTGACTGACAAGAATTTCTCTCCTTACAGTCTAGCTGGGGGTGGGTGGGCATTCTTCCTTCTGCTTATTTCCTTTTCTGTTTCTTCTTGAAGGTGGAAGGTGGACATGACAGAAAGCCAAGCTTCCTCCAGGCCCAAAGTCGGAATTGCACTGAGCTTCATAAGCACCTGACGTCCACCGCCGCTGCTGACACCACCAACACCACCAACTGCCCCGACACAGAAACCAGCTGGCCACCCGATCAGCACTGTGGCGGCAGCAGTAGCAGCAGCTGCTGTCATGGCAGTGAACCTCAAAGACATGATGGCCCCAGCGGAGAGGACAGTGACTCTGGCGATGACTTGCTGAATTGCAGTCCTGCAGTGACGGCTCGGCCCTCCTTTGTGGAAGGCACTGGAGAGAAGGAACTTCACGCGGCAGTGGAGCTCATCCGCTACATGCACACTTACTGCCTTCCCCCAAGAAAGTTGCCCCCCACAAACCTTGTAGAGATGAAACACCAGCGTTTCCACAGCCCTTCCAAAAGAGCCAAGCCAGGTGGGCCTCTGCTGAGGCCTCAACTCTGCGGCAAGGAGAGCTGCCTTTCGAGGTCTCGGCCTTTCTCTTTTTCAGGCTGCAAACAGCCCAGAGCCCCCACTTCTGACTTCTCCATCCTGAAAGAACTGCTGGCTAGAGACCTCCCCTGTGATGTGAGCAAGCCCTACAGGTTGGCCAAGCCGGTCTATGCCTCCTTGGCCAGGCCCCAGACCCCAAAATCTACACGAGCGCCACCCGTTGAGTCCGGAGGGGGGTCTGCAGAGAGGTGCATGTCCACAGCCAAAACACCACCAGAGGTGAAGACCGAGTCAAGGCAGACTCCCAAAGCAGAGCTTGGGACTAAGAAGGACGTGAACAGCCCTGCGGAAGAGGGTGGTGCAAAGCAGGGCACTCCGCCAGCCCAGGTAACCTCTGGCAAGTCAGGCCGCAAGCAGGAGAGCTGTGTTTATGCGGTGCGGCGCTCCAAAAGACTCAACCCAGAGCTCAGTCTCTGGCTATCATTCCTCGACGAGTCTCCGGCAGACCCTGTTGGGTCCACGGTCATAGCAGGGAGCACATTTGCCCCCTCAGAGCCTACCCTGTGCTCCCCTTTACAGAGCTTTGATGCAGAAGCACCAGCAGCAGAGGTCGAAGTGAGTGGTGTGGACGAAGTGGACAGCCGGTATCAGAGCCTCCTGATGGAGCTGCAGACCCCTTCACCGGAGAGCTCAGGGGAGAATGAAGCATTTGAAATGAACGAGAGCCAGTGCTGTTCCCTCTTGCAACAAGCAGGTACAGGGCCGTTCGAAGGGAGGGGTGAGCCCTGGCATTCTTCTTGGGCAATATTCCCATACTGGGGCAGGGTGTCGGGGAGAGAAGACAAATAAAACCATGTAATGAGCAGAAACTGTGCTAGCCACCTTTTAGGCATAAGCCCAATGTTATGTGATCCTCTTTCTCTCCCATTGAACAGATGGGAATGGGCTTTGCAGGTTTCGCTTTTGTGTTTGCATGGGTAGGTTTGGTTCTCTTCTGTCCACTTCACTAGGCCTCAAAGCACTGGAAGAAAACAAGGAGCAACAAATTTGCCAAGTCAAATTGTCTATAGTCATATTTTATATTCCTAAAAGTAACATAATGACTTTCAAGCTGTAAAAGGGAGCTGGAGTATTAATGTAGCATCTTTTTCAATTTTCCCAAAAATCCCCCCCTCCAGAAAAAAGTGGGGAAAAAAACTGTTTCCCATCCTCCAAGCTTCAAAATTTCTGGAAATTTTACATTCCAACCCCTCAGAGGTGTGTTTGCTAAGAAAAAAACAGGGTGTTCTCTGTTGCTGCTGCTCCTAAGTTGTGGCACCCCTTCCCACAGGAGGCTAATCTGTCCCCATCCCTCATGCTTTACTGTGCTTCGCAGACCAGGCAAACATCTTACTCTTCAGGCCCTCTTGTTCACCACTGACTGGTTGCCTATGAAGGGAGCTTTTAAAAATTGAGCACAGTACTGTCTTTTAATTTCCTAATGTGTTTTTAAAAATATTTGAAACTGTTTTCATATAGTAGTTTTTAATAAGATAGCATTTTATTTGCTTTTTTGTGATAATTTATTGGGTCTTCTCAGGCTTTTACTATGGACGATTTTAATATTGTAAACCATTGTGGGTCCTCTTGGTGAGAACAGTGGGATATAAATAATAAAAAATGAATAAAATCATTGATTTAAACTTGTTAAATTGCAAAATCAATAAATTATCCCATACAGTATTGCTGTAAACACCATATCTGCCACTTACCTCGTCTTAACAGTTATATTTCATTGACAGCTCTATCCAAAGCTTGAATTATAAAACGTTTTCTAGTTCTAAGATATAGTCAGGACAGCTTTGTATTTTCTTGCCACTGTTAACAAGCTGAAAACTAATTCTTTAGCTGCTCAATTTCATTCCTCCTGTTCAAATAGAGATAAACAGTGCTATTGTAGGATATACAGCTATGTTTAAATTGTTTATTTCATTTATTTCCTTAAAAACCAGTTGCCAGTGTTTCCCTATGTTCTAGCGTTCCCACCATGTAAAAATAAGTATTGTACCTTTCCCAGAACATCTCAGAATAATTATTTTTAAAATAATTATTTTAAAAAGTAATTTTTATCTTTATTTTTAGTAGAATCTGGAGTCACCAATCGAAGAATAGTGGGGGATTCAGGACAGATAAAAGACACTGTTTCTAAACACATTAAACCGTTACATCATTAGACTTGCCATAATAAGATATAGTGGCGGCTGCGTACTTGGACAGCATACTCTGGGACTGGATATATTCATGAAAGTTAGGGCTATCAGTGACTCTTAGTGAAGGCAGACATGGTTATCCTCCAGCATCATTTACTGGGGGAATGCCAAAGGGAACATGCCGTGTCCCACTGGTGGGTTTTCTGGGGAAGGCCTCTCTGGCAACTGTGGGAGGGAAATACAAATAGGCCTTTTGCTCTGATCCAAGCTGGACCGTCTCTCTCTCATTCAGTAGCTACTTTAGTCATAGTTGTTTTCTCTGTTTTTTCTTTCAGAAGCACCAAGATGTCTGCCACTGCCCTTGGCACAAACGTAAGTGTAACACCAAAAATAAAGCTTTTGAGAGGGTCATAACCCCAAGTGTCATGATCCAAACAAATACCGCATATGGCACTCTGAGAAATCAGCAGCTTTGATCACCTCGCCAGGCTGCTGGAGTGGCTTGGCTGGATAACAGACCCCTCTTCTTCTCTCTTTTGTCCCACTAATGTCAGCAGGAGGGAGCTTGCTTCAATGAGTAGTCAAATGCCTTGGGAAGTATCACGTGAGGTGTGGCATCCTGGTCTGGAGACTAAGGGGCTTTTTACACAACCCCTAAGATCCGCTGGCCACTTAAATTCGGACCAGAGATCTTAGGGGTTCGTCGCTCTTCCTGCGTTCCCACCCCCTCTGCACTTCCTGGCTGCTGGCTGCATGAGGGGAGGGAGAAAAAGAGAAAGAAAAGCATGCCGCTCACCTCCGTTCTTCCTCTCGTCTCTGTAAAAGTAGCTCTTAAAGGGGCGGGAGCCAAAAAACAACAAACAGAAGCAAGGAGAGCCCCGCACTCACTATTGTTACACCGGATCAAATAATTTTCACCTCCAAAGAGCAGGTACTTGAAAGGTGCGCTGGGACGTGCTAAAGTGGGTGTGGTCGCACTTAATTTCCTGTTAACTCCGGAGCTGGTGGGTAAACATTTTTAAGCTCCGGAGCTGGGAGCCATTTGCCCCGGAGTTTAGGGGTCGTGTATAAACGCCCTAAGTGAAGCAAAAAACAAAAAGCAAAACGCACCTCTTATATGCCATCCCATAACACTTAAAACTTTTTCTGGGCAGTTTACAAGTAATTATGCAGACTATACCTTGCCCTCCCCCAGCAAGCTGGTTACTCATTTTATCAACTTTGGAAGGATGGAAGGCTAAGTCAACCTTGAGTTGGCTGCATGGGATTGAACCCTGAGCCAAGAACACAGTTTTGGCTGCAGTACGGCAGTTTAACCACAGTGCCAGAAGGCTAATGGTTGAATATCAAGGTTAATACAGTAGTCCCCCGTTTATTTGCAGTGGTTAGGGGTCTTAACCGTGATATAAAAAAATCCACAATGTGGGGAGGCCTCGGTGGGTGGGGCTCCTGCCCGCTCCAGAAACTGACCTGCTGGCTGTGCCGAGGATTCCCGCACCATTCAACAAACACTCCTTACCTCTGGAAAAGTGCCCAGCTGGCTGGAGCTGCTTGTGCAGACCTTTCTGCACCCTCCTAGCACCTCAAGAAGGAGTCCTGTTGGTGGTCCTCGTGCAGGTCTTTCTGCACCCCCCCCCGAGGACCACCAGGAACTGACCTGCCCGTTCGTACTGCTTACACACGCCTTTCTGCATCTCCCCTGCCCCTCTGTAAACTGACAGGCCTGCTGGTGCTGCTTGCCCACCCCTTTCTACACCCTCCCTGCCCCGTTCGTGTGTGTTGATGTGGGTGTGGGTGGGTGTGCACGCTGGTGCACTTGTAGGCTGCAGTTGAAAACTGAAAGCAAGTTCTCCCTCTTCCTTCTATCCCTCCTGAGGTTTCTTGTTTGTTTTAACTCTTTCTCTGCCAGGAAGAATTAAAACAGGAAGAATACCTCTGAACCTCCTGGAGGGATGTAAGGGACAGGGGGAACTTGCTTTCTGTCCTCAACTGCAGCCTACACATGCACACAAGCATGTGTACGCACGCACACATGGGGCAGGGAGGGTGTAGAAAGGGGTGGGCAAGCAGCACCAAGCAGGCATGTCAGTTTACAGAGGGGCAGGGGAGATGCAGAAAGGCATGTGTAAGCAGTCTGAACGGGCAGGTCAGTTCCTAGCGGTCTTGGGGGGTGCAGAAAGATGTGCACGAGTGGCGCAACCCCAGCCAGACTCCTTCTTGAAGTGCTAGGAGGGTGCAGAAAGGCCTGCGCAAGCTGCTCCAGCCTGCTGCACACTTTTCAGAGGTAAGGAGTGTGTGTTGAATGGCATTATAAGTTTAAGCATTTCATGGTGATAGGTATCTGCATTTAGGCATGGTGCTAAGGATTTAGAGCCAGTTCCCATGTTGCATTTTCGTATGTCCTAGATAGATAGATAGATAGATAGATAGAAAGAAAGAAAGAAAGAGCGAGCAGGTGTTTTGAAGTGCCACTCACATCCGCCTTAGGCACCATGGACAGTGTTTGAGGATTATCATTGTTGACTTTCTAGTTATCAGGAAGATACTGGGTTGCCTAGCCATAATTTATATAATACAGGAATGGTTGTAATTATATCATACTACACCTCACAGTCTGGATAGGAGTGGTTATCCCATGCATGCATCTGTTTTTTAAAAACCATAATTTCTGCTTTACACAATCAAGCTCAGCACTTACTTGCTCACTCTTTTAACTTCAATGCTATGGAGTACCCAATCTGATCATACAATTGACCATAGTGCTGTTACGGAGCTAAGCTGATTGATTTAAAGGGGAGTTGGAGATCAGAACTTGCAAACTTTAAAATATTTTGCTTTCAGCTAGCAGCTGCTGTTACAGCTGACACTTTAATGTCAACGGAGTGGGCAGATCATGCTAGAAGACTCCTACATCTTATTCATCATTAGGCCTGTTCTTATAGCAGGAAGGCTTGTGGTTTCTGGTTGTGCTGTTCTTTTACACATCAAGACTGTGAGCCCAAAAGGGGCTGATTTGTCCTTGTGAAAAAGAGTGCAGGTTTTCCAGAGTCCTGGTTCATGTGGAGATCCCTTAACACAGACGACAAAGGGTTTCCTCTTTAGACTTAAATCTATCTTCACGTATAGAAAAGGAACAACATGGTAAACAGAAGGGGAAAGGCTATATACGTGATATGTATAGATGATTTGCTAATCCAGACCTACAGATATTAAACAACCAGGTAGAGCTAGAAAGTCCCAATCTTTGTGGTGGAAAATGAAGGCATAATTTGGCATGATGGGCATCTTCTTCAAATGTACAATCTCCTTGCTAGCTTTATTTTCCTGGAGAGAAAAAAAATGAATGGGATGAATGCAAGACTTGTTCCTTCAAACTAGTTCTTTTAATTGCACCTGGCCCTGGCCGGGACTGGCCTAATCCAGGACAACTCTATGTCCTATGACAAGGACACGGATGTCTCAGAACCAGAAGACCCCAGGAAGCAGACTCAAAGAGGCCAAGAACACAGATGCTGGACAGTCCCCTGGACATCAGCAAAGGAGCCAAAGTTTGAAAGCCTAGATAAAGGAAATGGAACTTAGATAATGAAGGGCTCCCGAAGAGCAGTGGCTTTCACTTGGCCTGTGCTGTGCCAACTTTGTGAGCCAAGACCACCCAAACCTTCAAGCTTGTGGAAATAATCTGTGCCTTTCAGTTCCTAACCTCTTGCAGATGGGCATCCCTGATGCTACTCTACTTGTTGTTGACTGTGTGGCCGATTCATAGATTGTTGCTAAACATCCTCCTTTTCATGCTACCTTTTCTTTTGAACTGTTTTACTGTGCTTTGTTGCTGGCTTCACCCAACACTCTGGTTTTGGACTGCCCTTCTTACTGTACCCAGGCTACTTTTTGCCATGTTTTCTTTGCCTCGCCCTTTCAGTTCAAGGTCTTGCATTTTGACGTGGTCTTAGCAGGTTATCTGTTGACTCTTATTACTCCAGTCCGACTCTTTCTTGGCTCCCACCTATCTCCTTCAAACAAGGAAAGACAAGGAAAATGTGTGCTTCCAGAATGACATTTGAAGGACTGCATGTTTGCTTGGGGATTTTGGCTACTCTTGCTGATAATTCAGTTTCTCCCTCCAATCTAAACCGTAGGAAGTTGATCTGGTTCTAAAACATTGTCTGTTCTTAGTAATGGACAGGGTGGATTGAAGCTTATCCAGACAAGAGAGAGTTGAAAGAAAGATCAGGGCAGAGAGATTAAACCTGCATTGAATGGGTTCACCCTCTCCTTGAAGACTCGGTTTCACAGTTTTGCATACACTGTGCTTCTGGAGACAGCCCTGAATCCGTAGGTTCAGGTTTCTTTTGTGGCCAGGAGTGTGTGTCGGTGCCTGTTCCTGGAGGTGCTGGACCTGCTACAGTGCCATGTGACTGTAGTTATCTCCCAGTTGGGCTACTCGAAATACTCTACATTGAACTGCTTCTGAAAAATTATTTGGACATTTCAACTGCTGAGGAATGTTGCATCCATACTTTTGAGGGTGACAGAAAGTGTGGCTCCTGTGTTAAGACAGCTGCATTGTTTCTGGAAGCAATTCAAAGTACTGGTTAGGAGCTGTAATATTATTTGGGATCAAACTGATAAGACTGGGTGCTCCTTATGAGCCTGTCTGGGTTTGAATATATATATATATATATATATATATATATATATATATATATATATATATATATATATATATATATATATATATATATTAAAAGGCCTTTCTCTTGATCTTTTAGATGTATTCTGTATTGGCCAGAAGAGGGCTTCAACATTGACTGTGGAACTCATTGCCATTTGTGGCTGGCCTGGGCCCCTTTCCACTTTTCTACACAGACAGGTCTTCATTAATCAAGCTGCATTGATGTTAAAGCACATGTGGCTACATGACTTAGAATCAAAACATCACAGATGTGAGTTTGGCATTTTTAAGAGAAGAGAACACAAGTCAATTCTTAACCTGAGCTCTTCCTGAACTCTGTATGGATCTACTATGGCAGAATCCCAGGGGAGAGGGGTTCAAAACCAAACAAGCTGTTCATACACAGGTCATGTCCAGACTCCTTCAGATGACCAAACTCTGATCCATATGTTGATGACTAGGCCATGACATTTTAATTTTGGAGAAGGCGCTCTTATTAGAACTGGTCTGACAGAACAGTCACTTGCATTCAACCCAGGTCTTCGTAAGGGTAAAGTTGGACAAGAGGTTATGCTGTGTTGGAAGGGTATCTTCAGATCCCATGCCTGATAATACCAATGACAATAGCAATGATGATGATGAGGAGGATCAGGATCAGGATGATGATCAGGATGTGACAATGGAAACCTTGAGTGCTCTGTCTGGGCAGCTCTCAGATGAAATGTAACATGCCACTGTTGAAATCTGTTTTCTCAGCTTAAGCTTGCCATTTGTGTGACTTGAGTGCCTTAAAGGGAGAGCCAAATCAGTACCCTTTTTTGCTTGCACAGCTGGAGATCTTAAATCCCAGGTGCCACAGATCCCGGGGCTGACTACAAGCATGTCAGCTCCAGAATTGTTGCTTTATTGGGGAGCGAAATGGAGGTTCTGCACAGCTGTCCCTTCATCCTTAGAACATTTTTGTTTCTGCTTTATTGTATGACGTACTTGGCCTCTGGAGGCTCACTTTGCAGGGGTGGGCTTGGCGAGTAGAGGGCATTGGCACTGCCCACTGTTGTGGTTGCTGTCCCTGGAGGTTGTGTGGCTACCACAAGTCCCATGCGGTTGGAAGGGGGCAAGACCCCAGAGAGGATACGATGGACACAGTCTTACCTTAGGTCCACTTCAGGTGCATAGAAATGCCCTCTGCCAGTCAAGGACAACCAGTCTGCCTCACTTTTGTGCATTTAACTGGGATGTAGGCATCTGGTCAAGTTTTATCTTGGTATATTTTGTTTCGTTTGATATTCGGTTGTCCGATGCCGAAATCCATGCCCGTTGCCTCAGTAATATTTGCAACTGTTACCAGTTAAATTGTTATATTTTATTTCATTTGTTCTGTACTAAAAACTATGTTGTGTGTATTTCTCTGCTTGTTGGAAGCATTGCATCTAACCATACATATCATTAGCCTTGCAATCACCCATTCCCCATCACGGATTCATACCTTCCATAACTACTCTTCCCTATATTTCTTCTCTTCCTTAGAGAACCAACCTTTGGGAAGCGCAACTTCGAACAAGTGCTGACTGTAGAATTGTGTGGCACTGCAGGTAAGGGCAAGTGTCCAATTTAAGACATTGTCACAGTAGAGAGACTCCTTCAGTGTAATGGAGAAAGAATGGGGAGGGACCAATGAAATATAAGGATAAACCAATACCTTGATAATTTCTATTCAGACTGCAACCACTGGCTGAAAATGAGGGAAATCCAGGCATTTCTACGCACACTTCCCTTCCCCATCTGTATCAAAATGTAACTTCATAATAGCAAGAACTGTCTGGTTGCCACATGTTCAAGAGCTGTGGTAGCCATTTTCCCATAGCAAGTAGGTCTGTATCAACTGCATGGTATAGCTACCTAACATCAAAATTATATGGCCAAAATCAAAAGCTCAAGGAAGGGATAGTGGTTCATGATGGGGAGAAAAGGACATCTGATTCATTTTCTATCCATAAGTATTTACTCTCATGTTCCTATACTGAAAGAGCCTTTTGCTTTCTTGGGGGAGATAAGGTCTCACACCACCAACAACTCCACCATACAAGCCTTCAGAGGAGGAACTATACAAGCCAGACATTCACCAGAGGCCAGCCAAGGAGATGTCCATCACTGCCAGCATGGAGCCACCGCTAATGACAAGTGACGGGACCATCTCCAGGAAGCAACAGAAGAAGCACCCAGTGCGGACAGAGCTCTATGCGCACCTGAGTCGGGCGGCAGCCCATCCCCCTCAGCCTGAGCAACCTGTGGTGTTGAAGCGCCCCTTTTCGCGCTCCTTTGGTGACCATGACTATTGCCAGGTCTTGAAGCCCGAGGCCTGGCTCCAGAGAAAGGTGCTGAAATCCTGGGAGCCCTTCAGCCAACAAAAGCAGAGAATGCCGGATGTGGCCCATCAGGAAGGAAGTGAGCAGGGTGTGGACAAAACCTTGGCAAAGGAGGGCAACAAACAGCTGAGAGATCAGGAGATCAGAGCCAGCTTAACAAAACATTTTGGCCTCTTGGACAGCGCCCTAGATGATGGTGAGATGGCCTTCTGCAAGACTCCTGACTATGACACGGTCTTTGAAGACAGCTGCAGTGAGATTGGTTCCCCTTTGGAGGAAGAGGAAGAGGAGGAGGAAGAGGAGGAAGAGAGCTGCATGAGCCCATCGGAATACAAGATACGTCCATACAAGAATCCTCTTTCCAGGACCAGTTTACACTACTGTTCCCAAAGCAGGTCTGGTTCAGAGTCTTCATGCTGCCAGTCTAGGTCACCAACAAGCCGATGGGCATTCAGGTACCGTTGTGAGTTTATTGGGCCTTTGGAAATAGGGCTGAAATAGGTCAACGGTGGGGAAATCATCCATGGGTTACATCAGCTAGCCCTTGAGGAGCCCTGTGGCGCAGTGGTTAAATGCCTGTACAGTGGAACCTTGACTTGCGTCCCGCTTGACTTGCGTCCACTAGGGGCATGTTTGACTTGCGTCGCGGGGCTCCAAGTTACGTCTCGGAGCCCCGGCGCAAGGCCCCCACATTGGGTGGCAGCCAGAACCCAGCGTCCCGGCTGCCGCCTCCAAACTGCTCCTGCCTTTGGAGGGAGCTCGGGGCTGGCCTCGCTGGAAGCCGCCGCCACCACCGAAGGAGAGGAAGAAGGGCTGGGAGCTCCTGCTTTCTTCCTCTCTTTCGGTGGTGGCGGCGGCGGCGGCTTCGGCGAGTCCAGCTCCGAGCACCCGGAGCTGGCCCTCGGCCTTGCCGCAGAAGGGCTTTCCAATCCAGGCTCCAGGTCCCCAATGCGGCAGCGGAGGCCACCAGAGTCGACGAGGAGGAAGAGGACGGTGGGGGCCGAAAGGTTCCGTTGGCCGCCAGCGCAAGTGAAGGGGTTCCTCCGGCCGCCCCAGCCCCTCACCTCCTCCGCCGCGACTAGCCTCCAAACATTGCATCCGCCACCGTCGCGGCGGGGGCGGTGGTTTCTTTGCCTCCTTCCACTGGGCTGGGTCCGGGCGGGGGTCGTCCTCCTCCTCCGCAGCTTCCTTGGGTGCCGGCGGCTGGCACACACACCTCCCTGGGGAACCTGGGAAACTAGCAGGGGAGGGGGAGGAAGCCTGGGAAGAGGCCCCAGGAGAACAGGGTGGGAGGGGGCATGGAGGGAGGCAAAGAGAAGCCAAGCAGCCTCAGCTGTGGGGGTGGGGTGAAGTGGGGGGGGGTCTGGGAGGGCCTCGTGGGCCACCCAGACTCCCTTGGTGGGCAGCAGGGTCTCTTTCGGTCTGTCTGTCTGTCTGTCTGTTTTTTCTCTCTCTCTCTCTCTCTCTCTCTCTCTCTCTCTCACACACACACACACACACACACACACACTCACACTCTCACACACTCACTCACTCTCTCTCACACACACACACACTCACTCACTCACTCTTTCTCTCTCTCTCTCTCTCTCTCACACACACACACACACACACTCTCTCTCACACACACACTCTCTCTCACTCTCTCTCTCACACACACTCTCATACACACACACACTCTCTCTCTCTCTCACACACACACACTCTCTCACTCTCTCTCACACACACACTCTCACTCTCTCTCTCACACACACACACTCTCTCTCTCACACACACACACACTCACTGTCACTCTCTCTCACACACACTCTCTCTCTCTCACACACACACACACACTCCCTCTCTATCCCTGAGCAACTGTGGGGAGACACACACACACACACACACACACACACACACGGGGGGCGGCACCAGGGGCTCCCTGATCGCTTCACACTTGGCCTGGCCCTGGGGCTGCACCCCAAACTTTCTGCCTGCCAAGGTCCCAGCCCTTCTTCCTCTCATCCTGCGGCGGCTTCAGCAAGGCCGATGAACTCGAGGTTGGCCTCACCGGGAGACACCGCCGCTGCCGGAGCACAGTGAACACTGGAGCGGGCCGGCCTTCCTCCTCCTCCTCCTCCGACCAGGCCGAGCTCCGCCCGAGCGAGCACCTGGCTCTGCTCCGGGATAGGCCTGCTTCTCCCTGCCACCTTCTTCCACCTCTCCCTGACGGGCATAAAATTTGTTAATTTTAATAAAAATTTGTTAATGTTAATTAAAATTTGTTAATTAAAATTTGTTAATTGAATAGAAGTTCATTTATTTCATCTACAATGCTGTCTTATTTTATAGTACAGCATGGATTATTGCTGTCTGGTTAGACAGTCAAATTTGTGTTAAATTGCTGTTTTCGGGGGTCTTTTTCATAGTCTGGAACAGATTAATCCACTTTCCCATTACTTTCTATGGGAAAAGTTCATTTGACTTAAGTGATGTTTGACTTAAGTCCAGACCTCCGGAACGGATTAATTACATAAGTCAAGGTTCCACTGTACTGCAGTTAAAACTGTGCTCACAGCCTGGGCTTCAATCCCAGGTAGCCAGCTCATGGTTGACTCAGCCTTTCATCCTTCTGAGTATCCAGCTTGCTGGGGTGGGGGAAGCAATGTGTAGCCTGCATAATTAAATTGTAAACTGCCCAGAGAGTGCTTTAAGCACTATGGGGCAGTACAGGTATAGGCAGAACTCTTTGCTTTGATCTTGGTTCCATATTACCACTCCTACCAGTGAGTGACATTTTACTGTCGCTCTCCAACAATGATAAAATATCAGAGTCAAAAGTCTTAGAAGGTTCTAAGGGCCTTGAGGAAGGCTCTTTTCTTCCTTTACTCTGTAGAGCACTCTGCATGTCAAAGTACTGTGTTGTGAACAAGAGCCGGTATGACATAGTCATTTCCAGAGAGGCCACCATGGTTTTACCTCCTGTGGTAAAAACAACAGAGTCTTGTGGCTCTTTAAAGACTAAGATGTTTTATTTATTTGGCATAAGTTTTGCAGGAGGTAGCCCCACTATAGGCCTCTGAAGAAGTGGGAAACAGCCCACGAAATGTGATGTCAAATAATTTTTAAAAAATGATAATTGAGGTGTCTCAAGAGCCACTGTAATGTGACACTTAGGATGTTGAACTGAGACCTGAGAGCCCTGAAATCCCACTTGCTGAGTCCAGGCCAGCGACTCTTTCTAAGCCTGACCTGTGGCGAAGGAGAGTCATATATGATGCCTTAAGATTGCATGTTAAAAGCCAGATTTAAATGTAACAAATTAATTCAGTTATCAGATGATGATGATGATGATGATGATGATGATGATGATGATGATGATGATGATGATGTGAATGAATGAATGAAAATATACTGAAACGCAACTAGACAAAGCATTGTGCTTCCTTTGAAAAACACTGGAAAGATGCCCAAGAGGCCTGTGAAAGAAATGCCAGTGTGTGTGTGAGGGGGGAAGTCACTCTTGTGTCTGAGGGACCGGTCTCTTCTATGGCCAGGAATGAAAGGGACAAAACATCCATGTGTACCAAAATAAATGTAAGATATTTTTGCAAGTCCAAAGCCACAGAGTGGCTATTCCTAATACATTCCCTGGAAGAAAGAAAAAAGAAATGCCCCAGCTGCACACCGTGAGGGAACTGTGCATCGGTTGGCTGTGAAATTGCACCAGGGAATTCAGTCCTCTTCCTTATAAGTGGCTGCATTTAAATCAAATGGCTTGCACTTCTACTCAAAGCCCCTACGTGTGGCGCTGTTCAATGAACTGCACTAATAGGCAAGGAAACAAGCTTTTTCCTGTCTCTGTTGCCCGTTTCCGAAATGGAGCCTTGCCTCGTTAAGTTGATTCATAAAAAATAAAATAGTAGGGATACTGCCCAGGAGATGCTTTTTCTCCTCTTAGGGTAGAGGCTTTGCTGGGCTGTGTGTGTGTGTGTGTGTGTGTGTGTGTGTGTGTGCTGGTACGGCCCTATGGATGTACGTGTTCTTCTTCAGGTAGGAGGTGAGAAAGGAAGTAAGAATTTAGTTATATTGTAGTGTTGTAAATCATAGCCTTGCAGCTAGATGGGAAGTATAGAAATGAAACATTCCAAAAGCAAACAAATAGGAAGGTGCTTTGAATGTGTGCGCGCACACACACACACACACCTCATCCTTCCTTTCTGCTTGAATCAAGCTTGAATCAATAAAAAAATATTCAAAAATTCTTGTAAAGTTTCCAGGAAAAACAATGGGTGGAGGGAGCCAGGGGATTGATTCTCTTTTCGTCCTGTGTTGTCTGATCAATAGGATTTTATTTAAAAACAGGTGGGGGGGGGGAGAATCTGCAGTTTTTTTGGCCTTATGATCACCCTTTAGATGCTGTGCCTCCCCCTTTTTCCCTTGGGCCCAGAGTAGCCCTTGAAATGGAGGACGCCTTGAAAACACTAAAAAATTAAGACCAGCTCTACTATGAGAAGGACTAGCAATCCAGCTGAGCCATCTGCTCACAGAAGCATCTTCTCTCTTTCACACTATATTTGGTTCCTTTCCGATCTATATTGCTTTAAATTGTGGGTTCAGGCTTATGTCTTTTCCACAGCCATTGTCTTAGAGATTCTGAGTTATTTATTTACAGACAGACAGACAGACAGACAGACCATGTAAGCAAAGAGCATTATTTCTGTTTATGAGTACGTTCAGGACAGGATTCACCTGCCTTCTTGTCTACTAACAGATGTGAAAATGGAAAATACTGCCAGGACGGAACTACAAGCAATCGCAGGCAGATGGAGAAGAAAAGAGAAAAAGCCATTGTAAGTGACCCAGGAGTCCTGGGTGTGTTTTTGCACTAAACGTAGTAAAAAGTGTGTGGTTTCCAACTGGATCAGGTGACTTCCTTTTTTCAAAAACTCATCGGAATTTAGGGACAAAGCCATTGCCATTCAGCTTCCTTTCCAGAAAGCAGGAGGACAGGACATTGGCTAGGGATGCGATATCCTTTGGCTGCTGGCCAGATTAAGCAAGCGTAGTGAAAAGGAATAATGTGAGAGCAACTGGAAGCCCACTGAGTTCTTGGCACAGGAAGGACTCCTTGCAGAATTTGTCCACGTGCACTTCCGAGGAGCCACGTGGAGTTGGGATTTTTTTGGAAGTCTTTGCTGCTACTGATAGGAGTAAGGTACATTTTTCAAAACAAAACAAAACAAAACAAAAACCTGTAATAATCATAACAACGGACTGGAAATTGGGAAATCCCATTTCCATTTCCCACCAAGGCTTGGGTCTTGCTAGGTAACTTTTAGCCAATCACTTCTCTCAGTCTTCACCTACCTATGGAGGTGGTTGTTGTTAAAACAAAATGGGGAAGAGGAGAACCACTTAGTTCTTAGGTCTACCCACACATATGCATGCACACATACACTTCCAAGAAAAACAGCATCACACACACCACAGTAGGATCCAATGGCCTGTTCCCATTGGATTAACAGAAAAGCATTTACTTATAAGGTGAATTCTTCAGGAGTGGTTGTGCCCAAACATATATCTTATAATATATGAATCTATATAAATCAATCAAACATACAAGCAAATGGTCCTTCCCCTCTTTTTGCACTATCAGTGTAGAGTTGCCATTAACTCTCAGATATTGTATAAGGGGAGAAATTATTGCTCAGCTCATACTGAAAAGGTGTGTTGTTCCTGGCATTTGTGCATACTGTACTTGTTACTCAGAGACCTCAAGTTAGAGATATGCAATCCCTCATGTAACTGTTCTCCAGGTCATCATACCAGCCTCTTCTATTTCTTTGACCCCCATCAGTTTCTCTCTAATTTAAACTGACCGTATGAAAAATATTTTCTGTATAATATTTTTCCCCTCAGCAAAGCTGTGACAATTCACAGTATTGCAGGAGGAGATCAGGAGGTACCACTCTTAATTTTGCTGTGAAACTTGAGGCAAAAAGGGTTAGTGCAGCATTGAAAGAGGGTTGTTAGAATGACAGAGGCCACATAATACGTGAGCTATGAAGAAAGAGTAGGAGCAGTTCTTCGAAGTGCGATTTGCCTGAGAGGTTTTGTGCATTTGGGGCTGCATTATGTCTCAAGCAGGGTGGAGAATATCAAGAGAAATTAAAAAGTGTTATATCAGGGCAAGCTTGAGTTACTGTTCTTATCCCTGAACAGGGAGAAGGCCGGGTGGTGTACATTAGAAATCTTGCAAGCAGCATGAGCTCCAGTGAACTGAAGAAGCGCTTTGAAGTGTTTGGAGAGATAGTTGAATGTTGTGTTTTGACCAAGAATAAAAGGTGGGTCAAAATCCTTCCCCCCCACCCCAACCCCACATTGCAAACCAATGTTTTGTTAAAAAAATCTAGGTACTGGGAAACCTACCTGTTCAGTACTTGGAAGCATGATGTCTGTCTTAATCAGAGTAGGATAGCTGAAAAACTCTCACGTCTCTTCACCTCTCACCTCTCTTCAGCTTGGAGAGATGTGACCAGTGGGCTGCCCCAGGGTTCTGTTCTGGGTCCAGTGCTGTTCAATATCTTTATTAATGACTTAGAGGAAGGAATAGAGAGTATGCTAATTAAATTTGCAGATGATACCAAATTGGGAGGGGTTGTTAATTCCCTACAGGATAGGGTGAAAATCCAAAATGACCTTGACAGATTAGAGTGCTGGGCCAAAGCTAACAGAATGGGTTTCAACAGAGGGAAATGTAGGGTACTGCATCTAGGTGAAAAGAATGAATTGCACAAATATAGGATGGGAGATACCTGGCTGGAAAATAGTACCTGCGAAAGGGATCTGAGAGTCTTGGTGCACCACAAATTGAACATGAGTCAGCAGTGTGACACGGCAGCCAAGAAAGCCAATGTGATTATTGGCTGCATCAACAGAAGCATAGCGTCTAGATCAAAGGAAGTGATAGTGCCACTCTGTTCTGCTCTGGTTAGACCCCACCTGGATTGCTTTATCCAGTTCTGTGCGCCTCAACTTAAAAAGGCTGTCGACAACCTTGAATGGGTCCAGAGGAGGTTGACCAGGATGGTTTAAGGTCTGGAAGAAATGTCTTATGAGGAATGGCTTAGGGAGCTGGGAATGTTTAGCCTTTTAAAAAGAAGGCATAGAGGGGATATGATAGCTATGTTTAAATATTTGAAAGGATGTCACATTGAAGAAGAGACTGGTTTGTTTTCCATGGCTTCAGAGACTAGGACTCGGGGCAATGGTTTCAAACTACAGGAAAAGAGATTCCATTAGAACAGTAGGAAGAACTTCATGATGGTTAGAGCTGTTTGGCAGTGGAATATGCTGCCACAGAGGGTGATGGAGTCTCCTTCTGTGGAGGTTTTTAAGCAGAGGCTGGATGGCCATCTGTCAGAAATACCTATAAATCACAGATGGGGGTTCCTGCATGGCAGGGAGTTGGACTGGATGGCCCTTGAGGTCTCTTCCAACTCTCTGATTCTATGAAACATTTCTTCCATGAGACGCTTTGAGTCTCTTTATTCTTCTTCTTCTATATTCTATTATACAGTATTTTGATCCATTTCAGCCTGGCTTCAGGCCTAGCCTTTGGACAGAGACATCTTTGGGCGCCTTTGTGTTCAATTTACCCCAGGGATTGGGCCAGAGAGTGCCCCTGTTGATTCTGCTGAACTTCCAACCATGGGATCCTTCTGGGCCATCTTTCTGGGATGGATCTTGGAGACACTGTTTTACGGTGTCAGTGCTGTCTCTCCTCTTCATTTGAATCCAAGAAAGCTGTCTTTGTCCTAAAGTGATGCCAGTGTCAGTAAGGGCAAATAAATTGAAACTTGATGCAAACAAAATGAAGGTACTCGTGGTCTATCGGAAAACAAATAAGGGAATAGGGATACAATCTGTCCTGGATGGGGATACACTCTCTGGAAAGTTCAGGTCTGTTCCATTGATGTACTCCTGGATTAATTCCTGAGCCTGGAGGCCCAGGTTTCAGTGGTAGTCAGGAGTGCACTTACAAAATTGTTTCACACTGCCCTTGTACCTTGAGATGTCTTATTTGGCTACAGGAACACATGCCTTGGTTGCATCTCTTTGGATTACTGCAATACACAGTACATGGTGTTGAGGATAGTTCTAAAATGCAGCTGCCAGACTGCTTACTGAGGCCAGTCATAGGACGCACATAACCATTGTGCTACAACCATTGCACTGGCTACCAGTCCATTTCTGGACCCAATTCAAAGTGCTACTTATCACCTATAAAGACGTATGCGATTTAGGAACATACTGTCTAAAGGATAATATCTCCCCGCCTGAGCATTCTTCTAGGCAGGCATACAAAAAGCTCCCTTCACATTGCAAGTCAAAACAGTGCTACCCTTTGTACAAGTGGGGCAAGTTTTAACTGAAGGGGAATCCAGACCCCCCAATTGCAGAACAGTCAGGCCCTAGCTCGGTCTTCACCATGCCAATATTATGTGAGTAAAAGCGGCCATTGCCAGTGGCACTTTTCCGAGAGGACAGATCTCTCTTGAATGCAGCTTAGCAGTCCAGAATTTAATGAAGAGGCGATAACAGAGGAAGGTGAGGGAGGAAGATACAAAAAGGAAGAAGAAAAACCAATTTGCATTTCAGTCACATTTTCTTAATCTCAGTCACACAGCAGAGTGTGGGCACTTTGGATCAAGCCAAATGCTTCATAAAACAGAGAGGTTTGGAAGAGAGCTTTAAAGAGAGGAAGATTCTGCAGGGGCTCTAAGAGGACCAGATAGAATGTTCAGAAAAGGCATCTGAAGGCTTTGTTTAAAACCATTGTTTGAGAGAGCAGTGACATGTTTAAAGCTTCTCTCTCATGAAACCTGGGATCCATCTGCATCGTGCTGTATTCTGAGCTGCACTTACGTTATCTTTTATTATTATTCAGGGGAGATAAATATGGCATCATCACGTATCAGTGTTCAGAACATGCCGCCTTATCCTTGAAGAATGGTGCCTCCCTGAGGAAAAGAAATGAGCCCATGTTCCAGCTGAGTACTGGTGGTTTGGGGCACTTCTTCTGGACCAGATACTCGGATTTGGGTAAGCCGGCCACTCAGTTAGGCCAAATCAACCCACTTCCTCCCAACAGGTAACGTGGGTCTTAGCCAATTCTTCCTTGGCCCATGCTGTCATTTGTGCCACCTACTGTGGACAGGACTCATAAATAAACTGGGAAACAAGTCAGCTCAAATAATATTGACACACAACTTCACAACATTTTCCGATAAAAAGACTTTTCAGTTTCATGGTGTTTACCACAGCAGTGACTGCTTCACAACTCTCCATAGGCATCCCCTTTACCATTAGTTTCTCAGGGCTCTTGACTCATCGACAGACAGCAGTGTATATCACCCAATTCTATCTTCCAAACTATGAAGACAGCCTGGTATGGTGGATTTCAGCCCACATTCAAACAAGTGGTATGCCTTTCCAACCGCCCTCACCTGTTCGTCACCACCATCATAGATGCCTCAAATTCTGAGTAGGCAGGACTGTGCTGGTACCTCTGTATTCATGTGTGATGGTCACCATGGTAGTGAAGACTTGGAACTCCCCTTGATATTCAAGGCCCTCAAAGATGTCATGCGAGTTCTTTGCGGAGAAGCAGTCAACGCAGTAACACATTACAAAGTGTCACTGGTCAGCTGTGCCTAATCCCCTACCCCAGGCTCCTGGGCTCTGTGTGTTGCCTGTGTCCTTGGTGCACCAATCCACACTGGAGCCCAGCTGTCCCTCCCAGCCTCCCCAGGCAGCTGACCACCCATTGGCTGCACGGTGAGTTTTCTGCCCTAACTATCTTTGGTGCCTTAATGTCTTTAATTTTAATTTCTCAAGAAATCACTCCAGGATGCCTGAGAAATAAATTTCACTTTCATGTCTTCCTCTTAACAAGCAGACACCTAGCCTTTTATTTTCTAATTTGTAGGACTAATTGGGACTCTGAACATTTGGAATTATTTTTATAGACATTAAAAACTATCAGATTCAAGATTTAGATATATTTGGAACTATCAGAATATGGCATTATTTGGTGAATTCTGAATATTTCTGAATCCACATACTCATCTCTCATAGATCTTGAAAAGATTCAAGAGATGTGGAAGGGAAAATTAGAAGGTAATAGCTCCCATATAAGTGAAACTCCAAAAGTTATAACTTATAGACACCTTCTGAATGTTGACCTCTCATTGAAACCATTAGGGAAATTAGTATCAGAAGGTTACAATTTAGACTGGTGGAAGTATCAACAAATATATTCACACTTCAAAGACCTCACCAAAGAGGGGGGATTCACGACTACTGATACTCCACTTGATAAAATACTTTCTTCTGGCGATGCTAAGCTGCTTAGTAAATTTTACACCATATTGTTAAATGAAAAAATGATTGATACACTGGTCAAAGACACTATGATAAGATGGGCAGAAAACTTTGGTTATCCTATTCATCTAAACAAATGGGACTCTCTGTGGAATACAGTTAAAATCTTTAAATCTATTTCTTTTAAGGAAAACTGTTATAAGATGTTCTATAGATGGCATCTTGCACCACACCGATTATCTAAGATGTATAATTGCTCACACAAATGTTGGAAATGTAAACATGACTGTGGTACTTTTTACCATATGTGGTGGACATGCAAAGAGGCAAAGGCATATTGGAAAATGGTAAAACTATTTTTAGAAAGATGTCTGAAAATTAAGATAGAGCTTAGACCAGAACTTTTCTTATTAAATATAGTAAATATAAATATTTCATATGATCAGATCAGAGATATGTACTTCACCATGTAATTGTTGCTGCAAGGATATTGTATGCGAAATTCTGGAAACAACCAAACGTGCCAACAGAGAAGAATATCCACGAAAAGATAAGAGAATGTATCGAAATCGATAGACTCTCCGGCTATTTAAAGGGAGACTATGATGAGATCTCTCGGAAAAGATGGCAAGAAGTAACAAACTTATTAGTACTGTGATAATATTTGGCAATTTATCAATATGTTATATTACTTTTCTTTTACTTTGCTTGACATATTCAATGTAAATTTTAAATTCTATCCCTCCCCTTTTTTCCTTTTCCCTTTTCCCCCCCTCAAAAACCCAATAAAATTATAAATTAAAAAAAAAAGGGAAAATTAGAAGGTAACGGGCAAGCAATGGAAAATTGTACAGTATTAGCTTGTATATGGGATATTTCCTTAGATTTGAAATTCAGATTGATCCAACAACAACAGTAGTATTCGGGATAGAGTGGATGCCACAAGGGTTGTTTAGGAAGGGATTGCCAAACTCTGACAAATGGTGGAGATGTAATAATGGGAATGTATCCTCGACACATAGAAACTGGGCTTGTCCAGTAATTCAATTTTTAGTTTGAAGTTGTCACATGTATGGATGTGGTATTGAGGGAACATCAGTATTTGCAGGCATCTATGTTTTTGTGAATTTAAGCTGTGTCCTATGGAGTCTCACCAACTGGGCAACCACACTGGACTTGGCAAGCCCTTGTGATGGCTAAGAGACATACTCGGAGCTTGGAAGGCTAAATAGTCACCCTCTGCTGAACAACGGAGGATCTATTAGTACGAGCTCCATTTGAATGAGTAACATAAAGACACCAATTCCATGAGGATGCTTACTTGGGCTTTTGGGAGGTTTACACTGGTTGATATGCTAACTTGGAGATATATGCAATGATGGTTACAACTACACTCATCTTGCAAACTTAGGATGGCGATTCACAGTGACTACTATTGTATGTATCGTGTGTATTTTGATTTCCTTGTCTTTGTTAGTTCAATTTATTTTGGCTTCTTTTTAAGTTTAAAAAAAGAGCACCTTTGAAGAACATTGGTGAAACAAAAAAAAATGTGTCCATGTTTTTCTCTTTTCCTGTGTCTTTCTTTAACAACATGGGCCTCTTGTCTCTCTGTCTGGCAGATTCCAACACGGAGGAGTCCCCTCCATCCCCACTGAAAAGCAAATATGAGACCATGGATTTTGACAGCCTGCTGCAGGAGGCCCAGGAGAGTCTGCATCGGTAACAGCCTTAACCTGTGAGGAATACCTCAATACCTCAGTCAAGGCACTTCCAATATGTTTACGTTTTCAAAGAAATGATTAAGTATACAACACGAACGAGAGAGATTGAGAGACAGAGAGAGAGAGGGAGAGACTGTTGTCCTTTTTAAATCGATGTTTACATTGAACAAGCTGCTTCTGTCTGTGAGTCCCCATGGTGTTGATGTTCCACTGCCACACATTAGTATCTTTGCTTCTGATTGGTTGTGTTAGGATGAGCCTGCAAAAGCCTCCTGTCCCCCCTTCTTGTCCGCCCCCTTTCTCCAACTAGCCCCGCTTCCCTCCTTCCGCTGTGGAGTGGCAGCTGTGTTCACCGTTTCCTCTTCTTCTCTCTTTTTCTTTTTCTTTCTTTCTTTTTGTCTGTAGTGTGTGATGATGAAATTGTTAATTGTGAATAGAATCAAGATTGTAAACTAATTTTTAATAGAAGAAAGAAATATATACTTATAACGTATTTATGGCTCAGATGTACTGTAATTCAGATTTATTGTACCGCTTCCTTGATTTTTAACTATGCACTGTAATGAGGCACTTGCCCTTCAGCAGATGTGGCCCCATCTAGAAGGGTGTCCTTCCTTTTGGCAGTTCATCTAAAGCCAGGTGCCCCTCTTTTGTGAAGCATTCAGTCCTGGCCTTGGCAAATTGTTGTCTTTTTACAGTGGGTTTGCGGGATAGGTGTTGACGTGGGGAAAATTCCAGGAGCTTGATTTCCCAGCCTCTGGCTGCATAAGAAATGGCTTAACTGAGATTCCACCATCTAGAGCTGGCTCTGAGTGTACCCGAGTATGGTCCTCAGACAGTTATCATTTAAGAATGACGTGAGGAGAGATGAGAAGTTGTATTACCCTCCTCTTTTTGCTGGATTGGCTGTGGTCCCAAAGCTGGGGAAGTATGAGTGATTCACTGGGGGTGGGCATGCTCCCTCAGACCAAAAGTCTGCCTGTTCCACCATCTTGTTTCCTGTGGAGGCTGAGCAGATGCCTGAGGGAAGCCCATCGGTATGTCTTGAAGGCAGCCTCCCTTTACCATAGCTGTTCTCCAGCAACTCAGAGTAATACAGCCTCTGCACTTAGAGGCAACCTACTGTATAGCCATTATGTCCAGCGGGCATAGAGTTGACTAGCCCGCCATGCCTAAGTCTTGTGACAAGACTGAGAAGGTCTGAGGCCACCATCACCACCCCCAGAAATATTATGCCAAATGTTTATTAGTGCTGCAGATGCTCTAAGATCTGCCACTGTATTATGAGGTCTGAAAATATAGGTGACCGAGGTACAAGAATATGGAGCAGTTCATTCAAGTTCATCACCCCACTAGTAGTCTCAGGAATAGTTTTTTAAGCATCTGGCCATCTAACCAAAGGGAAATCTCTCGCCTGGTGAGGGTCAGGGAGAAGCCATTTCTGCAAAATAAAACAGAAGAGGGTCAAACACATCCTTGCTCATTGGCTGGCTTTGAGTAATAGCATTCAGAGTTAGCTAACAACAATGGATCATCAGCCAAATGCCCCCTGCAGATGCTACCCTCTCTATGAGCTGAGTTGAATAAGCCATAAAACATAGTCTTTGCTCAAGTTTTTCTCTCTTTCTCACTCAGTCGCTGCCAGATTTAGATTTAACCCTGCATAACTGATAAACAAAGAAAGGAATTTGGTGCAACAGGAGTTTGGTGTGATTTAGGCAAGTTTATTGTGAAGAGCAGGGCTGTTGGTTGTTCAAGATGCTAGGGCACAGTAAGTGCCCGAGCGTTATGCTTGGAACCTAGAACTGGCAAGTTATACAGTGGAGCCCCTGCACTCCTTCTGTCCCAAAGCAGTTAGTGCTTGCCACTGTTATAGACAGGACACGACATGCTTAGGCTTTAACGATCAGGGGTGGGAGAAGGATACCAAGAAATTAACAGAAGATAGAGCATTTTCCGGTGGGGACCAAATAACCTTCCTAGGTGCTCCATCAGCCACTGCATCTTTGTTCCATCCATCACACAAAAAGGGAGACCTCTGGGATTCTGCCATCCCATGTAGATAGACTACAACAGCCTTAATTCTGCCAGTAGATAGATAATCTTCCCTGATGGTCTCTCGAACATAAACCTGCATTTAGTTTGAATCAAAAAGGCAGAGATTGCCAAAGCCCCTGGTAACTGCCTGGCTCAGGCCAAACTCATGCCATCCAAAGGTTTACCTCTTGCTTTATTTTGTGGCGTGAACACATGTCAGCAATGCCATGCATTAAGTCAAGGGGGCCGCTTGCACATTGTCCCATTTGCACTGGTCAATAATGTGCTCCCCTTGTCCATTGAGGTAGGTCTTATATAAAACAACAGAGTCTGTTTCACACATAGTTGACAGATTATGTTTCTGTATTGGAATGGCTGCTATTACATTTCTTGTACCTCCCCTGCTGAGGAATGTCTGCAGCAATTACATTCTGGTCCCTGTATTCAGCCCCAAGCAAGGTTTAGTCCACAGACAACACATCTGCTATTGGCAAGTGCCTCATTGTAGCTCTGCCTTTTTCTGTCCTAGTATTTCCTCACCACAATGATGTTTACATGTGATTGCTCTAGAGCTTACTGTAGAATGTAAATAGCAACACATTTAGGGTGGGTAGGACTGTCCTGTCCTGTGCTGTGCCGATGTTTTCAGAGTACAATCAAACAGATGAAGAAGCAGAAGAAAAGAATAATAGCAACCACCCCAACAATCAGTAAGTGGAATTCTTCCATCTCCTGGGCCAGCTTATCTAAGGGAGATCAGAGTTCACAGATGGCTTTGTTCAGAGAGATGGAAAATGCATCAAAATGTAAGCTTGTTGAAAGTGCTGGATGCAGCTGCGGAGCAGAAGGGAGGGAGGGGGGCATTCTGCTATTCAGAAGGAGCTGCTTTCCGTGTGAACTGCTTTCCAACACGGCTTCGTGCTTAACCTGGTTTTGTATCTCAAGTTACTTTCCAGAGGCTGGACTTCCCAATGACATCAGAGCATGCATGGGCACACTTTTGGGGAAGAACAGAAGATCTCGTAACGCACATGCCCTCTCTATCCTGGGTGGTAGGGAGAGGTGCAATAAGTGGTCTTTGTGTTGCCCGAAGCCTATAATAGAGTTTTGTTTTGTTTTGTTTTCCCAAGAAACTGTCGCTAGAAACTTTATGCAATATGCACACCCATGCACAAGCGCACACATGTATGGGGGAGCGGGGAGTAGTGATGGGGTCCTGAACACCTCTCACTCTTGCTGTTGGGCACAGCAAACACTGTGAACCCAGCAGTGTTGAATGTAGAATCGGAGCAGTAGGGTTTGGAAAGGACGCACACTTAACGCTGGTTATGGCACATAACGACCTGTGGCTTGTTATAATCGCTATTGGAAGCACAGACATGTTTGCACTGACCTTGCAAGGGATAGTATGTGGCAATCCTTTGCTTCCTGCTACTCTTCCAGAAGCTTGAGAAGTTGGCGTCCCAAACAGGAATGCTTGCAGCAAGAGGCCTTGATCAGAGCCTAATGTACTGAACACCCTCTGCTTTTATAGAGCAGGATATTGCATGGATCAGTCTGTGCTGCAAACACATATTGAGATGCTGCTGTGGCTTCACAGCCCAGTTCTGTATGGACAGAAAGCTAAAGGTCCTGCATACATATTAGAACAGCAGGGTAAATACTGTATGTTTATAAATAGACCTATAGAACTCGTGATCCATGATGTTGCTGGCTAGGATTGGAGCCTTGCAAAGCCCGAGGTGGAGAAATGGGACTCGGAGAGTCCCAGATTAAAACACAGAGGAAACATTTTGTTCGTGCGGTCATGAGCAAGATTCTAAGCCTGAAGCCACTGTAGATATATATACTACTTGCAGAGCTGAGTTCAGACCTATCAAGAGAAAAGGGAAAGCCATCCTTTCTCGATAGGACCGAGTCACAACGAGTGTTACATCCCACTAGAGCCATAACTGCCACTAAGATGTTCAGGCAGATTCACCTGTGGTGCTGTACCCTTTGGCTTGCTTTGACATCTCGCGGACAGCACATGAGAGTTCCCCTGGTCCGTTAGCTGCAGGAGGAGATTCAATATCTGGATGGCCTGTCCTTCTGTCTCTCCTGTGCTTTTTTTGCAAAGTCTGCCTAAATCTCCTGCCAGCATTCTTTCTAGTAATAATATGTGTAACGCCAGCACCCTCGTTGTCAAGGGGTAGGCATAGCCATAACAACGAGCAACAGAACAAACCATGCCCTTGTGAGATCCGGTGAGAAACCAAATAAAGAGAATTTATTTTCCAGAGTGTTTCGGAATAAAGGGGTGTTTTAAGAGAGGCAATCATGAGGGAGACATTTATTTTTTTAAATAGAATTATCTCTATATACATAGGTGCCTGTGTGTGCGCGCGTGCATGAGTTTGTGTGTGAGAGAGAAAGAAATTCCCCCCCCCCTTTTTAAAGCAGGAGAAAATACTTTACAATAGGTATAAGTCATAAGCCATTTCTTTATCCTTGGACCTTTTAATAATCATTGTTTTATGTGAGACACAAAATCAATATTGCTGATATCAAGAACTGAAATCTGTGGATGATTTTTTTAAAGGTAGCATCATAAAAAGACTGCACACACACACATATAAACTCAGTTCCAGACCTGATTATCACTGTCCACTGACAGAAATAATCATATGTTCCTTCCGGGAGTGACTGGTCTGAGCTGTACTATGCCATGAAACTCTCTCATCTGCTTTGTGTTTCCACGGGTGATCTTAGATTGTCAAAAAAGCCTTAGAGGAATCTCGTTTCATTTGTCAGATGAAAATTAACACGTCATTTTCTGTAGTTGAACATGTCTGCAATTTGTTCTTACAGCAGGGTAGTTGGTTCATTAGCAATATAAAATGTCTGAAGCCTCCTGCATCCCTTTCCTTTAGGAAGATTCCGGAAAGAGCCAGTTCTTTAGGCCTCATCCTCATCTGTGGACTTGGTTTTATATATTTTTTCACAAGCCCCTGCTTTACGGGTTTCCTTTGATCATTTTATGTAGTTACTGGGCCACCCGCTCACAAATTGTAATTCCCCAGATTGCCTGGAGCATTTGTGCATTCTTCAGTTTATCTCCAGGTAAGGCGGCCAGTAGCTGCATCTGGAGGAAATGCACTAGAGGTGAACAACTACTCCCGAGTAAAACTAATTTAATCCAGAAGCAGTGCTACAAAAACATAACGTATTTTTGTAACAGCAAACAAACACACTTTACGGTTTGTGATGCACTTAACATTGGGTTCACATGACAGACTGCCACCACACATTCCCAACAAATGGAAAGTGAATGTATCGGGGGTTGCTGGACAGAATCACCATGAAAACCAGGGCCAGAATATGGCTTCAGTGAATCCCTGAAAATAAAGTAGTCTGGGATTGTGTGGCTAGATTAAATTTAAGATTTGAAGTGCAGACCCAATTACGCACATTGGTTTCCGTTCTTCCCTTGGGAGGCATGTCATTCCCCCATTTTAGGCTATGATCCGGTGTGCACACAGAGCTCTCCAAATGCAGGAGCAGCTCCGTTGTAAAATCTTGTCTCCAAGGAGTTCATGACATGGAAGAGAAAGGGCATCCCCCTTTTCATGGAACATTACCTACACCAGAAAACACCTGATCAGGTGGATCTTTTTTTGGGAAAGGATTGCTTTACGTTGGTTTAAAAAAAAATATCTGGGGAGCTTGTTTTAATTTACTTACGGAAGAATCTCACTATGATATGAATAGACAGGCAAACCCCTGCAGGAACTGGTTTTAATATAGCAGTTGATGCTGTTAGGAGGCATTATTTATTAGAAAGCTGAAAAAATAATGTATTAATACCACTATTTGCAGCATGTGTTTATGAATGTATGTGAGCCAGAGAGAGTGAAGGAGACTCAATTGATGCATTTCTTGAGAATGGTACAAGAATTTCACCTAAAGAGGGGCACATTTGCTATTTGTTATTTATAATAAAAGTTAGATTTTGCATTTTGTTTCTCAAGAGGACACTGCTAATAACTAGAAGGGCCCAATTCTGCTTCTCTTTTACATGTATTAACTAAGTGGCAACTTTCATCTGGGTAAGTAAAAGCAGTAGGATTGGCCCCTTTTGTAATCAATCAAGTCGAGTTTTTAGTTTGCTGTTTAAAAATAGTAGAGGATTTTTATATTTCACTTAATTTCTCCCTGTTTTGTTCTATTGTGTTCTTATTTATGCAATATACTTTAACCTTAATTGGCATAGATTCATATGCCTTTCCTTTGTTATTGTCATTTTTTAAAAGAAAGATTTCTTTCTAGTGTGATTTCAATGTCTACCTTCTAAATGAGAGAACGTTTTCTTGTATTTTTACATTGTCAGATTCTATAGTTTCGTAGATGATTTAACTAAATTGCTCAGTGTATTCTCTATATCTATCTGGTGGGTATATAAAAGTTCTATTTTAAATTGTGTAAATACTTCAGAACTGGCTTCTTTTTGAGACTCCCCTGCTGTGGAGTTACTTGTTTACATCACAAAGACTGTAGAATCTCTACATTCATGTACTGTAAATAGTGAAGTGATCTGCCTATAAATAAATAAACCATAACAAATATATTAAGAAGTACAGTGTGTGTTGTTACAACTTTGTGAACGTTTGGAATTGTGTGTATATATTTGGCGTCTCATATATTCTTGTAGTTTGCAACAAAGACTTGCAGAGCAAGAACAAATACGTATATACAGAAATACTTCAGTTTACGAGTACCTTGGCGTATTATTTATTTATTTATTTAATTCATTTATTTATTTACACAACTTATATCCCCGCTACCCAAAGGTCTCTGGGCAGCTTAGAATTCAAAATTAAAGTGAACAATTAAAAAGCAAAGCAAAGTGTTCTGCTTATATACCACCCCATACCAATGCAATGAAATACAGTAACCAACCCCCCCGCCTATCTACCCACTCGACCCACGATGACTGAAAATCCACAATATGCGGATGTGGGTCAGGTGGAGCCTGGGGGGCGGTGGGCAATCAGATCCCCCTGCTGCCGCTGGCGCGCACCAGTCCGAGAAGTCTTGAGGCGGTGCGTGCCAGTGGTGTTGCGGGATCTGACCTCCTGCTACCGCCCGCCCCGTGCCGCCCCGAGACTTCTCGTCCAGGGCCGTCACCATTGAAATGCATTGGCTCAATGCATTTCAATGGAGAAAATGTTCCCCATTGGAATACATTGGCTCAATGCATTCCAATGGGAAAAATTCTCCATTGAAATGCCTTGAGCCAATACATTTCAATGGAGATGCAATCACCCCCTGCTGCTTGCCCGCGCAACCCCGAGGCTTCTCAGAGGAGCACAAGCACTTTGAATTGGTCTCAAGCAGCATCTGGTAACCAATCTAGCTGGTAAAAAAAAGGCGTGATATGGTCTCTGGCAGCCACACCACTTACCAGCTGTGCTGCACAATTCTGGACCGGTTGCAATTGCTGGACCGAAAAAAATTTGACCCCCCCCCAAAAAAAATGTTTTATGGAAATGTTTGCTTTTTATTGCAAGCAATGCCTTACGAAACAAGCACCAGAAGTGCTTGTTTGGCTGTCACCCCTCCACTGTCGCAGCTCACCCCATTGCTACCATCACTGTGTGCCCCCCTTCTAGTCGCCACACACACACAGCTGCCACCATTGCAGCTACGCACCCCCTCCTCACTGCACGCACACGGCTGCGGACGTGCAGGCCCTTCCTTACCACCGCATGCAACTTGCCATGGTGAGGGGGTGCCAGTGGCCATGGCAGCCATGGCAATGGGGTGTGCAGCCATGGATCAAACTAGGTAAGTTTTAATTCTTTATAATGGAAATTATTATTATTATTATTATTATTATTATTATTATTATTATTATTATTATTATTATTATTATTATTATCATCATCATCATCATCATCATCATCATCATCATCATCATCATCACCACCACCACCACCACCACCACCACCACCACCATACAGCAAACAAGACAACTATGCTATAATACCTATATTATTATTATTCACAAATATTTTGGTTTACATGAATCTTTCAGGAATGAATTATGCTTGTAAACCAAGGTACTACTACTTAGAATTAGTCCCAATTTTATGTTAATGAACAGCTGGTTACTAAGATATAGGAAAGTAATATACCACCTTTTTAGTTCTTCCAAATTCAACATACTGTGAGAGAAATAATAAATACATATGGCACACTGCCTTTTACTCTTTTACTCCTTTTATCGCCTTTTAAATGCTGCCTCAAAATGCAATTAGTAAACTCTATTCTTACTTGTGTGTTTAGAGTCATCTTCCATGTGTCCAAAATAAATGGGATAAAATCTATGTACAGTAGCTTTCAGTACAGTTAGCAGTATGGAAATAAATGTTTGGAACAATCCCAGTATTACTTATAAATGCAAATCTTAAAGAACACTTTTTTAACTTAATTTACCAGTGACATTAAGCTCCATGTGACGAAGTGTTATGTTGGAAATGTGTTTCTGACAATAAAAGATCTCAAAGGTATAATCAGCCAAGAAATCTAAAGATTATACTTACTTTACAGTTCTGTTGAAAAATGTGACAATGTTGATATACAAATGATAGGTATACTTTTTACAATAAACAAAGAATGTACTGGCAAAATAAAAATGGCCAAACAATTGGTGACTACCTGAGGAAGATGTATACAGTCACTTTAATGTTTAGATAAACCTATTTTTGAAGGGAATCACGATAACTTCTTAAAAGGTGGGCTTGTTTATCAATTATTGGAATAATGAAGAAAACTTTTTTCCTTTTAATTTAGATTGATCAATGCATACGTATTATTTTCTTTTCTCTTTTCATAGTGAACAATGTGGTGTATTTATCATATAAGCTCCTGAATGATCGGTTATCCTTGAATTCACTTAAGTTATTTGTGTAAGTAGTAAAGGTAATGCAGCAGCTTTGTTGAACCTGTTATATTCTAAAATCTGGAATTCTTAATTGAAGAGAAGGAAGGAAGGAAGGAAGGAAGGAAGGAAGGAAGGAAGGAAGGAAGTAAAGAAAGCAACAAGGATATGTGAAATATTGTCATGCAAAGGAGAGAAGATTTTGGTTGCATATTCGGAAAAACAGTGTGACAATGGAATCTATTACCTTAGGAAGTGGTGAGCATTCCAACATTAGAAACACTCATGCAAAATTAGATGACTTTCTGTCAGATATACTTTGATTAGGATTCCTATATTAAGCTGGAGTTAGGGTTCGGGTTAGAGTTAGTCTGGACTCGGCTTTATAGGCCCCTGTCAACTCTATGATTCCAAGAGGTAGGCAGTCCCTGTGGTACAGTGGTTAAATTGCATTCAAGCCTTTGCTCATTATCAGAGTTCACTCCCAATGGGTTTAGGTTGACTCAGCCTTCCATCCTTTCAAAATTGGTAAAATGAGTATGCAGCTCACTAGGAGAAAAGTCAAAGTGTTTCTCTCCCCTTAACTGAGTTGTACACTGGCCAGAGTGCTCTAGCACTTTGGGGTGGTAATCGTAAAATCAAGACCTCTCTCCATCAATCCTCAAAAGTCCAGTTCGTTACTTCCATGTATCGGATTGTAGTTCTTCGTCGTGGACTCTGTGAATCCACACTGTGGGTTCTTCCTGCGCCTGCGCTGGAGTCTCCGGCTCTTTCAAAGCTGAAATGGTACAAGCACCTCCCCCCTCCAGTGCGCATGCTCCCCTCCTTCCCGCTCCGTTCCTTTTTGCCGCCGCTGAGTTTAGACTCCTTTCTTCTAGCTCCTGCAAGTTAAAAAGGAAAGTGTTTTCTTTTATTATTATTTTCCTTCCTCCCAGTTACCCCCCCTCCCTACCCGTTTGAAAACATCTTTATTTATTTTTATTCGTTGCTCCTAAGTCGTTTCCCCCCACTTGGGGGGAAACCTCCGTTCCACGGGCCACTTGCCCGCTATTTTATGGCAACGGCCGCGTTGTTCAAGCGGTGCGAGGCGTGTCCCAACAGAATCCCGCTTGCGGACGGACACAGCCTCTGTCTCTACTGCCTGGGGGAAACCCACCAGCCTGCAACTTGCCCCCAGTGCAAAAAACTTACTAAGCCTGACCTAAAACACAGGCTAAAAAGTCTGAGAGTGTACCTGTGGGAACAGTCGCTCAAGCCTATGGAGGCGCAAGCTCAATCCACAGCCTCGGTGCCACCTGCTGTTTCGAGAGCTCAGTCCTCGAAACCCACGGAAAAGAGGAAGAAAAGGAAACCAGATTCCGTGCAGGCACCAGTGGACAAACGTCCATCCAGGGAACCAGGGTCGGCTGACGCCTCTGCACCCCCCCCTGTGAATTTGCCGCTCTCCGCGGCCGCGCCGCAACAGGCACAGGTGCAAGGCATGGCAACAGCTCCGGTGTCCAGCCTTCTCGATACCCAGGCTACACAAGCGGACGACTGGGTCCAACAGCTTACGGAGCAAGGTGCTTTGGCACGCGAAATGCCTACAAGCCCCGTAATGTCTACGGGCTTGCCATCAGGTCAAATGGTTATGGATACCGACTTGACCACTTTGGGGTCTCACCCCTTGGCGCATTTGCAAGCCATGCAAGCTGCCTCCATGATGTCAGCACCGTTATACCATGCTGCAGAGGACAGCGCTGCCCCTCGACGCCACGTGACGGAACAGCGCCAGAGCGTCCCAAGGGGCCGCCCCCAGAGGTCGGCGAGGACTGAGGCTACTGACTCCACTTCCTCGACGTCATCCTCCCCTCGCCGTAGGAGATCTAAACATCGCCAGACAAAACGTTGTAGGCGTCATAGATCATCCTCCTCTACAACACCCCCTGACGTCATAAGGGCAAACACTCCAAGAAACACAAACACCGATCTCGAACTGTCTCCTCTTCGTCCGACGCGAACTCTACGATTTCAGGCTCATCCCCCACGAGAGCCAGACGGCACCGCAGAAAGCGCAAACGCATAGACCAGCGCCCCCTGCGTGCAGCAACCACTGGTATCGCCTCAGTGGACCAGAATAGCATCGCCTTGGGGGCTGCTTTGAATCTCCCTGTAGATGCTCTTGCCTCTACTTCTGTGCAAGCACGGTTCCAAGACTCTCCTGCATCCATGGATCGTCTCCTGACGGAGGAGTCCGAGATGGAGGCTGAATCCCAAGCCTCACATCGGTCCACACTATCAAAATCCAGACCTTCAGAGACTGAGCTGACTGATACACTACCAACTCCGTTGGAGGACTTCAAAAGCTATTCTCCGCTAGTGCACAAAATAGCGGAAGTGATGGGATTACAGGTCCAATTGCCTACTGCGAGTGACTCCTGTAATTTTTTTGGCCACCTAAATAAATCCAAGCCACTGCCACTCAAGATGGCTTTTATCCCATCCATGCTGGACAAGGCTAAGGAGGCCTGGGCCAAGCCCTCGTCCAATCCACTCATTCCTAAGAGGATTGACAACCTCTACAAAACTCATGGGGACGGAACTGAATTTCTCACCCAACATCCACTCCCCAATTCAGTCATAGTGGATGCTAACCAAAATAGAGGGAGATCACACTCGAACACCACACCGAGTAATAAAGAGGCTCGAAAGCTAGACCTAATAGGGCGTAGGCACTATTCCCTGGCCTCTTTCTCCCTAAGGGCACTCAATTACTTATGTGCCATGGAGGCGTATACAAGGCATATTCTTTTGACCTTCCCAGCCTTTATAGATCTCCTCCCGGAGGAGCATCATCTTAAGGCCCAGGCATCCTATTCAGAGGTGTTGTCTCTTATCGATCATCAGATGATAACCTCCCTACATCTAACTGAGGCAGCATCAAAACAACTTACCACGGCAATCCATCTACGCCGCCATGCTTGGCTCAGGACAGCCAATATTACTGAAGATGCCAGGAATCGCATAGAAGATTCCCCCTTCGATGGGGAAGGCCTTTTTGCTACAACCACAGATGCCTCCCTAGACAACATACAACAGATGAGGAAAGCAGCCAAATCATACACTTACCAAGGTGGCACACACCAACCTGCCTCCAGACCCATATCACAGCCCTGGAGACGACCTTATATGCCTGTTCACCAGCGCAACCAAAGCAGGTACAGGCCTCAATACCATCAATCTCCTTTTCGCCGTAATGCACAGCCACCACGCCAAAGGCAACAGCAACACTCGGCCAGGAGTTTTGACAGAAAACCAAAAGTTATCCTGACCCCTCCATAGACATCAGGCTGCAACCTTTCCTAATGACCTGGCAACAAATCACCACGGACGCTTGGGTATTGTCAATAATCGAGAGTGGATATCGAATACAATTTCATCATCGACCTCCACTCGGAAAGGTCATTGTCACGCCACCCTCCACAGCACTACAAGAAGAGGTCATGGCGCTGATAGAAAAAGACGCTATAGAATACGTACCATCAAAAAAGCAATTTGGTTTCTACTCTCGATACTTCACGATACCCAAAAGAGATGGAGGCCTTCGACCCGTCCTGGACCTAAGAAGGTTAAACAAATTCATCAGAAAAAAGAAATTCCGGATGTCAACTTTAGACTCCATCATTCCTCTCCTACAATGAGGAGACTGGTTCGTCGTCCTGGATCTCCAGGACGCCTATTTTCACATCTCTATAGCACCGCAGGACAGGAAATACCTACGTTTCCGCATCGGCAACTGCACTTACCAATTCAAGGCTCTTCCGTTCGGCCTATCCTCCACGCCGAGAGTCTTCACAAAGTGCCTAGCGCCAGTAGCCGCCTTCCTCCGCCTCCAGGACGTCCAAGTATTCCCCTACCTGGACGACTGGCTTCTGGTAGCTCCTACAAGGGACAAGGCAAACAGAGACAGAGACATTACAATAAAGTTACTCACCTCCCTGGGCCTCCGCATCAACCACAAAAATCCATACTTTGCCCCAGCCAGTCGGTGCTATATATCGGAGCCCTCCTAGACTCCAGTCGAGCACGGGCCTACCTGGCCCCAGACCGCCCCAAGAAGATCAGGGGCGCTATACGTGCCTTCCGCTGTTCCAGCCAAGTATCAGCTCGGCACGCCCAACATCTCTTGGGCCTCATGGCATCCACCACAGCCATCCTGCCCCATGCCAGGCTACACATGAGACAGTTACAGGCCTGGCTCTTGGCTCGCATCTGCCCCCACTCCGACCCGCCCAGCAAGCTCCTTCGCGTCACACCACAGCTCCTCGCCAGCCTCAAGTGGTGGAACGCAACGCCCAACCTGAGGGTGGGCAGACCTTTCAGGCCACGATACCCGTCAATCCAAATCACGACGGATGCCAGTGCTACGGGATGGGGAGCCACCTGCAACCAGCTGTCCATACACCACAGATGGACGGTGACAGAGCGCAAACATCATATCAACTACCTCGAACTGCTCGCCATCTGCAAGGCACTCCGAGCATTCGAGTTATCCCTGCTACACCAGACGGTCCATGTCACAACAGACAACACAACAGCTCTGTATTACCTGAACAAACAAGGGGGAACACACTCGCAACCCCTCTCCTGCCTCAGCAGCAAGATTTGGCTCTGGTGCATAAGACGACACATACACCCAGTAGCCATCCACATCTCCGCTCAAGACAACGTGGCAGCCGACCAGCTCAGTCGCCTCCAACAGGACAACCACGAATGGAGCCTCTGCGAACGGACGTTTGCTTGCCTGTGCAACAGGTGGGGCACGCCGTGCATCGACCTGTTTGCCACTCAAACCATCACGCACTGCCCACAATATTGCTCCAGAGCAGGCGTTGGCAAGTACTCCAGCGGAGATGCCTTTTCCACCAAGTGGCCACAAGGCCTCCTTTATGCCTATCCGCCGATCCCACTTATACAAAGGGCCCTCATAAAGATCAGGCACTTGAGGGCCCAAGTCATCTTTATAGCACCATACTGGCCCAGACAACAGTGGTTCCCAGTACTACAACAAATGGCAGTGGACTGGATTCACCTGCCGCACACGCCGGACCTCCTCACTCAGCACAGAGGGCAAATACGTCACCCAGACGCCTCGACACTCCACCTCACAGCCTGGCTCCTGGGCTCACAGTAGATCAGGTTCTCCACCTATCCAGGAAACCTTCTACTACTGCGTTATACGACCGCAAGTGGGCCTCCTTTGTCCGCTTTGCTTCGGACAATGCCCACCCATACCTACCCACGAACATACATGCCCTTATGGAGTTCCTCCTTCAGCTGTTCAACCAGGGGTTGTCTGTATCTACCATTAGAGTCTACGCCGCTGTGATTGTGGCTCACCAACCCCCTGAATCGCCAGCGGCTGCACTATTTAAACACCCTAAATTCAAGAGTTTCCTCAAGGGGCTAACAAACATTCGCCCCTGTGACAGAGGTCCGACGCCCCAATGGTCTCTCTCTCTTGTCCTGAACCGCCTCGCGAAGCCTCCCTTTGAACCAATGGCTTCCACGACGTTATACCACCTGACACTCAAAACAGCCTTTTTAGTGGCCATCACCTCAGCATGAAGAGCGTCTGAGCTCGCTGCACTTAGGGTGGACCCACCGTTTCTGAAGTTCCACCATGACAATGTGGTGTTGCACACAGACATTTCGTTCTTGCCTAAGGTAGTCTCGGGGTTTCATGTCTCACAACCCCTCATCCTGCCTACCTTTTTTCCAAATCCAAGTACTCACCTGGAGAAGCACTTGCATACTCTGGATGCCAAACGTGCACTCCTTTTCTACACGACCAGAACTGCACCTATTAGAAAGACACATCGCCTTTTTGTTCGAACCTCGGAACCAGGACGAGGTTCTCCAGTTTCCCCACAATCCATATCCAGATGGATTGTTAATGTGATCAAGCTGGCCTATGAACTTTCGCATGCCCCCTTACCAGCCACACCACGGGCTCACTCTACCAGGGCCATGGCAGCTTCCACAGCCTTCCTCAAGGGTGTCCCGTTGGAAGAGATCTGCAGAGCAGCTACCTGGGCTCAACCGTCCACATTCCTGAGACACTACAAGCTGGATGTCCGAGCCCGCAGACAGGCTGCGTTGGGTAAAGCTGTGTTGACTGCATCACTTCCATGACTACCCTCCACCGGTAAGTCTGCTTATCAGTCACCCACAGTGTGGATTCACAGAGTCCACGACGAAGAAACACAGGTTACTTACCTGTAGGTTTGGTTCTTCGAGTGGACCTCTGTGAATACACACTACCTGCCCGCCTCCCCTCTATCCGTCATGGCTATATAAATTTGCTAGTCCAGCGGCGGACCGGAGGGGAACTGAGCAGGAAGGAGGGGAGCATGCGCACTGGAGGGGGGAGGTGCTTGTACCATTTCAGCTTTGAAAGAGCCGGAGACTCCAGCGCAGGCGCAGGAAGAACCCACAGTGTGTATTCACAGAGGTCCACTCGAAGAACCAAACCTACAGGTAAGTAACCTGTGTTTTAAGGGGTTGCCTTTAATTTATACAGCATATTACTGCCCAGCCTTCTGTGTCCATTTAAAATATATGCTTTTGGGTGTGTTATATTTACTGTTTGCTAATTGGAATACATAGTGAATAGGAAACACATTAATTATACCCAGTTTACATGCAGTATGTTAATTTGCTCCTTCTGGTAACTTATCTTTAGTTATTTCTGTTGTTAAAAACTTAATAATAGGGCTCAACTAACAGCCTCACACTGCTGATGATCAACGTTATAGGCCTTCACATATTCTTATCAGTCTGGTGAATGACAGGAGAGCTCACATTACAGGAAACATGTATTTCCTCCATTTACCACTGTATCCCTCCAGGCATACAAGTTTTTGACTATCATAAGATGAGACATCAAGCATGCGAACAAACCTGAGCTTTATCCCAGGTGATCAATTACAAAACAGAAGCAAGCTAACTTGCAAAATGCAGATTGAGGCAAACTTGTGTCAGCATAAACAGTCTTCTTGTTATGACTACTGTTTCTTCTTCTTCTTCTTCTTCTTCTTCTTCTTCTTCTTCTTCTTCTTCTTCTTCTTCTTCTTCTTCTTCTTCTTCTTCTTCTTCTTCTTCTTCAAAGGAAGTTCTGATTTCTGAATCTGATTACTGTATGTGTCTATGTAATTTGCTAACCCAAAAATGGTGCTGCTAAATATTGTTTCTCTTGTGAATTGCTTTTTTTTTTTTGAAACCTCAGTGTGCATTATTACAGGTAACGTTTGGAGTACAACCTGGATGCTTTTTAATGTATCTTAGGTAAGTAAAAATAGAATTGTAGATCAGCATCAGAAGAAATGGAAAACTATGGGTGTTAAATATTTGCAGTAAATTCAGGCAGATCTTAAATGATGATGGAAAGAAGTCCTACACTAGTAGATAGGTTTTCTCAGAGTCAAATGAACAGATTGCTGAAGACCTTCTTTCCGTTATGTAATGCAACATCAGGTGTCAAAACAATACACACAGAAGGAAGGGCAGAACTATGCAAATAATGGTCCTTGAAGATGAAATGAAAACTGCAACAGTTCCACAATGCAGTGACCAGAGTAGTGTCAGGTGTGTGCAGGTTTGATCATATCTCACCTGTCCTGGTTCACCTGCACTGGCACCCTTTTGTTTTCTGGGCCAGATTCAAGTGCTAGACCATAAAGCTCTTAACATTTTTTGAGGTGGGCAGTATTTGTTGGACAAGAATCCCATGCCAACCATTTCCCACAGGCCTTGCTTCTCCAGGCTGCCAGGCCAAGAAAGGCAAAGAAGACAATTACCAGGAATTGTGCTTTCTCACGTGTGGCCCCTACTTCATGGAACGGGCTCCTGGTAGAGGTCTGCCAGGCCCTCCTTCCCATCCTTTAAGATAATGATAAAGATACTACTATTTTAAGAGTCTCCTCCCTTAAGTTATCTCTATTTGTGTTCCTAGAGTCCATCACCATTTGGTGTTACGTGGTTAGTGTATGTTCGTACTTAGGAATGTTTTCTGCTGGGTTGTTGGGTGGCTGAGGTTATTATTTTATTGTCTTATTGTAAACTGCTTAGAGTAGTGTCTGACACTATGTCAGCAGTAAGCAAGAAAGTAATTTTGGGGTATGTTGTCTGCCTACCTCACTTATGAAAGAAAATTAAGAGCATTTTATTCAAAATATTATAACGTTCATAGCTGAATTAATGTATGGGACTGAATTAACAGGAGAGGTAGTGAAATATGAACAAATTGGGATATACCCAGCCCTGAGACATGCTTTGTGGCACCCAAAAGAGGCACAATCAGTTCATCTGAAAACCAAGGCGTGGAAGCCATTTTTAAAGCAGTTACTTTCTCATATCTTCACAAGGGGCCAAATATGGGACTGGGGAAGATAGTTACATTTGATGTTCATGCACTTGCCCCTTTCGCATACTTTCCCTGCCTCCTTCCAATAATCAGGTGTTCTTTAGGTGAGAAGAGGGTCGGTGACATCAGGTAACTAGAGGAATCAGGTTCTCTGGTTTACATACAACTTTTGTTTAAAAATTAACCTAGGATGCATATCAGCCACCTTTCATAACTGCGTACTGGTGGTGTGCAGGTCCAGATGGATAAAGGGAAGCTATTCTTTCTCCTCCTCTAACTAAGGTTCCAATTCCCAGACACTGCTACATTTCCCGCGGCCTGCTCTTTCCTCTTGATAACGTCAACTGTGCTCATAACTTTGGACTGGGCATTGCATAACCCTGTGGTGCCCAACCTTATGTAACCCAGGTGTTCTTGCCCTGAGCTCCCAGAAGCCTTCACCACCAGCTGTGCTGGCAGGGGTTTCTTTCTATGAGTTGCAATCCAAGAACACCTGAGTGACTCAAGGTTGGTGCACCACTGACTTTAAATGAGCCAAATCAACCTGGATTCTGATACCTACCGACACTATTTTAAGAGAGCAATAGTACCATTTGACTTAAAATCGATAATCACTTTCACCCGGACACTGATGATGGAGGACAAACAATCCAAGACAGACTGGGAAGAACAGAGGAACAGCTCTGTGGTAGAAAGAAGTCTTAATGGGCAGAACATGGTGTAATGTGCAAGGAATACCAAATACCTGCACTTCAAGTACAGAGGGGCAGAAAGAAGGGATTCTTGACTATTTCTTCTCCCACTGTTTCTTCCCCCAAACCCCCCTCAAGGTTTTTCCTGAAGAAATACTACAGTATCAGGAAGAGCCAAGATACAAGTAAACGACAAGGCAGTGTGGCCTTTCTAATGGGAAAGACAAAACACGATCCTCCGTATTTTACTTTTGAGGATGAAAATGGCTCCCAATATCCTCTCCTCAAATCTCAGCCTCTTTAAATGAAATTGGCCCTCTCTTATTAAGACTGCCTTCCTCCAGTTCAATTGCAGAGGTGACGTGTGACTCTGGAACAATTGAAATGCTCAGCTTCTCACTTGTTCTTTTTTCTTTTAATCAGGCAGTACTCACTGATTGTGAAATCAGCACAGGAAAATCAGACTGCCATGAACAAATCTCTCATACAACTTCAGAGGAGCCAGGGATAGATAAAGGTTTGCATGTTAACTCAGTGGCACCATGGCCTAAATCCCGTTGGCAGTTCCAGCTACAGCAAACCCAATGTCAGCATGTCAACATGCCAATCTCATTCTTTCAATGCATCTGCTCTAGCTGGACTCCCATTTCAAATTCCCAGTGGCAAAAGAAGTTGTGTCCTTTGTGCATATCTTTGTGATGCGCTCCACTCCTTCCCTTTAAAGCAGAAGCACAATAAAGTCTTCCCTGTGACTTTATTGTATGCCAAACGTTTGGTCACTGGATTAGATCCAGTCTTCCTCATATGTATAGGAAACCGTTTGCAGTAATGGAGATTAATAGTGGCTCAGCGGGCTAGATTACTGAAAACTGTCAGATGCAAGGTTGGCAGCTCAGCGGTTCGAATCCCAGGTGCCACGCAGTGGAGCGAGCTCCCGCTTTTAACCCCAGCTCCTGCCAATCTAGCAGTTCAAAAACATGTAAATGCAAGTAGGTAAATAGGCACTGCCATAAAAAGCGGGACAGTAAAGCAGTGTTTTCTTGTAGCCATGCTGGCCACATGGCCACAGACTTGCACAACACTGGCTCTTCAGCTTGAATACGGAGATGAGCACGGCCCCTAGAGTCAGAGACGTCTAGCATGCATGTGCAGGGAGAACATTTACCTTTACCTTTTAAAAGTCTCATTGATTGGAATGATCTACTGTGAATGTAGGCTGTTATACAATGCCTATCACTCCCATACATACAACAGCATTTACTAGACATATAGGTATGTTTCGTGATTCTGCAAGTTGATCACTAGGGAAAAACAGGAATTAATTAAAAATAATATAATAATTTTAGAACTGCAGAGCTGAAAGGGACCCTTTGGATGATCAAGTCCAGCTCCTGTCAAGGAGGCACAGTGGGGATTTGAACTCCCAACTTCTCGCTCCACAGCCAGATGCCAAAACCACTGTGCTACCCAGAAGTTCAGCACATTAAAAATGATGACATTAGTGCATGCATTATGTATACACCAACTTTTTAAAAAAGATCTCCCAATTTCCCCAACAGCCACATTAGGGACAATATATAGGAACAGTATTTCCTCAGGAAGAGTGGAAGGAATGTTTGTATTCTCCCTGATAAAACAGAAACCATTGGAGGGTGTGTTCCCATATTTTGACACTAGGTGGCTGCCAAAGCAGCATGGTATTCCTACTGGACAGCATCTTGTGAAACGAGAAAATATGAAAGAGAGACTTGAGCTTCCTCTTGTCTGCCTGGGCATAAGTTCCTCCCCAGCAGGGCAATAAGGCAGCAGGGCTTGAGGAAAGAAAGGAACGCTTGAGGCTTAAGGAAGACAGGAACTTCTCAGCATTGTGCAAAGGCATGGTAAGGAATCTGGGGAGGGATCTTTGAAACCTAATAAGCTGCCTTGCACGAAGTCAGAATCTTGGCCCAGGTGAGTTTATCTGGAAGTGTCTCCCCAATGTGTGGCAGCGGTGAAGAAGGCCAATTCCATGCTAGGGATTATCAAAAAGGGGATTGAAAATAAAACAGCCAACATTATAATGCCATTATACAAAACAATAGTAAGGCCCCACCTGGAGTATTGTGTACAATTCTGGTCACCGCATCTCAAGAAAGACATAGTGGAACTGGAAAAGGTGCAGAAGAGAGCGACTAAAATGATTACTGGCCTGGGGCACCTCCCTTATGAAGAAAGGTTAAAACAATTGGGCCTCTTTAGTCTGGAAAAAAGGCGATTGAGGGGGGATATGATTGAGACATACAAAATAATGCAGGGCATGAGTAAAGTGGATAGAGGGAAGCTCTTCTCCCTCTCCCAAAATACCAGAACTAGGGGACATACACTCAAATTGAGGGCTGGGAGAGTAAGAACTGACAAAAGAAAATATTTTTTCACCCAGCGCGTTGTAAGTCTATGGAACTCCCTGCCACACAATGTGGTGATGGCATCTGACCTGGATGCCTTCAAAAGGGGATTGGACAGATTCCTGGAGGAAAAGTCCATCACAGGTTACAAACCATGATGGAGATGTGTAACCTCCAGGGTTTAAACCAGGGTACTTCAAGGGCCAGATGCAGGAGAGTGGTATCAGGAGACAGATATCTAGTCTCATGCACTCCCAAACACATCTGGGGGGGCCGCTGTGAGATACAGGAAGCTGGACTAGATGGGCCTTTGGCCTGATCCAGCATGGCTCTTCTTATGTTCTTATGTTCTTAAGTTGAGTGATGATGGCAACTGGGCTTCTTTTTTCTTGAGAGAGAGAAACGTTTTGCTGCTCATCCAAACAGCTTCATCAGTCTGAAAAAAGCTACTTGCGAGTCCTCCATTTTATAGTCAGCTTTGACCTCTTGTCACTCTGGTCTGAGATAGGCTCTAAAGATTAATCTTGGTCCATCTATCCTACCACTGTCACCCTGACTGGCCAAGGTTCTCCAGGCTTTCAGGCAAGATTCTTCTCTAGCTCCAAATGAAGATGCTATCCCTGGAATCATCTGGTAGCCTCTGCCAGGGGCTATTATGAGGGGTGAACCAGGGTGGCCATATGGTCCAGACCTTACATTTTTTTAAAATAGAGGGCCTCAAATTTAAAATATTCCACCCTGCTTTGTAACCCTGTTTTGGCATGCCTTTGTATTTGCAATACACTGGGATCCTCAAAGAATGGAAGTGGTCTGGCTTTCTTTCAAACCTCTGGTCTCCAATCCAAATTCTCATCAGACCTGACCCAGCTTCGCTCCCAAATTCAAAGGTGTTGTCAAAGACACACAATGAATAATTAGGCTTTGTGGATTAAGGTCTATCAAGGACTGTACTACTGGAAGTTCACACTTGAATGGCACCGTGTTTAAAAGTCAAGATCAAAATCATGGGTAGAGTATCAGCAGGTAGAGAGGGAGGAAAAACAGGCAAAGCAAAAATAGGTACAGTAATTTGAAGACACACAGAAAAAAGCAGAAGAAAAACATTGGGTTTCCCCCCACCCCCAATGACATACAACTCAAAAATGAACTACATATCCCGAAGTAACCCTAAAGTCTTAACTCAAAAGTAAGTTGGGGGTATTGTAAAAATGCAGGTTCTCCATCGAGGCCTTCGTGAAGCCACACAGATGGGTTTTCCAAGTGCCCTTGCACGGAGGTCGGCCTTCCCTAGCAATAGGAAAGCTCGTTAGTCTCCTCCCACTCGCACTGTGCATGTGCGAGCGGGCTCCCGCCCAAACACCTCAGTTCCCTCTTACCGCCGTGCTAAGAGGTCGCATTTTCGTTAGTCTCCTCATTCGCCTTTCTAGAAATTTCTCAACGGTTACTGACTCAGTTTTTGGACTTTCGACTACCCCTTTGGATCTTCCTTTGGCTTTGGCTTTCCGGACTGCTGTTTATGGCACAACGCCCCCCCCTTCAAGCGCTGCGTTGGATGTAACGCGAAGATTCCTCACACAGAAGGTTATCTTAAGTGCCTCTATTGCTTGGGCAAATCCCATCAGCCTGAATCCTGCCTTATTTGTAGGAACTTTGGCTCTCAAACGCTCAAGAACCGTCGTTTTCGTCTTAACGCTTATTTGCTCAAGAAGGCTCTTCGCCCCGCTTCGATGGAATCTCGTGAGTCTACCGATGCTTCTCCCGCCAAAGCTTCGACTTCGAAGAAGCAAGCGAAACTCCCCTCTCTCTCCAAGAAGGACACTAAAAAAAGACCTTCCTGTGCTTGAGCGTCACCGAAAATCCAAGCTGGAATCGAAAACGGCAATTTCGAAACATGATTCTTCTTCTTTGACTTCGAAACCGACGCCGCCTCAGTCTTCAACCTCTTCGGAGGTCATCCACGTGGAGTCGGAGCAACCGTCGATTTCGCCTCGGCCGAGGCCTGGGTATGAGCCGCTCTTTCCCTTAGACTCTTCTTCTGACTCTGAGGCTGAGCACCCTCCGAACATTTCTCTTATGTCCACACAATTCCACTCTGCTCCTTCGTTGCCTGAGCTGCTCCAACAGGCCTTTTCGGTTTCCACACCGTTATCAGCCTCTGCTCCGTTGCCCGACACTCAATCGGGACCCGCTCAGATGCATTCTGTTGGGTCTTTCCCGTTGTCGGAGGGGACCTCTGTTCAGTCCGATTCGGCTGAATTCGTCCCTCAGCCAATACTGGAAAAATTGGCTTTCAACGAGCCTAAGCTTAATTCCCATCGAAAACGTGATGTTGCTACTGAGCAGTCTGTACTGACTCCTGTTTCGGCTTCGACCGACCTTCGAGCGTCCGCTCCACCTCTCCTTACCGAGAGCCGCTCGACTTCGATTTGCACACCTATCGCGTCGGCTTCGATGCCTCCTGGCCTTTCTATGCCAAACCCTACGCTGGTTGGCCCTTCCACTCCGACTTCTCCACTGCAAGTTTCTTTCCACTCCGGCGCCTTGCCTGCCTCGGCTATGCCTCCTGCTACATCTTTTCCGTCTCTGGCATCGGTGTTTCCCACGTGGTCTCACGCTCTCTTCCAGCAAGTAATGGCGGCCAGTCAGCCTCCTCATTCGCAATTGTCTATGTTACCAGTCTCCACTCCGTCGCTGCCTTCTGCTGCTTCCGACCCACCCTTGGCTTCGACTGCTCAGCCTGCTTCTTCAACCGGCTTTCCGAAGGCGGTCTCCGCACCTTCACTGCAACCTTTGCCACCTAAGAAGAAGAAGCGTAAGCTTGCCACAGCTCCTTCAACGGATCAGGAGGCCCTTACCACGGTACCGTCTCAGCCACCCAAGTCTCCTCGTTCGGCTTCGATGACATTACCTCCGTTACCTAAGTTTTCACTGAAATTTGATGGCTCTCGATGGCTTCTGCAGTCTGACTCACCTCCACCTCTTCAGCATCCTCAAACCACCACCTCACCTGCTTCGGAGTCTTACACATCCTCGCTTTCCGACGACGACAATGATGCTGACTCTTTACATTACGCCACCTCCCCTGACTCTGATGTGGAGGAGAAGTCACCCCCTTCTTCCTCTGAGGCTATGAGAAATTACTCTGACTTTGTTCTCCACATGGCAAGGTCCATTGATTTGCCCACCCACCATCCAAAGCCTCGGTTCACCGACCACATTTTTGGTAAAATCTCTTCCAATGATGCTCCGCCTATTCATCTGGCCGTGTTTCATTCTTTCGTGGCTATGATTGAAGAGTCCTTCAAGAATATTGCCTCCTTGTCTGTTTCTAGGAAGATTGAAAACCTGTATCGAGTACATGATGAGAAGGTTCCATACCTTTCCAAACATCCGGTGGCGAACTCTGTTGTTGTTGTTTCTTCTCAAACACAATCCCGTTCTAAGCAGCTTCCGATTCCCCCCTCAAGGGAGGGGCGTAAGCTTGATAACTTGGGAAGAAATATCTACAGCTTTGCTTCTCTTCTTCTAAAAATTGCCAACTATCAAGGCACCATGGGCACATATCAGTGTGAACTGTTAGCTCATTTACACCCTCTTCTTGAACTGCCTCCTGAGGACAAGAGATCTGATGCTGCTGTGCTCTTTGATGAGGCTATGGCACTTGCAGCTCAACAAATGCGCTCCTCACGCCATGCCTTTGATTGCACGTCTAAAGTCGTAGGTGCCACTGTTACCCTCCGTCGCCATTCTTGGCTTCGCTCTACTGGTCTCTCTGAGGACCACAAAGCCTACATTGAGCGGTTGCCGTTTGAGGGCGACAGCTTGTTTCACCCCTCGACGGATTCAGTTATGGAGGATCGCCACAAAAAGCAAAATGCTGCAAAGAAGTTGAATGTGGTGCCCCAGCGTTCTCAACGTCCTTTTCATTTCCAATCCAGACGTTACTCCTACCACTTCGGATCCCAGTCCTCCTTTGGTCGACACCAATCCAGAGACCGTACTTCCCGTACCTCCAGCTTCTCTGCCTTCACACCCGGGAAAGGTAAAAAGCCCAAGTCTTCTCCTCGATTCCCCAAGTCACGGGACCGCAAGCTTAAAGAGGAGTTCTGACCATCCTGCTCCAATCCGTCTAGCTCCTTTCTTACCTCGCTGGCAGTCCATAACATCGGACAAACTGGTGCTCTCCATCGTTTCCAGCGGCTACCGTTTGGAATTTACAGCACTTCCCCCGGTGGGGCGCATCCTACATACTGCTCCAAATCCTTGCCTTCTTCAGGAACTTTCATCCCTTCTCGACAAAGGTGCCATCGAACCCGCCCATCCACAACTCTTCCACATGGGGTTCTTCTCCAGGTACTTCACCATGCCCCAAAAGGATGGAGGGCTTCGTCCCATCATGGACTTATGTGCTCTCAACCAACACCTACACGTTCCCAAATTCCGTATGGTTACCCTCGAGAAGGTGATCCCATTTCTTCAAAGAGGGGATTGGTTTGCCGTGGTAGACCTCAAAGATGCTTACTTCCACATCACCATCCATCCTCAGTATCGCCGTTTTCTCATGTTCACCATAGGCAATCTAGCTTACCAATATACCGCCCTCCCATTTGGTTTGGCCACCGCTCCAAGAATTTTCACCACGTGCATGGTGCCGGTGGTGGCCTACCTTCACACTCGAGGAGTGGTGGTCTTCCCTTATTTAGACAACTGGCTAGTCGTGGCGGACTCTTATCATCGAGCCAAAAGAGATGTTCGTTTTGTCCTCGAAACGTTGTCCAGTCTCGGACTTCAAATCAAAAGGGAGAAGTCTGTCCTTGCTCTTTGTCAAGTTGTTCCTTACATAGGCACAATTTTGGATTCCATCCATGCCAAAGCATTCCCTCCTCCAGACCGTGTCTTAGCCATCCGCTCCCTCCTCCCCCACTTTCAACCGGATTCCTTGGTTTCAGCGTTAACGGTGCAGCAGCTCCTGGGCTTCATGGCGTCGATGATGTCTGTCCTGCCTCTGGCGAGGCTCAAGCTTCGACATCTTCAAGCTTGGTTCCTGTCTCAGTTCAATCCCATGACGGACCCTCCAGAGAAGCCACTCCGTGTGCCCTCCCTCCTGCCCTATTCGCTGGCCTGGTGGAATTCCTCCACCAGTCTGCTCGTGGGCTGCCCATTCCGGTCTCCCATTCCAACCATCCAAGTCAACTCGGATGCCAGCAACCTAGGATGGGGTGCGGTTTGCCTGGATATGACCATTCACAACCTTTGGTCTCCTCAAGAGAAACTTCTTCACATCAATGTCCTAGATCTCCTTGCCATTTTCAAAGCCTGCCGTGCTTTCCTTCCTCATCTTTCCGGGAATGTGGTGCTTCTGGTGACGGACAACTCCACTGCAATGCACTATATCAACAAGCAGGGAGGAACACACTCTCAACCTCTACTGCAGTTGACTCTGGACTTTTGGGAATGGTGCATCAACCACAAGATTTGGCCCATTGCCATGCATCTACCTGGGGAGGACAATGTAACAGCAGATTCTCTCATTAGCCTTCACTCCGGTTCTCACGAGTGGGAGCTTCATCTTCCCACATTTCTTCAGCTATGCCACCATTGGGGTTCTCCTCAAGTGGACCTCTTCACCACCCGGGAGAACGCCAAATGTTCCCGTTTTTGTTCGAGGGCGGGGATCGGCGTTGGATCCATGGGGGATGCTCTCTCCCTTCTGTGGTCTTCCCTGTTCCTCTATACGTTCCCACCTATTCCGCTTCTGACCAAGGTGATCAGCAAAATTTTCCAAGAGAGAGCGAATGTCATCCTGATAGCTCCTTGGTGGCCTCGCCAACCGTGGTTCGCGCCTCTTATCCAGATGGCCAGCTCTTACCGGCACCTGCCTCTCCTGCCCAACCTCCTGTCCAGGGATCACAGCAGGATCTTTCACCCGGATCTCCATCGGCTCCAGCTGACGGCTTGGAGGATCACAACGACATAGATTCCATCCTCGCCTCTGCTAGGAAGCCGTCCACTGTACGTCTTTACCATTACAAGTGGAAGAGGTTTGTCTCCTTTGCCAATCAACACCATTTTTCACCTTTGGACCCCCCCCCCCTTGCAAGGTGTCCTTCAGTACCTTCTATCTCTGAAGAAATCTGGTCTCACTCTGTCTTCTCTGCGGGTGTACCTCTCTGCTATTGTTGCTCACCAGCCAGAATCCTCTCCTGCTGCTGCATTCTTCCGTCACCCTCGTCTGAAGGCTTTCCTCAAAAGTCTCCAAAACACCTACCCAGATAGAAAACCCGTTCCGCCTCAGTGGTCGCTTTCCTCGGTCCTGCAAAAACTCATGCGTCCATCCTTTGAGCCTTTGGCTACCTGTGACCTTCGACTTCTCTCCTTCAAAACTGCATTTCTATTGGCTATCACCTCTGCTAGATGGGTTAGTGAACTCTGTGCACTTAGATGTGATGCACCTTACCTACAGTTCTACAATGACCGTGTCCTTGCTTACCCTGATGCTTCCTTCTTGCCTAAGGTGGTTACGCCGTTTCACCTCTCTCAACCACTTTCACTGCCTACCTTTTTTCCTAACCCTTCAACTCCTTTGGAAAAGGACTTACATACGCTGGATGTGAGACGTGCTCTTGCCTTTTACATCTCTCGAACAGCTTCTTTCAGAAAAACTTCACGTTTATTTGTTTGTTATGATCCTAGTTCCAAGGGATCCCAAGTTTCGCCCCAGTGATTTTCTCACTGTGTTTCTTCTACCATTGAGTTGGCTTATCAGCTCGCCAAGTTGCCTGTGCTGGCGCCTATTTGTGCCCATTCCACCAGGGCAATGTCCTCATCTGCTGCTTCTCTGAAAGGCATCCCTTTGGAGGACATCTGTAACTCAGCGACGTGGTCTAACCCATCCACCTTCGTGAAGCACTACCGATTGGATTCCCGAGTGCGGTCTACTACTTCCTTCGGTAGAGCTGTTCTTTCAGTGGTGCTAGCATGACACCCTCCATCCTGTGAGTATGCTTGTAATCACCCATCTGTGTGGCTTCACAAAGGCCACGATGGAGAAGAACCAGTTACTTACCTGTAAAGGTGGTTCTTCGAGTGGACCTTCGTGAAGCCACACAGCACCCGCCCGCCTCCCCTCATGCCGTCACGCCTTGGCTGGTATTTACCTGTCAAGCCAGCGGTTCGAGGGAACTGAGGTGTTTGGGCGGGAGCCCGCTCGCACATGCGCAGTGCGAGTGGGAGGAGACTAACGAGCTTTCCTATTGCTAGGGAAGGCCGCCCTCCATGCAAGGGCGCTTGGGAAACCCATCTGTGTGGCTTCATGAAGGTCCACTCGAAGAACCATCTTTACAGGTAAGTAACTGGTTCTTTGTTTTACTCTGACAGGAACCAACTCCGTCGGGTACCTGTAGAGAGAGAGTGTCAACAACCCAACACAAGTTAGATTTTTACAGGGTTTTATTGTAAAGTAAAGGAGGGGCTGGGAATAGGCAAAACTTCTGCCAGTGCAGCTGTCCTTGAACTGGCAAAAGCCCGTCCTGCCTGCTGATCTCAGGGACCTCTGCGTAGAGAGGTCTGCCAACAACATTGCTCTCCTAGCTTAAGACCTGGCAGTGGAAGAGCCAAAAAGGGGGGATGGAGACAAGGGAAGGGGTAAGTTATGCCACACCGCCTCCAAATCAGGAGCACAGCCACAGCAGTGGCGCAGGATGAGGGTAGCTCAATCCTCCCAGCACATCTTCAACTAGCCTGAGGATGGCTCAGCTGGCCCTCGGCTGTCTTGCCCGGTCTGGATTGCTCTCAGTCTTGTGCTCTAAGACCTTGCATGCAGTTTACATCTACAGTATAGGTGGAAGGTGTCAGAAAGGATGGACAAGGCATGAATTAGCCCTTGAAATGTAAAACAGCACTGGAGTCATCCCAGGATGGTGCTTATTTCATTTTCCCTCCAAATGTAAAGGCTCATTACCCACTTCTGGATGTAATTTCACAAATGGCACACTGGACATTCCTAGGGGAACCCATTCATCTGTTGCCTTCCTGAACTTCATTACACCACATCTGCTCCGGCAGCAAATTTCCAAAATGAACCCTACTCGAGTTGTGTTTTTTCTAACTCTTTACAGGTAAAATCATTAACGAAACACAGGGGAGAAGGTATTTTGCTTTAATGCATGAGGCACATTAAAGACACACCGGATGTCAACCTGGCATGGTCCAGGAGTTTGCACAGTATATGACTTGTGACATCCTGAGCTAAACAGAAGAGGATGGAATGGTACACAAATAGGAGAGGTTCCCCATTTCTTTCTTCTTAAAAGGTACTGCAAAAAACTTAATGACAGACCTTACATTTCTAGGTGAAACAATCTAAAAGTTTTAATTTGAAGAACTCTATTGAAAGTTGAAATAAACTCAACATTTGGTAGCCACACACGTTGCTTGGGAAAATTACTTTTGAGGAAATGAGTTCCTAGAATACGCAGGCTGGTATTCCCACTATTCTGAAAAGACGCAATTTTTCAAGGGCTGCTCTAGCTTACAAAAAGTACACTGCAGGTACACAATTACATGGTGCAGACATATCCTTTATATCATGTCCTATACTGTATATTATGGGGGCTCAGTGGACCAAGGCTCCAAAAAACTTGACTGCAAAGTCAGTAGCTCGGTGGTTCGAATACCAGGTGCCATGCAACAGAGCAAGCTCCCGCTGATAACCCCAGCTCTTGCCAACCTAGCAGTTCGAAAGCATGTAAATGAAAGTAGATAAATAGGTACTGCCATAAAAAGTGGGAAGGTAAAACAGTGTTTCCTTTCAGCCATGCCGACCACATGGCCATGGACTTGCACAACACTGGCTCTTCGGCTGAATCAAGAGATGAGCACCACCCCTAGAGTCGGACATGACTAGCACGCATGTGCGGGGGGAACCTTTACCTTTACCTATACTGTATATTGGCTCCTGCATAGTCATCCCCCAAATCCACTCTTCAAGGTTCTGGACTTGAAATGGCTAGAGATGATGGAGACTGGATTTGATAGATCAGAAAATCATCACGTTAGGGAAATTTATTTATTTATTTATTTGATTTATACAGTGCACTATCTGGTACCATACCACACTGGAAAGGTTCTCCATTAGTTCCAAAAGCTCTCTGAATCATCTCTACAGTTAGTTTTTCCTGACCGGTTTTGAAAATGCTTGGATTACTTACGTTTCCCTATCCTGTATCTTGTTATGTGTAGTAATAATGGAGCTATGAAACAGGGAACAATATATGTAAATCACTAATCATAACCATTTGTGCAGTCAAAATATATTTTTCAAAGGATTCCAAACTGCTGTATAACAAACCCCCAATTTTAATTCTCTTTTGCAGCTCCCTTTGCAAGCAAATGTTTGTATCAAATAAAGCCTTGTTAATTTGTTTGACAGCATGAACAGCTAAAATTGCCGCTGGGCTATTTTATTTTATTTTTGCTTTTATTGTTTGCTTGAAACAAATCAAATAGAAGCTTTGGCTTGAGAAAGTAACTCCTGGCTAATTAAACCAATCTCATTTGATGGGAATGAGTTTTTGATGTGATGAGCATAGAACTGAGACTTTTGAAGAAGACATTTTTCACTGCAGGTCTTTTAGATTCATATTTTAACCACCTGTAGTTCAAAATATACACTTTTGATCTCTCACACTCCTTAGGTGAGGTGTCCTATATTTTTCACAGGAGCCTGTCACAAAGAGATTAATATGCAGGACTGTTACCCTCTGTCTTGGAAGTATAAGTGGGTGAGCCTTGCAGTTTGGTGATTTCTGTATGGTCTCTGGAACCCTTATATCCAAAGCAAGTCACATAGGACATAGGGAGTTTCAAAACAGGCCATAAGGGCAATGTGGTGGTGTTGGAAGAATCTAAAACGCTGCTACATTATCACTGCATGACAGTGCAGCGAAGTTAGTATGTAGCAAAGAAAGTCAAAATTCTGCGAGGCAATTCCAAAAATGGGGGCAGGCCAAACAGAATATTTTTTTTAACTTAGGGTGCCTTTACACGATCCCTAAGATCCGCTGGCCACTTAAATTTGGACCAGAGATCTTAGGGGCTTGTCGCTCTTCCTGCTTCCCCACCCCTCCGCACTTCCTGGCTGCTGGCTGCGTGAGGGGAGGGAGAAAAAAAAGGAAGAAAAGATCGTGCCTCACCTCCGTTCTGGCTCTCGTTCTGGCTCTTGCCGGCAAGATTCCTGTGTCTGTAAAGTAGCTCTTAAAGGGACGGGAGCCAAAAAACAACAAACAGAAACAAGGAGAGCCCCGTACTCACTATCTTTACACCGCATCAAGGAATTTTCAGGACGGAAGAGCAGGTAGTTGAAAGGTGCGCTGGGACGCGCTAAAGTGGGCGTGGTCGCACCTAATTTCCTGTAAACTCCGGAGCTGGTGGGTAAACATTTTTAAGCTCTGCAGCTGGGAGCCATTTGCCCCGGAGTTTAGGGGTCGTGTATAAACGCCCTTTGAAACAAAACTTTGGATCAGCACCAAATTTGGTACAGATGTAGTAGACTGTTTTTTGCTCAGTGGCAGATAATTTGGCAATTTTTAAGTTACAATTTTTAAAACAGTAAAACTGCCCCCCCCCCGCTAGCTAGAGCATTCCTGCTGCTATATGGGAACATTCATTTCCCTAAAATATTTGCTTATTCAAGTGCATGGACAATGAAAAAAATCAATTCTTTTGGATATAAATAACCTGCCAAAGTGGTAATCCTGACAGAAATAAAGACCTTATTGTCTGATAACTGGAAGGTATTTAGGATCAAATATAATCTCATCCAAAATTTGGAATGCTAATACAGGTAGAGGACAGTGGGCCTCTCTCTTAACTGTTATTTACACATATCAGCAACACTGGCCAGCTTCCCCTGACATGGCTAGAGGATATTGTGATATTCCTGATCTTTTAAAAAGGCAACAAGAAGGATCCCTCAAACTACAGATTGATCCATTCATTGTCAGTAATGGGCAAATTATGGGCCAGTTATATAAATGCCAGATTTGTCACCAGGAATGAAGAAGATAATATTTTGGGAGTTGAACAGGCACGTTTCAGGAAGGGCCACTCAACCCTTGACAACTGTTTAGTACTTAGCTATACAGTAAAACCGTAGATTGTGAGTAACTTGTTCTGTGAGCGTTCTGCAAGATCAGAAAACATTTTTCATAAATCTTAACTTGATAAATAAGCCAGGCTCTGCAGCTAAGAGGGCATTTAGGAGCAATCATGTCAATGGCATGTGTCACCTCTGAACATCAGTGAGTTCACAGCGTCAACAAGACCACCGTCCATATCATTCAGAACCCTGCTCCCAGGACATTTTGGAAACTATTGGACCCATCAGTCTTCAAAGGAAGACCATAGTAATAGGTCCATCTGCCCCTATTCTTTTGCTCTGTGACTGTGCAATAATAAAGTTATTTCAAGTCCTAGGATTATGTCCTAGAGGGATAATATGCCAATACCCAAAGGCAAATCGCTTGGCAAGAACACAAGTTTAAAAACGTTTCCAGAGAAAACCGTGAATAAAATGCAGATATATATTAGTTGCATAGGAAGAAGAAACAAAGAAACAACCAAAAATGACTGAGATGCTCCCCAATAAAGATGTTCATTTGCAGGACACAACATGGTGAAAAAGAAACCTGTAGAAATAGAAGTGCAGGAATTAACCTCCTCTTGTGTACCAAGACTACTACTACTACTACTCCCTTTTTGTGCTTTCTAATCTCCTCCAGAGCAGTTTAAGAAGGCTGTGGAGGGAACGGACAGATATCACTGGGTGGAGGAGGTAGGGGAATGACAGGTCTCACTGGATAATCGTGAATTCCTTAGGAAGAGGTGAAGAAAAAGACAGAAGAGGATCTCTGCATCCACTTAATAGGAAAGTAGAAGAACCTGTTCTACACAATCTCATGGCCAGTGTTTTAAGACTGTAGTGGAGGGAGGACCCTTTGTTTTGGGGTAAAGACTATTTAGCCCTCAAGGAATAGTGGCTAACGTGTTCTTAAACATTTTAAGCATTTTGGCTCATTCTCTCTAGAACGCAGCTGATCAATGTAGCCAGCTAGAATGGACACCCTTTTCCATCTTCAAAGATGCCTAGATACATAAGTGGTTCTTAGGGTAAAAAGAAAGCCCAGGATCTCCTTGTAACCTGAACCTAATTATCGGTGTCTTGATCAGCTTGTACTTTCTTATCTTGTATCGAAGGCATAGGTTGGACTCTTGTCCAGTCTTTCTACCACTGCTGTTGTAGGTCACCAGGACATTCATGCTGAGTTGCAGGTCAGATTGGGTGGACAGTGAAGTGGAGAGGATGTGCATGTATGTGTGTGTGTGTGTGTCGGGGGGTATAAGTCAGACAGCAGCACTTCCATGCAGAGCATACTTAACCCATGGCCATGAAGCAACCCTTTTACTCAGGTTGTCCAGTCTCCTTTTTTCCCCTGGTACAAAGTTTGATTCCTCTGGTGCTGAAGACAACAGTGCATCATTCTGCCTTTAAAAAAAAAAAGATTGCGGGGGTGGGGAGTGAAAAGATGGTTGTCCTTGGACGTCCCTTTTGAATGGGATCCTTCACACCCCCTTTGAATGGGATCTTTTCCTATGTACATTGAACCGAGAAGAATGTTGCAGGTAGCAACAGGCTATAAATGCATTGAATCTGGAAGGTAAAAGGTCAGAAGCAGATACACAATGACTAAACAAAATCTGGTGTCAGATAGGAAGCTAAGACTGGACTGGTGGACCTGCACTATTCCTAAAGCAATTTCATTTTCAAACAGCAATGGTATGGGGCAATAGGTTTGAATTGGGCATAGGATGAAATGGGCAGGCTGGGTCCTTTAACTTCCATACCCCTTTCCCAACTTAAACTACACACCTGTGAAGGCATGTACATGTGTGCCCACACTGTTATATGCAAGAAGGAAGGGAAGCCATACAGGCGAAATGTCCACCTATTTGTGTTTTCTGCCATAACTGATTGGAGCCTTAAGGAAACCTGCACAGGCACTGTAATGGGATGGGAAGGAAATTTGAAACCTGTCCTTCTGGTCCTATACCATTTCCACAGTACTATATCTTATTGGGCTGTTTTACAGATCAGGTTCAGAATTATTTTTCCTTCTGAAAAGCAAGTCAGAATTTTGCTCAGTAAATGGACAAACATTTTATATTCATCATCATTCAGTTGTTGAAACTGAAAAGGATTCAGGATGTAGGAGGATGATAAGGAATAGTAAGTATCCCATTCTTTCTTGTCTCTTTGGAACTGAATGAGGCTGTGTGAAATCAGGTTATTCCATCCAACAGAAGGATTTTCTTTTTCATTTCTGCAAAGTTTTACCTGTGCGTGGACAATAGCAACAGTTGTCTTGGCACATAACCTGACTGTTCTGAACTGTATGACTGCGCAGGCGAATGATTTCTGCTCTTGGCAAACAGAACACTTTGTTCATGACATTGTCACACCCACTGAGTCCAGTGGGGAAACGGGACCACTTCCAGCAAAATTCAGATCATACTCTGAAACTCTGGGCCTTTTTACACGACCCCTAAGATCCGCTGGTCCCTTAAATTCGGACCAAAGATCTTGAGGGTTCGTTGCTGTTCCCCCCCCCCCCCACCCGCTCGGCACTTCTTTGTTCTGTCTGCGGGAGGGGGGGAGGAAAAAAAAGCCTTAGACAGAGACAAAAGAATAAAAGGCTTACCTCCCGGTGTTGGGGGAAGTTGCTCCGATCTCCTTTTACTTCCTGGTTCCTCTTTAAGGGGCGGAGGCAAAAGAAAAACAACAGAAAGAAGCGAGGAGACCTCAGGCAGTCTCCGGATCAAATATTTTTCACCATAAAAAGCAGGTACAAGAAAAGTGCAGTTTGGTCACGCTAAGTGGGCGGGGTCGCACTTAATTGTCTGCAAACTCCGGAGCTGGTGGGTAAACATTTTTATCGTCCGGAGCTTGCAGCCATTTGCGGTGGAGCTTAGGGGTCGTGTATAAACACCCTCTGTTGCATCCTGCTTGGCAACGTTCACGGATTCTTCAGTGTCAGTCCCTCCCAGATTTCTTACAAGGATATCTACTAATATGGCCTAGTACGGTAAAATAACACTTGGGTTATTTTATTCAGTAAAATAACACTTGGGTGTATCAAACATGACCATATTTTGGTTAATGAGCAAGTGCTAGGAAAATCTGATAGCCCTGGAACCAAAAAGTTGCCTTATTGTTCATTTCACCCAGAGGTATTTCAGGATACCACTGCTTTTGTGACATGGAAACACAATTTCCCCTGCACTCTATAAACAACATTTTATTCATGGGGGGGTGGGGAGGACCGCACCCTCCCAGGTAGCGGGCAAATAGCGTTTCTATGTCTCATGGAATCTCGTTGAATAAGGCCAATGCAAAACATACTACTTCTCCACTACCCCATATTGATCCTATTTTGTTACAAATCTCCATGGAAGGCATTTCTAGAGACCACTCCTACTTGGCTTGTCCCATTGCTTGGTTGGTTTTGTGGTTGGGATTTTCAACCTAGCCTTTCAGTCAAATATGCCTGTCTGTGCTTTAAACCCATTTCCTTCCTGCAGCCCCTGCTAATGCTCTTGTTTTCTGACATTTAAATATCCCAACAAAGTCAACCTCTATCCTTGTAAAGAAAACTTACATATGGTAGTACTCCATAACCTAGTGATGCATCTGCACAAAACACAGGAGGCTCTCCTTCAAGTTCAGGATGCTGTGCCCCCACCCCACCCCCGCCGCCAGGTTTGTCAAGTAATAGGACATTCATAGTGGTGACAGAATGCAGGATTTTAAAATGATTTTAAGCTATTCTGTGGCTAGTCACAGCTGCACAGGCATGTAGGTACCTACACATAGAGTTTCATTTTGGGCAATACAAACCTAACTGTTCTGCAGTCATTGCCTCTCCTCCCTGCAAAAGTGCTACCTGATCAGATTCACTCCTATCCACTCTTTTCATTTGCTCAAAGCAGGGCTGAGGAATCTCATCCCCTGGCAACCAATCTGGTACTCAGAGGCTTTCTAGGCTTCCCAGTAGGACTATGTCCCTTGTCCATAATACCATCATTTGGTTTTTCCATTCAGGATTTGGTTTTCCTAATCTAAATGGTTAGAATGTGTTTCCTAAGATTTAGTTACACAAACAGCATTAGGCTAAAATATAATGGTATCTTTGGTCCCACCCATTTATCTTTGCCCTCCATACGGGGTGATTCCCCAGTAGGTTCCAATGAACCTATCTGAAAAGGTGCAGAAGAGAGCGATTAAAATGATTACTGGGCTGGGGCACCTCCCTAATGAGGAAAGGCTAAAACATTTGGGGCTCTTTAGTCTGGAAAAAAGGCGCTTGAGGGGGAATATGATTGAGATCTACGAAATAATGCAGGGCATGAGTAAAGTGAATAGAGGGGTGCTCTTCTCCCTCTCACAAAATACCAGAACTAGGGGACATCCACTCAAATTGAGGGCTGGTAGAGTAAGAACAGACAAAAGAAAATATTTTTTTCACCCAGCACGTTGTTAGTCTGTGGAACTCCCTGCCATAGGATATGGTGATGTCATGTGGCCTGGATGCCTTCAAACCGGGATTGGACAGATTCCTGGAGGAAAAGTCCATCAGAGGTTACAAACCATGATGGAGATGTGTAATCTCTGGGCTTAAAACCGGGGTACTTCAAGGGCCAGATGCAGGGGAGTGGCATCAGGAGACAGATATCTAGTTTTGTGTGCTCCCAGACGCAGCTGGTGGGGCCATTGTGAGATACAGGAAGCTGGACTAGATGGGCCTTTGGCCTGATCCAGCATGGCTCTTCTTATGTTCTTATATTCTTATGAATCTGAATTCAGTCCATGGACTAATAGACACTCCACACTCTTCATTTAAAACAACAAACTCCCCCCTCCTCCTCCTCCATGAATGAGAGCTACCATCAGAACTCCTTAATCAAGGAGATGCCATGTCACATGTAGAAAATCAATCCTGGGACAGAGGGCCTTTTTACACGACCCCTAAGATCCGCTGGCCACTTAAATTCGGACCAGATATCTTAGGGGTTCGTCGCTCTTCCTCTGTCCCCACCCCCCTCCGCACTTCCTGGTTGCTCGCTGCGTGAGGGAGGGAGAAAAAAGAAAGAAAAGAATGCCGGCTTACCTCCGTTCTGTTCCCGGCAGCATTCAGATCTCTTAAAGGGGCGGGGGGCAGAAAAACAACGAACAGAAGCCAGGAGAGCCCCGCACTCACTATCCTTACACCGGATCAAATATTTTTCACATCCAAAAAGCAGGTACCTGAAAGCTGCACTGGGACGCGCTAAAGTGGGCGGGGTCGCACTTAATTTCCTGTTAACTCCGGAGCTGGTGGGTAAACATTTTTAATCTCTGGAGCTGGGAGCCATATAAATGCCCTTAGTGTTGAGACGTGGACTCTGGCCCTGTCTAAATGTTTCTCTATGAAGGAAAAAGAACCCTGCTCATAAACAAATTGTAAGGGAGAAGAACAGGACAGAACATCCTTCTTGCTGACATATAATTTTGTATGTATCTGGTTTTTTTTTAAATGGAGAAGCATTCCTTTTCTTTCACAGCACAAAATGGTCCAACTCAGAAATGTTTACTGCCTCAGTCTGAAGAAACAGTTGAAACAGACCAAAACACTATGGCGAGGTTGGAGAGAAAACAGCTTTATGAAAAATGGCTCCTCTGAGTCTGATTAATTCTGTTTCAGGGGATAATGCCTATCTTTAATCCTAGGCAGTTTTAATTAAAATTGAGCGTCGTGATTAAGTTGGCAAACAAAAGATCATTAAATAATATTTCTCAGAACATTCTTGAAAATGTATTTTGAGAACTATAAACAGAGACCTTAGCAGTATTTCATACATACTTTGGAGAGCCATAGACTTCATTTCCAAATATTCAGTGGCACTATGCATTAAAACATTTCTGTTCTTATTTGCAGTCTTCATGGAACACACATTTGGGTTGTTTCTGTGTGAAACTCCTTAGCTTAAACAGAGAGCTGTTACTAGACCCTTCTCCACTGTGCACAAAACTGCATGCCCAATGGCCATACTTCTGTTACCTTTAGCCGCCGCTAAGGAAATCACTGAAGAACATTGCTATATCTATTTTTCATTTCCACTAAAAAAAAACTTGCCTGTTCATCTTTGTTGTTCATCACCCTCATCTTTGTCATTCTCTGCTCCCACTCCAATGCACGACTCTATGTTACCATCTCTCCTTGACTTCACCAGAGATTTGTGGAATAAACCATAATCTTCACAAACCACTTCCAAAAGGGTGAAGAGTCTACAGAATATATCATCAAGGCACTACTTTCCTCCTCAAACACTCACAACTGAATCGAGTAATAGTGGATATCATACAGACCAGATAAAGGGGATGGAAAAATGCTACTCCACAGATAAAGTGGGCAGAAGGACCTATTTCACCAAATCTTTGGGTATGCGAATCACTAATTATAAGGACACCATGACTGCTAGAAAGCTTTCCCGAGGTTAAAAAAAAAGCCATGGCTACAAATTCAAAAAAGAAGCTATGTGTCTTGCAATTGAGCAGATTGCTACACAACACAACATGTGCTGCAAAAAAACAAAACAAAACAAAACCCTATCTTTTGTGGTCTTATTATGGCAATATACTTGTATCCATTCAGGTGTGTGTGTGTGTGTCTTTCTTAAGATTCCATGGCTATGTTTAAGAACCTCCCCTTTGATGGGGAGGGTATTTTTAATCAGAAAACGGATGATATTATGGGCAATCTTCATAACAAGAGCAAATCTTCCAAGAGGATGGCATTACCATCAACAACAGTATAAACCTTTTCGGAGATGACTGCATTCTTCTTCCTGTAGAACCCAATTAGACCAGCAGAGGCGCCCCCCTCTTCTTTGTCAACCTACTATTACTCTCACAAATCACAGCTCCAGAAGTACAGGCAGCCTAACACCACTAAATGGCATGACAAGAAACCCAAACACAAACATTGACTCCCTTTTCACCACAATCATTGTTCTGCAGAAGCTCGCCCATATAAACACATTGTTTTGAGGCCATTCATGCCAATGTGGTACATTATTTCCATTGACAAATGTGTTTCGACGATCACAGAGAAGGGTTATGTCACTGAATTTACAAAATTCCCACCTATTGAGACTTTCAAGTCTATGTACCCATCTCACATTCTACAAGAGAAGAAACAATTAAATAAGGAAGCCATCCAGCCTGTCCCTACATCACTATGCTATGATTTCTCCTCCATCTAAAGGAGAATAGGTTATCTTATTCTTTGTTAAAAGTCTAGCTGTGTACTATAGTGGTAATGAAATCTGCTGATTCCAGGGAATTCATATTCTTTAGGAATCCAACTTTAAAGAAGTTACTCTGAGGTCTAGAGAACATATGTCCTGATAATACAGTACTGCCCCTTCACTGGTCACTTTCCTTGGTCCTCATCCAACTTTTGAAGAACTGGGTACAATGAACCTGAGATTACTTAACAACTGTGTTTCTCTTGGCTGTTACGTTGGCATGATGGACAACTGAATTACATGCTCTCCAGCATGACCTGTCTTTCTTGCAGGCAGTGAAGTGCCATGGCTCACTGTGCCTCAGATCTTGTTCTGCATAAGACTAAAATGTACAGAATCCCTGCCCATCTGGTCATTTCAAGAAAAAGAAAAAGGACTGCATGTAATTCCAATGAAAATTAAATGACGTCTTATTTGAAAATTTTGGTTGAGATACTCTTTTAATATGTGTCTGACATAGAAGTTTTAGTGTATTCTTGTCAACATATATTTAAGTCTTTTAAAATTAAGAGGATTAGTCTAATTCTGAATGTTGAATTCATCAATAATATTGTCAGCCCCCAACAGGATTAGCGCTACTGACTCAGCTATGTGTCAACTGTTTTTGATCCCATTCAGCAGTGAAGGGCACCACCGGGCAGACATTAAACCTATGGACTCTGAGAGAATAGTGATGTATTTGTTAGTTTGATGAGCAATGCATTTATTTACAATATTAGCTTCAAACTAAATGCAATTAGGACAAAAGCAATTGAAATAAATCTAAGCAAAGGATGAAAGCCACCAGCAGTTATTAATTCTGTTTAAAGACAAATAATAGATGCATCAATAAAAAGTAGGAGGCAGAAAGTAGGAACAGCTCTGTGACTTTCCTTCGGAACTTTTTTGAAACAAGAATCTTGCTTGTTAAACTGTACATTCTGGAAACCCACAGATAGCAGGAGCAGAAGGTAGATAAGGTAAGTAAATAGCAAGGTAGCCAAATTTGCCAACAACACTAAATTATACAGGGTAGTAAAAACTAAGAGAGATTGCGAGGTGCTCCAGAGGGATCTCTTGATACTGGGGGAGTGGGCAAACCACTGGCAAATGCGTTTCAACATTAGTAAGTGCAGAGTGATGCACACTGGGGCAAAAAAAAAAAAAAAACCCAACCCCAATTACCTTTATAAACTTATGTAACTCTCTGCAACAAACCAGGAAAGAGACCTTGGTGTCCTGGTGGACAGCTCAATGAAGGTGTCAACCCAGTGTGCCACAGCAATGAAAAAAGCAAACTCAATGCTAGGGATCATTAGGAAGGGTATAGAAAATAAGTCAGCAAGTGTCATTTTGCTTCTTTATAAATCTATGGTGAGGCCCCATCTGGAGCATTGTGTACAGTTCTGGTCACCATACCTCCAGAAGAATGTTATGGAAATGGAAAAAGTGCAGAGCAGGGTAACCAGAATGATTAGGGGACTGGAAAACCTTCTTTCGCATCTGAGGCTGCAAGGTCTGGGCCTCTTCACTCTTGAACAACGGCGCCTAAGAGGTGACCTGAGTGAAGTTTATAAAATCATACCTGGTGTAGAGTCTAGACAAAGTAGATAAGGAAAAACTGTTTTCCCTATCGCACAACGCTAGAACTAGGGGGCACTCTATGAAATTTTTGGCTGCTAGATCTCAAACAAATAAGAGGAAGTACTTTTTCACCCAGAGGATCACTGCCAGAAGAAGTGGTGACAGCTGTCAGCCTTGACAGCTTTAAGAAAGGATTGAACAAGTTCATGGAGAACAAGGGTATCAATGGCTATCATGATGGATGCCTAAGGACAACCTCTGGGTTGGAGAGACAAGCAAGATATCTCTCAATGCCATTTGAAGGGAATTGTAAGCAGGTGAAGACATCTGCTTGGGAATACCCTGAAGCAAATGGTGAGCCGCTGTGTGAGGCAGAATGCTGGACTGGATGGGCTGTGGCCTGTTCCAGCAAGGCTCTTCTTATGTTCTTATGTTCTAAGGAGTTTCACAAACACCTTGGGCAAGACATACGAGTCAAAAACACTTGTTTCAGAGATATCCTGTACTGCAGCTGCCTCGTCTACAATGTTTTAGATGACAAACTTCTTAATAGTTTTGACCTTGGGGACAGAGTGGGCACAGTTAGTGCAGCGGATGGGCTGGACATGTTCCCGACCCATCTTGGCACCGGTCCCTTCTCTTCTTCGTAATATCGATGCTGAGGAGTCAAAAGAGCCACGTCCTACTTGTTCCTTGAGAGTGCCCTGAAATATTCATTTTGTGGGCCACATTCTGCTGGCATAGCTGTGGAGCATGGTGAGATCTTATTAGTATAAGAATGCATGAAAAAGTCACATGACAGGGTAATTATCCCACCAGATCCTCCCAGGCCTTGTTCTTCTGGGTTGCCACTGCAAGGGAGGCCAGGAAACCTGCTACAAGGGGTCAGGCCTTCTTTGCAGTTGTACTTATCAATTGGAACCAGCTCTGGATGAAGCTCCACCTGGCCCTCTCTCCTCTAAAAGTCTTCTGAAGACTTTCCTTTCCAGCGAAGCCTTCCTATGTAATCCAGCCTGACCTTATGCCTCCTGTCCCATTCTTGCACTTAAGAGAATATGACTCTATCACACTTCTATTATTGGCTGTACTTTGGTTTTACTTG